>OU830601.1:54775861-57275861 GCA_917563855.2 Limnephilus lunatus
AGAATAACGAGTTATGGAGAAAAATGCGCTGTAGTTTGGATTTGTAGTGCTGTGAAATAAGGGATTTCGTCGAGCCATCCGAGTTGGCACTCGTATACTTACAAGTTCCAGGAGTTTGGAAGAATCGAATTTAAAGTGAATTTATATAGATAAAAATAAATCGCCGAAATGAATGTACGCACATTTAACTTCTGAACGACTGCACCAAATTGGATAATTATTTTTTTCTTATGTTCGTTATTGTCAGGGCAAGGTTTGTATAAAAGTACTGGTGAGCGTTGGCATTATGAAATTTGCAATAGTGGCACCCGAGCTGTTTGAAAAGTGAATGTACGGGGACTGAATGTATGGAACGCGGGCTCAGATAGGGGGTTCGCGAGAGGGTGGGGAGGAGAACCAGGGAGGGGGAGGGGAACCTGGGAGGGGGGACGGGAACTCGGGAGAGGGTGCGCGAGAGGGGAAGGGGAGGCCGAAGGGGAACGGGACGAATGGGAAAGGACACGCAGGGAGAAACTATTTTTATTATTAAATGGCATAGCAACGCATGTCGGGTTTCAGCCAGTTTTGAATAAAAACTATGAATTAAAAGAGTTTTTGCGTGTTTCTTCTAAACGTGTGGGTAGTTTTGAAACAATCAAACGAAGTAAGTAAAAAGGGGGTAATTTGGAATCAAAATGACCGAATGTGTTATGGTTCAACTCTTAATCCTTTCGATGTTTTATATCACTTTTTGTATTGTATTTGTATTTATGAAAAAAAACTTGGTATGGCTTCGAAAAAAATTCTAAAAAGGGCAGTTTTTTAGATTTTTTATTTTTTATTTGCTCTATAGAAATTTAGAAATCTTGAGAAATACCTTCACAACTAAACACCCTTGATTCACAACACAGGGTGGATATTAATTTTGAATAAATGCATATGTTCATATTGCACTTATTCAAAATAAATAATAATATGTGGTCATGCACGAGATGACGCGTGAAAAGTGGAACAAACCTCCAATTAATGAAATGAAACGAATGTTCATATTTTGTGAAAATATAAGGCGAAACTAACATCAACTATTTTACAAGGATGCTTTTTTTGCTCCTGGGTGTACCTAACAATCTAACCACCAGTTTAAATAATGTTCCGTCTTCTCATTTCCTCTAAGATCTCCTCAGTTAATTTGGAGGGCTCGTTATCAGCGCATCAATTATTCCTCAAAGTCAACATCAAGGATTATCACTAAAGTCTGGTAACATTGACTAACTAATAACATTTTAGGATGATTTTTTTTACATTAGCTCCACACAAGACACCCTGAGGAAAATTTTTCCCTTACAGTTTATGTCATCTTTGGGGATGGTGTGTGGACGGTTTTTCAAGAGAAAGGCGGGAGAGGAAGTTCTGGAAAGGAAAAAGGTAGAAATCCGGAGTCAATTCTTCAAAAGGTCTCCCTAACCCAGTCTCCCCCAATCCGGCCCGCCACGCAGTAGGGGGACAAACGCAACCAGCCCCAAGACCTAGAAAAACCTTACCCCATGAACCCGGGCACCTCTGCAAAGTCATCAAACGCAGCGAACCACTTTTACCAACACCTCTGTCAGGGGTGTTGGTAATCCAACAAAATGTATCCCGAGGTGGCGGCGGAGTAAAAAAATTAAAAAACCGTTAAAAATTGTACTCATATCTGCCTCCTGAGGCGGGTGTTAGTACATTTTTTTAACGATTTTCATTGAAAAATTATGCGCCAATAATTTTTTCAAAATTAATTTGAGTTATTTCACAAATCATTCACTTCGAATAAGTAACATAATACTGTACCTATACTTGCGGCACGTGCCAAAGTGTATTGGATTACACTACTTGCTTTATTTACATTCATTTATCGTCCCGTATGTACCCTATTATCATTCTTACCCTTGACAGGGCCCAACGCAAGAAGTTGGTTCACTTGATCATGCCACGTCTTCCTCAATATTCAAAAATGTTATTTAAAACAGCCTAATTCAGAAAAATTATTTTGATAGGTAGGTACTTTGTATTTTACTCTAACAACGGGGACTGAAACAGTTTGAGAAGCAACATTACTTTGCAGCAACGGATGTACCGACCGACGTCTTGGCTGAAATTCGAGACCCGAAAACATATCTTCATACTAAATCCATAATACTCAAAATATGGAAAACCGTTCACATAATAAATACAATACATGTATCTTATGACCTCTGATCCCATCACCGCTGTATAAATTCTAAGTGACAGAATTAACTGATTTAGTATGCGTGTCAAAAAATTCTTTGGCATGAAATCTAATATCGAATTCACGTCAAAAATCGAAATCCGTGCTAAAAAAAGCTGTGAATATCGCAGGTTATTTATGAAAAAAAGTGTTCAGAGGCTGTCATGGTGCATTGTTTGTCACGTGAAATCTGGCTGTCCACGTGATCCGACCTTCTTCAAGCCTCCTTTGTGGGAATCCCTCAAGGATAATAATATCAGGGGTGGGGTATATTACGTATTTTTCTATTACTCGCTACGCGCGGTCCACGTGCCACAGCTACGGAGAACGTAGAACGTAGACCCGTAGAGACGTAGACGGGCAGTGACAGGCGGACAAATGTATTAACAGGGTGCTTCTCACAAATATTTAACATATATCATTCATTCCGTTAAAATATAATTTCCTGTAGTGGACGAAATATTAAATAAAGCGTTAGTGTCCGACCGAACTTTTGGTTACGGTTTCGGCCAAAAAACGAGTTGGAAGTTTAGAAGAAATTATTTTGTTCTTAAGATGAAAGCTCTTCATTTAGTTTGAGAGAAAACGCTTCTTATTTTCATACGTTAAGTGTTATTTGCATTAAAAATATGTTTATTATTGTAAGTAGGTAGGTACTTTTTAATTTTAATTATATTGTAGTTCATCAAAAAAAGTGACATACAATATGACCCAAGTTTAGAAGAAATTATTTGGTTATGTGGTTAAATACAAAGTGTTTGTTCTAATTGTATAAGAAATTATTTTGTTCGATGAAAGAGTATTTCTTGTTAAGTGTACCTAAACAAATTAGGTTTAAAAAAAGTCATTTTGTTTTCTACCTTTTATTTTATGTTTTTTGTTGATAAGGTTCAAATAGGTAACATAAAATCTACCAATTTACGATTACGATTTCAAATTTACGATTTACGATTTCAAAAATCATTTGACATAAGGAGTGAATGATTAGTAAAGGCTGACTGATTAAGATTGACTTTTTTTCCACGAAAAAATGAAACATGACCTTATATGGAAGTTTCGGTTTCGGCCGTAGTTTCGGTCGGACACTATAAGGCGTGATTGCAAAGTCATGCATGCAAAAGGTAGAAAGATGTTTTCAAGTATCGACAAACGTATCTTTCATCACTTTATCGTACACTAATACGTGTCAATGTTTTTACAACTGACAGAATCTCGCTTTGACTCATGTTTTATGGTAAACATTAACGAATCCATTGAAGTTCATCCCCGACAGAAGGCCCACGGCATACTTATATGCAATATGCAGTCGACTTAGGGGAAATAGATGAAGCTTCTTACACAACTTGACGCAACACAAAACACAAGACACACAGTGACGCCGAAGGGGTGTACAAAGATGATATACTGCTAAATAACAAAAGCACAAAACATGTTTTTATTCAAATGCATCTATGATAAAACTATTTGTTTAAAATAAAATAATTGTTATAAGTGAACTGTATTCGTAAAAACATTAGTATAAAGAGGAAATCTATAATTCGTTTCTCAGTTAGTTGAATTACATATGTAAAAATTAACTACATTATAAACTGTTGATTTCCCTAAAACAAAATAAATAAATATACTCTGGGTACAATCGTATAAGTACAAAAAATGGACACTGTAAATAAATTCTTTTGATATCTAAAATTAGCAAATACTAAAGGTATTTTTAAAGTCGATTTTAGTTTTGAAAATGATAAATACCTACTACAATTTTTTTTAAATATTAATTACACTTTCGGGGGGGGGACTATCGGGGGATCAACTAATGGTCACCAACATTAATATGGACACATATACTCTTATTTAAAAGAATGCTATTTCACCCTCAGTCAAATTGTTGAAATTTGTCACCGGATGCTATTGGTTTTGAGACAAAAACATTTATTAAAAAATAACATAATACAATAAAATCATAAGCCGTTCATCGCTCTAGGGTATTCCTGATACATGCAATTTTGGGCAACAATTTTAAACTAAATTGGAAGATATTTCTAAATATTCATATGTGATCAACACATAAGTGCGGTGTTGTGCCATATTTACACATAAAAGCACAACAAATAATGCTATTTTAAGGTCATTTATCAATTTTGTATTTATTAAAATTACACAATTAGGCGCTATTTATAATCCGACAATGGGCCAAATTTTATTATTTTAGAAATTGAAGTGATAACTTAGTTCAACAAATTCTACTCTAAAATGTCAACCACAGGAATATCGACCACCTGAAACCTTCTGACCGCAATACTCGTAACTTACTTTATACTTTGAGCTTAACATTGAAAATCTGAGTTGTTAGCTCAAAGAAAGGCTCCCTACGTTTTTAAGCACGTCTTAAATACGGATAACTGTACAGAAATTTCTCCTCTCGTATGTTAAAATGTACGGATATCTGATAAAACGGGACAATTCAAAGAGACGTCCAAAGAATTTCACATTGTATGATAACAAACATGTATAGGTGAATTCTGTGACCAGAGCTTTTCTATTTTATTTGCATTGCCTCGGAGGGCGAATGTTGATATGGAAGGAATGCTTTTAAAAGAATATTTAGACGTGAATAATTCCACGTGGACATTTTTCTGAGTCCGATATCATGTTGGCTGGGTATAAATGCACGCTTTGTTTGTTCTTTGGTAGGAAGGAATGTCATGATATTGTAATGGTAATCACTGTATTTATTTAAAATTATTTGCCTTGGAAAGTGTGTCCACAAAGTCCATAATGTCTATGAGTCCGCAAAATATGAGAATAAAAAGATTATGTGCAGTCTGTCCTCATATGTTAAGTATATTCTTGACTGTATGAATAATAATAAATATGTTTTTTATCAGCGGAACACAAGTACCTACTTATATCCTCGGAGATTAGTATATTTTTACAATAATGAAAAACAAAACCTTCACATTACCATTGGAATGAGTATAATGTTGTTTTTAATAATATTATTATGTAGGAATTTATATTATTATAGGAATATAAGCGCTTGGAATACAATTGTAAGAAATAATGTACATATCAATTACATTTCTCCCGTCTGAAACTCACATTACAATATTCATGTATAACCCTTTAAAGGCCACAAAATAAATTACTTATTACGTTTTCTAAACCTCAAAATGTTAATTCTAATATTTTTTTGACCTGCAACAACCTTTTAAATAATATGAATATTCATAAATTATCGGACAAAAGATTTTATTTTTTTGGTATTTCTATACAAAATTCTAAATGATGAATTTGATGGTCCAGAATTGCCTGAGTTGATAAACTTACGGATTATTGATCCGGTCAAGGGCTGAGTTGGCCTCGTTTTTGGGTCCCACCCAGGCGTTCGATTCCTCGACTGGCAGTCTTCCATCACGACACAACATTTTCCGCTCAGTGTGATGGTAGTATGAGATTATCAAATATTGTCACGTTATATATAACTCGGGAATACTGGGTGTCCAAGAACGGTAGGGGGGTTTTGTTTTATTTGGGACGTCATAAAGGAGCGGTGCGGGGATGCGGGATATGGACAGCGTCGAGCACTACTTCATGGAGATTAAGTAGCAATGAGGTTGTACCCGGGGACGCAGGGTGATTTTCGCGTGCGAGCCTATTACCGAAACGGTGATTCTATAGTCAGCGCTGAGCGTTTTTATCGTGCGGAATATCATTCTCGCAATGCACCAAGTGACGAGAGCATTAGAAAATGGATTCGGGTGTTCGAAAATACCGGATCAACTGTGCAAATTCAAAACACGGGTCACCTGCGGTCTATTACGTGTGAAAAAACGATCGAAGAAGTAAGGGCTTCGGTTGGCAAAAATCCATCGTTATCTATTCGCAAACAAAGTCAAGCACTCAATATCAAAAAATCGTCTTTGCAGCTAATTTTGAAGAAGGACTTACATCTTAAAACCTATAAAAAATCCAGGTGGTTCGAGAACTGAAGGACACCAATTACGCTAATCGACAAAGATTTGCCAATGAAACGATAGAGAGGTTCACTAACTTGGAAAACATTCTGTTTAGCGACGAAGTCAATTTTAATTTTAACGGATACGTTAATAAGCAGAATTATCGCTACTGGGCTGAGGAGAATCCAAAACAGAAACATCAGCGACCACTCCAAAGCCCATAGTCTGGGCTGCAATATCTGCTAAAGTCATCATCGGTCCGTATTTATACGGAGACCGACGCGGGCGAGCACTCACACCATTATTATTTTTTTCAAAATAATAAAAAAAATTTTAAACGTAATCCTCATTGCCCAAAACAGAAAAAACATTGGAAATAATTATTCCGAGTTAGTGGACATCTTCAATTTGGCGCTAAACAAATGCAGAAGATTGATACTTAAGCAGTTCATTTATGTATATTTTTTTTACTATTTCAGTGTAAAAAAAACTCCTAATATGGGCGTTAATAAGTAATATTGCTCCCGATTTTAACTAACTAACTAACTAACCATCACGCCGTTTCCCCGCAGGGGTAGGCAGAGAGGACGGACCGCCAAACAACACGGTCTTGGCAAACATTCCTTACCTCGTTTACATTCATACAACATTTCATACATTCTCTTCTGTTATTTTAACTCTTGACATAGCCCGACTCAAATATCTGATTCACTTTACGTCCGGGTTAAATCTTCCCCTCAGGTAAAACTAAACTCCTCCACACACTTTTCCACAAATGATCATCTAGTAAATTCACGCAATGTAAGTGCACTGTATAAGTATAATAAATACAAAACAATACAAGAACAATACGTCAATCTACCAGAGACCAAATGGGGAAATAATTCACCGACTCCAGATATTTTCATATCAGAGGGTTTGGCTCGGTAGAACTCCTAACTGGACCGATAAATCCTACTGATCCATCAATATAAATATTTAAAAAATCTTAAACAAATAATATTATTATTAATGTATTTTCCGCTCACCATGCTAAGAATACAATAGCTTTGTTACAATAGACGGAATGACATGGGTGAGGTTAAAATAATATGTAGTTTATCTACAAAAGCTTACCAAATTTGAATTAGTGGTATTTAGAATCATTGACGCTTACTGAAGAACTAATTAGGCGACTTGAGGCATTCGAAATGTGGATCTACAGAATAATGCTTAAAATAGCTGGATGGACAGGGTTACGAATGAAGATGTTATGGTTCGGATGCATAGAGAAAAAAAGTAATTAAAACTTTTAAAATCGGAAAACTTCAATATCCTGGACATGTGATGAGATATCCAGTATGAAATCTTGCATCTCATAATGCAGGGAAAGTTTTCCGGAAGACGGGGCCCTGGAAGAAGGAGAACCTCATGGCTGAAAAACCTGAGACAATGGTTTGGCCAGTCTACCGTAGAGCTGTTCCGGGCCGCAGTAAACAAAGTCCGCATTGCCAACACGATATCCAACGTCCGTTGAACGGAAAGGGCACATGAAGAAGATGGAATTTAGAATATAATTTTGATAAGCGTACGAACTCGCGTTTCCGAGGTTCAATCGAGGATTAATAGTAAAATAATTATTGTGAGGTTTTTAATAAAACATACTGCCCTAAAAAAAATTCTTAAGAAATACTTCAAAGATTAACGCATTATTTATTTAACGATCTGATTCAAAACCTCTGGTTACTTAGGATTGACTTATGACACTTATGGGTCATAAGCGTGACTTTGCAGATATAGTTAGTGATTACAATTCTTATAAACTGCAGTTACGATTCACCGGATTCTTAATCGCTGCATCACTAATTTTAAACAAACTTAGTTTTCGCAATACATGTACCTCCCTTTCCTAGTTAATTCGTAGAATAACAAAATAAACGCCAAGTATATAAGACTCTCAGATGCCGAGTGTGGGAATGCAGTACATAGGTATGGAGGTACTAACGCCAAAGTTTAAACATGTAAATAAACTCAAACATGAGCGAGGAAGGCACAACAAAAGCTAGACACTATTTCGGAATGCACCGCTCTAAACAATGCAAGTGGAGTTTACGTACTGCCGTACCTAACCTAGTACATGCCCAACTCAATTTAAACTTTTCAAATAGTTTTATCAAACATCTTGTAAGCCATATCCTACTTCCTGCAGAGTGGGAGTTTGTTGTTGATTGTACGTGCCACCTCTGCTTCTTTTCAACTCAAGCAGCAAGACTCATTACTCATTTAGATAGCAGGTAAACAAAACCATCAGCAAAATGAATAATCTTTTGGTCTGTTCAAAATTACGAATCAGTGCCAACTTTCCGTTTTCTCAAATTACAATAAAAAAATTGAATTGAAAAAACCTTATTTGTTATAAATCTATAAAACACTAGCTTCCTATTGTTGATAAAAAAGAATGAAATTTAAAAAAAATTTATACATAAAAAAATGAATTCCTACTTCCCTTGGTCACGCCATAACTTCAGAACGACTTTACCTTTCTTTTTTTTTTACCGTGAATATCGCACAAGAATCTCAACTGCTCCCGTCAGGAGCCAGTGAGACTATGGCATCCCCCGTTGGGGTAGGTTGTGTGGCTGAAGGTAGTGGGGATGGGAAGGAGGTGGAGAAGAGGAAGTTTGGGAAGTACCTGGCTATTCAGATCTGGTCACCAAACACGGCTAAAGCCATTTTCAAGCAACGTTTCAATTCTGAATGGTGGCCTTACACCAGGGCGATACTGATAGTATCTTCCACTCTGGAACGTGCCGCAAATATACTACATATTATTTTTAATGAATTAATTGTGAAATAACACAAATTAATCAAATAAAATTTATTTGCCCACGCCGGGTTCGAACCCGCGACCTCCGGATTGTGAGTCAAGACTCTTACCCACTGGACTACGGAGGTCGTCAAAATTACCTATTTCATTCATCTTTTTTTAAAGTTTTGTTATACTTTTTAGAAGGTTCTTACAGAAAGAAAAATAAGAAAATTGCTCGGAAAACTTAACGACTATTTTAACTTCGCACGTTTGACAGTTCACGCGTTTGATGAAATTGAATTTAGCAGGCAACTTTTTTTATTTTTGTAACAAAAGAATTGTATATGGATTTTTTAAATGAGAAAGAAAGTTTAAATAGATACCTATGTTAGGTACAAAATTTGACTGATTGTTCTTATAATATACAAAAATGAATATTTGTATTATATTATGAAAAATGAGAATTTGAATTAAAAAAATTGTAATATGTGGCACGCGAGCTGTTTGAAAACTGAATGTACTGGGACTGAATATATGGAACGCAGGAGGGGGTTGGCGGGACGGGGGAGCGGAAGAGGGGAGAGTGAATTTGGAAGGGGAACGCGGGATGGGAAGGGGATGCGGCAGGAGAACGGGGACGCACGGGAAAGGTGAAAAGAAAAAAAAGAAAAGGACTTCAGATTTGAATATGACATTGCAACGCATGCCGGGAACCAGCTAGTCCTTTACAGAAGTTCAACTTTATCTATCTCTGGTTTTGTTCTTTATTCTAAGTGAATTTGTGAGAATTAAAAAAAATATATCGTCTTTACCTATTTAATATGGATCGTGTGACGATTTTGAGGAAAATGAGTTAAATATACCGTTGTTTTTCTTTTTTTCCTCCATCTTCTACAATATTAGCTATGTAATAATATCAAAGATTTAATTAATGACACCTTCCAAAATCAATTTAAGAAATTAAAAATTGTATTGCGTTATCTTACTGCGCTTTTATTATTTAAATAATAAAAGTGGTAAAAACTAAGTAAGTTATTAATTTTGAATTGAAATGGTGCCACAAAATAAGTTTTCTGTTTTTGAAGAAGTAAATATGAGTGGCAGCTGTCTTCCTCTCGCTTCTTTTAAGTTTATAAGTGGCCCGTTGTTTCAGATAATTACATGACAAAAAATATTACTTTGCGAAAAATCCGTTAATTTTTTTTTACATGCTTTCGTTCTTAGAATATTATCAAGCTCTTGTAGTGACAGACTTGCGCACGTGCCATCACGTGTTGTGCCATCTGGTGTCTCACCGTGTCGTGTCGCTGACGTGAATCAAGGGCAGAAGTAGAGAGTTTTCGTAGAGAGCACTAGAAAAGTCTGTAGTCAGATTGGAGGGTAGAGGCTCCCTTTAGATTATTTTATTCCTCAAAAACTCGCCAGTGGGGGCAGCAAATGCATGTGGAAATGAAGTTTGAGATGCAGGGTAGGTTTTGGATCATTTAAATAGCGAGCTGTTTGTATTATTTCTGTACTTAGATGGACACAAAATTATAAATTCAAGAAATAAATAAACAAAATTGAAATTTATATCTTTATTGTAATTATGTTTTTTTTTTTTATATTCCAGATTAGTACCTTCATAGTGCATCATTGACCGATAGACTCCAATAATATCAATCTAGGCCATTAACCAGCCAGCGGCCGAGAATTCAAATTTCGTCGATAGATGTTCTTATGATCGTGAGAAAGATTAATTATTCCCCGAGATTTTCTTCCAATAAGAAAGATTAATTATTCCCCGCTTTTTTAATTAATAACTCAACATCGATTTTATTTCATTCAAAATTTGCTTTAATTTATACTTATATTCAAAAATACTGAAAGGCGTGATGATAAAACTATTAAAATTATGTACTTTTTGTAATTATTTTGTGATCATTTTTTGATCTTTTTTTAATGATTTTATTTAAACTAAAATTAAAATTTAAAACATAGCTTTCCCAGATAATTTATTGATTTATTTTACTGTGTGATTATATGATTTATCTTTATTTCATTTTTATGAAAATTTAACAAATTTGCCGATGACCTACGGTAAAAATAAACATATTTTCTCATTATCTTACTAATATTATACATGCGAAAGTTTGTATGGATGGTTGGTTGGATGGTTGGATGGTTGGATAGTTGGATGGTTGGATGGTAGGATGGTTGGATGGTTGGATGGTTGGATGGTTGGATGGTTGGATGGTTGGATGGTTGGATGGTTGGATGGTTGGATGGTTGGATGGTTGGATGATTGGATGGTTGGATGGTTGGATGGTTGGATGGTTGGATGGTTGGATGGTTGGATGGTTGGATGGTTGGATGGTTGGATGGTTGGATGGTTGGATGGTTGGATGGTTGGATGGTTGGATGGTTGGATGGTTGGATGGTTGGATGGTTGGATGGTTGGATGGTTGGATGGTTGGATGGTTGGATGGTTGGATGGTTGGATGGTTGGATGGTTGGATGGTTGGATGGTTGGATGGTTGGATGGTTGGATGGTTGGATGGTTGGATGGTTGGATGGTTGGATGGTTGGATGGTTGGATGGTGGGATGGTTGGATGGTTGGATGGTTGGATGGTTGGATGGTTGGATGGTTGGATGGTTGGATAGTTGGATGGTTGGTTGGATCGTCCTTACTCTTTTACTTTTTTTCTCTGAATTTAAAAATTCTTTCACTAATCGAAAGCTACATTATTTGCGAATAACAACGGCTTTATATATTGGTAAGCTATGGCGTTGTGAATGAGCTGTGGCGTTATGAAATTATGTATCATGCATTTTCTGTCCCAAACAAAACCGAGATATTGCAAACGTCAAACAAATTGTTACCTTGGAAACAATGGTTTTTTTTTAATTTTAGGCTTAAAAAGAGTGCTTTGTTGTGATTAAAAAGAGTACTTTTTCGGCGTCGTAGTTAATATCTACATATCTCTAAAAATGTTTATTCTCCGAGCAAAAAGCATAACGTTGCTATAAAGCATAGCGTTTGAAGTGGACTGTCATTTTCTTATTTTTTTAGGTTACTCTGGATTCAAATATGAATAAAATACTAATAAAGGGAGTAGGTACTTAAAATAAATTTCTATTTCTATAATTTAAATATTTTCTAAAATAGAATTTTTATTTGCGAAATGTCATCCTCAAATTTTGAAATTTTCTATTAAACAATAATTATTTTCTATTTGACAAAATAGCAAGAATAATGACAATTATGCCAATAATTATGTCAGTAATTTCCCACTAATACTATGCGAGCGAAGCCGTAGTTAAAAACTAGTTTAAAATATACAGAAAAAAGAAAAATCTTTCGAAATCAATTTATACTTTTTTGTGGAAAAGATTCAACACGGCTAAAATTTTATTTAAAAATGACATATTTCCGGTTTTGTCTGATTATTCCCTCTTACGGTATTATAGCCAGGAGAGGAGCAAATGCTGCCACCATTGATCCGATTTTTAAAGCTTGTAATAATAATAGTTTAAATATTATTATTATATTAATTAATTGTTTAATTTATTCATTATTTAATTTCATAATTAAATAATTTATTATTTGAAAGCGCTGAAACTAATTATAAACATTATTAATAATAAAGATAAAATTTTTAGGAGAAACGTTCAAACTGTTCGGACAAATGTTCAAACTGCTCAAGATGCTAGTACCAAATATCATAATCTCTTACTTTTGACAAAACAACTTTTGGCCAAACAAATTTAACTAATTTTATAGGTACTATACAATGCACTTCCACTGGCCATTAATCAGAAAACAACTTATTTTAAATAAAAATAAGATATCAAGTCTTGGATCTTCAGGCAAGACAGAACCAACATCAAAATTTTTATCATCACCAATGTGCATTTCCAATGGTACGATGCTAATTGTCTTTTATTGTGAACGCAATATTGTGTTGTTATAAACTGCGCCTGCTCTACAAAAACAGGAGTTTCTAGTGAGACGGTACAACCCATTGCCAATTGAAGTAGAATTAATAAAGATGAATAATAAAAATAATATTGTCTTGGGATAAAGTAATAAGGGAGGGATAGAAAAGAGGATTGACGGGAGTAATACTTACCATTTTTGATATACTAATATCAATTTCACTAACAGGCTTCGTTAAAGCCATTTTTTTATCTTATAAGTACTTACCTATAACAACTGAAAACCTTGGACAAACAATGTTGTGCAGTGTGCATTTTTTTACAATTACGTGGACCAATTTAAAGCTTTACAATAAATAGCCCGAGGTGACACTGAAAGCTCAAAATAGTTGCGATGTTCTGAACATGTGAAGCGCCAAAGCTTGCCATTGAAGTGATTTAGCTTTCACAATTTATTAACGTTACAGCGGTATTTAACAGGGCTAATATTTTTTTAAGTTCATCGTTCACCAATTATTTAAATTTACGGCAAATAAGTTTGTATTTTTTAATATTATTTTCATTAAGACAAACACACAAACATTGTCAAGAAAGTCTCTTGCGTCGAAGCCGCAGGTTGAAAGTTCTCAAAACTTATTGTAATTCGAATTTAATAAAATAAATAAAAAATTAGGTACTTTTAAAAAAGCGTCTTTTGTTTCTCTTTCTCCTCACCTATATTATTTTGTCTCATAACTTTCCCCATTTCGGGATGCTATAGTCTCTCTGGCTGTATGTAAGGAACCCTTGCGAGATAGTCACACAAAAATTACATTATTTTTTATTTTATTAATAAATGCCGATTTAGTTCGATCTTCTAGCTTTTGAGAATTTTGCAGAGAATATTAAAAATGAAATGGACATCCATATTTGAATACGGCTATATTTCATCCCGTATTCAATACGAGCTCATATGTGGCCAAAAGCTTTTGATCCCATCGAAAAATTCAATACTCAGTTCTCCCCCAGCCGAGGTGATGTGATAATCCTATTCGCTTCAAAGGCATAACACGCTTTCTTCACAGGATAACATACCAAACACGTGAATTCAGAAGAATCTATATTTTTTTAACGTGCTTTCGTTTGACAGATAAATTTTTGGAGATTTCAAAGAAAATTTTTATTTTTACTTCGATACGTATCCAATTTTAGAAAATTTGGTTATTATTTAGTTTACCAAAAGTGAATTTACACCTATTTAAAAATTAAAATTTAAAAAATTGAGAGGACCAAGAAAGGGACTGTTAAATCAATAAGCCCCGGAACATTATTTTTATTTATTTATCTATAATTAGTATATTTACATTGGATTTTTTTGATGCCTGTCTCACTAGGATATACCTGACATACCTGTGTCGAGATATTATATTTTTATATTAATTATATTTTATTAACATTGGCTCCACACAGGAGGCCCTGAAGAAAACCTTTTCCTTCGGGGCCTATGCCATCTTTGGTGATGCTGTATGGAGGGTCATTTTAGGGAAAGGAAGTAGAGTGAAAGCAAGTAGTAGTGGAAAGGAATAAGGATGAGGGGTGAGTAGGAATCGGGGGTTCCATGTGTCCAGGAGTGACGGATGTACAAATCTATTCCTTACATTGCGGGGCAAGGCGATAGGTCGAGAGAGTCCGGCAGGAGAGGTCAAAAGGTCTCTCTCAACCAGTATATCCCGATCTGAACCCGCCACTCAGCGGATGGGCAAACGCATCCGCCTTCAAGATCTAGATAAACCTAACCCCGAGAAGCCAGGCACACCTGCTGTTACCAGGCGGCTAAGTTACCAAACTTAAATGGTTCCCTGGGCGGTGGTACCTATACCCGCCTCCCAGATTGAATAATTATTTTTGTTATAAATGGATTCGCCTTTTGAAAATATCGAGTGAAGTAGATATATGATTACGCTACAGGAAGACATCGCATCAAATACTTGAATGGGTAATGTCAAGAGTCGGTAGAACAGACAGGATAGGTAATAAAATCGGGGCCACACCCTTTTTCAGATCGGATTGGACGGTTTTCGAATCGGATGTGTGTGGGCTTTCATAAGAAATGTATGGCGCGAAGGTCTTCCGGTTGTCTGATCAGACAATCAGATTGAAAAACCAGACGTATGCGGCCAGCCTAAGACGATGTTTCTAAGCTAATAAGGCAAGGAGTGCCAAGACAGAGTTGTGTGGCGTTTCTTTCGCAGTTCCTTTCCGTTCACCAAAATGTCAGCGTAACAACAATACGGTTTATTTTTCAAAATAGTAAATCGAAAATTATTTTAAAATATCGCCCCAAGTAGGAACTCCGTCATGGTTTTAGACTTGCTGCCATTACATTACATAAACCGTCTAGCCTGTTTAATACCGACTTGCGACACTAAAGCAAATTGTTTAAAAATTGCCGACGCCATTCGCAAAGCGTCGGCGTCTTTGCGAAACGTCGGCAAAAATTCCAGCAAACGACGCCATATTTGGGAAATCCGCTAAGCCGATCCCTCAACTCTTCCCGACAATGGGGAATATTGACCACTTAGGAAAAATCCCCTGATTTATGGTCAACACTTCGGCCCAGGGCGACCATGGCAATAATAACAATAAACTTGAAGATATACGGGCATACTGAATGCCCTTCATTGTTTATGGTTATTTTATTATAGTTATTTTAGCACGAAACACATCCCCGAGAGACATAGCAGTAAAAGAGATAATTATTAATGTCTGGCTGGCTGTAAGGAGAGCATTTTCATAAGAGTAATGGTCAATTTATGAGGAGATTACGGGGAAATTATTTTAAGAAGCAGTAATAATATATTATGATCACTTACATTATCACAGTAAGGTTAGTTTCCAATTTCGTTGATTGTACAAGATGTATTATTGATAACTATGAAAGAGTATGGTGATATCTAATCTATGACTTTAGTGGCAAATTGGTAAGCTCATTGATTCTAGATCAGAATTCCGGAGTTCAAATTAAGAGTTTGGTAAGTCAGCCTATGGAGATGCTTGACGTGTGTGAAAAAAAAAACGAAGAAATAAATTTGATCCTTTATTCAATAGCTACTACCTAGCTTAAGTTGGACAATGAGGTATTTCCACAAACGAGTGATTCTGTTGAAAAATGCACGGAAATGTCATTTTTTCTGATTTTAATCATCCTACTAAAAATGTTTGTTTTTTATGTTTTCATTCAATATTATTGATTTTAAAAACGATCTAAAACTGACAAAATCAAAACGGCCCGTGATTGGCAAATGGATTGTGACGTCACAAGCGTCGTTCAGCTTGGCCAGCATAAATAAACACTCTCAGTAAGCGTCCACGCTCATGACGTCACACGATTGTCCATTTGAACTCGCATAAACAAGAAAAAAATGAGAAACATGTTATAATTTTAATTTACAGCGCAATATTCTTATTGCGTGCTGAACAATCAGAACCCGAAATAAACCCCGTGGGTGCGGTACGAATTCAGCGATCACATGGCTGTCTGAGAAATAGTTTATACAAAACATATTTGTTTATTTTTTCATTAAGATATTCACAGTACATTATGATAAAACCTCTAAGAGTATTAATTTGACTCATATGTAATGGTGCGTTCGATTTACACAAATAACAATGCTGGTAGAATAAATAAATTTCCTCGCTGAGTTTCAAATTCACAAAAATGTCAACATGATTAACCTTTTAAAAAAAAAAATTCACATTAAGCTGAAATTGTTACTTCAAAATTCACCCAATTCTCACCTACAAAAAGCTGGAGTTCTAAATTAAAGCTCCCGTTTTCGTCACAAGACATTCCTCATGAAAGTCGGCACGGATGCCTTCATCCCTAATCCAGCGCCGTCGAATCCCCAACACAAACTAATCCTTTAAACTCATTATAAACTTTGCCTAAAAAGAACAATCCCTAAGAATACACTTGGCAAATTTCTTAACCGAAGGAAAAAGAATTCACCCGCCTTAAAAGGAAGCATTTTTCACCGGGCGGCTTTGTTCTGCTTTCGCATGTAATGAGACGATATAAATTATTCAGTTTTTATTTTATTCTTGACTGTTTCGTGTCGTCGGTAGTAGCTAGCTACTTTGTTATTCGTATCACGTTGTAAATTAATTTGAATTAGGAAGGGTCTCGATGTTGTTTATAGCGTATGGTATATTCGTTCTATCTCGATCTTGAAGATTAAATTAATTTAAACCAACTAGTGAATAGGTTTCCGGAAGGGCGGGACATGTGTAAAGATTGCCAGATAACTGGGCACCGGAAACCATGACCAAGTAAGCGCCTCAAAGGAAACGTCTCAGGAGAAGGCTGAAAGGTGGACTGACTTGCTTACAAGATTATTGGAACCGAATAAAAAGATTTGAGCACTGGAGAATAATGACTAGAGACGATAGGCGTTAGAGAATGTTATGGATCGAGGAGTCAAAATTTTACTCTCGGGTGCGCCGCGCGCCGCTTGTAAGTCCAATACATTCGTTAGTTTCATTCTGAATAATTGAACACTCTCGTTACTGAAAACAACCACCATTGGTCTTTTAAAATATCCCTTAGATACGTTTTATGTTTATTTGATATATTTTTAATAAACTTTAATTTTTTTATATGTAATCCACGACTTTGCGAGTTTTAAATACTTTATTGTTTTAAAAAGTACTTAAGCATTTAAGCAGAAAGTCAAAAAGATGTTAATATTCAATTACAATGTTTGTTCTTTTGTTTATTTATGTCTATTCTTGAACAAACATTTTACAAATGATTACAATGGTTTGTATAGTAGTACAAAAAAAGTTAATATTCAGTAGCTACATGTAAAAAATTTCTTTGAGAAGGTAATACTGTGTATGGGTAATATTGTTTCGTGAAAACCTCACTAGGAGAACCTGTGCTGAGTTGTTTACGTGTTTATGATTAAGTGTGACAAGTATTTATGTGTTTTAATAGAAAGTTAGTTTTTTTTACATTTTATTAGTGCATACATACATTAATTGTTTAGAAAAAAATATATATATATACATACCTATAAACATATATATATTCAATATATACTTCATATATGTATATGCATTGTCATCGACAACGAGTTTCAGCTCATTTGGATGTCGGGAAGTAGTTTAATTTTCAACTCAAAGATTTGCATTGATTGATTCATTCAAGAAAACAAAATCAAAATACAAACAGAAGTATTTAAAAAACGTAAAGTCATTTTACTTTATCTTTAACGGATGAGTAATAAAAAAAACCCAATTTAAAACCGCATGCTTTCAATTTATTTTAACTGTTTAATTTCTTCGAAAAAGTTTAGATAGGTAGGTACCTAATTATTCAGATTCAGAGGTTATCTGTATTGGGTTACACTATAAAACAATAAGCAAGTTTTAAAGCTACGAAATAAGCACACAGTTTTAGTAAAAAAATTACAAACAATGGAAAACAGGGCGTTGAATATTAACTGAAGTTAGGTTATGTAATTTCGGTTTTCATGAGAATTTTTTTTTTTTATGCGAGACTTCTGTTATCTTACGAGGCGGTTGCCAGTGATGAATGGGTAAAGATCGATTATAATAATCTATATAAAATTTTGGTTCGGTATGTTTTATCCGCAAATTTTGGAAAGTAATCGATGGATTGACTCAAAATTTTCACAGAAGATTGTATTTTAGCAGAAGAGTTTTTATATATATAATGGTGAGCTCTGGCGTTATGAAATTTGTATTAAATTAAATTTATTAATATATGTTTTATAAATAAGATCATAGACAAAATATAATATGCAAATAAATAAAATTAAACAATTTTTCAAAAAAAATTTACAGTAAAAAGTAAATAATTTTATACAAAACATATTATAAGTTACAACCTAAGTAAAAATCGTGGCTCCCTTATCAGGCACACCTATTTTCTGATAAGGAATACATGACCAATAACGACCTTTATTATAATATTTTGTAATATATATATGTAAAAAAAAATATATATATATATATTTGTATATTTATACTAAAAAGGGGAGGTTTTACACAAAATTTTTGGTTTTACGCTTTTTTCAACCAGTTTTTTACACTAATAACAAATTAAAAAAATATATGTTAAATGACAGGATAGAGGTTATTTTTTTAACAAATCTAGGGTTTATAAATTAACTAGTAATGATTGTATTTTTTTTATATAGGGAAGACTTCTAGAGATTTTTGCATTAGAGTTTAGGAACTTCTAAAAGATGTATAAATAAAATTATTATTCAGAATTTGCGAACCACATTTTAGAAACAAGTCATTCTTTTGATATTAATAAAGGTTTAAAAATTTTACACACTAACACAACGAGTACACAATTAGATAATTTAGAAAGTTTAAAAATTAGGAAAAGTGTTAAAAATCTATAAAATATTATAAATAAAAATACTTTTTTTAAATCCATCTCTTGAATTTATTTTCATGTTAATGCTTACATTTATTATAATAAGTAATTTATTTTTTTATTATTTAGACTTCCTGTTTTTATGTTTTTTTTAAAGGTTTTTTTTTAATTATGCATGTAAATTCAATTCTTACAATTCCAAAATTATGTTTTTTTATTTAATTTTATATAATTGTTTTTTTTTATGATATTCTTAAGTAGTTAATCACCTCTATTTAATATTTTGTCTATGATTTTATTTGTCTTTACTTTTTTGTCTAATGTTATTTTTACATTAATCTCTATCCTGATAAAAAAAATGTTATTTTTGAAACATTTCGATAATGTTGATAATATGGTGGTGAATACAAAGTATTTGTTTTCATTAAATCAATAATGACGCCACAAAGTGAGAAGTTTAAAGCAGTAAAGTTTTGCTTTCTTTTTTATTTGTATGGATACTTGTATTTTTCCCACCTTTTCATATATTTATATTTGGGGGAGGCACAACCTCCCCTTGCTTCATTGCTCTATCCGCCACTGTAACACTGTAAATTTCTGAGATTTCTTTACCTGGGGGAGTATGGCTACTATCCGTGGCTCTACCCTACCGACTTTCTTTTAGGCATAATTATAATAAAAATAAGTTTTTGTGAAAAATCACCTCAAGGGCGCTGTAAATATAACTCGGTATGAACCTTCTACGGGTCAGAGGGGATGTGCTCATTGTAACACATTTCTTCAGACTGATTCTGGAGAGCATTAGTTTCTATGTTCCCGATGGTTATCTCCGTCACCGATAGCACAGACATAGACTGTTTTATCTCCCGGCTTGTAGAACTAACTTGCTAATGGCCATGTCAGTCGGGAGAGCAGTTATGTTGTTAAATAAAATCACTTCGAATATCAATACGTTTAACATCAATGAAGCAAAATTAAAACGGCAAGCTTTGTTGCTGTTTGTGTAAATCTGTTTAGCTCATCTAAAATATCGTTCACTTTTAAAAACGCCTTCAAATTATAATTTTGTAATGTTTTTAAAATGAATAAATTAAATTGAAAAAAATTTGAATTGAATTGAATTAAATTGAAAAACAGCACCCTTGAGATGTTTACTAGCGCCAGCCGCCGTTTATCTCAGGGCCGGCCCTGCATACTGTTACATTTTGTATTCAAACATTTCATATTATTGCCAATTTATTATAATAAAATTATAAACATCTTATTATTTGATAAGAAGCGGTTAGGCGATAGCGGGTATTTTACATAAAATATGCCAATTAAAAATGTTTGTATTCAGTTTTTCTAACCTGTTTCGATTGGACGGAGTTAGATATCTTAGAGTTTGTTAATTATTTTGTCTAGTCCTCGCTAAGCTATATAATCATGGCATTCGAACATAAATCAGCCGTGCGTATTTATTAAATACTAGCTGGTTCCCGGCATGCGTTGCAATTACATAGTCAAGCAAATAAATTGTTTCTCCCTGCATGTCCTTTCCCGTGCGTCCCCGTTCCCCTCCCGCATCTCCGTTCTCCTCCCGCGTCTCCTTCCCCTCCCGCTTTTCCCTTCCACCTTCGCCGCCTTCCCTCTCCCCTCTCCCGCTCTCTCGTCCCGCCAACGTCCCAGTGCATTCAGTTTTCAAACAGCTCGCGTGCCACCTATTACAATTTTTTTATTAAAATTTTTATTTTTCATATATTACAAACATTCATTTTGTATTCATAAGAACAATTAATCACAACAGGATGTTTGTATTATTTTTTGTTCCATTTTTTGTTAGGTTACGTTAGGTTAGCTTAGATTAGATTAGGTTAGATTAGGGTAGATTAGGTTAGGTTTTAGGAGATATTTTGTTGGGGGATGTTTTATCCGTAGGATAGTTTGTCGGGGTTATTTTGTCGGGGGGGTATTTTGCCACGAATGAAAAGTCGCGGAACCATAGAAACCTAAACCAAAGACTGCGTTGGGCTGAACAGTGGAAACATTTGTAGGTAGAAATGATCAGATGTCATGACACTTTGAGTGGGTGAGTGGAAGCAATGGCCAGAGTTATACCGAGGGAGAGATGAATAGACTGTGTTGAAGAGGATTGTAATAGAAGGAGAAGGACGGAGAACTCGCGAAAGACCGCAGCCAGTGGAGGGGGCATATCCCTCCCATATTACTGATGATACTAATCAGCTGTCACTTGAAATGAGTGTGGAATGATGAACGAAGTTTTATTATTCTGTTTTTTTTGTTTTAGTTTGCGGCAGCCTTCCCTGAACCTGTGAGAGTTGGAAGTTTAGTCATTATCAAGGGAAAAGCTAAGCCAAATTCTACGAAGTGAGTAGATCTTATAACCCCTATGTTAAATCACAGGAGAACCAAATTGTCCCAGCATTGTGCATTATCAAAAGTTGAATATCTCTCTTCCTGTCATGCGAACATTTGTGATTTCTTTTGTGTTAGAAAGCGATCAAAATATTTCTTCTCATTGCGTTAGGAATTTTCGAACTATGTTGTTCAGATATTTTACAAACCCGATCATCTTACAATAAGATTAATCTTTTTGTACCTCCAATCAAAACAACAAGGTTTAACAATTAATTTTAAACTAAAATTGTATGAATATGATAAAAAGTGAAATGACAGTTTTTCTTAATTTAAAATTTTAGGTTTTTCATTTATTTTACGTACTTTTTCGGGGAATCCGCAGGCATGTATTTTTTTAGCCAATTTACATTTTCAATATCAAAATTTTAATATGTAGGAACAAAATTATTAATTTCTAATTTACACATCACGGGAATTTTGGGCGCCAACCTTGACTGGCAAAAGTTAATGGATATTATTTTCTTTTTATTCGAAGGGTTAACTTATTAATTTATATTATTAAAGAACATATCATCATGCTTCAACAATGTTAAATTTATGCTCTTTGCTGATGACATAAAAAAATTAAATAGAAATTTCCTGTGTAAATGATTGCGAAGAGGTTCAATCAAATTTAAATGTGTTGTATAATTGCTATGTAACTAATGTTCTTTTTTTAAATGTAAAAAATGTAAATCAATAATTTTCTGTCTACACAAATTTCTAATACTAAAAGGCCACTGGCATCACATTTTTAAAAAATCCGATTTTGACAAATATTCTATGACATTCCGTTTTTATTTTGACACTGTACGAGACCTCTAGGCCTGCACAAAAACTGTAGACAATAAGCGCCGGCACACAGAGACGCCCGACAATCTAAATGTCGTGATAGAGATGTGTTCTCGCCTTGACAGCTGTTGAAGTTCCGTAGTATGGTCACAAGCTTCTATGCTGGACGGGCATCTTCTGCGCATTGGGGTGGAGTGGTATTGCATCTTCCACCGTGCATTGTGAGATGGAATACTCTTGCATCGGAGCATGTAGGCTGCGGTGGACGCTGGTTGCTAGTAATCGAGACGGGCAGCGCCCCAGAAGGTGTATGTTCTCGTGGATTGCTGCATATCTGGCATCAGCATCCAGGGGGTGGTCGCAGTAACTCACATGTTGATTGGTTTCAGGATAATTGGTCTGCTTTTATTAAGCGTGGTGGGAGTCCATATCAAGTATCTTGCTCAGGCGTTATCATCAGGGCATATAGATGCAAGGCCCGATGCAAGGAAGCCCCAGGCTAGCAGCCCGGAGCAAGATGGCCAGGTGTAGCGCAGCGTCTTCAAGGGATTGTTAAGAATCAGCAAGTTCAAAGGAGCCCGAGGATGGCCATGGGGCTCAGGCGTCAGAGTTTTGTAGGTTTTATCCCTTCGGGTGCTTGAATGCGAGACTGGCGTCTTGAATCGAGTAAGTTCTGTAGAGGTACTGCCAAAATAACTGATGACTGGTGACTGAATCAAGTGGCGAACCCGATGGCAAATCAGGTAGGTGCTTTGCAAAGATGTTGCTACGATTACTGACGGTGAATGACTGAATGAAGCTGCCACTTTGGTACAGTCTTTTATAGTAAGGTGTTGTTTACGTCTGTTTGGCAGGCGCCAGTGCACGTGTTGTTTACGTCTTCTTCTTTACCCAGGTGGCCGTTCCCAATTGCGATGGCAGGTGTTGTTTACGTCTGTTCGGCAGGCGCCAATGCACGTGTTGTTTACGTTTTCTTCCTTGCCCAGGTGGCCGTGCATGTGTTGTTTACGTCTGTTTGGCAGGCGCCAGTGCGCGTGTTGTTTACGTCTTCTTCTTTACCCAGGTGGCCGTGCCCAATTGCGATGGCAGGTGTTGTTTACGTCTGTTCGGCAGGCGCCAATGCACGTGTTGTTTACGTTTTCTTCCTTGCGCAGGTGGCCGCGCATGTGTTGTTTACGTCTGTTCGGCAGGCGCCAATGCACGTGTTGTTTACGTCGTCATGTTTATGCCTGCCTAATTATCCCAGGTGGCCGGCGCAAGTATCTTCTTTGGGCTTATGAATTATTTCACGTTGGAAACGTTGTGACATCAATATTTTCGCACCGTCTAAAATGCAGAATTTGTCTTCAATAATAATGCAAGAAGAATTTTGATATGTTTCATCTAGATTGCATAAAACGTTCGATACATTCTCCTCCCCGTGCAGTCGTGGCTGCACCCAGCTATTTTGTCGAACGTGTCAGTCCTCAGCGGTGATCCCGCCTCTAGAGCTGGCAGTGGCTGAGGTCGGGGTGACTTGTGTTTCAGATGTGGTTGCCGGGGCGGGAAGGATAACGGCGAGTTTGATCATTGGTCATATGCATTCTTCACTGGCTTGGCAGGAGTGAATGGGCGTCAGCGGATAGTCATCACATCATGTATTGTGAGGTCGTTGATGTGTGCGTGGGTGTTCTGTTGTTTACAAAATTTGAGCAGGGTGATTTCCTGGTCACGTTTTCATTGAGTGTGATGATAAGGGGTCGTTTCATGAATCTTATTAACCTCTTCCAGGCCATACCAATTGATGAATGGCATTTCTAGGGAA
Organism: Limnephilus lunatus; assembly: GCA_917563855.2. Lineage (NCBI taxonomy): Eukaryota > Metazoa > Arthropoda > Insecta > Trichoptera > Limnephilidae > Limnephilus > Limnephilus lunatus. The sequence continues at coordinate 54,800,130 of OU830601.1, forward strand.
TTGCGCGTCTGTGTTCTGGCTTTAGTGCCACTAAGGCGTTTTTCATCTCGGTTTAATTTGTCCCTTGTGATGGGGCTGCGGGCTCCTCCCCGTATGAGGAAACATTGGAGAGTATCACTGTTTTGGCATTGGTGCAGGGTTTGCTGGCCTTGGCTGCACCGATGAGAAGTACTATTGTTCTGGCAGTGGCACTGCTGGGGCAGGGCTTGCTGGCTTTGGCTGCGGTTATGAGGAGCACCACTGTTCTGGCAGTGGCACTGCTGGGGCAGGGCCAGCTTGCCTTGGCTACACTGCTAAGGATCACCACAGTTCTGACTGTGCTGCAGTTCTGTCAGTGGTTGCAAGGTAGAGCTGGAATTAAAATTAGAAAATGAAATTAGAATTAGCCTTGCTGGCCTGCGGTTGAGTGGTGTATCTCGTTGCAAACTTGTTGGGAAGTTGGCTAGTTGGTGCCATTACTTGAGTTGCGTATCTCGTCACAAACAAGTTGGGAGGTGGGCCAGCCGGTGCCAGTACTTGAGTTGCATATCTCGTGGCAAACAAGTTGGGAGGTGGTCCAGCTCATACCAGTACTTGAGTCGCTGAATATCCGATACCGGCATCCAAGGCCAGTTGCAGCAAACTCGTGAGCAGGTTGGCTGGCCAATTTGTGCATACTGGGATAAAAAATATAAAGGAATAACTTATCATGAAAAATGGGATGGCAGGACGCAGCCCAGGGTAGTGTGGGACTGCTAATCCTGGCAGGTTGGTGATCAGCTTGACTTAGAGTCGCAGCGTTTAGGGCCGCGAACAGGTCAGCAATCTGCTTTGCGTGGCAGGCTAGCTGTTGTACTCTCTGTTAGGGCTTGCTTCTGGCAATGCGGAGTTCTTCTGCCATTATTGAGATGATCTAAACCAGTGCGTCGGTGTCACGCTGCAACCATTCTTGGGTGTGCTGAGTGTGCCAGATTAAGTCTCATCGGCAACCATCTCCAGTGGGGTTTGTTTGTCAGTTCATCTATCTCATCAGTCTGTTTGCCATGAAGGTAAAGTAAGCGCGAGGTCAGTGCGCAGCCAGCATATCACATTGCGAAATCCATCCAGAGGCAGACGCGGTATATTTTAACTTGACTCTCTTTTCTTATGGTGTGAGCTAGTCTTTTCGCGCGAGATGTTTCAATGCGCACTGGTGGTTGTCTGGTAGCGTGGCTCAGGTACGTCATTACAAGTTATTTTCCCACTCCAGTGGAGGGGCGAGAGGTTGTATTTATCAGGCAGATGGCATGTTTGTCTTTTGTGTTGATTCTGACCGAGGAAGTTATGCCGAGGGAGCCAACGGCAACGTTTAATATTGCTAACTCCCTAGGCGGCCGTCCGCAGCTGACTCGATTTTTAGAGCCAGTGTGGTAGCTGTGCTGTTACCGCGGGGGACGGCACCTCCATGGGCAATCCAGTCAAGTGCGGTCCGTGATACTATCCGTGAAGAATCTTGGTTTTCTCGCACCTCTCGGAAGAGAATTAGATGGGCGTTGTCTTGCCCTATTAATAGCTTCGGGGTAGGTGTCGTCGTACGGCTGTAATGCGTGGCGTTGTGGCACGCTTGTCGGGTTTGTATGGAGCGACTATCTGTTTTTGTCAAGTATCTGTTATTTATCATTTGAAAGTTATTAATCCCAGGTGAACAGCCTGGGTCCGCTGCGCACTGGAAATTGATTTTCCTTGCATTGGGAAATGTACCACTGCTAGGTACGCCGGGTGTTCAATCGAGGACGCTGTGCGTGGCCCAGTAAAGTTGGAAGTGCGGCTAGCATATGCGGCAGGCTGCGTTTCGGGTGTCATGTGGACTTGAGTTGCTGAATATCCGGCACCAGCATCCAGGGCTGGGACGGTCGCAGCAAACTCGCGAACCTGTTGGCTGGCCGTTATGTGGTCGTGAGCTGCTGAATATCCGGCACCAGTGTCCAGGGCTGGGACGGTCGCAGCAAACTCGCGAACCGGATGGCTGGCCGTTATGTGGTCGTGAGCTGCTGAATATCCGGCACCAACATCCATTGCTGGGACGGTCGCAGCAAACTCGCGAACCGGTTGGCTGGCCGTTATGTGGTCGTGAGCTGCTGAATATCCGGCACCAGTATCCAGGGCTGGGACGGTTGCAGTAAACTCGCGAACCGGATGGCTGGCCGTTATGTGGTCGTGAGCTGCTGAATATCCGGCACCAGCATCCATTGCTGGGACGGTCGCAGCAAACTCGCGAACCGGTTGGCTGGCCGTTATGTGTGCATTTGAGGTATGCACTGGGCGTCTTGGATGAGTTCGTGGTCTTGCAGCCGCTGCCAAGCGATGGTATCTCTACTAAGGCGTGATGTGTAGATCCGGCTCGAAGGACCAATTTGTACGAGACCTCTAGGCCTGCACAAAAACTGTAGACAATAAGCGCCGGCACACAGAGACGCCCGACAATCTAAATGTCGTGATAGAGATGTGTTCTCGCCTTGACAGCTGTTGAAGTTCCGTAGTATGGTCACAAGCTTCTATGCTGGACGGGCATCTTCTGCGCATTGGGGTGGAGTGGTATTGCATCTTCCACCGTGCATTGTGAGATGGAATACTCTTGCATCGGAGCATGTAGGCTGCGGTGGACGCTGGTTGCTAGTAATCGAGACGGGCAGCGCCCCAGAAGGTGTATGTTCTCGTGGATTGCTGCATATCTGGCATCAGCATCCAGGGGGTGGTCGCAGTAACTCACATGTTGATTGGTTTCAGGATAATTGGTCTGCTTTTATTAAGCGTGGTGGGAGTCCATATCAAGTATCTTGCTCAGGCGTTATCATCAGGGCATATAGATGCAAGGCCCGATGCAAGGAAGCCCCAGGCTAGCAGCCCGGAGCAAGATGGCCAGGTGTAGCGCAGCGTCTTCAAGGGATTGTTAAGAATCAGCAAGTTCAAAGGAGCCCGAGGATGGCCATGGGGCTCAGGCGTCAGAGTTTTGTAGGTTTTATCCCTTCGGGTGCTTGAATGCGAGACTGGCGTCTTGAATCGAGTAAGTTCTGTAGAGGTACTGCCAAAATAACTGATGACTGGTGACTGAATCAAGTGGCGAACCCGATGGCAAATCAGGTAGGTGCTTTGCAAAGATGTTGCTACGATTACTGACGGTGAATGACTGAATGAAGCTGCCACTTTGGTACAGTCTTTTATAGTAAGGTGTTGTTTACGTCTGTTTGGCAGGCGCCAGTGCACGTGTTGTTTACGTCTTCTTCTTTACCCAGGTGGCCGTTCCCAATTGCGATGGCAGGTGTTGTTTACGTCTGTTCGGCAGGCGCCAATGCACGTGTTGTTTACGTTTTCTTCCTTGCCCAGGTGGCCGTGCATGTGTTGTTTACGTCTGTTTGGCAGGCGCCAGTGCGCGTGTTGTTTACGTCTTCTTCTTTACCCAGGTGGCCGTGCCCAATTGCGATGGCAGGTGTTGTTTACGTCTGTTCGGCAGGCGCCAATGCACGTGTTGTTTACGTTTTCTTCCTTGCGCAGGTGGCCGCGCATGTGTTGTTTACGTCTGTTCGGCAGGCGCCAATGCACGTGTTGTTTACGTCGTCATGTTTATGCCTGCCTAATTATCCCAGGTGGCCGGCGCAAGTATCTTCTTTGGGCTTATGAATTATTTCACGTTGGAAACGTTGTGACATCAATATTTTCGCACCGTCTAAAATGCAGAATTTGTCTTCAATAATAATGCAAGAAGAATTTTGATATGTTTCATCTAGATTGCATAAAACGTTCGATACAGACACCCTGGACATTTTTTGGAAATTTTAAGCCGAAAAATCTGAATTTTTTTATAAACCGGAAAGACGGGACATAATTTTATAGGTGCGAAAAAACAATAATTGCATAGCCGAAAATCATTAAAAAAAACAACGTATTCCACACGAATGGCAGAGGAGAATAACGAGGAATACAAAAAATATTACATCAATTTTTTTTTCTTTGATCCATAAATCAGAAATCAATATAAACATGTAAACACGTATGAAGAAGTATCACATAAAATATTTAGTTGGTCTGAAGTACGAGTATATAGTATTTACCTACACCAAGGTTGGTTTTTATTTTTGCAGTGAGATTATTTTGAACTGTTGAACATTCTTATTCTTAAACTTATAACTTGACTTGTGCCTCTTGTTTGATATTATCCAAATGTTGTGATTTCTTGTAATAAACCTGTACTTGTAAAATAAAATTTGATTTTGTTGAAATCAGAACCATCATCATAACGCTTTTAAGACAGTCACGGAATGCGTAATTTGTACGATGTTCAGTTTGTAACATCAGTCAAAACGTCAAACCAAACATAAGTTCGCAGGCTACGAAAAATAAAGCTAGTGAATTTTAGGTATCAAATTAAAAAAATTCGCCGGAAATCCAAGTGCTTACAGGCGGAAATTTTCATGTAGTGACGTCACAAGCCCAAAAAAAATTATAAATTTCAAAAAAACATTTTCGTAACCTTAGTAGAAAAATCTATCCACACGATTTTTTCGAAGTCATTGTGAATCCATGCAAGTGACCTATTCCAAATTTCAACTGTTTTCAGATTCGTCTTAAATCTGGTGTGCCTGCCTTCTGAAGACAGAGCCCTTCACTGCAGTTTCCGTCTTCACGATCAGGTAGTTCTAAGAAACCACAGCACGGACTCTTGGGGAGAAGAAGAAATAAGCGGGGGGTGGCCGATTGACGAATCAGAAGAATTTGAAATTGAGCTTAGAATAACAGAGGATAAAATCAGGGTAAGTTTATTCCTCTTCCATTTTACAATAATAAATTTGAATGTTTTGTAAAGCGCCGATTTTGAGACAAATCACCTCAAAAGGTGGAAAAAAGACTAAATAATATGTTAAATAATATTCATCCCTCACAGGCTGTAACAGCACGTAGGTTCCTGAAGGATTTTAACCAGCGATTCCTGAACATATCGATCGTCCAGTTGATTAAACAGACATCTCAAAATACTAAGTTTTGGAATAATCAGGAAAACAATATTCGAGTACTCGCCATAAATCAAATATTATTTACACGTGTCTGTGTTTTACATGTTAAATATGCTATAAATTACACTGTGAGGCATAACGATCCGGTACATTCGTATGGAATTAAAAAATATATATATATTTGAAATACATACATATGACAGATTTACAGAAGGGTTATAGATATATGGTTCTTAAAAACTAATTAAAATAAAGTCATTCCTTTTTAACGAAACTACCCTAACTAACTAACTAACCATCACGCCGTTTCCCCGTAGGGGTAGGCAGAGAGGACGGACCGCCAAACAACTCGGTCTTGGCACACACTCTTTGCCTCACTCACATCCATACATCGTCTCATATGTACATTCTCTTCTATTATTCTGACTTTTGACATGGCCCGACTCAAGTATCTGATTCACTTGATCGTGCCATGTCTTCCTCGGACGTCCCCGACTTCTTCTACCATTCACATTTGCGTCGTATATTCTTCTTACACTATTTTCTTCGTTCTTTCGCTCTACATGCCCAAACCATCTGAGGGTCCCTTTCTTAATCTTCAACTGCAACTACACAATTAAGAAAAAACATTTCTCGTATTTGAATTGAGGATTCGGGCCATTACAGTATAAGATAAAGAAAAAAAGATATATTTTTTTAAACATAAGAAATAAATAAACTTAAAAGAATACTAGCAAATATGGAAAATGAAATTTATTAACTTAGCAGTTACTAAATTAGACATGCAGTACAGGTAAATAAAAGTAAGAATATAGATGTAGTAAAATAAAAATATTATTACATTTCAATTAAAAAGTAGTTGGTTGGTGGTAAGTATATAAATATTATTCTAACAGTTGTAATGGAAATAGCTGATAATATTGCAAGAGAAGGTACATAATAATATGTTGCGACAATAAGCGCTTGATTTGAGTTCGAATGCTAGTTAAATATTTTAAGAGGATATGTTAAAAAAAGAAAAATATTTTTATTTATACATTTTTTTGGTTAATAAATGATGAAATTAAATAATTAATATCAAACTAAAGTACATATTATTACAATTAACACTTAGTCAATTACGACTAATAGGTACAGCGAAATCAAAATAAACGTAGAAATTCGTTTTATGAAATTAAAACTTATAATATTAGTGTTGGGTTGATCTAGTAGTTGTTTGATTTGTGATTTAAAGGCTTTATAATTTTCTTCAGATTGGATTTGATATGGGAGGGTATTAAAAAATGTTATACCTTGATAAGTATAATGGTTTCGTTTTAAATTTAGGGATTTCTAAATTGCCACGTGATCGGTTACTTAATTTTGTGATTGTTGTTGTAATATTGAAATGATATATGTGGGTTTGTAACAATGAGTGCTTTTTAAAGATTTTATTTTGACTGAGAACCCTAAAAGAGTTGAATAACTGTGTAGTTGGAAATATAGATGGTTTTCGTAGGATGACTTTCTGTAGGCTGAAATATCCAACTAGTGATCCAGAAAACATCAACATTATAATTCACTAATGTACACTAATGTAATAGTTTTTCTACATTTTGTTGGATTTGATTGCTTTTTATGAGTAATCTGAGGATTGTACCATGTAAAGAGTACACTTTTACAAATAACTGCATAATCAATTCAAATTAGATTTTTCAGCAACGTTAAAAATGTAGATGTCATTTTACTGTCCGATAATATATTTTTTAAATTTCCTCTTCCTTTCCTAAAACGACCCTTCATACAGCATTTCATTCAAATGTAATTATAATTAAACACCATCAGCCTTACTAAAAAAACTACAGCACGACCGAAAACCTGTGTTTTTGCAGCAACATCAGTAAAACAAATTTACACTAAAACACGAAATACTACTAATAACGAATTTCACTCTAAAACAGGTTTTAAAATCTGGCAACAGTGCAATTTTTAGTAATGTTCATACTAAATTGTTGTTTTCAATGTTTTCATTCATGACCGCTAGATGGGGGCGCGCCGAATTCACTGTTCACAATGAAAACATATTTTAAGCCTCGAAAGATTTTTTGGGTTCGGCGATGTGTTTCGTAATATTACAAAAGTGATCGTATTTTTTATTAATATGAGTAATTCACTCTTATATTCATATAATTGATATATTTACCGTGTTTTTGTGGTTTTTCATAAGTTTTAGTGAAGTTATAATAACAATAATTGTACTTTCAAAGTTGAAATGTCAAAAAGTTTGTTATATGATACATAAAAATTCATATTTACTTTTAATGATATTTATTTTATGAGAATTTCATAAAAGTGGTGTTTTTTGTAAATATTAATATCAAATTCATGTGCTGGTAAACTTATCAAAGAAATTAACATCTTTAGTGGTGCAAGAAATGTGTTGAAATGTCAGAGATATTTTTAGGTTATTTTTTTGGCAATAAAAAATTCTTTGAAATTTTTTATAATATTTTTATTGTATGCACAAGGAAAAAGTAAGGTGACAGTTTCATTTCAAATTCATTATATAAAAGGTCTGTATTTTTTAAATTTTAATTTTTTAAATATTTCTGTACACTTTCATCAAAAATGTTTTGGTAAGAAATTATTTAACATTTTTTCCGTGTTTAAATCTTAAAATATGGCAGTTTTTAAAAACTAAAGTGTATTTCAAATACACAAATCTAAAAGGTAATTTTATCTAGTTTTTATAAATGGTATTTGTTTTTACGACACCTTCATAAATAAGAAATATATAGAACATTCAAAATACTTTGGAAAATTCCAAATTTCGTTCAGACATCATTACTAAAACAGAGATAAACTATCCCCCAGGCTGTGTAAACAGTGTGTATTTTTTTCCAAGAACAATTTTTTTAATTAGTAATGTTTTTACATCCGCGGCCGTTTGTCAATTGAATAAAATTTTCATGGGGTTTTTTAGTAGGCCATATGTAGATATATTATAAATTTATTGGCTTGGCTTCACTCACCCAGATTAAAACACTTCAACCTAATAAAATATATTATCTTTTCAGATTTACGTTGACGGCAATCATTTCAGATACTTCAAGCATCGTCTCCCTTATTCCAAAATAACTCACATCAACGGCTCAGTGGGGGCTAGATATACATCCATCGAATTCGACAAGATAGAACCCAGGTGTGATGATTAAACAACACTATATAATAATAAATAATAACTGCCACGGCCGAGAAGCGAACCCCGATCAACTGTTTGGAAGAAAAGACCGGTCGGTGGCTGAACCACAACAGACATCGTCTAGTGACGCCGTTAACGTTCTTGTAACTCACTGTATTGTATGTTTATAAAGGCCCCAGTTTCTTGCAATATTATACTGCATTGTGCTATTATTGTCATAAAAAATCAATGCTATTAAATTAAAATTGTTTTATTTGTTGGCTCACGAAAATTGTTCCTTCACCTTGCACTGCAAATGAAGATTATAACGCTCAGCGGTTCACCAAATCCTTCTAGCCTAAAAATATCTAACTAACTAACTAACTAACTAACCATCACGCCGTTTCCCCGCAGGGGTAGGCAGAGAGGACGGACCGCCACACAACTCGATCTTGGCACACACTCTTTGCCTCGTTCACATTCCTAAAAATATCACAAATAATATATGCGGAAGACTGTGAGATCAGATGGACTCGTATTCTCACTACACTTCAAGGGATTAAAAGGAAAGTAAATAAACTTTGTGAAACCTTCATCTTATTGAATTTTTCATATCATCCTTAGTTGACTTTTAATCACAGAGATGCATAACTTACGTAGAGCGTGTTTCATTTTGACTTTATTAAAAATAAAATCAATCGAAAAGTATTAATAGGCCAGAGACTGTACGGTTGAAATATTACATATACTATATATACTATTCTTTCCTATCAGTGAAGGGGTGATTCACTTTATCGTGGCTTGTCTGAGGCAATCGGGTCCTTGAACTCGATCCCCTTTTCCTATGTACTGTATTCTCCATTCAAGCAATTTACCCAATTTGACCCCCTGAGTTTGAAAGTGATATTAGTGACCTGAAATGGAGCTACCCATTTCAATCTACCCATTATATTGTTACTACATATAATATATTCGAAAAATTTCCCGATTCCGAAATTTGAGTATCTAATAAAAAGAGTTTTAGGTTCGACTTACAACGCAAGAACCTGCTCCATATTTTTCTTTCCACCACTTTTGCTTCAATTTAGTGATGGTACCATCATCATGCATTTTCAGGATTGCATTATTGAGAGCATCTCTATAAGGGGAATCTGAAAAAATAAACATTTATGGTAATAACCATCTAAAATTTATGTTATCAGAAAAAAAACATTTTGTTAAATGACAATGGTAGTTTACTACATTTATTAACAAAGAAGGCAATGGATATTCAAAATATACATACAAATGATTTCGTGTATGAAGTTGTGCGGTATTAATATACGAAAAAATATATATTTACTTAAAACATTTTTTGGTTTTCGTTTTTCAAAGCTTTAAAACAATTTTTTTGTTTTTGTTTTCCAAAGCTTTATAAACATTTTCAGAATTTATTTTAGTTTATCAAAAATAATGTAATGTTCATTGGGTTTGAATAAAAAAACAGGCATTGATGGCGCTCCGAAGGTTTTACAACGAAGGTTTTTTTAAGGTTTTAAACGGAAAAACCAAGACGGTTTATTAGAAAAAGTAGATTTAAAAAGAGCGGTGACTGAACCACTCAGCGATAAAAAAATTGGTTTAATTGGTTATGTTAGGTTAGGTGAAGAACAAATTTCGAAGACAAAATGAGTAACTTGGTCGTGCCGCAGCAAGTTCTTTAGTTTCAACTGAATAAATTAAAAAAAATAATTGCCAAACGTAAGTACATATTATCTGTTTAATAAAATGAAAAAATGTTTTACTTTTCCTCATAGCAATTCCAAATCCCTTGCTATTCAACAGACCGCCTATTTGGGTCAGTTCGCATTGTCTCTCCGTGATATATTCAATACTCGTGGACTCCATCAAGTAAGCATAATTTCCTGTTAGTACTCTGCAAAAAGATCATAGGTTAAAGTTTTTATTTCCGTATTTGGTCAATTTCCTTCAATAAATGCAGTTAATTTTACCTGTTCACTCCTTCATTTGCGTTGTTTGTCAGGGACTGCGGATTGTTCGCCATGTATTCGTACATTTTCTGATACATCGGATTATCGGAATTCTGTAATTAAAAAAAGTCATTGTATTCAAATACAAAACCCAAAACATAAATTTATTTGTGAATAGGTCAAGAACCCTCGTCATGCCCCCGTGGTCGAGGGGAAAAGCTCTTAACTAGCAATCGGAAGGTCGCGGGTTCAAATCCCGGTGCGCACAGATAAATTTTATTCGATTGATTTGTGTTCTCAAAATTTAATAATTAAAAATAATATAAGGTATATTTCCGTCACGTTCCAGGTGGAACATACTATCGCATCGCCCTGGTGTAAGACCACCAATAATAATTGAAATGTTGCTTGAAATGGCTTTAGCTGTGTTTGTTGACAAGATCTGAATAGATGGGTACTTCCCCACCTTCCTCTTCCCTATCTCCTTCCCCTCATACATATATTCGATTATGTGTTATACATATGTACAAATTCGATTATTTGTTATTTACATATATTTAAATAAATATTCGAATTTTATGTTATATATATACGTGTGTGTGTGTGTATATATAGGGTGTTAAGGGACGTACTTGACTTACTGTAATCAGTGATTCCTGACATTATTTGGAGTAAAAAATGTAACTGAATGTTTGGTCTTCTGTGACATTTTTGATGTTTTTTTTTTCTACAAAAACATAAAAAAATGGTATGTGTTGAACAGCTAAAGGCGGGGTTAGGAGTTGTTCGGTTACTCGGCTGAGTGACCAACAATTAGAATTAAAACGTAGCTTTAGCCGTGTTTGGAGACTAGATCTGAATAGTCGGTATTTCCCCACCTCCCTCTTCCCCATATCCTTCCCCTACTCACTTGCCTTCAGCCTCACAACATACCCCAATTGGGGATGCCATAGTCTCCAGAATGGAGCAGTTGGGATTCTTGTGAGGTGATCAAATTTAAAAAAATATACATATATTTAGTTATTGTTGATTTCACTTTTTTTGTTGACATATTGCACGTGAATTTTAGTTCTACTCATAATAAGGTCAATGTTGGTTTTGGAATTGTCATTTTTAATTATAGATATATCTTGATATCCGACAATGTTGTGTAAATTATTTAGGTGCTGGATAGCTGGTGGCAGCAAAATTTCTTTGTTTTCGACAATATCATGAAGACGGGGATAATTTGACTGCTGGACACCTGGGAGTATGATATATTATCTATGTATCCGACGAGCCTGTAGGGTGAACTTGATTTGATGAACCACCTGACTTTACCATCCTGAATTGATGAAAGTAGTATAAACTCTTGATGCTTTGAATCATTTTTTTGATGAACATCTGGTGTCAGCAAAATATTTTTAGTATCCAACAGTAACAAGTTTCGTCATCAGTCGGAATAATTCAACATGACATTGGTCAGATAATCGTATCTTCCGTTAGGTTTTTTTTTTCGAATTATTGGCACGACATGTCTGTTTTTTATGTGATTGTTTGTGGTCTGGATGAGTAACATAGGTAAATCAGGACATTTTAAAAATTAAATAATGTAGTCTCAAATTACTTAACTTACTCAAAAGTCTTTTGTTAAGTACTTACCTTTCCTCATTACTTATTTTTCACCACCATTCCTTGTTCAGAAAACAACTATTATACATATGTTCAAAATATATAAAAAAATTACGAACGTTTTTTTTTAATAATAAAAAATGTGAAGCCCATTCCCAATTCGGCCCTTATCTCCTGGCGGCTGCCCTCCCCCCGCACGCTGGCCGCGTTACCCCGTCTGTATCCCCACTTCCCGGCGGCCACAAATTTTTAGAGCTACACTGGTTTTGGCGGTTTTATACAATCCGGGTTAGGTATGCCGCTTCCATAGATATTAGTTCCATGGTTGCCTGTTTATTTTGATTTACTTCTTGAAAACATCGTAGGTAGACTAGATTATGATTGTTGACGATTGTGAACGTGTCTTTTTATTAATGTTGTAAATTTCGCGTGTATTTTCTATTATCATAACAATTTCGACATTTTATGTTGTTTGTGACACTCGGCAAATCTACCATAGACACATAAACATAAATTTACTAATCTTCGGGCCTTCTCCTAGTAAGTTTTTTGTCATCAACTTAACCACGGAAAACACCGTTGGTTCTACCGTAGACAATAACATAGAAGAAGTTCAAAGCGTTCAAGGCCATTTGTCACCATAGACAATATTGCACTCGACCTACTTCATTAATTCATTAGCCAAATAAAATATTTAAAAATTAAAATACTTGAAAGCAGAAAAATGTTTTATGTTTCCCATAGAAAACACAACTTACCATTTGACAAAGCCTAAGGGAATGAGCTTTAGATAATGTTTAACAGCTCATTTTCTCAGCAGGGAGCTTTGTCAAATGGAAACCTGTTATCCTGAGGAAAAAATCATGCGTTAGTAAAAAACCTAAAATACTTGAAATATTAACTCTTTATAAAAGGAAAACATTTTCAAATAATGATTATGGTTTTTTACAACGAATTTACATTTTTCTGCTTGAAAAATGATAACTCGTGGTACATGTTTAAATACTTTTTATTTTCAGAAAGACAATCGATAATAGCACATAAAAACACTGGTTCGGTGAATTCAAGAATTGAAAAAAAATATCGACGCCGGAAAGAAAACATGGCTAAATCAACATACAGCTGTGACATTAAAGATGAACCTACACAATAAGCTATATTGTTTGTTTACATACGTTCATCTTTGATGTCACAGCTATGTAGCGCTTTAGCCGTTTTTCCTTTCCAGCAGTCACCGTACATATCTTAGTTCTTGTAGAATGAAATAAAAATCTACATATTCTAAATATATAAATACTATTTCCTTTTTACCGAAATAAAACAGAATATACCTTCATCGAGGACCTAGCCAGCCCACAGTAAAAACCGCATCATGTGTTCTGAAAAAAAAAATATCACATTAATAAATTGTTGTTTTCAATGTTTTCATTCATGACCGCTAGATGGGGGCGCGCCGAATTCACTGTTCACAATGAAAACATATTTTAAGCCTCGAAAGATTTTTTGGGTTCGGCGATGTGTTTCGTAATATTACAAAAGTGATCGTATTTTTTATTAATATGAGTAATTCACTCTTATATTCATATAATTGATATATTTACCGTGTTTTTGTGGTTTTTCATAAGTTTTAGTGAAGTTATAATAACAATAATTGTACTTTCAAAGTTGAAATGTCAAAAAGTTTGTTATATGATACATAAAAATTCATATTTACTTTTAATGATATTTATTTTATGAGAATTTCATAAAAGTGGTGTTTTTTGTAAATATTAATATCAAATTCATGTGCTGGTAAACTTATCAAAGAAATTAACATCTTTAGTGGTGCAAGAAATGTGTTGAAATGTCAGAGATATTTTTAGGTTATTTTTTTGGCAATAAAAAATTCTTTGAAATTTTTTATAATATTTTTATTGTATGCACAAGGAAAAAGTAAGGTGACAGTTTCATTTCAAATTCATTATATAAAAGGTCTGTATTTTTTAAATTTTAATTTTTTAAATATTTCTGTACACTTTCATCAAAAATGTTTTGGTAAGAAATTATTTAACATTTTTTCCGTGTTTAAATCTTAAAATATGGCAGTTTTTAAAAACTAAAGTGTATTTCAAATACACAAATCTAAAAGGTAATTTTATCTAGTTTTTATAAATGGTATTTGTTTTTACGACACCTTCATAAATAAGAAATATATAGAACATTCAAAATACTTTGGAAAATTCCAAATTTCGTTCAGACATCATTACTAAAACAGAGATAAACTATCCCCCAGGCTGTGTAAACAGTGTGTATTTTTTTCCAAGAACAATTTTTTTAATTAGTAATGTTTTTACATCCGCGGCCGTTTGTCAATTGAATAAAATTTTCATGGGGTTTTTTAGTAGGCCATATGTAGATATATTATAAATTTATTGGCTTGGCTTCACTCACCCAGATTAAAACACTTCAACCTAATAAAATATATTATCTTTTCAGATTTACGTTGACGGCAATCATTTCAGATACTTCAAGCATCGTCTCCCTTATTCCAAAATAACTCACATCAACGGCTCAGTGGGGGCTAGATATACATCCATCGAATTCGACAAGATAGAACCCAGGTGTGATGATTAAACAACACTATATAATAATAAATAATAACTGCCACGGCCGAGAAGCGAACCCCGATCAACTGTTTGGAAGAAAAGACCGGTCGGTGGCTGAACCACAACAGACATCGTCTAGTGACGCCGTTAACGTTCTTGTAACTCACTGTATTGTATGTTTATAAAGGCCCCAGTTTCTTGCAATATTATACTGCATTGTGCTATTATTGTCATAAAAAATCAATGCTATTAAATTAAAATTGTTTTATTTGTTGGCTCACGAAAATTGTTCCTTCACCTTGCACTGCAAATGAAGATTATAACGCTCAGCGGTTCACCAAATCCTTCTAGCCTAAAAATATCTAACTAACTAACTAACTAACTAACCATCACGCCGTTTCCCCGCAGGGGTAGGCAGAGAGGACGGACCGCCACACAACTCGATCTTGGCACACACTCTTTGCCTCGTTCACATTCCTAAAAATATCACAAATAATATATGCGGAAGACTGTGAGATCAGATGGACTCGTATTCTCACTACACTTCAAGGGATTAAAAGGAAAGTAAATAAACTTTGTGAAACCTTCATCTTATTGAATTTTTCATATCATCCTTAGTTGACTTTTAATCACAGAGATGCATAACTTACGTAGAGCGTGTTTCATTTTGACTTTATTAAAAATAAAATCAATCGAAAAGTATTAATAGGCCAGAGACTGTACGGTTGAAATATAAAAATCTGCTAATGATGCAACTCTGATGCCGCGCCGTACGCAAAACTATCTTCGTACTTGAAGTTTGTTAAAAAGCTTTTTTTTGTAATTGAACCCAATTCAAACAAGTAGCCAATATTGCCATAGGATGGCGCCACTTACGTCGACAGATCGCATACTTATAAATGCCGCTGGCAAGCATAAGCATTACGGATTTGTAATTTTGAGTAGATATCTCTCCAGATATGGAGAGGTTGACAGTAATATGATTATTATTGTAACTGACAGTTGTAAATAATAGTACCGCGCGGCTTTATATAGCACTGGTCAACAATGGTTTTGTTGCCCTTGATATGAAAGTGGTTCTGAATCATTTTGTGCCTACAATTTATGAAACTATGAATGATTTTGGAAAATTGGCTCTCTTTTTTATGTAAATCTACATTTTCTTATTACACTACAAAAATCAAAATGAAATTACTAGTATATTCTTTAATTTCAATTTTTTTATTGAAAAAAATTACGAATTGTTCTGTTTTAGTGTTTAATTAATATAAGTAAAAATAAAAAGAGAGAAAACATAAAAAAGCATAATATGTTATACTTCAAAGAAACACCTTTTCTAAGATTTTCTTCCATATTTTGTTTGAGGGCAATCTCTTTTTAAACACCAGCAGTAACCTGCCATCATTCGATGGCCCTATCTACCCTGATACCTTTCCTCCATCACTTTTAACTCCTAGTAGAAGCACTCTCCCTGTTCCTAAAAAAAAAATTCACCACCAACACAAAACTCCTCCTGGCTTCACCTTCAAAATCAGTCACAACTTTTATAAAATTTGTATCTCTCATTAATGTCCGAATTTGAGGACTATCGATTATTCCGGCTTTTAAATTTTCCGTACTCAGCCTAGGAAATGTTTTACAAATGCATTTAAAGCATTCTTCTTCCTTGTCCAACGCTGTAACGAACTGTTTCATCATACCTAACTTGATATCTAGTGGCGAAAGTATGATTTTTTCTCTACACTCATTTATTACATTGGCTTTACCAACACTAAGGATTCTTCATATGAGGCCTTATTACATTGGCTTCACCAACACTAAGGATTCTCCATATGAGGCATGCAGGGGGGGGTCAAGTGATGTCTTTTTGCGTGAAATAAAGTCGCAGAAAGCGAATTTTACCAAAAAACTAAACTCTTATTAATAACTCTAGTTCTGAAGAGCCAACTTACAGTGTTAATTATTTTAAACTAGCAGACTCAGCCAATCGTTGCTGTGGCTAACGAAATACAACGCCAACTACTGACAACGCATTTACCCAACCTTTATAAAAAACGCAATCTGTTAATTTGCATACATTTCAAATCCACATCGCCCGCTTGCCAGCCTGCTGCCGCTGCCCGCATATTATATATATTTCAACAAATTTACACAAATTATATGCCTAAAAACCTTCCCCATGAATCACTCTATCTATTGATGAAAACCGCATGAAAATCCGTTGCATAGTTTAAAAGATCTAAGCGTACAGACAGCGGGAGCGGCTTTTCTTTATACTATGTAATGATGATATAAGATATGCCAAAATCATAAAAACCAGAGCCAATTCAGTACTTTCATGAATGTATCCGTAAACTGGGTACTTGAAAGTATAAAAATCCGCAGATATATCCAGGGCAACAAAAAAAATACTTTTTTTTTTGAGCTGTGTAGTATATATTACATTTGACGTCATTGCCTGTCGAGGTTTCTTTTTCCCGGTGCCTTGCTGTCACTGGATCACAGTGAATACGAGGAACCGGCTATTTTTGGAACCAGTTCCTATTGAATTTATAAAATGGCTCCAACACTCAAACTGGGCGAAGCCAAACCAAAAGCTGCCCGCATGGCCTAGCAGCAAAAACCGGCGGAGAGGGTTTTTAACTGCTAGTCAATGGTTATTTCACAGTTTAGGATTCGAAGCCAAAGAGTGTTAACTTGTTTACATGAAGGATTATTTAACATACCGAATTCTGTTTCATTTCGTTGTTATTAAAATACTGAAGGTTATTTAAACAGTTTATCTGAACGCGATAATCTTCAGGACTCAATAATATATATTGATAAATATGTGCAATGTGTATGAATTATCAGTACCAGCTATTGTTGAAATCCTAGATTTGTTAGTATTTTAGGATTTATAGGTAGTCCAATGAATAAATGAGATGAAAAGTAAAATGAACAAACTGTAGTAGGAAAACTTATACAAATAAATCTATGAATAACAATGCGACCAATATAATTTGAACTGAGATTATTACAATCGCGACAATATGCACCGATCGAACTGGAAACGATATTTGTTTCACGTCGTGTACACTTGTTGTCCCTCTTCCAACAATAGTACGCATAAACAAGACAAAAAGCTAGTTCCTCGCCGGTTAAAACATGGGCCGATGCACAAAAATGCTTAGCTTCATTATTGCTTGCTATCAACTATTACTTCGTTACATAGGTATACCATGCATGTGTTTGAAAAAAGGTTAAATAAACATCAAAACGGAATCTTACAGTTGTCGCTGTCAGAGTTTCAATAGTGCCGTTTACTTTAAAGGTCGTATATTCCGCTGAAGGTGTAAAATGTAAGGAGCGTAAATCCCCTAACTCCCAAATCTGCCTTAACTCGCCTAAGAATCAGATTATATGGCCGCTTAAGGATTTCACTCGCGTGAATTTACGATCGTGTTAAAAGTATTCAACCCTTTGCGGGTACGAGTGTAAATAGATGGATCACATATATGGTATTCGTTGCAAGCAGCATTTAAAAGTATAATTTGTTTTATCTACTGATAAATTGGCAATATTTTTTTGTAAATCTTTTTTGTGGTAATGTGAGCCTTACTGGATGCTTACACATTTTACAATTTTATAAGATACAAAATATGCGATTATCGTTAATAGAAATTTTGAAATGTTGTAAAGAACAAAATGTTATATATTCAGGAGGGCGAAAAGAAGTATATCTCCCGTTTTTGATGACCTATACATAAGTATGAATTCTTATTATATAATTAACATTGAATAGATCTTTCAGAATACTAGACATTTTTTGTAAATCTCCTTTATGACGGAATTTAATTTATTTTTTTACCTTTCAGAAAAAAAAATCCTCTTAAAATTCAAGTCGCATCGTAAACCGCATCATTATTTTTCTAGAAATATTTCGACGATGCAGATTTAGACACAGAAAAAATGACATATTTAACTAATTTTTGTCTTTTACAGCATTTCAAATTTCCGCTATCGATGAATAAAATTGATTTATTGAATTGAAATTATTTTAAAATAAGATCAACGAGCTTGAATTAAATAGTTATTAAGAAATAAAATGATGACCATTCCATACATTTTACAATATTCTGTAAAATGTATGGAAATGTAAAGATATACATTTTTATATATTAACAGAATTTATTTTACTCACCGGCTAGTGGCTGTCCCACCCGGGGGTGGCATGTTCGATTTCTTGGCTGGCTAAGTCCTCCATCACGACACAAGCAACTACCAGGAGATTTTCAAACATTGTTGGGTTATTCTTAACCCGGGAATGTTTGTGTTTCTTTTTTAAGTGATTGTTGTTGTTGAAAATTGTTTTTTTGGTCAAATATAAACTTGGTAGTGTTTTTATGTGAATTTTGAATACATCCAATATTTCAAAAAAAAATTATAGGTATTTGGTAGGTGTCGGTCATTCTGTGTTTTAAGTATTACCTTTATGACAGTTTTATGTGCGATAGCTGAGTTTGTTTTTTCTTCTCAAGCAATTAATCCGTATTCTATTGTGGATTGACAAAGTGCAAAATATATTGTTTTCATTGGTTTTAGTTTAAAAATATTTCTTGTGTTTAGGAAAAAGTGTATTCTTTTGAGGTGTGTATTTGTGATGATTATTTTATTCTATAAGATTTATATAAAAGTTGCCCATCCTTATTGTATAGTTTGGAGGTTTACCGATGTCACGCCCTCCGTGGTCGAGGGCTCTGATCTAGCAGTCGGAGGACACCCGTGTACTCCGACATGCGCAAGGGAACTTTATTCAATTAATTTGTGTTGTTTCACAATTGATACATTAAAATAATTCATAGTATATTTGCGGCAAGTTTCAGGGTGGAAGACACTGTCAGTATCGCCCTGTTGAAAAACTACACGATTGAGAATTAAAATTGCCTTGAAAAGGTTTTACCTGCGTTGGATGACCTGATCTGATGACTCGATACCTACTTCCCGACCTGTTTCCAACCTTATTCCTCTCCCCACTACTTTCAGCTTTCAGTCTTACAATTTACAACATATCTCCAAACGGTTGGGAATCGTTGGAAATCGACAGTTGGAAATCGTGCGCAGAAAAAAACTTATATTGTTCCATTAACTAATTAACTACCTAAAGGCGGTTAGATAAAGGCCAAGTGGGCTTTAATTTTAAGGGTGTTGCTTCCTCGGAGCTTCTGGTAGAAGCGAACGATTAGTTAGAATTTCACGCTTAGCGGTTGATAATCATATTATTTATGATGATGCTTAAGTAATCGCGTATTAGTACACTTCAGAAGTGAGCGCTATCTTTGAATATAATTAATAAATTTATTCAAATTTTAACACGAATAAGAAGTGAAGGGGGAACGGGTTTTGTGTGATTGGCTGTTGTACGGACACTCTTTCTCGGTCAGTGTATGATCTTCTATTGAAAATGTGAAACAAAAATCGCTGGAGGCCATAAAGGAAATTCCAATCAGTGGGTTTCAAAATTGTTTTGTACTGTGGAAAAAAAGGTTGGACAAGTGCTTAACCTCTAATGGTGAATCCTTTAAAGGCGACCGAGTTTTGGTGTAAAAATATTGAAAAATTAAACGTTATATAGAAATTCTCATTTCTTTTGGGTCCCCCTATATTACATTGTGATCAAGCAGTATTGTTTCTCTTCACAAATAGAGTAACTAATGGAACACTTCCATCATATTTTTTTCCGACTAGGCAAATATGCTAAGACATTCCGTTTTTTTCGTATTTTTGAAACCCTGGCAATTTTTTGAAACTTTCAATCCGAAAAATCGAACCATTTTTTGTAAACCGGAAAGATGGAGCATATTTTTTGGGTGCGAAAAACCAATAATTTCAGCGGGAAGTCATTTAAAAAAAATCGACATATTTCACACGAATGGCAGAGAATAATTAATCATACCAAAAATATTACTTCTCAAAAATATATTTTTTCCTTTATCCATCTTATCGATCATTAATCATTATAATGTTCAACGTCTGTATATGACTAAATCCAAATATTTTACAATAAAACCACGTTATAAATAATTATTACAATAAAGGGGAAGGATTATCAACATTGAAGGTTATCCACCACTTACCCCCTGGTATAAGTAAGATATGGTTACTCCTTCAAGGATCTCGCAAGGACTCTAATTTTATTGAAGAACTTATTACATTTAGTTTAGAACGAATCTAGACCTCCAATATCTCTGCATACGTTGTAAGTGAGTAATCATAAGGTTTATCAACAATATGAAACATCTAAATGTGTACCTACCTATGAAGAAGGTTTACATAAAATATATTTAGTTAGTCTTTGCAGGGGAGATTATTTTAAACAGCCGAAAATTCTTGTTCTTAAGCATATAGCTTAATTTTTTTTCTCTTGTTTGATATTATCCAAATATTGCGATTTAAAGTGTACTTGCAAATTTTAATTATAATATATTATAAAATTTTGATTTTATTAAAATCAGCACCATTACCATGACGCTTCTAAGACAGCCGCTACGGAAAGCATACCTAATCTGTACAATATTCACTTCATAACATCTGTCAATAATATTATTGTTCTAAAAACTTGTTTCAAAATTTTGTAATGTATGGTGTGTGTGTGTGTGAATGATTGTATATATATGTAAGTATTATGTTATCAATGTTGTGTTTGTCTTTATTTAGTGATAGCATCAACCATGTTCAGTGTAATTGTATCGTGAAAGCTTTGATGTAAATCACTGTTGACAAACCTAATAAAAAAAATAAAAAATAAATAAATAAAAAAGTCAAACCAAACAAAAAGTTCGCGTGCAATCATAGAGATATGAATATTGATAGACCAGAACATAAAGGTGAGGGGTAGAAGCCAACTACAGCGGGACGAAGGGCAAGAAGATGGCTTTGGTGATACGTGATTCGCCAAAACTCAATCTGACAGTATATAGGCATCTCGCAGTATAAAATCATCATTTAGTTCTTAAAAGTAAACCCTGCTTTTGAATAAATAGACCTTTTTACATGGGAGCGCAAATTGCTCACCATGCAATGAACAAATTTGAAGTTCAAATACGTCAAAGTAAGGTCGCCTATAAGGTCGAGTCCAATATTTTGCTCCTGTAGTTAGTTAATACACTTTTACAAATGTTTCATAATTTACTTACCCCAGTAAACAGTGACGGGCACACGCCATGTATCTCGGAGTGAGTGTATGTATGGGTGGTTGGTATATTTATGGTGTATGTTCAAAAACGATCATATTATGTGATCTGAATTAGCTTAAAATAGTGTAAAATAATGCTTGCTTATGGAATGTAGTACCACAATTGGGTTTATTCTCTTTTTCTCTTCTATGTTTACACGTATTTATAGCACAAGCCACCATTTTTACCGTGTTATTTACGATGAGAACTCGACACTGGTCCGGACACGAATGATGACGTCACATTTTTTAGATTGATGCGTGGCTCTCGATTCCAATGGGAGGGGGAAATAATACGCCTTTTATCGCTTAGGGCAAGTCCATGTATTTTGTACGTCCGTGCGTGCAATAAACAATAAAGTGTCAAATTCAAAAATTCGCCGGAAGTAAAAGTGTTGCTATTTAAAAAAAACAGTATGGAACTTTACAAAATTACTTTTTAATATTATCGGAGAAGGAACATTTTCATGTAGTGACGTCATGAGCTCAAAAAACGGATTAATTTATTTAAAAAAAAAAAACTATAAATTTGTGAACATTTTAGTAACATTTTCGTAATCTTAGTGGAAAAATCTATCCACACGATATTTTCCAAGTCTTTATGAAACCCATGCAAGGGGCGTATTAGAAGTTCTACATCAAATGGCCAAGAATTATGAATCTAATGGGTTTACAACGACAGTTTTAATATCATATTATGAAAAGCGACAAATATGAGTTTTATTTACATTAGCTCCACACACGAGGTCTAGAGAAAAAAAATCTCTTAAGGGCCTATTTCGTCTTTGGGGATGCTGTATGGATCGTCTTTTTAGAGAAAGGAAGTTCTGGGAAAGAAAAAGGTATGAGGCGTGGGAAAGAATCTACGAGTCAATGCGTCTAAATAAGAGACGGTCGCATGAATCCATCCCTCCCACTGCAGTGCAAGGCGATGGATCGAGAGAGTCCGGCAGTAGAAGTCAAAAGGTCTCCCTCAACCAGTATCTATCAATCCGGCCCGCCATGCATTAGGTGGACAAACGCATCCACCACCAGGACCTGAACAAACCTCACCCCGTGAACCCGCTCACCCCCGCTAACCACTTGGGTGACCTGTGGCAGGGGTATTGGTTATCCAATAAATGGTTCCCGTTATACAGGTACACCTCGTGACTTCGAAGGGTTCCGGGTTGTAGTCTAAAGATAGAAGATATTCCCTAATGATAGTTAATCTCTGATTAGAAATATAAAAGAACAATAAATTAATTGGTATTATTTTATGGGTTAGGATCAATTTTTCACTCAAAAAGTTTAAAAGTTAAAAAAACCAAGTCTGTTCGTGTTTTCCACCGATTTGAAATATAAGAAACAAGACACATTTATTACAGACGAAGTTCGGGAAGAGAAAAAAAGAAAATAAGATTTATGAAGATGTTGACACGCGTTTTTATGTTTTATATCACCCTGGAGTAAGTAAGGAAAAATGAAAGTTTTTCACTATTTCATGTGATTTCACGAAAAATACGAGAGTTCTAGTTCTAGTTTATCAACCCATTGTCCAGATTTCAGATATAATTTCATTATGATGATTTATGGATATCTTATAAAATTTAGACGTTTTACCTAAAGCTCTAAAAATTCCAACCCTCAAGAGGCTAAAATACCCATCCAAACTGAATAATTATCAAAGTCAAAATCAAAATCAAAATAAAAAAAATATTTTTTGTACAAAATAAAAATACAAAAGGTGTAGTTTATGGGTAGACCCCATTTTTTCTAGCTAACCACAAACCTGTTATATTATAATGTTTATACAAAGAAGATTATTATATATAATGTTTATACAAATAATAAAATACGAATATACCAATAAAAATACAAAAATAGGTGTTTCATTTATGTGAGGTATTCACTTAAAGTGTAATGACATTTGTTTACAAGAAAAGTTTAATGTTTTGTGGAAGGTTGTTATATACTTAAATGGCCATGTAGTATAGTCCTTTTTCAAATATTGTTTTGTTTGATTTTGGTATTAATAAGTTTTCTGGGAACCTTGTAGCGTATTTATCGTGTTGAATTTTTTTGTGGGAAGTTGTCTGTAGATGATCGCACTAACATGCATAACTCCATTATATATGTATTTATATATATGTCTGCGACTGTCAGAAATTTCAGATTTTTAAACAAAGGTCTTCATGAATCCAGGTGAGCAGAGTTTGTAAATTTTCTTATGCATCTCTTTTGGTTGATAAAAATATCTTTGGCGTTTACTGAGTTTCCCCAAAAAATAATACCGTATTTTATTGTTGAAAATACATAACCGTAGTATGCGGCTATTACTGATGCGATTTTTAATATTTTTCTCAGGGTACCTAGAACAAAAGAATAGCTACCGATTTTTTATACTATTTTTGAACTCGAAACTCGAAAGAGCATGTCTTTCGAGTTTCGAGTTATATTTATAGTTGTTTTCCCAACAGTGAACGAGTTTGAGAAGGTTCAATAATATTATTATCAAAGTTTATATTTATGCTTATAGGTGTAGCTTGCACTGGACAAAATTTTAGAATTTGAGTTTTGTTTCTGTTGAGTGACAGATGTTGCGATAAAAGCCAGTTTGCTATTAATTGGAAAGTCTCGTTAACATGTCGGTTAAATCTGTTTAATCAAAATGTTTAGTAAATATCTAGTTCAAATAACTACAATTTAATTCAATTTTGTTACAAATTATACAATAGAGGCCATAAAATAATTTATTTTTCAATATTTTATAGGTGTCTTTGGCAACAATTTGTGAGTTAAATGATATTTATATATTTTTTTTAAATATTGCTCTATTTACTGTAAGAATATGATGAAATTGAAAACAAAAATATTAAAATGATTTAAAAATGCATTTTAATCGGTATAAATTTAAATTACACACGACCGATTTACGTGCCCGCTTTATTTTATATTTTATTTTTCATTATTCATATTTACACAATACGTAATACATAAGGCAAGATCACGGGCGTACAAAATATATGGACATGCCCTTACGTGATAAAAGGCGTGTTATTTCCCCCTCCCATTGGAACCATTTTTCGGAACCGGCTGGGCTTGCGAGAGCCCCGCGTTAATCAAAAAATGTGATGTCATCATTCTTGTCCGGACCAGTGTCGAGCTCTTATCGTACATTTTACGCACGGACGTTGTATGTCTATGGAACACGTACTATGACATCGAGATACATGGCGACGCGAGACACAAAGCCGCTGTTTACTGGGGTGAGTAAATCATGAAACATTTGTAAAAGTGTCTACGGAAACAAAATATTCGACTATGAAAATACTCAGAACCTTACTTTGCGAATTAGGACTTGACATATCTGTTCATAACGTGGCATGCAATTCGCGCTCCCATATAAAAAGGTCTATTCATTCAAAAGCAGATTTTACTTTCAAGAACTAAATGGTGATATTATAGTGTGAGGTGCCTATTTACTGTTAGATTAATTTATTGGCGAATCACAAGTCTCTTTCCTCTCTTCGTCCCGCCATAGTTTACCCCTCATCTGTAAGTTCTCGTCTAGCTATTTGTATGTCTATGGGCAAGATTATTTTTTAGTAATTATAATTAACTTGCAGAAAGAATTCATAGTAGTCTCTAAAATCATTAAAAAGAAAAAAAAATTGTCTTTTTTTATCATAATTTAAAATACAACTAATTAAAATAGCTAATATCCGTAACTAATAGATATTTGCTATACCTCCCGATTAAAAAAAATATGAGTATGCTATATTTTCTCATTTGGGCACATACCCAAAGTCATAATTACTAAATATTCTGAAGGGTACTTTTTGTTGGTCTTTAATTTTTTTTTAATAAAATAATTATTTTCATAGCGCCATTTTTGTGAGAAAATCACATCAAGGGCGCTTTACAAATTCATTTATACAGTTATAATACAAGTGGCTTATAACTAAGATTTATAACTAATGACTTACAACTAAGACTTACATATATGACTAGTGACTTAAAACCTTACTTATTTACAACCGAGTTTGTACTTGTAAGTCATGATACGAATAGAGCAATATTGTTACTGCTACATTCGTAGTATGGCTTGCAGCTGTCTTAAAATTAGTTATTTACACTAACATACTTATGTTATGTGCTGAAACTGCAGCAATCCATCAGAGTATGCAGAGTTTTTGTTACAGATTTCAAATTAGCATTAATGGATACAATACTTAAAACCTGAAAATAATTCAGTTAGTAGCCATAGAGATATACTATTAGTAGCTGCTTTTGTAATGTCAAATGGACAATGGACACACAACGCTTATATTTGTCTTCTGGTCTACTCAATGCATAAATGGCTCAATTACTCATTGTAAATAGTTTATTACTTCAAGGCGGAATAAAAAAAACTTTAAACAGACACATTTTTTTTTACAATAGCTCCTCATAGGAGGTACTGAGTGGAGGGTCTTTTTAGATGGAGAAGAAGTTCTGTGAAGTAAAATTGTAGAAGGGTGGGTAAGAATCCGTGGTCAAAGTGTTCAGAAGTGGCAGACGTATGAATCCGTCCCTCCCTCTTAGTGCAAGGCGACGCGATGTGTCTTGTGAATCCGGCTGGATAGTCGTCTTCTAGGTCAAAAAGTCTCCCTTAACCCATCTCTTTAGATCCAGCACGCCACGCAGTGGGTGAGCAAACGCATACGCCGCCAAGTCTTAGACAAACTTCACCCCATGAACTCGGGCACCACTGCTATGTCACCAAATGTAGTGAACCACTTGTGATGACTTGTAGCAGGTTCTTGGTTATCTAATAATGGTACCCATATGGGCGGCGGTACTCATACCCGCCTCCGAATTTAAATTTTATTTTATTTTATAAATAACATGCGGCATGCGTTCCTATGCCATTTAATAAATAAATTGTTTCTCTCTGCGTGTCCTTTACCATTCGTCCCGTTCCCACTCCGCCTCCCCCACCTTCCCTTTACCCATTCCCCTCCCTCCGTTCCCCCCGAGTTCCTCTCCCCCCTCCCAGGTTCCGTTCCACCCTACCCCCTCCCGCATTCCATACATTCAGTCCCGGTACATTCAGTTTTCAAACAGCTCGCGTGCCACCTATTGCAAATTTCATAATGCCAGAGCTCACCAGTAGTTTTATACAAACCTTTTCCTAACAATAACGAACACAAAGAAAAAAAAATTATCCAATTTGGTGCAGTCGTTAGGAAGTTATGTGCGTACATACATTTCGGCGATTCATTTTTATTTATATAGTAGATAGATAGATAGATAGATAGATAGATAAATAGATAATACTGTTACTCCCCATCATAAGCGGGAAAATGATTTTAATGCTGTACTAAAAACGGAAACCCAAATAATGTTAAGCTTACCAAAAATTCTCTAATATTTTAGTCAGTGAAATTTCCACCGTATGTTTAGTATACCCGCCGATGTGTCGCATCGCCTCTGTGGATGAAATTTCGGGAGACCTAAAAAGTGCTGAATTTTTCTCCCCAAGTAAAGTTCATTTTCAGCAGTTCGGCCGCGGGGGGTTTAAAGCGATGTACAAAACTTTGCGTATTGTGTTGTAGTAATTATTTCAGATTGGAGGACTCTCCCCGTATCGTCATGTTGAAAGACCACATCGAGAATTAAAGCCTGGTTTCAATCGTTATCCTTTATCCGTTTGTCTCAAAAGGTTCATGAATATGTATTTAAAGGCATTACATGAGAGTTTTCAGGTTCAATTTTTTATGTTTGGAATTTAAACACACCCTAACTGTTGTGTTCTGCACTTTTAAATACTCCTATACACTTAGCTTGTGGAGAATAACGCATGGATCAATGTATTCTATTGACAATCTGGTTTATTGATGTTTACGTATTTTCATTAAGAAGGCTACAAACTAGCCAACCTAACTAGGAGGAAGCAAGATTGGATCAAGAGCCGACGGCTAAGTTCGCAGAAGCGATCACAGCGTCTCTTTCGGTCGCGTAGAGAAGTACTTCCCTGCTGACATCTTGCGAAGTAGTTTGAAAGCTTTTACAATACATTACACCAACATATCATGTAATTTATATAATTAATTGTTTTCGTATGAAAAATCCTAAAAACTATTTTTGTTAAATAATTGTATTTATCATTCGTTTTCAAACGGTTATAAAACTCAAAAGAGAAACTAAACGCCAATGATTCAAAGGACAATAAAACTGGTCACAGATGAGCCCATATCTTTTTCTGATTTTTCTGTTTCCGGATTTTCGATTGAGTTACACTAATATTATCTTAATTTAATTAAATAAAAGTGGTAGTTAACCCGAGAAGATTTCCTCTTATAGTAATTTAATGTTCCAGGATCCTAGTCGCTAGTCGTGTCTGATTACGGCCAAAGGGATTGAAACGCTAATCTGCCCTTCAAAGGAGGCAATTCTTCCAACAAGTATGTCATTGGCACACTCCGTGTAACCTTAAGTGACGCAAGGGACCTCAGACACGGGGGCTCCAATGACACCATAGTTAGGTTAGCCTTTCAGAGGCTGGGCGGACTGTACAGAGCCGTAATATTACATACATAGTGACCCCTTTCAAATGACAAGTACGACCTACTGTAGGAATTTTATTTGTCGTGTTATTGCACGCTTAACGGCCGCCCCTCAAATAACATCGGTGTACGTGGAGTTTCACACAATGCTACCATTGTAGTTCGATTTCTAATTCAAGAATTCGTCACAAGATGACGCTACTTTCGTCAGTAAAACGCAGAGGTTCCATTTCCATTCCGGAAAATTTCCATTTCCATTCAGGTATAAGTTCTACGAATTTGAATCTGGAGTATCTCTCGGATTTCGGAAGATTGATGGTAATTCTCAGTTGCATAAAGCGTCTGTAGATTACATATGACGTCGCGGTACTTTTTCGCGGTGACTTGCCATCACTGCAATCACAATCACTGGTTAACGCGTTGACAGTGGATATACGGGTTAAATCTGGAACCAGTTCCTATTGGATTTACAAAATCATCACCAACCTGCGGAGCGGGTTTTTAACTGCTAGTTTTAACTAGTATATTACGACCCATCTAAAGTTTTTTGTAAAGACATAAAACATTTGAATTCCTCCTACAAGCATCATTATAAGTGCAAGATGTTAACCGTGCATTATTTGTTCCACTAATTTTCGTGGGTAAGCCGGTATAATAACCGTACCATTGAAATCGAAAACAATATTGGAAGACTTAGCTAGCTTCCGTGTCATACGAATCGAAATCCGATGCTTTGAACAACTCGACCTCTTTATGGTGCTGTAACTTCCAATGATGTCCCCAACTTCTTAATTATTAGAAAAACAGTAATACTTTTTAAAATATTAAATTAAAACAAAGTATTATCACGATTAACTTTTGGATTATTATGCCACGTAGCGCTTTCTGCTTCTTTAGCTAATGTTTTTGACAGCGTTACAGTGTCCATGGTCGAGTTAGATGAGCCAACAGCCGCAACACGGCGTAATAACTCAAAAATAATCAATGACCGTGATAATCTTAAATCGTATCTATAAAAAAGTAGCTAGTTACCGTCTAGTTCTAGATCAAATTGTATGTTACGATTATATTTTACTTACTGTAACACTTGTGTCCCTTAACTGAGAAATAAATTCTTAAAATCACTTTTCATAATTTTTTTTTTTTGTCTAATACTGGTGCAGAACCAATTGACAAATTACGGAATATTATTATTCCAATTTTTTAAATAACAATTAAAATAGTTTTCTGTTTAAACGCTACATTTATTTTCTTTTAAAATGTTGTGTATTTTATCGCTTGTTTCAATTTTTTCAAACAAACGATTCCAATTCTGAGCATTTCAAATTCAGAGCAAATTCAAATTCTAGAATTCATTGAACCAACGTTACGGACTCACAACCGAAATTAGTATTTTTAATATCTATGTTTACTTTATTGGAAGCTATAAATCAACGGTGCTAATTTGATTTTGGGCTAATAAGTCCTAGGGGTTGTTTTGGATTTCAAGTCGTGAGCGTTTCCTAGATAAGCAGGATCAAATAATGAGGTTATATTCCCCGTATTAATAATTTTCGGTGTGTGACATAACACGAGTGTGTGGGAAAACAGGAAGCAAAAACCCTCAGGGAAATGAACTGGAGAAGGTCAATTAGCAGCTCACATCGTAACCCAATTATATAAGTTTATTACCCAATAATGAGTTATTATGTTCAAAATAAAGTTAGTTAAAAATTAATAAAATTTTGAGATATTTTACATAAATTTTAATTAATGTTTAAAGACTTATTTCAAAGATCAGATTAAACTTGTTTTACTCCGCTTCTCGGAAAATACGGAATATTTCGTATTCAAAAAGTTAGATTTAGTTTTATTATTACGATAAGTGAGTATTTGTATCGGGGGAGATGAAAAAATATATGGCTTTTTCATTTTAATTTTGTTAAAATTAATTCACTTACGCGATATATTAACTGTTTTAAGCCTTATTCATATCACGTTTCATAGAAAATCGTAGACAAATTATTGTTGCCATACAAAACAATAATTTTTTCATGTTACGAAGTGAATGCATTATTGACAAGTTTGAATCTGAGCGAAATAATGGTATTAGAATAATTACAATTACCCGATAGCCAAACCCTGCTTGCCACGTAAGCCATTAAAAACCTGGGATAATATTTAAAGAGCCACTCAAAGGTTAGCAGTATTTATTAGTGTAGTTATTTATTTATTTTTTATTTATTTTGTTACAAAAATACATTTACAGTAAGGAAGCTTTGACTGTCCAACTAGGAAGGTCTCCCGTTCTAGGAGAGCCAAATTGACATGTTTCGTACATATTAGCTAGGTAGGTACATGATGATTAATAGTATTCAATAAATTTAAGATTCACAAATTCCATTTACATAATTATAATAATATATTACGATTCAGTTGAGTACTAGGTTCCAGAATCAATTAATCGAAAATACAAGAAAAAGTGTATTCGAAGTGAGTATACCAGAAAAACAGTAAAAGAAAAAGAAAAGTAAAATTTGGAAACAAAATAAATATATAGGGCGCTCGTAATACATAATTATCAGATAAAAATTTTAAAAAATATTTCTGACTCCGTCCTGCCTAAATCTAGTAACCATTTAGTTCTTTTTGGACCGAAGGATGAAACTTCACACAGTTTTTATTGTGAAGGGATTTTGTTATATAATTTTGGTGCCAGGTATGAGAATATTTTTTGATAAGCCGCTGTGTTGCTTGTTGGAATAGAAAGGTTATTTCTGCCCTTACTTCTGGTTTGATGTTTGTGTTCGACTGTTTTAATTTTATATTTATTTTTACAAGCACAAATTATTATCTTTTTTATGTAACACTGTCAAACATCTAGTACATAAGTACATTAAATTCCCTGAAGAGAGCGTCGCTCGAATAACTGAAAAGTTTCTTCATAATAACACGTTAAATATGATGATGACACGCAGCTTCCGCAGCTTGAACCTCAACCCAATACCAGTAGTACTGGGAATAATTCGAATTAGGTACTTTTGTTTTTATTTTAAAAATAATTAATTTTAAGTGAAGCGGACTTATACAACTTTACCGAAATCAGTTATACTTTCAAGTAATATTTCTTTGCCATAACACATTGTATCAAATTCCGACAAAGTTGGGCTTCCAATTAATTATTCAAGGCAAGACGCTAAGTCAGGAAGAGTTGAGATAGTAAGTTTCAGTAATTCGATTTGAGACCAGAGACTGTAAGTGCCAACTGCTGTATCCGAATTTCTTGCAAGCGCTCGACAAAGCGCTTAGATATTCCGTCAAAGCCTCCCCCAACTATCTGGCGTCCTGGTAGCTATCTAAGCGAAAAGCGGTGTCGTTTTCTCCTAGGTGTTTTGTTTCTTATCTTTAAAGACTGGATTGATAAGCGACTAATTAAGGGCGAAAGGGTTGGAGTGAGATGTTGCGTGCAATTATTTATAAAGTATGATTTGGATGTTATTCATGTATCAAATGACTTGAACTATGACAAATATAGTTAATCTCGGTGATATTTCACTAAAAAAGAAGACAATACAAATAAATCTAAACGAAAATATAAAAAAAACGAGACACAGAAAAAAAGGTAAACTTAGCTAATGGGACTCGTACCCGGGATCTCTCGTCTTACCGGGATAAACGCCTTAAGATGAAGCTATACGTGAAATCACTATTTAGATTAATCTTTACAACGAATCGGTTTACAGTACGAATATAAAAAAATATGCTACGGATAAATTGAAGCTTTAACTACCTTTTCTACGTAACAGAATAACAATAAAATTATTATTTACGTAACAAAAAAAATAAGCGTAAACCACTAAAAAAAAAGTTTTTTCATGACTTTACTATGAAGTAATGTAAGTAACAATTTTTAAAAAATACCCCTTTATGGCTAAGACTATTTTTGACGTTTTCTACGTTCTAACTTTTTTTCGTTCTTATAAAATTATGCACAAAAAAAATAAAAACCGCTTTGGCGCTTACGTCAAATTTTTAGAACCGTACTAATTCATACGATCTGCGCCCAACGCTTGTATTCCACCATAATGCCGCGAGCCGTGGCCAGAAACGGACGTGGGATCTGTGCCCGTGTTTTCGAAGTTTTTTACTTGCAATATACGTAGCGGATTCGTTGGTACAGCGAGCATTTTTGGTTCTCAAACGGCGTGAGCTCAAAATGAGTCGGCATCAACTATTCCTGATTTCAACTCTTTTGATGTTCAGAATGTTATATCATTTGAGAAATTTTAGGTTGACGAATATAATGCTTAAATTCATTATCGGTAGGATTAATATTTTAAAAGAATAATTTTTAAATATATTTAGCTGTGAGCTGTTCCTTGAAAATGTCTAATACTGAGATTTGCTTGCCGGGGTTTGAACCCGCGATATATTGTATTTGTTTAAATTATGCTCTTTTAGGATAAATTCAGAATAGGTAGATACAAATTATTTATTTTCACCGTTTTTTTAAGTGTGTGTATCCATAAATTGATGTATATAATGTACAATATTTTTAAACCTAGCTGTGAGTTGTTCCGTCATCATTTCTAATACTAAGATTGGTTTATTGATTTATTTGCAAAAATTTTAGTTGTAAATAAATTTTACAAAAATTTTAAATGCGGAAATTTGATAAAAGTATATGTAAATTTGATAAAAGTATATATTCCTAGTTTTGTAAAAGTATGTATTAGTTACATTTTGTTAATATATATACATATTATTATATTTCACTTAATCAAGTTTCTTTTTATTAATATATGAAGCTGGGAGCTGTTCCTTGATAATGTCTAATACTAAGATTTGTTTGCCGGGGTTTGAACCCGCGATATATATTGTATTTGTTTTAATTATGCTCTTTTAGGATAAATTCAGCATAGGTAGATGCAAGTTATTTGTTTTCACCGTTTTTTTTAAGTGTGTGTATCCATAAATTGATGTATCTAATGTACAATATTTTAAAACCTAGCTGTGAGTTGTTCCGTCATAATTTCTAATACTGAAATTGGTTTGTTGATTTGTTTCCAAAAGTTTTATTTGTAAATGAATTTTACAAAAATTTTAAATGCGGAAATTTGATAAAAGTGTATGTAAATTTGATAAAAGTAGGGTAGACTGGGGATGGTTGAAACACTTTTACTTTAACTAGGTGTAGTAATATTTCTTTTGTAATTATGGATAAGATGTTTGTACTAGATGTTCTATGATCTATCGATTTATCAAATTAAATTTATTGGATGGCCACAACTCGTACTGGTAAGCTACAATGACCACTTAAAGACGATGGGAAAAACTGTTTCAATTATCCCCATAGTGTGGACGATTGATACAGTATGTGGGGATAATTGAAACACTCTAAATATCTATGGAATGATTGGAATAATTGTAATCAATGTTAAACATTTTCATTATTAAAACAGTACTCAATGAGATCATGAATAGTGATTAAACATATCACAAGTATTTTTAAAATTATTAACATAAATGTCTTGAAATGAAACAACTTTAAATATATTTTTTATTATTTATGTTAACGTGCTCTTAGTTATACTTATTATGAGTATTTGGCATAATCAACATACTTTTACTGCGATATTATCCTGGAGCAGAATAGAACGGTATTAAAAATAAGTTTTTTGCTTTCATACAAAAGTGCTTGTTTCAACCATCACACTGTTTCAATCATAACAATGTAGAATTTACCTCTAAATTAAGAGCATTGTTTGTGTGTAAAATTCAACAATTAAGACGTCGACAAAATAAAAAATTATTGAATTTATGGTTTGGGATGTGACATCATTATACAAAATATCGCAATATTTGAGTTTTTTTTTTAAATAATCTGTTAAGTGGCATTAAAATCTATTAAACAATGAAATATTATCTATTAAAAGAAAAGAAAAATCTGGGTGTGCAATTCACATGCGGTAGAAATGAAATATACAGAAAACTAAAGTAGACAAGAGTGGGGACTACGAAACACTTTTTTTATCAATGTGAAGGGTGATTTTTTTCATATTTTTGTCCTCGGATTCCAGTGCACCTTTTCCTATTCATTGGTCATCTTATTTGTGGTTTCTTCTTCGGACTCTCTAGGTGTAGTTTTTTTTCCTGTTTATTTTGGAATGGTTTGAAGACTAGATATTGATTTTACAAAATAATATCCTTTTTTGATTTCGTATGATTCGACCGCGATGAATGATTATCAAGTTATAAAAGAACTTTGCTATCTAAGGACGAAATGGTGTATTTTTGAAAATGAATAAGAAATTTGGTAAAATCTTCTTCTTGCATCCAGACAGATTTGTTCGTGGTACCGATACTACCAATCGAACTATCTTTTAAGAAATGGCTTAATTGATACGTAGAAATGTGAACATCGGCGGAATTGAGTTGCCAATTGCATTTGCCGCTACAGACAGTTATGAAAGTTCCTCGTTCGGCCGACGTTACTGCATCTACTTGCCGAGTTCCTCTCCTGGCTATAAACCGATTAGGTTTTTGAACAGTTGTGACACCGGTCTCATCTACGTTATAGACGTCCTTTGGTTCAAATTTAAAACTATCCATAACGTTCGCTAAATTGTTGAAAAATTCATCAACATTATGTCAATTAAAACTTGTTCCTTGTGCCATACTCGTGGCTTGGGCACATCTTATAGATAATAAATTCTGGATGGCGCGCAAAAATCCTCGGAGCCATTCTATTCCGGCCATCCCATTTGTGTACCATGAATCTGGCCTTGCCAGGTTATACCGTGTGGTCAAATCAAATGCCAATTGTCTTAAATCTTTTGAAGATAGCCCAAAATAGGTAAATGTTGGCTGTTTTTTAGCATAATTTGCAACCTCGGTTTCTTGAGAAGGGGAACACACTTTCTTCATAACATAATTTTTTTTTTGTTGTTTTGTACTTACATAATTGATAAAACAATGTATACTATTAACGTTGATTTTTTTTTAGTTATAAATGTAAAAAAATCAATAAAGATATGATATTACGAAATTGTCACGTGAGGGTGTGTGACGTCGAATGTGGTCGAATGAAATCGACTTCATCAACCAAGATCACAGAAGTTCACCATTTAAGATCACAGAAGTACATTCGACTTAATGATTTGAATTTGAATAATACAAAATTTTCTCTCAGTGTGGACGATTGAAACATGGTTATGATTGAAACGTTGCAATCATCCCCACACGGTTGTTCCAAACATCCCTACGCTGCAATTTCTGCTTCAAAGTCAAAAACATGCTTTTTAAATAGACATTAACGCCACGCAAATGCATTATAAATACTCTTAAATAGATAAAGAAGAGAATGTAATGAAACATTTCGTCAAGCTGCGAGAGTAAAATGAGTTATAAGATAAGCAATAATGTCTTAAATATTTACGTTTTAGTGCGAAATTCAATAATGTCCCCTATGCACGATTGAGTCACTCGCCGGCTACTGCACTTTTGTAGAAACGTCCCAACAGACCTGACGGAGTTTCGAGTGTTGTATCACACTGTTACAACACTGTATTATAGTTTTCGAGTAAATTGAGATGTTTCAATCATAACGTGTTTCAATCGTCCCCAGTCTACCCTACATATACCAAATTTTGTAAAAGTATATATTAGTAACATTTACATTAGTTTATTAGTATGTATTAGTTACGTATATATATACACGGTGTCCGGAAACTCGTAGTACAAGCGGAAAACTGGTGAACCTACATCACATAGAGAACCCAAATAAACATACAAATTTTCTATTTAAGCATTTTTACATTTAAAATTTTTTTTAAATATATAAAATGAATTTTTTCGGCTACTTTAGGGTTAATAAATTTTAAATTCGAAACGGGCGGCGGGCAAAAATGTACTCTACTTAAAAGCAATACGAAAGATTTTCAGCAAATAAAGTATACACGCTACTTGACTTAGTACTGGACCAATTCGAACAACCCTTGTGAGATAAATTATAAGCATAGGTGTTAACCTACTTACATTACGAAGAAATGTTCCGAGGAAAGGTAATCCAAAAACTTAAAACACTATGCACATCATAAAAAAATACATTAACATGTAATAATATTCTGCGTTGGTATTATTCCATTGTAATACACAATAATTAATCACGTTATTAATATGAAAATGGCACAAAATAATTCACAAACACACTTTGTTTTAAAGTTTTATTAACAAAACGGTAAAAAGATGTCAACGACATCAATCAAACGCGTGACAGCGGGAACTAACTTTGAACTTGCCCGAACCTGCCAAAACAATGCAAGGAAGCGGCCATGTTTTAAGGGTCTTTCACACGACCCGATTTAAGCAGGCACTGCAGCATGCAGGGCAGCAACCCAATTTGCAGAGAGTTCTTAGGTTTTGTTAGTCTGACTTTAATGACTTTAAATTTCAAAATGAATTTAATTTTTTTAACTCCAAATAAGATCGGGTATCTCTGGTTAAAATCTCTCGGGTACGTGCGATTATACCCTGATTAAATCTATAATTTTTGAATTATAAAATTTTGTCACGCAAAATAAAAAAAAACAAAATGAATAAATTATTTAGTTTTTACCATTTTTATTGTTTATAAAAACCGAATGTTTCGTAAGCAACGCTTATTCCTTCGGGGTTTTAATAATACTAATTTTTAAATAATAGACATAGAACATGGTGTCAAGGAAAAATAACAGACATAGGACTAATAATAAACATAGACAACGGTAACAATGGAAAAAATGAGAAAAGGTTGGTACAATATGGAACAATTTAATTGAAAAAAGTTTTAAAAATGTCCCACCTTACGTATTTTTCTAACTTAAATTACCGATAACGAAAAAAAATAAAAACACACGCATATTTTATTAGGCAAATTTATTATAAACATTATTAACCACTTATTTTATGTTGTTTCTTGCATAAAATTAATAAAAAAAATCCCACAATTTCACTTTTTTTTCAGATTGTGGCCGGAAACTTAAGTTTCTTAAAGGTGTACATCTTTTTATTATTTTGAGGTTAACTTTTAGGTTCGAATTTAAAAAGTGGCGTTGTATTCTAACACCGCACCGTTTAGATCACAGATTCTCAACCTCTTTTTCCCACCGACCACTTTAAGAATATTTTTATTTCTGGCGCCCCCTATCCGAAACAGCGATAGGGGGCGTAATGGGATACCATGACAGGGTTAAATTTGCCACAACGAAGGAGGCGTAACGGTACACCACCACCACCACGACAAAGGGGGCGTAACGGGATATCACGATGGAGCTACATTTGCCGCAACGGAGGGGGCGTAATGGGATAGGGAAATTATTTTTGTGAATGGATGGCCCCTAATGGGATAGGGTGGGATGGGTTTCTCTGGGTCTCCTACCACCCCCCCTGAAAGTCTGAAACGCCCTTCAATTCTCTCCTTGTATTCTACCGCCCAACTGAAGGTCTGAAAAACCCCCAAGGGGGCGTTATCGCCCAAGTTGAGAACCTATATCATAGATTCTCAACCTTTTTTGCCCACCGCCCACTTTGAGAATAATTTTATCCTCGCGCCCCTATCCGAAACAGCAATACGGGGCGTAATGGGATACCACGATAGGGTTACATTTGCCACAACGGAGGGGGCGTAACGGTACACCACCATCACCACGACGAAGGGGGCTTAACGGGATATCACGATGGGGCTACATTTGCCGCAACGGAAGGGGCGTAATGGGATAGGGAAATTATTTTTGTGAATGGATGGCCCCTAATGGGATAGGGTGGGATGGGTTTCTCTGGGTCTCCTACCGCCCCCCTGAAAGTCTGAAACGCCCTCAATTTTCTCCTTTAATTGTACCGCCCCCCTGAATTGTCGCCCCCTTATCGCCCACGTTGAAAATCTATGGTTTAGATCTCGCCGCAAATAATTTTTGTCGGAAATATCACACAAGCATCGAAGGTCCTTGAATAAATCAAAAATTTCTACCCAAACTTCTTTTTCCTTTTCAAGCATGATGAGTAAAATAATAATATTTATATCCTAATCGCTGTACTGGTACAAGTCGCTGTCAATGACGTGTCGTAACATGTCCATTCCAGCAGATTGGTCGCAAGTTGGAGGCGGACCCTCTGCGGCTGACCCGACAGAGAATTCGAAGAGGGTAAATAATAATACGGCAGGCGGTTCTGACTACTACCAACCCAATTTGCACGGACTCTGCGGCAGATTCCCTGCATGCAGCGCCGTGTGGAGAGCCCTTTAATTATAAGTTCGTCCGTATGGTATCTGTTTACGAAATATCGAAAACGCTATCTCGTCTCTTCTTTCACGTGTTGATTGTACCTAGCGTAGAAAGAGAAAGAGCTAATTTTGCATTGTTATTTTAACAGAAGCTGCGAATATGTAGTAACAGCTGTGTTTAACCGTGGAACGAGCGAATATTTTATTTTTATGTTGAATTAATTGATGGGCAATTTCAAAATTATGCTTTAAATACCGATTTCTTTGTTTGGTTTTCTTTTAAATTGTTTTTATTAGTTAGGTACTATGATCGTCGGTAATAATTTACAAGAATTTGATCAAAAAAAAAATCAACTTCTGACTCGATTTTCTCGAAAACGAAAGCTCAAATCAAAAAAAATTATACCACAAAATCGACTCCAAATGTGATGGGGAATCCCCAGTTTCCCGCTTGTACTACGAGTTTCCGGACACCTTGTATATATATTACATTTCACTTAATCAAGTTTCTTTTTATTAATACATGTAGCTGGGAACTGTTCCTTGATAATGTCTAATACTAAGACCCGCAATCTCCGGATCGCTAGCTGGCAGCCTTTCCTCTCTACCATGGAGACCGTCGAAATTTTACTTATTATTTTAAAATATTATATTGCATTCGTTTTAATTATGCTCTTTTAGGATAAATTCAGCATATGAGGATGCAAGTTATTTATTTTCACCGTTTTTTTTAAGTGTATGTTTCAATAAACTGATGTGTCAAATGTAGAATATTTTTAAACCTAGCTGTGAGTTGTTCCGTCATCATTTCTAATACTGAGATTGGTTTATTGATTTGTTTCCAAAAATTTTATTTTTGTAAATGAATTTTACAAAAAATTTAGATGTGGAAATTTGAGTATATGTAATTTGGTAATTTTGAAAGTGTATGTAAATTTGATAAAAGTACATACCTATACCTAGTTTTATAAAAGTACGTATTAGTTACATTTTGTTAACATATATACATATTATATTTAACTTGAATCAAGTTTCTTTTTATTAATATTTATATGTATTTAAAATAATATGTATTAATAATTCACTTTCATAAAATTTTTTAGATTGTAAATAAATAAAATCAATTCAAATTTTACAAACATTTACTTTTATTAGCATTCCCCATAGTTTGAGGATTCTCGATCCGTTCCCGTCTCGGCCACTGCTGGTAAAATAGAATTGACGGTATTCATCCACCGGGTAACAAGGTATGTGTAGAAGCATCGGCGAACGGAGATTTCGCTGGGCGCTTCTTACGTATTGCAAGCACCACGTCATAGCAACAGTATTTATTTCAAATTACTTGCCTCGTGCAAATCAGACCAAAATATGACGGTACACGGCGCTCGGTTTAAGATTTAATAAAACACAAGAATCGAAATATTTCTAGCGTTTATATTCCTCTTAACCAACTCGGCAATTTGGACCTCTTATTTTTTTAAATCTTTTTTTGTAAATCTAATATTTTATTTTTTCATCTATTTTTTCTCATATTTTTGGCAGCTACCTTTTTAATGATCACAAAGATCTAAAGAATTAGTTTGTAACCTAGAAAGCGTTGGGGATAAAAATAGTCTATTTTATTTTTTAGTTAATATTCTGAATGAATATTTAATTTTTATTGGAATAACTCTTGTTATATTATTTTTTAAGGTTATTCCCATCAATGCAATAAATCATTGAAGAAGAAGATAATAAATCTAAACGAAAATTTGGTAGATTCTTATCTCAGGTTTCCTTCCTTAGAACAAAGCCGTTGACTTTCTTCTACTGGTAGGTATATTCATAAAGGCATGTATGGTTGACATTATTTTTTTGTGTAAAAACATGTATTTTTAATCTGATCACCAGACACTCTATTCCCCTTACTCATAAATATGTTTTGAATATTACACAACTTTTACCAGCTCGGCTATTAAAATATTAAAGTGTTTTTTTTTTTCATCTAAAACATAAGTTACTTCATTGGTTCATTCCGTCCACGAAATTACTCTCCACACAGCACACTCCGATAAAAGTATGTGCATTTAGAGTCATTTTTTTAAATATGATAATATTAATTTTTCTATAAATCAGAAGTCAGAATCACGCCTACGTGCATTAATTATCTACTAATTTAATTAGCTACTACGTAGCAATCAAATTATTGTAGGTTTTTAGTGCTTTTTGCACGTTACGCTTTAAAGTATTAAGGTAAATTAATTGTTCGCCCCCGTACATATTTAATTAGAATATAAATAAATAATTTTGTCCATAAAAAAAACCAAACCTTTCAAGAAAGACTGAAAAATACAATATTGTATTGAGTTACCGATACGAAATTGAATTTTTCAGCCTTTCTTGAAAGATTTGGGTTTGTTTACGGACAAAACTATTTATTTATATTCTAATTAAATATGTGCGGGCGCAAACAAGCAAAAAAGATTAAAAACCTAAAATAATTTGATTGGCGCCATCTGTGAGTGCGTAGATATAATGTGCGTGACGTTAAACCTTACGAGCTTAACGCTAATAAAATCTATGTGGTTAGTTCCTTGTTAGACTGCTATTTTCGCCATTAATTGTATTAAAAAAAATCATTGAATTATTCGATAAATTTATTGAACCAATTCTGAAATAAACTGGAAAGTGGAAATGGCTACGGCGCGAGTACGGAAAAAATCTATCGATATTTTAAATTATTTCATGAAAAAGTCATGGCGGTCCATGCGAAATTCACAAACAGAGATAATATGAACAATCCACTCGAAAAATAGATAGCGAACTCCAATGAATGGCGTCCCGATATCACTTTGTTATTGTTCTGAATATAAGCTTCACAGTAATTGAATGAATATTCATACTGCCATTGTACAGGAAGATTGGAAAGTAAAACCAAAATATATTTTTTTTATTTTCGTTACTTGTTTTGTGGGTGTCATGCCGTGTTGCGCTACCTCCTTCTTTAGCCGACGTTTCGGACAGCGTTGCAGTGTCACATCTGTCGGATCTACCGGATCTGCCCACTGCAACGCTATGCTAATAACGAAAATGCTTTTGGCCGTGAAAACCTAAAAACGTATCATATTTATTTTATGATTAGGTATTATTCTAATTGTGACTATTGAATTCGTAAGGTACAAATTACAACCTAACTTTATATTAAAAAAAAAAAGATAAAATTACTTAAGATCATAATACATGTTCTTAAATTTAGTGTGAAATGTAATTAGCATGTTTTTTCAAGCAAAACAGTTGTGCTTTTGTATTAGGAAAAATATAAATATTAATGTATTTTAATCTATGCAAGGTATGTAGGTTGTAGGTATGCATATACATGTAAGAGAGTATATAAAGGAGGGTATAGAGGGTTTAATCCGCCTCCTCCATCGGCCTCAGTATTGCGTAGGAAAGTAGAACATATTACTTGAAGAATAAATTTCTCAATAATCAAACGACTATATTTGCACTATCTATTTAATCAATGTGATGTAAAAATTAATTGTGGTTAGTAGAGTTCCCAAAAAACTTAGTAATAAATGTTTCAAACCCCACCGTTTTGTTTGTCCCTAGTCCATCCCCATCCCCCTCCCACAGAATCGAAGCCACCCCCATGAGTGCTGTAGCTACGCCCTCCTGTACGAGTACACCTAACTCGACTACATGCTACTTTAAAAATAAAGAAAATGTATTTGTTTTGATATCGCTACTTTTTATGTTACGCAGCTTTTCAGCGTTTTATTTGTAATACAATATATCTCTGTCAAAACAACCGATAATTTTTGTAAATCTGGAATTTGGCGGTATTATGCTGGAAAACTAATTGAAATTAATATCTCAGTGATTTCTACCGACTAAAATATCCCCGGATACCCGGAAGGTAAACGAAAGGCGGGCAGACCTAGGCTGAGATGGTAGGATGATGTCAGGAAGAAAGCAAGAGGACTAGGTACTCCATGTCGTAGATTGGAAGACGACGGCTGAGGACAGAGTCGACCCTTATTTTGAAGGAGGCCAAGGCTCAAAATGAGCTATAGCGCCATTGAAGAAGAAAAAGTCAATAATTGGTAAATACCTTCTATCAGTGCCTTTATTCAGAGAGAATTGATATTGGTATCGAACAACAAACGTTACTGGTAAAGCCAAAAACTCTTGCATACACTTATACTAAAATGCATGAAATTGAATCGTGTTTAACACGATCATAAATTAATGGGCTTTATTATTCAGGAACCACGGGTCATAATACTGCATCACGTTATTATCGGCCAATAATGAGTCTCACACATGCCTTTCGCGTGTGCAATTTCCTGCATACCCGGTGAACATAGTACTTCCATGAACAATATCATTGTTCTTCAAATAGCCCGGAATCTATGAAATAAATAGCCAATTACAGGGTCAGGGCTTTGTGTCTTTTTTCAACCGCCCCACTTAGGAATATGGAATGATAATATTGAGTGCCTCTACAAATTTGAAATCATTTCAATTGCGTTAGAAAACATTGTCATTGTTCAATTATTTCCAGATTATTAAATCAGTTGTTGGAAAAAAATAAACGAATGCTACGAAACATGCAAAAGCTTTAAAGATTTACATTACTCATACTTCCATGGAATCGCTTAGGTACGATTGTAAAGACTAACAAGGTGTACTTCTAGTATAATATAATGAACAATATTTGGTGGCCAGTTCTGCTAACGTGGTCCCAATTATTTGAATTAATCATTGAAAACGGACTTCGAAATAAGGTTACTCAAACCAATATTTTTTAAATCCTTAACACTGCATCAGCCTTTTTTTTAATTTCTAAAAAGTTACGAAGAAAACTTGGAACTTATTAATAACATACTAACAAACAAATCGAAGCCTTTCAAAAAATTTGTAAAAATGAATGATGAAACAATCTCAAATATAGATGATACAGGCAAACATATCAACGATTACTTTTGCATCATTCGGTTCCCCTTAGTGATAAAATAAAAAAAAAATAATCCATTCACAATCCAGCTAAAGAAATAATGTAAGAGCATAGTAGCGTTGAGCCACAGTTTGTTTTTAGCCTGCCAAGTGCTGGCTACGACACACTAAAATGTAAAACAATACTTAATCTGTCTGAAGTATATTGGCTTCTCCAAAATCAAAATGAATAGAGTATTTACACAAAGGAGGGATTCTGTTGAAAATGTACGGAATATTTAAAGATCATTTTTCTGATTTTAATCATCCTACTAAATATGTTTATTTTTTTATGTTTTCATTCAATATTATTGATTTTAAAATTAAAAACTGACAAAATCAAAACGGCCCATGGTTGGCAAACCGGATTTTGACGTCATAAGCGTCGTTCAGATTGGCCAGCATAAATAAACGCTGTCAGTGAGCGTCCACGCTCATGACGTCACATGATAGCCCCGCTCCAAAATATCGTTTTAGCGGTAATTCAAAAATGGGAAACTTTGACTCGCTGTAGAAAGTTTATTCGTTAACATAAAAATAAAATAAAAATGCTGTAATCATTGCAATTTTTTGATTAATTTTTTTAAGTCTTGAGAATATCCCATTAACTATTTTATGATGGAGGGAACTTTACCAGGTTTCTTTCAAGTGCGAAGATATACGAGTACCTGTACGGTCCCTTGAATGTCTCTAAAGATCTGTATTCAGGCGTAAATCGAGCTCCTATGTTGACTCCTTTCGTCTTCCAAAACAAGGGGTTTTTTTCGTAAAGCATTGTTAGAGGTTATACGCGAATTATAACTTGGGTTAGATAACAAATATTATAATCAGTAATTATCAGCCTGAAACACTCATCTACATTGAAAAAATCTTCCGAGAAAAGATACTGGCCGCCAACGGGAATTGAATCCGTGTCCCTCTGATTGCCGGTCAGCTGCTCTGACCACTGAGCTATGGCGGCTTATCTAATACCCGCCAAAGAATTCAATATATACTAGTGTTTCATTTGACAATTACTTATTATTACATTTTTCCAACTGAAAACAACCAACTTTATTTTTGTGAGAGAGGTATTGTTAAGTACTAAATCTCCCGCTAGGTGGCATCGAGACTAATTATGTCTGCATTTATTGCTGAAATACTTTAACTTGTCAAATATTAATCATTATTTTTAATTGATAAACTAACGTTTAAACAAGATTTTTAGGCATAGCGCAAAGGATAGATAATAAATATTATAATCAATCAGAGGGACACGGGCTCAATTCCCGTTGGAGGCCAGTATCTTTTCTTGGAAGATTTTTTTCAATGTAGATGAGTGTTTCAGGCTGATAATTATTGATTATAATATTTGTTATCTACCCTTTGTGCTATGCATAAAAATCTTGTTTAAACGTTAGTTTATCAACTGAAAATAACTTGGGTTAGAATACTTGTATATTGATAAGGAACATTTAATGTTGTGAACTGCCTTTTTTATACTGTAAAATTCATAGAAAAGGGTAATTTATTATTAGTGTAAACTGTCATTTAGATTTGTTGTCATTTTCCATTGGAAACTGCCCACTTAATAC
Organism: Limnephilus lunatus; assembly: GCA_917563855.2. Lineage (NCBI taxonomy): Eukaryota > Metazoa > Arthropoda > Insecta > Trichoptera > Limnephilidae > Limnephilus > Limnephilus lunatus. The sequence continues at coordinate 54,844,957 of OU830601.1, forward strand.
TTAACACAATTTGAAGGGAGACTGTCCCCTCTATAGATTTTAAAACGTTTGTGGAAAAGAAGTTTTTCTATGTAAATGCATTTTCTTGAAATTATCACTTTTTACGTAAATATTTAATGTAGGAAACTGCCCTTTTTACACAGTACGGTCATAAAAAAGGTCTGTTATTATTGTAAACTGTCATTTTCATTCGTTTATGTCAAATACTCTTGAAAATTGTCCATTTAATACAGTTAAGACATTTTGAAGGAAGACTGTCCCCTTTTAATTTTTTAAAAAAATTTTGGAAAATAAATTTTCATGGTAAATAAATTAACTTTTAGGTCATTTATAAAGGGAAACTATCAGTTTTTACGCCACTGGAGCAATCACGCGAAATAAATAAATTTGCCGCAATTGCTTGAGATTTCCCATAAGGTCATTTTTTTAATTTTTCACCAACATTAAAAAAATCATATCTTCGAATTTTAACATGGAGACATAAAAACTTATTATAGTGCTATATAGCCAGTATTTAACCGTTTATCTCACATTTGTAGGATTTATTATTATTTTTTTTTAAATCGTAAAGTTTATAATCGCGCGATTCCTGGGTATTTTTTTACTTGAAACTGCCGTGAGGGATACTTATTCGGGTCAACATTGAATATTTTCGGTTTCTGTATATTGTATGTGGTATACTTGTTAATAAAAGGTGCATCTCTATGGGAAAAGGACTTAATTTTATCCGTAAACAGCTGTTCAAAAATTCGGGGGGGAAAAAATATTTTAATATTTTATTTTTAACGTTGTTCTAAAATAGTCTGCGAAGTTCGGATTTGCGACATCTATGATCATAATTGATAAAGCATTTCAATAGCTTAGTGTTAAAATAAACGGCTCGCCAATGAAATGTTTTAAATAATTACAATAAATGTTTTACGAATGGTAGGAAAATGTGGTCCATTTTTGAACCGAAATCAATCGCAGAAGAAAAATAAAAGTGGTTTTCGACCAAAATCGTTCCAGTGGTTAAGAACGTTTTATGTGGATAGCTGCCCTACATACACAGTAATGTCATTTAAAAGTGTAATTTATTGTTGCGCACTGTCATTTTCGTTCGTAAAAGTCGTTTACCATTGAAAACTGCCTATTTACACAGTTAAGTCTTTGAAAAAGCTATGGTTTTATTGCAATCTGTCATTTTCGTTAGTTAAGGAATATTTAGCTATTAAATCTACTATTATTAATAATTAAATAAGAAATACAGCGTAATATAACTATAAGCTTGAATCAACAACTCGTTAATATGCAATAGTACGCAGTTGGTTGTTTTTTTTTACATTGTCTCATATTTCTTGCAGGTGAAAATTTTTATATCAGGATGGCTTAAACATGATCAGGGTACCAAACGGCTATACTTCTGTTGACTTGTCTCTGCAGGAATTTTTTAATTCTCCAATAGAGATTCACAACAACAACAAAAAAATAAAAGCACGGATGTCATTTCCAAGAAAACGGAGATAATTCAGATTATATTATTTCAACGTTAGACAAATATAAACAAGTCTGTAAATGGACGGAGATGGAATTTTTAAAACAAGATGCATATTCCAGACCCATTATACAACTGCCCCGTCATTAGCATCGTACAGGAGGAAAAAACACTAAAAGGGGTTTGGGTCTTGCCAGATTCAAAAGATATGGGAGATAAAATGTGCCCGAAAAAGGGCAACGAGAAAAATTTTATCTTCGGTGGTATTTATATAATTTCCACATTTACCGACGCCACTTTTAACTTCAAAGGAGTATCGTGGAATTCTAGTATTCATTAATAGCTTCGCGGAAAAGAAAACATCAGAATACCAGAGAGTTTTTCATTGTTGTTGTAATAAATATAATATTTTATATGAATCCATTGAGTTCCGTCGATGGCAAAATAGAGTTTCGGACATTTATTAAATAGCTACGTAAAAAATTTGGTTTATTTTATTCAAATTTATATTATTATTTTTATTTTACAAAAAGCTAAAATAACACATTTGCTTTTTTTCATTCAACCGATTCAACGAAGAGAGCACGGCGGGAATGAAGATGAGAACCTCAAAAACAGAGGTGATGGGTATAGAAAGGGACCAAACTCAGTGCAACATACTCGCTAATGGGACTCAGCTGAAATAGATGGACAGGTTCAAATACCTTGGGGTCGAATTCTCCAGAGATGGTCGACAAGACGGAGAAATTGATCGAAGAATAAGTGCGGCAAGCAGTGTATTGCGTCCTCTCTACAGCTCAGTGATTAGGAAAGCCGAGCTGAGTATCAAGACAAATATGGCAGTGTTCAAAACGGTATACCGCCCGACGCTTACTTACGGTCACTAGATATGGATGCTAAACGAACGAACATGCTCTAGAGTCCAAGAAGCCGAAATGAGGTACCTGAGAGGAGTGGCAGCGGTTACGAAATGGGACCATATAAGACACTCGACGATCCGAGACGATCTAAACATTGAACCTTGCTTAATTAACGCTGTTATTCTTCATAGAAAAATTGCAACTGAGGTGGCTTGGACACGTACTAAGAATGTCTGATGACGGATTCCTAGGAAAATACTGAGCGATTCCAGGGGGTAGACGTCCAGTGGGCTGCCACAGACACAGTTGGGCGAGGCAACTACCGAAACTACAACTACAAAGGAGAAGATGAGTCTGCCATGGACGGAGGCCGAATATTCAGCGCAAGACAGGAACGTATGGAGGAGCCTTGTGGATGCAGTGGGTCCCCGAACCGAATGAAGTTTGTCAGTTTGATATTTTGGAATGCTAGCGTAGATACCGTTACAGTAGTCGAGCTGTGAGACTACGTAGGAGTTTACAAGTAGTTTTGTTGCTTCTGTAGGAAGATTTCTTCGGACTGACTTGAGTTGTCTTAGGTGAAAAAAAACGTTGCTTACAGCCGTATTTCTTTGCTTTTTAAGCGAAAAGTTTGAATACAGATTAAGATGCTTTCATTCAATTCATAAGTGATTGTTAATAAATACATTCATAATAAATATTCTTGGTATTTGAGAAAACTTTGGAGTAATACTGAAATTATTTATTCATTTATTAACGCACATTTTAGGGGCTTTTATTTCAGTAAGAATTATACATACAGTATTTATCATCTACCTACATCTACCTACCTACCGAATCGAAATAACACACAGTAAAAGTGATCCGTCAAAAACATCGCAAAATTTTGTTTATTAGTAAACAATACAATCCTTAACAGTTGCGAAATTCACCCAAGTATTCAAGGCATTGATTGTGATATAAATTGTGCACATTGAAACGAGATTTTTCAAGTATTTCGAATAATTGACATCGGGAATTAGTGACAGTGAATTAGACATAAATTCAAATTTAAGTGTAGATCTTGTGATTGGCCAACACCGTCGCCATATTTCCTACACTGACCATACAGCTTGCTTGTTTCACTGTCTCAGACCGCGCGTGAACATCATACTGCTTCTGCCGAAATACAATATACTGCTAGGGCGACCATGGGTTCGAGTAAAAAAACCAGCTTCAGTAAAAACAAAGTGAATGCTGCACCTGAAGACATTTTGAAGATGTTTTTTCAAAAAATTGCGTCTTACGTTGATTTGAAACTAGAGCAAATAAAAACTCAAATACAGGAAAACATTGATAAAAAAATGTTAGAATTTAAAAAAACAACCGAATTTATTTGTCAAAAATATGATGATATAATTACTCGCTAAGACTCTATGAATGAGGTTAAAGGAGAAGTAGAAAGCTTTATTAAACAGCTTGAAACTAGACTGGCTTGCTTAGAACAGTCGAATCTTGATGACTGTGTTTAAATAACAGGAATTGAGGAAAATACTGATGAAAATCCCAAAATAACAGCCATTAAACTAATAGAAAATGCTAATATCAAAATAAGTTCAGATGATATTACCTCAGCGATAAGACTTTTTGATAGAAGACCAGGTCATCCGAAAAAATTCATCTAAAAATTAGAAATCCCGAAACAAGATTAAAATTACTAGCAAACAAGAAGATGATTTCAAACCCTGAGAAAAATATATTTCTAGGAGAATCAATGTCTCCTTATTTTAAAGAACTACTTTGGAAAACTAAAATAAAAGGAAGAGAATTAAAATACAAATACATTTGGTTTAAAAACGGATCCATTCTAGTGAAGGAAGATGAAGGCAAAAAAAAACCAGGGAAATAAAACACAAAGATGATCTCAAGAAAATATTGTAGATGTTGTATAGTAAAAGGCGACGAAAATGTTTACAGCTGAAAATATTTATGAAAAATGAATGTCGATTTAGGAAGACAAATTGATTTGGATGACAATACAAAACCTAATCAAACTATTAAAGATGCATTAAATTGCAATTTTTTTTTAACTTTTAAACTTTTCTTTACTTCGATTGAACGATTCTTTCTTCAATCAATCGATTCTTTCTTCTTTATCCTTTCTAAATGAATACTATTTTATACTGTGAAAATCTTTTTTTTATCTTTGCCCTGCTAATAGAATATTATTATTGTAAAAATTATTTGTTTTCCATCTTTGCCCTGCTTAATTAACAGCATATTATATAGTAAAAAATATTTTTTACATCTTTGCCCTTCTAATTTGATAGTATTTTATATCGTTTTATATATAGTTTTTCCATCTTTGCCCTGCTAAATTAGTAGCTTATTATATTGTAAAATTTGTTTTTTTTTCTCATTTTTGCCCTGCTAATATGATAGCATTTTAGATAGATTTTTTTTTCAATCTTTGCCCTGCTAAATCAAAAGCAATTATTATTTTATTTAAAAAAATCATTTTTCCATTAATACCAAATTATATTGTAAAAATATTTAAGATATCATCACTATGGTCACCCTACATATTTACAATGGGATGTACTAGACGCCTTCTGCGTGAGAACCATTATCTGAAATTTAATTGCGCATTATTGTAACAATATAGTTCTTCAATATTAATATTACTTTGTGTTATATTTTGCTTCTTTGTAGAATTATTAACCTCGATACAGGCTTGTCCTAGTGAGGTTAAAAATTGAATTGTACATAGAAGTAACATGTAAAGAAACAATAAATAAATAAATTTATTGTACACAACTGCCCAAGTTACAATATTTGTTTAAAGATAAATTGAAAATGTCCACTGAATTGGTATAATTATTTCCCTCCATTAGTATTTTGGGCAAAGAGAAATATGTATGGTAGTTAGTCCCAGAATTTCTGCACTGAAATAAATCCTGACTTCTAGTATTACGTAATGGAATCCGGAAGGTTATCAATGCAAGCAATACCTTCGGACTGTCAACTAAATCATTTAAAATTTTATATAGAAATACCGAGCGTGTGAAAATCCTTCAGGTCTGACAATTTGAGCATATTCATATAATTTAAAAGGGTATTGTAGTTCAACATAACTGCTGGAATACCCATTTTTAAATTCTTAAAATGTAGCTATGACATTTACATTAAGTATTAATTATTTTTCATTCGCTTTTTTGTTATACGAATTCATCTTTACTTTATAATCATAAACTGAAACAAAGATTGATTTTTTCATTTATTTTTAACCGATAGAACATTAATTGACTTTTCCAATTATCAATCAGCGTTCATAACAGGTCAAAAGGAAAACGCCCTTAGCTTTGAGTTATAAAGTGCACCTTGCTCGTGCCGCGTAATTTGTTGTATAAGTATCTTAGTACCACCATTTTACGGTTAGACGCCTAGTAAAAATCTTTATTACAGCTAAAAATATGCAGGAAAACTGCCCTATAAATTTTGTATGCCTTTTAAAAAATTCTTCTCAACTGTGTACTATGGCTCCTTCGTTGCTCGCTCCATTTGAAACTGGTATTTAAATAGATAAGGTGCTTTTTATAACCTGCAAATGGTTTCCTCAAAAACTTGGACTTAGTAAGTTTTTAAATTTATTTTCTCGGAGTCCGTAAAAGAGTCGTTTGTATGGCGTTTGTTTTATCTCGGGAAAAATGGTCCCACGAATGCGCGTCGTTCATATTTCTGGATGCTGCTGTTTGGCAACATAATGTTTCGAGCAAACTGATAAATTTTTAAATAAAATATTTACCTCGTGTTTTAAAACGCGTTGTTGGAAAGAGTACTTTTTTTTCAAATTGAGGGGCTCCAAAAACGGGTAATCAGTGGACGTCAAGAGTCGGTTAATTATTTAAGACCAAAATCCAAATGAAATTGTTTACTGATACGCCATGCGCCGTAACCCGTTCTCCTCTCCTATTAGCTTTGAATACAGTGAATTTCTATAACACTCATCTAAAATTTTGTTTGAGAGTAATGTCCCAAACTGCCACTCGATCCCGCGGCAATAAAGTCGCAACAGCTCCAGAGAAAGATACTATGGTGTCATGAACAATATCGTGATACGAGAGAGGATGTGGACTGTTAATCTATATTTGTATGAGAAGAGACAATTGACTGCGTTTTTTAAAAGTCAAATCACAGGAAATGTGTCATCACAGTCCCTACCTTTGCTGAATTTATATGCTGTTATGGGCCAATCTTGGTGGTAGCTGCTCTTCCACAATGATGGCACAAAGGTTATCACAATTTACCTTCACTTTTGGGTTTATTAATTAGTATTTTACTAACTTATAAATAAATAAATAAACTTTTGAACGAGATATCGAGAGCGAGATGTGAATGATTTCACGACGATGTTTCAACTCATTAATGTGGGTAATTTTCGATTATTTTGCAATATTGTGTATGTGTACCAAGTGGTGGTCAACATCTTCTCCTTTTTGTAGTAAATAAGTAGGGACTTTCAAGGAATGAGAGGAATAAAAGGAGAAAAAAACAATGCAAAGGCTTGGGAAATGGGTTTCAGTTTTTAAGCTGTTTCAGAACCAAACATCTGGTTTTGTGTAGATTTTACATAAAAAAGGTTTTTTCAAGTAACTCATGAACGACAAAATAAAAGCATGCGCCAAGTCTGGTGGTCGAACGTTCCGTTGGGAAATGGGTTTCAGTTTTTAAGCTGTTTCAGAACTAAACATCTGGTTTTGTGTAGATTTTACATAAAAAAGGTTTTTTCAAGTAACTCATGAACGACAAAATAAAAGCATGCGCCAAGTCTGGTGGTCGAACGTTCAAGTACACCAGTACTATATAGACATTTATATCACTGAATAAAGAAAACTATTTTAGAAGAATATGTTTTATTTTTTAAATTGTGGCGACCACAACGGTCGCCTTCTTTAGCCACAATCCTTGCGCCGCCACTGATATAGCAAGCATATTCTCGAAAGGCACAATCTACCTACAGTTGTAGTGTGTCACGCCGCACACGGCTAAACATTTCGGGAAGCGCATCGAAAGGCCTCGACTTGCAGCCGTCACATTCTTACGGCCGCGGAATGTTCCAGAGGCTTCTCCGCTTTGCGCGGGCGCTCAATATCACTTGGCGTTCCGGGTACTCACACGGTCGGCTATATAAAGCGCAGCGACACCGCGCTAGTCAGTCAGTCAGTTCCAGTCGCTAGTATCAGTAACATCACCAATACATAGACAGTGCATCGAGTGATATCGTTCCAGTGCGGTAACCGCCAGGTCCACGGCGACGTGCCGGACCTGTGCCGGTGCATCATCAACCTTCGAGGACGCAACATCTCTCAAGAGACTCAATTGCCCTCGACAAGTCCCACGGCGGGCCTTCTTGTCACGTGCGCAGCCACTCCTCAGGTTCACCGCAGCTATCTCCGCGACACCGCGTCGAGCATCCATCCTGGACGTCAAGGTCTTCTCCACCACCACGGTGCGGAACAACATGCTGGCGACATGCAGACCCGTGGTCTGCTCCACCACGCATCACCGACCTTCATCACTGCATCACTTACGAGCATCATCATCATCGCTCCTGTCTACACTGTTACTCTTTATACTTAACTTACCATCGCTACGTAGCAGCAATAAAGACTGAAGGGGTCTCCACACGGTGCTGCCGCAGTAACAACTGCCGAAGAACTGACTAAAAATCGTATAGTCTGTAGTCAAAAGCGCCAGCCGTATTGTTATTATAATAACAATACGGCTGGCGCTTTTGACTACAGTCAACTAAAGTTCTGCAGCAGTTGGTGCTGCGGCAGCACCGTGTGGAGACCGTCTAACTCATATATCGACTGACGCCTTTCATTCCATCGTCCCCCGTCTCTGCCGATCGCTGCCCACTCCCTCAAAATTAAACCTTGACAGCGGTGCACAAATGAAAAATTATTCATTTTTTACCATATTATAAGAAGAGATTTTAATAAATATCTAGAAATAAAATGATCAACATATTTATTGTTATCAACAATATATCGTCTGTAAGTGGCCTAACCACGTTTGATAATGCCTTCAAAAAGCGAAACATCTGTCACGGGTAATAATAAGTACACAGCATAACTTGATTATAAATAAACTGTTTTTATATAAATTGAATAATCTTTTTTTTGTGTGAATACCGCATAAGAGTAGCAGCTGCTCCTGTCCGCCCGTAGCCAGTAGACTGTGGCATCCCCAATTGGGTATGTTGTGAGGCCGAAGATATTGGGGAGAGGAAGGAGATGAGGGAGAAGAAGGGGGCTATTCAAATCTGGTCATCAAACATGACTTAAGCCATTTCAAATAACGTTTCAATTCTGAATGGTGGTCTTACACCAGGGCGATACTAAGAGTATTTTCCACTCTGTAACATGCAGAAAATATATGTTATATTATTTTAAATTGTTAAATTGTGAAATAATACTAATCTACCTTTGGATTGCTAGTCGAGATCCTTAACCTTCGAACGTGGAGGCCGTCATTATTGGACATATAAAAGGGGAAAAAATAAAAGCCTAATATCCTAATAACGAAAATTTGTAAATAAATAATTCAATTGCCTAAGAAGGCAACTTAAAGATCATATAACATTTGATTCACTTGATGTTTCATATTTCCTAAGGGTTCCCCGATATCTTCTGCAATTTGGGAGGCGGGTATGGGTACCGCCGCTCCGAGAACCGTTTATTGTATAACCAACACCTCTGCCATAGGTCACCCCAAGTGGTTCGCTACGTTTGGTGACTTAAGACTTAACAGGGGTGCCCGGTTTCATGGGGTGAGGTTTGTCCACGTCATGCCAGCCGATGCATTTGCCCACCTGCCGTGTGGTGGGCAGTATCGAGAGAATGATGGCAAAGGCAGATGGTTAAAGGAGGTCTTTTATCCTCTCCAGCCGGAATTTCTCGACCCTTCGCCTTACACCGCAGTTGGAGGGATGGATCCATACATCCGTCACTCCTGGACACATTGACCCCCCAGATTCCTACCCATCCCTCATTTCCTTTTCCTTCCTAAAACTCCTCTTCTTCTTTTCCTAATAAGACCCTCCAAACCACCAGCAAAGAGGACATATGCCTTGAGGAGAATGATTTTTCTCAGTGTCTCCTGTGTGGAGCTAATGTAAAAAAAACATTATTTGACATAAAACTTATTTCAATTATATATATTTTTTAAACATTTTCACACATTAGTCATTGTCATTAAAAATAAATAATTCCGTTTGATTGCCCGCGAACCAGCAATAAAAACGCTATGCAATTTGTTACGACACCTCAATTACACGAACGAAAACGCGCTTCATGGAGGATGAACTAGTGACAATCAATTAATTAACTTTTGACGGCACTGGGACCAATTGGTACCGGTCCACTGAATAAATAAAAATGCAATTTAAATTAGTCTTTACAGCGCTTTTATTGCAACGCTGCAGTGAATTTCTTAATTGTCAAAATAATTATTTGCAACTAACAACTGAATGATAAGTATTGAATCAGAAACTTAACGAGGAAGAAACTTAACACTAGGAAACATTCGAATATCTTACTTTTAGGGCCTTCGCTCATAGAGAAACCCAAAACTGGTTGGCAACTCAATTCTCGGTGCAACTTTCAACAATTATATCTTTAACAAAAATACAATTTATTAATCAATTATCAATCTTAATATACAGGGTGTCCGGGGGTAGAGTGCATTAACTTCGTGGGGTGATTCTACATAATATTATAAGTAAAAAAGATTCATAACTTTTTTCGAAATATCAACATTTATAGGTAGTTTTATGGTAAAAAGATAAAATTAGACCGGCGTGTGCGGCCATCTTTATTACTTTCCGCTGTTATGATAAGGCCAATCACAACCATGCAATGTTGCCACAATTGCTCCCGGCCAGGCTCTCAGCAAGTAAGATCGTACCTCACACTAAGGATTTTTAGCAGGTACGTCTTTTTGTAAGAGAAAAGGTTGGAACTTCAGAAAAAGTTGTTTCTTTTTTACTCCTACGCGTTTTTTTCACTTCTACTGCGTGTGAATTGCTTAGTCTTTTTTTGTTATCGAAGTAATTATAAATGAATGGTTTATCAAAAATGGTTTCGTGCCTCTGTGTATTGTAAGTTACATCATATGTATTGTAAACGTTGAAATGAAACACAAATAGGATGCAAATGTCCGTTTGGAAAACAATTTAAATTTTCGAATATTTTTATCATTGTGACATGAATCGTATGGATGCACATCTGGAAGTCGATGAGCCGCTTTTGCAGGAAGACGTTCGCTTTACAGGTTGGTGCCATATTTATGCATTTAGGCTATTTCGAATTAACATTTTTTGATATGTTTTGTCCGAGAAGTAAATTCGCATAACTTTATTTTTTAGGGTATAACGCCCGCGAGATTTTTAAGCGATTAAATTTTCAAACCAAAAAACGTGATTTTGCCGTGATTACTTTCTAGTGCTTAAGCCTTAAAAACGAAACCCCTTTTGACTAAAATTAATTAGCCTAATGAAAAAGCGAACATTTTGCGTATATTGCTTATTGAAGTCACAGAAACCAATTATTTTTCCGTGTTGTTTTTGGACAAATTTTCAACCAATACTGGTTTCTACCGCTTGCTGCGTGTGCAATATGCACAATGCACATAATACAATACAGTGCAGGCCAGATCAGATTTCCCCAGGGTGAATTACCGCGCACTAAAATAAATATTGCAGTTTGATCGAATCATCCTCGCACAGCCAATTATTTTTCGATTCATTTTGTGCATTTTAGGTACCCTTTCTCTGTGTATTCATTGAGTGAATGTTTTTTAATTTTTTTTGCTAGTTATTTTTCTTATCCATGTGAAGTAGGTTTTATGTTACAGTTATTTTACATCTCTGATTTTCTACTCCTTTTTCATTTTAAGCCTTTCTAGGATTAGCGATATTTTGTTAAATTTTTTTTTTTGAGATTTGCGTATTAATATAATAGTTATAAATCGTTGCCTTTGAATCATACACCCCTACGATCTAAAGAAATCTATTCAATCAAATATTTTTTTTATCCGGCTGCCGGTACTTTTTATACCTTCATTGCTTTTTTTTAATTTATAAAACTTGTTTGATGTTTTTCATTATAATTTATTTGGCTAAAATGTGATTTTCTTCGGTTTTTCAAATTTCAGTAAACAATAGATTTATAACATGTCTAAAAAAGTTTTGGTTTCGATTTCGGTAGAAAGTCCGGTTTCGGTCGGACTCTAGTTTTCAAGACTTAGAAATTCTTCAAGACTTAGAAGTTCTTGGAAGAAGTTATATCCACTTGTTTAATCTTTATTGCAATTATGGTGTTATTGGCTGGGGAGGAACATGTGATAATATTTGAAATCCACCTAAAATTGTTCAAAGAATGATAATTACGGCAATTTTGAAAAAAACTGTCTACATTTTCTAATGAAATTTTTTATCGATATTTAATGTACATGCAGTACACAAAATGCATAAAAAAATGACAATTCTATCCAGAGGATTTGGCAGTCTACAGTCCTTGCCACGTCTGTAATGGAGGTTTTCAATAATAACTCTTGATTAACGTGAGTCAAACACATTTACAAAAAACTTTTGCCTTGACAATACGTTGGCACAGATTTAATAATTATCTCGCCTAGAGGAAAACAGATGGACGAAACGAACGTTGAAACCGGAATGGTTTTGCATCGTCATGCACTAGACGGGGAGCGGTACTCAGTGATACCAGCCTGTAAAATCGAATTTGAAATATATTTTTAAGGTTGTCATTGCTCGGCTACATAAATATCCAATACTTCAAAACTTTAAAGAAAAACACTTAAAATAAGCAATTAAGATGAAGCCATACTAAATAATGCCAAATCATACAAAATCATACGATTTTGTTTTGAAAATTTGATCGCTTAGAAGTATTATAGATGCTTCAATTAAATACTGAATGTAGAACATATCTTGGCCCTTAAAAATATCGGTCATTTTCTTTATAAGTCTTTTAATAAGCTTAAGAAAAAAATAAATTATAAGGTCTATAAAAAACACTTTGAAGTCCAAACTCTCCTACTTATAAACCTCTTTTCGGATATAGTTTTATTATTTAATGTGACAAATTTTGTTTCTTTTATGATAATCGCAAAAAAAAAAAAATTTACGCCCGAACCTCACAAAATAAAATATAATATGCATTTTCGCGTTGTTATTTTTGAAATCACGGCGACAATACGGCAGTCGACGAATTTGTAATACCAAAGTAAACCTTATACCGTCCACCGAAGAACGACTGGCAGCCGCCCTTATTTTCGATCTCTACTCCTCCGAACGGAGCGGAGAAATGACGTATTGGGCTCCGCGCGGCTTGTTTTCGTAAAATTAATTTAAAAATTCCGTTTTATTACAATAAACAATGCATAAAAAAGGAATTAATGTTTTTTACAGGGCTTTACGAAATCAATATTTAAAAAAAAATTCTCAAATATCTTTTCCAACCTTTCCAAAAGCTTTTTCTCAAGTATTTTTAAGCTCCTCCCATAAAGGGGCGTGAATTCCGACGTCGATTTTTTCCTGTACTAGTGGATCGCCTTAACAACAAAAATTTTCAAATACTTACCGCTATCTAGGAAAACCTTATTTTGACAACCTTCCTTTAAATCTAAAAATTAAAAAACACATTCATGAACTTCGGCTTAATTTGAAAAATCATGAAAATGTTATAAAGCGTCCATATTATGTTATTGTTTTTAAAAAAATCTTCTTTCCTGTTATCGATAAAACCATGCGTTTTTCTTATTTTTTACGATATTTTATAATTTCTTGCTTAAATCGTTACATGATTTTAATATTTTTGAGCAAGAATTCCTCCACCAAACAGAAGAACCTCATATTGTTATGGTGGGGAAAGGCTATTATTATTTTCCTTTTTTACACTGTGTTGTAATATGTAAAAAAAATATATTTTTTGTAAAAAATAAGAATGTTAAAGAAAAATAAAACTTAACCCCAAAAATTTTTATTTTTTTCCCTAGAGTTTTGAGAAATGCGCAATGTTCTACATCTTGCAGTGCAAATTATTTTTAATTTTTATTTTAAGCTTTATAAAGATATGGACGCAATAAGTTCCTTCTAAGCCAAACATGTCTTGCAAAGAATCTTTACCATTTTCACTATTTCGAATTTTTCAACAACCAACGGCGATATTGTTCCGTATTTCGATATTGAATTATTACATCTTGAAAAGCAAGCAGGGTTCATTTTTTCCCGTTTGGCGCTCATAGTCCCGTATTCCTCTGGGTACTTAGAGGACCGTATCTCTAGCCCGGGGATATCAGGTACTTCCCTGATGTGATTACGGGTTCCGCGTTATCGAGTTATCCAGTTAACAGACGCAAACACACATGCGAAAATAGGGTAAGCCGGAGCCATACGGGAAAGCGGGATTCACACATAAGAATACCGGATTGAGCCGACACCGCTGTTGACTCGGGCCAAACAACTATCTTTACGTGCTTACTTTCTACAAGTCGGAGATTCGATTTAAAGTATTCCGGCAGGGATCTAATTAATTGAGGCCTTTTCCGACTTATTTTACTTAGACTTTCTGTTTTAAAGGGTGATTTCACTTGTGGGTTTTCGGCAAAATATTAATAATATTAAGTGCTTCTATAATATATAGAGTTCATTAGAAAAAGTATTAATATTCCGCAAATACTCTTACAGAGACTTATGTTTTTTTTTTTTATTGTAACCGAATTCATATCAATCATAACCAATTTCTTAGAAGCTGTTTTGACCATGAACTAGTGAAATTTACGCGCTTTAGAACAGTCTAAACATCACAGTTATTCACTTAAGCGTTCCGTTACGTACCTACTCAATTTCAGCCTTAAGCGCGTGAGAATTTTTGAATCTTCGGTTTGAAATTTCCCCGCCCTCTTTCAAGAAATCAAACCTCATAATTTTAATAGGGTGATTTATAAACTGCTTATAGTATTGGAGAGCCTTTGAATGCACCCATATTTAACCGTGTATCTCATATATTTAGGATTCATAAAAGTTTTATTAAAAAATCATTAAACATACGAACGCATGAATTTTGTGCATTATTGGCCTTAAAATGGGAGAATATTAAATATTACAAATTATATATGTTGTCTGTAGCCTTGTTGATGATCACAGGTATAAATTTAAATCAGAACATATATTTTAATATGTTATTACACGATTATTGATTTGTAAGATATTATATTTCAACAATTTCGGTTCGGAATTATCAATAAAAATAATTCAGATAAATTTCTTGTTAAAAATTAAACTATTAATTTATTTTTGTGATAATCGAAGTATACATTACTCGGGAATTAATTATAATTTAAATAAGTCTTCAAAATTCTTTCTTGAACAGATAATAATCAAATAAGTTTTTAGATTTTCACGGCCAAAAGGAGGTAGCGCAACACGGCAAAACACCCCAAAAACTAACAACGAAGATAATAATCAATTTCATTTTCATATCCTTACTGTTCCCCACAGTCGAAAGATATAATTCAAATTACTTGGCTATATCAGTTTTCTTCCGAGGCTTTATGGATAGGTTTTTCAAATGACATTAATTTGTTCTTATTGTTAATTAATTGTTACGGTCATCGGACAACTCAGAATGTACTCAACTCAACACCTTCTCTGAAAAGTCATTAAAATTCAAGGTTCGTAGAAAATGCGTTTATCAAGAGTAGCTCATCGAGGAGGTAGAGTGGTGATTTGTTAAAAATTCGTGACGTAACTTGAAGTCCAGGTTCCACTGGGAGATTTTAATTATTTGCAATACTTGTTTGTTTTATGTCAAGCTACTTCATGCGTTCGAAATTTCGAAGTTGGCCCGACGAGTTTTTTAACGAAAAAGGCCCTTATAAGCTAACATTTTTAAAAGGTATTTTCTATGAACCTTGAATAATAGTGATGAAAAAAATATTTAAAAATTGGTTACTTTGGTTAGGTTATTGGCTATTTTTCGTTTTTTTATAGTTTTTAATAACTTTTCTAAGAATTGTTGAGTTTATTTGATTCTGCGAGTTGTCATGGAACCGTTTCTACACTATCGTGCATAAAACATGGTTCCTAACACACAGCGGTATATATCAATAATTTTTATTTATTTTCCATAAATAAAAGATCGAATAAATTATTTTTTATCATGTGACGAGGTCCCTCGGTCTTCAAATTGATTCAGATTCTGTCTCCTGCCTCGGGGAGTTAACCGTCTCATCGGGTGCGGACGAGGCGACACGTGACGCTCTCATTATATTATAAGACGCTGAAGTACGAAGACTCTCCCCAGAGAACCAGAGACGAAGCCAACTGAACATTTTCTAACACAAATTGAATCACACTGTAAAAGCTACAAGACACTTCAACGTTGATAAAATATTAAATTTATTGTTTAAAAAGTTGTTGTATTGCAGAAATGTGCTTGGTTAAATTTTTTCACCCTTTTGAAACTACAGAATATTTATATATTTATTTTCATGTACATGGCACAACATGTGCAAATAACTAATGAAATTTAAGTACATACAAATTGTAAAACAACATAAAGAACAACAATAACATTATAAGTATAAAGTAAAAAGTTACAGGTAAAAATTTAAAAATTATAAGTAAAAATATATAAAGTAAAAAGGTTTGTTACCGTAGGTAATAATAATAATAAAGTAATATTTATAAAGAGCAGTTTAGTGTTATTTAACTTAAAAGTATCCCTATAGTGTTCCTTACGAGTCCTTACAAAATATTGATAAAATAATATGAAACAAAGAATATACGGTATATACAAAGCAATTTCAAGAGAACAAAATTAACAATATCATTGCTGTTTTGGCACAGGACAATAGATAATTCGAATAAGGTTACTAGTATTAGTACTATAATAATATACTTTACATTATGGTTACTTGATACTTGCAGTCGTATTTTGTTTAATGCACCTTTTATATGAGGATAGACTAACAGCTTGATCGATATTGGAATATTCATTACGAAATCTGTGCGAGCAATATTTAAAATATCTAAATTATTGAGGTAAGTGTTTGCTATTTAAATATTATTTTTATAACAAAATAAAGTTTAACCTCCTTTGAATAAGGTCCTTTGTCGTGATGAGGTTGTTTCCGACAACAAAGTTTCATCCCTTTTACAAATGTATCACGTTAATTATAGCATGCTGAGGACAAAACTTTTAGAAGTTTTGGAAAAAACCAGATGGTACCTAAGATATAAACCGTTAAAATATTGATATTTGCGCTCAACTCTCCAATACTCAACCATTTGTTTGACGAAAGTTCGTCAACATATGTTTTGTTGAGATAGTTGAAGTGTTTTGCGTGAAGAATTTTATTTGACCAGGAATCATTGCCAGGAATCTAATAATTCCTGGTTGGTATTTATAAGAATGCTGGCATTCTCGTCGTATAAATGTAATTGCGAAATATTTCTATCTGCCTTGCAAATTATTTTGTGCATTTCTGAACCATCAGCTTTCCTATGGAAAAAATTTCTTAGCGTTTCTACCTGATTAAGCTTTAAAGATGCTATTTTGACTATACCTCTACCTCCTAAATTTCTAGGTAAATTAATTCGTTCTATAGCTGAATTTGGATGATGGCAGTTAAACTTTGTTAAAGTAGTTCTAATTAATCGTTCTAAGCTCTCTAAATATGTAATGGACCATTTAATTATGCCAAATGAGTAAGTTAATAGAGGTATTGCCCAAGTATTTATTGTGTAAATTTTTAGCAGATAGATTGCATTATATTATTATGATATGATATTATTATTAATGGGCTTTTACATTATAGTTTGTAAGTTGAGTACGAGTATCACAGTTATTTGTTATTTTAAATACTTCAAAACTAAAACAATAAAGAAAATATAATAAATACAATAAGAAAAGAAAATAAATAATATATGTATTTACAAAAGCATGTAATAAAATAAAATATATTGGTAAAAATGATAAGAAGTCTCGCATTCAACATAAACAAAAAATGAAGAAATTTGGTAAGTCTATTTACTGCAAATTCAAAAAGAATAATAACATTTTATTCCACAGTTTCAAATCAATATCGCGTGTTGATAGGGCGATGTTTGAAGGGCTCGGGGCTCGGGGCTCAGGGCGGTTGGTTGGCTTGGTCCCGTGACCCGGCTCGTGTCCCGCGTCCCCGGTCCCCGGTCCCCTCAGCGGTGGACGGAGGTCCCATACCAATAACGAGGTCCCTAAACAATTTTACGCCGCGGTCACAATAGTCCATAGCTAGTTGCCGGAATAGATTGCCACGGCAAATAGACGAACAGCATTTAGCATTTGAGACTGATGTTTTTTCAAAATCAAATTAATTGTTTACTGTAGCTATTTTATTGTATTATTTTATTATGTTTACCTACTAGTTTTTGTTTATTTATTTAGGTACATTAAATACGTTTAAATTCAGTACCAGTAATAAACACGTGGATATTCAGTAAACCCACTAAAGTATATCGTATTTTGAAAAATTATTTAAAGATATGTCGAACACATAAAACTTATATGAAGCATCGCACAGTGGCTGATTTTGATGATTTGGCGCGACATCGCTCTCGGCGTTCGACTATTTGGCAGTTCATCGTTGTTTTTTAAGTACTAATATGAACTACCACTTAATTCTTAGTAGTTGAAATGTTGACAATGATTTTTAATGTTTATTTTATAAACAAGTAGCATGTATTTGTATTTTAAAGGTTATAATTCTTTAAAAAAAAACAGATAATAAAAATACAAAATAAATGGACGAATCGTAAAAACTAAATATATGTAATTTAACAGAAAAACAAAATGTGATTTCCAGTAGCAACCCTATGTTTATAATTATTTGAGAAAACTGTTTAGGTGATTACCGTTACTAACAATCATTAAAATCTCTAATGACACCGATCATAATAAAAAATTGAAGGAGAAACTCTAACACTATACATAACATTATTAATTGATATACATGGTATTGATACTTAGGATTTTCCAGACAGTGGGGAATAACAGTTTAATAATGGGGATAATTAACGTAATTCACCCTACAGCAATATTTTAACTCCTGCTAATAATGTGTACAAGTGTAACCCTGTTCTGCGAATAATTACAAAATAATAAAGTTTCAGATTTTAATTTAAATTTTCAGTGTCTGTCAAGTGAGTAATTGAGAATAAATAGAATAAGAATATCTTTAAATATTATTTTTAAATGGTACGCAGAACTTTTAATCTTTCTTTGACATATAGGAGTCAAATTTTGGATTCTGAAAAAAAAAGACGAAAAATACAATGAATTCTTAAAAATGAATTTACTGGAGTGGCTGACCATAGCTGGCGGTGATTTTTTTTGCATTTACGAAAAAGACACAGCAATAATATCATTTTAAAATTGGAGTGAAGACTCGTGATTTTTTTTAATTCCTACTCAATTAAAGACAAAAAAATAGAGAAAAGTTTGGGAAAAACCAAGTAAACTTTAAACAAAGGAAACAAATATAATTTAAGAAAAAAAATTGTTTTAAGTTATTTAATAAAGCACGTGTCTTGAAGAATATCTTAAGTGATTTTAAAAAAAAATTCGTTTCTGTATAATAAGTAGACAATCAACCTGATTCCGAAAACCTTCAAACTCGCCCAGATACAGCAGCGCAATTGCACGCCCGAACATCTCCGTTCTGTGACTAATTACCGAGTAAGTAAGCTTCGGATGTTATTTTTAATGATTTTGTTAATTGAGAATACATCAGAAAAAAAAAACATTTTGGGAACTTGCCTATCTGGGGTCCACGTCGCGCCAGCGCTCAAATTTCCGCCACTGTGCCATGCCTGAAAAGCGTAAAACGTTCAAAAACCATATAAATTTTTTTATGATATTCCAAATTTACCTTCTTTGGTGAAGTAACATAAAAATACAAAATGACTTGCAAAATTGTTGCGTAACCTCCAAAACTATACAAACATTATTTTGTTCTTCGGACCCCAAATCTGTACAAATTATTCAATATTAGGACAAGTTGAAACTTTTTCAAAGGCAGTGATCACGCATGAAATCCACAAGTCAAAAGAGAGATATTTACTAGTAAAGAAACGTCACTTTCTCAATGACAGTTCTTTTTTCAAACTTTCTTCAAGCAGAGATTTAATATAACATTGAAAATCTCAGTCAAAGTAAACCATCTAGTCAAAGTAAACCATCTAGTCAAAAAAAGGCTTGCTTGAATAATAAAGTGAAGCAGCAGATTTTCGAAAACGCAAATTAGTCAACCACATAATATCTAGTCAAAGTTGACCACCTATTCAAGATTATCCGGGGACACCTAATCATGGTTGGTGGTGTACTCAATGTAAACTTGCTTGAAAATTGGATGCACAGGTTTTAGAAACAGTCAACAGAACATATAAATTATTTTACAGACAAATGCCAAACGGTCTAGTTAAAACGTGAATCATTTAAAGCTTTTTTTCTATGCAAATTAAGATTTTTTTACATGAACTCCACACAGTAGGCCCTGAGACAAATAATTTCCCCCAGGGCCTATGTAATCTTTGGGGATGCTTGGAGGATTTTTTTAAAGGAGAGGATGGAAAGGAGAGTTCTGGGAAAGAAAAGGATTTAAGGGGGGTGGGCACGAATCTGGGGTTCAGTGTGTCCTGGTCATCCGCCTCCAATACCTAAACAGACCTCACCCCATGAACCCGGGCACCCCTGCTAAATCACCAAACATAGCGAACCACTTGGGGTGACCTATGCAGAGGTATTGGTTATCCAATAAAGGTTCCGGGCGGCAGTACCCATTCCCGCCTCCCAAATTGAATGATGATAATGACATCAGTTACGTAGCCTCTCGAGCATTCTTGTTAATAAATAATTGAAATACACGTCCAGCTTCCGGAATTTCTGAGCGTCCGATTTGGAAATTTCCCACCCTCATTAAAAAATCATACCTCAAAATTTTAATGCTGAGATATATAGACATACAAATAATAAAGAGCTATTGAATGCACCTATATTTGACCGTTTATCTCATATTTTTAGGATTCATAACACAATTATAAAAATCGTTTAATTTGTAAACGCATCAATTCTTGCATATTATTTACTTTAAAATTGGCTTTAATTGTACCTATTTGGAAAATATTAAATATTATGACTTCTATATTTTGTTTATGGTCTAAATCAGTGGTTACCAAACTCTCTTGGCCCACGGACCCCTTTCCCCAAACTGTTTTGACCCACGGACCCAGGGGCGGATAACACAACGGAGGGAGCGGAATGGGATAGGGTGGGACGGCAAATTTATCACAACAGTGGGGGCGGAATGGGATGTAGGGTGGAACGGGATAGGATGGACCCCGTTCCATCCCATATTCCATTTCGCCCCCTCCGTTATGGAAATTTTCCGTTCCCCCGTATCCCATTCATTACGCCCCTCCAACGACGAAACTTTCATATGACCGACCCCCAATTACAACTCGTGGACCCCCATTTTTTTATCACTCCAACATAGTCCAGACCACCTTGGGAATCACTGGTCTAGATGATAATCACAGTTATGCGTTTAAATGCTAACACACGTTTTTTAATGTACAACACATGATTAATGATTTGTTAGAAAAATTATGTTAATAATTTCGGTTTGCGAAATGTCAATAAACAAATAATGCAGAAGAAATGCTAGACATCTATTGTTGAAAAGAGAAAACACTTAGTTATAGGTACTTGTGATTAATCGAAATAAACTTTTCAAATAAATCCAATAAATGCTTTAAAGTATCTCTTGAAATTGTCCACTTTTTGGCCAGTGAATATGTTTGAGTGTGTTTGCAAATTGGCTAAAATGTGGCCAGAAACGCCCCAATAGGTACAACTTAAAATAAAAAGGCGTAAAATATTTCGAAGAGGAATTAATTTTCAAATTGTAGTTACTATTTTTCCGAATTCTTACATAACATATTTTTTTACCTCTACCTACGTGGTCTTCAAACTCCAGAAAGACTTGAGCTAAATAAAACATTTTTCAAGAAAATTCCTCTACATACTTAATAATATATATAAGCTTTCACAGTCTGATGACTTTCGGACCACTCTGCGCGAATGTATATTAAATTTTGTATAATAAAACACAACCTTTGGGTTTGTTCTGAAAATTGGATACGGCTTTATCAAAATACTGTTTCAGTCATATTATTTCCGTATTTGAATGAAAAAAGATTTATTTACGGTACGGTTGAAATAATTCCTAAATGTTTTATTGATCAAAACAAATAGATAAAATTGTTTTCTTTTCCTTTTGTCCAATAAACCTTAACGACAGCTGATATTGTGTTTTTTTGATTTATCAAAATGATTATTGTAGATTTGGGAGACGGGAATGGGTATCTCCGCCCCGGGAACCATTTGTTAGATAACCAACACCTCTGCCACATTTCTCCCGAAGTGGTTGGTTACGTTTGGTGACTTATCAGGGGTGCCCGGTGAGGTGAAGTTTCTACCCACTTCCTAGGTGACAGGTCGTATCGAGACCACTTGACCTCTCCAACAAGACTATATCGGCCCATCGCCTTGCGCCGCTGTCGGACGATGAATTCAAACGTCCATCATTCCTGAACCCACTGACCCTGTGTCACATACCTTTTTCCTCCCCAGAACTTCCTCTCCTTCCTTTCCCTAAAAATACCACACAGCATACCCAAAGATGACATAGTCTCTGAGTGATTTTTTTTCCTAAAGGGACTCCTGTATGGAGCTAACGTAAAAAAAAAGAAGTTGCAAAAAATAGCTTATGTTAAACATACAGTCAGTGGTTGAGTGGGCATAGCGCTTGGGTCCCACCCGGGCGTCGCATGTTCGATTCCTCGGCTGGCTAAGTCCTCCATCACAACACAAGCAACATTTTCGGCTTTCTGTGGTGGTAGTAGGATATTTTCAAACATTGTTGGGTTACTCGTAACCCGGGAATGTTTGTCTTTCTTTAAAAAAAAAAATATATACAATTCAAATTATGTGTGTATTTGTTCCTACCTGCGTAGGTACTGGTAAAAGGAACTAATACAAAAATAATTAGATTTACCCGTACTTCTTTGACAGTCTACCATAGAGAACAACTTCTTGCACAGCTCATCTGGTTTACGGATAACGTGACCTGTTCCGCGACTTTTCATCCCGTCACAAAATATCCCCAACAAAATATGCTATAGACGAAATATCCCCCAACAAAATATCTATTAAAACCTAACCGAACCTAATCTAAAAAAATGGGACAAAAATAATAGAGACATCCTTAAATGACAAAAAATTATTGTTATCTGTTTTATTTTTGTCCCATTTTTTTTATACATAAATACCGCACAAGAGTCCCAACAGCTCCCGTCTGGAGCCAGTGGGACTATGGCATCCCCAATTGGGGTATGTTGTGAAACTGAAGGAAGTGGGGAGGGGAAGGAGATAGGGAAGAAGAAGGTGGGGAAGTACCTGGCTATTCTGATCTGGTCACCAAACACGGCTGAAGCCATTTCAAGCAACGTTTCAATTCTGAACTGAATAGTGGTCTTACACCAGGGCGATACTGAGAGTATTTTCCACTCTGGAACGTGCCGAAAATATACTATATATTATTTTTAATGAATAAATTGTGATAGAACACATTAATCAAATAAAATTTATTTTCCTCGCCTGGATTCGATCAAGAACCAAGAACCGAGTCAAGAACCTTACCGCTGGACTATGCCGGCTGTCATTCTACTATTTATTGGACAATAAATTTTTTTTTTTTTTTTTTTACTTTATGAGTAAAACCTCAAATTGTAACATTTAATTAAATGAAGACAATGTAAGCGAAACTCAATCGAAAATCTGGAAACAGAAAAATCAGAAAAAGATATTGGCACCTCTGGGACTCGAACCCAGGACCTCTCGCTTTCCGGGCGAACGCGCTAACCACTGCGCCAAGGTGTCGATATCAAATTCGGTCACTTTTAACTGTATCATACTTCAACTAAGAACCACCCACATTGTCTTCATTTTCTTAACGCATATATTATTGGCTGCTATCTTTATGTATGATTGCAAGATTCAAACCCGAACTAAATGCTATCTAGATAGTGTCTGGATAAATCTTTATCCATTTAATTTGATATGCGACATTTATTGACTTTTCTGCAAGCCTAGGATGAATATATGATTTTTATTTTTAACTTTATGAGTAAAACCTCAAATTGTAACATTTAATTAAATGAAGACAATGTAAGCGAAACTCAATCGAAAATCTGGAAACAGAAAAATCAGAAAAAGATATTGGCACCTCTGGGACTCGAACCCAGGACCTCTCGCTTTCCGGGCGAACGCGCTAACCACTGCGCCAAGGTGTCAATGCCAATATAAAAGTAAATTATAAAGTGTAAAGTATATAAAGTATAAAGTACAAACTATAAATTAATAGGTAATAGTTGCGTTTATTCAGCCGTCCAGAACTAAGGGGGAAAACACCCGTTCCATTACACAAAATTATATATTCAATTACATTATATTAGATAGTTCGCGTGGTCGAGAAATAATCCCACATTGACTTAAGGGAATATTCATTAAATACTTCTATATAAATTCTTTTTCAGTTAATATATCCATTGCTTTTCTTCCCATGTGGACATTTTTGTCAAATTTGTCTTCAATCGCCTTCCAAAAAATGGTTCTCGTAATTTGATATCTCATTATCGAAAAGCAGGAGGTCCTGTTTAACACCGAACAGTTCATGTCTGGATATGTTTTCAGCAAAGTTACACTGGAAATAGAAAAAAAAACAATCGACTACAGTCGATGGGTGTAAAGTGAATTGTTCGCAATTATCTCACTAGTTGTGAAAATACAAATTTAAAGCGTAATGTATTTGTAGTTTCCAGATATTTACATTTTACATAGATAATAAGTACCAGTAAAATGTACAAAAGATGTTAATAATTACATAATCAGTAACTGTGTGTAAATGGGTTAGTAGTAGTGTTTTGTGAACACCTCACTAGGAGAACCTGTGCTAATGATATTCTAAAAATGTTCGCTTGTTTTAGGTAAAGAATTATTCTGCCATCATAAGCAAAAATGGATCACAGGTTTTGGATAAAGTATTATTCGACCGTCATAAGTAAAAACACAGCATCAAATGACAATATTGTATGGGTTAGTAGCAGTCAAATTATATCATAATATTATATAGACACAACTTAGTAACAGTGTAAAGAAAACAAAATAAAACGATTCTACAGGTAATTAAGAAGTTATGATTAAAAGAGAATAAAACGAAACAAAAAAGTATTAAGGTTAAGAATTTAGGTTCTCAGAAAGAAGTCAGTCCACGATTTTGGCAAATAAATATATTGAAAATATTTATTGTATAAAACAAGACATCATCATCCGACGGAGTAAGAAGGTTAATTCAATATTCTACAGAAAACAGACAGACCTTAAAAAAGACCAAAATCTCAAAAAATCTTCACATAAATCCACTTTAAAGTTTTAAGCAAGAAATAAACATATATTTATTAATTGGTATATAGATAAGTATTCTTTATAATGTTTTGAAGTAAAAAACATTTTAGGTGTTGTATAGATTGTATTATTCAATCTTTGGAAAAACGTGACTCCATCTCAGTTTGATTTATTTTGTTAGCTAAGCTAAGTTAGTTATCTTATTTTGTTAGTTAAGATAGCAATAAACATTGGCGTAGAATTTTATTTGTCGACAACGATACGTCAAAAATTATTAGTAAAAATATTCCCGGTACTATTCAACCAGCGTTTTACACAAATAACAAATTGAAGAAATATATACTCAACAATAAAGATAGCGAAATTAAAACCAAAAAATCAGGGGTTTACAAACTCAATTGTAATGATTGTAGTTCGTTTTATATAGGTAGAACTTATAGAAACTTTGAGGTTAGGGTTAAAAAGCACCTCAGAGCACTAAATGGCAATAGTGATTCTGAGTTCGCAGACCATTTATTAAAATATGATCATAGCTTTGACATAAATTCAGGTCTTCAAATATTACACACAGGATATAAAACATCGCAAATCAATAATTTAGAAATTTTAGAAATAAGAAAAAATGTAAATTCCAAAGCTGACATAATTAATAAGCAAAAAATTATTGTTAACCCTGTTTTAAATATCTTCCCACTTAACCGGCCTTTTACTTCTAATAGCATGGTAATCCCCTATTCTTCGAAACTCCCACCATTGTCAACCCTTCCCCCTCCTTCAATTCCTTCTCCCCATATGTAATCTATAATTATTTTTTTAACTTTAGTATACTTTTATTCCTGAAGAAGTGAACATGGTTCACGAAACATATTGATAGTGTACAAAAAATAAAGTGATGTAAAATAAGTTATTTTCTTTTAATAAATAAAATTTATTTTGTGGCTAGCTGCTTTTTGAAATAACTAGGTACAATTAATATGCATATCCTAGATATGATACAGGTAGGTATAACCTAGTGAGACAGACATAAAAAAATCTTGAGTACACATATTTTATATTGATGAATAAATAAATTAAAAATTTAAAAAAATGCAAGTATTTATATACATGTCCGAACAATTTAGCAATAATAATCCATTTTTAAGTAGATCTAATTATATTCCATGGAAGTTTCATTCCTCAATGTTTGTATTATCTCATTTGTTAGCTTAGTCGGTCTGCAAAGCTTTCTCCATGAAGGAATCTTGTATGGATCGAAGCTTCTAACCACACAACCAAAACAAAACCTGGCAAGAGCATTGTAAAAATATTATTTATCATCTCAAACTAAGCTTGCAACTGGCGCTACTCTACAGTTCCTGATAGTTCTAAAGAATTTTCCAACTTTTAAAAATGTATTTATTTTGTGCCGTCACCTCCTACAATATGGATATATTTCTCAGTAACTTATCAAACTTTTAACCTAACTTAAAAGCTGCCAGCGGTCCTGAAGGTTCTGGAATCGAACCGGTTGAAATGGTGCCGGTGCGGAATCGAATCACGAACCGTTATAATATAATATGCACCGGTCAAGGAAACGGTTCCCCGATAGTGTCGGCATGTCGGGCAAACCGGAAAGCTTCGAAAGCCCGAACAAACTATTCAGGTAAAGTTAGGCACTCATGAGGTAAACTTTGATGCCGATAGAAGCGATTCAGACTCATATATCTGCTTATTCGATACGTGACGTGAATTAAGCTAGTATTTGATCTATTTCAGGTTTTTGCGGATTAATACATAATTTATACATGATGTAACAACAAAATACTCGAAAAATTAGAACCAGCGATTCCTGAGCATATTTAGAATGAAAAATGTAAATATCATTGTCTGTCCGATGATGTTTTTTATCAATTTAAAATCATAAAAATATTTTTCCATCACACGTCCCAACTACGTAGTCAGAAATAGCCTAGCGTGTTACGTGTTAAGCACCTTATAAGCACGGTAACACATGAAACAACGCGCTTATCACTTGATCCCGTCGCGACGTGCAGTAGTATGATCAATGGCAACGTTTAATTGAGTTTTTTTTATTGTGTTTGATAGAAAAAAAACATCGGACATCAAAATGACAACCTTCAATGACTATTCAAACCTTTAAAAATGCCCTGGAATAGTTCAATAAAATCCTTTGGATACTTGTTGTTACACCCTGTATACAAAATACATAAGAAAATTATTGTTTTTATACGTAAAAAAATAGTTAAGGCTATTAATATTTATGTATGCTATTAAAATATATTTTTTGGACAAATAAATATTTAAACCCAGAAAACACCCACCCAAAATTATTATACTTACCAAGGAAGATTTTTTTTCACTCGACTACCGGAAGAAATTAGAAAAAATAACGATAAAATCCAATTAATGAACACTGTAAAAAAATATTTTAAAGATAATATTTTTAAAAAAAGTGTGAGCCTAATTTAATTTTAAGAATAAATTACAGTTCCCAAGAGTGATACTCCATTTTTCAAATAAGTTAAAAAAAAAAACTAAAAAAATTTGAAAACAATAAGTTAGTTAACCTATTGTTTTCTAGTACCTAACTATCTACCTACTACCTAACTCACAACTTATTGTTTTTCTACTTTCACAGTGTAATTTACTTATAATATAGCACATGTATGTAACCTTAATATTATTAATTACTCTCAAATATTCATAATAAAAACAATGTACACTAAACTTCCAGCCACAGGCTAATGCTTCCATGGAAGAGTAGTATTAAAATATTATGTTATTATAATCAGAAAAAAATGTTAAAAAAAGCTTCATTTTAAATCTGAGTTAATTACGTAAAGTTTTAATAAATAATTTGATAGAATAGACGGTACCAATTCAGTAACTTTTCAATCTTCTAGGTTCTAGGTAAAGAGCTTCAATATTTTATGTTGTCATATCCAAATATCAAAAATTAAATTTTTAACTAAGTGCAATTCGCATATTATTTGACTCTAGATGAAAAAAAACGTAAAAAGACACAAATTAAAAAGTATTAAAACATTTAGCTAAAACAATAATAATAAAAAAACCTCATTATTTGCTTAGAAACGGATATTATTGTAAAAAAAGTTATTATAACTTAATGTACCCCCGTTAGGGCAGATTAGCAAATTATTATATATCGTCAGAGAGAATCCCATGCTGGTGTTTATGGTGCATGCCACCAAAAGCATGTTTTTAACACCGCGTCTACGGCCTTATAATAATCATTATTTCTTCTCTAAATACCTTAACTTTTAATAACGGTTAATAATTACTAATTACACCTAACGTGAATAAATGTACCTACGCGCTTTCCCAAGCTATTAAAGTTTTAATAGAATATTTACGATTAACACGGCGCGCCGGTGAAGGTTTATGGGTGTTCTTCATAATATATTATTACTTTACGGTTTTTTGGTGATCTTCATAATCACATCATCCCTTAGGATCATAAATGAATACAAATTTCAGTCTAAAATTAAGTACAACCTGTGCTATTATCTGTTAACGGAAACAGTATCTGTAATGGCAGGTGCTTTGGGTTTCAAATATTTGTTCAATTAGATGAAGTGAACAATTTCAACAACCTAAATATATGTAATAATCAATGCTTATTTCATCAGAACTTCATTAATTGAAACATGATGGTTTTTCAATCTATAAAAGTGGTTAAAACTAATTGCTCTCAGAACGTATTTACTTTTTTACGCCAGATGTAAACTGGCATGGCGACAAAATTGTATTCCTTCATGCAACCACGTCTTTTAAATTTTTTGTTTTGTTGTCGAATCCTTTTTTTTATATACATATGCTCTAGATATACCTATGTGTACTCTAGGTACTCACTAGGTATCATACCTGTTCTGAATTTTACACAACCATTAATAAACTATTTAACATTTTAATGATTCTTTATCAGTTTTGTAAAATTTTAAAAAAGGTTTATCAGTAAGGCCCATAGTGTTTATGATTTGTGTAAATTTTATTCTTTATTTTCCAATTTGTTTTTAATGAAAGCTCTTCCTGTTGACTTGATCGTGTTTTTACTTTAACTTTTTTAAAGCAAATCCTTTAATCATAACCCTTATCTATAGGGATGCTATCTAGAGGGTCTTTTTACGTAACGAGAGAAAGTTCTGGGAAATAAAAAGGTATGAGGGGTGGGTAGGAATCTGGAGATCTGGAGAGAGTCCGGTTGGAGAGGTCAAAAGATCTCTTTCAACCATCCGGCCCGCCCCGAAATTGTTGGGCGAATGCATTCGCCGCCAAGACAAACCACTCCCCACGAATCTGAGCACCCCTGATAAGCCCCGTTTGGGGCGACTTATGGTAGAGGTGTTGGTTAATCAACAAATTGAAGATTTCTTTACTTCCGAAGATTCTTAAATAACGTAAGAATGCATTTCTATTTTTTATAAAATTAACAACATCTCTGTTTCGTTTTGTTTTTGTTTATTAGGGAAACAAACAGTTGTACATATTATAAGGTAATTACATATTACATGGGTGCATTAACCAGTGAAGTTTCCGCAAAAAAATTATAATATATAAACACAGATTAAAACGTTAAAGAAAAAATAAAGTGTTTGAAAAAAGAAAAACAAATACAACAGAAATGTCAAAACACAAATTAAAGCATGTGGGAAAGAAAAGATGAAGTTAAACAGCGAACACATAAAATTAACACATTTTCACATCATTAGAAAACGTTTAAGGATAAATGATTAGCCATTTGCCAGCGCCCTTGAGGGGGTTTTTCACAACAACAACAAAAAATAACGCTATATAAATCATCCAAATATTATTATTTTTATAATAAGAAGGAAAAACAACATAATGAGAATGAAAAAATAACAGACAGCAGGGATGGAGGGTTCGCAATTAACAATTGGTTTTAATTTTTTCAGTTATGAATTTAATAAATTGGCCTGAGGACAAATGGAAAATATCAGCTTCGTAAAACATATCGTTGTATTTGTGCACGTCTTTCGGAAAAATGAATGTTATGTGTAATTTGTTTTTGAGTGTGGGATGTGGAATAGTTGGTTTGACCTTGTATTTTTTGTTGGACAGTGGAAATTAATGTGTTCTAGAAGATAGTTGTTGTCAACAACGTTGTTAATAATTTTGAATAAAAATTTCTGGTCGGATATATTTCTTCTATCTTCTAAGGTTGATAAATTATGGAATGTTAATGAGTCTTGTAGGTTTTCTGATGTTCGAAAGGATTTAAAGTCTAGGTGTTTCAGTATCTTTTTTTGAATTCTTTCTAACCTTAAAATATTAACTTTGTATTGGGGATTCCATATGACTGATCCGAATTCTAATATTGAGCGGACAAAAGAGACATACAGTATTTTGATTACATGTGGTGACCTGAAAAAATCTGTAAAAAGGCACCAGCTTAATGTACTCGTATTATACTAATTCTTTGAGGTAATCTCAAAATAATGCTGTGATTCAAACATAATTTTATCATGTCTGGACCAATAATCTCTTCTCTCAATATTCCATATCCTCATAGTAAGGGAGGGGGAGAGGTATTATATTCAATGACCGGTAAGGGGATTACTACACAAATCTTCCTAGTAAAGATGTCAGCCGAGGTGTGGGAGGTGGGAGTAAGAGGTTGCACCGTGGGCCAGCATTATTAACAGAAAACTAATTGCTGCCATTGCGATGCGAAAGCTCCTTGGGTACTGTTGGAGTTTGAGAGTAACGATCATTAGTCATACTTTTAACAGTGTTATAAACCCGATTCCGTCGGTTTAATTAGTTATGTGGGTACTTAATCCACCATATATCGTAAAAAAGTTTGTTTAATAAAATTTATTTTTTGAAAGCTTTTAATAATTATTTGAGTAGTTGTTTCTAGTATGCATTTGATTTTGATCTCTTTCACACGGGCATGTGCCTAATAAGGTGACCGAAAAATCCTTAAATCGTGTAACTAACAATTCAAGGAATAATTTTTTTTTTTTTTTTAATCTGACAATATCTGATTCCCTTGATTTGCTCTACATGCCAAAACCATCTGAGCGTCCCTTTTATAATTTCATTCATTACGCTTACATCATCAGCCTTGCATTCTTTGTGGATCTCCGCATTTCTCAAAAGGTGTTTACACTTAAACTCCTCTGCCAGTTCCATACCTCACTGCCATACATCAGAGTATGCCAGAACTCCATTGTGGACTGCTAGCGCGTCACTAAAAAAAATTTTTGACGGGCCCTCGGTTCTAATATAATGCTATAAATTCACGGCTCCGCGTGAGCCTCCGATAGCGTAGCGGCGTAAAGCGTGACAAATATCACCGGCCAGAGACATCCAGCGAACGGAGGTTCGAATCCTACGAAATCCAAAAAAAAATAAAAAATATATTTTTGTAAAATTAATATCCAATCTTCAAACCAATTTAAAATAAACAGGCAAAAGAAAAGAAAGCGACATCTAGCGACTTCTACTGCGTGTGAATTGCACACTCTGGTTTTTTTTGTTAGCGCCAATTGCGTATAGCCCTCCATTAACGGAGTTACCTGCATTTACCCTTTTTTCAATATCTCTACCAGCCTTCTCATCTTTCGTAAACATCTTCCCAAATGAAACCAAACCACTTCAAAAAAAATAACAACAAATTAGAAATGTTCTCAACATTCAAAACAAAAACATTAATAATATTATCATTTGCCTGAAATGGAGATCTCCCTTATAAACACTTGATTAAAACGGCGGCGGTGCCATTTACTAGGCACGTATTACAGAAATGGTGAGCGGAAATCCCAATTTAAATTAATATGAAAATCTGGGAATATTCTTGCAAGTCACGTCCGGCAGAGGTGAGAGGCTCTAAGTGAGATTGAAAGAAACCTTCTTCCTTTCTACGTCCAATCTTGAAACTGGAAAAAATAATTTGTATTTGCGTGAAGGTAGAAAATTGAAGAGTTTTATTTTAATTTTTTTTTACGTTGAGCTTTTTTTCCTCGGGTGAACTTAAGTCACGAACCGTGCTTAGTTTAATTATTGGTATTTTTTTATAAGTAACGTTATTGTTCAGATTGTTGAATTTCAGAATAACAACGCTAACTCAACATTAAGAAATTTATACCTTTGAAATTGCTGGTCAAAATTTAATGCGTCCGCAGAATAACAATGACTAACAAAATACAAAAAGGAACCTACTGGTCATTGGGGTTGTACCTCATTTCCGAGCCTGCAAATTAATAAGCCTTCCGTCAATCTATTCTTAAAAATGTGAGACAAAAGAGATGAGGTAGAGGTGGGGTAGAGTGTTTAGATCTGGTCACCGAAAACAGCTAAAGACATTCAATCAATATTTCAACTCTGAATGGTGGTCTGACTCCAGGGCGTTATTGGGAGTATCTTCTTATCTGAAATTACGCTTTTAATTTATATGAATTAATTTTGCTTGCTTACGTCCCGATTTGAACTTGATTTGATTGCTAGTCGAGAGAATTAACTCTCGACCAAGGAAGTCGACGCATGCGGTACCTGCCATTGTTATTTTATTTTAGTTCTTCTGGAAAAAATATGAAAATTATTACTATGCCGAAAAATAAATCCCTCAGGGCATATGCCTTCTTTGGGGATGCAGCATGGAGCGTATTTTTAGGGAAAGGTAGGAGAGGAAGTTCTAGAAGGTAAAAAGTATGAGGGGTGCATCGGAATCTGGTGCTCAATGTGTTCAAAATTGAAGGCCGTATAAGTCAATCCCTCCCACTGCGGGGCAAGGCGTCGGGTCGAGAGAGTGCAGCTTGAAAGGTCTAGGTTAGATTTACCTCAACCGGTCTCTCCAGATCCGGCCCACTACGCAATAGGTTGGCAAACGCATTCGCCGCTAGACAAGCCTCACCCCATGATCCCCTGCTAAGTTACCGAAAGAAGCAAATCACTTGGGGTGACCGACGGCAGGGATGTTGGTTAACCAAAAAACGGTTCCCGGTGTGGAGTTACCGTTACAAATTACGAGACTATTTCTAGTGAAATGTAAAACAATGTTACTGTGACGTCCTCCATTACGGAAAAAATACCGAGAGAAATTTGGAAGTCGTAAAGGGATTTATTTATCCCACCGGAATTTGAACCCTTAACCTTTGTGCTCAGAGACAAAGTTCTAACCGCTCTGCCATTGAGGTCGTCAAACGTTCAACCACTGACCTCACTGGGTTGGATTTACTTATTGTGGTTACTCAAAATGTCACCCAAAAGACCTCTTGCCGTAACAAACTCTCTGTAAACTTTGATGGAGTCTTTTGTACTATGTTATTATATTCTTATTCAACTAAAACTTTTAGTACAACAGTAAATTATTGTGCCATTATGCTCTCCTCATTACTATCATACCTTAATTATTAACTTCAATGTTTACATTTAATAAATACCTCCAGGCATCTAGCTTTCGCGCTAGTTTATGGACTATTTGGATCACCTGTAGAAATCGCAAATACGCCCCGCGCTTGAATAGGCAGCAAAAAAAAAATTTAACAAAACAAAAAACGACTTCAAAAAATGCACTAAAAAGTAAAAAAATAATTTCGTACGATTGTTATTTTTGGATTCGGTGTCAGCCAAGGTAACTACATACATAGGTAGTTATAGGTGAGATGTGGAGATCTTGGTTGACACCGACTCCAAAAATAACAATCGTACGAAATATTTTTTTTTACTTTTGGGAGAATTTTTTGAAGTCGTTTTGTGTTTTGTTAAAATTTTTGTTTATTTTTACTGACGAGCGTGCTTAAAGAAGTTTTACTTCAAAAAAGAATCATCGAAATCTGTTGGCGTAATATTGAGTTATTCGTCCATTTTTCGCGCACATACTTATTGCAAATTTAAGACATATATGGTTTTCTCATGGATCCCATTGTCAAAAATGGACCAAATTAAAATTGGACCACACGAGAAGCACCAGCTTTCCAATAAAAAAAAAGAATCATCAATATCGGTTTACCCAATCGAAAGTTCTGAGGTAACAAACATAAAAAATAATATTTAAAAAATACCGTCGAATTGATATCCACCTCCTTTTCAAGTCGTTTAAAAATCCTCGACTCTGTGCAGAAACAGGCGATCCATTTGATGGATTCTCTTAACTTGACAAAAGGATTGTAATCTTTATAACACAGGCGTCAGTAAGGTGGGAATGCTGTCCTTGTTCTACCTGTATTACAATGGAAGATGCATCAAGGAACTAGCGTCATTGATCCCCTCGGCAACGGTGAATAGTCGGGAAACACGCCAAACAAGCGCCCAACATATATGTACACGGTTGACACTTGTCACATGAGGACGGATCGTTTATACGATTCGTTTTTGAGTTGAACAACTCGGCTGTTGAACAATTTGCCGGCCTCTGTGTTTTCTCCCTCTTATAACATAGGTCTCTTCAACATGTGTCCCCCCCCCCCCCCCTCTACAACATGTGTTCACTCCTTCCTCTCCTCAAAAAGACCCTCCACACAGCATTTTCAATAAGGAAATTATTTTCCTCATGGCCTCCCGTGTGAAGCTAATTTAAAAAAAAACACAAAAAAATTTTGAAATGCCATGTTGAAATCTCGCGTTTCTCCTAGAATGTGTTTGTATAACTATTTGTTTCACAAAATAAGCAACTTTTTTTGACACGTTCTAATAATAATAATTCTGTATTCCAGAATGTGGGGAGGACAGTGCAATCCCATACGTCCCATATGCATATTTACGCCGTAAATTTTAAGTACAGAAACAAGTATATAGAATAGAAGAAAATAAAAAAATAATAACAAAAATAAATAATCCATTATAATGCAGGGCTTGGTTTTGAGTCAGCTCGGGAAAGAAACAAGTAATATTTCGTTCCTTAAATTTTACAAGCAAAAATAAAATAGGACACTATCGTCAGGGTTTTTCATCAAATGTGCAGGAATTATTACCGACACATTCCGATGATAAATTCGTTAATGGAGTACCTAATTAAAAAAAAATCGTTAACTTAGATCAAGGGTATAAATGCATAGCGATATAATCTAGATTTTAGATTTGGCTAAAGCCTTTGATTCAATCTGCCACACACTTTTTTAAAAAATTAGAAAACATGGGTATCAAAGACAAAACACTCCAACTATTAAAAAGTTACACGAGTAATAGACACAACAAGTCAAAATTATTAACCATATGGAAATAGACGGTGAAATAGTAAGTTACCTACTCTTTAAATCTAAGGATTGGAATAATGTTATAAGATAGCGAATTTAGGAATCACGCGAGTTAAAACATGGCTAGACTCAATCATACTTACACTAAACGTATCGAAAACAAAATTTACAACGTACCTACTGTATAAATAGCACAGGACAGCCAAAAAACAACACGAACTCCATAAAAATACACGAATGTTTAAACACCAACATCTGTGATTGCCCTGCTCTAGAAAAACAGAACAAATAAAGTATCTAGGAATCGTAATTGGCCATTAATATATATTAATATAGGATAAAAAATGGATAAAAATGTATCCAGAGAATATCGAGATAGCTTTTAGTTCAAGTTGAATCTTGAAATCGTATATAAAGATAGCAGCCATTAATATGTGCGTTAAGAAAATGAAGATAATGTTGGTAGTTCTTAGTCGAAGTATGATACAGTTAAAAGTGATCGAATTTGATATGGGTTCCGTAGCCCAGTTGGTAGAGCCCTTGCCATGTAAGCAAAGGGTCCTGGTTTCGAGTCCCAGTGGAGCCAATATCTTTTTCTGATTTTTCTATCTCCAGATTTTCAATTGAGTTTCGTTAATATTGTCTTCATTTAATTAAATGTTAAAATTAAAATTTTGAAACATGGCTATACCAATTTATTTATTGTTTTATAATACTGTATGATTAATATGGTATGAACTCTGTCTTGTATAATAATATTTCTACTTTGAAAATTAATAATTTTTTTAATTAAAAAAAAAAAAACTTTTAAAACACATAAAATACCGCTTTACCAGATAACAAACAATTTTTCGAAATCATATCATGTTTTTTTGGTAAAAATGTTCGTAACTTCTACAATTTGGTTTAAAAATGACAAATTTCCGGTTGAGTCTAACCAAACCCTATAGCAGGAGAAAATAAATACATGTTATAATTAATTGGTCAATGGTTGAGTGGGCACAGCGTTTGGGTCTCACCCAGGCGTCGCATGTTCGATTCCTCGGCTGGCTAAGTCCTCCATCACAACACAAGCTACATTTTCGGCTTTCTGTGGTGACAGTAGGAGATTTTCAAACATTGTTGGGTTATTCGTAACCCGGGAATGTTTGTCTTTATTTTTTATTTTTTATTAAAACTTTAAAAAAAAAAAATATATATATATATATATTAATTTGTAAGCTTTGGTGTACAAATTACTAAAATAAAATGAATAAATAATATATTGGTAATATAAACATATATTTCGTACTTCATTGAGATTTATTAATTTTATCTTCTTCCATGGTTATTTATTTTGTATTCAAACTTAAGCCAAACTACAAAATACCTCTAACATCCCGATCGAATTGAATAAATGGGTACTGATTTTGATTAAAACACGGACGAATTTTCAATTATTTTGTTCCCGTGGTAGTTCAGTTGATGTGGGTCAGTAGGAAAAGGGGCTGAAGGTAAATAATGCAAGTAGTTTTGTAATTCTCCGAAAATCGGTATGAATTTCTGCGGTACGATTCCGTTTACAAACCCTTTTCGGATATGAAGTGGGTCGATCGGTACTACACTTCAAAAATAACGTTTGCAGTAGGTGTGTAACTCACGATACCCTTCGAATTCTCAATAATTCAATCTTCTTCTTCTTCTCCGTATGTGCGGAGGGAGTTGTGGTGTTTACACTGGGATGTTGAGATTTGTGAGCCATCGGAGCTTCGAGCAGAACAGATGTGCCCAGGGGAACTGGGACTCAATTCCGCAACGTTGCCCTGTATGTACATTGAATTCAACCGTTTAATTACACGTCGATAGGGATAAGACAGACGAAAACTTTAACCGAATTCACAAATTTCATTTATGCTTCTTGAATTTGACTTCACACTGCCTCAATTCAAAAACTTGTAAGCTACTTATCTAGCAGGTCTATAACCCAAAAAAACTCTAGCCGACATTTTGTAAAAAAATACGTGTGTTGTATGACAGTTACATAACATGTCTGCCACATTGAAGTGAAGCAACTTTTTTTTACATTGCTCCACACGGGACTAAGTGATCGTTATGGATGGTCTTTTCAAGGAAAGGTAGGAGAGGAAGTTCCGGAAATGAAAAGGTACAAGGGTTTGGTAGGAATCTCGGGGTCAGTGTGTCCAAAAGTGATGCAAGCGATGCATTATTTTGTCCAAAATTCCAGAAAGACAACTATTTAGAATAATTTAACGACGGGTTTTTTCACAGAATTTGAACAATTCATGAACTATCAAACTTATTGTGATGACCGTGGCCGGTAATTCCATGTATTTCTGGACTCCCAATATGTGGATCCAGATTCCTCCGAATATGTATGCAATAAGAATACGTAGGTAGTCCATTGATGTTTATTCCGGGATTATGTACAGTGTTTCTATCAAGGAAGTCTGATGGTAAAGAGGACGAATGGATAATAATCACACCCTTTTATACGTTCCTCATGCTGTCTCGTCTTACTCATACACGCATGCCTCTTTCATACCGCAAGACATACGTTCACCACACGTATTATTCAAGTTCTGTGAAAGTCCTATTCAAGTTTTGTTACTAACCAAGTACTGTTCCATAATGAACTTGAAAAGATTTCTCACAGAACTTGCTGAATTTATGAGGCTTAGGTATATAGTAGAGACTCGGGAATAGCCGACCTAGTGAAGTAGATTCAATCTAAAATACTTTAAGAGCAAGAATTCGTTCCCATCCGTTCATAGATGAAAATCTCACCAAATTTTTTGTTTACATGCCAAACGGATCAAAGGATTTAATTAGATGCTTGTGGGCATATAGCGAACAAAGTATAAAAAATAAATAATTTAAAAAATAACAACGCTCATAGATGGTAAAACAAAAAAAAAACATTACGTCATACAAATAATATCATTAATCACAAGCACCATCTTATAAGTTACTCAACAATCAACCTATACTAATATCGAGCCACTTTACAATCAAGTCATCCACAACCACAACACTTGAAATAACAATTAACAAACAACAATTTGCATTCTTCTACAAAACCCACTCTACAAAATAAGGAATAAAACCTCTGAACTATTTTGCCTACACACTATATAATTCTCCAGATATTTATAAAAACAGCCAAGATAAAAAATTCAATATCATTTAAATAAAAAAATACGTCATTATCTTTGTTTTTTTGTTTTTTTGTTTTTTTTTTCATTTTTTCTCTCCTTTTTTCTATTCCCTGTATTTGTAAACATCCATATATGTACTATCTATTTATATATATTAATATATTTGTAACCACTCATATATATATCCATGTATGTTTGGTTCTTTTTTATTTTTTATTCGTGTTATTTGTTCTACTTACATAATCTCTCTTTTTTTACTGTTTTGTATGTGAATCTTATATTTTTGATATCAAAATAACTATTAAATAAAATAATAAGGTAATATCTTTACTTGGAAAACAAACAGCTTTACAAAGATACATAAAAATAAAGAGTGCTAAAATAAAACAGTAAGCCTAAAAATATGTTTTCGCTGATAATTTTTTTTTTCGCCGACAAGAAAAACATAAATAAAAACTAAGAAAAAAGTAGTTAAGAGAGGCTAAATTAAGACATAAAGAAAAACTAAGAAAAAATTGTTATGAGAAGCGAAATACTTAAATATGCATGATAAAATATAGAAAAACACAATAAAGGGTAAGCTTATGATCTTATAGGAGTATATGGCTTATATTTATGTAATTACGCAGAAAAATCTCTGATGCATTTTTCTTATACAAAATCATGATCTGCCTTGTTGATTCATCATATCTGTTAGAAAATATTGCATTTCGTTTCCCCAAACAAAATACCAGATCGAACGAATTATTTAGAATACCACACAGTAAATCCAAATACGCGCAAAACTCTGTAATAATACGTATCTGTGAAACTTACAATGCCTTACGAGATGTAGACATTTTCAACCATGACTTGAAATCATATAAAATGCAGCTTAATATATTAATAACTTAAAATACTTTTTTTTCTTTTTTGTGAAATTTTTTTTTCATTATTACGTTTTCGGTTTTTCTTTTTTATGTTTTTCCTTATTATGTTTATATTTTTGTCACATAAGTTGAATAGGTAAAAAAACTATATCAAAATTTTAACTTAATGGGTCTACAACATATGAATGTTATTTGTTATATTTTCATTTTGTATGACTGTTTGTTTCCTAAATAAATAAATAAATAAAAATAAAATAATAAAATAAAATTAGGGAATATGTAAATATATTGCAAATTAGGAAAAGAAATCTGATTAATAATATAATAAATAATATAATATAATAATTAAATATAAATATGGATGTTAAGTGAAGTGTTGTGATGCATTACGTTTATCTGAAAGTGTTGCTTTCAATTTGTTGAAAGTTATATTGAAGATGTCTGTATATGAGAGGTGTGTGTTATGATAGTGGCAGGCTCGATGTATGAATTCATTTTGTAAGTAGTTGGTGTTAGAGCGGCTGTTATAAAAAAGGGATAAGTTTCTGCCATGGCGACCAGAAACTCTAATATCTATTTTTTGTAAAAGTTCCGGGAAGATATCGTATTATTTAGGATTCTGTACAATAAAAATTGGTCAGAAATAATTGTCCTACAATTTAATTTCGGGATTTTAAAGAATTTACGAATATCTTCATTTGATTGGAATGCATAAAACGACCGAAAATTTATGTAGGAGAGAATTTTTTCCTGAACACGTTCTATTCTATGAACATATGTTATATATCTTGGATTCCAAATTTGTGAGACGTGTTCTAGGTGCGGACGAACATAGGTATAATATAGCAAAATAAATGTATCGAGATAATAAAATAGTTTTGATGTTCGTAGTATAAATCCTAACATTTGGGTGGCTTTAGTGACAATGTTAATAATATGTAATTGGAATGTAAGTTTGGAATCTAAGGTAACACTCAGGTCCCTTGATTCTTTTCTTTTAATATTGACATTGTTTATTGAATATTCAAATATTATTTTGGTCCTTTTTCTTGTAAACGATATTGAGTAACATTTATCTATATTTAGGAACAAGCAGTTAATTTTGCAATATTCGCTGGAATTATTAAGGTCCTCCTGTATTTTTAACAGCACGCGATATCATCGATTGAAAGATATAGTTTCATATCGTCTGCATATAAAATTGCCTTGCAGTTTTTAAAACAACTTGTAATGTCATTAATATAGATATTAAACAGGAGAGGACCCAAAATTGATCCTTGTGGAACTCCTGATGTAAAATTGACCCAATTTGATTTGAAACCACTTAGCACAACAGCTTGCGAACGGTTTCTGATATATCAGTCTAGCTATCTTAGTAGATCTCCATGGATACCCGCGAGTTTTAGTTTATTGAACAGAATGGAATGGTTAATTTTATCGAACGCCTTGCTGTAATCTGTATAAATGGCGTCAGTTTGAATACGCTTATCCATATTATGAAGTATAAAAATCGTAAAACAAGCTAAGTTAGTAGTGACGGATTTACCGCTTCTGAAGCCATGTTGGTGTTCACTAAGAATGTTCTTTAATGCGTTGGGAATTTGGTCTGCTGCAAGTTTTTCGAATAATTTTGAGAAAATTGATAGTTTGGATATTGGCCTGTAATTTTGTATAAGATTTCGCGGACCGGACTTGTATATTGGGGTTACAAATGCTTGTTTCCACTTAGAAGGAAATTTACCGGTTTGTAACGAACGTTTAAATAATATTAATAATGGATACGCTAAATTCTTTGAGCATTTGGAGATAAATATAGGTGGAATTCCATCTGGACCAGCACCTTTGTTAAAATCGATTTGGTTTATGTACTTAAAAATTAGATCATAACTAATCTCTAAATCACTAATTTCGGCAACGCTGTGGTCTGCATGAGAGTTTACATTGGGGACATCACATTTCTCGTATACTGAATAAAAGAACGACGAGAACAGCTGCAAAATTTCTTGGCCGGTATGAGCAATTTCGTTTTGATAATTCATAGTACTAGGAATGGATAATGTTGTACGTTTAGATTTTATGTACGAAAAGAGAGATTTAGAATTTCGATGAATATTCCGTTCTGCATTGAGGACAAAATTTTGGTGACACTCTTTGGACATATTTTTTTGCCTTATTCGTAGAATTGAGAAAGCTTCGTAATCAGATGGATTATTATATTTCTTGAATTTCGATAGATATTTACGTTTTTCTCTTGTATTTTAATGAGGGCAGGTGAGTACCATGGTAGATACTTTAGTACTTGAATAAATTTGGTAGGTATAAATTGGTTTATAACAACGTTTAATAATTCATTATAAAATGTCTCGATTGCTATATCTATATTAGTGTTATTAAGTTTTGTAGGCCAGTCAATATTAGATAAGTAAGTATTGATTTCAGCATAGTTTCCTTTGGCGAATATGTATTTTATAGTTTTGTTATGTACAAGCGTGGATAAGATATTGAAAGGTAAGTCAACATGTAATGCTTTGTGGTGTATGTCTTCTGGAACTAAAGGTTATTCAGGCAATAAGACTTTCAGATTTATATTGGATAAGATAAGGTCTTGTATTCTTTCATTAGCATTAGTGAAACTGTTAAATTGTTGTAGGCCAGAGAAAGACAGATAATCTATGAACTGTGAACTAATCATTGACTGATATTCTTCAGGAATAAGATATGAGTTATGATCATTTAGAGTCCATTTAATTTCCGGTAAGTTAAAATCACCAAGAATTATGAAATTATCAGCCGGCAACGATAATATTTTTTGATTAAGTTGCGTGGAGAAATTGAGCAATTGAGAATGAAATCAAAGATTTCTAGGAATATGTACTGAGCATATATGTATGTTATCCATTCCACCTTGTTCCGAGGGCACCCGAATTGTGATCCAAATATCTTCATCAGTCAAATTCCAATAAAAAAAAAAAATTCTATTTCTTTCCACTTACGTATTGTAAGTTCCTCCCGACCGAAAATGAGTTGTGTAACTCATAAGGATTGCCCTAGCAAGAAATATATAATATAAACAAAAATTTTAACAAAACAAAAAACGACTTCAAAAAATGCACTAAAAAGTAAAAAAAATAATTTCGTACGATTGTTATTTTTGGATTCGGTGTCAGCCAAGGTAAATACATACATAGGTAGTTATAGGTGAGATGTGGAGATCTTGGCTGACACCGACTCCAAAAATAATAATCGTACGAAAATATTTTTTTTACTTTTTAGTGCATTTTTTTAAGTCGTTTTTTGT
Source organism: Limnephilus lunatus (assembly GCA_917563855.2). Classification (NCBI taxonomy): domain Eukaryota; kingdom Metazoa; phylum Arthropoda; class Insecta; order Trichoptera; family Limnephilidae; genus Limnephilus; species Limnephilus lunatus. Next base: position 54,887,362 of record OU830601.1, read on the forward strand.
TTTGTTAAAATTTTTGTTTATTTTTTGATTTTTAGTGACGAGCGTGCATAAAGAATTTTTACTTCAAATAAAGAATCTTCGAAATCTGTTGGCGTAATATTGAGTTATTCGTCCATTTGTCACGCACATACTTATTGCAAATTTAAGACATATATGATTTTCTCATAGATCCCATTGACAGAACTGGACCAAATTAAAATGGGACTACACGGAAAGCACTAGCTTTCTAATAAAAAAAAGAATCATCATTATCGGTTCACCCAATCGAAAGTTCTGAGTCGTATTGATAAACTCCTCCTTTTCGAAGTCGTTTAAAAAAATATGCTTAATTACTTATCGTACGTTTATCTACTTATGTGCTAAATTAAATATTTTCTTGAGATACCTACCCATATAAATACATATTTTTAATAAACTCTACAGTTCTGTAAAAAAAATTCATCGCCGATCTATCTACACTGCGTATAAACAGGAGAAAAAATGCGTGAGCCAAACCACGATTGCATTGCAATTGCTTCTTTCCTTTTGTCGTGGTTCGGTTCGCGCATGTTTCCCCTGTTTATACGCAGGCTAACGGTAACCTCCTATGTAGTGAAGGTTTGAGTATATAGCTGAAATCCCTTCAAAAATGTTGGAATATAACAACAGTTCAGCTCACTCCAGATTTAATTTCAATCAGTGATGTGAAGTTTAGCAAAAACTTAACAAAAAATCCTTTTCGTCACTACATGCTTAAGTTTTAGATTGCCGGCCAAAACATTTTTAAATCATCACTAGTTCTTCGACCAGGACCGAACTGGATTAGTGACCGCGTGCTCTAATCCAGCCTCCTGTCCACCTACCCTAACACTCGAAGGCAACATTTATAGCATACAAATTTACCGCCATATTCCATCCACTGACTAAGTAAGGGTGGACTAACAGATTTGGGGCAGTTCGAGGGGTTATAGAGCTAAGGGTTCGCATTCGTCCCATATAAAATATGGCAATATTCTTCAATGTTAAGGAATTATCAACATGATAAAATCATTGATAAAATTTATGTTTTTTGCAGTGAAAAATGACTTCATTGCTAGGTTTTCGCAATTGACAATTTGGAGGTGAAATCTACATCTTTGGGAGTAACTGATGAGAGACAGCAGGATACTAAAAATAGAGGCGTTTTCTTACGAACTTATGTACGATACTCAACGCACTAAATCTCAATTATGTCCACTGGACCTAGATCAGTCACACCACGTACGTTGTTTTAGTAACCTATCTTTCTAATTCATCTAAGGTGGACACTAGAGCCTAGTTACCATGTTTGCAACGGTTACAGTTATACCACGCAAATGAGTTCGCGGTTTTATTCTCTGGCGCTGATGATCATAATTTTGCTAACTAGCAGAAAAACCCTCTTACATTATCTCATCCGGGTGCTATTTGAAAACTTCAACGGTTCTTTTTTAAAATAACAGAGGGCATCACTTCCGTTTAGAGCAATCCGAAACATAAGACATAAGCATATAATATTATTTATTTATTTATTGAAAAAAATAAGAAATACATGAAAACATAAGCTGCACATCTCACTAGGGCATTCCTGTATTGAGATATGCAGTTTTACAATAATGTAATTTAAAAAAAAATATCAGATGATCGTTTTTTTTAAATGATTTTAGAAAAAAAATTTTTGCAGGAAAAATTGGGAACTAATTCTTTACACTGAGGCATCCATTTACTTTGAAACACAAAATTGGTTAACATTATAACCTTCGGTCCCGAGCTTATCAAAAGGTTCGCCCATTCTTTTTAAATTCTCTTAAGTCAATGAAGAACTGAAATTTGTTCGATGTGTGTACAAGTAGATACTGAACCTATTATTTTAATATTACGGATACTCATATTACCTATTACCGTAAATTTTCGGCAGTGAAAATATCACTATTCAAAATAGAAATTCAATAGGTCACAAGCGTTCATCCGTGGTCTTAAAGATTAAAACTATTTAATAACACCAGATTTTTAAAATGCCGCACGGTCACTGTGAATCAGAGGTCACCGGATAGGTTAAATTCTTGTAACCAAGTCGCTAAGGGTTCAACCCACTTGCTTACTTTGAGGGTACAAAGCAAATTTCCTAGAAACATACACTCAAACTATCGATCTTATATTCTATACACATACCCTTGGGATAATATCCTGTACCAGTGTCTACACCTGATCTCTGTTTGCATAGCAGAGCCAAATATTTTCCAATTATAAACCTGTTTACTTTCGGGCCCGGCCGCTTCAAGACCTCTTCATAACTTCAAATACGGTGGTCGAATATGGATTTAATTTGGCTTGCCGATTTAACCATTCAGTCTCGAAAATATATTTACCTACAAGTCCCAATGAAACGGTGAAGTTTCGTGGAATTTCGGAATGTTGTATTTCTTATTTTGGAAGTTGTCTTGAAAAGAAATACTTTTTGATAATAGATACAATCGCACCTGGGGAATAACGATGGCACAACTCAAAAAACCTCTTTTTTCGGGAGAAGAGTTTGAGTTTTTGGTTTGAGTGTATTAAATCAGTCAATTAAACAATAAAAAAACATTACTTTACCAAATTTGAAAAGCAGTATATTAATTTGTTTATAGGTTTAATATTATTATAGTACTACAGTGATCATTGTGCCACTATTTTCGCTTGAATTTAAGTAAAACATTATAATTTAAGAATGACATTTTCGCTTTTAAAGCCACTATAATATTTTTAAGAATTATGCCGCTTTTTTCGAGGAAGAAAGACATTTAGGAACATTTCTGCATACTTAACTCAAAAATGCCATTTTTTGGACTTGTGCCATTGTTATTCCTCGCGTGCTTATGTTTTTGATGCTTGCATGAAATAAATATTGACATTTCTAAATAATAAAGTTTTAATATGATATATGGATATTTCGAAACATTTAATAATTTTGAAAGAATTCGAGATTTAGAATACATATTTCTTTTGTGGAATTAGTTAAAAAAAAACTTTCAATTGTCATCTAAAAAATCCTGCCAATTTGTAATCATATGTTTTGACAATTTTTAGGATTTGATCCATGGAATCGAGTATAAATACATGAGAAAAACTGAGAGAACCGATTTCAACTCTTTCCAACGACGAATAAATCACATTTTGATGTTTGTAGCTAGTAATGACCTTCATGTCCTTCCAAGACTTGAAAAAAATAATCAAAATGTCTATCTTTAAGGGACGGCTAAGTACCTACACGGTAAAAGGAAAAGTTTTTTTAACAATACCTCAAAAAATAATTTCCTCTAGGGCCCATGTCATCATCTTGGTGATGTTATATGGAAGATGTTTTAAGGAAGTGAAGGAGAAAAGATTCTGGGAAGGAAAATGGTATGAAAGGAAAATCAGAGAAATCTGGGGGTCAACGTGCCCAAGAGTGATGGACGTATGAATCCATCCCTCTCACCGCGTCAATCTTTTGTGAGAAATTCAACCCACTATCTAATACCATAAAGTAAAATGATAAGTACTAACTGAATACTTATAACAACGTTTTCATCTAGCATGTATTATACTATTTTTAGATTTTTTTCTACCTACAATGAAGATACATTACTCACTCTAGTCGCTGTTATTGATTTCAGTATTTAACTCTTTAAACAACCCGCAAACATATTTCATCAGCTGTGAACTTCTAAATAGTTATTTGTTTATATTTCATAGTCGCCATAAAATAGATGTACAACATTAAAAAAAAAAATTACTGAAAAATAACATCATCATCATCACTCTTGGCTCTACAACCCCTGGTCTTGGAATCTTCCTCCACTCGTCACGGTTAAAAAACACATAAAGGAAAGTATAATTTTTTTTTATTTTTTTTTATTTTAGCGACTATATAAAATAATTGTTACATACAAGATATAATGGTGAAATAAAGTATAAATTATTGTATTTCTTAGTCCTCCTCACTGGGGAGTCCTGTGCCGAGGCGGACTAAAGTTATTCAAATATGGTTTATTTGTCTTCTATGTCGTTTTTAGTGTCTTCATTACGGTTTTTTCGTTCACCTCTTTTAGCCATATTTTTATTCTTGATTTGTATTCATTAGGATTTTTTATTAGTTTTATGTCTTGGGGAAGGATGTTATGAAGTTTTGTTGCAAAGTATGTATAGTTTCTTTGTCCGAAAGTGGTTTTATAACTTGGAATATTTTTTATATTGTTTTTATTCGATCTAGTGTTATGCATACATGGTCTAGTAGAGGATTCATTATTTTTGAAAAGCTTTAATAATATATTTTTGGCATATATTTGCTGTACATTTGGTACGTCGAAGCTATTGAAAATTTCAATTGAAGGCGTTCTAATTGGTACTTTCAATATGGTCTTTATGATTAATTTTTGAATCGTATTCAGGTTGTGGAGATACGTATGTGTAGCAGATCCCCATCCTATGATTTCATATTCAATTCTAGAATGACATAACGCGTAGTAGACCTTTTTCATATCCTTTTTATTTACCACGTTTCTTAGATTTTTAAAGAAATATATAAGGCTTGTGAGTTTTTCCGTAATACATTTAATATGTAGGTCCCATCTAAGATTTTCGTCAATTATTACTCTGATATATTTTATGTTTTGCATTTTTTCGATGACGGGGCAGTAACATTGTATATTATTTCCATGGCATTCGTGTAGTTTTAGTTCTAGTGATTTTATTGGTTGGCTCCGTGCGTTTATTGAAAAAGTTATATATTTAGTTTTGCTTATATTAAGGGTAAGCGAGTTGATTTTAAGCCAATTTTGAAGTGCACTAAGCCCTTGTTCAGCCTTATTAAATGTATCCGTCCAATTTTCTTCTTGAAATAATAAAACAGTATCATCAGCAAAACTGATTGTGTTTCCTTTAATGATAAGGTTATATAAATCGTTGATATAGATAATGAACAGAATCGGTCCCAGTACACTTCCTTGAGGAACGCCATAGTTTAAAGATAGTAGTTTGCTCTTTTGTTAGAATTAGAAACAAATAATGCTAAAAACATATAGATAAATTTTTACATCTGATTGATGTAAAAATTTAGTATCGCCCTGGCGTAAGACCAACATTCAAAATTGAAACTTTGCTTGAAATGGCTTTAGACGTGTTTAGTGACTATACCTTCAATCTCCCAACATACCTCAATTGAGGATGCCGTAGTATTACTTGCCACAGACAGTTGGGACTCGTGTTCAGTATTCATGTAAAAAAACATTGAACGTAAGTACATAACGTGTGTACATTAATGATTTAAAACAATACTAAATACAAGCGAACACGGTGGAGAGCTGTGTCAAATATATGTAAGCCTGAGGTGTATAAATAACCCCAAACTTGATATGCATTATACCCTAAAAATTATGGACTGATGAATCTACTCTTGGACAAAAATGTATTAAAAATTGGCAATCAGCAATGGTCTAAATATACAACAAAAGACAGTAACCTTATAGAGCGATCGTCTGCTGCATGGGCGACCTTTATATGGTTTCCCTATCAAAATCACCACTCACAATGGCAAATTCAAACAATATTTTGTGACTTACGGTAAGAGCAAAATTCATTTATGATGACAGGTTTGAAATGTGATGATTGGCAGATTTGAGTTTTTCGTGTTACAAAAATAATTATTTGAATCTCTCGTCCCAACATTATACATAATATTCGTTTCACTCATGAATAAAATTTTCATATTTGTTAAACATTATTTTTATGCTGATGATACGGCACCAGTCATTTCGCATGAAGAATTATGCTTTGCAATAAAACTCATGCTGCACGATATCCTTTCCTTACAGAAATGGTCACATGATGCGGGTCTTATAATAAATTTCAAAAATGCAGATACGTTATCCACATGCCAAATATACAATCACGCCTATAATAAAATCGCATATATTTTTGAGTGTATACACAATTCGTCACAATCCTGCAAATGCAGAACCATTGAACTTGTACAAACGTATGTATATTTGAGAATAACTGTAGATACGCACATGAAATGGGATACTCACACAAGCAACACTTGCAAATGCCTACGAGCTCTTAGGCGAATTAAGTAATGTAATATTATTAAATAATTTATTTATTATATAATTAAATATTTTATGCCCATAAGTACGTTAAAAATTATTTATTGGTCACTAGCGGAATCTACTATCAGATAGGGTATAATGTCTTGGGGAAACTCGTGCAAGACAAATATAGACTACATTCAAACAATTCAAAACTCTTTGACTAAGCTCTAGGTAAGCAAAAGTTTTTATGCTCAAAGAAGAGACATAAATTATTATATGAGTCAGTTAATATATTACCTGTTCGAGGGATATTATGGTTTAAAATTGTATGCCGAAACTTATTGTCGGATTCAATAAACAAAGAAAAGGTTGATCATGCATACAGCACTAGATTTATTAAAAATGAGGGTTTATCCGTTCCGAAAATTATAAATAAATACGGGCAAGGGACATTCACTTACTTATCTTGTCTCTACCATAATATAATAAGATGCCAATTAACATAAAAATCGATTCAAATTCCACCACCGATCTCAAAAAAAAGTTAATGGTCAAACATTTTTATATTGATATTGTTTGTAATCTTGTATATAAATATGACTATGATTAATTTGCCTGTTATATATCTGTCCGTCTGTATATTTTATGTCTTTGTATTGTAGTTACTTAAAATTTATTATTCTGAATCCGTTTTTTATATTGTGGTTTCTTGGTATATTTGGCGTTATTTTTTAAGCAAATCTCTCTTTCAAATCCCACATATCTGACATTGTCTCCCGCGCCAACAAAATGCTCGGATTTGCTCTTCGTAATGCGAGATCATTTACTAATGGAATTGCAATACGAAGAACATATGAAGCACTTGTCCGCAGCATCCTGGAATACAGCTCTATTATTTGGGCCCCCTCTGAACAAAACCATATCCTAGAAATAGAAAGAGTACAAAAAAGGTTTATGCGTTACCTGTATATGAGGAAATATACATACCACCCATTCTTGTATCCATCGTTGTTTTTAACAGGAATTCTCGATCATTTAATATAGATACAACTAGAAAAGATTGATGGGAAATACAACAAAGTATAAATCTGATATAACCAATACTCAGCCATTGAGCCCACTACCTGCGATCAATACTTTTAGATTTCTATAATCTTATCATGAATAAAATATTATCCTACTCTATTATTTGTTAATAATGTACAAAAAGCTTGCCGAGAACGTAGTTACATTTATGTTTAGGTACGAAATACAATATTCACGAACACATAAGTATTATAATGACATCCAAAAGAGCTTAAATTCGACCAAACCCAAGTATAACCTCCAATACCAATTCACACTTCATTCATATGTAAACAACATGAATAATGTATGTTTTTAATCCCAAAAATGCCTTGCGGCCGAAGTTTTAATCCGGTAAGTCAAGTCAATTTCAACCCAAAGGCCAGCGTCTAACTAAAAGCAAAATTCAAATGATTACATAATCTCCCTTAGCCAAGGTTTCCACCTACGGAAAGGAGAAAAACAAATCAAAGTGAGAGAGAAGGGTCCGCCCTCAATTTCCACATCCAGTATTTCATTTTTGTTCAATAGCTTTATTTTAAACACACATTTACTTTAAGCCCGGGCTCAATATATCCCCGGGTTTTGTCCTTTCAGGTGATCAGGCTTAAATAAATAGTTGTATTATTGTGCCCAAGGTTTTAACAAAATTAAGCCGGGCTTAAGTCCTCTTCTTCATCGAGTAAATTACTACAACATGTCAAAACAAAGGTATTGTATGTAGTACTTACTAGAATACCTTTGTGCGCGTTTCAAATTTAATTTAATAAACGTTTTACGATCCTTAAATGTCAAAGGAACTCCTATTTCATACGGCGATCCCGTTATTTTGTTAATGTCCTTAAATTTAGTACTTCGCATTTTCGTGCGGTCGGAAAACAGAATATGTACGAAACGGTTGATAGTTAAATACCTTCATTTTTGTCACTACATACATACGTACTGGGTACCTACTCATAAATGAATTCTCCAGTTCATTCAAGCATTGGGTATTCAACGTGGATGTTACGAGAGTTCATTTAAAATTAAATTAGATAAAAAAATGCACACAAGTCACAAAAATACACCGATTTGATAGGTTTACAAAAATGCAGAGATGTTTAGGAATAGTTTTGGAATAAGTTTTTTACAAGATCCACAAAATTCGCCAAGTTGATGTAAAATATGTCAACATCACCCATCTTAGTGTGAAATCGTTGTATCGGGGAGTGGGCAATGTAGTTCCACTTATGAATGCTGCAGTATAATAGTGTGTTCTGTCGGTATTCGTATGTTTATAAGTCGCAGGAGTTCGCAACAGTCGAATTTAGAGTTAAGTATTTTGAATAAAAATGTCGTTTATTTTACGTCTGTCTTCTGCATATGCCCACCTACTGGGTTCGAGAGAGACTAGTTGTGGGAGTTCTTTTGATCTCTCTAGTTCTAGTTGGACTCTCTGAACACATCGCCTTTCACCGAAGTTGGAGATTCTTACACACCCCTTTTACTTTTTTCCTTTCCAGAACTTTCTCTCCTTCATTTCCATAAAAAAAGACCCTCAACATAGCATTCCCAAAGATATCGTAGGCCCTAATAGAAATTATTTTCCTCAGGGCCTCCCGTGTGGAACTAATCTAAAAAATAAATAAAAATAACAATTTTATGAAAAATACCTCACCCAACATCATATCTACTAAGTTCAACAAAACCTTACTAATGTATACTACTACCTACTAACATCAATAATATTAAATCGATAATATTGATAATGTACTGAAAATTTGTGTGTAATTTTTTTTTTTTAGTTAATAAAAGATTTCCAAAGATTCATCGCGGCTGCAAAATAATAAGATATTTCTTTCATGTTTGAAAATGGTGATTTTAAAGTTTAAAAACAATATTTTCCCAATGAAATCCATTAGAGAGTGGTAAATTAGGCCATTGGCCAACTTGTCAGTCCCGGCACCGCCCAAACACTGAATTGTCTCGCATGAAAAATGACGCCGCTGTGAAATGACGTTTATTGGCTCAGGACGCGACGCGCCGGAAAATTGGAAAGCAGTTTAGGCAAATAGATTTCTCAACCCCCGGGGCTGTTTTCAGGGGAGGGCCGCCACTGTCTGGGGTAGCGGGAGTGAGTGTGTGTGTGCGAAAGAATCGAATTATCCGTCTATGTGAATATTTACAGATTCATAAATTAAATTTGTTTGCGGTCAGGTTCACCAACCAGGGGCGTGGGGGTGTGATGTTCACGGTCCATCGGACTAATTAAAAATAGAGGAGTACCTATCACATTATACTACTTACTTTATTTTAAAAATCTAGGAATTACATTGAAAGAAGGACATATATAATTCTGAATACGGTAAAATACAATAATAATATTCATTTGCATATGGAATGACCTAATGAGAAAAATCTCAAAATGTAATCTACTATCTACTAAACCAATTTGAAAAATTCTTTCGCTGTTGGGAAGCTACACTATCCCTGAGTGACATAGGCTATATTATATATTTTTTTTAAATAGGCATCTTTACTAAAACTTCAATAATGTAACCCAGGGTGTAAAAAAATTACCTAAAATATTCTTTAAATCGCGTGCGCTGCGAAAACTATTGATGATAGAATAAAATAATTTAGAACTACTTTATAGAACACATCATTATTTACAAAAAAGGTCGCAACAGCATATGTCTAACTATTATGGTTATGCCACAATAAGTATTATTTTATTTTAAAAATTTAATTTAAATGTCGCTGCTTCAAAAGGCTCTTTATTTGTATCTTGGTTTTAATCCTTATCAAAATAAATTACTTCATATTCAAGACAGCTTTAATAACTTTATTTAACTTTTTGAATTTTTCAATTCGGATATTTAATTAGAAAGATATCACGAGTTTAGAATTGTTAGTATTAAAAAAAAGTTTCGGCTACGGGCCGGGCGGGAGAGGAGTCAAGAAATGAAGTGCCAGGGGGGTTGGCGGGACGGGGGAGCGGGAGAGCGGTGGTGGGGAAGGTAGAAGTGGAACGCTGGAGGGGAACGCACGGGAAAGGACATGTAAGGAGTAACATTTTATTTATTTGAATATGGCATATATTATATAAGAAAGTGCAAAAAAACGTGCAGTTCGCAAAAACTCAGAAACGAGTCCCGGTTCGATCAAGGGAGTTATATGGTGTGGTAGATCTCTATGCCCCCTAGGGAATAAGGGTAAAAGTACTTGTTTCATTCTATATTATTTATAATACTCTGGTTTATAAATGGGTAATTTCTTTTTCTTAGGAAATTCTAAAATTATAGGTCTTTATAAAAATTAAATAGTCATAAATTATTTGGGAATTAATACGTCATATATTGGTATATAAATGTGTAAATTCTATTTATGCTATTGTAAATGTTCTCCAAAATGACCTAGAAAGAATCTCATAATTGTGATGGCCCGAAAGAAACTATTCACTTATCCTGAATGCAATTATTGATGTAATTAAATGACATGTCTAAGTAAATTCATTGAAAAAAAAAATGACTTAATTGTCTTAGCTAAAATATTTAAATCTAAATTGGACAGTTGCGAACTCCTGCAATTCCTGCAAGAGAGGTATAGTAGGTGAATGAGATTAATGTTTGTGTAGAGTGGATTGATATGTTTGTGTTAAGAATGACTGACGAAGGACCTTGATTTTGTGTTACTGTCACTGCCTGGAAATGAGAAGAACATATGCTGCATAGAAAGGAAAGGACTCACCGAAAGGGATAAAGAACTTGTATGCTGGCAATGCACTTGTCTGCTTTCTCCCCCATCCAACAGGCACAAACAGTAATATGCGTGGGTTTCGTTTATTTGATAGAACACGGCGGAGTTATGATAATGGCGATTCACCGATAGCGGGAGCCCAATGGCTATATGATATGTTGCGGCGGGCGGTTAATTACAGACTGGTGCACGTGGTGACGGTAGTCAAAGGTGCGGATTTTGGAGCAAGGTAGGACAGGAATTTGCAACATTATTAATACCAATCCAAGCAGTGATAGTATGTATGCGTGCTATGCAGGTATGTGTATTGGCGTAACCAGTAGGTGACTGTAGGTAGTCGTACCATCGAAACCGCGCTGCGGCGGTTTGGCACTGCGCGAAACATACTTATATGTATTAGGTGTACATGGTTAATGTTACAATTTTGCAAACCTATGATCACCTTCTTATAAATTTTTGTTGTTGATATTTTTATATTATGTATTTATCTTTTTTTACCGTACTGTATTGATAGTATATATCTCACTGTAGGTACTGAAAAATTTTGTTGCTATATTTTTATTTCATTTATATACTTTTTTATTTACATTGTAACTTTATTTAGTCTATTTTTTTCTCATGTTACATATATACTTACTGCCTTTATTATTATATAAAAGCCCTCTGGGTGTAAAATAAAATAAATAAATAAAAAAATAAATAAATTAATGTTCTCAAAACCGAGCCTGAAAAAAATTCATTTTTCATATTTTGGGTCATAAATATGTAAATTCTACTACTATTCTAAAAATTATAGTACTTTATTAAAAGTACTTTATTAAAAGTACTTTATTAAAGCCATAAATTCACTGGGAATATGTCATATATTGTTTTGTAAACGTGTAAATTCTAATTATACAATTGTAAATGTTCTCTAAAATGGCCTGGAAAGAATATCCTACTTGTGATCTCATATATATTACAATGCATTACAAAATGATACTTTGTCTGTCCAACTCCGAAGGATACCCGTTTCAGGACAGCCAAATTGTATATTTAGTTCATAATATTCTTAACAAAGGAATGGTTTCGTTCAAGATATCACAGGAATGAGCTTCTGTCAAGACAACTTTAGAGAACATTAAAAATTGTATTCTGAACGAAGGGATGGTTGAATAAATAAATAAATAACAATTTTAATATCCAACTATTTTGTTATTGTGACATGAATTAAAACCACCGTTGTGAATATTTCTTTCGCCTTTCGACTTGGAATCCTAATTCGTTTATCAAAAAATATAGTTTTGATTCTGTGAAGTGTCCTTTGATGTGTGAAAGCCATCTGGAATGATGACATCCGTTACAGGTTGACACATCTTTTTTATGTATTTAGGCAATTTAGAATTTCTATTTTTGAGATGTTTTCGCCGCGAAGTAGGTACATACATATCATTATTTTAAGAGTGGAGTGCCCGCTGAGTTTGGAGCTATTTATCCTCAATCAATCAATGGAACAAGTCTCCAATGAGATGATTCTCGACACCGTGTTTAGTGAAGATGATGTGACGAATCCTCCGGTGGATGCTCGAAACCGTTGATATAAATTATGGTGGATTTTGTTAGTAGCAATGTAGTCGGTCCTGTACGCATGCTGGCGGAGGCTGGAGACGCGAGTGAATCTCGAACGGCAGACGCGGCGAAAGGCCGGTGTCAGGAGTGTCGCAAGTCGCTGTGAGATGTTGAGTTCCGGACTGACTATAGGTACTTGAGTAATGAACTGCCCAGCGCTTCGCTGTGTTTTATATATGTATAAGCGCGTGCCTTGGTGGAGCCACCACAATTATAGAAGTTAGAAGTTCTTAGTTCGATATGGGCTATAGCGCCATCGAAGAAGAAATTCCTAGGCATAGACTGTATGCGCGTCGCGAGTACTTGAATTCTCGAATATTTTACATTGCACTGCGAATTTCTCATATTATTATAGTAGTCTATCACTGCACGTGTATACCTATGATTGCCGGAGCTTTTCAAATACTGTTAGATTATGCGCAACCCGAGAGTTTTGTGTTTCTCTTTATAATATAATATAGTTCGTGTGTTCCATGTTCCAAAAATACGTTACACACAACATTTTCCTCCATGTCACATAATCTGATGTGATGCAGTTGATATTAGTACTAAACAGTATTAAATACTGAAGACATATATCGATGAAGTTTGGTGCGGGAGCATATCTGTTTGCAGGAAGTGAGAACACATTTTCTTTATACCTGGTGAACTTGATCAAACACTTCAAAATGTTGAAATTCTTTCTCAAACATATAATCAATTATACTAGCCTAACTGGAAAATCGAAAACTCCCAGGCGCCAATGAAAATCAGTTTCTTTTTGTTGAACCATTTCTTCACTTTGTTTGATCATATTCAGCAGAAGTAAATTCAAGCTGACCTTACTTTCTATTTGGTACGAAATTACAAACATTTTTTAAAATATAAATTAGAAGTAGAAAAAACTTTTTTTTATATTAGTTATTATGGCAAACAAAGATGTCTGCGAACGGTGCATCAAGACAGTGGAAGGCATAATAGCGGAGGAGCGTGTCCCAGTTAGTCTGTATGTGTTAGTCAAACCTAGAACCTACAAGTACCTAATAATAACAGTTCCTGTACGAACTGCAGCGCCGTTCTTTGCACAGCTCAAAGGCAAATAAAATTAACGATCCGTCTAATGGCGCATGGTAGATTAGCTTAAATTTACCCTATGGGAGTTAAAGGAGATAGAGAAGCAAGATTTTGCATTGGTACTTTAATGATTTTTTCGCGAATACCTACTGCACAAGTGTCATTAAATTGTACGGAACCTAGATGCTAATGCATCCCCTTTTGGATTGGGATACGTAGTGAGGCTCTGGTTATTGTTATTCAGAGAAATTTCAGAGACACCTGGGTTCTTCTTGAGGTGATTTTCTCACGAAAATGGCGCTATAAAAATCATCCAATAATAATAATAATTATTATTATTATTCTCATGGTACTATACAATGCTTTCGTTAGGAGTAGGTTTGAGAGTGGATCGGTGGTTCGGAGTCCGCACCAAGTGAAGTATTCCCTCATGTTGGAGAAGGTTCGGAAGAAATTTCTGAGATTTCTGGAAGTATTTATTTATTTATTTAACGCCATAAAAAGACTTTTACATTACAATGATAAGATTATAAGTTATAATGGCACAAAGGTGGGTATCAGTAGTATTAAGAACAAAATAAGAATGAATGAGACAAAAATAATATATAAGAGATACAGAGTATGGCTTATACCCGTGGCTCTACCTTACCGGCTTTCTCTTGGGCATGCTCGGTATGAACCATTTTTATGGGTTGCTGGGATGAGCTTATTGTAACAAATTTCTTCAGACTGATTCGTGGTTGGTTCGACAACTTTACTATCATGGAGAGCATTAAGCCTCAATGACACACGGCGAGTTTACAAGCTACTATCTGAGAAATTCACTATCTGTTAGTAAACTCGCTCAGTGTCATCGTGTTACTTGCTAACTAGCAGATTGTTGACAATCTACGAAACAAGTTGAAAAGCCTCGATGACACACGGCGAGTTTACAAGCTACTATCTACTAAATTTAAAAGCGGGTGAGTCGGCGAGTGAGATTGTCATTATGACACACAAAACTGTCCACTCGCTCAGTAGCTCTCGACATTTTTGTAGGAAACTGGACTCGCACGTAGCTGCTAGCACCAATAGCGGAAATAACGTGAACTAATCCTTCAGACACTTGACAGTCGAAATCAGCTGGTTTTTGGCAGCCATATTGGAAACACAAATAAACCAATCACGAGTCGGCTTGTAGCGTGTAAAGTTGAGGACTTTTCAACTTTTTCCGTGGATTGTCAACAATCTGCTAGTTAGCAATTAACACGATGACACTGAGCGAGTTTACTAACAGATGGTGAATTTCCCAGATAGTAGCTTGTAAACTCGCCGTGTGTCATCGAGGCTTTAGTTTCTGCGAGCATTTTCCCGATGGTTATCTCCGTCACCGACAGCATAGAGTGTTTTATCTCCCGGCTTGCAGAACTAACTTGCCAATGGTCATGCCAGTCTGGAGAGCTGTCTTGCTGTTAAATAGGATCACTTCGAATATCGATATGTTTAAATCTGATTATCTTATCTTCAATATTTTCTCTTTTTTAAAAACGTTTTGAAACTTTACTTTGTAATGTTTTTAAAATTAATAAATTGAATTGAATTAAATTATTAAGTTATTAGTAGGTATCTCAGTAAAACGGTTATTCACGAAAAGATTTCATTGATTTCGATATTCATTTTTTTTATATTTGATCTGAATGGTCAGCCCAAACTTGTTTGATATTTTAACAAACTCTTGTGGATTATGGTTTCGTTTCTTGGAATTTATCAACAATATATAATTTACTTGTAAAATAAATCTATATGCATAATCTCTCAGTTTATTACTAATATTAAGAGGTTGCTTGTATGCGAATGCTTCATGCTCGATCAACTTCATAAAAAAATATGAATAAAGTATTAGTAATTACTTGAAGCCATATACCTAAATGAAAAATAATTGCTAATATGATAATACGACGGCTTCCGTAGTCGAGGCGTAAGGCTCTCGACTAGTGTACTATGTGAGTGTATCTTTTTCTGATTTATCTGTTTTCAAATTTTCGCTTAAGTTCTGCTTATTTTGTCTGCATTTAATTAAATATCACAATTTGAGATTTCACTCATAAAGTTAAAAATAAAAATAAATATTCATCCTAGACTTGCAGAAAAGTTGGTAGATTTCGCATATTAAAAATTTATCCCAGACACAATCTAGATAGCATTTATTCCGGGTTTGACTCTTGCAATCAAACATAAAGATAGCAGTCAATAAAAGTATGCATTAATACAATGAAGATAATGTTGATAGTTCTTAGTAGAAGTATGATACAGTTTAATATGACCGAATCGGATTAGCTCAGTTGGTAGAGTTTTGACCCGGCAAGCCGAAGGTCCTGGGTTTGATTCCCAAATGTGACCGTTTTTATTCTAATTTTTATGTTTTCAGATCTTTTATGGAGTTTCGCTTTAACTTCATTTAATTAAATATTATAATTTGAGGTTTAATTAATTAAGTTAAAAAAAAATGTAAATATGTATATTATTTTATTTATCGATATTAGAAAATTACAGTGAAGTCCCGTTAAACTACTAAACCGCAGTTTTCCAACGGGTTCTTTATAACAATCTATTTTAAATTTAAAAAATCTAATATCTTTACATATTATACCACTTTTTTATCTTCATTCATCGACATAAGTAATTTATATTAAATGAAAAACCAATAAAAAGAACAAAAATTAATAAGGAATCAAAAAAGTAGGAATAGTGTTGTATCCAACAAAACTATCGATGTTGAGTTATACATGGAATAATGTTGGGCGTATTAATATGCATCTTTTAGGGTAGGGATTATGGTAATTACATTTTTTTAGCCCTGCGGCAGCCTTTTAAAGTTTGGTTTCGAAATCACAGAGCATGTTTTAATTCATGGGAATAAATTGAGAAAACGAAGGTCTCATGGCTTCAACTGGAAAGTCTTCAAAGCCAAAAAGCTGAAGAATGCAGGAAAATAGGATTTGTACAGAAGAATATATTATTATGCCTACTTTTTAGCCGTTAAAATAGTTTTGTTAAATAATGTTGTGTGTTGATCTCAAGACAATATCTAGAACGTAAATGTTTTTATTTATTCATATAGTTTTTTCTTTTATTTTTAAACACAAATACATCAATGTGATGTGTACATTTATCTTAGAAGAGCATAATGCTTTTTGTAAGGTACGAAGTGTAAAAAAAACGTTTTGGGGAATAACGTTGGGTGTGAAATTTTTATATACAATATTATTCCACAAATTCTGCGCTAATTCTAATAAGAAACTCTAATTTAATTGCCTCAATAGACGACATTTCATTTGAAACTCTTAAGAATTGTATGTTTAATGTATTTTATATATTGATAATAATTATTGATCCATACCTGAATTGGATCGAAAATCGGAAGAATAATTCAAATGAAACAATTTCGTCGTTTTGATGGCCATCAAATTAGCTGATCGGGAATTAGTTTCACAAAATCTAAGTATCCAAGTAGTGGTGACACCAGCAGCGAATGGGTTAAGCTCCCGATGTAAGATTATCAGTTGAAATCTAATTTGCTGCGCATTTGTTGTAGACTGAGCGGATTAAACCAAGCTTGGAACACATTATTAACATCATGTTGATAATATTACGTCAGTAGTTCTCAGAGGGATGCCGGCACCGCATGCAATACAAACACAAAGCCAGCTACTGGATTTCAAAATAATGAGGTGATAGTACAAGTATTTCGAGCATGGTTTCCAAGGCAACAAGGAAAGTATTTATTTCTTTGAAAATAAGATTGATTATTAATTATTTTTATGCTATTTATTTCAGTATACCTATAACATAATCAAATATCCATCTCATACAAACATAATAGTTTATGGTTCGATGCTAATTTTCGTTTTGTTTTTGGTTAGCGAAACTACTATTGTAATATCTTTTTTGTTTAATTGTATTATTGTTTATCTCAAAGCTACCTATTTAATTTTATAGTGCCTTCTTTTTTACTTTATATTAAAAGAAATGTTTTTTTTAAATATTTGTATAGGTATATTTTTACGTATGTGACAATTTTTTTTTTATTAATAATTTTAAAAAAAACTGAGATTTATTAAAAATTTAACAGTATTTTTCATATAGAAATATATGATCCAACCTCACGGAGAATGTCTTTAGCCTTACAACACATTATGTGTTAGTTGTAAGCAGAGGTTGTGCAATGCAACACATTCCATATTTTAAAATAACAAAAATAGAAATTAGACAAAAAAATAATAAGATAAAGTTACAATAGATGTTCATAAAACAAAAACATAAAAAAATAATACGGAAAAGAAGTGAAAGATGTTAAACACAAACATCGGTTTATGGAGGACATTTGACCGTCTATTGTCTCCAGAAGACCATCAGGGAGGAATCCATCCCGACAATCATGACTGTGATGATTGTTTTATTCTATTGGCGTAGTGCGCACCGAAAAAACGTGCACTCGACCCTACAGGAACATTTCCGTAGCTCTGCAGTATCTCGGTAGGCGGAATAGTTTACGATAAGCACTAAGCAGTAAGTAGCTTTTGGCTTGATTATTTAACAGAAAAATAATTCACAACCTCAACTATTCGTAATCACTATAAGCAAATCAAGTAAAAACAAAATAAAAAAAATCCAGCGCGAACTTTGAGTTTTTTAAAAGCAAGTTTTTGACATTTGCACACGAGAACGGGTAATTTCTAAGACCTTACCTCGGCGTGGAAAGATTTGTCAGCCTCTGTGTTTCCTCCCTCCTACAACATGGGTCTCTTTAAGACTCGTGGTGAATCCTTCCTCTCCTCAAAAAGACCCTCAAAGATGACATAAGTCCTGAGGGAAAACATTTTCCTCAGGGCCCCCTGAGATTGAATCACTTCTACAACCCGTTATTGCGTTCAAAAGCTTTGCTGTAGAATGAATGGCCGACTTCTGTATTTCTTCCCTCCTACAACACGGGTCACTTCAAGACTCAGGTTTATTCCTTCCTTTCCCCAATAAGACCCTCTACACAGCATCCTCAATCTCAAAATTATTTCCCTGAGGGCTTTCCTTGTTACATGGTAATAAATAAATATAAAATTGAAGTAGGTAAATTTTTTTACATATATTTATTTTAAATATCTTATAAAAATGCATTTTGTACAAAATCAGTAGAAAATTTTCATTGTGCACAACAAAAATAAAGTTCACTCTTACCAAACAAGAAAATTCATACAGATACGACTTCACACAAAATTAGTACAAAATCAATTATTTAATTTACTAAAGAAAGAAATTATCGCATATTTTAAAAGAAAAACTTACATTCCTAATGTACCACGTGTCTTTTCTAGTACCTACGCCACTTTTTATTCAAATATTCTAGGTGGGAATAATATTCAGTGGCAATAGGTAGTTTGGATACTATTCTATGTAAACGAATATGGTGATCATTAAATGAACTAGCAGCGTAGGTGTTGGTTTCGTTTGAATTTTCGTTAAATATTGAATTTCAGCGTTTGCGCTAAATTTCCTGCTTTTAATGAACGGTTAAAGCGTTCCTATCAGGTACCTATAACTGGGTGGCCAAAAGGTCGCAGATGGATTTTAATATGCTATTTATTTATGAATTATTTGGTTAATATTAAATGGGTCACCGTCATCAATAACACTAATTTATGGAAACACGGTTAAAAATAAAACGAACAAAATTGGATGACGTTTGTAAATAAACATTTGTTAAGCATGTGTTAGACATGCAGTGCAGGGTCATCGAAAAAGGTGTTCGTTTGTTAAAATAGAATAACCAAGAAAAAACATATAAAATTAACTCCCAATATTTATTTTTACTCCAAAATACCCAGAATATGTTTTACGTTACTTATACAAAAAGAAATTCCAGTGAAATATATTCCGGCTTAAAAAATATATTTTCATATAGGTAAATAAACGCCGATTCCAAAAATATAAGATTTATTACATACTTCTATACATACGTATAATTAATAAATCGGTATTTAAAAAGGAATAAAACACTATCCCTTCAAAATCCCATGCTTTGTTGGCATCACATTGGCTGTTTCTAGCGTCTCGTCACTCCACTTTGAAATTCAGATAGTAAATGAAAAAATTTATGTTTTGTTCTAATAAATTTGTGAATCTAATGGATTCGCTGTTTTTTAATGTATTTACATCAAAATAATAATGGTTTTGAAAGGAAATGAAAGATTTTTTCAGATTTTAATATTACATAAGTCCTCAAAAAAAGGGATATTTTATAATTGTTTTGTCGCTTATTGATTGTTTTGTCGCTTACTGATTGTTTTGTCGCTTATTGATTGCTTTGTCGCTTATTGATTGTTTTGTTGCTTACTGATTGTTTTGTTGCTTATTGATTGTTTTGTCGCTCACTGATTGTTTTGTTGCTTATTGATTGTTTTGTCGCTTACTGATTGTTTTGTTGCTTATTGATTGTTTTGTCGTTTATTGATTTTTTCGGCGCTTACTGATCGTTTTTTTCATATAACATACACTATAAACATACCACTTTATATGAAACAAAAAAAAACATAAGCGCATTAATTGTGCAGTCGTAGATATTATAAATATTATGGATACTTGACGTAAAATTCGTTTCATGTGAAAATAATTAGTAAAAAATTCACAGACTTTGAAAAATCTTTCGCAAACATTTTATAGTGGACGATTTTTTGAAATACAAATTAAAACTATTTGGAAGGGTGATATATAAATAATAATTAATATAAATTCAAAGCGTTGTGTTACCTTTTTCGGACCCCGCTTAAATCATATATCTCACCGTAATACAAGAGGAAATAGATCGACTATTATTATAAGTCCGACTCAGTTGACACATTGATACACAAAGAAAAAAAAAATTATGTTATTTAAAAGTTTTGAAAATTATTTTAACCATTAAAACTAACTATAAAAAACAAATAAATATGCTGATAAAAGAAATGGACTGGGATTCCTTAATTATTTATGAGTTCCCCCCTGTTACAAGGCAAACATCTAAGCTGTAATTGACCTCCCTCCAGGTGTCAGACCACCATTCCTACCAATCCAACGACTAGGGAATCTGTTGTCGAGAGCTTGTTGATCGTTAAGGTTGTAAAGGCGCTAAGTCCTGCTGTTTTACAGGGTTATCAAAAACATTGTTTGCGACCAAAAAATCCGGGATCTGCAACTTAAGAGAGAGAAGTAACATAGCAATTGTGATTGTGATTGTTGACACCTTGTATGATCTCACGTACCTGGAGAGAGGTCAACTATCGCTTAAATGTTTTCCGTGTAAAAAAGATTGAAGCTGATTGTGACTCCTTGTATTAAAACTGATTGTGACTCCTTGTATGATTTCACGTACCTGGAGAGAGGTCAACTATCGCTTAAATGTTTTCCGTGCAAAAAAGAGAACTCATATCGAAAATGTCTAAGTAACGATCTGTGGCTGAGTGATGAGTTGACATCACGTTTGGGTCCCACCCAGGCGTGGCGTGTTCAATTCCTCGTGAAGTCCTCCATCACGACACAAGCAACATTTTCCGGTTTAGCGAGATGGTAATAGTTCAAATGCTGTCAGCTTATTCGTAACTCGGGAATGTTTGTCTAAAGAAAAAAAAAATTTAAATAAAAAAAAAATTGATAAAAAAAAACGATAAAAATTTCTTTAAGTTTTGATGTAAATACATGGTATACTTTTAATACGCAATTAGATAATTTTTAAATCACGGACACCTTTTTCGATGACCCTGTACAATCTGTACACATGTTGGTTATACATTTGTGTTCCGAGACGCTCCGAGCTAGGATTTATGGGAAAGGAACGAAGCAACTGCGATTGCATTTGCGGTGGCTTCGTTCCTTTCCCTAAATTCCTGATTCAGCTTGCAGCGTTTTGTATTTACATTATAATTGTGGAGTAATTTACTGCGGTTGCTTTATTAAAATTCCCATTCGTAAGTAAGTTGAAGAGATGTAAAATATTTTTTTAATATGATACTGTAATATAATCCTGTCTGTTGAGAAGTTTGAATTTTAGGGGAAAGGAGACGAACCATCGAACGAATATCTCCACCTCCAGAACTAAAGCTCTGGAACAGACAAAACGCATCAAAATACCACTTTGGAAAGGTTTTTCCAATTCCCGTTTCTTAATTAAGTCCTCCATTCCTTATATTTTTTTCTCCTGAAGGTCCGAAATATGAAAAAAAATTTACGTTGTTGAAGAACATGTCCAAAGATTATTTTATTCCGAACAGATATATTGAACAAACGCACGAGAAGTAAATCGGTAAAGTGTCTTATGGGCTCTGAGCGCCCGAAAAAAGGTCAATTCTCTCTTTCTTCGAATGTGTAATCGAGTTGATCAAACATTATTTATTTATTTATTTGGTTATATACTATAAAAATGATTATATGTCACTTTATGAGCATAAGAAAATATTGGAAATAATTTAATAAAAGAATTACCATCAATTATGGAATTTGATCGTAAAATGACGTAAATGAGTATAAAATAAATAAAAGGTCTGATGTATATTATAAAAGTAAGAGATACAATTAATACAAATAATGCTGTTTAAGTAAATTAGACTTAGATTAAATTAATATTGATAGCATAACCTTCTTCTATTCCTTCCGTGCAGTTAAATTGATCCCCCACATGCAGATGTATCTACTACTAACTTCATGCAACCTAGGTACAGCGAGTGTTTTAAATAATCAGTCGTAGTATTGTTATATTTGTTGGAACGGATTTTGGAACGAGTAACTCTCATAGGTATATGAAAATCAATGAGGTAATTAAGATCAGCGCTGTCTATACTACCATTTACAATTTTGAATATAAATATTAGGTCGAAAATAATTCTTCGATCTGAGTTATAATAAATTTCAATATTTCATCAAGTAATTGCAGTTAATGCTTTCAATGAGAATACCGAGTTTAAAATTAAAGTGTCTTGGGAGTTAATGTAGATTTTTTTTTCGATTGAATCTGAATGCATTTTAAAATGGGGGGACCATATCGAGAAGTTATATTCTGCTTGACTTCGAACTACAATTTATACAAAATTTTCAAGGTTATGTTGGTTATTATTTAAATTTAAATCATCAGTTTTCTACCGGATCAATTAATATCACAATTCTAGGTATGTTTTGTTCAGTGGAAGTAGAAATTATTGTTCTTCTTCTCAGAAATTCTTGTTACACCTGTGTTGCATTTCTTAATAATACTTTTCCGTTCACACGATACCAGCCCACCACCGACGTATTATTGTGAAACCATGTAAATAAATTTAATGATCATCCGTCGCAAGTCAACCGACAGCCCCGACTGCCGCACGAGGAGAGAGTATGGACCGGTAAAAGGGGAGAAGAGGGCAGAGAGGGAACAGGCGGCCTCCTCTATTATTATTGAAAACTTGATTATCGGGAACTCAATACACCACAAGGATTATTCAAACCGCATTCAACTTCTAAACAATGTTCATCATTAAAATTATTACTACCTATTCGAAGAATTACAGGTATCATTTTTTTAACATTAGCTCCACAAAGGAGACTCTGAGGAAATTAATTCCCCTCAGGGCCTTTTTCCTCTTCGGGATATACATATCATTTTATATATAGTGTTTAAATGTATGATTCATAACAATATTATAAACCATTACAACCTTTATTATTATTCAATTAATTTAAAAACTTTTTTTTTCATTTCATCGTTTCAAATTTGGGAAAATAATGGTACCAACCTACAATAGTGGCTATTCTAATTATGTTGTTCACAGATTTTCTTAATTTTATTGTTTCATTGGAAATTAGGTTTATTTCGTGTAATATGTATACATATTTATAAATATTTTTTATTTATTATTTACCTACCATTAAACATTTTGATGTTAACTCATTTACATTTATTATATAAATAAATTTTTTCATTTTTGCAATATTTCAGTATTTACATTTTGCACTATTGCAGTATTTATTGTTTGATTTGTAATCTACACACTACACATGTCTTTCTCAACTTCTGTTTTCTATTTCCTGCTATCTTTTTCGTGTTGTGGTTATACCTGATACTATGTTATATTATATTAAATAAATAATTATATAAAGAATAATTGGGTTTTCTCAATAAAAACCCGCGAACGGTATGCTTTGCCGTTGTGAAAATTGTAAAGCATTTCTATCTGAAAAATATAGTGTCAACGTTTTCAGCTCACATCGTTAATTTCGTAAATATCAAAAAAGCTTCGAATTATCCATTCTGGCAAAATATAACTAAAGGTGCCATATTCAATGTCCAGCAAAAGTGTGATAAAAATCCGTCACTTCCACTTCTCAATCACTCCTCAAAATTTACTGAAAAATGGCGTAACACCATTAAATCAACTTGTAAATTTAATATAAATACCTTCACTGTTAAATAAATTTGAAGATTGAATCCAGTCATTGTTAATACTTTCAAATTGGTATTTAAAGAAAACAAAAAATTGTGCAATCTTGTTGTAAAAATTTAAAAATTATTTTTCAAAGACGTACAATTGAACACCATACTCCCTAAAAATTAACGGCGATCACAAAATATTGAGTCCTGAATTCGAATTTATCAAAAACTATGGAAACCATTTTTTTGTGTCCTAAAATAAAATGTATTAATATATGGGAAACATTAATGTTGTTTCGTAGAAATACTTTTAAATCTATATTTCTCTATTTTGTCACGCCATGTATTGTGTTTATTATTGTAACAATGTTATAATTTAAATAAATAAATGAAAATAATCTTTTATCCGGATACATTAAAAATTTAGATAACCAGATTGCGTCCTGAATTCGCATTACTTTTGAATGGTTAGTTCTACTCTTTTTTTTAAATCTCTGCGGTTTTTAATTTTTTTTCTGAATTTAAAAAGGTTTATTAACTTTCACACTGGCTTGCGGTGTATCGCCTATTAAGACTAAACCTATTACACACCATGTCCCAAAAGTGCGGCTCGCGTGAGCGAGTATCAATTTATTTTGCCAATTTTTCCATTTTTGCATTTCGTAACCGCAAGCCAATATAAAATTGATATATTAAGCATTATGCAAAGTGATGGAAATAGGGGTTATTTTTCGCGTAGCCGAAACGAGGGGAAGAGAATGAGAGGGAGCGGGATTCATCATATGAATTATGATGACATTACGGCGTATTTTATATTCCTGACGTCACGACTCTAATGTTGCGTGAGATGTAATAAATATTTATTTATATTTATATTAAGTTCTTCCGCGTAGCCAAAGTGATATAGGCATATTATGGAAATTATATGATCGCATTAAAGTAAGGGAACGTAATGTGTTATTCAGTATGTATTCTTACGTCGTAACTTAGCAATTTAGCTTTCTGGAGGAGATATAAACCGGAGAGGCTTTTACGAGTGCGTAGGTAATAGATTCTTAGGAACCTACTTATTCTTTGGGGAAAAATCTTAACTATAAAGTTAGTAGACTACATTATTTTGTTTGTTTGTCTTGGAAAAATCATTAGAGCGGTAAATTCTTGCATCAATTTTTCAATTTTCAGGACGTTATTTGTGTGGAGTTCCCAGGGCAGTGTAATTATTTTCAAACCATTATCCATGTCCATGAATTATTAAATAATAAAATTCGTCCGACTACACGCAGTGTAACTTGCATGCGCAAACAGTTTGTGCAAAAAGCATGGTACCTACACTGTGCGTCGTACACATAACAGCGACTTGCATGCACAAACAAAAAAAACATGGTACACTGTGCGTCGTACACATAACAGTGACTTGCATGCGCAAACAGTTTGTGCAAAAACACGGTACACTGTGCGTCTTACACGTGACAGCGTCTTAAGGGGTCTCCACACGGTACTGCCGCAGTACCAACTGCCGCAGAACTGACTAAAAATCGTATAGTCTCTAGTCAAAAGCGCCAGCCGTATTGTTATTATAATAACAATACGGCTGGCGCTTTTGACTACAGTTCTGCGGCAGAACGTACTGCGGCAGCACCGTGTGGAGACCCTTTTACATGCACAAACAGAAAAAATATGGTACACTGTGCGTCGTGCACATAACAGCGACTTGCATGCACAAATAGTTTGTGAAAAATACACGGTACACTGTGCGTCGTACTCATGACAGCGACTTGCATGCGCAAACAGAACTATGTACGAGTAATAATGGTCGTGCCAGTCGGGAGTGCTGTCTTGTTGTTAAATATAATCACTTCGAATATTGATATGTTTAACATAAATGAAGCATAATTATTTAGACGACAAGCCTTGTTGCTGTTAGTTTAAATCTGCCTATCTAATCTTAAATATTTTCTCTCTTTTAAAAATGCTTTGTAATTTTAATTTTGCAATATTTTTAATATGAAAAAATTGAATTGAATTAAATATTTATACCATCCAAATTTTCTACTTACTTACTGGTGAGCTTAATTTTAATAGACATCATATGTAAGTAAATTCCCTTATGAACATATAATAAATACATAAAATATTTTTAAAAAATAAACCTAATAAAATTTTAAAAATATGTTAAGAGTAATTAGTTGTTGGTTAACATGACTAATTTGTACTAGCATGTCGACATCATATGTAATACCCGTATAATTCATTATGAAATTATCGGTCCTTGAAGCAGCTAAGTGCAATATCTTGTCTGAACAAAAGGTACCTGTATTAAGTCAAGGTATGTAAATTAATTGTTCACATGCTGCCGGTCGCGGTCGGTCGGTAAAGTAGATCCCACCCACCCCTATGGCGCCCTACTGCACGGAGAACTCATTCTTAACAGAGGTTTAATAACTTCTAACGGTACAATAAAACTTATAATTTAGCGGTTGAATTTCATAACTTTAGAGCATTTTCATCATCATTCAAACCACAGTTTTCTGACTACTGTCTACTGACATCTTGCTGAATGCAGTTGTGGGATAATATGATTATTATTTGTAGGAATTAATTACCGTGTTTTTACAATGACGTTATTGGCTTGACTTAATTTAACTTTGTGCATATGTATTTCTATAATGTTTTTAATGTATAAGCTGTTTATCTCAAACAAATAAATAAATAATATATACCTAGATCCGTGGTAGAAATCTCAAGGTGCTAAGCCAAATATATGGCATTTGTATTGTCTTCAATTTCGTAGTTTTAGTACTCAACTACTGCCACTCGTCGCGTAAGGTGGTGTCCTACCAGTAACTAAATTGAATTAAAAAAGCGCCTAGCCCTCGTTTGTGAAAAGAAAATGTTGCCATTACACGAAAAACACTAGTAAGGGCCCCAACGCCATGCCAACTCAGCCTCTGACCGGTCTATTTCGATTGGTTATTTCGATTGTTTCCCGAAGATTTTTAGCGCCTTTAGAGAAAGCGAGATAGAAAATGAAGCAACAATTAAGTATGAGAACGACAACCTAGGAGAGTAGTTCGTCTTAGTGTAAGGGGGCATCTATTAATTACGTGAGCACAAACGGGAGGGGTCCAGCAAAATCTCACGTTTCTTGAAAAAAATATACGAATTGGCCCAAATTCATCTCACCGAGAGGGAGGGGGGGTCTAGATTGGAAGAAAAACTGCTCACTTAATTGATGGATGCCCCCTAAGCGAGTAAGCGTATCTCGGCATCTCAGTCACACCCGTGATGTATGATGTAGAATGTAGTACTCGGAATACGAAAACGCCGTCCGGTCCTCCGTCCGGTAACTATGTCGTTCGTATACATTATTTTGGAATGTCTGTCTTTAAAACGAAGAGAAAATAAGAGTATTTTTTACTTTCCACATTCTATCTTAAGTTTGTGAGACAATTGCTAGTCTAAATGTAATTTATAATATTATTGTGCTTTTACGCATAGATATGGAAGGATTAACATAGAGAAGGGAATAAATAAGGTGGCGTAATCAGTAGTCGTAGTGCCGTAGTGGCGCAGTGGCGTAGTGGCGTAGTGGCGTAATGGCATAGTGGCGTAGTGACGTAGGTTATTAATTGTTCGCCTGAGATTTTTTTATACAATCTATTAAAAATAAAAATAAAACTTTATAATCAGCAGCAGGGAGATCTGTCACCGAAGTCCTTGCCTGTTTTTTTTGTTTTTCCATGGAAACTTTGTTTTATTCATGTCAAGAGTCATGTAACAAAATAGGTATATACTAGGTATAAGGGCTTACTTGACTTATTTTAACCAGTGATTCCTGATGTTATTTGGAGTGGAAAATGTAAATGAAAATTGTTGTCTCCGATCACATTTTTGATGTTTTTTTTTCAAATTAAAACATAAAAAACAGTAGTTATTGTACAAATAGGTTTGGAGTGAGGATTTAAGCGGTTACTCGGCTGAATGATTAGTGATGTAATATGGAAGAAAATAAATTCACTTTTAAAAAACCACCGTAAAAGTCACCGTATATTAAAATTTCGTATACTTCAAATAAGATTAGCAATCACTGGCTAATCAATAGTAAATCAAGCATGTACGTCCCTTGATACCTTATATATGTATAATAACAAAAAACAATAAAGAAGTGAAGTTACCTGTGTGAGATACGATTTATAAATGTGATTGAACAAAGAAGCATGTGCCAAGGCAGAGATATGTGCCGGTATATCTCTCTGCCTACACCGACGGTAAACTGGCGGTTGTTTCACAGAGTTTGAACAACTCATCATATTTCAAAGCTAATTTTAAATTTCTATTATTGAAATTCTACTGTGAAAGTTCTTTTATTATTGCAGTTATACGATACAATAAAAGAATTTGAATAGAACTTACACGAAACCATTTTTTTTTGTTGTCTAAAAGTGCTACATATTATAGTGTTACTGGTCGTCCATTAAAAGCATTTTCTTGTGGAAGGAAGGAGAGTTTACATTTCATATATGTATAAATACATTCACGTGTGCAGTTAATACATTTTATATATGTACAATTACTATAGTCATATATTTCAATATATAGGTGCAGTTCATACAAACACATCGCAAACAGACATTTTAACTAAAAGATACAAACATGCATGTATTCAGTAAGAAGGAAAACAAGTATAATTTTTAATGTGACATTCTCTAAAATATTTTTTGATAGAGTTCAACAATTGAACTCCGTCACTGATGCTTCTGATTTGGTGGTAGGTTATTGAAGAAGTTTTTTCCTTTCTGAGTATAATGGTGTTGGGCAAAAGAAGTGTTTAATTTGGGGCACACAAATACATGTTTAATTCTAGAACGATTTTCAGTTATGAATGAGTATTTATCTTTTTCTTTTATAATTTGTACGATTGAATTTTTCACAAATAAGTTTTTAAATGTTGGAACTTTGAATTCTTCGAATTTGCACATATCTATTTAGTTTAGCTTTGTTTTAGCGTGTTCAGTATGAGGATCCCTTACCGAACTTCAATGCCTTACATATTCCATACTGGCGAAAGTGGAGATCGAAATAGCTACTGAGGCGATATCTCCTTGTTCAGTGTTTGCTTTGTCCCTTGCCTTCGTGTTGGTGTCTATTAATACGGACACCCTCCTTTATAGAAATTCAAACAGGCTTCATCTTCATATACGCTGCGTAATATAATTATTATCCGGTAATGGGTGCAAGCACTATTCGGCGTCTTATGCACATGCAAATAATAGATTATGCACATAAATTATTGACCTAACTCCCGTTCTGCAAGGGTATATTTGCGTACCCCTTTGGTAGGGCAATACACGCTTAGGGCCTCACTAATAAAATTGCTTTAAATTTTACATGACTGTAAACCGTTTATCATACATAAATTGTCGTTTCTCAGATGTGTAAAATTTAAAACACGTTTAATGGTAAGAGGGTTGTTGTTTATTAAATTATTATTGACGCCCTTTTAGGGGCTTTTACTTTGAATAGTAAAAATTATACAGTATTTATTGTGTCGGTAACATTTTATATTTGTTGAGTGATAAATTGAAGACGTCCATTGACTTAGTATAATTATTTCCCTTTAGGGAAAGAGGAATACATAAGGTTGTTAGTCCATATAATAATAATACATACGGTAGTTATTCCCAAAACTGAAATAAATCCTGACTTTAGTATGTAGTGGAATCCGAAATTGAATCAATGCGGGCAGTTCTGGACTATCAATTATATCATTTAATTTTCTTTTATAGAAATACCAAGTCGATGAAAATCCTTCTGTCCAACGATTTAAGCACATTCATGGCATTTAAAATAGTGTTTTAGTTCAATATAATTGCTGGCTACCCGTTTTAAAATTTAGATACGTTGGAATTTATTTTTAATTCTTTCAATAGCTTGTACATGAATATTAATTGTTCCAGTAGGGTTCCGGACGAAAGAATTGTACTGAAGTTGACTTTTAACAAAGGCAAAATATAACAGTTTTATAGACTTAATTTTTTTTTTCTATTTAGCGAAGTTATAAATCCCAACATTTGAAAGCACTTATGAGATATTTCCGTTATGTGGTTAACAAAAGAAAGATTTGTCAATTGTTTTGTATTGCAACCAAAGATATTCAAATACAAAGAGATATCCTATGATGTCCGCGTGACTGTCGCCGAACTACGGCCTAATGCGCGTAGTTTGCATATAAAATGAATCAGTTCATTTTCTTAATTTTTTGAAGGGGTGCATTATTATTGGTTAACAATATAGTTTGAATTCGGAAAGAATTTGTTCATTTAGTTTAGCGTTCGTTTAGTTTATTCGTTAATTATTCGTTCATTTAGTTTATTCCTTAATTGGTAAACAACACCGGCGACACCCGAAGGCGCAGTCACACCTAGTAAAAACGGCGGATAGCACATCTCCTTATATTTCAATATCTTTGATTGCGACAATTTAATAAACTTCGAACAATACCGTTTTGAAAAACGCTCAACAGAAAATAAAAAAAGTACGTAAAACGTACACTGATTATGTTTGTCACTCGATTTACTCTTGGTGACTTATTTTCCGCAGGTTACTAGCATCTACCCATTATTTAAACACATGATAAAGCTTACACCAGTTGCTTCCTCTAACTGGACCACAATACAATAAGAAAGAATTATACAATTTTTCCAAATAAACGTTTCTATTCTTATTTCTTTTTTTACAATTCTTTTTTTTAAACAGTCTTCAGGCAGGTTCTTTTGGAGTGTTGAGGACAGAAAGCCTAGACTGCCACATGATGAAAGAATGATCAGAGACTCAGCAGAAATAAGTGCTTAACTTAAAACTAACCCTTTCAGTCAGTCGTTTTCTTAAAGTCAAAAACCTTACACCTTCACCTTCACAGCCCGCTAATATGTAAGTAACTGATTGTGTAAAAATGTGAGCAATTAAGAATTAACATTTTTAAGGTAATTTCATAAAAATTCTCCAGTCTTGCAAAATAAATATCAACTCTACTTTTTCCATAAATGTAATATCAACAGTAATGAAGAGCAGCAAATGTTCAGGTCCAGTGTTTTAAATAGTGGTATTTTCTTCATAATCTTCATGCATGATTGTTTCAATGAAAGTATGTTTTCTGTATTTGTGTGTAAATAATAAAATTAGATACAAATAATGAATTATGTAGCGCCCTTAAGGTGATTTTTTTGCCAGTAACCTAGAGTTTAGTCTGAGGTTAGAAACTGTTTTTCATAACTTAACAAGTATTTACAAATATTAGGCGCTAACAAAAAACTAACCTAAGCTATGAGTCCATAGTGGAGTGCTGGTACCTACCTTGGTGTATGGCAGTAAGGCTTGGAACTGGCAGAGGAAGGATGAAAGTAGACGGAATGCTGTAAAAATGAGATCCCTGAGGCGTATCTATGCGAGATAAAACCATGTGTGATCTGGTGGAGATCCGCAAATAATGCAAGGCAAATAAGCGTAATGACTAAGATTAAGAAAGGAATGCTCAGATGGTTTGGGCATGTGGAGATAATGAAGATAAAGTGTAAGAAGAATTCATAACGCAAATGTGAATGGTAGAAGAAGTTGGGGACGCTCGAGGAAGACATGGTACGATCAAGTTAATTAGATACTTGAGTCGGGCCATATCAAGAGTAGGAATAATAGAAGAGTATGTATGAGTTTATGAGACGATGCAAGAATGTGAATGAGGCAAATAGTGTATTCCAAGACCGAGTTGTTTGGCGGTCCGTCCTTTCTGCCTATGCATGTGGAGAAACGGCGTGATGGTTAGTTAGTTACAAATATTCAACAAAAAACAATTTACTCGCTTTTGAAGTAATTGAAAGACTAAACGATGCTATATAATGTTGACCATTTACAATCATCACTACGGCATTCGTCCATTTTACTATACAACACTCTGAATTGGTGATATACACTAAAAAAATCCAATAGTTGTAAAAAATCCAGTTCCGATGAGTAAGTATATCATCAATGGAAGCATAAAGATAAACGAAATGTCAGTTAAAATTAATCTGACGTCATTGAAATGAACATCCCGAAGGAAATGATAATTCAGCAACCGTTATTCGAGCATTCCGTGTACTTCCACAAGATGGTATCTGTCTATGATCCGACCGCGATACAAGCCGACTAAAACGTCGTACTAATTCTACCGCTTACTTAAAATTATACGTTTTGTTCCAAGTATCACAAAGAAGCTGTTGTAATTATCCTTGTATTCTCCATTAATTTCTCTTTTAACCGCAGCGTTTTGGATTATTAAGGAAACATTATATTTCGCCCTTTTGTTCCCCATTCTTTATCCCCGATAACCCCGGGAACTGCGGGAGGATTTTTGACTCGAAAACAACCAGATGGGAAAATAATTACCTTCCCACTTATCTCCATTGTCGTGGGGTCAAATAAACCACTGGAGTTTATGATTTTGTGCTAATGCTTAGGAAGCATGAACATCGTTATGAAAGTACGATATACTTAAGTAGCATCTTTAAGTATGTCTGATCATGATCGTCTACTAGTACTTACCTACAATAAGGCTATGCCCGCATTTTAATTGGTGCTTGTGTACATCGCTTTATTTATGCGAACAACCCAGCCAGTTGCGGCACAAACATGTCGTCAGACAGGTGTAAACGACAGTCAGTTATGCATACTTTATTTTCAGTGATATTTAATTAATTAAATTTTATTGGGATACCTTTTGAAGGTATATCCATCAATGTAATATTAATCAATGAAGAAAAAGACGATAATACTAAAAGAAACTACGTTCTACTACGGTCACAACTGGGAATCGGAACCAACATATAGATATATCTAACCGGGAAAACTCAACGCCTTGAGAGGAAGCCACAAGCAAAAACGCATTTATTCTTTGTATGGCTTATAATATCGATACGAATATAGGTAATAGGCATATAAATCGCTTGGCTAAAGGAGTCTAGAGATCACTATTTCAACCGCAAAAATTGTTTTTATTTATTTAGTGAATAATTTTATTAGAAAGAAAAAAGTACATCTTTGGAAAATGTCACAGATAATTTTAGCCGTAAAATTAATTATTTTTAAGTTGTTTCTCATATGCGTTCATACATTTCTAAAGAAAAAACATATTTTTTAGTAGTTTAAACTTAATTTTTTTATAAAGTAATTCACAATTTTATCTTAATTCTACTCAATGGAAACGGTAGGAGAAGCTTCAACTTATCCAAAACATATATTTTGTATTAATAATATAAACCGGTTTTTAGAACGATTAATAAAAAACCCCAATTCCATTGGGACCTATTTAATTTATATAATTTTTGTCCATTAACTATTGTCGGTCGGCCAACTATTTTTTTAATGAAAACAAAGTTTTCAAGAATTTATTTGTAAACTAGATAGTTTCTCGGATAAACATATCCGATTTTTTTTATGTGGGAAATTTTTTTTACGTATTTATTTTTAAAATAATGTAATGAATTCAAGTGACTAGAGCTTATCGAAAGTACAAACACTACTCGAACGACTATACTAAAACAAAATGTGTTTATGTGAGAACATTTACGTGATATTTTTAGATGTTTTATGGTGAAATTAAACTAAACTCGCATTAAGAAACCAACCTTACCGGAAATAAGAGTTCGCGGAAGGAAGCTGCCTCCTTGAGAAGGTTCCAGATCTCTAATTACGATTCCATTCATTGTTTTAAATAAACCATCACGTGAGAGGAACCGGGTGAGCTTTCTGCGAGGGCTGCGGTTAATTAAGGGGAGTCTCACACCCCGAAGCTCAAATTACGGAATGTCTGATGTTTTGAATGGGGGGCTCTCCAATTTGAGTGAAATGGGTTCACGACGGAGTAAAATATGATGATTGATGACGTTTCTGACTGAAAACGTTTTAAAGAGGAGCGAATGGACAAAGGTAATTTGTAAGTTTTAAATGGATATTACATACTAATTACACGTGAATTGAGATCGCTTTTGAATTGCTCGATAGTTGTGAGCTTAGGATGATTATAATATTGTTGAAGTTAGTTTGTATTTATTTATATTCCAACTAAAATATGGTTATGTACGTCATACAGTTTTTCAAATAAGAGTAGAAAATATAGGAGGGCGCCACTGTTGTTCAAATGGCAATACTAAAAATATACCCATGGTGGTAGTATTTTTTTTTACTTTCTTTTATAATATATATTGATTAGTTTAAGTACCTAGCGTTGCCCGGACTTTAGATCGTGTCTCTAATTTTATATCTGAATATATTTAACTCATTCCGATCTAAAAGTAGTGTAATTAAACTCACCATTAATGATTATTCCTTTCTACCTACTGTTAAATCCAAATTTATGTTAAATTAAATTAAAGCCAATCACTTTGTAAAACACAGTTTAATCAAATTTATGGCATTAATTTGGTACCTTAACAACAGCGCTCCTTCGATTTAATTTTTTTTTTTAACAAAAAAATGTTTTTATAAATGTGTATACAGTGTTTTGTATTTTCAGTGTCATTGCACTTTAAAAGAATATTTGACAGGTAA
Organism: Limnephilus lunatus; assembly: GCA_917563855.2. Classification (NCBI taxonomy): domain Eukaryota; kingdom Metazoa; phylum Arthropoda; class Insecta; order Trichoptera; family Limnephilidae; genus Limnephilus; species Limnephilus lunatus. Next base: position 54,921,862 of record OU830601.1, read on the forward strand.
ATTGGTGTTGCCAGCCAATAAATTTTGTAGTTCCGTTTTTTTTATATTCTACTCTTATTTGACAGACTATACGTGGGATGGGTAGGATTGCACTAAGCTCCCTAGATCCAGATGAAAAAAAATTGTTGGGAATAAAATAATACTTTTAGATTATCGAAACAATATTATTGATATTAAAAGAAAGAAAACTTGCAGACAAGAAAAATATTTGAATAAAAAATATAAAAATGATTCTGGATTTGAATATTTTCTTTGAGATTATTTCTCCATTCAAAAATAAAAAGTGATAATATCATTCCAAACCTGACTAGAGAATACACTTAAACTATCATTGATGAGATAGAGAAAGCTGTGCAAAATCCATGGAGCCAGAGCTCACCATTCGAGAGGTTTAAGTTGGACAGAGATATTTTTTTACGGTAGAGTGAAAAATCAGCGTCAGAAACTTACATGATATAGAATATTCGTACTTCTCCATTTGAGAGGCGGATGTGGGTACCTCCGCTCCGGGAACCATTTATTGGATAACCAACACCTCTGCCATTGGTCACCCTAAGTTGTTTACTACGTTTGCTGACTTAGCAGGGGTGCCGGGGTCACGGGGTGATATTTGTCCTTGATGGTGGATGTGTCTGCCCACCAGCTGCGTGGCAGGCCAGATCTGGAGAGACTGGTTAAGTGAGACTTGTTGACCTCTCCAAAAGTACTCTCTCGGTCCATCGCCTTGCACCGAAACGGATTCAAACGTCCGTCAATCTTGGATCCACCGACCCCCAGATTCCTACCCACCCCTCATACCGTTTTCCTTCTCAGAACTTCCTCTCCTAACTTTCTTTTAAAGACCCTCTACCCAGCATCCCCAAAGATGATGTAGACCCTGAGGGAAATTATTTTCCTCAGGGCCTCCTGTGGGCTTGTGCCTGTGGGTCTGTGAGCTTATGTAAAAAATGCATATATACTGTTGGTATGTAGCATTCTTTCATGTTCCATTTTTCTAAAATTATAATTCCTACGCACAAATTACTTTTTTTTCCTACCCACCTTATGACGACTAAGCACAATCATGTGTCAGAGTGTTCAGTTGAAAATTACATATATTCCTGTCAACACATATTGTGAGTGTTGAATACGCAACCTTTGTTCGACCGTGTTGAAACAGATAAGTATCCATCGTGAGCTCGGAAGTTCAATGGTGAATGTGTTGAACCAGCGGAATTAGACAAACGAAGGAAAAAAAACAGGATCAGTCGGCATTCCTTATTATCCACATTTTTCTGCTTCACTTATTTCCTCTTCAACAAAAACAAATATAGTTTTGAACCATCTCACAAAGTGAATAATGAACGCTAACTTCGTTGTCTCCACCATTTTCTATTAATAAGTAGTACCTTTTTGGGCTCTCATACCCTTAAATAAAAATACCTATCGGAGTGGTATCATAAAATTTTGCTTTTGTTTTCGAAATACGCTCATTACAGAACATATTTTATATTATGGTTCCCAATTGTGTCCTCTGCGTGCGAACTGTGTCTTAATTTCTCTAAATAAACAATAACAGTGTTAATCTCTAGTGACCCTCCTGGTAAGTATGGTATTGTATATATTTTCTGCCTGTACTGTGCATTTTTACAGCAGCATCGCGTTCATTTGTCAAATCATTGCACATATAGTTTCGTATCGGTGATCGATGAACCGGTGGATGCAATTTTTAGCCATAAGTTGTTGTTGTCTATAGTTGAAATAAGACTGTATAAACGTATTATAAATTTGTACAGCGCCCTTGAGGTGATTTTTCATAAAAACGGCGCTATACAAGTCATCTAAATATTATTATTATTATTAAATCAACACGTTTCAAGAAGAATGTTCTCGTATCATAATCGTTAATAATGTAACCATGCCAAACATTACAAAAGGGTGAAATAGAATTTAAATTATGGCGCACTTTATTTACTTTGCATCTTACGGCCAGGAATTGAGTGGGGAGTTTGCGGGTTTGGTGCCCAGTGCAGTGTTGCAGTTTTGCAATGGGGTCGGTAACGAAGTTTGACTTCTAACTTAGTATTCAGCTGGAGTGTCAATAAGCTACGCTTGAACCTGCCTTGGACATGCTGGGGTGGGGGACTGGTCAAGCTGGGGTGATTTATACCCTGAGTTCTGTTATCTTAAACATAACAGATTTTGTGGAATCATTAATATCCCTGTTATAGGTTGAAAATGATCCTCATGCAAATATTATTTTTATAAATACTTTTAGTTTCACAAATCCCATATTTATAATATCCCGTGATTTTAATGGGTTTAATATCAATTTTTGTTTCTGTGTAACTTCATTTAAAATAATATAAGGTACATATTTGCGGCATATTCCAGAGTGGAATTGTGTTTGGCGACCAGATCTGAAAAGCCAGGTACTTCCCCACTTTCCTATTCCCCATCTCCTTCCTCTCCCCACTTAAATTCAGTCTCACAACTTACCGCAAATTGGGGATGCTATAGTATCACTGTCTCCAGGGAGTCTGCTGTTAAGTCCTGTCTGTTGTGAGCAGTCCTGTTCAGTCTTGTCTGTTGGGAGCAGTTTGGACTCTTGTGCGGTATTCACATAAAAAGGAGATATTTTACATACTTTTATCTCTTTTTTTCTCCGATTCACACAATTTTTTATTCTCATGATTATGTTGTGTAAATTTTATGATTTTTTTTTGTATCTTTAAACTTTACAGAAGATACATCGTCTAGTGGGATGGGTAACTTACCAGCATTGTAAATATTTTATATCAATAAACGCCTCGGTTGCCAGAAATTAAATGTAACAAAAAGATTAAACCTACCTGAAGTTTAAAAAAACATTACAGAAGTAAGGTCACTCCTTTAAAATGTGGCAGAAGTCACGTCAAATCGTTAGTATACATATAAACATGAAAAAGGGGCCGAAGATACAGATATCCAAACAAAATAATGGCCAGTATCTAAACTCCAAACTCTCGCCTGTGGTACGGCTCATTTGCGCAAAACTGCGTTCTTCAGCTTTTTCGACAAAAAATATTTGAACTCAGTCTCATTAATATGTATGCATGTTTTTCGCAATATGGCACCATCTTTGTGGTTATCTATAAATACATACATTTTTCAAGAACATCCACTTTCTACACGTATACTAAACAGTGGCGTGCAGTCCATAGTAACTACTACATACTGACCGAAAATATACCAATAATAAAAAACTTTTTTTTCCTGCTAACAAACTACTTAAAATAGCTTTGCAGTTGCTGATTCCCATTGTATGAAAATATTTATTAAAAAAAAATGTATTTTAAAAATTTCACTTCGTTGATAATTTTTTTTTTAATTATGCAATTCACTCTAAAAATATTGCTTTGTGGTAGATAATTTGATTTTTCAATCCTGTAAGTTTTAAGATAAAGTTCTTAACTTGTATAATATTTATACTAAATTGGAAAATGGAATGGAGTAGTAGACGTCGATGAATTTCAATAATGTGTTTGGAAATCTTTCGATATCGCTGGTCACGCTTAATACGAGTATATAAACATTATATCATACGCAGATGACACAATGATAACTATTGAAGGAAATTCTTGGAATGAGGTCGAAATATTAGCTAATAATACAATAAATATCGTTAAAGTATGGTTTGACGAAAACTTATTGACACTAAATGTCGAGAAAACCCATTTTATACCTTACAGCCTAACAGGGAATATCTCAAATAAAAATCTAAACATAAAAATTCACGAAAGAAATTGCCTCCTTAGAATGACACCCTGTAACTCAAACTGTATATACATTAGTAGTAAAGAAGAAATAAAATATCTTGGAATTTATTATCGATAAGAACATCAAATGGAAAAGTCAAATAAATAGACAGAATGAGAAAACTGATCTATATATTTTTTAGATTAAGAAATACTGTATCATTAAAAACACTAAAATATATTTATTATGCACTTGCGCACTCTGTACTACAATATGGAATCGTGGCTTGGGGGGTGCATACAAAGCAACCCTTCTCCCATTGGAAACAATTCGAAAAATATTAATAAAAATCATCCTAAAAAAGCCCTACGACTATCCAACTATAAATGTTTTTCAAGATTTCCCGGTTCCCCCACTTACAAAAATCTATGACAAAATTGCACTATTACAAATACATAAAGATTTCTTTAGTAAAAATAATTTACCACAACTAAATATAAGCAAAAGAATAATATCTGTTGGAGGATTTACCGTGCCACTAGTGCGAACCACAACAGCACAGCATCACTTTGTATTCAAGGGTATAAAATTATTTAATAAATTACCCCTTGATATACGATCTGAAGAAAGCTACGAAAAATATTTAAAAAAAAATTAATTTAAATATTCTAGTACCACCTCATAACTCAACTTATTGTATATTATATCTAGAAACATGTATTGCATATTTAGAAATATGTTTTTGCCTTATCAATACTTTAAATCATCTATTTTAACTAACCTATATTTTTATTACTTTTATCTGTATTTTCTCATGAAATCACTCATATTTTTTGTTAAATTACTAATATTTTTTGTTTTAATTTAAACAAATGTAATTTTTTTTAGTTGTCCTCTCCTAAACACAAGCAGCTGCTTTATTAGGAGAGTGATTGAAATATTAATGTATATATTATGTTTTCAAACTGTAACCTTGTTATATTTTTAAATAAAAAAAAAATTAAAAAAATAAAAAATCTCTACATATTATAAATTAAAGTTCTCCGTTACGTGTGTCCGTCTATCTGTCTGTCTGTTTGCGATAAACTCAAAAACTACTGAACGATTTTCATGCAGTTTTCACCAATAGATAGATTGATTCATAAGAAAGGCTAAGTTATATACCTAATTTGTCAAGGTTTTGTGTAAATTGGTTGAATTTTATAATTAAAGGCGAATAGCGGTCTGGCAAGCGGGCGGTGTGGATTTGATTTGTATGCAAATTAACAGATGGCGGTGGTTACAACGGTTGGTTAACCATCCAGAAGATGGCGTTGTAGACTACAGTTGACAGAAATAATTGTACATTTACCCATTTTGTCGTGTGAGATTTTCATTTTACGTAGTTGAAATTTTGAATGCAGTATTTTCCATCGCCCCGAACGCAAATATTGTTGTCCTTTATGGTAATTAATATAAAACAATGGGTGTTTTAAAAAAATACTTGTGTTAAGCGTGTCCAGCGATTATGAAATTTTACTATTTTTTATTGTTTTTCAGTGGGATCTTTTTTAACTTCAATGCATTTCTCTTAACACTTTCTGTTCATAACTTTCTACAGAAATGGACCTCGACAGCAGACTTCATGTCAGCTACATCAGTAAATCTTACCCTTGGACATATATTTTTTCAAATTTGAAATTTTTTTAAGTCAGAATGTGTCAAATCTGCGCTGTAGACGAGGTTAACAATCTTAAATCCCTGTCGCTCTCAAGGCCCGGCAACTGCCCAGGTGCATTGTCCTGAAGTCCGTACGCCACTGATAATCCGCAGACTGGGGAGCTCTAAGCCAGGTGGGTAGGTTATGGGTAGCAAGCAATCGAAATCGCAGCTCATTGTGGAAACATTGCCAACGGAGCTGGGATTAGGATTTCAGAGGGCCAGACGTGTTTTCAGACCAAAGCCTTTTCACGGAATTTATTCATTAGGTTTATGATCGATTATTCTCGACAGAGATAAACAAAAATTATTATCCGTTTTCTCAAATCAAGACGGCCTCCGTGGTTGAGGGCTCTTGACTCGCAATCCTAAGGTCACGGGATCAGATCCCAGTAAGCGCAAATAAAATGTTATTTGATTAATTTTTGTTATTTCACAATTAATTTATTTAAAAATAATATGTAGTATATTTGCGGTTTGCGTTCCAGAGTGGAAGATACTCTCAGTATCGCCCTGGTGCAATACCACCTGTTCACGCATTATTATATGGGATTGGTTAGGTATTGCTTTCGCAGACTTGGTGGGTAGCATATTTTTATCCCACCTACCTATTCCTATTCCCATCCCAAAATATCACCATTAAAAAGGCAATTGTTGCAAGAAGAGGTGACACTATTTGAGGCTCAGTACAAAATAATGGTAAATATTTGGAACAAACGTCAAACGTTAATACGCCCTTTTTTGTATAAAACCTTTAGATTCTTCTTAATTAGCATGTAAGACAACTATTTGCATTGGGGGAGGTTGAAAATGTTACATTTTTAATTTTAGTTAGGTAAATTGAAAATTTGCTTTCGTATTTAGACACAACGCCTCACCATATGCAATTTGTAATGATTATTGTCATTTTATTATCTTGGTATTACTGATACTATATGGAAGGCTACATCATACCGTAACTGACTACATGGCAATATATTTCACTTTTTTTAATATTAAATAGTACCTACTTTATGTAAAGGTGAAAGAATTTGAATAAAAATAACTAATATAAAAATCTTTTTTTAACGCATAAAAATAACGTCTTGTCTCATATTGAATCTAACCTAACCTAACCTACTAACCTAACCTAACCAAACCTAACCTAAAATAACCTAACCTAACCTAACATAAACTAACCAAACCTAACTTAACCTAAACTAACCTAACCTAACCTAACCTATCCTAACCTAACCTAACCTAACCTAACTTAACCGAGCTTTTTAATCTTTTTGATACCAATCCCTAAGGAAGTGACATCAATATTTGTCCAGTGTGATACCGAAGAACAGAGCGCGAAATGCTCAGCGGAAGTATCAAAGATACAACAGCTGCAGTGTCAAAAAGGGGTTAAAATCCAACCGAAATTCATTATAAAGGGTATTGCGGCTGATCTTTCAGAGAAAGATATACTAGCAGCTATTCAAAAACAAAACAGCGGTTTTTCTATTCTCCTAGGAGACGAGAAAGCCAAAGAGGTTGTCAAAATCCTACATAAACTAACCTTTAAAAAAGACGAGACCCGCAAATGCGTGGTTATATCCGTCGCCCCATCTTCATGGCAATACTTCAATAATGTGAAAGTATTAAACGTCGGCTATCACAAAGCCGGCGTTGCAGAGTACATGGCTCTAATCTGCTGCCAGAAATGTATGGGCTATGGGCACTCAATCGCCAATTGTAAAAGAAAGCAGGTCTGCTGGAGATGTGGCGGTGACCACAAAGTCCAGAAATGTACTTCCCCAAAAAGCGGGACTATCTGTTGCCAGAGCTGCGTAGCAGCCAATAAGGCACTCAAAATTACAAAGCCTACCAACCATATGGCTCTTTCCCCTGAGTGCCCCATATATTTGAGGAATCTCGAAAGATATAGGAGCTTGGTGGACTATGGACAGTCCTAAAAATCTTAAATTTGCGCAAGCAAACCTACAAAGGTGTGAAGCTGCAACTGTCACCTTTTTAAAACAGGCAATAGATCAAAAAATTGACATAGCTATTATTCAGGAACCGTATACCGGAAATAAATCATCCTATAATGGACCTATTTTTCAAAAACCAAGTGTGGACAGCCCAGTCAAGGCGGCGGTAATAGTTCTAAATAAATCGGTCGCCGCCTCGTGTGTTCTCATCCACAATTACAGCAACAGTTGCAACATATTTATTGAAGCCCAATTTCAAGGCACTCCTCTGGTTATTGGCTCAATGTACTGTCCCCCAAATGAAGATATCGACGTCAGCCTAGGAAAAGCTAACCAGCTACTAGATGCAAATACGAAGAAAATCATCATCGGAGCCGACGCAAATGCTAAAAGTGTCTGGTGGGGAAGCAAAAAGACAGACAACAGAGGAGACGAATTGAGCGACTTCATTGCCCAGAAACAACTACATATTGTCAACGAAGGAACAACACCAACCTTCGAAACTATTCGACAAAATACACTTCTGAGCAGTGTTATCGACATCACCCTATGTTCCGGCAGATTAATAGGACATATAGATAGTTGGAAAGTTGACAAAAGGATTGCAGCCCTGTCTGACCATAATGGTATAACATTCAACATCTCATTCAACAAACAAAACACTGATGAATTTCCAGATTCGATGTTCATGTACAGAACAAGCAAGGCAGATTGGACCAAATTCGGCAAGACGCTGAAAGCCAGTGCAGAAAGCAGGAAATTAACGTCTCAGGTGATTGACTCAAATATTCAACCTAGCATTCTCAACAGGCGGGTGTCCGAACTCATGGATATTATATCTGATGCGTGCAGAGCTTCGATTCCTCCCATGAAAAAATCAAAGCAAAAAATTTGCCCATGGTGGAATGAAGACTTAGAAAAGCTGAAGAAAGAAGTACTCGCTGCAAAGAGGAAGCTGATGAACTTAGGTCCAGCAAGAAGAAACGCAGCAACACTACCAGCATACCTCGAACTAAGAGAACGTTACAAAGAAGAAATTGCGACTGCAAAAGTTCAAAGCTGGAAAGACTTTTGCTCCAGCCAAGGAAAAGAAACCGTCTGGTCAACAGTCCTTAGGGTTCTCAAGTCATCTCAGAAGACTCCCCCCGAAACGCTCACTTTTAACAACAATCTGTCTACCACGTCCGCCCAAGAGACGGCGTCCACACTTTTAGAACACTTTTTTCCAAACGACACTCAAGCTGGTGAAACACCAGAACAAACCCGTATTCGGAATAATGAGGATGCTGTAAACCTCAACGAGATCGATCCCCCGTTTACAAAGCTTGAATTAAAAAATATTCTAACCTAAATAGATATTAAAAAATCCCCCGGAAGGGATCATTTCACCGCAGATATCTGTTCACAAGCTTTCGAAACTCTTCCTGACATTTTTATAGCAATCTACAACGCGTGCCTACGAATTGGCTGTTTTCCGATCGTTTGGAAGATAGCCAGAATTAAGATCATCCGGAAGCCGGGAAAAGAAGACTATGGTAATGTGTCTTCCTACCGACCCATTGGGCTCCTTCCGGTATTTGGCAAGGTCCTAGAAAAACTCCTCATCAAAAGGGTTACTTGGAAATTTACCACGAAAGGAAAACTAAATACAAACCAATACGGGTTTACGCAACAAAAAAGCACCGAAGATGCAATGCTCGACACTGTTAACCACATCAAGTAAGCATTGAAAGAAGGCCTGCACACTTGTCTAATATCCTTGGATATTAAGGGAGCCTTCGATAACGCATGGTGGCCCCATTTGCTATTACAATTTGCCAAAAAAGACTGCCCTGCCAATATATATAAGGTTTTTAAAGACTACTTATCAGACAGAATGGTAGAAACAATATAATCTGGCGCCTCGGCTCAAAAACAATCAAATAAGGGATGCATTCAAGGTTCGGCGTGTGGACCTGTTCTCTGGAACGTAGTCATAGATGAACTCTTAAATTTAAATTTCAACTCAAATGTACGAATTCAAGCGTTTGCTGATGACGTTCTACTCTTGATTTCTCATAAAGAACTAGCTGCTCTAGAGCAAATAATAAAATATACAATGCAAATAATAACGGATTGGGGAAATAAAGTAAAACTCCAATTTTCTGAAGAAAAAACAAAAGTACTCTTCATCACAAAGAGAAAGTCGCCACCACCTGTGGTTATAATGAATGGCAAAGTTGTCCCTATTTCAAAACATTGCAAAATACTGGGGATCGTCATAGATGACAATCTAAACTGGAGCAAACATGTGGACATGGTATGTAAAAAAGCAGCAAATATTACCAAGAAACTTGCGTTTATGGCTAAACCCACATGCGGTCTCAGCTCAGAAATTTTAAGGATCATATACATAGGAGTAATTGAACCAATAATTACATATGTAGCAACCGTTTGGGCCTCTGCTGCAAAAAGAAAAAATATCCAAATTAAACTCAATAGAATACAAAGGGCAATCGGGATTAGAATTTGAAAAGCATATCGCACCACGTCACTAACATCTGTACAGGCAATAGGTGGCCTGACTCCATTGGACCTCAAGCTAAAAGAACTTCAGTTAATCGGTGAGACCAAACGAAGTGGAACGTTACACCTACTACCAAGTGACCGGAAATACCAAGGAATAGTGAAGGTGGCTCTACTACCTCACCCGAGCAAACAAATTGGGGAAAACGTAAGTTTCCCCGTAACGCATAAAAGAGTATCCTTTGAAGAAAATGAAATAGACATCTACACAGACGGAAGTAAAGCTGAAGGAAAAGTTGGTGCGGCCTACACAGTTTTCAACACAAGCGGAGAGATAAAGGCAAAGAAATTACCTTTGGCTGACTACTGCACAGTATTCCAAGCTGAACTATTCGCTATAATGAAAGCACTAAAGTGGGTCAGTGAACAACAGCGACATTGGGACAAAATTAATGTACTAACAGATTCGCAGAGCGCTGCTCACGCACTGGAGTGTGGAACACCTACCAATCCGATGGTATTCGATATACAATGCTCTTCTCTACGTTTAAAAGATAGAGGATCTTTCTGCAAGTTTATGTGGATCCGAGGGCACAATGGACTACATGGCAATGAAAGAGCAGACCAGTTAGCAAAGGACGCAGCTCTGAAAGACAAGAACCGAAAACTCTACTCAGAATTTCCACTAAGTTATGCGAAGCTCAAAATAAAGGAAACAATTCATGAAGAATGGGATCAGAGATACAAAAACTCTGATACAGGAAAAGGAACCCGACTATTCTTCAGAAGTATAAACGAAGCCAAAAATTTTAGAAAGAAGACAATCCCTACGTTCGAGCTCACCCAAATTCTCACCGGTCACGGAGCAAATCTATCCTACCTCCATAGGTTCAAAATAAAAGACAGTCCAGCGTGCCCATGCGATAAGCAATCGGAACAAACAATACAGCACTTGCTATTAGATTGCCCAATGTTTTCTAAGGAAAGGTGGCACCTAACAAAAGAGAGCCAGAGGAGAAATATCAATATAAGCGATCTCCCGGATGTCATAGCAAATGGATATCTAAGAAAAATCTTTATCAACTACGGTAAAAATATAGTGACTAAAATAAGAGAGCAGAACAAATAACACAAAGGAACGTACAAAGTAAAATCACGCGTAGTATTAGTAATTCGCCAATAACATCTTAAATGCACCTAATGCATAAAATTAAAGTAATAGACACACTAAAAACACGCGCATTATGAACTCGTCAATAAAATTAAATGTACCGTTATTTCAAAACTAGAGTAAAAACTTACGTTACTAACACAGAAGACCACAACAACTCAATTTCAATCAAAATCAAACTACAAAATTAGAATCAAAACTTCAACTCAATCAGCAACTACTATCACTTCCCTTCCCAAAAAATTGGCAACTTAAATAATCAGATATTCAAGCAACACTAAAATAAAACAATGTAAACAGTAAAATCAGGCGTATTTGAATTCGTCAATAAAATTAAATGCACCGTAACTTCAAAACTAGAACCAAAACTTAAGATGGTAAAAAAGAAGAACACTTCCTTTCCTAAAAAAATGGCCAAGTTAAATGGATAAGAAATTATCCACTTAACTAGGCAACCAAATTTTTATTACAGATCTTCAACACTGCTCCGGCTGAGGTTTTTCATGGTTCCCTCCAGCTGTAAAATAAATATTGGAACATTCGATAGCCCATGTAAGGATCCCTACCCTACCAAATCCTGCCCCTCATCCTCAAGTACTCATGCGTACTAAACACCCACCCCTCTACCGCATGAAAAGATATAAAGCAAAAACACAAATAGTAAAGTAAACTCATAGATGAAAATAAACCTTGATAAATAATAAGCAAGGTAAATAATAGATAGAACATTCAAGGAAAAAAAAACTCAACGTAACCTAACCTAACCTACTAACCCAACCTAACCTCTTACCTTTATTGACAAATAAAATCGTTAAACGTCAATTCTTTAAATAAAACACCCCAGGTCTATCTAGTTTGTATTCCAAGCAATGTTTCTAACCAAATTAGTACTTACCTAATTCACACAAATTGGTGGTATAACTAATTTTCTAGCCACTCGTTATCTTATACAGCCAGTGCAATGTAAAATATCAGTAATACCAACATATTAAAATAACAATAATATTGCAAACAGAGTGATCTGACAGTGTTAAAGCAAATTTTCAATTCACGTAACTAAAATTAAAAATGTAACATTTTCAACCTCCCCCAATGCAAATAGTTGTCTTTTATGGTAATTAAGAAGAATCTAAAAGTTTTATAAAAAAAAGTGCATATTAACCGTTGACGTTTGTTCCGAAGAATAACCAAAATAATATCTCAGACAGGGAGCGCGTATTATAACTCTTGCAAAATTAATATTGCCATTTACGAAGCAACTAGTGAAGTGCTCACCAATAACCTGGAGATCATTGAGGCCCCATCTGCAACTGGTGAGTCCTATTTTCCTTTTGCCGTTCTGGGCTTATCTTATTGTCCAAAAGCCCAGCCGAGCTATTCCCTAATTTTTGCGAGATCTTAAGATAACGTGCGAGATCTCCTGTCAAATGAGTGTCAGATTTGGGTGGTAGAGTTGGCAACGCTGCCTGTCATAAACTCAGATATGGGTGATTTTCTATGGCTGTTATTTGCTTTTTCTATGGATATCAGCCAGCTTCGCCGTTTTTAAATAATTTTAAACACGAAATACTGTAAATATACATGATTATTTATCCACTTAAAGTATGTTTAAAGTTGTATACCGTGGATTTGACATTTGCGAAATTTCGTTTCAACCCAAATTCGCATGAATTACTTAGTTTATCAAAATTAATCAAATTATATTTCACTCGTATTTGTTTGAGAGAATCAAGTTTGTTTATTCTCTTTAGTTGCTGAATATATAATTGTTAGTGGCAGATAATGCCGGAAAAACACTTTATTTAGAAGAAATCTAACCACAGGCGAAGTACAATCGTCGCAATAGTGACTTTAGAACTTCAAACTTGAATTACTTTAACGTATGTCAGTAAACTGGATGACAGCCTGTGATGAATCGCAGTGGATACGAAAATATAGTAGCTTCCACCTTACGAATGAATAAATAATAATTCTTATAACGAAATCAACACACTAGCGACCCCTAGCGGATTAAGTTTGATTGGGCCATGGAGACTGCAGAGATCTATAATTATTAAATTCATGTCAAGTTTTGATAAATAGAACACAGAGGGATCCAATTATAAACACTTAAGATTGATCAACCAATCAGAGAAGGGGGACGTTACCTTTTTCAAGACAAAGAAATGAACTTTGGACTAGACCATTAGTCTGAGATTTATGGGGTAAAAATCATCATCAACCCGAGAGATCAATACGCTTTAAGATAAACACAATCCCACGTTCGGTGCATTTGGTACAATGACCCTAGATGTAAGGTAAATATTGAGTGCAACAGAGGAATCGACAACCGCAGTTAACGAACAAATAAATCCATATTATGTTGAAAAAATGATGCAATAAAATAGCAAGGAAATATAATGGATGAAAAATTGAAGAAAAGACCTGGAAAACGTGGGAAAAGCTACTGTAGGGATACTCAATTGCATAACGAGAACGTGAAGAACAAAAGGAGGCCAGATTCAGAGGAAAACGTACGTTTGATATTTAAAAGAAAGAAAAACGATGGAAATTAGGAATGTCACTTTTAGATGAAGCAATAAAGTCAGGGAAAACGATTTGGAAAGAAAATCTAATGGAAAAAACGGACATTTAAACGGAAGTGTTAATTGAACAATATAAGATTTCGACTTAATTTTGCGTTTTCAGACGAGTTTAAATAGATATCGTTATATATTTGAAATAGGATGGTTATTCTAGTTATATTACGTTAGATTAATTCAAAGGAAGGGATCGTTTTTACGTCATTTGCTATGAGAAAATACTATAGACGATAGAACAAATTGCTGAGGCAATTGATGTAAAAAAAGGTTGTCGAGCTCACACATGATTTTGTTGTTAAAACAACGAGATTTCCGACATGGTTTTGGGTGATTAGAATAGTCTTTATTGCTTTTTAAGCAATAAAAGTTAACATGGAACTTATGCAATGTTTGGATAAGATAAAAGAGATTAAATTTAACGATTTAATATTAATTTCTTATTTACGATCAAGTACGTAGAAATTGAAAACATCAACATATGTCAACGATGATACTTTATGGGATTTTGAGATGAAACGAGACACAATTTTATACGTTTTTATACGAAGCAATTAACCTGACACATATCCCAGAGTCAAATTGGAATTTTCTTCTATGAAAATTATGAAAAAATAGCAGATTGAATATTTATGACTAGAAGGTGAAGTTTTCTAAGAGAAGATAAGCATTGGAAATTATACAAATGATGGTAAAGAATGAAGTAAAGACAGTTAAAAGACGATTCCGTAAGGAAAACTCAGGAAAATCCCGAAATATCGATGAAAACATTAAATTTGGCTTGGAATATAACTAATCATATAGTTATGGACAATGACATAAGAATGAAGCAGAGAAATCATAAAAATAACGTCGTATATAAAATATAATTGAAGAAAAATAAGAAAATTCAAGTCTACGACATAAGTAGAAACAATACAGTTAAAAATTGAATTGATTCATATAAGAAACATGAAAATGTGGGGAAATTTACGGAAATGAAAGTTGGAAAATGCATAATAAAGATTTCGACATGAGTTTGTTCGTGTTCTGGTAGCGATAAACCAAATTGAGAATTATATACAGTTTATTGAAGACGTACCTATTATATATTGAGAGAAAAAAAAGGACACAAAAATCATGATATTTTAGTTAAATTCGTAAGACCAGAAGACAAAGGAACGACGGGGCAAAATTTGACATAATGGTAGGTTCGACACTGGAACAATTTACGTAAGAGATAGAAGATTTCTAAAATCAAGGGGGCCGGACTAGAGTCGTTGATACGAAAATGACAGAATTGATATATGAAATCTCGAGTTGTTAGAGTTTGAATTAGAAAATCAATGAACGCGTAATTAAGATGTTCTAATCCTGGAGGTACATATAAAACTTAGGACTTAGAAGAATCGAGATCAGTTTTCGGAATCAGTTGTCGGGAAGCAGTCGTCGGGGACCAATCGCCGGATTAAAATCGTGGAAGTTACGTGACGTAGCGTCTAAAACGGTTATTAGTTGAAAATTTCTTAAGTGTTGTAAAAATTTTGGGACTTAGAAAAATTCGGAGTGGGAATTCTGGGACTTATAAAAAAAATTACAGTCAGTGTTAGTGATTAAATCTGTGAAGTGTTGAAAATTAAATAAAGTGTTTTATATAGTTTTACAATAAATTTAACTTGTCATTAAAATAAAAAGTTTATATAGTGTAGCGAATTAATAAAAAAAAGTAACAACAGTGTTTAAAGAATTTTATAACAGCAGTGAATAATAATATATTTATTTATAAATTCAACTTGTCATTAAAATAAAAAGTTTATATAGTGTAGCGAATTTAAAAAGAAACAACAGTGTTTAAATAATTTTATAACAGCATTGAATAATAATATATCTATTTATAAATTCAACTTATCATTAAAATAAAAAGGTTATAATATAGTGTAACGATTTCAAAAAAATTAGTAGTGTTTAGAGAATAATTGTCGAACCACATTAATCTAAAAAAAATTAACATCGAATTAATTCGGCTAGATAACGTACGATTGAACGGAACATTTCTATCACAGAGTAGTAATCTATTGTTAGATTAAATAATAATAAATCTATTATTTCGTAAATAATCGTGAGGTGGTTATTGCTTAAAAATTATAATTTAAGCAGAATGTTATTTTAATAATGGAATAACTATAATAATAAATCTGGAAGTTAAGATAAATAATAAATGATAAAAATCTATTCGGTATTTAATTGTATAGTACTTTGTTGCTAGATAAAAGTTCGGTGGAAAAAAAAGGAACACGAAATAAATAATGATAATATTACTCCGGATAATAATTATGAATTAATTTGTTAAACTTAATTTAACAAAGTGTTAGGTTAATCAACGAGTTTTGAAAATAAAATACATTTGATTAATAAAGATTAGTCGTCAATTAATTCAGTTTAGATTCAACAAAATAGCGGAATAATAAATCGAAAGGATTAATTTAGATTTAGTTAGACAATAGCTGAATTAGTTAGAAAAATAATATATAAACAAAAGAGTGGTCGTGTAGCTCCCGACTGGAATCGACATGTAGGGGTAAGTTTTCATAAGTATAAATATTTTCAGAGTCATGGACGAGGAGAGAACAGCTGATCATCGGTATAAAAATTTATATTATTACGACAAAATATTACTTGATTCAAATCTGTGCTATATATGTATATTAAAAATAATGTATATAATATGTATTTCGAATTATACTTGTATGTATGTATATGTATTTCTATATATATTCCGGAAATAAAATATCTCAGAGAGATATTGCACAATTATGATTAGATGCTTATTACATATATATGTCTTATATTGGTAAGTTATCCATATATGGGTAATTAAATATATATATTTACATTCCCAGAAAAAAGAGGTTAATTAAACAAAACATCTTTTATATTAAATTTGAGTGATATCTATCAGATACCTACCTATAAATATATCTACACTTGATTAATTTCCGAGTTCCTATAGAGTTATAAATCTTATATATTTAATTTATTAAAAATATGTAGTTTATGTAAATTTATTCTATGCGAAATTACCTCTATATAAGTAATATATATATATGTATATATATATATATATGTATTTAGAATATAAACCACATTTATTTACGTATAAAGCCTATATAAATATAGTTATATATATATATATATATACTGAATAATAAATTAGCAGACGGGGCTTCGATCAGATATAAAGTGAAACCAATACAATGAAATAAAGGAAATTAATTAGGGCAAATTGTTTTGGAATGCATAGTGTAAACAAAAACACGTGTCATTTCATGTACTTATTCGAGAGTATGTTATTGGGTTAGTGGGTCACGAAGTCAGTGACGGATTTGTTTATGAATTTAAAGGTAAAATAAACAATTGACATTCTTTAATTGCTTCGGGCTAACATTACTACGATATTAAAATACAAAGGGATTAAAAAAAAAAAACAATTTATGTAAAATGAAATTAGTATTTATTTTACAAAAAGAAAATATAAATCATCTATTTGAAACATTTGGAAAATTCACGGGATAGCAGCGAAATATGATTTGAAAATTTAGCAAGAAGATTAAATTACAGTTTATAATTACATGAGACTTTTGAAAAACCACGGGATAGTAGTATAAAGATGAATTGAGGAATTACATGAAAATACTTGAAGTTATGGGAATAAAAAACCTCACACGTATCAATTATTTACATGAGACTTTTGAAAAATCACGGGATAGTAAAAGTCTATATCAAAGAGTTGAATCTGGGGAGGGGGAAAATCTAGAATAACAGTTCAATAAAACAAATCAAGAAATCAATAGAGATGGCAATCTCTTAAATAAAATTGTCAACCAAACAAATCAAGAAATCAATAGAGATGGCAATCTCTTAAATAAAATTGTCAACCAAACAAACAAAAACCGGAGTTATTAGTCTTCATTAATAAAACTAATGAATATTCTTAGTTTATTCTTATATATTGATATTTCCTACTCTTAATATGTATATATTCGGTCATCGGCTAAGGTTTTGTGCAGAATTCCTTTTCACGAAATCCGAGCTTGGAATGCGAGGCTAGCTAGCTTCACATTGCGAGTTATAATCCTTCCCAAACGTATGTATACATATATATCTTCTTAATTATTATTTTTAATTGATAAACTAACGTTTAAACAAGATTTTTATGCATAGCACAAAGGGTAGATAACAAATATTATAATCAATAATTATCAGCCTGAAACACTCATCTACATTGAAAAAATCTTCCGAGAAAAGATACTGGCCGCCAACGGGAATTGAACCCGTGACCTTCTGATTGCCGGTCAGGTGCTCTTGACCACTGAGCTATGGCGGCTTATCTAATACCCGCCAAATAATTCAATATATACTAGTGCTTCATTCTACAATTACTCATTATTACATTTTTCCAACTGAAAACAACCAACTTTATTTTTGTGAGAGAGGTATTGTTAATACTAAATCTCCCGCTAGGTGGCGTCGAGACTAATTATGTCTGCATTTTTTGCTGAATTACTTTAACTTGTCAAATATTAATTATTATTTTTAATTGATAAACTAACGTTTAAACAAGATTTTTATGCATAGCACAAAGGGTAGATAACAAATATTATAATCAATAATTATCAGCCTGAAACACTCATCTACATTGAAAAAATCTTCCGAGATATCTTCTAATGTACTGTGCATTGGATGATGTGGACTCGCTTACAGCTAGCGCTTTAGTCTCGACAGAGGCACTTTCACATCGTCTCTTGTGCGTGAGAACGAGGAATCACGCCCCGAGTTTTCACAAAGACCGTGAGTATATGATTGTGTATAGAACGAAACCGGTTCGCTCTAAGTAAATAGTAGACTTCGGAGGAGTTGGAATTTGGAGATTTCGGGGCTTAGAGAAAGACCTGAGTAACGTACACGACGACATGGAAGATTGACAGAACAAGATATAATGGCCCTCTGAAAAATCGCGTCGGCTGACTGTGCGAAGTTCTAGTTGATCTTTGACCACCCTGTTTATCTGCAGGAGGAATGGAGCCAAATTATGCAAGCAAAAGAGCATTTCTGAGTTCGTTCTAAAAGACAATCAATAAATAACAATAATCTACTAAAACAATGTCATATGTACGTTATAGCATCAGGACCAAAATAGGGGAGAGCCAAGCAGTAAATAAATCTTGAGTAACAAAAGACTTCACTAACAATTAACCATTTGAGTCATTCTTAATTATACAAACAATTGAACAGGTAAATGTCATTAATTGCAGGTACATTACGAATTCATTAGAGGTAGGGAATCGAAATAGTGTTTAGGGAAAGTTTAGTTCATAAAGAAAATAAAATGAAATTTAGAATTGCAAGAAATAGACCAATCAAATTCGATGCCCAACGCTCCTTTCAGAATCAAAGGGTACCACAAAACAAAAGTAATTAAGTTCCCACACCATAAATCAAAAAAATAACACAACGTTTGGTGGAATTTATTTACAACATAAATACGAAAATTTACGTTCAAGGTCGTAGATAACGTATTAATTAATTAAGTACTTATATCTATAAAGATATGTAGTACAAGGGAGTTTTAAATAGCTTCCTGTAGTAATCAAAGAAAATAAGGGTCACATTTTCATGAAGGCTTGTGTGTCATACATATAAAGCCTTTGAGAAAATTAAATATCGATCAGAGCCAAAAGAAAAGTTTAAGAAAACTTGAAAGGATGAAAGAATTCAAAAATAGTAAAATTAAAATGGAAAAATATTAAACAAATCAAAGAATTCAAAAGAAGAGACGAGAAAACGAGTTTATCACAAGCCAAACGTCAGTATGAAATTCGAATATTCGACATCTCCACCCGTTGCTTTTTTTATTTAATAACTTTGTCGTGCAAATTACCACACTATGCAATTAAAAACGTAAAATAAATAATCACGCATTCATAAAATATGTGACAGCTATGATAGCCAGTGTTGCCAACTCTACAATCTGACACTCATTTGACAGGAGATCTCGGACGTTATCGATCTCACAAAAATTAGGGAATAGCTCGGCAGATCTGAACCATCGACTGACTATCCATCAGGTTTTGCGAGTGTATGCTATTTAATCGTCCCGTATAACTTAGCGACCACGTAGTTTGCGGGACTGGTCCTTTGAGGGTTGCGTTAGGGCTTTGCTCTGCAGCACAACTGCCAATTTATAGTGGAGTCGCAGTTTCGCGACACCACTACCAATGAGAATTGAAACGGTGCTTAAAATGGCTTTAACCATGTTTGGTGGCCAGATATGAATCTTTCCCGTCTCTTTCCCCTCTCTACTACCTTCAGCCTCACAGCATACCCCAATTGGGGATGCCATAGTCTTACTACCTCCAGACGGGAGCAGCTTGGATTCTTGTGAGGTATTAATAAAAAAAAATTGTGTATCAAGCATTTTTACTAGTTTTCCAATAATATCCCAATAATTACTCGTGATCACATCATATACCCACTACGAAAAATCACTACACTTGGATTTTTTTTTATAATTCTTTGCCAATAGTATTTATTAAGTCTTTTAACGTGATATAAAATTATCGTGATTTATTTTTGGGGTATTATGCCATGCTGCGATACCTTCTATTTTAGCCAAGGTTTAGGTCAGCGTCACAGTATACATCATTAGGGCAGTTGTGTAATGCGCAACATGGCATAAAACCCCATAACAGAATCACGACAATACTTTTAGCGGTGAAATCACATCCTACGTGATTATTTTAAAACTGCTTAATTATTCATTTAAAATTAATTAACAGTCAATTACAATTCGTAGCATATGATTCTTGATATAAAATCTCTCCACACGCTTTCTTATTTTTCATCATTATTGTCTACTCATTTATTCATTAGTTAAGGTTAAGTACCGTTCCCGTCCCAGGCGAAATTACTAATATATCAATTGAACATAGATAATAGGTACTCTAATATTATTTGAAAATTAATATATTTTATAACGTGAACCATAAATTACTGTGTACATCTAAATAAATTAAAAATTAGTTGAGCTATGTAAAATTTTTGTTAAAAAGGTTATCCCTAATATTAAATCACTGAAGAGAATATTAGCTACTCTCAATCGAAAATTTGAAACAGAAAATTCAGAAAAAGATACAATCACACCCCGAAATCTTTTTTATCGTTTATTTATTATTCAAATGAAAACTTCTTTAGCACTGGTGTGATTTGACGCGAATAGCGACGCGAAAAGGAGACAAACACGTACATCTATAGGTTTTAGCCTGGAAGAGACTCCCCACTCTTGTCTATTTTAGTTTTCTGAGGGTTTTACTTCTACCGGGTGTGAATTGAACTGATTTTTCTGTTTCAACATTTCGATTGAGGGTCGCTAATATTGTCTACAGTGATTAAATGTTACAATGTGAGGTTTTACTCAAGTTAAAATGAAATAAAAAAAAAATTATCCTAAAGTTTGCATTTTAAGGTATTGGAAAAATTCAATTTCCCCTACATTCGTTAAAAAAAATATATGGATTAGGTTTTTTAATCGAAAATACATACTTTCTGTTTACTCCAAACATATTATAAAAATCTATAGGTGTACATAAAAATTAGTGTATATTTGATTGTAATGCTTCATTCATCGTTGATGCGATGAGTTGTTGTGCGTATGCCCGTGATGGGGTCTATAGTGATGAGCTCTGGAGTTGTGAAATTTGTATTAAAAATTGCAATGGGTGGCAAGCGAGCTGTTTGAAAATTGAATGTACCGGGACTGAATGTATGGAACTCGGAAGATGAGAGTGGGTCGCAGGAGGGGTTTTGCTGGACCGGGAAGGGGAGAGGGGGGAAGGTGGAAGGGGAAAGCGTGAGGGAAAGGGTGCGCAGGAGGGAAAAGGGCGGCAGGAGGGGAACGGTATGAATGGAAAAGGACCCGCAGGGAGACACCATTTATTTATTAAGTGGCATTGCAACGCATGCCGAGAGTTCTCTAGCAAGTAATAAAATACTAACTTATAAGGTTAGTAAATTTACTAATTTTCAATTCTTTTATGGAAATACCGCCCGAGTATCTACAACCAGGGCTATAGAACTATAGATTCCTCAATTGAAGTATGCTGTGAGGTCGAAGGGGGAGAGAAGATGGAGCAGAAGACGGTTGGGAAGTTACTGGCTATTGTCACCAAACATAGTTACAGCCATTTCAAGTAATGGTTTCGATTCCAAACAGTGGTTATTCGCCAGGGCGTTACTGAGAGCGTTTCTGTGCAAATAATGCGTATGGATTTAGAAATTTTAACATTTAAAATTAATAATAGAAGAATTAGTATGTAAATGAGGCAAATAGTGTGAGCCAAGATCGAGTTGTTTGGTGGTCCGTCCTCTCTGCGTATCCCTGCAGCGAAACGGTGTGATGGTTGGTAAGTTAATTAATAGGTAAATTAAAAACTCATCACCAGTGATCCTAGTGATGATGTATCATTTTCCCAATTTTCGACCAAAAAAAGAAATAAAATATAACATCCCTTATTATTCCTATATTTTCCTAAATATAAAATTTATTTACCTTGCAATATTTCCTCTCTTAAATATAGCTGGCAACTGAAAATGTGCACTGCCCTCATGTTTAAGGGCGTTTAACCAGCCAGCGGCAGAAAATCCACATTTCATCGAAAAATGTTCTTACGATCATACAGGGCGGTTCCAATGAGAAAGATTAATTATTCTCAGTACCAGATTTTTAAAATTATAACTTAATATCGATTTTATTTCATTCCAAAGTTGCTTTAATTTATACCTGCATCCAAAAATGCTGAAAGACGTGACGATAAAACAATTAAAATTATGTGCTTTTTGTAATTATTTTTTGATCATAAGTATTTATCATTTTACAATAATGTCTTAGCAAAATATGAATGTAAAAAAATCTGAAATATATTAGTTTGTAAGTGCGCAAATAAATACACAAACGAAACACGTGTACATATATATTTTTAAATGATTTTATTTAAACTAAAATTAAAATTCTGAAACATACGTTTACCAGACAATGCATTGATTTATTTTACTGCATGATTATATGTTTTAAATGGGTGTTGTATAATACAAAATCTTTTTTGATAATTTAACAAATCTGCCAACGACCTATGGTATATAACCTTATTATACTATGTTATGAAGTACTTTCTTGAATCTTTACTTCCAACCCCTGTACGATGATTTGCGCTAGGTACTAAATTCAGTATTATTTTTTGTAATGTTCGTCACACCTACGTTGCCTTGATTGGCCGAGATTTCGGTGGGAGGGGGTAAGTAACGGAGCCGAAAGGCTTCGGGCGCTCTCCAGGCTTCTTCTGGTCTTAGCTTCCCTAGGGGTCGGTCACGATACCTTCGTGGTTGGCTCGGATCCTTAATATCACAACAGTTTTTTGTGTTTATAGATTAAAATAAATTCAGTGATGTTTTCTGACGAGGAGCCAGCTCTGCAGATGTAACCCGTGCTAGATAACGTACGTAAGCCTTATTTAATTATGTTATCAAATCATTCCTTTTATTGTGGTTTAAAATCATTAACTTTCCGCTCACAAAGAGATACACGCTTTTTCCTAGTTGCGTAGAGACATAAATAAATTCTTCAGTATTTAAAGCGACAATCAATCTTTTAATTTATTACAACCTTACCTGTATTAATTCTACCAATGAAGCGATGATTGTTCTGAATCAAGTACCCGAGCGGACTGCAAACACGATAATCTACCGAATGAGCTAGCGGTGAGGATTCGTAAGTATTTAAATACAACATTGTGGTTTTATTCTTTATTAATTTACCTATAATTCCGTAATCAAGCGGTTCAAAACCGTAATTATGTAACAACTAATAAAAGTTTACTAGATAAAAGAAAAATCTTTCGAGACCAATTTATAAATTATTGTGGAAAAGAGTCAATACGTCTAAACACTGATTTAAAAATGACATATTTCTGGTTTTCTCTGGTTATACGCTCTTAAAGTGTTATCGCAGAGCAAAATGTGATTATTTCTGTTGCGTTGCCTGTGGGAGGCGATTTCAGACCTCGTCCGGAATTAACGGCTAATCACAACGCTGTATTTAGTTTTAAAATATATTCACGACCCAATCATTTCCAGTCTCGGCTAGGGATTCGCCTACTACTATGTACTCGCCTTTTTTCTACGGCTAGGGCACGGTGACAACAACAACAACAACAGCGGCGTTTCATTTCTTTGATGCGTGCGAGGGAGATGTATGATAATTAGTTCATTTTTTCTCTTGAGGGAAGCAGACATAAACTTAATTATTTTTCTCATGGCCTCTTGTGTGGAGCTAATATAAAAAATATATATAAAAATGGCACGACCAAGTGAATCAGATACTTGATTCGGGCCACGTCAAGAGTCAGAATAATAGAAGAGCATGTGTGAAACGATGTATGAATGTGAACGAGGCAAGGAGTGTGTGCCAAGACCGGGTTTTTTGGCGGTCCGTCCTCCGGAAACGGAAAAAATCACTTGAAAAAGTGCAATTACATGGGATGAAAACCACACAATTGACAATTAATTTGTTACTTTTCAATATAATCTCCGTCCATTTCCACAGCTTTAGTCCATCTTTTAACAAAGGGGTGTATCACAGTGTTGTAAAAAGCACGGTCACGTCCAGAACACCATCGCCATAACTTTCCCTGCCGGTCACACAGTTTTTAATTTTTGTCCTTGATGAGTTTGTGTGATGCCATTCCGTTGACTGCCTCTTTGATTCAGGTTTTAAAAAATGTACGGATATTTTGTCTCTGGTCAGAATTTTTTCCAAAAACTAAGCGCTAAGTGTTGTATTGTGATGCTATTGTTTTTCTTATTTCTTTATTCTGGCCGGTTAAGTTTCTTGGTTGTCGAATAATCGTCATAGCACTGCCTTTACTGAGAGAGTAAATGCGACATCCGTAGTTATTTGGGGTCACCACGAATGATGTCATCAACCGGCTCAATTTTGCGTTAAGTCACTGCAATCATCGGCCTGCGCCGCTCCGCTTTTCATCAGCCAGCGGCATTTTTCTACGTTTATTTATTTATGTTTTTAGTTCATTTTCAATCGTTGCTAAAGGCTACCAACTGATTTTTTCATTTTATTTATTTATTTTCCATGATTTGGTTTGCCCTTTTTTATTTGTATTAACTAACACTAATGGGTTTAATGTGTGGTAGCCGTTCTGAATAGTAGATATTATGTTTTTTTTTAAATTATTTATTACTCTTATTTTTATTTTAAACTTTATGAGTAAAATCTCAAATTGTAATATTTAATTAAATGAAGAAAATATTACCGAAACTCAATCGAAAATCTAGAGAGAGAAAAATCAGAAAAAGATATTGGTTCCACTGGGACTCGAACCCAGGGCCCTTTGCTTACATGGCAAGAGCTCTACAAACTGAGCTATGGAACCCATTTCCAATTCGGTCATTTTTAACTGTATCATACTTCGACTAAGAACTACCAACATTATCTACATTTTCTTAACGCACTTATTGGCTGCTATCTTTATACATGATTGCAAGATTCAACCCGAACTAAATGCTATCTAGATAGTATCTGGATAAATATTTATCCATTTTATTTTAATATGCGACATCTATTGACTTTTTCTGCAAGTCTAGGAGAGTCTTCATCCTTTTTACATAGAGCGAAAGAAAATTGAGGTTACAATATGTGTTGTTATACATTTGTCTAATAAAATATGTATGTTTTTTTATTATTTTTTTTATTATCAGTAACTTAAGTTAAAAAAAACGTAAGGTGAGCCATTTTGAAAACTTTTTTGTTTGTACTTAAATTTTTATAATTAAAAAAATATGTTTATTTCGAATTATATAATTTTAAAGCGTATTTCATCACCTTTCTAAAATAGTTTTTAGTATGTGCTCAGAAATATTCCAAATGTTTGCATTTTATTGTAAAGCGAAAATATTTTGACCATCTTAAAAAAATGCCTAATTTTTGAAGGGAAAGACGTTTCTGACTTACTTTATTAACAAGTGATTCCTGACAATAATTTATAGAGTAAAAAACGTTATTGAAACTCCGGAAACTCTGGTAAACTTGTGTTTATATTAAACGAATGAAAAATTCGTTCATATGTCGTCACTGGTATTTAGGTATCACACAACATACTATACACACCTATTTTTGGTAGCATTTTAAAGGGTTCCCTTAACTCCACGAATCAGTGATCCATATTATTGGTATTTATTATTGAATTTCATTGCTTTCCAACTACGAGTATGCTTGCGTAACTTTATATTATAATACTTCAATTTCATCGCTCTCTTCAACCGAAATTCTATTGCAAATAAAAACAAACGCTTGTTTATTATTAAACTCATAATAACGGGATAACATTCCTATTTTACAATCCTTCCTAATTTAGGGAAATAAATTTTATTCTAAATCCATCCGCTCACGGTGCAACTGTTGGCAGCTCAAGTCTCCATCTACTGTATTTCAATGGCGGTCCGCCCGCTACGCAAATTATTATCAAAGTCCTGTATTCATCGCCGACGCAACAGTGCAACAGTCACTCGCAACTCGCCGTGCTAGTCGCCGGCGCGTTTCAGTTTCTAGGTTGCCATGGTTGCTCCTCACGATCAGTTTTAGAGTAATTTGCGATATGTCCGAGCAGGGAAATATCGATTTTATTCAGGAGGTTGATAAATTACCTTGCATTTATGACTACAGACCTGCTAATTATGCACGGGAGAGTATGTAACGCATAAATAATTATTATTACTTTTTCATACAAGTAAGTACTATTAAGCACTAACGTATTTATTTATTTGCAAGTTGTTGCAAATGCAATAATTAATGGACAAGTTGGTGGGCTGGCGTTTTGAGAGCGGAAGTAGGAGATAAAAGGAATATGGCGGCCGACATAAATTTACGAATAGAGGTGGTCGGAGTTTTTGAGAAGTTTTTGGTTAAACTCATTAAAAGTCGCGTTAGATATATTATAATGAAATGGCAGTGTAGAACTGAAATCATCCTGTTGTTTCGGATATAGAGACTTGCAAATTATTGTTGTTCCACCATATTGGACTTATCTTAGGAGAATTTTGTGCCATTTCCCTGCTTTTGCCTTGTTGGAGGGCATTTTGAGTGATTGTTGAAAGGTACATATGATCAAACAGGTGTTAGTCCAGTCAGTGGGGAGTTTTACCTTGCAAAAAGTTAGGTAGTAGCGATTTTGATATATGTTGTTAAGATTGGGACTCTAAGGAAAAAAAAATTATTGTGGTATGCCCAGTAGGTCTACTCCACAGATATACCAGCGATGGTAGATTTCGAAATTATGTTACATGTTGGCTATTACGTAATCATATTTTTTGTCGATCCCGGTTGGTTGATATCGACGTCTTAATAACAGTCTTCGTCATCAATGTCATCATCTAACTCATTGCCTGTGATACTGAGATTCTGGGCTTCCATTGACAAAATCTCTTCTTCTTCGTCTTCGACATCGATGTGAACCTCTGGCGAATTTCGGCATGTTTGACCATTACAGCACCCACATACAATAGAACACTTCAATCCAGCTTTCCTGCAGCTACATGCAACGCCGCATCCTTTTTTACAATTGCATGAAATAAAGTTTAATAAATTCTCGGGTTTTTTTATTGTTACCAAATTTAATTTGTAGAACTCCATTTAAATTTTTATTTATTTTATATATTCAATAATTTTATTATTAAATTAATAAAAACAGTTTATTTATAAACAAGTTCTGCTGGTAATTATTATTACGTGTGACAGCTGTTTCGCCTTCTGAGGGCATTATCAAACTGTTTGATAACTCCCTCAGAAGGCGAAACAGCTGTCACGCGTAATAATAATCACCAGCAGAACTTGTTTATAAATAAACTGTTTTTATTAATTTAATAATAAAATTATTGAATATATAAAATAAATAAATAAAAAATAAAAATAAATCTCGGGTGCTGGTTTCTTTGTCATTCTTACTAGAACAAGCCCGTTGGTGTCACGTTTCCAGCCCCAGTTTCTGGATTTTTTTGGATTCCATACCATTTTTGGACTGGCAAAGAGGCAAGATTGAATTTGCTTTTTGTTGTCGACTTTGCGAAACGTTTGATGCGGACTTCTTCCAATGTTTCCTTATCCATGTCACCCCCGTACAAAGCAACAAGAAAGCGTGTTCATGCAACTGCTATGTCTTCTGGTGTTGCATCATGTTGTTTGAAGATTCCTATCATGGCATTGAGTCTTGTGTCGTTTTGCACAAGCGAACAAAATTTTGTTTTTCCTTGGTTGAAGAAGGACGATGTTGTATCGCAGCCGCTAAAGGCATGAAGAAACGGAATATTCTCAGCCACCTCTTTGTATTTCACACTATTCGCGGAATACAGTCTTTCAAAAGTTTTGCCTCTCCCGGGTTTGCGAAGATATATACTACTTTTGGGTGGTGCTAATGCTGTCAGCAGAACTAGGAGATCAACGTCTTCGCCAAGAATGAAAACAGCGTCATATGATGAACACAAGGAAATCGCAGTATTGACAATCAACTCATCAGCATCTTCTTTAGCCTGCTTAACTGTAAAATCATCCTGTATAAATTGCTTTGTAAGCATCGAAATCAGACGGACTTTTTTATTTTCATTAGCTAAAAATCGTTCTTGTGAAACTTGAACTGGCATTGTTTCATCGAAAAGAACATCTACAGACATATGCTTCTTCGATCGGCGAAGTCTTTCTGCGGTTTTCGTATTTTTTTCACAATCATCAAGCGGATATCCATCGAAAATAATGACTGCATTTGATCCATAGTGATTTCTTACATAGTGAACGTACTTCTCGCAAATTGACCCAAAATAATCTTTCCGATTCCATACAACTTTATGTAAAAGATATCCTCCATCCACAACATTAATTTTGCTACCTTCAAGTTGCACGCCTTTTGGAAGTTGTTCGAAAAGACCATAAAATGACGATTTCGTACCTTTGCGCATTCCTTCTTCAGTGAAAAGCGACAAAGGAAATGGGGCGAGTTCGAATTTAAGGAAATCCTTCAATTCTTCGTCGGATTTCTTCACAATACACATTCTCTGGAACAACATTAGCGGGTTGATGGAAATAGTTGTTTCGCCGACCTTGATGCTGCTGTTGACTGCTACTAATGGAATAACTTTGTCCTTACGTTTAAATTTTATAGATTCAAAATTTTCAGACGTGGTAACCATGTTCGACATCCTACCGGACCGCTAGCCACGAGCACACTGAGTGACCGAGCATCCAGGCAACGTCCTGTAACCAGGACTCAATCAGTGTTGCCAAGTCAGCTGTAGACTAGGATCCCACTATAACAAATCAACGTCATCGAACACACGGATGATGCTATATAAGTACATTGTAACGTAGAAATACATTAAAATGATATTGTGTAATATTTTCGTACAAAATTTATCAAGAAAAATGGAGTTTTACAATTTTTTGTCAAAATTTTCTTCTTTCAACCGCTGTAACTCGTTACCTATTAGACTTACAAAAAATTGTAAAACTTTCTACAAAAAATGTAGGTAATTTAGTTTTCTTTAAGTTTGCTTTCAAAAATTTGGTTGTAAAATCAACCACTTCATAATTATTTTGAAAAAACCAAATTTTGGCACCTTCAATCCAAGATGGCGGGTCGAGCTCGACCCCCCCAAGGTCGAAAACTTTTTTCTTTAGAGTCCCAATCTCAATAACATATGTAAAAATTGCTACTACCTAACCTTTTGCAAGGTGGAGCCCTTTTTTATCCCCCACTGACTGAACTATGTGCGTAATTTATAAATATTTTTCTCACAAAAAATATTAGATTTCTTATTAATCAAACTTTTAAAACCAAAGAGAAGAATGTACCTACTAAACTATAGCAATAATGCTATAATTTTGAAATTTTCCAACATTAAAAATTTAACGAAGCTAAAAAAATTGGTTATTCAGGAACAACTAACGCCTGGTGAAGAAAGCTAAACTTAACACTTCACGGAAATTTAAAAAAAGTATAGCTTTAATTGACATAATAGAAACCATTGTTATGGTTGCCCATAATTCCTACGAACATACTATACAAGCGGCAGGCAGCTGTGTGTCACGTGCTCAGTACATGTACATTCTCGCGTGATTATTGCTGTCCCTCTCAGGCTGGCAGAAGACATTACCATATATGGCTACACGGCGCGAAATCCAGCCAATGGCAGAAGACATTACCTTATAGGGCACGCGTTAGAGTCTTCCGTCTCGCTCATCACGGACAGAGAACTCCGGCCACCGTTCACCGAAGCAACAGACATATTTCAGACAACGGCGCGAGCGGTCGTACGCACTACTACGTACTGTCGGGCAGTATGCCACCCTTTGACGCGGCTAATTAAGTCTTCACTTACGATCTCAGTATGGCGCTATCACGACAGACGCCTGTATAATCCTACTGCCGCCTACTTTATACCATGGCAGCCCTGGCCGCCCGGCTTTTAATCCGCCTACCATGCCGATAGCCGCTTAATTCACCGTTATCACCCACCGGTTCGGTAAGCTGACCGAATCCGCCCACCATGATGCCGAGAAGCCGCCCACGCACCCCGAGCCGCCCATTTCCTGCACCCGATCTATGAGCTTTGCTCTAGATCTCTCCACTTCGTAGGAAGCTGCCTGCATCCGTACGACGCCACGTGAGATTTTAAACCCTCTTATAGTATTTCCGAGCCTAAATTCAGTAGTATTTCTAGTGCCTCTCTCTCTCTCTTATGCTAGGCCTTAAACAGCTTACCTGGTTGCCTGTACTGTTCACCCTTGCATTATTGAATACATTTGAATTGTGCCCAAACCTTGTTTCATTGGAGTCAACCATCGACAGCCTCGGAGGAGCCCTACGACCCTGAGCTGAGCCTTCCAAGCCGAGGCATATTGCCCCCGGGGGGCCTGCTTAACACTTGTTTCCCCCCCGGGAGGGACATATTTCTGGAGACCAGAAGTATAACACTGGACCCTACGTGGCTTCAGTATCACCCTGGCCCCAGGAAGTATGACACTGGCGCGCCAACTGGGCCGAAGTCTTGTCGATTGTTGTCTCCCTAGAAACATAATTATGTAATCTTAGCTATAAATATTTTATATTTGTGCTCCCATCAACAACGGTAGTTCTGTGTGAATTATTCTAAACGTCGCGAGTCCGTCGGCTAGTGCTATTCGAGTGTTAGGTATTTTAAACATCGCTTATTACCGTAACGTCTTACGCTATTACGTTCTATCGCGGCAGTCAGAGTTGTTCGTCATTCGCGCGGAATTTTTTTTAATTGAGTAATGAATCTCGTTATTTTAAAATCTCCGAGTAGCTGCTCTGTAAGTTGCGTTATTTCTTCCTTGAAGAGCAGTGGTTGTTTCCAATAAAACGTAGTGACTACTGTCGGATTGTGCTCGTTCACATCCGTTCCCCTGTAATAGGAAGTTGTAAATGCGACTGCCAGCAACTGCTCTCGTCTTATATTATTCGTCCGAAATTTTTTTTTGCTTTGTTCATTATAATAACGCAAAATCATGGAGGCCACCATACCAATAATGGATAGAATATTAAATTTCGAGAAAGCAAACGCGTCGGTAATAAGAAAAATGTTGACAGATAGAGGCATAGTCCCCAAAAGGGCTTTGTTGTCTTTACGGAAACAATGTGTCGAGTTTAATGAATCCCTTAGTGGGCGGGTTGAGTCTCCTGCTATTTTATTAAATTCTCCAAGTGTAGCAACCACCCCAAAAACTAGTAATTCGGGAAACCTCGTTAACATAGTATCCTCGCCTACGCAAAATCACTATGAAAGGACTACCACAAGGTACGTTGAAAGAAAAATAGTTAATTTAACAAATTGGAAAATTTCTTTTGACGGGAATTCGGATGTCCGCGCTTTTTTAGACAGAATCGCCGAATTACAATACGCGAGGGGCGTTGATTGTCAAGATTTGGCTAGGGGTTTTGTCGAACTTCTCACTGGTTCAGCACTATTATTCTATAGGAAAATTTTCAAAACTAATCTAAAGTGGGAAGAAATTAAAACAGCCTTTTTGAAGAGATTCGAGGACCCGACGTTTCAAATGACTGAGAAGTCGAAGTTATTTAACTTGTGTCAGAAAAATAACGAAAGAGCTGCGGATTTTATTTTGGAAGCTTTAGCTATCAATTCCAAGCTGAATTTGCCGTTAGAAGAGTCGGAACTTTTATCGTTAGTCACAAAAGGTCTCACGCCAGATTACGCACAACTGAAGATCGGTAAAAATATCACCAACGTTTCGGAGTTACAAGCATTATGTGAGGAGATGGATAAAATCAAATTCAGTCGCGCATCAAGTAAAAAGGCAGTCGAGCCGGAGGTCGTCTCAAGTTATAAGGAGGTTGACAGTGATTTGGGAATTAAATCTAAAATTCACCGTTACAAGCAAATGTATAACGTACCGGTTCGGCAGTATGTAAATCTAATATCATCCCTGAATGATAAGTTATCATCACCATTGTCTGAATTAGACTTGGTTCTTATAATTAAAAATGGGTTGTTGCACAAATATAGTAAACTATTCTCGTACGATGTGCCCCGTACTTGCGCGGAGGTAATACAAAGATGCGAGATCTTAGAAGATACTCATTTCGATAATTCCCAACAGAATCACAGGGTTAGAACTTTCGGACGTAATAAAAACTCACAGCTCGCGGCGATTTCACAAAGAACCACGGATATCGCTAATCGTGCTTGTTTTAAATGCAATCAAAACGGTCACTTTGCAAAAAATTGCAATAAAATTAACAGCAACAGCGTCCCGCGCCGTAGCCCACGATGGAAAAAGCCTGATTACAGCAGAGCAAACGATTTTCCTGATCTCTCTAAACCACCCCCGACTCATTGTAATTCGAATCAAAAAAACTTCTAGGCGGTCATTGCAGTCCAAAGCCATCAGCAGAGACAATCGAAAAGGAATGGAATGACTGGTTAGGTTACGTGAAGGTTTTTCTGAATACCGATCCACTCGAGGCAGTGAATGTGAAGTGTAGCGGAGATGGCCGGCCACATGTCACATTCAAAGTTAAAAATCGTGTTTTATCAGGTTTACTAGACTCGGGTGCGTCACTATCTTGTATAGGTGGGAATTTGCACAAACAATTCACGTCTCGTGCGCTGTCCCCTTGTGATCTGGTAATTACTACAGCAGATAACAAGAGACAGGAAGTTTCTGGCAAGCTGTCACTTCCAGTAGTTTATAACGATAAGTTGCAGACCATAGACTTTGTAGTGATACCTTCGCTCGGCCGGAAAATTATTTTAGGCGTGGATTTTTGGAAAAAATTCAACATAGCTCCAAATTTATTTACAGCAAATCAAAGTATTACGTATACTTCCATCTCAGAAGTTAACGTAGTAAGGTCAAAAAACGATCTCACACCCGCGCAACTAAAAACACTTAGTGATGTGATAGATGAATTTCAATCCATATCTTTTGCTAAACGCGGTTTAGGTAAAACTAATTTGATCGAACATGTTATCGAAACTGAAGGAACCCCAATAAAACAACGTTATTACCCCCTGTCACCAGTAAGGTTGAAACAGCTAGAATGTGAGGTGGATAAAATGTTGGAATTAGGCGTAATCGTTAAAAGTAAATCTCCTTGGTCAAACCCGGTTATTTTAGTTCCCAAAAAGGACGGAACAGCTAGGTTCTGTTTGGACAGTAGAAGACTCAATGCTGTTACAAGGGCTCAAATTTATCCGTTGCCAAACGTTCATCGTATTCTTGATAACTTACGGCATGCAAACTTTATTACTTCCTTAGACTTGCTTAAAGCTTTCTGGCAGATACCCTTGCACCCTTCGTCTTGTGAGAAAACTAGTTTCGTAGTTCCAGGTAGGGGTACCTTCATGTTCGTAAGACTACCCTTCGGGCTACGTAATGCTCCTAGCGAACTACAACGCCTCGTGGACACCTTATTTGGTCCAGAATTCGAACCCAACCTTTTTGCATATCTAGATGATCTAATAATTATCTCACGTACCTTTGAAGAACATATTGAACTCCTTAAAAAGGTTTGTAATATTTTAAAGGCCGCCGGATTAACATTAAATATAGAAAAGTCGGAATTCTGTAAATCAAGACTCAAATATTTAGGTTTCGTAGTGGACAAGGAAGGTCTCCGAACAGACCCGGCAAAGATAGATACTATCAAAAATTTCCCCCGACCTCAGAATACAAAACAGGTAAAATCATTCCTTGGATTATGCAGTTATTATAGACGTTTTATCAACAACTTTTCAAATATTGCAGCCCCTTTAACTCACATAACTGGTGGTAAAAAGAACCTACCTAATTTTACGTGGAATGAGGAGATAGAAAAATCATTTTCCGCCTTGAAGAATGCCTTAATTTCAGCGCCGGTACTAAGCTGCCCTGATTTTAAGTTACCCTTTATAATACAATGTGACAGTTCCAATTTCGCCATCGGAGCGTGCCTTTCACAACAATTTGAGGACGCAGAACACCCCGTCGCGTATTACTCCAGAGTACTCTCTAAAACGGAGAGAAACTATAGTACAACTGAACGCGAATTATTGGCCATTCTCGACGCCGTATACAACTTTCGCTCGTACGTCGAAGGGTCAAAATTCACAGTGGTCACGGACCATTCAAGTTTAAAATGGCTTATGTCACTCGAGAATCCAACAGGTAGACTTGCCAGGTGGGGGACACGCTTGTCTCAGTTCGATTTTGACATAATTCACCGTAAAGGCTCCCTTCATGTAGTTCCAGACGTACTATCTCGTATTGAAATTACCCAATTAAATTCATTACTTGGCACGCCTGGCTCTAAAGACAAGTGGTACTCAGAGCTGTATAATAAGTGCGCCAATAACCCACAAGCTAGTCCTAATTTCTTAATACAAGGTAATAGGTTGTATAAGCATTGTAAAGCTGATTTTTCCTTACATACAGACTACGAATGGAAATTAGTATCCCCGGTAGAGGATAGACAGGCCTTAATCTCGGAATGTCATAATTCACCCACAGCAATACACCCAGGTGTGTTTAAAACCTTTAAAAAATTATCGTTAAGGAATTTCTGGCCCGGAATGTATAATGATGTAAAAAAATTAGTGTCCAATTGCAATATTTGCAAGGCTTATAAACATTCAACTAAGCCAGCCTTAGGTCATATGTCCCACCCCAAAAACGTAGATCGCCCAATGCAAAGTCTTAGCGTAGATTTGATAGGTCCCTTTCCGAAAGGTTATGACGGAAACTTTCATATTCTGAGCGTGGTAGACGTTTTTACTAAGTACTGCTGGTTATTCCCATTACGCCACGCGACGGCAAAAACCATAATAGAAGCCTTGGAATACAATATATTTTTACCAATCTCTGTACCTAGAACACTCATAGTTGATAACGGTCGCCAGTTCACTTCAGGTGCTTTTAAAGCCTTCTTGTCTCAATACGGCGTTCCTGATGTATTTTATAATTCTTTCTATACTCCTATGAACAACACGGTAGAGCGCTATAACCAAACCATCGGAACCTCGTTGGCTATTTTGGTGGGCAACGATCACCGTCAGTGGTCAAAGCACGTCAGAACGGTACAAGCAGCAATTAATAATACGGTCAACCTTACTACGGGATACACCCCGTTTTTCCTCATGCACGGCTTTGAACAGACAGTGCATGGCACGTCACATTGGCGTATCTCCCCTGGTGCTAGTCAAAATAACACACAACCAGATACGGTAGTGGATTATGCAAATAAACTACAAGAACTTGTAGCCGTGTATGACAAGGTGAGCGATTCACTCGCCGCCGCGTATAAACAAAGTGCTTTTCGTTATAACACTAGACACAAGTTGGAATCCTATAAAATCGGAGACAGAGTTTGGAGAAGAAACTTCCCTCAATCAAAGGCAGGCGTATATTTTTCAGCCAAACTGGCACCCCGTTTTGTAGAAAACAGAATAAAGGAAAAAATCTCTAGCACGGTATATGTACTAGAGAATTTAAATGGAAAAATTGTCGGTAAATTCCACATTAAAGACATAGTAAAAAAGGGTAGTGACACCCCGGTCGTTGCAACCTTATAAGGGTTTTTATTTATGTTTTTGTTGTTATTTTCTCTGATTAGTCCGGTTATTAGTTGAGATATAATTATTACCCCTTAGGTACAACCCTAGGACGTCATGAACCCTAGTGGTTAGTACGAGGTTATAACACATATAACTTAACCTTTGTTATTAGAGAAGTATACAATTCCTTTCTTAATGGATCGTCATCACAAGTGTTGACAATCCGGGACGCCGGTATGTCGGCACGTGAAGACTTGTGTTATTATTATTATTATAAAAAAAAAGAGGTAACTCACCTTACACTAGTGAAATCACTGATGCGATATTTAGTTCATTTATTGTAATGACTATTATTGGTAGTAATAATTTATTACTTTTCCATCCTAGTGCGTAGCCACTTAGGTTGTTTTTTTTTTTAAAAAAAAAAATTTTTTTTTAAATTTATATATGAATGTGGTTACATAAGTATATAAATTCGTCTAAGAAACAAGACACGTTACACTGATTGAGGGCGTAGTTCAAGGAACCCTAAATTAGGCTAGGTTTTTCATTAGAAAAAACTGCGTTAGGTATTCAGTATCCTGCCCGGGACCGAAGTAGAGACCTAATTTCTATTTTCGTGGAACAATTTGCATTCTAAAAAGTACTTAATTTTAGATGCAATGAAAGAATATGCAAGCATATTCTTTTCTTTTCGTTGACAAGAGACGGCATAAGAAAATTCTTGTACAAGTGGTAGGTATAAGGCACCTAGCTCTCATCATACTGGGATAGGTCATTGGGTAGTAAGAAACTTAGGAACCTTATGGTTGTAAATAACCTTGTGTATATATTAATATAAGGTCATGTATAAATGAAAATATCATTTCAATTATAATTTTTTTTATTTTTTGTCCTTTTTTTTTCGGGTTTTTCAATCTCTTTCATTGTCGAATTATTCTCACATGTAGGTTAAATCGTTATGGTATTGGACATCTCACACGTTGCGATATAGGAGAAATTGGGGCGGTAAAACGTTCACAATCGGGTAGTTACTCACTCCTTAACGGGGTATGTCTCAATTCTAGCGTATGTTGGAGTGAATTCACGATGAAAAGGCAATGTAATAATTATATTACCACATTTTTGTTATCAGAATAGGCCCAATAGACAACACTATTCGGTTCACATAGGTTGTGGTGGTATCGAATTTTAACCTTCTTCCGCGATCATATAACAACGGTTACTCGTTGTGTGGTATTATAGAGCTGTTACAAGTCCGATAGGATGGAACTTGGGTATCGACCTAACGTGTCATTCGGCAGGTAAACTATAATCCAAAGCGTGATAGGATGGCTAAACTCCTTAGAATTAGAGCAGAAGGATTGTTGGAAACGCGAATTTCCGAACAATGGAAGTATATATGATTCCGGTGTTAGGAAGAAATTCGTTACTCAATTAAAAAAAAAAAAAATTTTTTCCTCTTCTAATAACATTGTCGGTAGTATTAAATTTTCGTATTTTTTGGTAAAAATACGTGGCGTTGTTGTTATTTATTTTAATTTTTTTTTTTCTTCTCTCCTTACGTAGTCAAACCCTGAGAGTTTAAGTTGAGTTGAGACAAACTCGAATTGAAAGTTATTTAACAAAATTGTACACACACACATAGAGTTTTTGGTGGGTAAACAAATGTATATTCAAGTGTTTTAATTATGATAAATGTAATTAATTAAATTACTATATAAATATTTTGTAAACACGTAATTGATTACTTCGGTATCAATATGGTAAGCCAGCGTGTAAAGTCCTTGCCATATCAGGACGCAATTGTACGGTAATTTGTAACTTGCTATATCACTGTATTCAAATAAGGAGTAGTACTTCTCGTAGTAAGAAGATTTAAGAGTATGCACCCAGTTGAGTAAATTAGCTCGGTAATGTCATAAAGTTATGTCATTCGGGTCTTATTGTTCTTATTAGAGAATAATGTAATTGCACTTATGGTCAGTACGGTTCGTCTGGTTATTTTGGTGGGAACACCTAGAGGGTGTCCTATGTGGTTTCGTCGAACGCAAGTTCACCGTGAGGATTCCAAGGGATCTATCCGGTTGTCTATGTCGTTGCGGCAAGGGTATATTTCTAGTATACCAAGTACAGCGCTGTACGGGTCACCGAGGGTGAGTCGAGAAAACATGAGAGGATTCATATTATGCCTGAAAATTAATATTCATGATAGGTTTTGTAGCATTACCTTACAATTATATGCGAACATGAGAGGATGGTCGTTTATGCCTGATAATTAAATGCAAACCAGACAAACCATGACAAGCTGAGAGTGCGGGAAACTAACATTTGGGTTGGAATTGAATTGTGAAAATAGCATAAAGTGTATAAAAACAAAGTTGTATAATTTAAAAAATTCCATTGTAAAACGCGAATATGAGTGATTTCGATCATTTCATGACATTGGTCAGCGTACAATATTCCATAACAGGAATAAAGTGTATAAAAACAAAGTTGTATAATTTTAAGAATTCTATTGTAAGACGCGAATATGAGTTGGTTTCGATCATTTCATGACATTGGTCAGCGTACAATATTCCATAACAGGAATAAAGTGTATAAAAACAAAGTTGTATAATTTTAAGAATTCTATTGTAAGACGCGAATATGAGTTGGTTTCGATCATTTCATGACATTGGTCAGCGTACAATATTCCATAACAGGAATAGTGTTGGAAATTTTTTGTCTAATTTTAAGATTTTTACATGGTAGTAATCCTTCTCGGAAGGGTCATGTTTTCTTTATTTCTTCATGCACCTTCGTTAGCGTGTCTTGTATCGCACTAGGTACGTCACATTTTTTTTTAATTTCTTGAGAGAGTTGGCAACCTTTGTTCAGTTTATTGCTAGTTTTTTTTAGCTTGGCTCACAGGTAGTTAAAATTTTGTTGGCTCTTAGGTAGGGAGTGTTTAAATCCTGGTGAAGAGGTAGCTCTGTACCTCACATTGTGGCAATCATCGCATCACATGCTGTATGGAAGGTCGTGGTCCCCTGCATCAGCCTCGCTGCCTTTTCCCTTCATTTTTCAGGGGGAGGAGGGTAGTGTTATGGTTGCCCATAATTCCTACGAACATACTATACAAGCGGCAGGCAGCTGTGTGTCACGTGCTCAGTACATGTACATTCTCGCGTGATTATTGCTGTCCCTCTCAGGCTGGCAGAAGACATTACCATATATGGCTACACGGCGCGAAATCCAGCCAATGGCAGAAGACATTACCTTATAGGGCACGCGTTAGAGTCTTCCGTCTCGCTCATCACGGACAGAGAACTCCGGCCACCGTTCACCGAAGCAACAGACATATTTCAGACAACGGCGCGAGCGGTCGTACGCACTACTACGTACTGTCGGGCAGTATGCCACCCTTTGACGCGGCTAATTAAGTCTTCACTTACGATCTCAGTATGGCGCTATCACGACAGACGCCTGTATAATCCTACTGCCGCCTACTTTATACCATGGCAGCCCTGGCCGCCCGGCTTTTAATCCGCCTACCATGCCGATAGCCGCTTAATTCACCGTTATCACCCACCGGTTCGGTAAGCTGACCGAATCCGCCCACCATGATGCCGAGAAGCCGCCCACGCACCCCGAGCCGCCCATTTCCTGCACCCGATCTATGAGCTTTGCTCTAGATCTCTCCACTTCGTAGGAAGCTGCCTGCATCCGTACGACGCCACGTGAGATTTTAAACCCTCTTATAGTATTTCCGAGCCTAAATTCAGTAGTATTTCTAGTGCCTCTCTCTCTCTCTTATGCTAGGCCTTAAACAGCTTACCTGGTTGCCTGTACTGTTCACCCTTGCATTATTGAATACATTTGAATTGTGCCCAAACCTTGTTTCATTGGAGTCAACCATCGACAGCCTCGGAGGAGCCCTACGACCCTGAGCTGAGCCTTCCAAGCCGAGGCATATTGCCCCCGGGGGGCCTGCTTAACACTTGTTTCCCCCCCGGGAGGGACATATTTCTGGAGACCAGAAGTATAACACTGGACCCTACGTGGCTTCAGTATCACCCTGGCCCCAGGAAGTATGACACCATTTTGTATTTTAATATTAAATGAAAAAACACACATTGAATTGTTATTTGTCAGTGGATTTCACTTTTTTTCTTTTATTCATCAATTATTTTCTTTTTCGATAACATTATGTTATCGCAAAGGAAATCCTTTCTCTGTAATTTTAAATGATGGCCTAGAACACCCTTGAAGGGTGAAAGCCAGAAATAATTGAAAAAAAAACATTTTGTTTTCTAGGTCACCAAACTACGCACAGCCTTCATTATGGAGTCGAACGATATTTGTATAGGTACATAAGTAAAAAAATTAAATTATTAATCATACCACAAGTTTTGGACAAATACCAAGCAATAAAATCATTTAACAAGATTACACTCGATTTAAAAAATGAGAGAAACAAAAAACACGTCTCGTGCAAAATTAAGAGTTGGATTAAGGAACCATAAAGACAGTATTACAAAAAATTATAGACTAAAAGAATAAAACATTTTATACATACATACATATACGTAACATGTAATACCATCACAATACTCACTTCATTCTATTCAACAATACCTAATTATATTTGCGTAATTTGTTCATTACCTATATCATTCATGAATGTATTTTATTTCGATTTATCCTTTCATCAATTTATCTTTTTATTGGTTTTTATTAAATTACGAAATAGACGCTTTAGTACGGGAAAGGCGCCCCATGAGGCGAGGCCTATGTTATAATAAATTGTGAAAATATAACATTATATTATTGAATGAATAAATAAATCAACGAAACGAAAAAAAATTTAACATGATAATTTTACACATACCAAGAACACTAAAAATAAAATGCGAGTGAAGAAATGTAGTACGAAAGAAAAAAACCGCATTGCGCGTCGTGTAACATTTGGAATCGGGCGGCTCACAATAACCCTCCTTATGTAGTTGGCAATTAGGTTTAAATTCCCATTTAACTCCAGCTGCCCGTTTCAATTTATGCATGAACATCGCCAAAAGCGTGCTTTTTGTATTGCATTGAACAAATATATAAAAATTTTATGATCGCTTTCTAAAGAATTTTATTTGCCAAAAAGGACTTATCAAAAAAATAGTTTATTCCAAAGGCCAAAATGTGTTCTACTCACAGTAGGTATTTAGTTAAAGCATATAAAATATTTGTAAGCGTTCAAATTTTCAAACCAAAAACACATGATTTGGATAATTCTATTTCGGATACTGAAAATAGTACATGGAATTGTCAGTGTTCATTAAAATAATAAAATGACTCTAATAATATGACTGTTACCGGTTTCAGCCTTTTAAAAAAATCAAAAATTCATTCATAAATATTATAACATTTTTCTTGACAATAGACATGACAATAATAAATTGGGTGGTTACTAATAATATAACTTAAATATAAGATATTCCCCAAATAATATTAAAGTCATCTATAAACCCGAGGTAATTATGTCTACCGCTTATAACCAAAGAACTAGAAATCCAATAGTCATACGATATTGACGATGTTACTGGATGACCTGTCTTTCGGAAGCATATTATAATTGAACCCGCGTCTGTAATCTATAAAAAACATAAACATATAAACATAAGTCCGCATTATAATGCATGCAAAAGCAAACGGAGAGGCTTTTATAAGCAAAAGATTTGCCTATTTCAAGGCGACCCCCAGCGACGCGCGACGCCTCTCCCGAATTGGGAGGTAATCAAATGCCGAAGTAACGACCCCACCCACGAGACGAAATTGGAGCCATTTTTATGCGCGAATAGGTTTTTATTTGATTTTCACGAGGCCCCCTGAGGTAGGGGACATAGCTGTGGACTAATGTCTGCTGACGGTCGTGGCAAGGAAAACCAACTCAATTTTTATAAGTGTTTTGATATAATTTTGGTTGTGTACATATACGTAATACTCTAAAATGTGTACACAATTTACATAATATTTATCTAACATTTATTTTGGCTAGAGTTCTTTATTTTTAAAGAAGCTTGTCCTTAAAAACCACTTAACCGTCATAAGGTTCATTATTAACCCATAAGGCTAATTTGTTCGCTTTTCGGAACCACTCATATACTCACTGAAATCTCACAAAGATCTAAACGGCGTTATAAAAAGAAAGCACCACGCTTTTTTTAAATTTAAAAGTTAACCACGATATTAAAATGAATTTACACCTATATGAAACCAAAACCACTTTTAAAATATTTTGCATTTGCATTCAAAATATTTATATTTAAAAGAACGTATGTTTTTTTCTAATTATAAAATTTGAAATCGTATATCATCACCTTCCAAAATCACGAAAAGTTTTCGAATGCGGTCACAAATATTCTATGTCTTTGGATTTATTGTACAACGGAAATATTTGACATAATTATTATTATAAACTAGCCGCTACCCGGCATGCGTTTCTATGCCATTTAATACAGAAACTGTTTCTCCCTGCGTGTCCTTTCACATTCGTCCCGTTCCCCTTCCGCCCCCCCCCCCTCCCCCATTTTTACACAAATTTCATAATGCCAGAGCTCCCAGAAATGACAAATACAACAAAAAAAAAGAATAATCCAATTTGATGCAGTCGTTCGGAAGTTATGCGCGTACATACATTTCGGCGATTTATTTTTATACAAATTTCATAATGCCAGAGCTCACCAGTAGTTTTATAAAAACTTTTTCCTGACAATAACGAACACAACAAAAAAAGAATTATCCTATTTGGTGCAGTCGTTTGGAAGTTATGCCCGTATATACATTTCGGCGATTCATTTTTATTTATATAGATAGGCCCGAAGCCTGAGGGGTTAAGCAAAGAGCTCTCAAATGAGAGCCCTTGGGAGGATTTGATGAGTAGCTTCATTTCTCGTTACATTAAGTAAAATGAGAGAATTGATTGGCTGTTTGGGATTCAGCCAATTCGGTTGGTGTGTTTCTCCTTCTCGATCTGCTCCCTCTTATCTCTCCACCTTTACCTTAAATATCATCTACTATCTAAAATCTTAAGGGCCAGAAATTTTGTATTTATTTATTTTATTTTACACCCAGAGGGCTTTTACATAAATTATAAAGGCAGTACATCTTTGTCGGGAGAAAGAAATAATATAAATAAAGTTACGATAGAAATAAAAAGTAAATTAATGAATTAAAAATACAAGCAACGAGAATTTAAAGTACAGTGATAATAACAATAAGTTACGATAAAAAAAATTCGTACATAATATAAAAATACAAACAACAAAAATTAAAAGTAAGGTGATCAAACGTTTACAAAAATGCAACATTAACCATGTCTAATAACACCTAAGTATTAGTTTCGCATAGTGCCAAACCGCTGTATCAATAGTACCTCCTGTAAGTACCTCTGCAAGTTGCAGGAGTTCGGAACTGTCGAATTTGGATTATTATATTTTAGTTAAGAAAGTTTTTTTTTTTAAATAACTAAATAATACTAAAGGTTATGATGGTTTATATTATTTCAATGAATTTACTAAGATATTACATTTAATTACATTAATAAGGTAGGTAGAGATAGTTTAATAAATTTAGTGAGTTATTATATCATGGATAGATAATTTCATAATTTCATTTTTAAATTGTGTCAGCGACGTATTCCATACATCTATGTGCGAATACATATTGCCCAAGTGTTGAATTCTGTGTAGTGGTATATTGAATTGTGCCCTGCTCGTAGTATTACCACAGTAAAATTGTAGTACTGACCTTGTGTTTCTCGCGTAACATTAAAAGTTATGAGCGCCTAGAATTCGGGGCTGTCAATTGTATTATGCAAGATTTTAAATAAAAATACTAGATCGAAAAAATTTCTTCTATCACTTAAATTTAATAGAATAGATAATCGCAGTAGATAAGTGTAGTTTAATTGTTCTTTCGGTATTTTTAGTTTATAATTTAAAATCTTAGGATTTTTTTTGTACTATTTCTATTGTTTGAGAATGCACGTCATAGTGAGGAGACCATACAGTTGAGTTATATTCTACCTGACTTCTCACTAGTGATGTGTATAGAAGTTTTAATGTTGAATGACCCCGAAAAATTTAATGTTTTAATGTTAAATGACCCCGTTAAACACCAATCTAGGTGCGTTCCAACTTTCCATCAAATTTTATAACGCTGACAAGCTTAATAGCATGATAGATATCTTCTTATGCTAATCACAATTTGTTCAAAAGCTGAAACTTACTTAAAAGCGGCATTTAACAGTAGCCTTACTACTGTCAAAAAATAAATTGGTATTGAATGGCCATCTGATGATAATGGTACAATTGAATTTGTGTGAAGCAACCCATATCATGTTTAACA
Organism: Limnephilus lunatus; assembly: GCA_917563855.2. Lineage (NCBI taxonomy): Eukaryota > Metazoa > Arthropoda > Insecta > Trichoptera > Limnephilidae > Limnephilus > Limnephilus lunatus. The sequence goes on from OU830601.1 coordinate 54,966,036, forward strand.
CATTTGTTTAAAATTTATTATTTTCTTTATTGAATTAGCATTTTATACATATCGTCTATTAATTGCGAATTCACATTCCTTAAGTATTATTTTTGGTAAATATTTAATTATGATTAATTAATTTATAAAATAATATTTTTTTACATTTCTATTTTCAAAAAAGTACTCTCTCGCAAATAACGCAGCTGGTGGGAAGGCGCATCTGCTGTCAAGACCTGAACACACCTCATCCGATGAACCTTGCTAAGCTACCAAACGTAACAAATCACTTTGGGTGTACTCTGGTGGTTACTCACCGGGGCGATACTAAGAGAATCTTAGTTATTTGTATTAAAACAAAGATATACGTCGTGTTAAGGGACGTACCGGACATGCTTCTACCAGTGATTCCTGACATTATTTATCGTCAAAAATGAAAATGAAATTTTGGTCTTTTCTTTGGTGACTTTTTCGACTATCTTTTTTCAATTTTTTTTTTGTTAAAAATTAATCAAAAAAAAAAATCTGCTTTAATCACTGGTCACTCAGCCGAGTAACCGACCATTCTCTTATCCCGCCCCCAACAGTCCAATATCCACGATTTTTTTATGTTTTTGTAGAAAAAAAATCAAAAATGTCGCAGCGCAACAAAATTTTATTTACAATTTTTACTCCAATAATGTCAGGAATCATTGGTCAAGGTAAGACAAGTACGTCTATTAAGTAACATTTATTAAGAAGGTCGCTGTTTGACGTAATTACAGAGAGTGTCTGTTTCCGGATCAGGTCATAGACATACAATTTATGTATTTTTATCTTCATCGATCTCCGAAAGGCATTTGATAGCATATCACATGCAAAACTTAATAAGAAACTAAAACAAATTGGAATGGATGGAGCAGTACTATCATGGTTCCAAAGTTACCTAAAAGAGAGACTACAATATGTAAAAATAAATAATACATTAAGTGAACCCAAAACATCATCATTTGGTATACCACAAGGAACTGTCATCGGTCCAATCCTTTTTATTATATATGCAAATCAAATGTTCACTCTTCCCATTGTTGGAGATATCATATCTTATGCAGATGACACTGTTGTTATCACTAAAGGAAAAACATGGGAGGAAACAATGAATATAGCTAATATCAATATAAACATTCTCAAAACATGGTTTGACCTAAATTGTCTCTCACTAAATACAGAGAAAACTTATTTTATTCCATTCTCTTTGAAAAAAAAAATGTCGAGAACAATATAACTATTAAAATCCATTCAGCACAATGCGAAAATAAAAAGGAATGCAACGATGGCAATTGCTTACCAATAACATGCAAAAATAGTATAAAGTATCTGGGTGTCATTGTAGACAGATACTTAAAATGGAACGAAAAAGTCGAAAATACGGTAACCAGAGTAAGAAAACTTATTTACATATTCATTAGATTGAGAAATATCCTATCATCTAGTATGATTAAAACTATTTATTTCTCTCTTGCTCAATCTATTCTACAATATGGTATAATCGGGTTGGGGTGAACTTTTAAAACTAACCTTTAACCAGTAGAAAGGGTACAGAGGTTGATTCTTAAAGTCATTACACGAAAACCATCTATATTTCCAACAATACAGCTGTTTGACTCTTTTAGGGTTCTTAGTCTTAACAAAATTTTCAAAAAGAACTCACTGTTGCAAATCCACAAAGATCATTTCAATACTACAACAAAAATCACAAAAATAAGTAACCGATCAAGATCATGTGGCAACCTAGATATCCCTAAAATTAAAACTAGTGCTTTTCAACACCACTATACCTATCAAGATATAAAAAATTTTAATGCCCTCCCATATAAAATCAAATCTGAAGAAAATTATAAAGCCTTTAAATCACAAATAAAACAACTACTAGATCAACCCAACACAAATTATATATTTTAATTTCACGGAACGAATTTGAACCGATTAGTAGTAATTGATCAAGTCTTAATTAGGATATTTGATACTTTACTTCAAAATTAATCATTTAATTCCTTCATTAATTAACAAAAAAAAAAAAAAATTATAAATTAATGTATTCTTCTCATTTGCACATATCCTCTTAAAATATTTCATCAGCATTTGAACTGAAATGTAGCGATTATTGTTGTAACTTAACATTATGTACCTACTCCTGCAATTATTATCAGCTCATCCAATTGTTAGAATCAACTATATGTACTTACCATCTAACACCTACCTATTACGAGAAATGTAATAATATTATTTTTACTTTTAATTATCTATACAACATGTATCATGTATATCTATTTTAGTAACTGCTATGTCAGTAAATTTATTAATCAATATTTGTTATCATTCATAAGATTATTTTCTTAATTTAAAAAAAAGATTATATATATGTATATTATTTTTTCTTTATCTTTTGCTATAATAGCACAACTCCCCAATTCAAACACGAGAAATGTTTTCTCTTTTAAATTGGGTAGATTCATTAACAAGAAATAACTTTATCTGTAATTAGTTTTTTATGAACCAAATATTTTCTTTCTGTAAATCTGTTATATATATACCTATGTATATTTTAAATTAAAAAAATAAAAATAAATGTCATAGACAGTTTTACACAACATCTAATAAAAAAATAAATATTGCCTTCCGGAATTCACTCCTTTTCTCGCCTTTCTGCATATAAACAAATTACGCCGAGATGAAAATTAATCAAAGCAAAGAATTGTAGACTGAACCTTCAGACGCAGACGCTTTTTTTTGCGAAAAAACAGTTTTTTAGTATTCTATATTGCATCTATGGTTATGAAAGCTCCGCGTAAGCTCGAAACTAAGAGCTTTAAAACTGCAAAAAGCACCCTAAGGGTGACATCTCATAAACTGGCGTTGTACAGTCTACCGTTTAAAAAACTACGAAAAAGGTTCTGTAAAGTTTTACTTTTTTCAACGATAATACAGGTGCCTAACGACTATATAAGTGAATAATATATTGTTATTCCATTGTTTATCATCACAAAATAATAATAATCCCTTCATCCCACTTTGACCTCCATCAACTCTCCTCCACCATACGAAGAAGGAGATAAATCACATGACATAACATTTTATCGAATTTTAAATCGGTATCCATTATGTATGGTTATTAGAAAACACACGACAAAATCAGATGCAGTCGGGATTGAAAAGCCGAAAATTTCCCAGCCTGAGCGTCTGCTTTAATCACTGAGATATGTTTTCGTTTTAGAAATTACCTTGGTCCAATTATAACTGTCAAATCACAATATAAGGGAATTTCTGCCGAATCAATTTTACTTTTTTGTCGTTAGGTAAAGGCCCTGAGGTAATAAAAGCAGGACCTATGTCATCCTCGGGATGCTGTGTGGAGGGCATTTTTAAGGAAAAGGAAATAAGAGGTTCTTCTGGGAATGAAAAGGATTTGAGTAGTGTGTAGGAATCTTGTGGTCAATGTGTCCGGGAGCGACGGACTTGTGAATCCATCCCTCACAATGCGGTGTAAAGCGATGCGTCGATAGAGTCCGGTTGGTGACCGCTGGCTCAACCAGTCCCTCCTGATCTGGCCCGCCACGTAGTAGTTGGGCAAGCGCACTCGCCGCCTAGATCTAGGCAAACCTCACCCCTTGAACCTGGGCACCCACCAAACCTAGCAAACCACTTGGTAGGAGTGTTGGTTCTTCAATAAATTGTTGCAATATTCTTTTTTTAAATGTACAGATACGTTGAAACTAAATATTTTAATAACGATAATTAACAATCCAATTTATAAAAACAAAATACAACACTTGAAAATATCACTAACTTACACGAGAATATTTGAGGAATATATGCGAAGTTTAAACTTTAGTATTGCATGTCGAGCATCGTTGGGTGCCTTTACCAGTCCCTCCATACGGTTAGAGCCTTCAGCAATACAGTGTCTACCATTATGTCTCGATCTCGAGCTGTTCACTACCAGCTTATAGACTATATAATGAATATAATAATAATTGCTAGTGTCGTGAAACTCGCAATAAAAGGGGATTGACGAAGCGTTACTTGGGATGCACAGTTAGAACACACTAAAACGCTAAGTCTGTCGTATATTACTCGTAAAATCAAGTGTACATATATCACAATGTACCTCCTAGAAAACTACCCACAGTGACTTTGCCAAATGTATTCGACGCTATGTTACATTAAAAAATCTCTAACATTACTCTTTTCACATACATCTAATTGAATTACACTTTTGTTTACTTGATTGAATAAATTTATGAACGAACGGGTTTTCCTTACAATGCAAAACATCTTTTTTTATTAAAATTTACAATGAAAATAAAGTGTTAACAAAATTTAAGTTAAATAAAATATAGGTAACACAATATAAAATAATGAACCAAATGTAAGTAGGTAACACGACGTATTTAGGCACCAGACCACTGTGAAATTTTGTTTTTTTTTTTAAATTTAATTTTCTCAAAGAAGCATTTGTTATAAATGCTCTCACCAAATGTTTTAAAGAAATTCGTAAAATTGACGACGATACCGCATTTTATGTGAAACCGCTTGAAACAGTTTGTATTTGAATTATCCTTCTGCAAAACTTTGAACTCGTTTTCTCGAAACTACTTTTTTCAGTTGGCAACATATAAACAAAAAAACTATACATCCGAGCATTCACCAGTCTCTATGGCAACAGGTTGGAATTTTTTTTATAAAGTGCACACTCTATTTACCATAAAAACCGGAATAATTCGCTAGTCCTGAATTTTTTTTTAGATTTCAAAATTCCCCTGGTGCCATAAACTTATATTTATAGTTTCTAAATATATTTTAATTTTATTTTTCTGATGGCTAAATCGCTGTTAATTTCGTCGTAATGTCCCTCCAGAAATTTGAGATATTTTTAAGACAGTCAAAATATTTCCGCTTTACAATAAAATGCAAATTAATGGAATATTTCTGAACATATCCTAAAACTAAAAACTGTTGTGCTGAAATATAAAAATTTTACAAGCAAACAAAAAAAAAGTTTTAAAATTTGCTCACCTCACGTTTTTAAAAATTACTGATTAAAAGAAAAATTAAAACGCATACATATTTTATTAGATAAATGTACTGTAAACGTTAATTTTAGGTACCTTATTTTTTGTCTTTTCATTTAAATATTTTTTTTTTTAAATCCCAAAATTTCAATTTTTTTTTTTCAAAATGTGAATCAAAAAACTTAGGTTTTATAAAGGTGTAAATTTTACTTTTTTGGTGGTTATTTTTGTAGATTTGACTATAATGCGTAGTGTTTTGCCTTTCTAACATTGTTTAAAATATATTTCTCTCTCTGATAGTAAGGGAGTTACAGCGATATAGATGAGACATATGTGAGCTGGGACAAAGATGGTCTCCTGCCATTAAAAGGGTGTGAAAGCGAAATACACCGCACACCATGCTTTAGATTCGTGTACAAAAATTTATATACAGTCTTCTATTTGTATCCATTGACAATGAGTGTTCATAAAAAAATTCCATTCATCGTTTACTTGGAAAAAAAACGAGTGTACTTTAGACCAAGTGTGACCAAACCGCGGCCCGCGGGCCACATGCGGCCCACCGTGTGTCTACTTGTGGCCCGCGGAGCATATGCACACTTTTTTTTTGTGTACATAAAATCATCAAAAGAACATTAAATTGAACAAGTAAATCGTTAATTTTTGTCTAGTTGTTCCTATATGTACGAGTAGATTTATTAAATACAGAATTTTTCAATTTTAATAAAAATGTCCTATTAATCGTTTAATTGTCGTTTGACATATTTATGTATTAACACAGTAAAGAAACAAGAACATATATAGAAAAAAATAGAAAAATTAAAAGTAACAAAAATAAATAATCCATTATTATGTAGGGCGTGGTCTTGAGTAAGCTCGGGTCCAACGCTCGCTCAGGAGTGGCACTTGGTGCTGGAAGGCTGCGGTCACCACCGTGTTGCCGGAGGCTATTAGTCGCATCCTAGCTCCAGTTACCCGGTGTCTCATCAAGCTGGCGAATACATGCAGTCCTAATTCCGTTAACATTGTTGATGCGCTGCTATACCTTCTGTATCCAAATCTGATTCTGAATGCATTTTTATATTGGAACCACGTTTACATGTATATAGGCTAGTGCAGAATGCATTGAACAATGTTTTTTATTGCTGCATTTGAAGAAGCTTCGGGCAATCATATTTGACCAAACACTGAGACTCCTTCTCTGTCGTTCAATATCACCATCAACCGAGAGGTCTTCAGTGATGATGTATGTGATGATGTGAATAAGAAAAGTGTCTTAAATAATATTAATTAATTAATTAATCTTCAGGGAGGTCGCCGCATTATTTGCATCCATCGCTCATTTGGAGAGCTGTGCCACGTCGACCGTCATGACATTGGTTAACTTTCGTATCCAGCCCCAGAACCTGGCTAGTTGATAACGAAGAAAAGATATGGACTAAACATATTTAAAACTTCAAACCAAACAACTAACGTTTCGAAACTAAATTTCGGTAATCCACCGAAAGACCACTATGTCGAAAATCATGGATAATGAGCCATAATTCTAAAAAATGACTATTGTTTCTATAAAATATACGGCAACATCTTTTTTTTTAATCGGCTTCAATTTTTTTATTAGTATATTAGGACGTTGACAATAGAATTTATTTATTTATAAGATTGAATAGTCCTTTAAGAGCTTTTCTTTATCAAATTCCTTTGTCTCGCACTCCGTGCTATGGAAACTACTAAAAGAGAATGATAGAAAACATTGCAAAGCCGATATAACTCATCGTAATGGAAGCGATTAAGATATGAGGGCGTAAATAGATAAACGATAAAATTCTTATGACCAAATAAAACTGCGCCACTACCCACGAGACGTTCGAGAAGTATTTAGTGAAAAAACTATAGCTTGACGGAAATTATTAAAGTATGAACAGATACCAACATAAATCACTACGCAATAGTTTCGTATAAAGGGCTTACTAAAGTGTTATTTTTTATCGTTGGATTAGGTGATAACAGTTTTATTTCCAACTAGCTAGGGTACCCGGTTTCGCTCAGGAAGTTAATACGATTGAACTGACTTTATATACCCCTACCAAAGTGTAGCCCCACCCATACAGAAAAGGCTTCTAATGGTCCACAATGTTGCAGAACATTCGAGAGTGTTCTGGAAAGTTCCACAATGATTTCGGATGTTCCCGAATGTCCAGACTATTCCCGAACATTCCACAACACACCAGAATGTTCTAGAATGTTGTGGAATGTTCTGGACTGTTCTAGAAATTTATAGAAGGTGAAACTTCCAGCCCTTATATCTTCAAAAGCACGCCCTTCAGGTAAAAACGGAAACCTTCTTCATGGATAGAGCTACCACACGATATAACTCCCTTGATCGTACCGGGAATCGTTTCCGAGTTTTAGCGGCACGCACATTTAGTACACTTTTTTTTATAATATATATTGATTGAACATTTTCTATTTTTTTTTTTTAGGTTAGTGAAAATACTGACAAATACCAACGGCCTCCGTGGTCCCGAGACAAGACTCTCGATTCACAATCGGAAGGTCGCGGGTTCGAGCCCGGCGCGGCAAATAAATTTTATTTGATTAATTTGTGATATTTCACAATTAATTCAATTAAAAAATATATAGTATATTTGCGGCACGTTCCAAAGTGGAAGATACTCGTATCGCCCTGGTGTAAGACCACCATCCAGAATCGAAACGTTGCTTTAAATGGCTCAGCCGTGTTTGGTGATTAGATCTGAATAGCCATGTTCTTCCCCACCTTCCTCTTTCCATCTCCTTCCCCTCCCCACTACCTTCAGCCACACACCAAATCTTAAATTTTAACTGGCTGGCAAAAGTAGGTTTTTGCCAGTCAGTTATATCATTTGATACGTGTATCATAGGTAATTGAAGATCAGCCTGTCCGCAGCAAATCATCTCTTCTTGAGTACCACAAATATTCCTCAGAATGGCCTTGTCGATCTTATGTACATTTATTTATTTATTTACGCCCTTTTTCGGGACTTTTACATATTCTTATTACTCCTTTTTTATTATTTATTTACTTTTTATTATTTTTTTATTTACTCCTTTTTACATATTTTTAATCCGCTAATTTCACGTTGAATTTTAATGTATTTTTTTTTATTTAAGCGACTATATAAAATAATTCTATAATGGTTATGTTAGGTAAAGATATTGTATTTCTTAGTCCTCCTCACTAGGAGTTCCTGTGCCGAGGCGGACTAAAATTATTTAATTATATTTTTATTTCTATCTTTATTAGTAAAATCTCATATTATAATATTTAATTTAATGAAATCAATCGGTACAGCACTTGCCATGTAAGCTAAGGGACCTGGGTTCGAGTCCCAGTGGAACCAATATCTTTTTCTGATTTTTCTGTCTCCAGATTTTGATTGAGTTTCGTTAATATTGTCTTCATTTAAATAAATGTTTAATTATAGTTCATTTGTTTTATGTCATTTTTAGTGGTATTGTCGGTATTAGAATGTTTTTATTGACCTTTTTCAGACAAGTTTTTTTTCTTGATTTGTACTCATTAAATTTTTTTATTAGTTTTATGTTTCGGGGAAAAATATTATGGAGTTTAGTTGCAAAATAAGTGTATTTTCTTTGTCCGAATGTGGTTTTATAACTTATATAATTTTTATTCGATCTACTGACCGGTCAGTGGTTGAGTGGGCATAGCGCTTGGGTCCCACCCGGGCGTCGCATGTTCGATTCCTCTGCTCGCTAAGTTCTCCATCACAACACAAGCAACATTTTCGGTTTTCTGTGGTGGTAGTGGTTTCAAACATTGTTGGGTTATGCGTAACCCGGGAATGTTTGTCTTTCTTTAAATAAAAAAAAATACTATAAAATGCATCTGTTGACCATGACTAATTCACCTCAATAATGAAAAGGCTGAGTTTTGCTCAAGCGCAGAATGGATTGATTGCCTTATGAAGCTACGTTGCGTTGGGTTGAATAATCTGAATGATTCATTGGTTTCGTGAAACTGCTCACAACACTGCTTTCCCCTCCTGCCGCAACAGCACAGTGACCTCCTTTCAGGACCCTACTGAAGTTGTGAGATCTCATCAATATTGCCAGCGAAGTACAAGGAGCACAGCAGGTACGAGAAGGTATATAACATTGCATCACTCCTGCACCTCGTATATATCCATCCGTCGTAAATCTCCCCAACAAGATAGAGTTTTGCTCTTGCCAGAGATCAGAACTCAGAATGGGTCCAATGAAGAAAGGTGCATTCATCTCGATCGTGTATACATAATAATTATTTTAAAATAAATACTTTCCATTTACATAACCCTGTACTAAGTATACTAACTTTATAATAACAGAACAAAAACCAAGCACAACAAAAAAATTGATAAAATATGAACAAAGTTATGTGCAAATGAAGTATAAACAACGTATAAACGATAAATAAGTTACTAGTTCTATGAACAGTCGCCAAAGAATGTTTCTAATTGTCCGTCATTTAATAAATTTAAACAAAAATTTCTTCATAAATTAATTATAATGCGTATAAGAAAGTCAAAATAAACACGACTATATCACTACTGAAAAAAGAATCTTACTTAACCATTAAAACCACCAAACAAATTTACAGACCAATTTGCAATAGAAAAAATACAAGAAATAATGTTATCGTTTCTAAATATTTAATACTAACCTTTACTTTTAATTATAAGGTACTTGTTCCCACCGAGTGTATAATACTTGTGAATCTTCAAAATACTTTTTTTTCAGTTTTTGAGGAAATTGACATTCCAAGGGCGCACAAACCTAGTAAATTAATTTACGTTTTTTTTTAAATCTCTAACTATGCTCAGTTATCCTTTTTTTAATTAAAACATGACTATAAAATTTTAAAGAATTTTTTTTTGTGTCGCTTGAGTCGTAAAAGTCGTCTTGAGTATGTTAAAATCACCTTTACTTTTCTACGAAATTTCTAGTTCTCCTTAGTACCTCTATATTTTCTCGGCGTGGTCAAGCCCTAGATTTATACAGCTCTAACTGCTTCAAGAATAACAGAAAGCTTCGTCCAGGAGATGAATCGGAGGTAAGATACTAATAAAGTAAAATAACAATGCGGTCAGTGGGATAGCGCTCCCAAATGCAAGGTTCTGAGAATTGATAGTTGTATGTTTATTTCTGAGAACAGTGAGATCTTATAACTCAGGTCAAAGAGATATATTTTTGGGAAAATGTTCAATACCATGAATTAATTCTTACTAGTAAAGTTATTGCCTTCTGGTGTGTGAGTTTTTAAGTAAAAACCTAATATTATTACGTCGTATATACTCTTCACCTATGCAATACAATCCGTCTAGTGTATTTATTAATTTTATTTTAGTAATTGGTACATCAAAGTTTACAACTTACAGATTTATATTCACTCATAATTATACTCGTAATATATATGCTCTCTTTTCTCTTGCTTATTGTGGCTCCTATAATACATAATCTAGTAATTGGTGCAGACTCCCGCAGAGCATTATAATACTTCATTCCTTCGAAAAGTAAACTATTTCAAGTATTCGAATGTTCTTTCCTGGTATTCTGATTTCATTGCACGTCCTTGTGTTATGTCTGTGAATATCATTCGTGTATATAAATTTATTTGAAAAGTATTTTGGTAACATTTTGTTATTATTTTACCCATAAATATCATCGTGTACAAGGTCAGCATCTGTTTCACTGATAACCAATTTAGTTCCTTTAACATTTAATTTTCTGTTGAAAATCTATTCTATCTAAGTATTATTCTCATCACTTTTATCACCCAATTTAATTCTTTGTAGACGCCTTCTTATTAACTAATTCTTCATAGTTACTAGCAATTGGGTTCATTAGTGTAACATTGGCAATTAGTCGTAGGTACTTTGTACTTCTGCAGAGCATCCCCTTTAAAACTAGTTTTAACAATACCTACTGTACGCCGGAAGAAGAATGGTGTAAAATGTCGTACCTCGCCGACCAATTCCGCTTAGACACAGCGCTGTTTAAAATGTTATCAATCCAAAAGTAATATTTTACATTACCGACCTTTGATTTTGTGTCACCCTGTAGCTCAAAACGTAAGCGACAATTTTGGATTTTCCCCTTTCTCTTTGTTTTTTGTATAAAAGAAAATCTAAACTGAGCAGTTGCTTTTAATTGTTTCCGGTGAGAGACAAAGGCAAGATTGGGTTTTGTTGATTTTAGCAGGAAGTTAAGTGGGCCTTTATTGATTGCTTTGTGCTTGTTTTTAATTGCTTGTGCGCTCAAGTTTTACTAATGAGGCGCTGTATAATTCGAATCATGAAATTAACATTGACGACGAGATATTCCAGATATTTATTTGTTTTTAATCAATATTGTTGATATAAATGAATTAATGTTATCCGTGTGATAGGAAGCAGCTCAAATAGCTGAAAGTCTGGAAGGCAAACATGTTAAATATATCAATTTTATAGTCCTTTTAAGATGGTCGATTGTAGGTTAATCAAACATAAAGGATCGAAATCAAAACAGTTTATGCAGATTGAAAAGATTTATATTATAATTCGAAGGGTTTACCTATTTATGCTGTTTCTCTTTCATGTGGCAACCTCTTCTCTCATACTGCATCCCAGAACAATATTCATGAGACAAGTTTGTTTCTAAGGCACAAGTTTGGCATCTTAGCTTTTTTTATTTAATTTTGTTTATACCTAGTGAAATAGCATTACCTTTGGTCTATTTATGAATAACCTCAATATTAGTCATGTATCTGTCTAGAATATATTGGAGATGTGCCGATACGTCAACATTTTCAAAGTCTCTGTATTCGACTTAGTTTCCAGGTTTCCATGCCTGGCCTTGGTCTTAATAGAGCCTATCCTGTGACCTCGATGCGAATCCTTGCTTCTTGAGATGGATCCCATAATGTGTCGCAAACCTATGTTCCTGTTATCACCAAGTATTCGCATTGATAAACACATTGTATCGATCAATTACTAAACTGGTCGCTTATGCTTGACTTTTCGAGACTGGGCAAGTTCACCACAACCTTAATTTTTCAATCCAACACTATTCACAATTCTTACGATTTTCGAACGTGTCATCATTTTTCCAATGAAAATGAACTGAACTGCGTAATTTTACCTATTTATTTGGTTTTTTGGAGCACAACATCATTATTAATAGCTATTTAAATATTTTTAAGCGGAACATTATTCTTTCATCCGCAGATTGTTTTATTTCGATTATTTCACACAAAACCAAAGCATAATTCAACTGAAAATAATACCGACTACCGTAGATGGCGGAAAACTGATAAAATTGTTATTTTATATAAGCATATATTATTTAGTGCCTTCAATTTTGTCTTCATTGTACTGGTGGCAAAGTTATTTTAGATATTAATACAGATCATGTTAAGATAATTCCCAAAATGTCGGTGACACTTCGCAAACTTGCCGGGTTCATTAAAATGGTTTTAATTTATGGGCTCTAGTTGGAAGGGCGAGGTAAAAATTTGTTGTTCTTAATAAGGGAAGGTCGGTGTCAACCCTACTCTTAGATGAAATGCGCAAAGGGGGGTAATCCAGTGGCGGATTAACCAATATCAGGCCTTCGGGCAAGATTTAAATTTATTTCTGGGGGTAGTCAGAAAATCTCGATAGAAGATATACCTACTAGTGAAAAACTATTTTTTTTGCCATTTTTTTGCTGAAAATAACGAACAGGAAACTTAGTTTTGGAAAATTGATAAAATTTAAAAAATGGCTTAACGATTACTCAATAATTGAGTCCTTGTCCAGAATAATGTTGTATCTTGTTAGATACAACATTATAAACTATCAAATAAGTTACAATATCAATACTTTAAATCATTTATTTTAACTAACCTATATTTTTATTACTTTTATCTGTATTTTCTCATGAAATCACTAATATTTTTTGTTAAATTACTAATATTTTTTGTTTTAATTTAAACAAATGTTAGTTGTCCTCTCCTAAACACAAGCAGCTGCTTTATTAGGAGAGTGATTGAAATATTGATGTATTGTTATGTTGTAAAACTGTAACCATTTATATTTTTAAATAAAAAAATAAAAAATAAAAATTTATTGATGGAATAATGTTGGGCGTATATTTTAAAATAAGCATTACGGTACTACATTTTTTTAGGCCTGTGGAAGAATTTTTAAGGTTCGTTTCTGGAATTAAATGTCTTTATCAAAATCATGAAGTATGGTTTAATTAACGGGAATAAATGGAGAAAACGAACATCGTATTTTGTTTATTCATTTTTGGGGTATTAAGCCTTGTTGCGCTACCTCCTTCTTTAGCCGCAAATCATATCCGAACATATTATTGCTTCAACAAGAAAGATTTCAAAGCCAAGAAGCTGAAGGATGCAGAAAAGAAGTATTTGTCTAGAAAATATATTATTAAGACTGCTTTTTAGCCGTTCAAACAGGTTTGTGAAATAACGTTGTATGTTGATCTCTTGCGTGATAATATCTTGAACGTAAAGATTTGATTTATTTGCATCGATTTTTTTTGTTTTGTATGCTCAAGTACATGAAATATACAACTTGTGTAAATTTATGTTAGAATAGCATTTTGATTTCTGTATGGTACGATGAGTAAAAAAAACATTTTATGGAAGAACGTTTTTATGTACCTACAACATTTTTCCACTAATTCAGCAAAAATTCTTGTAATAAAATCTGTTTTAATTGCCTCTCTTCACGACTTTCTTCACTATGCATTTAAATCTCTTAAGAATTGTATTTCAAATATTAAACATTATGAAACGTAACGGGTTTCGTTTTTGCCATTTTTCTCGGTACAAGAATAATGTTGGATACAACTTTCTTCTGGGCAAGGGCTCAATTGTAAAGCATATTATGAAATTATATATGAGTGGGTCAGCGGAATGGAATGGAATTAATGTCGGTCCTGTCTAATTGGAATTTGGCTCTCATTATTGTTCTCAGTCAAACCAAAAAGATTCCAGTCCTTGGGGAAGAAGGTTCAATCCTCAGTCAAAGCAAACAAAAATTAAATACGTTTGAAAATGGATGCGTTATCGTAAAAAATGGTCTACAAATTTGGTCTTTGTTTTTAACTACGTCTATGTGAATCTCAAATTTGTTTTCTTGGTTGAATGAATGAAATGGATACTTAAAAGTTGAGATTTACCCATTTCCCGACCTCTGGTCGAGTTGAAACTCGGCAGGTAAGCTCGTTGTTGATGACAATGCATTATATCAACTAAGTGACAATCACGCGCAAACGCATTCTTCTGAAATTCGATGCCATTAAGACAGTTAATAAACGAAATAAATTTTGGCATGCTCCAATTTGAATTCGGCTCAATAATTTCTCATGCGTTGACTTCCGTCCCTTGTGAGGAAGGTTCAATCCTCAGTTAAACCAAAACAAGATTTAGTTTAATTTTTAAGAGACATTTTAAAAAGACAAAGTATAGACAAAAACTCCGTTTTTAACGGGTTGACTTCCGTCCCTTGTGAGGAAGGTTCAATCCTCAGTTAAACCAAAACAAGATTTAGTATAATTTTTAAGAGACATTTTAAGAAAGACAAATTATAGACAAAAACTCCGTTTTTAACGGGTTATTTTTTTTTTCTCATTAAATTGCACCTGACTGAAATAACCCTTTTAATTCTAACAAAGTTTTGCGTTCTCAACCCGGTAACTCTGGGTAAACACGGAGGTCATCATGTTTTCATAGCTTTCAGTTGTTTTTACCTTCTAAACATTGCAATTTTTATTTTGTGTAAGTTCACTCTACTGGAGGTATATCTACATGTTTCTTTGTAATCAGTTGTAGCCAGGTCTGATATTATATCACTGTAACGTAACTTTTTTTTAAAATTTTATTTATTTACGTCCTTGGGTTTTTTACATCAATCATGTAATATAATTATAATAGAATAATAAATTGAAACATAAACATTTGGCATAATTAAATGGTCCGATACAGATAGCTTAGAACGATTAATTAGAACTACGTTAAAAGTTTAATTGCCATCATCCAAATTCAGCTATAGAACGAATTAATTTACCTAGAAATTTAGGAGGTAGAGGTATAGTCAAAATAACGTCTTTAAAACATAATCAGGTAGAAATGCTAAGATTTTTTTTTCCATAGGAAAGCTGATAGTTCAGAAATGCACAAAATAATTTGCAAGGCAGTTAGAAATATTTCGCCATTAAATTTATACGATGAGAATGCCAGCATTCTTATAAATACCAACCAGGAATTATTAGATTCCGGGTCAAATAAAATTCTTCACGCAAAACACTCCAACTATCTCAACCAAACATATTTTGACAAACTTTCGTCAAACAAATGGTTGAGTATTGGAGAGTTGAGCGCAGAAAGAGAAGGATTTATGCTTGCCATTCAAGATAGAGTGATTAACACTAAAAATTATAGGAAGCATATCATCAAAGATACAAATCAAATTGATGATTTATGTAGAAAATTTTTGGCTTTTCCGGAAACTATAGAACATATTATATCGGGATGTTAGCGCCGATTAGCGCTGTCCGATTATACATTTAGGCACAATCAAGTTTTAAAAATAATTCACCAAAGTTTGGTAACTAAACATAACTTGATTTACTGCCGTAATGTACCATATTATGCATATGAACCAAATTTATTTTTAGAAAATGAATTTCATAAAATTTATTACCATAAAACTATTCTAACAGACAAAACAATGAGTCATAATAGAGCCGATATAGTTTTTAACGACAAAATTAAAAAAAAAAACTTACATCATTGATGTCGCTATTCCAAATTCTTGTAATATTCAGAAAACTGTTTCTGAAAAAATAAGAAAATATACAGATTTAGGAAATGAGATTAAAAGAATTTGGCATTTTCAGACTATAAATATTACCATTTGTTATTTCGTCTACTGGCATTATACCTAGCTCTCTCATTTAAAATTTAGGCGTATTAAATTTCAAAGAATTTATATATAAAAGTGCAAAAGTCAGTCATTTTAAATACCTTCATGTAGGATTACGAAAGATTTTTAAATATTTATATTGAGGGATCAGTAGGATTTATCGGACCAGTTAGGATTTCAGCAAAGCCGAACCCTCTAATATGAAATATCTGGAGTCGGTGAAATATTTACCCATTATGTTTCTGGTGTATTGACGTATTGTTCTTGAATTGTCTTGTATTTATTATACTTATATAGTGCACTTACATTGCGTGAATTTACTAGATAATCATTTGTAGAAAAGTGTGTGGAAGGGTTTAGTCTTTCATTTGGGAAAGATTTAACCCGGACATAAAATCTGGAGCACCGTAAAAATACACCAAATAATTATATATTATTGTTTCTTTTCCTTAACATTAATAGAAATGAAGCAGAATTTTAGAAATATCTGATATAAATTTTGGTAAGGAAAAAATGAAAATATCAACGGAACCGAATTAATTTCCAAGTCTATGTGGTCTTTGGATTGGGAGTTAATGAAATAGTTAATTTTCGACGGATAAACAAAGAACAGCTCTGGAAGTCTCGTGACACGGTTTGGTACTCGGAATGTTATTAGTTTCATTAAGTCCAGTACGTCAATTGAGCCATTAACTAATTTGAATAAAAGTACTAGATCGCTCTTGGTTCTTCTACAAGATTAATTTTGTTAAAATAAGTACTTTCATTAAGTTATCATAATTATTTTGTTCAATGGGTATGGAGAGTTTGAAATTAATGAACCTTTAAAATGTATGTTGAACTCTCTCAATTTTCAATTGTTATGCTATAGTATGGGGACCAAATAGTGGAATCGTATTTTAAATTACTTCTTACTTAGGCAGTGAAGAGAATTTTGGTGAATAAAGTGACGTAAAATCTTTTACTGTTCTTAAAATAAATCCCAAACATTTCATAACCATATAAGTAACTCCATGTGTAACATAAGAAACATAATGTGTGGAATAAGCGCTAACTTTTGGTAAAATACGTTACACAGATCCTTGATATGAAACGTCTTTTTAAGAGAAATATGTTTTTGTGAATTCCAAAGCATCCCATATGCTTGGGCGTTGATCCAACCCTGGCGATCTCTTGCTTCTGCCCACCCTACATAATATCAGATACTTTACCCCGTAATAAAGCACTCAGGTTACGACTGATACCATGTTTCATTTATTAGATTCTATAAATTTTATCACGCCACGCCGTTTCGGACATTTTGTTACATTATTAAGAGCGAAGAGAACTGACGCACTGTTGGACTGAAATAATGCCTTTGAAGCACAGAATTATATATAAGTGTCTAAAGTATCAAGTAAATTTGTCCAGTACTTTGACCGAATTTATGTTCTGTTTACATTTTTATCACAGGGTATGGTAGATATTATGTTATATATTTCTATCATCCAATTTAAAATAAGTGAACTTATTTATTAGGTTATCGCAGATCAATAAGTTAGACAAAATTCGTGGGACGGGTGTGAAGTTTGTTTGGTCAGAAAATAGTGAAATACAATTAAAAGCAATTCACCTAGTAATTAAATGTATTTTTATAAAAAAGGTTAGATAAATACCAGGTGTGGTCTCTCTTGTTGCATATATATATGCATTTCAATATATTCTTTGGATGCTGCGTATTTCTTGTGTTCAAAAGTAATAAAAACTAATAATTTATTTCTTCATTAATCGCAAATTCAGGTTGTGGCATCATTTTAACAAATCACTTTAAACTACTGTAAACCACTACTTTAATTGAAATTATCAACATATTTCGAAGCCAATGGTTTCTTCGTCGAGATAAAATAAAAATTAGTAAAAAATATAACAATGGACAAACAAGCAAAGATAAATAAACACCTAATCACAAAAAAAAATCATTACCAATGAGGTACTTAATTAGTTCGGTGTATTAAAAAAAAAACAATGACATCAATATTGAAAAATAAATGTTCCTTTGTTTGTCCCTTATGCGTTCCAAAAACATGGCGATTGGCGAGATGTTGTGCGCACCCCTGCGAAGGTTTCTATACAACGATGAGCTCTATCGTTATCAAATTTGTAAAAATAATTACAATAGCTGGCGCAGATAGTTTATTTTTATCTTTATGAATAAAACCTCAAATTGTAATATTTAATTAAGTGAAGACAATATTAGCGAAACCCAATCGAAAATCTGGAAACAGAAAAATCAGAAAACGTTTTTGGTACCACTGGGACTCGAACCCAGGACCTTCGGCTTTCCGGGCCGCTGCTTTACCAACCGTTCTAATAATTTTTTTGGTGCTCCAGATTTTATGTCCGGGTTAAACCTTTCCCAAATCAAAGACTAAACCCTTCCACACACTTTTCCACAAATGATTATCTAGTAAATTCACGCAATGTAAGTGCACTATATAAGTATAATAAATTCAAAACAATACAAGAACAATACGTCAATCCACCAGAAACATAATGGGAAAATATTTCACCGACTCCAGATATTTTCATATCAGAGGGTTCGGCTCTGATGAAATCCTAACTGGTCCGATAAATCCTACTGATCCCTCTATATAAATATTTAAAAAAAAAATTCATAATCCTACTTAAAATTATATTACTACTATCCTATTTAAAATGACTATTTATAATAATATTATTATTTGATTATTAATAATACTTATTGTCTAGCATCCCTTCTCCAAAAAGTCACAGATCGCTACTGATAAATTACCAGTTTATTGTACATACACGAATGGCATATTTGCATATCATAATACGAATTATATTTTGTTTAGTGAGCGCATTGAAAGAAATAGTTTTGAAAATTAGAATTCCTGACTTTCATAGGTAAACGTTACATATAGTAACACAATTTCATGCCAATGTTGACAATTTTAAAAGAATCATAATTATTATTTGAATAAACACCATTAAAACGCAGAAATCTGATTCAGCAAGACCGAAAGAATTAGTACGGGTAAATCTCTCAACCGAGCTCTTTAGAAACAGTTTTGTTAATGTTTCATTCCATAATTCTTCGATGCACTTTTGCTTTAGAAGCCAAATATATGTCGAGCTTAAGTTATCGTTAGATAGAACAGGTTTCTTGGTTATTCAATATAGTACGCCGAATTTGCATTAGTATTATTGCATTGTTAATGAAATCATTATATACGAGTTTTACTTTCGAATTTGTACTAATAATTAGAAGCCCTAACCCTAGAGAAATACATCATAATTATAAAACATTTTTCACACATCTAACTAAACTCATGTTTAATGTGTGTTTTACCTCTAATTAACAATTAAATTTATCTAAAGCATTTTGAAATCCATAATTAAAATTAATGCTATTTTTTTTTTCTTGCAGAACAAAAAAGAGATTTTTTATGAAATCACAGAATAAGATCTTAGCGGTGGATGCTTCTGCCCACCAACTGCGTGGCAGGCCAGATCGGGAGAAACTGGTTGAGGGAGACCTTTTGACCTCTCCAGCAGGACTCTCGGAACATCGCATTGCAGCGCATTGAAAGTGATAGATTCATACGTCCTTCACTCCTGGATTCACACTGACCGCCATATTCCTAACCATCCCGTGTACCTTTTTCCTTCCCAAAACTTCCTCTCCTACCTTACTAAAAAAGATTTAACAATCCCAAAGATTACACAGGCCCTGTTGATGTTGCCTACTATGTTGAAAATTAAAGTAGATAAGAGTGGAGAGACTACGAAGCACTTTTTTATCAATGAGTTCAATTCAAGTTCAAGAAAATAGACGGCCAGAAACTCCAAAGAATACTGTCCAACATCAAATCAAAGCCCAGCCAAGATGGGATCACAATTCAAATATTAAAAGATGCACTACCTGTAATAGGAGAACAGTTTCTTAGTTTAATAAACGAATCTTTAGAAACAGGGAAGTTTCCCGAATCATGGAAAACGTCTATGGTGATACCGATTCCAAAGATTTCGTACTCAAAAAAATGTGAAAACTTTCGACCTGTAAATATATTACCAAAATATGAGCAAGTGATGGAATACATAATTAAATCTCAACTTGAAGAATACTTGGAAAATAATAGCATCCTTTGTGACGAACAATCTGGATTTAGGAACAATAATTCATGTGAAACAGCGTTAAATTTAGTGATTGATGATTGGAAGGAAGATATAGATAAAAACTTGTATACTGTTGCGGTGTTTTTAGATTTTCAAAGAGCTTTTGAAACAATAGATAGAAAAAGAGTTATTAAAAAATTTAAAAAATGTGGAATAAAAGGGAAATGAATTGGAATGGTTTAAAAATTATTTAAGCAACAGACAACAAACAATAAAGATAAGAAACAATGTATCAAATCCGATTGAAAATATTCTGGGGGTACCGCAAGGATCGGTATTGGGTCCGATATTGTTTATACTCTACATAAATGATATGGTAAAAATACTAAAACATTGCAAAATAAGACTGTTTGCAGACGACGCACTGATTTATATTGCAGAAGATAATTATGAGAACGCAATCAAAAAGATAAATAGTGACTTAGAAACTTTGTCAAAATGGCTCAAATTAAATTAATTGGAACTAAATGTAAATAAGACAAAATACATGCATATAGGTAGAACAAATACGCATGATGAACCAGAGGTTTCTATAAATGGAGAAATCATAAAAAAGGTGGAAGAAATTAAATATCTTGGTGTCATCATAGACTCAAAATTGAACTTCTCAAAAAATGCAGATTACACAATTAAAAAAATTGCAAAAAAAAAATCATTTCTTGGTAGAATCAGAAACAAAGTAAATAAAGAAACATGCCAGATAATATATAATACAATTATATCACCACACTTTAATTACTGTTCAAGTATTCTTTTTCTCTGCAATGAAGAGAAAATGAAAAAAATGCAAATACTGCAAAATAAAGCAATGCGAATAATACTTAGCGCAACGTATACACACGGATACGAGACATGCTAAAAGAATAAATATGTTGACGGTGAAGCAAACTGTGTATTTGAATGTACTTATTTTTTTTACATAAAATTAACATGGGGATGATGTCTAAGGAACTAAAAAGAAAAATACATTATAATAACGAAACACACGGACACGGGACAAGAAATTCAAAGAAAATTAGACTGCCGACAAGAAAAAAATCAAGCACACAGAAATCTCTGATGTACCAGGCCGTCCAACTGTATAACAACATCCCGAATGAAATTACTGAGATAGAAAATATAAATAAGTTTAAAAAAGAATTACGAAAGTATATCTACCTCAATTATTAATGTCTTTATTTATGTGTAATATTTAAAGAATGATTATGTTTGCCAACCAATGTAAATGTTAAAAATATTAGCACACACAAAGATGTGAGCTAACTTAAGATTAATAAATAAATAAATGTGAAGGAAGATTTTTTCCGTATTTTTGTTGTCATATTCCAGTGCACCTTTTCCTATACATTTAGTCAACTTATTATAATAATAATAAATTTATTTCAGATAAAAATTATACAATTAAACATATGTGGAAACTTTGACTAGCCAACTAGGAATGGATCCTGTTTTAGGCCAGTCAAATTGACAAATTTAGTTCATATCATAAATTTTTTCTTACATTGTTTAAGTATATAACATATTATTTAAAGAAGGAAAAAAGTGTTACAATTGAATTCCTCATATAAGCTTTAGATAATTATTAGTATTTGTGTTTTATTTTTAGGAGTCGCTAGAAGTTTTCTTTTGCCTGTTCATTTTGGAGTGGTTTGAAGATTGGATATTGATTTTACACATTTTTTTATTTCGTAGGATTCCATCCTTGGCCCGCTGAATATCTGGCCGCTGAGGTTCATCGGGCGCTTTATACCACTACATCAACGGCGATTTGCGTGGGATTTATCGTATTATATTGGAAACGAGTACCCGTGAATTAAATCAACACTTTATTGTTATCTCATTCTCTCGCAGGCTAAATCCTATAGATGTTTATGTTTGTCTCTTTTTAGTTCGTTTCTGTTTCATCGAGTTTCAAATCACACAAAAAATAAATCAAACATAAATGGAAAATCGTAACTCCTTTCTTAACCATTCCTCTTCATTCAGTACCGATTATCCGCCCCATCTTCCTGCGAGAACCGAAGCGTTGCATCTCGAACACACCGTACTCTGCCCATAACGACATAAGTTTCGCGATAATAAGTTTCCGAACATGTTTCACATATAAATCTACGTTTTCTTTCTTTCTTCATTCCGTCCCGACTCACTTAAATTGTCTTTTAACTTGACAATATTTAAAACATGTCCCGTTAGGAGCCGGCGATATGAAGAACGTTGAAAACTTAATGGGGTCGTGTGAACACTGGCTTCTTAAATAACTCAAGCTTTTCATGGGGGTTGGGGGTTTCTGACAGCAAAGTTAGCTTAAGCGGAATTTCCATTGAATAGAGAACTCCAGTCCAATTTATTTTTATTTTTTTAATGAATTATGACCTTCTAACTTAAATAACTGCATATTTTATTTATTTTTAGAGTTAGTTTTAATAGTTGAAATAATTGTCAAAGTTTTAATTTTTCAAGATCCCCCGAAAACCACCGTATATGGTGGGTCGTGTGACGTCATCAATCACGTCATCTACTGTAAGATCGGACAATCAGCTGTTCGACTCGCCGCCATTTTGAAATTTGGAGTTCGAAGGAATCTCCCTAGAAGTAGCATTACAATTTTTTTTGTACAGTAGTTTTTGAATATTTTCAATAATAGAGATAAAGTAATGAGAGATCCTCTTCCCTTTTTTTTTAAACTGAATTATTTAGGCCTAAATAATGTTTCAATAAACACAACAACTAAGTCTCTATAAACAGTATGTAAATAAACGAATATGATGAAATTTTGTTAATACGATGGCCTGTGTCATTACCTACATTCCCATACAATGACTTTACAGTGATCAGTGACGTCACCACTAAACATTTTAGTAATACCAACTTGACGGCATGTTTCATCGACAATATTAAAAATGCACTTTAAATATATTTTTTTAAACTGTACGTTTTATAATCTTACTATTATTTTAAAGCGAAAGTTTGTATGGATGGTTGGATGGATGGTTGGATTTTACTCTTTCACGCAATAATTATCGAATGGAATTTATAAATTCTTTCACTTATCGAAAGCTACTTTATTTGCGAGTAACATGGGCTATATATATTGGTAAGCTCTGGCGTTATGAATAAGCTGTGGCGTTATTATATTATCTATTATACGTTTATTGGCAAAGCATGTTACTAAGTAAATGTTTGACGTGGGCTGTCAATATTATTTCTTTGATAGCATTAATTCAAATATTAGAATTCTAATATGAATATTTAGTATAGGTAGATACAAATATAAAATAGGTACTTATCTACATTTTGACCTAAGCCAACAGCTATACTAATATTAAAAGAAGCGTATTTGATTGTTGATTGATTGGGGGAGGGGGAGTGGTAGTGGGGGAGAGGGGGGGAGTAAGGGGGGGGCGAATATGCGAGCGAAGCCGGGGGTAAAAGCTAGTATTAAATAAAACCTATACATTCAGAATCAGCGTTTATTGTCCTATACGAACATATTTTTTAAAGCCATAATATTTTTCACTTGTCTATCTTATAACAAGTTTTATAAAAAACTGTCAATTACAAAGTGGTCAGACTAGGGTTTATATGTAAAGACATACCTATCTGTCAAAAAATCAGATCAAGTATAATACAATTATTACTTGTCTATCGTATAACAAGTTTTATAAAAAAACTGTCAATTACAAAGTGGTCAGAGTAGGGTTTATATGTAAAGACATACCTAACTGTCAAAAGGTTTTAGATTAGGTTTTACAATTTTAATTACCTATCCATCAAAATTATGAAAAAAAAATTCATTAGGAACACAGAAGCAAAACAGGATCTAGAATGTTAGGCTTAGAGCTTAGGGATTACAATTAATCAAAACACCTAGCTATTATAAAAGTGAACCTCAAAAGTACTCTTGATTCTATACAAAAATACAAGATGTAACTATGAAAAACCATCCTCAGAGGACGTTGCTTATGCAAGAAAAGGACTAAGGATAAACCCAGGTAGCATTCCTTAAAAAAAATAACATTTACAAAAATGCTAAAAGTCAAAATTTCTTGAACAAACAATAATATTTTGGTGATCGAATATACTTATTAGATAATCGACACTAGTAGACAAAATTAACAGTACAACACTGGTTTAAGCAGTGAGAGACCAATAGATGTATATACTTACTTAAGGTTAACTTAAAACTAAAAGACAAAATACACTTTCCTGTATTAGAGGTAAGGTGATAAACTTCTAATATGAATTATTTTACTGGGTAGGCATGCCAGAGCAGTACCACCTTTGTTTGTAACAAGACAAATTTTCTTAACAAAGAAAAAACTTAACTAACTGACTTTAAGGAAAGTTAAACCAGACTTAATCTATTTAACACAGCTATGGTATATTTATGGCAGAATTTACTTAATCACTAATTGGTGAAATTAAAACAATCTGTGCATAAGAAAGTCGCTCAAATCTCTCATAAACAGAAGTTTTGAATCGTTCTTTCCAAGTCCATGGAAAATCATTAATCAGGAGAAAGCTCCAACGAACTTGAGAAGAAGGATTCAGACTTAAACATAAGAATAGTACAACATAACCTACTGTTTTACGAACTCATCAGTGTTTAAGTATAATCGCAGCAAAGATATACTATAAGGAAGACGAAACGTCTCGTTTTAAACCAGAGAAAAAAAAAATCTCGTCAAAGAATAGGTCAATTACAAAAACATGACCTACACAAAATAATGGGCGCCACTGATCACATGGATCAGAGGAAACGACATTCATTACAAACATCGTCTCCTAAAAAAAAAAATATTCAGAAGAATTTAAAAAAAAGGTATGATAGTAAGAATGAGGAAATTTTGTGAAAATTCTAGTCACAACCTCTTGAGGGTACCAAGCCCCAAGAGCAAGTTACTAGAAAAAACACTGACGAAACAAACGGAACAGCATGCAAGGTTGGTAGCCCCGCATACTATCACGTTGGTTTCATCAAATTATAAAGAGTAAGAAATATTTAATCAATGCGAACAATATCTTTTACATGAAAATTTCCTACAATTTTACCGTTCATATCAGCTAGCGTATAGACCAAATTAGAGACTTTACCTTTAATAACATTGCGAACGAATCTAGGGGCCAATTTGTGAGAAAAATAATTCGGTCCACTGGACTGGACAAAATTCTTCCTCCAAACCACATCTCCTATTTCATAATTGACCGTCTTACGGCGCAAATTGTAGTGTTGGGCATTTTTCTTAAAAGCTTGTAACAAAGCATTTGAAACTTGTTCATAAATTGGAACCAAGTCTTCTAACTTCTTAGCAAATTCATCCCTAGATTGCTGCAACGTAGTGTCTATGACACCTGAAGATAAATTATTTTTATGAAAGTTTCCGTCAATAATTTGTTCCCTACCATGCATAAGGAAGAAGGGCGTGAAGCCGGTTGCAAAATTAACTGTATTATTTAGAGCTGATTGAATTTGAGGCAGATATCTGGACCAATTACGCTGGTCAGACTCGGTTAAGATAGACAATGCAGTTCCAATAGTTTGGTTATAACGTTCCACAACATTATTTTGGGGGGTGTAATAGGCATTATAAAAAGGTGGAGGTACATTATACTCTGCCAACAATTGTTTAAAGTCTTTAGAAATAAATTGTTTCCCGTTGTCGCAGACGCACGTTTGCGGCACCCCGTGTACAAGGAATATGTATTGTTCAATGTTTTTAACAATGCTTTTAGAAGTTGCATTTCTAAGCGGAAAAATCCAGGTATATTTAGAAAATACATCAACAACCGTTAAAATATACATAAATCCTGCATAGCTACGCGGAAGAGGACCGACAAGGTCAATAGACAACATTTGCATTGGTCTTGTGACTATTTTCGGGTTGGTAGAAATGCCTGCCGGCGCAGCAGTATTAATTTTATGTGCCTTACACGTTTTACATCTTTTAACAAAATTTTTGACGTCATTATACATCCCTGGCCAAAAATAATGAAGTTGAACCTTTTTGTAGGTTCTAAAAACTCCTGGATGACAAGAAATATCCGATTCATGTTCTTTAGAAAGGATTGCGTTATGGTCCTCAAAAGGAACAACAAGCTTCCAAGCTGTGTCCTCCTGCAGAGCGAAACGAGATTTAGTGTGACGAAACAATTTATTTTCCCTAATTTGAAAATTGTTAAAGCGTTGTGGATTTGATTTACAATTGGAAAATAAGGTATTATACCAAGTATCCGTACTTATGGGAACGGAATCAATGGAAGAAATTAATGAAACGTCTTTTCGTGAAAGAATGTCCTGAACCGTATTTAATTTACCTTTCCTGTGTATAACGTCAAAAGAGTACTGTGACAGACGAGTAGACCAGCGAGCAAGTCTACCTTGTTACGATACGCCCCTGAAGCGAGTAGATACCTAGAGCACAGAACGCAGCAAGTCCACACAACAAATCCTCTCTCCCCCCCGTTTCCTGTTTCCCGCTTCTCTCCCCGCTTGCCCGGCCACTCGCGCAGCCCGCTGCACTCGCCAGAGAAGATTTGGGCGCCCTTGCGAACGGACGTACGCGGCCCGCTTTCGGGCGAGCGGTCCAAATTCAATGTGGCCGCGATGTATTATTGAAATACCTACGAGTAGAGTCGGCCTTGGCCGCGCTAATAGTTCGGTCTATTTAGACTACGAAAGTGCCTGATGGAACTACCACATGAGACGAGGATCCTGCTAATCCACATGTAAGCTGTATCTTGATTTCCTCTTTTAAATGTGTCCGTAATCAGTGAAATGTAGGGCCCCGCGAAAATCACCACTTGGAGAGTTTCGTTTTGAGAGAGAGACAGTGAGAGATTAAACACTTTAGCTAGGTTTGTGTAATTTGCATTTCTTGTATTGAATTGTACTGTAGAAACCTATGTACTGTGTTTGAGTTTACAATACATGTCTTAATGATTTAACTTTGTTATTATTCTGCTACGGCAGGAGGATTGTTGACCAGCGTGTATCCCGTGGGACGCCGGAAGGTAGAGAGAAATTCCATAGCTTTGAGCGGCTCACCCCCTGAATAGAGAGTACCATTGTCCCGCTGAGAGCTAGCCAGGGACGTGTTGGGCCTGGTGTTGGTTTGGTAGCCAACATCGGGGTACCCTAACAACCTGTTGGATTTGATAACGATACCAACCATTGAAGACTAGAATGATCTGTTACCACAGTGAAGTGGGCACCTTCTATGTAGGGTCTCAAATGGTTGACCGAATCTAACACCGCTAGGAGTTCGCGCTCCGTCACGCCGTAGTTTCGTTCATGTATATTAAGACACCTAGAAAAATAAGAAACAGGGTGCTCCTCTCCATCAAAAACTTGGGTAAGCACCCCTCCGATCCCAACGTTGCTCGCGTCACAATGGATGGTGAAAGGAAGCAAAAAATCCGGACAATTAATAACAGGGGCAGAAGTCAACGCCTTTTTTAATTTCTTAAAAGAGTCTTCCGCTTCAGCAGACCAAGAAAAATTACTAATTCCCCTCCTTGAACCAGTGAGTTTTGTTAATGGAGCAGCAATGGTTGAAAAATCTTTTATAAATCGCCTATAATACCCGCACAGGCCAATGAAAGCTTTAACCTGTTTAGAATTCTTTGGAATGGGGTAAGTACGAATGCATTCCAACTTAACTGGGTCTGTGCGAAGACCTTTTGCATCTACAATGTAACCGAGATACTTCAATTCGTCCTTACAAAACTCACACTTTTTTAAATTGACTGTTAAGCCTGCTTCTTTCAGACGTAAGAAAACCCTATTTATTTACTCTAAATGTGAATCAAAATCTTCTGAAATTATAATAAGGTAATCCAAATAACAAAAAACGTTTTCGTCGAACTCCGGACCAAAAAGTGCATCTACTAGACGCTGAAGTTCACTAGGTGCGTTTTTTAACCCAAACGGCATCCTAACGAATTCAAACAAGCCATGTCCAGGTACTACAAAAGCCGTTTTGGAGCAAGAGTCCTTATGTAATGGTATCTGCCAAAAACTTTTCGACAAATCAATAGAGGTTATAAAGCGTGCACCACGAAGGTTGTCTAAAATTCGCGAAATATATGGCAGCGGGTACGAATCCCTTGTCGTGACGCTGTTAAGCTTTCTGGAGTCCAGGCACAACCTTGCAGAACTATCCTTCTTAGGCACGATCAAAACCGGATTCGACCAAGCCGAACGCGAACGGCGAATAACACCTAAATCTAGCATTTCCTTAAGTTGAGATTCAAGTTGTTGCTGACGTGTTTTAGACAAAGGGTAATACCGTTGCTTAATGGGATCTCCTGTTGTTTTAATTTTGTGCTGAACTAAATGAGTTCGACCCAATCCACATTTTTCAAAAGAAATTGACTTATATTTATCTATAACATCATTAAGCCTACGATTGTCTTGTGGGGACAGTAGGGAAGCTGACGTGATCTTGCGAATTTCTCCTATAGTATTCTCAACATCACGACTACTGTTGGCTTTTGAAAACAATTGAGGAGCGATGTCGAATTGCTTCCAAAAGTCGACTCCCAAAACAATCACAGGAGAAAGAGACGGAATTACAAAAAAATTAACATATTTTTTAACATTATTATAAGTAACTTGTACTCGCATAGTACCAATTACGTCTTGACGTACCCCATCAGCGGTAGTAACGTAAGATTCTAACTTATCTAAACTAAAACCTAAACTAATAAAGAAGTTGTAAAGAGAACCGCCAAAACAACTGACAGTCGCACCACTGTCCAAAAGACCCGAAAAGACAAGATTTTGAATAGAAATATTCGCATGGGGTCTGATGTCTTGTCCAGAACTAGCCATCGGCATGCATGCGTCCATGTCACGCCTGAAGAACCGGTTACTGGAGCTATCAACTAAAGGTGATGATCTCCTGACATCCTTGCTAGCAGGACGCAGAGGATCACACTCTAGTTTTTTGGGTTTGTGCGGGCGGAGTCATCTTTACATTTACTAGAATCCCTCTGAGATTCAGACTTCCATTTCCTACAAAATTGTTTTGTATGACCCTGCGCCTTACAATAAAAACAATTAAAAGTTTTTCTATTATTTGAAGAAGAAGAATGTGTTGATGAAGAGGAAGTTGCTTGACAAGAAGAAGAATGAGGTAAGGGTTTATCTACCGAGAGCTTTCCAAATCTCCTACACACATTTACCAAAGAAGTTAAGTCCTTTTCTGCAAAATATGCGATAGCCAAGGCGTATTTAGGTAACAGACTATCAGAAACTAGGTCTACCAACTGTTCCTCTGTAAGTTGAACGTCTAATTTGAGATTAGCCAATTTAATGTCTTCGACGTAATCCACAACACTTTGATTAAATTTTTGTTTCATAGCGAATAAAGCTTTTAGGGCCTCTGTTTGATTAATACAACGGTCAAAACGTGCTATGAGGTGATTTCTCAACTCAGGCCAAGATAAAGAATCTTTATAAATTGTTCGATACCAAGAGAGAGCTCTCCCCTCCAAAAGATCAGCAAAGGAAGTCACAACCGATGACAGTTCCAAATGACGGCATCTAGATAATTCCTCCACACGTTGTACAAAATCCCTAACATCAGAAGAACCCGAAAATTTAATACCCCAAGAATGCACGGACGTATTTGTATTTACAGTTTGATAATAATTATTAACTATGTTTGTAGTATGACTCGCATTATCACTATTACCTTCATTTTGTTGTGAAGAATCACTACCGGATTGTTTTAAGCTCCTATTATACATACGAGCCTGTTCCCGCATAGCTGATAGCGTAAGCTCTGGAGTGATATTCACTTCAGTTAACATTTGTATCATCTCCTCCTTTGTTGCACCGTTAATATTAGAAATCGCCATTATGGAAATGCTCAAAGAGTGAAGCTTCGCAAAACTTTAAAAAAAAATTCGAAAAAGAAAATAATCAAAATGATTATTTGGAAAAGAGTATTTATTGTTAGCAGCTAATAACGGACACCCTGTAAACAAATTTTCTTAAAAAGAAAATTTTATTTGAAAAAACAAATCGAAGTTATTTTCCAAAGAAATAATATAATTTGTAATGTATGTAGATCACCAGACACTGTGTAAAGGAAAGAATAAATCGAACCCACGAATATCTCATTAAAGAACAATTAATTCAAAAAGACTTAAATATTTTAAATAATGTTGACAAACCAACCGCATTTTATGAAGATGACAGATGACATAAAATTCTCGTATTGCCAGTCAAGAAAAAATATTTTCCCCACATTCAAGCTGTCACCGACAGCAATGCACTTAAATTGTGAGAAACAATATATTATTTCGCACATTATTTATATGGCAACACATAAATCAGACAAACGATGACTGTTAAAACGTAATGTTTTCCGAAATACCCACACTGATGAGTTCGCTAGATACAACTTTAGAACAGACAAATTACAGTTTGATAAGATTAATCTTTCAAATATAAGCATGAACTGAAAAAATCCCTTTCGAGCACCAGTTTTATAACATAAAACTGTTTCGTTGTGCGCCAATGTAATACTTGGGAGATGAAGGTAACCCACCTTTGTCATCCGACAGCTTATCCTAGAGCAAAAGAACATCCTTCTCAGGATGGTGGAGTCAGGGATTTGAGGTCATGAATATATTTGAAACACTTATTTTTCTAGTGAAATTTATAATATTTTATTGCACTTTGCAAGGAAAACATACCAAAGAAGGCTTATCAAAAAGAACATAAATACCTTTAGCATCTATCAATAGATTTGGAGAGAGAGAGTTAAATCAAGATTACGTTTAGTTATTAATACCGCATACGTCCCGTCGTCGTGATTCTCCTCCAAACGACAACAGCAATCCCCAAAACGTCTTCCAGCACGTCATGAGGCCGCTCGGTTAAAGGGAGTCCTCCCAACAAAACAGGCACAGCAGATTCTCACCCATCAAGCGGCATGAGCCAATCTCACCGGCCAAAGGAACAGCAAAGGAATATTGGCAGGTCCAACCAGAGTCTAGGAGCCGCTCCATTAATAAAGGGAATCCACCCAACAAAACAGGCACAGCAGATTCTCACCCATCAAGCGGCATGAGCAAATCTCACCGGCCAAAGGAACCACCAGCAAAAGAACCCTTGCGGGCAGTAAGTATATCACCCGTGGATTCCGGTCTAAATTGACCTCGGCACGCGGATTAATCTATCTCGCGGCATCCGGCGAGGGATTAAACAAAATAAATAGGCTTCAATGCCATTTGAGTCGTCACACACTCACGCGACGTTTAAAAATAATATTTCTAGGCTACATAGCACTAGTATCTCACTTTATCCTCCCAATCGCCCCGAAAAACACTCCCCCTGCACAAAATCTAAGTTATGTCTTCCGCCATGATTCCCTGAATGCATCCCTTTCCGGTCTCCTTCCAGTTTTGCCAACCAACAAAGTTAAAATCAGAAAAAAAAATAATAATCAATAGACAATAAACAGTACCTACTTTGCGCAGTACCTGCTCACGAAATAGATATGTTACACTGTTCATTTTGGAGTGGTTTGAAGATTAGATATTGATTTTACACATTTTTTTATTTCATAGGATTCCATCCTTCGCCCGCTGAATATCTGGCCGCTGAGGTTCATCGGGCGCTTTATACCACTACATCAAAGGAGATTTGCGTGGGACCGTGGATTTATCGTATTATATTGGAAACGAGTACCCGTGAATTAAATCAACACTTTATTGTTATCTCATTCTCTCGCAGGCTAAATCCTATAGATGTTTATGTTTGTCTCTTTTCAGTTCGTTTCTGTTTCATCGAGTTTCAAATCACACAAAAAATAAATCATACATAAATGGAAAATCGTAACTCCTTTCTTAACCATTCCTCTTCATTCAGTACCGATTATCCGCCCCATCTTCCTGCGAGAACCGAAGCGTTGCATCTCGAACACACCGTACTCTGCCCATAACGACATAAGTTTCGCGATAATAAGTTTCCGAACATGTTTCACATATAAATCTACGTTTCCTTTCTTTCTTCATTCCGTCCCGACTCACTTAAATTGTCTTTTAACTTGACAATGTTTAAAACATGTCCCGTTAGGAGCCGGCGATATGAAGAACGTTGAAAACTTAATGGGGTCGTGTGAACACTGGCTTCTTAAATAACTCAAGCTTTTCATGGGGGTTGGGGGTTTCTGACAGCAAAGTTAGCTTAAGCGGAATTTCCATTGAATAGAGAACTCCAGTCCAATTTATTTTTATTTTTTTAATGAATTATGACCTTCTAACTTAAATAACTGCATATTTTATTTATTTTTAGAGTTAGTTTTAATAGTTGAAATAATTGTCAAAGTTTTAATTTTTCAAGATCCCCCGAAAACCACCGTATATGGTGGGTCGTGTGACGTCATCAATCACGTCATCTACTGTAAGATCGGGCAATCAGCGGTTCGACTCGCCGCCATTTTGAAATTTGGAGTTCGAAGGAATCTCCCTAGAAGTAGCATTACAATTTTTTTTGTACAGTAGTTTTTGAATATTTTCAATAATAGAGATAAAGTAATGAGAGATCCTCTTCCCTTATTTTTGAAACTGAATTATTTAGGCCTAAATAATGTTTCAATAAACACAACAACTATGTCTCTATAAACAGTATGTAAATAAACGAATATGATGAAATTTTGTTAATATGGTGGCCACGATGTTAACACGATGGCCTGTGTCATTACCTACATTCCCATACAATGACTTTACAGTGATCAGTGACGTCACCACTAAACATTTCAGTAATACCAACTTGACGGCATGTTTCATCTACAATATTAAAAATGCACTTTAAATATATTTTTTTAAACTGTACGTTTTATAATCTTACTAATATTATAAATGCGAAAGTTTGTATGGATGGTTGGATGGATGGTTGGATTTTACTCTTTCACGCAATAAATATCGAATGGAATTTATAAATTCTTTCACTTTTCGAAAGCTACTTTATTTGCGAGTAACATGGGCTATATATATTGGTAAGCTCTGGCGTTATTAATAAGCTGTGGCGTTATTATATTATATATTATACGTTTATTGGCAAAGCATGTTACTAAGTAAATGTTTGACGTGGGCTGTCAATATTATTTCTTTGATAGCGTTAATTCAAATATTAGAATTCTAATATGAATATTTAGTATAGGTAGATACAAATATAAAATAGGTACTTATCTACATTTTGACCTAAGCCAAAGCTATACTAATATTAAAAGAAGCGCATTTGATTGTTGATTGATTTAGGGAGGGGGAGTGGTAGTGCGGGATAGAGGGGAAGTAAGGGGGGGCGAATATGCGAGTGAAGCCGGGGGTAAAAGCTAGTATTAAATAAAACTTATACATTCAGAATCAGCGTTTATTGTCCTATACGAACATATTTTTTAAAGCCATAATATTTTTCACTGGAGTTCCTTATCGCTTTAAATCATTTTATAATGATTTGTTGTATAATGAAAGCAACACAGGAAGTTAATCGTAATTGGAATGATATGGTTTTATTGTAAATTTCGATCACATCCACAAGTATCGGCGTCATTTGAGTTGATTAATCACGGCTGGTATTTAGAGTGACTCGATAGCTCAGTGGTTTTCAACGGATGCCCGAACAGGATCAGGTAACGGAGTTTAAATCCCAGTCACTGATAAAACTTGATAAAATAAAATAAACGTCAATACCTTTCTAGTTGAGCATAAAAAGCAGTTAAAATACCGGCCCTATGGCCCGGTAAAACGGATGATTTTAAGCTCGGCTTGGTTGGAATTTCGAACTTAGCTATTGAGTGCTATATCTATGATATCTACTGTACTGAAGATGTTAACGACGACAGTTTTTTTCAGTGTTGTGTTTTTCAGGGTTGTGTTTATACGAGTTGATTTTTGAAGTTCCCCAATTCAATCAGTATGGTGCTATTTGCAAGGATACTAAAAAAATATATACTTATTAAATATTATTTGTTTGCCGGAGTCGTACAGTATTCATTAACTGAAAACTAACCTTTTGAACTGTCCTGACGTCCAATTAATAACATCGACATTCCTCATCGTTCTGTTTACATAAAATTAGGTATTCAATATTATTTACGTGGATATCAGATTTGACGTGTGACTGCTAGCGCCTCGGTGCACCCCGGCATCCAAAAGAGGAACTATTCTGAGACTGGCTGATATACAGGATCTGTAACTATTAGCGGAGGTCCATGAAATCAAAAACATATTCCGATGAGTAATAGTTATGCTAGTCACGTGTGGCGCCAGCCAGGCGTAGTTGAAGCAGTCCGCTCCGAACTCTTCAAGGTCGGCCCTGCATGATTATGACACCGAAAATTTGTGGAAAGTTAAAGTTTAGCCAGTTTTAAAGATACACAATATTCGGCTCGTGATGTTTGTATTCACAATTGCTTGAATTTACTCCAGCTTAGCTTGGTGAGCAGATCTGAAGAGTGTTACCTTCGAGCTTTTCGAACTCGTAAATTTACAGAATTAAAAAAGCAATTAAATTGATCATATTATAATTCAATGTTATGTACCTCCATTATTATTTACAAAAAGACTTTACCGTGAATAATACATATTAAATGTATAAGTTTCGTCCAATTATTGTGCCGTCAATTCCATTAATCTAATTTAACATTTCGCTTGATTCGGAGCTAGCTTGTTCAGCTCAACCCTCGCCAATATATGTTTTTTTTTTATTATTTTGCAAAAGCATTTTTGTCCGGTTGGCAGAACCGAAACTCAATGAATAAAACTAATTAAATTTTATGAAGTGTGAAATTGCTCTCTCGATATCGACGCGTAATCTACTTTGGAACAATTATTAATATCACCGAATATGATGACTTATTCGTCGTTATTACACGGCGTATTTCAGTTTTATATTTTCGTTCATCATCAGTTATTGCAGGTAAAATGAAAATGACATATTTATGCAAGTAAATGCATTTCAAATTTACTTTACAATGAATTTACGGTGTGAAAATTTATCAATATTAGCCCCAAAATTAGTTTTAAAAATACTGAGCGTATAATATAATTTATTCCTAGATTTTTCTCGTTCCAAAACTGTAATAATTTGTTCATTGTTTTTGAGTTAAATTCGTAGAATCGAATTTTTTTTAAATATAATTTAAATTAAATTTAATAATGTTATTATCAATTTCTGCAAGTATTTTAGTACCTACTTTAGTTACATCTGTTTCGGCTTACAAGACAGTTTGAAAATGGCCTTGTAAGCCGAAATAGCTGTAACAAAAATTAATATTAAAATACTTGCAGAACTTAATAATACCATTTTTTAATCATTTGGAAAGCGGGAATTGGCACCACCGTCGCCTCTAGAACCATATATTGAATAACCAAGACCCTCGCTGTAAGTCACCACATGAAGTTTGCTAGATCTTGGCGGCGGATACATTTGCCCAACTTTTTGCGTGGCGGGTCGGATTGGGATTTCGGGAGAGACTGATTGAAGGAGATTTTTTAACCTCTGCAGCCGGACTCTCGACTTGTACCGTAGTGGGAGGGATGAATTCATCTGACCGTCACTCCTGGACACATTCACCCCCAAATCCTTACCCATCCCACATAACATTTTCTTCCCAAAACTTCTTCTCCATTCTTTTCCTAAGATGTCTTACGACTCGAGGGAATTGTTTGAACTGGTGTAAAAAAATTATACATAATATATTTAGTTTTTGTTTGAAACATTTTAAGAGTGTTAATAATTGTAACACTAATGAAATTGCCATTGGGATATGCAAAATGCGCATAGATATTATCACTCAAATAAAAAATATCCACAGAGTTCGTAAATTAAAGTTTAGTTGCTACTAGATGGATGACAGTAGTGAAATAACAGAAATAATAATAAGCAAAATAAAATATAAAATATGGTAAGTATACAGTACGGAGAAAGAAAGGAAAGAAATAAAGAAAATAATAAAGCAAGATAAAACTACAAAATTACATACTTTTAAGTTCAAATAGTTTACAACGACGTTATATTAGCTTGTAGCTAATGAATACAGTAATAATTGATTGAAATAATACCCCACCCACTTACTGCAGCTTCAAAATACCATATCATCGTCCCAGTCCCCTTCAGGCAATTGAAACTCTGGTGCGGTGTTCACTGTTTAATATTTTATTTTGTATTATTATGAGCAAGGGTATTAGGGTATTCCTAAAAAAACAAATAAGCTATCAAAAGGGGGGAGGTTCGAAAACGAGGATGTTACAGCTACGACAGTCTTCGTTTTCCGTTTCCCCGCGCTCATACGCCTGCGCCGGTCAACACGATGACTTGTGACTTGTGATATACTGTCTTTCGGAGCACCGGGCCATATGGCCCCTTTCTCCTTCATCTTGAGTTTGTTTAATGGTTGTAGGACTTAGTGATTGTTGATTGTTTTTTATTTTATTTTATTGGGGACGTTGAAGAGGGGTAGGGAGGGGGAGGGGGTAATAAGAGAGATGGAAGGGGGGGTAGGTAGATAGATGTCGGGGCTTGGGGGAAGAGCAGGAAGGCTTGGGGGGGGCGGTGGCATGTCGAGGGGTGAGGGGAGTGGTAGACTGAGGGGTGGGGCTTGTGTTTGAAGCAGGTTTGATTGATGGATCGGTTTACTAGCTTGGGAAGGAACTTCTTGGTATTTTGGAATGAGAACGGGTGGGGGGGTTTCTTTAGACGGACTCGTTTGCGGGATGGTCTGACGCAGACCCAGGCCATTTCCTCGGGGCCTGGGTTGTCGGAAGTTGGTTGGATTGGCTCTTTGGTGACGCTGGAGCACGAGGATGAGGAGTGGTGTCTTTGCCCCTTGGTTGGGGAGTTGGGGGGGAAGGTAAGGAAACCTAAACCAGGACCAATCGGTTTGGGGGGCGGTTAGAGGGGCGATTGGAGGGCCAAGGGGTTGGGAGGCGGTGAGGGGGCGATCTGATAGAGAGGCGATGGGAGGGCAAACGGTTTGGGGGGCGGTAGTAGGGCGGTTTTCTTGAGGGGCGGTAAGGGGGTGGTCGGTTTGAGGGGTGATAGGTGGGTCAGTTTGGGGGGCAGTAAGGGGGAGGTTGGGGGGGGTTGGCTGGGCGGGGCTGGGTGAGTTGCAGGGGGAGTTGGGAGGGGAACTGTGAACTCTGCGGAAGGCCAGGTTGAAGACATGTTCTTTGTCTTCAAGGGACATGTTGTTGGGGTCGGGGTGGTTGGCAAAGAAGAACTGGATCTCGAGAGTAAGGCGTTGGTATTTGTCGGAGGTTTGGAGAAGGGGGGAGGACATGATGGTATAGAATGGTGGAAAACACAAGGATAACTATAGGCACGAATGTTTTAAGCACTGTAGTTCAAAGCACAAGGGACGGTATGAAATGGCGCGAACAAGCACTGTAGACTGAGGTGATTTTTTTTGGTTCCTTTACTAGGAAAGGCACTTTGGATTCACTGGGGTGTGGTTTTCACGAACTAGGCGAACGGGCGTGGAACAAGCGACAATGTCGGGGAATGGCATATGCCAAGCCAGAGGAGCTTGTGGTGCTGCGTGTGGTCAACACGATGTTACTCTCCCAAGCGAACTTAAAATATTTACGTTGTGCTACGATATCCAAACCTCACTTTCCCGCGCCGCGCTTACCCTCACCACGAACCATTCGGGCCACTTGCCCTAACCTGATTGGCCGCCCGCAACCAATCAGAGCGGCGCTGCCTAAAACCGGACATTTGGAAACAAAATTAGCAAATTTCATAATAATTGCTACGTTTAGGACTAGATTTACTAAATTTAGACGAAGAGATAAAATAATTCAGATAGATAGGCCGGACTCTCCCCAGCATAAGTAATTAGGAAAGAGCGTACTATGCTACCTCAGTCTAAATCTGTATTATTGTTTTTAGAGATAAGTATCGTATATCGTGTATATGTAGATATATAAGATTCCCGAAAATTCCCGGGCCTGGGGCCCACGCATATTCTTCTTAAAATTTTGTTTCGTATGAGTACAGCACAGTCCCAACTACCGTTAACCGTCTGGAGCCAATAAGACTATGAAATTCCCAATTCAAGTGTGCTGTGTGGCTGAAGAATGTGGGGAGGGGAAGGAATAGGGGAAAGGAAGATGGGGGAGTACCAGACCATTCTGATCGTTGCCGACGACATAACACGCGAAAACCTCAACACTGTTTAAAATACCCCTGCCGCTCTACCATAAAAACGGGTGCATGGCTCTACACAAACACTCTTAAATATAACTCAACTGATCTTCTTATCGATTCTACGTCCTGCCCGACTACTTCCTGCCTACTTCTACTCTTCTTGTTTGACTCACCTACACCCCTTCCATAGACACTTCTCAACAAGGACCGAATCCAATCACTATAAAATTCTCTTGAGACCAAATTTAAGCTACGGCTCAGAGGAATCCACGGACTGCAGGGTCCTCAAATAGAGAAAGGTTATTTACGTTTTTAATAAATGTGAAAGATCCAAGGGTCGTTAAAGCCTTACCAGAAAATTCTATCCAGCGGACATGGTACAAGGTACGAGTACAACCACGAGTAATACAAAGTTTTCGGTTACCGGACAACTCAGTATGAATTCAACTCGACACTTCCTTTGAAAAGTCATTAAAAGTTATAAAAAATATAAATATAAAAGTGTCTTTTTTATGTTGCGTTGAACTCTTCAAGACGAAAGATAAAGTTTTTTGTTATTCAGCTAGTTCCAGGTAATAGTTTTTTTTTAACTTATAATGTAAAAAATAACCTTACTCTCTATTTAAAATTGAGCTCTAAGCGGCACGACCTTTATTCAACTTCGCCTTTGATATTTTCTAAAATTATAGTTCTTACTTGTAAGCTGATTGAAAATTCCGGGAAATGGTTTTATTATGAGAGGAAATTGTTTGATTGTTTAATTAGATTCCAACTTTCTGAATAAAATAACAGGCAATCATTACATAATGAAGTATTTAGATAACTCATTACTTTATAATTTTATTTTAATTATAAATTGACGTGTAGTATGTACTCGGCTTTTCTCGGGGTTATGAATAG
Organism: Limnephilus lunatus; assembly: GCA_917563855.2. Lineage (NCBI taxonomy): Eukaryota > Metazoa > Arthropoda > Insecta > Trichoptera > Limnephilidae > Limnephilus > Limnephilus lunatus. The sequence continues at coordinate 55,005,263 of OU830601.1, forward strand.
TTTGGAGTAAATTTTTGAGGCTGTGAAATCTAGTGTACCTAGAAACTGGTTATAATTTTAAGTTGAAAATAATATATTTGTTAAGAATAGAATAAAATAAAAATAATTGAAAAAAAGTATACTTTTTTTTCGATTTCCTTCACGTTATGAATTTTCTTTATGCCCCTTTCTTCGTTCATTACAAATGTCTCATTTTACCACAAATAAGTATTTGATTCATTTGCCCGTCTTCCTCGGATGTCCCCTACTTATTCTACCATTCACTTCCACGTCGTACATTCTCCTTACACCCCTTTATTTTATTCGTTCAGAAAAAAAATCTAAGAACCACTCTTGATTCTGAATTCGTATTTGATGTAGACATTAACGACATTAAGGCGGTACAACCAGATAATCGAAAATGTGTCATTTTAAATGAATTCTAGATGTATCAACTCCATTTCTCCAAAAAAGCAATAATTGATTTCGAAAGATTGTTATTTTATCTAGTAGAGTAATTTTTTAAATTTTAAAGAATTTTTTTTAAAATTATGATAAGGTTATAGGTACCATTTACCATTGCGCAGATTTGTAAAATTTTCAGACGAATGTTATATTATGCAATACATATTTCAAATCATAATATAATCATGCAGTATTATCAATCAATTAAATATATTATCTAAGAAACATGCTTTTCAGAAATTTTATGTTGGTTTTTAATTTTGTTCATGAAGAAAATCCTTCTGTTTTTTATTTGTCCACAAATTTACAAACTGATATTTTTCAGAATTGTTAAGCTACTTATATTTGTTGATTGTTTCTCTCTTTGTGTCTCTGGCCTCCCTTTAAGATAGTTTTCGTTTGATTGAGTTTTTGGTATGATATTGTATTTTTACGTAGATTTTGTGTATCATTTCACTGACTGATTTTTTTGTAATTTTATGTACCTATTGTATATTATTAACTGAGTTTCATTACTGAATTGTTCTTATATCTGTAAAAACCAGGATGAATAATTTTAAAAATCACGTACACCTCATTTTACCCTAAATAATCATTTGATTCATCTCTTCCTCGGGCGTCCCCGCCTTTTTCTACCTTTCACTTCATGTAGTATCAAGAATTACACCATGCTGTTGCTGTTTAGTACCTTATATCGAATCGAATTTGACTCCATATCTCGTTCCAGTGCAGAAATAATGCGTAAGTCTTTCTCGGGCGTCCCTGACTTTTTCTGTCATTCGTTACCATGTACCAAATAATCACAATTAAAAAATCACATTTTTTCGACTTCAGTATCTCATTCCATTGTCGAGAATCTCGACATCTCGATGAATTTCGACTCGAGATAATGCGCAATAACGAAACAAACATTCATGGTTACGAACAAACATCGAGTAATTAATATATATGATTATTATTATTATTACTTTTGCTCATACGTTGACTTATGTTGATGGTTTGATTAGAGATATTATTAATTCACAAAACTCTGGGCCTATTACGACTTTGGTTTTAACAAATTATATGGTTAGCATTTAAGATAATTATTTCAATTAAATAAAATAAATATCTGGTTTTCAAGGGGGGGCCACATTTCCCTCCGAGCTGATTATAGTGATATGTTCACAAATTCCCTCAAGCTTCTTAATTCGAAAAATATTATAATTGTGATTTACGTGTTCTCTAAATAATTACTATTGGAATATTTTAGAGTGGCATTCCCTCTCGATGCCTGTGCTCTAAAGATTGCAATTTTTTTAAGATAGGAGAATCTATTAAACGGACTGCCAGTTTCTGCCCAGGGTTGAGTGTTGTTTCAGATATTTTAAGGCTTCAGACCAGAGATGGCTGCCAAACTAGTTTAAGCATGGCATTCCTAACACCCGTCAATGAAAATGTTTTTTTTTTTTTTTTTTTATTATTTCTGGCTTTCACCCTTCAAGGGTGTTCTAGGCCATCATTTAAAATTACAGAGAAAGGGAAAGGTGAATTTATATATTAATTTTATTTAAATGTACAAATTTCAGAATTATATGGAAGATTGGAGTCGAGTTCAGACTTAGAAGAGATGAAATGTTGAATGGAGGGGAGGCAATTTTAGATAACGCTTGATAGAAGAGAGGATATTTATTTAGAGAGGGACAACCAAAAAATATGTGATCTAAAGAGCCCACATCTAGACCACAGAACGTACAATCTGGGGAGTCAAGGATGTGAATTTTAAAAAGGTGAGAAGGAACGGAACAATGACCGATTCGCATTCGAATAAGTGAGGAAATTTCTTTTTTGGAAAAATGGGGAAATTTTTGAAACCACGGTTTTGATGGGATAGTCCTTTGTATTGAGGCGTAGCGAGCTCCCTTGGATTGACTGGCAATGTTCCAATACCCTGTCCAAACATTGCGGGATCTATCTTTGATGATGGAAAAAATATCAGATAGGGGAATATGGTTTACGAGGGTAACAATAGGGTTGGACGCTCCTTGTTTTGCCAAAGAATCTGCAATATCGTTACCCACTATGCCAATGTGTCCAGGGATCCAAACAAGAATTACGGTTTTTCCAGAGCTTTGAATGGAGGCTATCAGCACTCTAATGAGGCATACAAAGTGATCATCAGGATGAAGAAGAGGACAGGATTTAAGTTTTTGGAGGGAACTGAGAGAGTCAGAGAGAACAAGGGAATGTTCACAATTATTTTTGATTATATATTTGAGTGCTTCAATTATTGCAATGCACTCAGCAGAGAATATTGAAAATTGGTTTGAAATTGAATAAAATATTCTATCATTAGAATTATTGTGGTAAACGTTAATACCTATACCACAGTTAGGAGAGTCAGGAGATTTGGAGCCATCAGTAAATAAAAGAGAAGAGTTGGGCCATTTAGAAGAAATAATGTCATTGAACATATTATTAACAGTACGGGCTGGGAGATTGGAATGACTTTTAAGGATGCCGATCCCTTCCAAAATTGTTGTGGATAGGGTGACGTGACTATATTTTAATTTGTATAGTGGAAGAAGATCATTTTGGATAATTTGAAGCTCTGAGAGAGAGCGAAAATTTTTACAGATGGCAGGAAGAGATTTAGTTCGAGCTCTGATTGTAGATGAATGCGTTGAGTCTTTGAACAACGAAACTCTGGGAATAACCTGATGACATTTAGAATTTAAACATTTAAGAACAAATTTGTCAGCAAACAGTTGTCGCCTTAAATAAAGTGGGGGATCAGAACATTCCACTTGAAGGGAATTGATGGGCGACGACTGCATCGCTCCAGTTATTATTCGCAATGACTTCGATTGAATTTTGTCTAATTTACTGAGTGCATTTTTGGAGGCAGTACTAAAAAGTGGGCAGGCATAGTCGAGATGACTTCGAATAAGTGCATTGTAAAGCAACTTAATGCAGGTAGGGTGAGCACCCCACCAAACGCCAGTCAATGATCTGATGATATTTAAATTTTTTTCACATTTAGTAACTATATTGTGAATATGGGAAGACCATTTAAGTTTCCTATCAAATGTTACTCCCAAAAATTTTACTTCAGAGGCGTTGGGGATTGGAGAGTTTTTAAATAAAATTTGAACAGGAGGATTTTTATGACGGTTTGAGAAGGTGACACATTGACTCTTTTTAACTGAAAGTTCCAGACCATTTAAAGTGAGCCATGTGCAAAGGGCATCCATGGCTTCATTAAGATATTTGACGGCAAGTGGGATGATTTTGGATGATAAGTAGAAAGCTAAATCATCTGCGAACTCAATAACTTTTACTTGAGGGGGAATAGAGACATGCATATCGTACGTGTATATATTATACAGTATAGGGGATAATACATCGCCTTGGGGTAAACCTTTCCAAATTGATCTACTCTGAGGAGTAACATCTGGTAGTTCAATGAAAATTTTTCTATCAAGAAATAGATTAATAATAGATTGGACAAACATGGGGGGAAGGCCAAGGCCTAAAAGTTTTTTTTAAGGATTGGGATGGAAACATTGTCAAAGGCACCTTCTATGTCTATAAAGACTGCAAGACATACTTCATGGTTAGAAATGGATAAATTAATATCAGTGCTGATGATGGCAAGGTTATCTTGCGTAGATTTTTTTTTCCTAAATCCAAATTGAGATGGAGAGAGAAGCTGATTACTTTCAACAAAAAATTCTAACCGGTTTTTAATTAATTTTTCATAAATTTTACTGAGGGTGGATGAAAGAGCAATTGGCCTATAGTTGGATCCAGAATTGGGTGATTTGTTTGATTTTAGGATTGGGATGATTATTTGAGAACTCCAGTCATCAGGCATTATGCCAGACTGAAAGATTTTATTTAAGATGCTTAGGAAGTGATTTAGAACATTATCATTACTATTTTTGATAATGCTATAAGGAATACCATCTCTGCCTGGAGATGAGTCTTTAACTGTTGATAAACAATTTTTTAATTCAATTAAAGTGAATGGAGAGTCTAGCCAATGATCAGACATAGGAGTGTTGTGGATGGGAGTTATTTCATCTAAGTTAGGTACAGAAGGGGGGGCAATTTTGTCCAAGAACTCATCTATCCATTTAGAATGAGACGCTCGAGGAGATGTTGAACTGAAGGAGGATCGAAATCTTCGAATCATAGACCAAACTTCCGAAATTGGAGTATTCGGAGATACTGAACTGCAGAAGTTGTACCACCCGGATCTTTTTTTTGACCTCAATACCCTTTTGGCATTGGCTTCGGCATTTTTGTATATAAGATAGTTCTCCATAGTCATATTGTGACGATACGAAAGAGATTTAGCTTTCCGAATTCTTACTACCTTAGAACATTCCTCATCCCACCAGGGAGTCGGAGGGAGTTTTTTAAGAGATTTGATTTTAGGGGGAGGATTTGATTTATGTATTGCAGTTATGAGCATCGATTTGAAGTTATTGTAGTCATCTTTGACAGATAATACATCGGAAGAGGGTAAATTTTGTATAAACTTATCCATATGCGAGTTAAATTCGTCCCATTTGGTGTGTTTTGTTTTAATCTTCGTCGAAATATGGGACTTGTCTGAATGGAAAGAAGTTTGATAAGTGATGGTGATCGGGAAATGATCACTGGAGCAAGGATCGGGGGACACCACCCACGAGGAGAGAGGTGCCAGATTTGTAGAGCATATGGAGAGATCCACTGCACTAGGGTTTGTGTTGGGGCGAGAGATTCTCGTAGGAGATCCGTCGTTCAAAAGGAAAAGGTTGGATTCATCTAAAAAATCCATAACATTTCGACCATCTCGATCAGAGAAAGCAGAACCCCAGACGGGGGAATGGGCATTAAAATCGCCCAATAAAAAGAATGGAGGGCTTAGTTGACGGACAATTTGTAACCAAGCTTGCTTATTGAAGTGAGAAGATGGGGGAATATAGATAGAAACAAAGGATGTGTCCTTTATTTTAGCTGCAACCATTTGAAAGTCAGCATTGGGGGGTTTGATATTATTTATTGGGGAAAACGGAAGGGATTTTTTAATAAAAAGGGCAGCACCGCCGCCCGTACCTTCCAGGTGATCATCACGGAGACAGGAGTACCCTCCCACATTAAAGTGGGTGGATGGAGTAAACCATGTCTCCGAGACAGCAGCCACAGAAACAAGGTTTGAATTTAATAGGTTAAGAAGGTTCGATTTGTTAGAAATAGCACTGCGGCTATTCCACTGAAGTATTCTGACATCTTGAAGTGCCATTTTGAACAAATGATTTTAACGTGGAAATAATAGAAGCAGCGTTGGACGGTAGATTAGTTTGAGAAGAAATTAGGTCAATTAGAAGCATAATAAGAGTTTGTATAAATGAAGAATTATCTTGCGAGAGTTGATCAGAAAGCTTTTGATGGTTTGTTGAGGACGAATTATAGTTGTTTGCGCACCCATTTGTGGCATTTGAAAGAGGAGAACCATTGGGATTTAAGAGAAGTGAGTTGTGTTGTTGCCGATCGTATCCAGGAGCCGGTTTAGAGACAGGGGTTTTGTACATAAATTTAGTTGATCGAGAAGATGTTGAGGAGAAGGGGAGAGGGTTGGATGGAGAGTTACTGGATAAAACCTCGGCAAAAGATTTTTTGACAGGCGGGAATAGTTTAGAAGCCTGCAGAAAAGACAAGTTTTCAGAGGCCATGGAAATTTTTATATTTTTTTGGCGAGTTTGTTCAGGACAAGAAGAGTGAATGGCGGAATGAGCGCCTGAGCAGTTAAAACATTTAGGTGAAGAGAGAGAAGAACATTGGTCAGCCGTGTGGTTTTCTCCACATTTGAAGCATCTGGGAGGGGATCTGCATGCAGCTTTGGTATGACCAAAACGGCAGCAATTGTAGCATTGGGTGGTGGGGTAAGTATAAATTTCAACTGGTAAGGAGTTGAAAAATAAATAGATATGGGAGGGAAGAGATTGTCCTTCGAATGTGATCACAACAGATTGGGAGGGCTTCCAGGAAACATTGCCCTCAGAGGTGTCCTTATAATTTAGCCTCCTGGCTTTTATGGGATTGCCAATATGTTGAGGGGTTGAAAGAGAAGACAGAATTTCTGGAATGGACAGATCGGTCGAGATACCCCTGACCAGGCCCATACGAGTGACATTGAAAGTTGGGATGTACGCCTTGAATTTAGAATTAGATGTAATAAAAATGTTTTTAATAAAGTTGTTGGCGGCTGAACCTGAGAGGAATTCAACAGAGATTCGGAAGCGACCCTCGGCTTTTACACCTCTGGGCTTAATCGAAAGGTTCTTGTTGGTTGAAAGGAATTTACCAAATTCAAGAGGATGTATGGTTTTACCTTGCTCAGTTTTTTGCGCATAAACAATGTAGGGGCCACAGGAATGAGTAGAGTAAAAATTGATTGGAGGAGATTGATGAAGATCTGGTAGAGACTGAGAAGTAGAAGGAGAGTCATGCTTTACTGGGGAAGAGGGACTAAACTTCCTTTTTTTTGTGGAAGTTAGAATGACAGATTCACTGTCAGAAATTACAATATTTTCACCATCTGGAGGGTCAGGGGGAGGATCTGGGGGCTTTTTAGGATGTCCAGGAGGGAAATCCTCCTCCATTGTTCACAAAATTACAAAAAAAAATATGTATGGAAAGTGACAGTAGTGAAAAAAAGGTTATAAATATCTGGAAATCAGCGACGAAAAGTGACTCCTGGAAGATCAGAGGGGAGAAGAATCCTCAGGGAACAACACACTACACTTTATTGACCAGAAAACATAAAAATATTAGTTAAAATAATAAAAAAGATAATTTTTTTAAGAGAGAAAACAAAACAACTGATGACAGCCAAATGTTCAAAATTCGAATCCAATGAAAATGTTCAATACGGAAAATTTCTAAAATTTCACTGAAATGGAAATTCTCTAGAAATTTCGTTCCATTTTCAAATATCTAAACAAATACTCTGATAGGTCAAATCTAATATAGGTCAAATCTAATATAGCAATAACCTCAAATCTTCCGGGTTCCAAATACGGTATTTTTCAGTGACCATTTATAATTTCGAAAACCGGAGTGGCGTTCCGGTGAATTTCTTTTTCCATGTTTGTCGTAATAATAGTGTCTTCTCAAATGATCGACATTGTTGAAGATGTTAATATTTTCTTTTGGTACGCAGTTGGGTTTATTGATGCTGTGCTTATTAGAGATATGAAATTATTATTAGGTATTACCTTTTAATATTTTTTTTCTCTTATCTGCAATATTGCTATGACGATTTTAAACATACTAAATTCAGCCAACTTGCAATTAATGAAATTTAAATTCAACTTGTAATTAATCTTGCATTCCTTTATAGATGGCGGTAATTTTATATTTTATGAAAAACGCTTTTTGTTTGCAATACCTTTAGATAATGCCAGTTGTTTCACAGAATTTGAAGAATTCATCAAACTTCGAATTCTATAAATGTTTTTGTCCGCATAAAAACTCGATACTTCCGAGATAGGCATTCAGATGCAATATTGGAAGGAATTACCGATAAAATGCATTTAAAATAATAACATTTATTTTGCCAATACATTATCACTTTTTAAATATTGAAATATAATACTGTAAATTTATAATTTTGAAAAAACAACCAACATTCTTTCTATTCAGTAACATTGATCAAAATTTTCGAAGTACCAAAAATTGAAGACCTCAATATTACAAATATTTAAAGAAAATGTTATAAATTTTTTTAACTCAATTCATCATTAAGGCTTAAATACAAGATTCATTTTTAACACAGCAAATGCACAATAATTATATTTATGAAGGCATAAAATATTTTTATAGTCTTCCCGAAGAAGTAAAAAAAATAACAGAGTTCGTATCATTCATGAAAAAAGGCACTTTTTTCTAAATTAACAACCTTAACATCACCAATTAAAATACTGTAACTTAATTTCATGCCATATTAAATATTTAATTTCACAACATTCTAGTACCCCAGATTATATTTATTGTGTATATAATTATGAAATAACTTCTACATCAAGGTCAAGAGCTAGCTGTCTTAATTGGCGTAGAAATCCTTTAAAATGTGTTTTTTACTATTTTGTTTTTGCCATAATATTATGTTTAAGAATGCAACAATGTCATAATTTAAACAGTAAAAAATAAAAACAATAAAATTATTACATCATACTTGGTTTGATAATACTGACAAAAAGGTCACTACTCAGCTGCATAATCCGGACCCGGAATTGTATGCCTTTCTTCAAAGAATTTAGTTTTTATTCGAACACAATTATTTATTCGTCTTCATATTGCGCATTTACAACCGCAAACAAACAATTTATCTTAATATTTCACAGCATAACTTGCAAAATGAGTTTTTGCCTACAATAATTAAATTACTGCCATCCATGAACGTGCATATTATAAATTATTTTAAGTTTAACCTTGAAGTGATGCGAAGTTTACACCAGGTCGTGTAAACTTCGGTATCAGGCCGCTAACTGTAACACTCCTTATGTAGATGGCGATAAGGTTTAAATTCCCATTTAATACCAGCTGCCTGTTTTGATTTATTCATGAAAAAAGCATTGCAACAAAGACTGTGTGACTTCATTTTGCCAAACTCCGGTACAAACATTTAAATGTTTTACGATTATTTTTTAAAGGATTTAATTTCCAACATTATAATAATAAATCTATAACCGTAAAGAGGTTTGTAAGAAAAGATTTTTAACTAAAGCATTTTTTTATTGGACAGACACATTACTTTTTTTTGGGCTTACAAAAAGACTAATAAAAAAATACTTGATTACTTGAAAAGCAAAAATGTGATATACTAGCAGTATTTAATTAAAACACCTAAAATACTTCTAGGCCAGTGCAATCAGCGCGAAAAAGGGGTCGCAATCGGAATTATTCCGGTAATCCAATTTTTTTATATGTTTTATGCACTCATCTCCTGATGTAAAATCTGAGTTTTCAACCTTGGGTCGCTTGGAGCTTTCGCCGTCATTTTGAAAAAAACCAGGCGTTTACGACATTGGGTCACTTGAGCCTTGGCCGTCATTTTGAAAAAAAAACACGCAAAATCTAGTTTTTCTCAATGATGACATTGCCTTTAGATGTTTTACGTACCCATACGTAATCGTTAGGAGGAACTACCTTTTTCACACAAAATTTAAATTTGGATTGATGCCGAAATACTTGAAAAACTAAATAATATTTTTTTTAATCAAAAACGGTAAAGCAATCATCTAGTGCAGATATGTGCTACTTTATTTATTTGTACTTCAAATTATAAAAAAACAGACCATTAAATAATTCGATTTTTTATGACATTAGAGACAACTTAGACAGTTATTTGTGAGATAAAAATAATTTTCCCCTAATTAAAAATGCTAATTATTAAAAAGCGTGAAGTCTTAAAGTAATAATACGAAAAAGCGTGGATTTGAACTTTTTTAGCTATATATGCAAACGTTAATCCTCTAAAATAATTGGTTCCCAATCACCGTCATCTGACCAATAACTTAATAATTAGAATTGTCAACCCTTCACGCAGGGCGACCAATCCACCCTTATTATGGCGGAAGTAAGTAACGGATTTCGGGCCACCCTCCATTGCAGCCAGCTTCGCCTAAAGTCATATAGTGATTTAATTGCATCTCAAATCGCATTAAGGGATTCGATTACAGGGCAGACAGCGGGGGGTGATGGTACCCTTAATTAGAGGAATTCGGCGTGTCGGGGAATTTATTAGAGGGCGTTCTTGAAATTTTGGTGGATCATACGCGTAGGTTTTGGTTGACTGTTTTTTTTTCATAAACCTTTTTTTTAATATTATTGACAGAATGCGGTGAAGTCCTGTTATATCTGTTTGTAAATTGGTTTGTTACGTTCCGGTTCCGGTTCCGGTTGAATACTACCTTTTTATCCCGCCAGATTTCGGGTTTTCATGGTTCCTACTAAGAGGTGTCAAATCGGAATAATCAATAGTATGGTACCTACCGGCACTAACAAAGTTTAAAAAAAAATGTCATTGAGATGGTAACATTTATTTGGAAAAATTGTATAATTCCTTAGTTGAAAATATTAGAAAATTACATAAAATATTTATGGTTTGTAAGTAAGTAACTGGATATTTCATCACCTACTTATAAATATTATGTTTTCAGAAGAAATATTTGTTTTGATTTATTAAATAAGATAAAATTATAAACGTACTTTATTGGAGGCTTATTAGACACTTTACAGTTCACAAAACTACGTGCTAGTTACAAATCACGAGCAGGTTTGTACGAGAGTCAGTCAAATAGTAATGCCTCCTATTTTTTTCTCCTTTAATTATCAAGAAATAAAAATTGCAATTACGTAGGTTGAAAACCACACAATTGACGATTAATTTTTCACTTTTCAATATAATCTCCATTCATTTCCAAAGTTTTGGTCCATCTTTTAACAAGGACATGTATCCCAGAGTAATAAATGCACGGTCCTGCTTCTTAAGGCCATCCGCCATAGCTTTTGTTGGGCGAAAGACGTGCTTTAGGCTTTTTAAGGGTTGTGACGTATTGGATAGATTTATTGTGCTTCCCTTCTCCAAAAAATCAACCACAATCAAATCCTAAGTATCCCTGAACACTATCGCCATAACCTTCCCTGCCGATCATTTTTCGTCTCCGGTCACAATTTTTGTGCTGTTGCATCACCGTACACATTTGAATGCTTATAGGTGTTTCACCTTCTGCATTCAAGAATTCAATCACAGAACGCGGACTAATACGAACATTGATATTGGCCATTTTGCAAGCGACTGCAGTGCTGCCACCTGTTGACGCAGAAAGTTACTATTGCAGTAGATTGTAGATGAAGGTTTGAGAAATAGCGCCAAATTCATTTTTTTCATTTAACTAACTTAATTTAATTAGATAAAAATATGAGTCATTATTTTGACTAACCCTAGTATATGTTTTGTATTTCGCGTTTGTGCCTGTCTATGAAGCTTTGAAATTAGCATTTATATAATAAAATTAATGGTATGAAGGCACATTGCGTATAGAAAAAATTAATGGCTCGCATTACTTCATATTGTTTGATATTAAAGTGTTATGATATTTTATTAAATTATTGATTTTTTATAAATGGGAAAAATAACATTTCAAACAGAGACGTGAAATATTGATAATGTAAATACAATAATTGTAGATAATTCATAGTGATTTTAATTTTCAATATATTTCTTTTTTTTCTGAAGTTCCAATAGTTTTATAATTTTATTTTCTTTAATTCGTCACCAAATTTGCCACATTTAAATTCTATATAAAAAAATCAACCGCGCAGCCTTTACCCTTAAGAGGAAACCGGGCGGCGTTTTGTCCATACAAACAAACGTATTCCCCAATTTCCTCTCTGTATTTTTGTAGTCATACAAATATTTTTTAATATAATATAGATATCGACCACTAGTTTGTCGGTACTTTTTGCTTTATTGATAAGTTACTTCTTATGGGAGTTAAGATTCTTAAAAATCGGTAAAATTGTCTGGTTTGAACGCCATCAACAAACGTTTAATATACAAACTAGACAAAGTATTTTTAAAAAAAGCAAAACGTAAAGACATAAAATATTTTCTTAAAACTTTAGGTAAAAAAAAATCGGTCCAGTTTTTAAAGAGAAAAATGGGGAATACAAAACCACGATTTTATTTAAGTATTATCAGCCTGGGGTGCAGTTGTCTCTTTCGCTATACTCTATTTGGGGAAGTAAGAGCGACAGTGACAGTTTGGTAAAATACGTCTTGTTCAAATTTCTCGGCGACCAGGTTTCCTTCTAACACAACGTCGTAAAACATTCGGGATCGGACCGCTAACAATAACACTCTTTCTATAGATGGCGATATGGTTTAAATTCCCGCCTAACACCAGCTGCCTGATTTGATATATGCCAGAAAAAAACACCGCCATAGTTGCTTTTATTTTATATATTTAAATATTTTTCTTTCATTTTATAAAGAAGTTAATTTTCTCCAGTGGGATTCGTAAATAGGAGATTTAGAAATTTAAAGCAGTTTTTCTGAGCCTGATAATTTTTTTTCTGCAAATACTTGAAAATGCTCGATTATTTCAAAGGCCAATGTGTGTTTCACTCCCAGTATTTAAATAATCTGTCTAAAATATTTCAAAGCCATAAAAAAACACACGATTTTGCTTTTCTTGGAAGTGCATCGTCTTGAAATAATATTTTGCACTTACAATTTTATTTTTAAAATACTCACGATAAGAAAACGGTTATTTTCCTTCGCCTTCAGGACCAGAATAATTATTAACAAATGAAAATAGTCAAATTTTAAGAACCTAAGAACTAATAAACTATGTACGCAATAAACACGGGTGAATAGAGATGAGTTGGGGATTTGGGGGAGGTAATTTTGCAAATTTCGTAGAATGAAGAAATGAAATTACCGTTTCGATAAAATCATATTAATTTTCAATTACTGCGAGGGACTTATTGAATTCATAAAACTAGATGAACCGGTAAAATGTATACGTTTAACTAGGTACCTAACCTTAAAGTGGATTCTATGAACGTTGAAGTACATGTCTGTACACTTATTCCGTTAGCAGTGGATTTCTTAATTATTAAAAGAATATTTCCAAGTTCAAAGGAAAAACGTTCATTTATAGTTATCAAGTTTAATTTGTGGAACTCCATTTAAATTTTTATTTATTTATTTATTTATTTATTATTTAAACGCCCGTACATAGGGCTATTATATACATAATACAGGTGTATCGAACATTTACAAACATTACAAATATATATATATAATAACATACAGTACATACATACGATGTATATTAGTACAACAAATATTTATCATTTTACAAACATATCAGTTACATAAATAACTAGTTATTTTTGCTTTGATGCAAGATGATGAGGTTTTGAAAATATCGAAAAGGTCTGTATACGTATTGGCAGTTCGGTGAAAACGCACTAACGGTGAATGATAGGAATAGTTAGTGCTAAGATTGTCACTGTGGAAAAGGTGGTGGAGTCGAGTTGATTTAACAGGGACACGAATATTTATAACACTTAACATTTGAGGGCAGTCTATGAGATTGTTCAGTAATTTAAAAAGTATAAGAATGTCATTAATAGTACGCCGGGTAGAAAGTAGTGGTAGGTTCAGATCAGACATTAATGCATTGTAGCGTATTTCAATTACAGGCTGTCTCAATTTGAATTGAACGTATCGAAGAAATTTTCTTTGTGCTCTCTCCAAACGGTGTAAGTTACAGGTATAAATCGGTAATGTAAGTTTCCGGTCAAAAATAACACCAAGGTCTTTGATAAATGGTACTAATGCAATTTCATTATTGTTAATTAAATACGATGTAGATATTGGAATCCGTGAGCGGTAAAAACACATGTGGAAACATTTTTTTACGTTTAGGAATAATTTATTTATTTCACACCAGCTAGCAAGTCTGTCTAAATTTTGCTGAAGGATAAGTGCATCATTTAAAGATTTTATAATCTTAAAAAGCTTTAGGTCATCTGCGAATAGAATGAATTTGACATCATCGAAACATAAAGATAGATCATTTATAAATAAAATGAAGAGAAGTGGGCCCAGATGAGAGCCTTGAGGAACTCCCGAAGTTACTTTAAATTTATTATTTAATTTTACCATGAGTTCACGGTTACAGAGGTAACTATTCAACCATTTTAGGAATGATCCATATATACCAAGGGCTTGCAGTTTCGCGAGAAGGATATCAATATTTACTTTATCAAAGGCTTTTGAAAAGTCAGTATATATTGAATCTACTTGTGCACGAGACGTGAAAGCTTCATAGATATAGTGTTCATATAATAGAAGATTGGTTGTGGTTGACCGACCGGTTACAAAACCATGCTGTTCTGGAGTAATAATATGCCTAAACTTAACAGCAATCTTATCTAAGACAATACTTTCAAACATTTTCGGGATGGTAGACAGTATGCAAATTGGTCTATAATTTAGAACACAATTTTTTCACCCGATTTAAATACAGGTGTCAAGTGATTAAGTTTCCAAGGACCAGGAAATATTCCAGTTCGGAGTGACAGATTAAATATGTGTTGAAGAGGAGCTGCTATAAACTGAGAGCATTCCTTTATGAATACCGGTGGAATTTTGTCAGAACCTGACCCCTTATTACAATCTAGAGATCTGATCTTTTTATTAACATCATCCAGGGAAATGTGGCATGTTGATATATCAGTTACATTGGTGTATTTAAATTCAGGTAAAGTCACATTATCATTATTGTGTTCATAAACACTTGAGAAATAATCAGCAAAGAGATCAACTATTTCTTGATCATTGTCAGCATGTTTGCGCCCTAATACATTGATCTAGGACAGCTAGAAATTTTAAATTTTTGATTAGCAAAAATAGCTATTGCTATTTTTGCTAATCAAAAATTTTATTATTTAATTTATGAAAACTGTTTATTCATAAAGAAATTCGCTTTGTTATTTTTATTACGCGTGACAGCTGTTTCGCATTCTGAATGCATAAAAACATTTTATTTTAATTTTTGTGGTTATGCAATTTTTTTACCTTCGAATCGATTTTTTTTAAAAAGAAAGAAAAACATTATCAAAGTTGCGAATAACGTGAAAATATTTGAAAATCTCCCGCGACCACCTCAGTAACCGGAAAATGTTGCTTGTTTTGTGTTGGAGGAATTGGCCAGTCGAGGATTTGAACACACGACATTTGGGTGGGACCCAAACGCGATGCCAACTCGGCCACTGATCGGTGTATTTTTTTTTTTTTTTTAAATATATTTATTTTTAAAATATTACATGGTTAATACATTATATAAAGTTTTTATTTCAAGAATACATTGTTTATTACGTTTACACCTTTTTTTAGGAGCAAAGCTCGTGACAAAAAAGGCGGAGAAAACGAATGTAGTTAAAAAAAAAAAATTACTAATGGTAAAGTAACACATATTTTTTTATATATACGAGTATAAAACTAAAAATAGGTAATATAATTAACAGTAGGCTAGAAAAATCATTTATATTATATAATATGTCTATATATTTTTATATAGTATATGTATGAAACATATAAAAGAAGTAATGTAACACAAAGAAGAGGAGGAGATAAAACAAAAAAAGAAAGGATGAAGATAAAGAAAGAAAAAGGATAACTGATATTACAAGTTGAGTTGAGAAATATAGTATTTAAAAAGATGAAGTGATTGTAATAAGCTATATATAAAGAGCTTTTATTGATTTTTTGAATTTTTTATAATTTTTTTCCAATCTTAAGTTAGCTGGTAATTGGTTAAACCATTTAACTCCAATATATTTATAGTATTTTTGGGCTCTGGTGGTGTTACAGCGTGGGAGGGTCATAGTGCCGAGAATATGTGTTCTAATGCTGTTAGAAAAAGGAGTAAAGCTCTCATTATTGAGGCAATCTTTGTGTATTTGTAAGATTGTGATTTTTTGTAGATAACATGAAGTGAATGTACTTTAAAATCTTGAAATAGTTTAACGGTGGGGTAATCGTATGGCCTTTTTAAAATTATTTTTATGAATATTCTTTGAATGATTTCCAATGGTAAAAGAGAAGTTTTGAATGCACCCCCCCAACCTACAATTCCATATTGTAGCACTGATTGGATTAAGGAAAAGTAAATAGTTCTTAATATCGTTATGTTTAAAATGTTTCGAATTTTAATGAAAATGTATATTAATTTTCTTAGTCTCTCGACTGTTGTACAAATTTGCATCTTCCACTTTATGTTACTATCTATAGTTACACCGAGGTATTTAACATTGGTTTTAACAGTGAGTACAGAGCAATCAGGTTTACATAAGCATGAATTTGAATTACAATTATATGAGTGGATACATATTTTTAGGTTCTCAGGGGTTGCATTTTTTGTCAGAGTGAATGGTATTGCAAAAGTTTTATCGGTATTTAGAGATAGTAAATTTTGATCAAACCATTTTTTTATTAAATTTATATCTGATTCCGCCGTTCTCTGAGTTTCATTCCAAGTTAATCCCTCAGTTAAAATTGCTGTGTCATCAGCGTATGATATTAGTTTGGACTTTATATTGAGTTTAAAAATAATTTATTAATTTGGGAATCACTGAGAACACCATTTAGCTTGACATATTGTTCTCTATGAAGTAGGTAATTTTCAATCCACGTTAAGGCATTATTGGTTATACCAATTTCTCGAGTTTAGAGATAAGCTTCGAATGTGATATACTGTCAAATGCTTTTCTTAAGTCGACAAATATTCCAATACATTTTTTTTTATTTTCTAAGGATTTATATATTTCAGATGTTAAGTCTACAATGGCATCTTGAGTGCTTAAATTTTCTCTAAAACCATATTGATGTGCATTCAATGTATTATTTTCTTTTATAAATTTAAACATCTGCTTTTTTACAATTTTTTCAAATATTTTTGCAATGTTTGAGGTTAGAGAAATTGGTCTATAATTATTACTAAGAATAGGGTCACCAGATTTAAAAATAGGAGTAATAATAGTTTTTTTGTAATTTAGTGGAAAGTTGCCATTTTCGAAACTTGTATTTATGATATGTGCCAATTGTTTGCAAAGTGAATCAGAATTTTTTTTAAGCATTTCTACTGAGATATTGTCATAACCGGGGGAAGAATTACCCTTTAATTGATTAATAGTATGTTTAATTTCATCAAAGTTAGTTTTTTGGAATTGTTTTAAGGTTTTACAAGGATTTGAAGGCGATGTATAAAGTTCATTATTACCGTTGTTTTTAATTTTAAGTGCTAAGTTTTCACCAACTGATCCAAAATAATTGTTAAAAATATTTGCACATTTCATTGGATCCGAGTTTACATCGTAAATTTTGTTATCAATACCTGTGATTTTGTTTATGTTTGATTTTTTTGGTTTTTTATTGATAATTTCATTGATAGTTAACCACACCTTTTTGTTATTGTTGCCAGCAATATTGTTTTTTTCTTTATAGAAATCTTCTTTGGTTTTCCGGATAATGTAACATAGTTTATTTCTAAATTTTTTGAAATATTCGTATAGTTTATAGTTTTCTGGAAACTTTTTGTGTTCTTTATAAATTTTTTCTTTATGTCTAATTGAAACTATGATTCCTTGAGTTATCCACGGTTTTAATTTTTTGAATTTAGTTTTTGTAGAGTATTTTATTATGGTAGAAGAAGCTTTGATATGCTTATTTAAAATTGATTCAAAATTCAGGGAACATAAATTAATGTTATTAGAGGATAGAACAGATTCCCAATTTTCCATGCTAAGGTTTTGTTGTAATTTTTCGTAATTAATAATAGTTTTTGAAAAATTGTTGTGGGAGTAATTATTTACATCAATTTTGTCAGTTTTAAAAGCTATAATGCATGTATGATGATCAGTAATAATTTTTTTCCATATAATTGATTTTATTTTTTCGGTTTCATTAGTATTACACCAGATGTGATCAATGCATGATGGCCTTTGTCCAAGACATTCTCTTGTATATTTTTTTACACATGGTTTAAAATTTAGTTCCGTTAATGTGTTGATATATTCAGTTTTTTCATTGTTTCTATTGTTTACAAATTCATCAGATATATCTTTATTAATATCCCCCACAATAAATGCATTTTGAGAACAATTTATATTTATAATAGATTTCAGTTTCTCGGTGAAATTACTAATGCTCGAGTTATGTGTTCTATATAATGCAATTATATCATAAAACTTGTTTTTTATGATAATTTGAATATGAAGACAATTTACAAGATCTATATGTATTTCATTAACGGAAATATTGTCATGAGTACATTTTACAAATACAATGATTCCACTGTTTTGATTTATTTTGTAATTTGTAACAAAGTATTTGTATCCAGGTAAATTGAAGGTACTTGAGTAGCCGCTAATTCTGGCTTCTGATAACACAATACAATCTGAAAAAATCAAAGTTGAAAAAGTTGAAAAAATCAAGTTGAAAAAAAAAGTTGAAAAAATCAAAAAAGACCTGTCTAGAATGAATGATATTGATATTCGGCTTGCCGAACTGGAACAAAATAGCTTATCAAACCAAGTTGAATTCTCTGGAGTGTGTGAAAATATAAATGAAAACCCGATAGAAACTGCAAAAGATATTGCTAATAAGCTTGGCACTCAAATCCTGGATGAAGACTTTTTAGAAATCTATCGTGTTCCTGACCGTCGTCAAGGTTTCCCAAGAAAAATTATCATCAAATTCCACAATTCTAGCGTTACTACTCGACACAACCTTCTTGCAGCAAAAAACCTAACCAAGAAAATAAGTCCATCCTTGTACATCGGCGAAGTGTTGTCTTCATATAATAAGGACTTATTATGGAAAACTAAGAAGCGAGCACAGGAACTAAACCACCAATACAAGTGGTTTAAAAATGGTAAAGTTTTCACGCGGAAATCAACGGAATCTAAAATTATAAATATAAAACATGAAAGAGATCTTCTAACACTGTAAAATTTAATTTTATCGTTAAAAAAATTAATTAAAATACAAAAAATGGCTACTAATCTGGAAGAACTCACATGCCACCTATTTGAAAATGAAACTGTTACTACCAACACAGAAAACATAAAACTATGTCTAAAAAATAATTTGAAAATAATACACCAAAATATAAGAAGCATCAATAAAAACTTCGAAGAATTCCTCATAAACCTAAAACTAATAAACATCGAATTTGATGTAATGATCCTAACAGAATGTTGGATTAAAAGTTCTTATACACCAAAAAATATTGAAGGCTACTATTGCATCAACACTTCATATAATACTAAACAAAATGACGGAATTGTAGTTTACATTAAAAACAATCTGAAAACTACTACCAAAGAAATCAAAATCAATGACTCCAATTGTCTACACATACAAGTTAAGTCAGTAATTGATATACTGGCTATTTATAGATCCCCATCCGCAAACAATATTACAAACTTCCTTACTTCACTTGAAACTGTGTTACATAAACTAAAACACTGTAAAAATCTGTTTTTAATTGGAGACACAAACATTAATATTTTAGAAAATGGACATCCTCAAAAAGACGATTACCTCAACGCCATAAGCTACTACGGTCTTGTTAGCTACATCAACAAACCTACTAGAGTCACTGAAGAAACTCTTTCTTGTATTGACCATATAATAGGCAAAACGAAAAAACCTATCAACACAATAATATATGAATCCACAGTAACAGACCACTACTCTACAATATTGGAAGTTGGAAATGAAAATAAAAGTCAAGATGGTTCCGTAAATATATCTATTGTGAAAAATAAAATCGACTGGGATACAATTATTTTCAACATAAAAAACGAAAAATGGGAAAATTTGTACTCAATTACTGATAATGATAAGGCATGGAATTATTTTACCAATTTTATTCAAAAACAAATAAAACTACACACCAAACAGAAAGAGGTACCAAGTAAAAAAAATTCAATCACTAAACCTTGGATTACACCTGGATTATTAAAATGCATCAGGAAAAGAGATAATATTCACAAACAAATAAGGAAAGATCCAAATAATTACTTACTTACTACATTTTACAAAAAATACAGAAATATGTGTACAAAACTAATTAAACACGTAAAGAATAAATACTATTCAAGAAAAATTATTGAATGTAATAATGACTCCAGAAAGATTTGGCAAATTCTTAAAGAGATAACACATGCAAGGCAATTCAGAGATCAAATTGAGGAACTTACAATTGATGGTCAGAATATGAATTTTAACTTGGACCCGAAGACTATTGCCGATCATGCAAATACTTTTTTTACAAACGTTGGATCAAATTTGGCCAGTAAAATAAAAGAAAACATCAACTGCAATACTAAAACTCCACCACCAGATGATAATTTCCGAGAAGAAACGTACGCAAAATTTACTCTAAAAGATGTATCGATGGAGGATATCATCAAAGAAATCGACTCACTGAAAGAGAGGACTTCACCTGGACATGACAAAATACCAAGTAAACTACTAAAATCACTGAAATCTCATATAGCCGTTCCCCTCAAATTCCTAATTAATAAGAGCTTCACTCTAGGTTGCTTCCCAAATGTATTAAAACAAGGTATTATCTCTCCAATTTTTAAAGGTGGGAACAAATCTGAAATTACCAATTACAGACCAATTTGTGTTCTAAGTGCACTCTCCAAAATTGTTGAAGGAATACTGAGAAATCAATTAACTACTTACCTTGACTCTAGTAAAATATTATCAGCAAATCAGTTTGGTTTTCGCCAAAACTTATCAACCTCAGACGCCATCGCTAACGTTACAAACTTCATAACAAGTAATGTTGACAAAGGAAATAAATGTATAGCAATTTTCCTTGATCTTGCAAAGGCGTTTGATACTGTGAACCACAAAATACTTTTAGATAAACTTAAGAGGGTAGGAATATCAGATACAGTTCTTCAATTACTTCATAGTTATCTAACTGATCGAACGCAATGTGTTAAAATAAGCAGTACCTGTAGTAGTTCCCAAAAAACAGTTTGTGGAGTTCCACAAGGTAGCATCCTAGGACCCTTATTATTCTTAGTATATATTAATGATCTATGTAACTTACAAATTTGTGGACAAATCACAACTTTTGCCGATGATACGGTTTTGCTATTTTATGCCAAATCTTGGGATGAAGTCTTTAAAATGGCAGAAAATGGCTTTCGTTTTGTTAAAAATTGGCTTAATGCTCACATATTAACCCTGAATACAGACAAAACCAAATTTCTAACATTTCGAATATCAAATAAGCTCTTGCCTTCACAAAAAAGCCTTAAACTTCACAGCTGTAACCCCTCATTAACTCCATGTACCTGTCCTTCTATAAGTAGAGTTGACAGTATTAAATATCTTGGTATTCAAATAGATGATCTTCTTAAATGGAACGCACATGTTACAATCTTAACGACAAAACTGAGGAAATTCGTCTATTTCTTTAAAAATGTTAGAGATATATTAAATATAAAACAACTGAAACAAGTTTACTGTGCTCTCATACAATCATCACTTGAATATGGTATTATTAGCTGGGGAAGTGCCACAAATACTTGCCTGGAGCCTTTAGTAAAGATTCAAAAACTAATTTTGAAGGTTATTCTTAAAGTCCCGTTGAGAACGAGCACTGATTTTATTTTTAAGACACTAAATGTTCCTAATCTGCAAAAACTGTATTCAAAAAATATTCTGCTTCACCAATTTAAAAATACACACATGTTTGAGGAACGAATAAACACTAGAGCCCTAAGAGAGTCAAATGTAAAATCTTTTAACATCCCAGTTTGTCAAACCTCTTATGGACAAAGAACTTTTAAATATAATGCAACAAAGCTATTCAATTCTCTACCTACTGAAATAAGAAACACTCAAAGCAAAAGTGCATTTAAAAGTAGAATCATTGATCACCTCAAATAAACATATCTATCAGGAGTATTTAATAACATTCTTACCTTTATGCCTACTGTGTGTAAATATGTAACCATGTACCTACTGCAATGTTCATATAACATACTTGAATTGTATATTACTTAGAAAAAAAGATTTTATATCAACCTGTCATGTTCATAATATTAATAAAACAAAATCATAGATTATAACCACTCTGTAAATTGCCATCTCAACACAGGTGTTTCACACCTAGTGAGATGGGCAATACGTCATTTTTATAACCTAATGTAATATGAAAATAATTAAATAAATAAATAAAAATAAATCCGGTTTATGAGCGAGTTCATTTAATGCAAGTGTAAAATGATCATGTATTGTAGTGTTTATTTTCAGGATGAGTGTATTTAATATCTAATCTAACTAAGTATTCACAGTATACACGCATCTTAATTGCTCCGAACAAACATTTAAAAATATATGGTTAATAATCCATGAAACACAAAGTAAAAAGTTTTAGCAGTATTTACGGTGAAGGATTTCAATTTTAAACTAACGTATATACTAAGAAATATTAATAAACATTTGTGAACTAATAATAAAGTGAAGTGACAGTTGAACAACTGTGAAGTGATCATTCACCATTAACAGCAATCAGTGAACACAACAATAAAATAAGCAATTATTTTTATTTCTTTGGTGCTCAGTTCCTATTATAGTCCGGTATATTCACGGATCACTTCAAGGTCTTCGTGGGTCAGTGGTGTAAACAACTGACTAAGTTTGCGCAGACATTTTCTGGCGACCTCGGTTCGAATCCTACTGTAGCCGACAGAAAAAAATTTATTTTTAATTTTTATTTATAAATTAAATATATATCCGATCCTCGAACCATTTTTCAAAATGAATAAACCGAAGAAACCCAAAAAAAGGCGCCATCTAGCGACTCGGAAGAAGAAGACACAATGACTAATAAAATGATTAAATGCATTGAAAAAAAATTTAATGAATTAACCAATCAACTTATGAAATCTTTTAATGAACAGATAAAAGAACTTAAGAAGTCCGTCGAATTTTGCTGTGAGAAATTAGACGAATATGAAGAAAAAAACAAAAATAAAGAAATACTGATTAAACAACTTCAGGCAGAAAATAAAGAAATAAAACTACACATTAATAGGATGGAGCAAAATGAAAAACAAAACAATATTGAAATACAGGGTGTTCCTTTTAAGGAAAATGAAAATATCACAAATGTATTTAATAATATAATAGACATCCTCAAATGTGATAAAGAAACGATTAACGTGTCAAATATTTTCAGAAGCAAAAATAAAAACCCGATGAATAAAAATACTGCCATAGTAGTATCCCTACAAAACAAAGAAAGTAAAGACGTAATTATAGCACATAAAAAAAAAATGGTATTTTATACGCAAAAAACATGAATTTTGAAGAAAACAACACTATATATATTAACGAACAACTGACCCAATTTAATAAACACCTACTATACCTAGCTAAATCGTCAAGACTTGGGTACAAATTTATATGGGCAAAAAATGGAAAAATATGGATGAGAAAAAATGAAACATCTCCAATCTTACTCATAAGAACTCCAGAAGACATCCCCTCCGAATAAAGGATAATAAAACCACATAGCAAACTACTATTAACCTTTCAAAATGTCTGA
Organism: Limnephilus lunatus; assembly: GCA_917563855.2. NCBI lineage: Eukaryota > Metazoa > Arthropoda > Insecta > Trichoptera > Limnephilidae > Limnephilus > Limnephilus lunatus. Next base: position 55,028,902 of record OU830601.1, read on the forward strand.
AGAAAACTATACATACGAAAATTATAAATGTAATAACCCATGTGGGCTAAATCACCTATTTAAAAATGTTAATTTCTCGATCTTAAACATGAATATTAGGAGTATAAGGAAAAACTTCGATGAGCTCTGTGTACTTATTAATAACCTAGATTTTTCTCCAAGCGTAATTGTTTTAACTGAAACTCAAATGAAACAAGTAATTCCATATAACTTACCAGAATATACAACAATTTCATCTGCCTGCAAGCATACTGGTCATGATGGAGTTACTGTCTTCTGTCATAATACTCTGAAAAATGTTGCCGCTGAATTTATTGAATTTAAAACAGCCAATGCAATAAAAATAACCTTTTGTCAAAACAACTATAAATATCATATACTAGCCATATAAAGATCCCCTTCATTAAATGATTTTTTATTTTTAAAAGAACTAAAATCTTTTGTTAGTAAACTTGACAGAAACAATTTCATTTTTTCCATTGTGACAGGAGACATTAATATAAATATTAATGATAGTAATACAAATGTGAATTGTAAAAATGAGTATCTTGATTGTTTATCAAGCTCTGGACATATGTCATATATTAACTCACCAACAAGAGTAACCTTAAGTCACTCGGCATGTTTAGACCACATATTTGTCAAGTCGCACAAGGCGGTTAATATCATCTCTTCAACCCGACCTTTTATGGACACCATTTCAAAAATACTCCTCTAAACCAAAATTCTGAAAATCTAGAAAAAGTAGACATTGATTATGTAACTCTAAACTCTTTACTTCGGTCAGAAAACTGGGAAAATGTGATATCAATAGAAAATCCACATCTCGCACTAGAGAATTTTTATAAAACTCTGAGAGATCATACTCTAAAAAGTGAAAGTAAAATAGTTGTCACTAACAATAAATATAAAAAAATTAAGCCTTGGATAACATTTGGATTAATTATATCAATTAAACAAAGAGATAAATTATACAGAGAAATGTTTAAATATCAAATAGATTGCCAAAAGAATAATCTCAGAACAACGCCTTATCTGAAAACAAAATATCTAATGTATCGTAACTTACTTAATAGGCTGATACGAAACTGCAAAAAGAAATACTATAGTATACAAATTGAAAATGCTAAAAATAATACTAAAAAAACTTGGAATATTATAAATGAAATTGCCAACAAAAAAAGTATGTCTTTAAATATTGTAAATGAGGTTATAATAAATAATGAAATAATAACTAAAAAATCGACCATTGCAGAAAGCTTTAATAACTATTTTACAAATGTAGTAGACGTAGTACTTGAATCATCCGGCATTAATGTTAATGATGCTCATATGGAGACTTCTCCTCAATTAGATTCAAATAATGATTCAATTAACTCTATAGAATATTTTTCTCCTGTTACATTTAATGAAATTGAAAAATATATTGATACTCTAAAACCATCCAACTCTAAGGGTAATGATGGATTTTCTTGTGATACGTTAAAAAAAATAAAACATCATGTCCTAATTCCATTGCAACATATTTTTAATACATGCCTCAAAAATGGTCATTTTCCAGAGCAATTTAAAATCTCCACTATAATACCTATTCATAAATCTGGAGATAAGAATAAATTAGACAATTATAGACCAATATCTCTTGTTTCAAACCTCTCGAAAATATTCGAAAAATGCATCAAGTTTAGAGTCATTGAACACTTAGAAAAATATAAAATTCTATCGAAAAACCAATACGGCTTTCGTAAAGACCTAAGCACCGAGGATGCGATATATGAATTGACAAAAAAGATATACTCATCTATCGATAAAAAAAAGAAATGTCTTGCCATATTCCTAGATTTAAGAAAAGCTTTCGACACCGTAAATCATGATATACTTATTACAAAAATAAATCAACTAGGCTTCAAAAAAGACACACTAAAACTACTCTCTAACTATCTTAAAGACAGAACACAAAAAACAAAAATTGGGAATGATTATAGTTCAGAGTCAAAGATAAAAAATGGAGTTCCACAGGGAACTGTGCTTGGCCCGATTTTATTCTTAATTTATATTAATGATTTATGTAATTTTGTAATCCCTGGTAAAATTGTTTCTTACGCAGACGACACGGCAATAATAGTGGATGGTAATCATTGGAAAGAAACTTTTTCGAAAGCAACTGATTGTATTTCACTGGTTTCAACATGGCTAAAATACAACAAACTCGTTTTAAACTATAGCAAAACATATTACTTACCTTTTTATAAAACCATTAAAAATAAACCCAAAGACAACCTTAAAATAAGAATCCATAATACTAGTTGCAATCAAGAAATGTGCTTCATGTGCAACGAACTCACTTATGTCGAAAATATAAAATATTTAGGAGTATCAATAGATATAAATCTTAATTGGAAATCACATATTAATCAAATCACTTCTAAATTAAGATATCTGACCTACATATTTTATAGACTTAAGGAAGTTCTAAACATTGAGAAATTGAAAATGATCTACTTTTCCCTGGTGCAATCTTCAATCACTTATGGCATTATAGGATGGTGGTGCACTTGATACATTTATTAAGCCTCTACAAATAATTCAAAAACACATAATTAAAGTCATATTTAACAAAAATAAAACATTCTCGACAAACTTATTATACAAAGAAAGTAAAATATTTAATATACGTAAATTATTTATATTACAAACTTTGAAATATGTATTTAAAAACAAATATAATTTCAAAATAAATGAAAACAGAACGAGCAAAAGAATAAATAATATATTTTACACCCCACAAACCAATACTAAATTATTACAGACACATAGCAGTTTCATTGGTCCTCGTACATTTAACCTTCTACCACTGCAAACTCAAATGATAAATAAAATGATAAAATATATAAAAGAGGTAAAATTATGGTTGAATAATGTAGATATTGAAACGCTTTTTCTATAAATTTATCCATCTTCATACAACTCACTTTCTGTAATTTTCTAAACTGCAGTACAATATGTTTTCTGTTTATATATTTTTTTTTAATAACTAAAAAAAAAATATTTAAAATCAGTATGTTTTTATCCATATTTTTATTTTACTTTATAATAGTCGAAAAAAACCTTTTTCACTTACTCTACCTATGAAATACTAACTTTATATTTTATATGTTTTTTTTTAAGTCTATTTTATACTTTGTGTACTTAGAAATATAGTATTTTGTTCTAATATTACCCACGCTCAGGCAGTGCCTTAGTGGGTTTTCATTTCTTGTTTATACTATATGTTATTATGTTTTATGTTATAATATGCTATTATACATTATATTATATGAGAATAAAGAAAGTTAAAAAAAAAAAAAAAAAAAAAAAATGGCATATGATTGTTGAGTGATGGATTAAGGTTTGGTGTGGTATTTTTGTTTTAATTAACTTAAAATTATCTATATATTTATTGGTGGGTAACAAATTATTTTGGTTAAAGTTGATTCTCGTAGTTGATCGTGGTGCCATAAAACAACGTTTCTTTTTGGAACCTTTTTATTTGATAAAGATATTTATTTATTTTATTTTAAATGCACATTTACAGTTATACACAACCAATAATAAACAAACATTGTATTTTATTAAGCAATAATAGCGTTTTTGAATTTTTTTAATATTTAGTTGAAAAATATCCATATCAGAGGATTGGTAATTTAGTAACAGAATCATTTTTCCGATCGGCATTACTAATGGTAAGTTAGTTCTGCATCTCGGAACAACAAAAGTTCTGTGTCTGCGCGCTCTTGTGAAGTTGTCGGGGATATAAAACTCATTTTTTTGTATTATATCGGGAATACAGATGTTACCGTTTAAAAGTTTATATGCTGTTATCAGCAAAGCAGTTTTCCTTCTATCGGCAAGGCTATTAATACCCAGCATGCCGAACAAAAAGGCTGATGGACATAACCAGGGATAATATCCAAAGTCTCTAAGATATATATCTCAGAAACTTCTTTTGCACTTTCTCTATCATTTGAGAGTAAGTTAAATCCACTGGTCTCCATATTACTGAACCACTTTCCAAAATGCTACGTACTAGACTATAGTAAAGCACACGAATCGCGGCCGAGCTGCAAAAATGTCTGGAGTTGCTTAGCAGAAATCCTAGCATTCTTAACGCTTTGTTGCATATCGTTTCTATGTGGACGTGAAATGTTAGGTGCGTATCAAATGTGATTCCCAAATCTCTCGAAGTAACAATGTGCTGAAGAGATGAATAAGACATTTTGTAGTTATATTAAATCGTTTTGTTTGCCTTGGTGTAGCACATAATAGAGCATTTCTTAATATTAAATCCTAATTTATTGGTGTGACTACATTCGACGATAGAATTTATATCACTTTGTATCTGCAAGCAATTTTCTAAAGATTTTATTAAAAGAAATAGTTTAATATCATCCGCGAATAAGAGAAACTTAGAAAATTTTATGCAATGGTAAATATCGATGATAAATAGCGAGAAAAGTAAGGATCCAAGATTTGACCCCTGCGGAACTCCAGAGTTTGTGATGAAGTTGGAAGGTTGGAATATACCATAAGTTTAAGTTTAAGTTTCTTCTTTTTGCTGATGACCTGAAACTATTCTTAGAAATACTAACCCCGGAAGGGTTTTGTACTGCGTACTGCAAGAAATTTTAGAGATACCCGGGTTCTCATAATCCTATTCAATTCCTTGGTAAGGAGTAGACTTGAAAGTGGGTCGGTGATTTGGAGTCCACACCAAGTAAAATATTCCCTCATGTTGGAGAGAGTTCAGAAAAAATTTCTGAGATTTTTGTACATGAGGGAGTACGGCTATTACCCGTGGCTCTATCCTACCGACTTTCTTTTGGGTATGCTCGGAATGAACCATCTACGGGTCAGAAGGGATGTACACATTGCTACGCATTTCTTCAGATTGATTCGTGGATGGTTTGAAAATACAGCTATCTTGGAGAGCATTCACTTCTATGTTCCCGATGGTTATCTTCGCCACCGACAGCATAGACTGTTCTATCTTCCGGCTTGCAGGACTAACTTGCCAATGGTCATGCCGATCGGAAGAGCAATCTTGCTGTTGAACAGAATTAATTCGGATATCGACATATTTAGCGTTAGTGAAGCTGCTTTTAAAAGGCAAGCTCTATTAATGCTTGTATAGTTTTTGCCTACCATTTGTTTTATATTTATATTTATGTTTAATGTAATACTCTTACAATTGTATTTTAAAAACACATTAAAATGTTTAATTTTGTAATGTTTTTAAAAGAATAAATAAATTGAATTGAATTGACGTTACGTAATGCTGTCTGTTTGAGAAATAACTTAAAAATAGATATAGAAGTTTCGCTGAAAATCCAAATTGGTCGAGTTTATTTAGGAGAATAAGCGGATCTACCGAGTCAAAGGCTTTTGCGAAGTCGTTGTATGACACATCTACTTGATTGTTACTATCAAGAGCTTGAGATATGTACTCGGTAAAAACCATTAGATTAGATACAGTAGATCTGCCAGACCTATGACCGTGTTGCTGGTCAATAAAAATAAATATAATGGGTTCAACTTGGGAATAAATGCATTTATGAATTATTAGTTCAAACAACTTGGCTGGAAAGGATAGGATCGCCACTGGTCTGTAATTAGAGACTGAAGCCTTATCACCAGTTTTTTGTAACGGTGTTACTTTGGAGATCTTCCACAAGTCTGGGAATATTCCGGAGTTAAGTGAGAGATCATAAATATACGCGAGATGTTAATAAGGGCTCAAAACAGCCCTTTAACACGAATGACGGAATAAGATCCGGTCCAAAAGAAGTTTTGGCTTTTAATTTTTTAACAGCCGCGGTGATGTCAATGTTTGTGATATTTGGAATATCAACATTCTGCGCTATTAGTGGCTTTTTTTTCCCGGAAAAAAGATTTCAAGTCCGCAGCTTCCTTACTACAAGTTGATTTAAAATAGTCTGCAAATGCATCTGGAATATCTGCTCCTGGGAAAGACTTATTATTCCAAGTAACATGGTCAACAAATCCGCCATCACTTCTCTTGGACGAGATATATTTCCAGAAAGATTTGGGATCACATTTGATATTTTTTTCAATATAATTAATATATTGTACATGTGCTAATCGAATACTGCGTTTTATGTTTGTTCTAAGTAGACAAAACATGTCCCATTCACTCACCATTCCAGTTTTCTTCCATTTTTTGTAATGTTTGAATTTGAGTTTTATGTCGCTAACAACCTCACTAGAAAACCATTTAGGATATTTCCTACCATTCCTCGGAGTGTGCTCATTTTTGAAGCACATATCAAAGTATTTATAAATTAGGGAATAGAAAAAGTTTGTCGCTAAATTAACATCATTTATGTCCTTCAACGGTTGCCAATCATGAGATTGCAAATGGCAATAAAGTGTCTTAAAATCGCCATGTTCGAAGTTTCATCCTCGCCTAACACTATTATCAATATTATTCAAGAAGTTTCGTGTTTGATTGTGTTTTTGTTCGGCGAAATCTCTATACATAACGATGGATGATAAGCGTCTTCTTTGACTAGTGAGTATAAGGATTTGTATACTTTTAAATTAATGTTGCCGATTATAATGTAAAGTGTGTTTCCCTTGACATTTGTAATTGAGTTACTCTGACATCACATCTTCACATTTGTAATTGAGTTACATTTGAGAAAGATTCATAAAATAAAGAAGAATCATATTTATAACCTCTATTACCTATATGTTTTTAGTTTTTTTTAGTAAGTCAGTGACTGCATATTTAGGTATATGTATAAAGGGTGTAACAGCATATTTGGAGTAAAATGTAATTTGCTGTTTGTTGATGATATTTTTTTGCAATATAAATATTTTTCCATCACATGTCGCAACCAACAGGTACAGCGTAGGTCGCTAAAGAGTCCGGTACAGCACGGGTAGCATGATAAGAATGATCAGTAATGTTGTGAGACTGAAAAAAAATTGTTTATAGTGGAAAAAATAAAATGGACAGGGATACGATATGTGTATTTTTATCTCCAAATAGGCTCAGGAATCTCTGGTTAAAATCCTTCGGGTACTGTTAGTGTGCTATTACACCACGTAAAGCCAGCATTATGGATTATCATGTCAAATTCTGATATGTAAAAGTAACTTTATCTGAACCTATAAAAAAACATCAATATTCTTGAGGGTTTCTTGTAATGAAAATTAAGGTAAAAAGTATTTCCCAACCTCAAAAAGGTTTGAAACCCCTATTACAGCATAATCATAGCAATTGCAGAAAATAGATGAAGTAAATACTGAAGTTAAATAATACCATCACAACAATAAGAACAAATTCGTGTTTCAGGTAAGTTTGAACTGAATACTTTCAACACCATTTTCCGCTTTCAGGAACCGAAACGCGATCGGATATTAGGGTTGATCGTAAAAAGTTATGGATGCGCTGAGAACGGTTTTAGCAGCGGCCATGGTCGCCGGTCAGTTATGGAAAGTTTCCTGTTTCCTCGGCAATACAGTCAACAGAACACAGCCTTAATGACAAAGCATTACCAGAACTGCCTTGGACTGCTGAAAATGCATTTTCGATTGCAAGTTTGCAGTCATGAATTATCAAGAATTTTGTAAGTTTCTGATTTTAATGGACCCACGAAATATCGTGCACGATGCATTTTGTTAACATTTTCACGACACTAAAAGTAATCATAACTTTTATTGTTCGTTGGTTATTTTGTTTTACATTTTGCAGAGCGTACAGCTTTTATATTTGCTTTGCTTTAAGAGTAGAATAGTCTGCCAAAGTCTACAAACACAAATAATTCATATTTCCATTGATAATAAAGTTTTGTTCTGAAATCACTAATAACTAAGTTTAAAAAACAGAGTCCAAGGTGAGTACGAACACTGTCAAAGTAATAAATTAACTTTTAATAAAATATTAAAGGCACACAATCCTACAAACTTAATGTCATGACATGGACAATGCATTTAAAAAAAAAAAAGACAAAAATAAATGAGCAATCTTACACTTATTAACAATCCCTTGATCCTGCAAACTTTTTCCTGTGTGTCAGTTTTGAATTGTATCTTACATTTTGTATATTTTTTTATTAAGTATAATAACTTATATTTCAAAACATCTTTCGATACGGCAGGGCTCCGGTGAGGGCAGTGGGCCTCACCCGTGCTGAGGCCTCTTTTCACAATACAAAATTAAAATTTTAATAAAATGCATAAAGGCGTATTTATTATTGAAAAAAATCTGAAAATATTATGAGTTACGATTGCACACGATGACGAATGTTTTATAATTGTATTGCATATTACGGATACATTTTTTATTATTTTATTTCCGATTTCCCGGCAAGTCTTGCAATGCCACTTTATAAATAAATTGTTTCTCCCTACATGACCTTTCCCATTCGTCCCATTCCCCTTCCCCTTCCATGTATTCAGTCCCAGTACATTCAATTTTCAAACAGCTCGCGTGTCGACTATTACAATTTTTTAATTCAAATATTCATTTTTCATACAAATATTAATTTTTGTATGTCATAAGAATAATCAATCAAATTTGCTACCGATTTAAAATGCCTTCAATTCTTACTTACTTTGTACTTCAAGTAAATTCATTAATTTATAGAGTTTATTCGAAAATTGAATTTTGATTAAACAATTGATGGTTTGCAAAATGTGATTCTGAAATTGTGACATTTTTGACGGTTCTGCAAGAGTTTTTGTAATGATTAAACAACTTTTCAGGTGTGTTGCCATGTGGTTGTAATAATCCAGAAACCTTCGCGGTGGAAAAAAAGTTATTTTGTTAAGTTAGTTTCAAAGATTTCCTATGCTTAATATAGCAATACATAAACAAGTCACTTAAAACTTATTTTTATTATTTTCTTTGAAAATATGTTATCTAATTTTATTTTCGGCTGTTAGCCGCAATCAAAACACAAAACTGTTTCCTTCATAACAAAAAGTATGATCGTTTTCATAGGGCATTAGAGAGTAACGGGCGAGAACAAATTTATAGGGAGTTATTTCCCCGCAGCCCCATCAAGAAGTCGATGTCATTTTGCTTAAGTCAGATTGGAATTCTAATGATATGTCTTATGTAAAGATGGGGCCATATACCACAAATCTTTGCTTGCATCTCCCTCTCACATCCCTTCAATCCCCTCTCTTCTAGTCTGCCTCGGTGAAACAAGTTGTCCGAATGTTCCATTGATCTTAGTAAAATTTGTACGGTTAGGAAGCTCGGACGAGGTGGCCGAGTTTAAAATCCGAAACATTTAAGCCTGGAAAACCGAACACGTAATAAGTGTTCTAAGAAAGTGACTTTATCTTACACCACCAAAGGGCATTAAGTATTTATTCATATTGTAATTTTATTTTAATTAATAAAAAATAATTAATACGAAAGGTGCAAAGACTGATGCGATAGTATGGTTGAAAAGGCATACGCTCGGATAATTGAAGATCGAATCCCAACCGAACAGTATTTTATAATTTTTTTTAATTGCCATATTAAAAATTAAAACTGATTTGTAGAGAGTTCAGACTATCCACGATTTTTCACGGACATGTGCTAATTCTTAATTATTTCAGAACACTTTTATTTTTCTTTTAAAAGCACAAATTTAAATTTTAACTATTTTTAACCTGTTTAAATTTAAATTTTAGCATCGAAAATTTTTGGTCAAATGAGATACGGACCAAAAATAGGGAAAGAGAAAAGTAAAAAAAAAACCGTCATCAATATCACAAATACTCGCGCAAGAGTAAAATCACAAGATATTTTAATTACATTTTAGTAGTTATTTAAAAAAAATAAAAAAAATTATATGCTTTACGGAAATATGTATTAAAAATAAAAAATAAAAAAATTATAGAGTATATTTTAAAAATTAAAAAAACGTAAATATTTAAAAAAAAACATAAATAAATAAAATGCCTCGGCTGAGAATCGAACCCCAAGCAACTGCTTTAAATGCAGAAATGCTGACCGTTATTACAACACAAATTATTGTAAGAACTGCGGCATAAATTCTTATTGAATGTAAAAAAAATATATTTGTTTCAATCTGTGTATAATTAACAAACATAATAATAATAAGAATTCAGTGTTTTATTAAATGGAATGTAAGAATGTTATATATTAACATCTCATCACAACCAAAATTACATATATTTTCTAATAATATAGATAAGCATAAGTTTATTAATTGTTTTTGTGTTTATTCGTAGAAAACCATCTAATATTTTTAAAAATTATTTAATTTGAATTTAATAATGCTATTATCAAGTTTTTTCCGGGTAATAAAACAGGATTTGTTTACAAATTAATGTGAGTTACTTGATTTCTTAAAATAATTTAATAGCAAATGTAAGAGTTTTATGTACCCACTCGTAAAGAACATTTCCTGAAATTATACATGTTCAATATGTTCATATTTTCATCTTTATTACTATTTTTCGATGAACTCTCACTTCTGCCTCATCCTGAATGACGTCTTTCAGGCGGAAAAGGAAATAACTACCCTCCACCCTTACTGGCAACTAATATAAATGCTCAACCCTTAAGTCCCCGGGGAGAAGGAAGGAGGCTGTCGGGATTCAGAATGAAATCTGCAGTCAAGGGAGTCAAATTAGCCACTAGAAGTGATCAGAATTCACTGCTCAAGGCAAAAACCGGGAGCTTCATACACATTGCACAAGGACTTTTTTAAAGATTTTTCACCCTAAGCGATGTTATTATATGCGCTTTGACACTCGTTGGAGAACGTCTTTATGTTTAGAAGAACTCTTTAGTGTACCTTATATTTACCTAAGTACCTACTATTTAAAAATAATTTTATATATATATATATATATATATATATATATATATTTTTATTTTTTTTACATTAACTCCACACAGGAGGCCCTGAGGAAAATAATTTCCCTCAGGGCCTACGTCATCTTTGAGGATGCTATGTGGAGATTCTTTTTGAGGAAAGGAAGGAGTGAACATGGGTCTTGAAGAGACCCATGTTGTAGGAGGGAGGAAACACAGAGGCCGGTAAAACGTTCCACATCCGAGCTGTTGAACTCAAGAACGAGTCGTAAAAACGGCCCGTTCTCGTGTGACTAATGCCAACCGTGTACAAATGTTGGGCGCGTGTTTGGCGTGTTTCCCGATTATGCACCGGTGCCGAGGGGATCAACGACGCTAGTTCCTCGGAGCATTTTCCATTGTAATACCGGTAGAACAAGGACAGCATTCCCACCTGACGCCTGTGCTCTAAAGATTGCAATCCGTCTGTTAAGATGGGAGAATCTATCAAACGGACCGCCCGTTTCTGCACAGAGTCAAGGGTTTTTTTAAGGTATTTTGGAGCTCCAGACCAGAGGTGGCTGTCAGATTCAACCGTGGGGCGCACTTGCAATTTGTACAGGGTTAGCAGTTGTGTACTATTAAAGTATCTGCCTGTAAACTACCTGTACAGTACGCCCAGTTTCTGAGAGGCTAATTTAACTCTGGTTTTGATGGAGCCCCCATACCTGAGCTGGTCACTTAGAGTTACACCAAGCATATCAATGGAGGTCCTGTTCGGAAGAATGCTTTCGTTGAAGGAGACTAGATTATCATTTCGATCCCTTTTAGACGTTATCAAACATGATTGGGTCTATGAAACATTAAATTCGACGAGGTTATTCTTACCCCAAGAGAAAACACTCTCGAGGTAACCGTCCATTCTCTGCTTCAAAGCCCTCCGAGCTATTGGGGTTTGTGTGCTCTTTGGAGGCTTGTCAAACAAAAAGTTATCATGGACTGTACTGTCATTCGCGGAACAATGAATCGGTGCACATGACAAGAGGTCGTTAATGTGCAACAGAAACAAAGTCGGAGACAGAATTGATCCCTGTGGGACGCCAGCATTTATCGAATGCGATGAAGAGGTGAAACCGTCAGCAACCGCCTGAATCGACCTCCCCCTCAAAAAGTCGGCAATCCACCCACACAAGGATGCGGGAAGTCCGTACGAACGCAGTTTGTTGACAAGCGCTCGATGCCAAACCCGGTCAAAGGCCTTGGAAATGTCCAGTCCAACCGTTTGGGTCTCACCAAAACGTTCCAGGCACCGTCCCTAAACATGCGTCACATACGCGAGAAGATCACCGCACGAGTGGTTCCGCCGGAATCCGTATTGACGGTCGTTAATAATTTTGTTCTTCTCGAGGTATGTGAGCAGTTTGTCGTTGATCACACGTTCCATCACTTTTGACAGAACAGAAGTGATCGCTATGGGGCGGTAGTTGGCTAGGTTGGAGCGGTCACCCTTCTTTGGAATGGGGTGAATGATCGCTTTTTTCCAACCAGATGGCACAGAGCCAGACTTCAGGGACATCTTGAAAAGCTTCGTCAAAATTGGAGCTATTTCTACAGCGCACCTCTGCAATACCAGGGCAGGAATTCCGTCAGGCCCGCTAGCTTTTTTAACATCAAGCCCTCGTAAGACTTGAAGTACATCCCGATGCCGGATCCTCAGCTTTTTCATACGAAAACCGCAATGAGGAACCGACGGCGAAGTAGCATCTTGATCATCGAGGGTCGAGTTTTCCGCGAACATTTTGCCTAAAAAGTTAGCCTTTTCGGCGGCGGTATTTGCTAGAGAGCCGTCAGGTCTGGTAAGAGGTGGCAGACTGGGTTTGCAGAAATTGCGACCTATTGAGTCCGTAAGCGACCAGAACGCTCTGCTGCCGTACGGGCAGGCAGCCAGCTTTCTGCTGATCTGCAAGTCGTGCTCGAATTTTGACCTGTTAATGATCCTTATATATCTTTTGGAAGTAAAACTTCTTTACGCACGCTTGACTTGACGAGTAAGCTGGTGAATGCCTGACGAGAGCGTTACGAAAAGTGTGATCGGGCGAGGCGAACGGAAGTTAAGAGGGATATGTAAGTTAGTGAAGATAGAAAGAGAGAAAGTTACGTTTCATATATTACTGTAGGGGCAAGAGAGAGAGAGAGGTGCAAGCACACATTTTCATTCTCTCTTTCTCTCATAGCCAGTTACGTTTCGTATATCTAAGACACACTAGATACAGACAATAGTCTGTATCACAATGAGGGAGCAAGAGAGAGCGGCATATTCTCTTTCTCTCTTCTTTTATAAGTTAGTGAAGTTTTACTTCAGTCGTGTGGTCTAAAGCACACTCGTTTTTTTTCATTTCTATTGGCAGATATTATTTATTCTTTTAAAATGTTACTTCCTTGTTTATTATTGTAGAATTCATTAAATAAGATATTCAAGTAAAGTTGTGTTTGTCTAATGCTATTTAATAATTATATGTTTTCTTTTTATTAATTTGGCAGGTGGGTATGGGTACCGCCGCTTCGGGAACCATTTATTGGATAACCAACACCTCTATTATAGGTTAAGTGATTTGCTGCGTTTGGTGACTTAGCAGGGGTTCCCGGGTTCATGGGGTGAGATTTGTCTAGGTCTTGGCGACGCATGTGTTTGTCCAACTACTGCATGTCAGGCCGGAGATCAGGTGAGACTGGTTGAGGGAGACCTTTTGACCTCTCCTGCCGGACTCTCTCGCCCCATCACTTTGCACTGCAGTGGGAGGGATGGATTCATACATCCGTCATTCCCGGACGCATTGAACCCTAGATTTCTACCCACCCCTCATACCTTATTTCTTCCCTGAACTTCTCTTCTCCTTCCTTTCCATAAAAAATACCCTCCATACAGCATCCACAAATGAAATTGGCCTGAGGGATTTTTTCCTCAAGGCCTCCTTTGTGGGGCTAATGAAAAAAATAAATAATAATTTCTTATTACTGTTTTTACAATTCACATATCTAATTTTTTTTTAAAGTTTACTACGTATCTTATGTTATTTTACAGTGAAATTATTATATAATGAAACTGTTTATTTCCTTCGACTAAAATGCCTTGTTTTAATTCGTTACTTACCTGGTTTCTTAAAATAATTTAAACACAACATGCAAACTGGCAGACGACCGGCGTGGTCTAAGGGTAAGTTTAAAGACATCTTTGGACGGAGTAATTTTAATTCATGCTACGAAACTATGTAGTACTCTACCAAATCAATCATCAAAAATTAAATATTTTAACGAAAGTAAAAACATAGCTAAGAGAACCAGGTAATAATCAAATATTTTCAAGACAATGTAGAGACTAAATACCTACACAAATATAAAAACTACAGGACGCCTCAGAACAGGAAACCCAAGTAAGAATGAATGTGACATTATTCCTACATTATAATTTATACTAGTATCGTATACAAACTTTGTCGTAAAAACTAATAAAATAAAAAAAGATTAATATTGAAATTCTAACTTATGATGTAGCACTTTGAGAAGAACAAGCAGTGAAAAGCTTCATCAAAAACATATTTTAATAAGTTCTCTTGCTTATGAACGTAGCTCTACCTTCGTTTTTAATGGTCACGATAAGTCTAGGATCAGTGTAGGTGTAGATGCATAACTCATATAGAAGCGAACTGAGTGAAGATTTCCTCATTCGGAACTCCCCGCTGCATATTCATTAAAGCTCACATACTTCAGCTGTGGCAGAAATCACGCCTTTCATTCCAGGCTCCTCGCACTCTGTTCTGTGTGAATGGTCACAGGAGAGGTTAGGTATTTCAAACTTAGTTTGTATTAACTTCCTTTATAAAAGGTCAAGTAAAGTAAAAAATTTAGACAAGACAAACTGGAATGTTCTTCAATCCCAGTGATTTAGATAACATATTTTCGGGAATCTCCAATAAGATCGAGAGTTACTTTATTTACTTTGAATATTTAACTACACAAAACCTCCGTCCTGTTGAATGCTGTAAGTAATTCTGAAGCCAGTGAACTCGACACTGAGGGAACCCAGCTGTCATCGTATATGACCGGTTATTTCCGTAACCGTTCGTGCATTAACCGAACTCATATAAACACCCGTACCAACGATATCCATTGAAGAACAGTGAAACTAAGTATATACATTCCTATACACTACACAATCCTAGAATGGTGTTTTTGGTTTGATATATTTACACTTCCCAAAGTGATGTCCTTGCGAATTGTCATATTTTTTCTTGATGTGAGATTTTCACGATCTTATTTGTTTAGATATTAGATATCTATATCCGCACAGAAATAAATGCAACAAAAATATATCTACCTTCTAGACACATTTATCTTTTAACTACTTACTTTTTTATATTAGCTCCACAAGGAGGCCCCGAGGAAAATAATTTCCGGCCTAATCAGTACCTATGTCATTTTGGGGATGCTCCGTTGAGCTTACAGAACCCGGGCATCCCTGCAAGTGACCAACCAACCGAAAAAAACCACTTGGGTGGCTAGGATATTAATTATCCGATAAATTGTTCCAGGACGGAGGTACCCATTCCCGCCTACCAAATTGGTTAGGCTCCCAATTAGGCATAAAATATGAAAATTGAATTACGGGAACGAGCCTAGCATGATTGTCGGAAGAACAAAAATAAATATATTTTTTTTTAATTCAATAAAAAAGCGTGTGTAAACTCATATTTAAGAACTGACCTCGTTGAACTCATGTAGCTACAAACCCCCATTATTTAGCTACATATTCATGAAAACCTCCCCTCTGGAGGTATGTACGGAGGTACTGCGAGGTATCTGGATCGTAAATAACCTCGGAAAATGGTTATATCACCCCCGCTAAAACTCCCCGAGCTTCTAAATTCAAATTGGTCGGATCGTAGAGTCCCGTGTGAAGGATTACACCATTCTGACACAAACCAACCGCCCTCCGAGATTTGGTATTAATCCGAATATTTTGCTTGAATACATCCACCTTCCTTAATATACTTTATAGTATGCTAAGCGCGAATACATACTTATACGAATTGAAATAAAACCAATAAATACACATAAATTTGTTGTAAACCACTTTTATTTATGAACACTCTACCGGTTTCGGAAGCACCCTTCCTTCGTCGTATATGTGTATTTATTGTAAATTATGGCGAGCCACAAAGTTAATGCTTTTTACAAATATGAAATAAAACCACTTTGTTTGCAACCACGATTTTGTCAGGTATTTTAAAAATGTAATTATTAAAATCGTGGTTACAAACAAAGTGATTGTTTTATTTCAAGTTATATGTCAAACCACAAAGTTACTGCTTTCTACCAAAATACTTATACGAGTTACTTACATTTTTAATCAGAAGCTATATGTATTACATCTGT
The DNA here is from genome assembly GCA_917563855.2 of Limnephilus lunatus. Classification (NCBI taxonomy): domain Eukaryota; kingdom Metazoa; phylum Arthropoda; class Insecta; order Trichoptera; family Limnephilidae; genus Limnephilus; species Limnephilus lunatus. The sequence goes on from OU830601.1 coordinate 55,045,160, forward strand.
CGTTTTATATTTAAGATTTTATTATTTTATTGTGTACCAAATTGTGTTAAATTTAGGCAATTTTACTAAGTAATATTTAATCAAAAATAATATGTTTTTAGTCTGAAAATTAGATCGCTAAAAAATGTTGTAGATATTTTAGTTAAACTGTAAGTAGAACACATATTTTCATTTTAAGTAATCGAATATTTAATTAATAAGTTTTTTTTTAAGCCTACAAAAAAATTAAGTTTTTCTTTTTTACTTTCATAGCCAAGCAAAAAAAACACGTTTCACTCAGCAGAGTAACCGCCCAACCTCTCACCCCGACTCCACCTGTCCAATACCTAGTGATTCTTAATGGTTTAAGTTGAAAAAAAACGACATTAAAAATGTCACCGTAGACCAAAATTTTATTTTCATTTTTACTCCAAATAATGTCAAGAATCACTGATTAAAGTAAGTCAAGTGCGTCCCTTAACACCCTGTATGTGTATAACGCATAGCTATTATTTCAATTAAAACTCGTGTCGCACAAAATATGCTGAAGTCAATAATGGCAATGCAAAACTAAATATCATTTTGCGTAAGATTTTGAATCACAATCAGGTGTTTTTTAATAAACTTTTAAATTTGAGATTACCTACCCCTCAAACGCTCAACTAACAGTTGGATGAATCGAATTCTATTTACGCATCAGGTTGGTACCCACCACCACCCTTTTCAAAACAAGAACTTATTGCTTTTCTAAAAGTTCTCTACTATGAAACATCGTGAAAAATGTCAAAATTTTGCTTACAAAAAACTTTTTTTATACCTTTTGCATTACGTGGAAGTATAGATGACGGCCTCTCGCATTTCGTGGTGATACCCTTGTCAAATATAACTAAAATTCTATCATATTTTCTTGTGGATAGCTAAAGTAAAATTCCGCACGGCATCCAATAATGGACGAGAAAAGTTATTAAAATTCCGCTTCACCATTGTTGTGAAACTTGTAATAAGGATTAAAATAGCTTGTACAATGAAGTTTCAAATAGCCTGTTAAATTTAATTTATTTTTATTATAGATCGGTTACAAATTCAAAATCCACTCTTTCACAGATGGTGTTAGTTTAAATATTTTAGAGAAAACGCTTTTTGCAAGTTAAGCTTTAAAATTTAAAGATGAATTAATTATTTGCGACCGTACATACGCAATATGAATATGAATAAATAACTTTGTCAATAAAAAAACTTAAATCTTTCAAGAAAGTCATTTAAATACAAAATCGCATCGGTGATTCAAACCAATATTGTATTTTTTAGCCTTTCTTGAAAGTTTTAAGTTTAATGACAAAACTATTTATTCATAGTCAAATTCCGTATATACGGGAGCAAACAATTATTTCGTCTTAATATTTTGAAACATAACTTACAAAAAGTGATTTTTCCTAAAATAATTAAATAGCAGATTAGGAATTGTTTAATTAATGTAAAGTTTTTTTTTTTAAATCACTTTGCTTTGCCAAAGTAATACGAAGATACAAAGTTTTGAAAATAATGTTCAGAAATTTACGTGCTAAATGATTTCCACAAACATATTATATAAAAAAATATATTGTATCCGTGTTATTTAATTTAATATATGGCGCATCTAAGTTAACATATCTACCTATTGAGGATATACCTAAAAATTATCATCATTATTTCTTAGAAATTTCTGGAAGTGAGAACAACGGTAAGATAAAAGTATTCCATATCGACAAATGTTTATGCTCTTTTTAATAGAAAAATAGACAAAATATGGTATGTAAAATGAAAACAGTTTCAGAGAAAAAATTAGAGACTAAACAATTAGACAAATTTCATGAGCCAAGAGCTCGCCGTTTATAAGTTTTAACTAATTCATATTCACGTTTATTATGCTTAAAAAACAAGATACCTTCTTGTTTTGGCGATTTTGAGTTTTGGCGTATGACGGGGCGCTTTGATATACATGTATTATGGAGCTAAATCTCAATATATTATTTAATGTGTAGCACAATTACAAGTTTAAAAAACCATCTAATAAAGTGGGCTTTATTCAATTCAGTCACGAATCCTTGAAAATGTGGTCTTAACCGTAAAACTATGATAAAAAGCATAATTTTCTTGTGAAACTGTTTCCGTTAACCCTATTCACCATACACCAAAAGAAATACGAATAGTCATAGTTGCGATCTCTAAAGAAATTATAGAAAACAATCTCCTTAGCGATGTTAGTCACAGAAAATAAAACCCGATATCAAAATACGAGTAGTAAAATACTGAAGTGCTGTGGAGAAACTTTTATGGATACTTATAAATCATAATACATTATTATGATGTGTTTTGTACGTGATCTCTGATATTAATTGTTAAATCAATAACTCTGTACTGGACCGAATGTCTTTCCAAATATTTTTATTGGTCTATTTTAGCCAGCGTTATAGCCTCATAATGTGATGCAATAAATAACACGAAAGAGTGAGAAAATGTCACTCCGAATATGTCAGGCGCGATTCTGTGATCGAATTGTGAATTTTTTAAAAGTTTTTTTTATTCCAAAAAAAAGAAAAGTACATTTCCACTAATTTAACTAGAAATGATAATTAAACTGAACTAAATATTACAATACAGCGCTAATCTATTTCATTACTTTGTTTATCATGAATAATTTATTTTTTTAATTTACTCACCTTTTTTCATTTTTAATGTCGTTTGGGAGGCAATTATATATAAGTTGCCCCCCCCCCCCCCCCCATAGTTAGTGTGGATGGTGTATAAATGAATGTTATCGTTTTGTCCTGTAACGTGTTTGTGTACTTAGGACGTTGTAATTCATTCTGCGTTTGAATGTATGAGTCTATTGTTTATTTTGTATATAAGGAGATATGTATTGTGCGTGTAAAGTTTTTTAATATAATAGTTTTGTTTCCATAGATATTTTTTTGTGGATGTTCTGGATCTGTAGTGAGATAGTTTTTTGACTACCTTATTTTGTATTACCTGTAATTAATTTATGTATGTTTAAGATGCGTTTCCCCAGATTTCAATAAAATTATTTAAATGTAAATGAACGAGACTACAATATAAACCTTTTTTTTATTTGGTAACAGATATTATAACCGACTAAATACGCCAATTAAGGGGTGATTTTATCTTTAATATCTTACATATGCTTTTTAAATGTTAAATGCCGATCGATGCACAGCCCAAGATATTTTTCCTGGATCAGGATTTGCAATTCAACGTACATAGAGAGTGTTAGAGGTCGTACTTGACCTACTATTCCTGGTACTATTTGTAGTAAAAAATGTAAGTGAAATTTCGATCTCCTGTGACATTTTTGATTTTTTTTGTTCGTTCAAATCAAAACATAAACTTTTTCTTCTTTATATTACATTTACTCAAATAATGTCGTTGGTCAAGTATGTCCTGTAGCAACAATTGTCCACCTGTTAGTTGGCACTTCGAACTCACCCATATTCCTCTATGCTAAGAACGACCACAACCCAGCACCACTACTTGTATTTAGGAGTGAAATGGTCCAAAATAATATATTTTTTTAAAAAACAAGATGGTACAATGAGGTTATAATATATCATTATTTAATTTCAGAGAGTTTTATTCAAAGAGTTAATTGGCTTTTTAATGATATACCACACACGGGCAATAGCCTAGTATGGTAGGTACCCTCGGGTAAAAATTTTGGGTTTCGTTATTTTTTTTCTACAACTATTTTTATAAAATTATTTACATAGAATTATGTTATTTTTTTGTTGGTTTTACGTTTGTAGTTATTTAAAATGTAAGTCTTTAATTATTACCTGCATATATAAGTTGCATGGACATAGTGCACTTTATGGTATGTGGGTTTTGTAAAAACAGATTATAACAAAGTAAAAAAAACTCTTTAAAAACCCTAAGTTTAACGCCATTCTACTTCGATAGAATGAGGCTCTTTGGAAAAATTGAAAAATAGTTTTTGTCTTGTGGATTAAATTTTCAAGCATCGGCAATGAAGAAATTGTTTCTCTCTGCGTGTCCTTTCCCATTCATCCCATTCCCCTTCCGACGCCCCTTCAACAACTTCAACAGATGGGTGAAGGTCGTTTCCAGTTCGGATCTTAGACTAGAATGAACAATCGATGGTTTGAAGAATGTCATTCTCAAATTGTGACATTTTTGACAGTTTCGTAAGACTTTCTGTATTGATTAAAAAACTTTTCAGATCATTTGGTTGTAATAACCCAAAAACGAATGGAGGAATTTTGAAAGTTTCTAACATTTCCTATGCTTGCACTACATAGACAATTTACCTACACGTAAGCAAGCATATTTTGTTTTTTATATTCTATATAGATATTGGTAATCGAAAATTGCTTAATATGGGGTAATTAGATAATTTGTTTTAAAAAAGTGTGACAAATCACTTCAGGGGCGTAATACTACAAAAAGGCGATCCTATTGTATCTAATAATAAAGTACTTCTCGACGGTTTAACCTTTTTTCTTTACCTATTTTCAAATGGATATGGCTTTTGAATGGAAGACCTTACTTGTAGGATTTTAATCAGTCTTAATTCGTGTGATAGTTTTTTTTTATTTTTTTTATTTTTTATTATTGTATAAAAAATTGTATACAATTGGAATTTCTTACCCGCTAAGCTACTGCAAGTAGCTTGTCAGCAGGAGATTAGTTCCGCAGATTAGTTACAACTACAAATAAAATAATCATAAACGCGTTAGCGTACCAAAAACATACACACAAATACACATATAATATACCTACCAACATTGTGATGCAGAATAGGAAAAATATTTATTTATATATATATTTTCTTCTTTAATACATATCAAGAAACAGTTGAAAAACAGCAATACATTAATCACATACTGAAATTTAATGCATGGTAAGAAAGAGCTATTTTTTTAATATTTAAAAAAAATACATATACATACATATATATATCTATTATAATACCTACATATATTTATTATAATACCTACATATATTCATTATAATGTATATTTTTATTTTAATACATTAGGTTACTCCCTAAGAGCCATGATTTTAACATCAGTGGGAATTTTGTTGTAGAGCAATTTTCTTTAAATTCGAATGGCAATTTGTTAAATATTAGTGGTATAATATATTCAAGGGTTCTTTGACCATATTTATTTTGAAACACAGGTACTTTCATTCCTTTATTTTGTATGAGACGCGTATTGTGTACATGATCCACCATTGTTTTATATGGACTGCCGGATATATGCTCATTCCAAGTTTAGGGACTAAGCTTCGAAAACTGCGATCACCGAACTTTACATCGAGAGTGCGCATTGTTTCATTCAAGCTTACGATACTAAATAATACGAGTATCAACCGTGATCACAGCATGGTCCAACTAGATTTCGTCCACTTCTCGTACAAGGGAATGGCGTGCAAGGTGAAGTACTTCAAGAAATAATTACTGTAGCTCTGGTATAGTTGATTGCCTTTACTATAATAGATAGTATTTATATATATAAAAGTTAATATTTCTTTGTTTTTATTTTATTTTATTTATTTATTAAGGCGTACACAGTATGTTGTTATATAAGTTATAAGATATATTAAATAAAATTATTACATGGTGTAGTACCTATTACGTGAGTCCGTAGAATATCATTAGATGATTTCACCTGGGATTTGAACGGTTCTTAAAATTTAAATAATGAATGAATGAATAAAGTAATAAAAAGGAAGATGAAGAGACATTTTAAGATCAAGAATTACATGCGCACGAATTGTAATAAAAGTTAAATGAAAATATAAGTGTAAGAAGTTTTAAAATAAGTTATATCACGCAAAGAAATTTAGTAAATTAGTTTTGCATGTTTGCCTGGAATCATGAAAAATGTCTAAAGCCTCGATTTCATCGAGTGAGTTAATAAGCTACTAGCCCTACTAGCCGATGAATGATGAATTCACTATCTGCTAGTAAATTCGCTCAGTCATATTTTACACTGAACGAGTTTACTAGCAGTGTAAAATCTGACAAAGTGAGTTTACTAGCAGATAGTGAATTCGCCGGATAGTAGCTTGAAAGAGCGCTCACTATAATCGAGGCTTTAGTGTTTGCCTAGTATGCTTTCCTATACCATTAATCCGATTGCGATGAAAATTTGATGATTTACTGTGCGCCCGTCCGCGAAGGTTTTGTAATATAATGATGAGCTTTGGCGTTATGAAATTTGTATAAAAAATGTACACAAATTTTAAAGTGGCGCGCGGGTTGTTTGAAAATGAGTTTTTCCATATAGTTTGGAGGCAGAGAGGGAAAGAGGTAGGGGGAATCCGGGAGGGTGGGAGGGGACCAAAATAAGGGAGAATCGCGGGAGGGGGAAGGTGGAAGGGGAAAGGCGGGGAAGATGAAAAGAAACTCGGAGGGGGGAGGAGACGCGGGAGGGGATCTGAGACGGGAACGGGAAAGGACACGCAAAAGAGGGGCGACGGAGGGGAGGGAAACGAGGGAGAGGCAGAAGGAGGGATTACAAAAGAAACATAGTAGCAGTAAGGGATAGCAGCGGTAAATTTAAAAAATCCTCACTTCTCACACCGACAGCTGTATGTGGCCTGCTCACGCGTCGGAAAACCTTCTGATTTATTCGTACCATTATTATTATACGTTACCAGACGGAAAAACAAAAAAAATGTGTACCTACGCGTAGAATTAAAACACAAACACTTTATTTGAGTGGCATTCCAGCGCTTGTCGGGTACTTGCTAGTTATATTAAGTAGGTAATTATGAAGATTCATAATATTTTAGTGTTTTAGGGGAGTATGCAGCTTATAAGCCATGTTAGTAGCTGACTAAACTTTCGGAATCCCGGAAAAGGATACCTACCTGTAGATTATAATCATAGTCGGTGACCCACCAAGGACTTATCAACTTAGTCAAACGGATGATATGATTCCAACTTCACAGCTTATGGCTTTTGTCAACAAATGCAGTTATGACGTCAGACAAACCAACGCCTTAGCAACACCAGCGGCGAAGTTTGACACTCGGGGCCGGACTTTTAGTCAACATTTGCACCTTACAGCTTCAGCGTCATCAAAATAATATGTGTATGACCGCAACTAATGGTACTACTCCGACAAATGTCATCGTTTGTTCTAGGAAGTAGATAGAATTCCATTTCTTGAATTCTGAAAATATAATGTAAATTTACGTTTTTTTAACATTCATACCCACACTTTTAAACATATATATTTTGGTTCAATGCCGACTCAAAACATCTTTGAAAATTCTTTAAAAGCTACGAAAAAACTAATTTAAAGTAGCCCACAACCCTAACCTAAAGTAACCTTTTTAACAATTTTTTCATCACTTTTAATGATTTTCCAAAGTAGGGTCTGGGTTGATTTCATTCTAAGTTGTCCGATCACCCTATATTTAACATCAAACATGTCTACGCTCTGTCTCTTTAATGGGTAACGTTATTATTTCGAGGTTAAAAAGGCGTTGAAAATATCCTGCTTGAATAAAAATTCATTATTGATTTCCCGTCCGCCCCTGGGCTCTTTGGTCTTTCAGATAGAACTTGTGAAAACTGGCGAAGACTTTACTAAAGGGATTAACATGATAAACAATTTCTGACGTCGCACATTTACATAGGTTTATGCGGTGGGCATCCATGTGCAGTCATTATCTACTTTATGTATATAATATTATTCACCAGGAGAACAAAGGATGGACGAAGGAACATTCTATTATCTATACAGGAACATTATACCTATCTGAAGTTAGAAAAATAAGTATTTCTTCTGGTGCCATCTCTTTTCAGAAGTTGGCTATCTTTGGGGTTTCACGGAACTGCACGACCACTAGGTTTCGATGACCTGATATGTGGCGTCTTCGTTTTCCATCGAACAAGACCTGGGTTAACCTAATGATGTGAACAATTGCGGTTTTCAACATGAAGCGTATGTGCAGTGAATTGCCGTACAATAGCAAATAAGCAAAATACATACGTTAAATAAAATATTACTACATTTTGAAAAGCGCGCCACCTAAACTCCTTACCAAAAAAAATCCGCCCGCCCGCGCTAGTATGAAAATCCGTTCATAGGAGCGGAAACCAGAAAGCACTTATGGACAGGAAATTCTAATGGAAAATTTCTTATTTATTACGAACAATATTTATTTATTTATTTAAACGCCATACATTTGGCTTTTACATTCAAGTGATACATGATACAATGGTTCACAGGAGGATATCAGTATGTTAAAAATAACAGAAATAAAATAGTTAAGCAATATTTATATAAGACCTAACATAAAAAAATGTGAAGTATGTATGATAAAAGCCAGTATATACATAGGTATATGATACAAATATGTGTTACAACCAAAAAAAATAATGTGGGCATCAACATTATATTTGCGCAGAATAAAAATATGTCAAATAAAGGTGGCTTGTTAGCAAGTAGAACCGAGCAAAGTCAGGTATATCATAATATTATGTCTCTTAGAGTGACAGGTACGTACCTCTCTATCTCCAGAGTCAAAATACTTGTATTTTGCCGCAGCGCACCTTCCACTAGCACATAGGTTCTCAACGTGGGACATAACGTCCCCTTGTGGGCGTTTGAGACTTTCAGGGGGCAGTAGAAGATCCAGAGAAAATTAGGGGGCGTCGAGATGGCACAGTGAGGGCCAGGGCATGAAAAAAATATGGTTAAAAAGACAAAAAAAAACACGCTAATCACATACTAATTAAGCAAAATGAACTTTTATATTTGTGGATTTTTGTTTTTGTAGGTTTTGTAATCATTTTTATCACGTGTGCAAAAATTCACATTTTTTGGTAGTTCGGGAAGTGGATGAGAATTTAACTGAAAAGACTCCATTACATTCATATTTTCATTAAATTAGATGATATGAAAAGTTTTATTTTTCATTATATACATACATATATAACTAGCAGATCCGGGCACAAACTAAATACTTATTCACACACATTGCACCTACTATAAATCTTAAGGTTTATAGCTTCTATTAAAATATAGCAAAACGTTACGACAAAGATGTTACATATATATTTATATATAGTAAAAAATATATATATTTTACCATTGTTTTATTATATTCAGGCTAAAAAAGATTCTATAGAATATTCACGCCAAATAGAAAAATATTAAAAGTATAAATTGCGAAAATTTCAGACGTTTTCTAACTTACCCAGTGGCATTTTTTTCCTTTCCTCTGAAACGATTAAGCTTTTAATTTTTCATATTACAACTGCAATACACAGTCTCAAATAAGAAATTAAATTTGGTAATTGGTTAAGTTTCTTTCTTTCTAATGCTAATTGCGAAAGTTTGCGAATTTTTGCATGTTTACCAAGCAATATGGAAAATGGTTGATGTAATAATGTGACTTGGCAACATTCTCCGGTATTTTCCGTTAAAAATATGCTATAAACCTTATCATAATGGTTTTCGGTATCCAACTTAGTAATAATATCAGTGTAAATTCTTAATATTCCGTGTGAATTCATTCTAATGCGATTCTTATAATAAATACTGTTTGGTTTACCTTACATGATAGTTTCTAGTTAAACATTTTTTTATGAACTCATATTTTCAGGTTGGGCAGTGGCATATGTATAGTTTTGTTTTTTTTTTTTTTAATGTGAAATCTGTATTTTAATGCTTTATGGATCACGATGGAATTTTTACTTGTTGAAATTAGTGACGTGGACCAAGAAATTCCAGACTGTAAAAGTTGTAAAGTTCGATTTCAACCGAAGTATCCGACTGTTATTATTGCTGCTAAGACAAAATGACATCTGATATTATATTTTTATGACCAAAAGTATTATCGTTATTTGTTTTTGAAGCTTTATGCCGTGTTGCGCTACCTCCTTTTTAACGCTGTCCGAAATGTTACAGAAGGAAGTAGCGCAGCGCGTCATAACACCCCAAAAATTTAAATGAAAAAATAGGTGAAATTCATCTGTTCATCTTTATGAACCGATGTACGAGTTTTTTTACCTACACTGAAAAGAAAATCTGTTATCTGAGGTTTAATTTTTAGGATAAATTACTGCTTAATACAAACTAGCTGACCCGGCCACGTGTTGCTGTGGCTAACGATACACAACGCCACCTACTGGTTGGTTACACAACCTTTATAACCAAGTGTTATTAATTCACCCCGCCTTCTGTTCATTTGCAGACAAATCTAAATCCACACCGCCCGCTTGCCAGCCCGCTTTTCCACCACATACAGACAATCTCCTTTAATGTATTTCAATCAATTTACATAAAACCTTGACACATTATATACCAAAACCTTTTTCGAGAATCTCTCTATCTATTGGTGAAAAACGCATGGAAATTGGTTAAGTAATTTTTGAGTTTATCTCGAACAGACAGGCAGACGCGGCGGAGGAGACAGAGCGGCAGAGACACGAGAGACACGAGAGATACAATAGACACAAGTGACACAAGAGGCACAAGAGACACAAGGGACACAGGAGACACAAGGGACATCTGGGACTCGAACCCAGCACCTTCAGCTTTCCGGGCTGCAACTCTACCAGCTGAGCTAATGTGTCCCCATCCGATTCGGTCATTTTTAACTCTCATCTCACACTTCGACTAAGAACTACCGACATTATCTTTATTCTCTTAACGCATATTTTATTGGATGCTATATTTATGTATGATTTGCAAGATTCAAACCCAATATGAGGTTCTACCCATTAAGTGAAAAATAAAAATAGTTTTGTATTTTTTTAATCGAAAATCGGTATTTCGAGGCTCCATGGATCACAATGGAAATTTTGCAAGCTGAAAATAATTATGTTTAATTTTTAAGATAAATGACTGCTTACTACAAATATTGTTTACTTTCTCAAAAAAAGTTTTACGTAGCTTTCTTGTTGCATCGGCGTACCTAAATGACGTACATTATTGCTAGATATTGTTTACATCTCACCGGTCCGGTAGCTATACCTACCAATCTGATATTTAAACCTTTTTAACATTTTTTTTTTAAAATCAACTGTCTATTTTATGATCATGTAAAACAACAACTTTTCAAAGCTGTTAGCTTTGTCATTAAATAAGCAATATTTCACAGCTATTACATTCTGTCATCGCTATTTTTATGAGTTAATTTGATAAATTGATACAATTAATTATAATGCTTTTAACTGGCTGCTAAAAGGCGTTTTAATTACAAATAATTGCTGCACAAAACCAACACCATACAAATAATAAATATACCCAAAGTAAACCAGGTCGGTTCATAAAATGTATTTGAACCGCGACGGGATTTGAACTAGTAACCCGAATGCCCAGCGCAAATCAATATCGTATAATGACAAACGCAAAATCAACAAATGCCAGTTTATAAAATTTGTTCGACTCACGTTGGGAATTGAATCCGTAACCCCTATGGCCTGTGCAAACTTATCGAATACCTAACAAATTAATTAAGAATGACGAGATCTGATTGTCTGATTTGTAGAAGGAGCAATGGTGATTTTTTTTTCAGTAACATAGAGGCCCAGACGAAACTAATTTCCCTCGGAGCTTATGTCATCGTTGGGGTGTGTACTGTGTAGGGTCTTTTGAAAAAAGGGAAGAAGAGGAAATTCTGGGAAGGAAAAAGGTATGAGTGGTGGATAGGAATTGGGGGGTCGTGGATCCAAGAGTGATGGACGCATGAATTCATCCCTCTCACTGCGGTGCAAGGCGACGGGTCAAGAGAGTACTACCGGAAAGGTCAGCCTGTCTCTCCCGATCCGGCCCTCCATGCAGTAAGTAGGCAGACGCATTTTCCGCCAAGACCTCGACAAACTTCACCCCATGAATCTGGACACCCCTGCTAAAAAACCAAACTTTGCATACCACCATAGTGACCTATTACGATAGTGTTGGCTACTCAATAAATACCCATAGTTGCCTTCCAAATTAATAAAGTGGATACAAATCAATGCTTCTTCTTTCTTTCATAAACCGATGCAAGTTTTAATATTTATTATATTTTTAAACCACGACGGGATTTGATCTCCTAATGTCAATACCCAGCTAAACGCACTCCTCCACAGGAGACGTCCTTTTTTATATCTTTGTTGATGTTAGCTTGCACCAAACAAGATGCGGTCCTCTCAGATAATATCGGGAATTAACAGCGAACTTAACCCAAGGAATTTTGGGATTAAAATAATTTCTAATACTCGCAGCTTATTAGCCCGGCAACATAATCCACTGACGATGTTGGTGCCCATCTGGCTACAATGCTATAGTTTTAGTCAATAGGCAGACTTAGTATTGTTTGCTCTCTATGGCTCATATTATTTAAGTCTATTAAGCTTGCCTTTCAGCTACCGAACGATATCGGCAGAATAAAGGAATATGATCCGCTGAATGAACAAGCCAATGAACTAGTGACAGGAGCGGATTGGCCCTATTGAATACATGGGCATAGTCTCGTTGGGCCCAATTAATATTGAATAAACGATATATTCATTTGAATGAATCTTCACTCACATGAGAATAATCCAGTTATAAAAAATAAATTAATACACAAATAGATTAACAAATTCATAAATCTAATCAGACCAATTATACATTTTTAAATTGAGACACGAGAGACACAAGTACACAAGAGACATAAGCGACACAAGAGACACAAGAGACACAAGAAACACAAGAGACACAAGAGAGCAAAGAGACACAAGAGACACAAGAGATAAAAGAGACACAATATTCACCAGAGACACAAGAGACCCAAGAGTCTCAAGATACCCAAGAGACACAAGAGACACAAGAGACACAGGAGACACAAGAGATACAAGAGATACAAGAGCCAAAAGAAACACCAGAGACACAAGAGACACAAGAGACACAAGAGACACAAGAGACACAAGAGACACTAGCGACACAAAAGACACAAGAGACACAAGAGACATAAGAGACATAATTAGAGATATGAATGATACATCACTACATAGTATAAAATGAAGTCGCTCAAAATGTTTGTACGCTTAGATCTTTTAAACTACGCAATGGATTTTCATGCGGTGTTCACCCATAGATAGAGTGATTTAAGATAAAGGTTTATATGTACAATGCATGCTTATTATAGTAGGGAAAAGCCGAGAAATTCAAATATTAAATTCAGGCAGCGGGCAGCTGGCAAGCGGGTGGTGTGGATTTTATAAATGTTGGGTAATGGCGTTGTGTTTCGTTACCCACAGCAACGTGTTTCCGGGTCTGCTAGTAGTTTAATAAGTAGAACAACAAATCAAAAATTAATCGAAAATATGAGCTTTTAAACGGTTCTTCTAGCTTAGCTCCCCTTGATTTAATGAGGGGACTCAAATCCCTGATTAAATATATTAACAATTAATTAATTAATGAACAGTACGCTCCAAGCCAGCAAGGTTTTTAATTTGCTTATGGGTACCAATTATTGGATAAACAACACCTCTGCTGCAGGTCACCCCAAGCGGTTCGTCACATTTGGTGAAGTTTGTCCGGGTCTTCGATTCTTCTTCCCATCATTTGCACGGCAAGCGGGATCGAGAGAGACTCGTTGAGGGAGACCGTTTTTTTTATCTCGGTTGGAGGTTTGGATTTGGAGGCAGGTTGGATTCATAAGTCCGGACAAGGCCCCACAGATTCCTACCGACTTCTCGGAACTTCCCCTCCTTCCTTTTTTAAAAAGACTCTCCAAAGATGACATAGACCCTGAGGGGAATTATTTTCGTCAAAGCCCCCTGCGCGAAACTAACGTAAAAAAAGGTAAATTCTAATTCCGTTGAGCCCAATAAATTTCTGCAAAGAGCCAAATGACCCGTGCCCAAGGAGTTCAATTTGGGTTTTGCAGATAAATATCATAATTGTTGTTATATCGCGTTTGTTTTGAGAAACTGGTTTCATTTTTTATTTAATAGCAAAACAATACATTGGTTTGTACGATTTTGTAAAAATTAAGTAATTACTTCAATTCAATTATTCAATTTCGCGCATTAAGATAACGTTGCTAGCTGAAAACGGTTGCATTGACAGGTTCAACATTTGATAGTTTTTGATGCTTTACCACATTGCCATTGATATCATCTACTTAGATATAGTAATATGTGGTTTACAAAAATAAATGTACATATGCACCATGAAAAATTGGTTTATAATTCACTAAAAAAAATTTCATTATTTGTCCGGACCTTTTTGTGGGCGGTCTCCCCTGGTTAGGAACCTACTGGTACCAACTAATGGCTAAACAAAGCTTTGTAGACCTGCCTAACTGTATTCTATGTCAAATGTTCAACTTTAGCAGTGAATGGAAAGGATTTAAGGCTGTCAATTGAATTATATTCGAATAAACACTTCTGGATATTATAAATGTACCTAACTACAATAGGTAAATTCAGAACCTCAAGTAAGAAAGCGATAAAAATGAATGGCACGTAAATACCTATATATATATATATATATATATATATATATATTTATAAAAATATAATATTTTTTATTGTTAAGTTATGCATGTTGATATAATAAAGTTAAAAACTATTTAATTTAATTAAAATATACATTTTTTGAAAAAAAATAGTATCTATCAAGCTTAGTTTGTTTTATTTTTTCAGCAGTTTTATGTTTCATAGTTTGATCAAACGCTGAAACGGGCCGGGAACCATTTTTAACGTGGTTCCTTAAGTTAATAAAATGTAATAGTCTCATTTTCAACATATTGATATAATTTTCTTTTGTCACCTTTATTTTTACAATAAACAACAGTTCACATTCTATTGAGATAGAAATATTAGCATGTGCAAGTACTACATTTGGGAGGCGAGTATGGGTACTACCGCCCCGATAACCAAAAATCAACCATAACCAAAAATCATGTCACCAAAAGTGGTTTGCTAGGTTTGATGACTTTGTATCGGATTCAGGGGATGATGGTTGAGGGAGAACTAACCTAGACCTCTCCAACCGGACCTTCTTTCCTTCCTTTCTTTAAAAAGAACCTCCACACAGCGTCCCCAAAGATGACATAGGCCCTTTTTAGGACATTTTTTCCTATGTGGAGGTATTGAAAAAAATTACCTCTAACCTGTTGGCCAAAGAGATTAGGATATAGGGACATATACAATTATTCTTACGACATCAATCATCCACAATTCTAGGTATTTATTTATTACGTCTGCTTGGCGACAGAATAATTCAAGGTTGGCAATCTAGTTTTTAAAAAAATGTTAATGAGGGAAAATTTTTTCAAGAAATGTGTATTGCAAATTGAAAGCCTTGAAAACCTTTTTCGTTTTATAAATATTCTGTAAAAGACATAATTTTTTAGCAGATAGCAATGAAATGCGTAGAACTGTAGTTTTAGTAGTTTTTTTTTATCTCAATTAGTCAAACCAATTATTTTATCCCCAGTGATTCAATTAAAATAAAATATTTGCTTTTTCACGCGGAGGCTATCCAAATATATTTCGGCCATCACAAATTATAATTACCAATTATTATCATTATTTGAATACCAAATTAATAGCTTATTCCGCTGGGAAATTCGCAATGGGCAAGCATTGTTAATTAAATAATGTTTCATAATTTTCACATAAAAGTCTTACGGCTATTTTATTCTACGAAAAAGTTTTAAACACATCGAAAGGAATTTTTTTGCTTTCTCATTTCGTACTATTTAAATTAGAAAACACGAGAAAAGTATTTTTTGCGTTTCTTCGTTTTAATATTTTTTTAATTCTATATAGAAACATGATAAAATATTCAATTGGCGTGTTCTAGTTATTCTTGCTGTTATCACAGTGGAGTTATTTCTAAACTTTGATTTAATTCCATGAATGTTGTCCAATGTTTTTAAATAAGTGAGATGTTTTCCCCAAATGCTCTAATCTATATTTATAAAAATGTAAAAATGTTTGTATGTATGTCCGCTGTGCGTTGCTATATTAAGCGTAGGAAATGTTTAAAACTTTCAAAATACCTTTTTTCCACCCTCGCGAAGGTTTCTGGATTATTACAACCACACGACAATACATCTGAAAAGTTTTTTTAATCGTTACAAAAAATTCTACAAAAATGTCACAATTAAAAATGACAGTTTTCAAACATCGATTGTTCACTCAAAATTCAATATTCGAGTAAACTTTTTAAATTAATTAATCGAAGTACTCACTTATGGTACTAATCAATATCGAATACATTGAATCTAATTGAAAATTATATTATTTTAAATAGGTAGATACCTATGTTAGGTACCAAATTTGATTGATTATTCTTATAATATACAAACGATAATGTTTGTAGGTAATATGTAAAAAAAGAATTTATTTTTTTAAATTGCAATAGGTGGCACGCGAGCTGTTTGAAAATCTGAATGTACCGGGACTGAATATATTGAACGCGGGAGAGGGGAGGGGATCGGGGCAGGGTGGTTTGCGGGAGAGTGGAGAGGGAAGGCGGAGAAGGAGGAGGGGGAACGCGTAAGAGGAAGGGGACATGGGAGGGGAAAGGGAGACGGAAGGGGAACGGGACGAATGGGAAAAGACAAGCAGGGAGAAACAATTTATTTATAATTCGAATAGCAACGCATGCCGGAAACTCGTTAGTCTAGTATAAAATACGAATCGTTTTCAAAACGATGTATTTAAATAAAATAATATCGGTGCGCGTTTTTCCCGACCATGCACAGGTGTCGAAGGGATCAACGCCGCTGGTTTCTTGGAGCATCTACCATTGTAATAACGGTAGGACAAGGACAGCATACCAGTTACCTGATGCCTGTGCTCTAAAGATTGCAATCTGTTTGGTTAGGATAGAAGAATCTGTTGAATAAGCTTGAATAATTAAAGGTAAAAGGAATCTTTTTTTAGTAGGCCCTGAGAAAAGTCCCGCACTCTCTGGATCGCTAGTCGAGAGCCTTGCCCCTCGACCACGGAGGTCGCCAAATATACAACAAGTAAATATAAATAAATATGACATATAAATACACAAAATTATTAAATATTGTTTTATATTTCTTTTATAATGTTCTCCTTAAAAAGCATCTCCTTTCTCTTCTTTTCATTCCCTACCTTCTCTATGTTTGCTATTCTTTCTTTCAACCCATTTAAATGTACCATTATATTTTCCCTTTATGGGTTCAGCTTGGTTAGATCGAAAAATTGCATTTAAAAAGTATATTTCTGGTAAAAGAAGTCGAGGCCGCCCGAGGAAGACATGGCACGACCAAGTGAATCAGATACTTGAGTCGGGCCATGTGAAGAGTCGGAATAATAGATGAGCATATATGAGACGATGTATGAATGTGAACGAAGCAAGGAGTGTGTACCAAGATCGAGTTGTGTGGCTGTCCGTCCTCTCTGCCTACCCCTGCGGGGAAACGGTGTGATGGTTGGTTAGTTAGTTATATTTCTTATGTTAAATTATATAAGTGTAATATAGATATTGTAAGAACTCTCACTTCGGTCTATTTCAACTGTATCATACTTCGACTAAGAACTACCAACATTATCTTCCAATATCTTTTTCTGATTTCTGTCTCCAGATTTTCGATTGAGTTTCGCTAATATTGTCTTCATTTAAGGGTGTTTAAACAGCCAGCAGCCGAAAATCCACATTTAGTCGAAAAATGTTCTTACGATCGTACAGGGCAGTTCCAATGAGAAAGATTAATTATTCTCCGTGCCAGCTTTTTAAAATTATAACTCAATATCCATTTTATTTCATTCCAGAGTTGCTTTAATTTATACTTGCATCCAAAAATGCTGAAAGGCGTGACGATAAAACTATTAAAATTATGTACATTTTGTAATTATTTTTTGATCATAAGTATTTATCATTTTTCAATAATGTCTAAGCAAAATAAGAATCTAAAAAAATCTGAAATATATTATTTTGTAAGTGCGCAAATAAATACACACACGGACCAAATTTCGTCAAGAAACACATGTAGCACAGAGCTCCTGACCGGCAATCAGAGGGACACGGGTTCGAGTCCCGTTGGCGGCCTGTATCTTTTCTCCGAAGATTTTTTCAATGTAGATGAGTGTTTCAGGCTGATAATTATTGCTTATAATAATTGTTACCCTTTGTGCTATGCATAAAAATCTTGTCTTAAACGTTTATCAATTAAAAATAATAAACACATGTACGTATATATTTTTTAAAGATTTTATTTAATCTATAATTAAAATTATGTTACCTACGTTTACCAGATAATGTATTGATTTATTTTACTACATGATTATATGATTTTAAATGGGTGTTGTACTTTTTTGAAAATTTTACAAAACCGCCAACGACCTATGGTATAACCTTATTATACTAAAAATTAATATTTTTTCTGAAAATTTAAAACATACGTTTACTAGATAAAAGAACAATCTTTCGAAACCAATTTATAATTTTTGGTGGAAAAGAGTCAATACGTCTAAACACTGATTTAAAAATGACATATTTCTGGTTTTCTCGGGTTTCTCTTAATTAAAAATGTAATAAAATTGTCTCAGAAAATATTCCGCTGTAAGCGCGAAGAAACTGGCACATGGAGAAGTGTATTTTTAACAACAATCATTCTGATTACAGATATCCACACTTATAAAAAACACGAACCTTATAATGTTGTTTGTATTTACCACAGAGCAAAATTTTAAGAAATATTTTATAGTGTGGTGGAGGTTTTAACAAGCGCATCAAAGAGATTTCCTATCTTGAAATCAGTTGGGATTACTTATGCGTCAAACCTGAAACCACAAGAATTGAGACAACCACTATGAGATATTTCCAGCACCATAGTTCCAGTTGGTTGAAGGTCCCTGCGTATTTTCGAATGTCGTCCAAACCGCAACGAGTAAGGGTCATTATTCATCTCGAAACTAATCAGGCAAATCTGTTTCTGCGGCGTCGTATTGAAACGCAGATCTCAGACCAAAAACAAATGGACTCGTTGTTAGGAAACCCTCTGCTGGATCTCGTCTTAATCCATTGTCTCGGGCAGAACCTTTGGGAGATTACCATCCCAGGGGGGGGAGCGTGATAGTTGTCTCGTGTCGCTCAGTCATTCGTGCCTTAATTGCTTGAAACCATATAGGTATACATATATTATCATTGGCAGAAATTAAAAATAATTCCGATGTTTCAAGCTTATTCCGCGAAGCACCAAAGATCCTAGCCCGTTTGAATAATATAGTATAGTAACCGCTTCTCCTTTGACATCTTTAAATCAATATTTTTTATTTAATTTTAAGTAAACCCTGAAGAAGTAAGCTTCGCTTGCGATACGGTTTTTTTTTACGTGAGCTCCACACAGGAGGCCCTGATGAAAATAATTTCCCTCAGGGCCTATGTCATCTTTGAGATGCTGTGGATGAGTTTTTTAAGGAAAGGAAGGAGAGGAGAATTCTGGGAAGCAGAATGGTTTTAGGGGTAGATAGGAATCTGGGGTTCAGTGTGTCCTGATCATCCGCCTCCAAGACATAGACAAACCTCATCCTACGAACTCGGGCACCCCTGCTAAATCACCAAACGTAGCGAACCACTTGGGGTGACCTATGGCAGAGGTGTTGGTTATCCAATAAAGATCCCACGTCGGCGATACCCATTCCCGCCTCCCAAATTGAAGTTAGATTTTTAAAGAATAAAAGTGCTTAAAACCAAGTACTGATTGACCGTAATCACCACCTAAAATTTCATGGTATTAACGTTAAATATGATGTGTTCTACCCTTTTTCGATTCTTTTTCAGTACCTAACGAGATAGGTATTCAATATATCTACATTTATCGGAAAAATAAAAACTTCTAAATTCGTGATGGAAATAAATTTTCAAATTGTTTCGTAATGATAAAACTGTGCTAATTTGAAAATATTGTCAGATTTCATGATTCGAGAGTTTTACTGCTTAGAAAACAGATTTCCGTTTATGGTAGGTACCTGTAGCTTAGTCTCTTGGAACTAATCAAAAGTACCTAATATTTGACTTCATGTATTTAAAGCTTCGTCAGTATAATTTTTTTTTTTAAGATGCAATTGAAATTCGTTTCACTACAACCTTCGCAAAAACCAACAAAAGCCAAGAAGATATTATATCATGTCTCTTTCCGAGGTTTTTCACGGTATAAACTCATACAAAAAAATCCTACGTAATAAAATAAAACTTTGCGTTGTTGCCACCCTCTTATTGCGGAGAATTTAAATTATCACTGTGTAAACAAGTACTTTCTTTCAACTAAACATAGTGTAGAAACATATTCAGTGGAAAGTGCAATAAGATTGATTAATATTTGGAATTGATAAGTACAGGTGTGTGGTAGTGATGTTCTTATTTTTTATTTTATTTGTAAGAAACAAACAGCTTATATACATATAATAGAAAGACATATACATGTGAACTGCAGTGAAGCCAAAAGAGTTTCTTATGCTAATATTGTTTGGAGATGGAGTTTTATTTTACCTTAAACTAAATTTTAGGCTTAGAAAGGGGAGACGAAGGGGAGAGGAGGGGGATGGGAGGGAGAATATAGGATAAAGATATGAGATGCTCTCGATACCTACCACTCCCGTATCAATCCAATATCGCACGCGTTACTTCTATTCGATACTTCTGAAGGTTTAAATTAAAAATGTCTACGTTGTAAAACAATTCGTTGTATTGCGCATATATTCGAGGAATCGGGGAATTTTTTCTAAGGTTTGTTCTGCAAGTGGGCAAACAAATTAATTTTGATTGTCGGGTTTATCTTGAAGGAATATGAATTTTTATTAAATTGGTAAGCTCTGGCGAGTCCAGACCATTGTTTAGGATTTTAAATAATAAAATTTGATCAAAAATTAATCGTCGTGTATGAAGGGAGTTGAAGTGATGAAATTTAATTGAATCGGTGTAATTTAAAAAGTGTAGGTTAAGTTTATAATTTAAGTGTTTAAAAAAAGTTTTTTGAATTCTTTCGATCCTATCAATATGAGCTTGGTAGAAAGGAGTCCAGATCGGTGTGCAGTGTTCTAAGTGTGGGCGGATATATGCGGTGTAAAGGGAATATAGAGTTTTTATGTTTCGAAACGGTTTCGATATACGAATTATAAATCCCAGCATTTTGTTGTCTTTGTTGATGATCTCATTAGTGTGTTGGATAAAGTTTAATTTAAAATCAAATGTTACCCCCAGGTCCCTTATAGATTCAACTTCGTTGATAAGTGTCCCGTTTAGGGTATAATGTGTAAATGATATTTTATTACATTTTGAGATATTTATGACTAGTTTATTCAATTCACAGTAGACAAAAAGACGGTTGAGGTCCTCTTGAAGTTTAGTGCAATCTTCTATTGATTTGACAACTAGGTATATTTTTTTATCATCTGCGTATGCTAGATAATTAGAGTGTAAAAAACATTTGTGAATTTCATAAATATACACATTAAATAATAATGGGCCTAGGTGAGAACCTTGAGGTACGCCGGAGGGCACAGAAAAGAAG
This sequence comes from Limnephilus lunatus, assembly GCA_917563855.2. Taxonomy (NCBI): domain Eukaryota; kingdom Metazoa; phylum Arthropoda; class Insecta; order Trichoptera; family Limnephilidae; genus Limnephilus; species Limnephilus lunatus. Next base: position 55,066,652 of record OU830601.1, read on the forward strand.
TTGGACTTTGATCCCTCAACTGAGACGCATTGGAGTCTACTCAAAAGGTATGAAGTGAGCCATCGGAGTAAGTCACCATGAATGCCTAATTGAATTAATTTTTTAATTAAAATTATATGGTTTACCTTATCGAAGGCCTTCGAGTAGTAAGTATAGATCACATCTATTTGGTTTCTATTGTCCATATTGCTCGATAAATAATCGGTAAAATTTACCAAATTTGTTAGTACCGATCTTTTTTGTAAAAATCCGTGTTGTTGGTTTTGAATGTTGCGAACAATTGAAGTATAAATTTGATCGTAGACAATGCGCTCAAATAGTTTGCTAAATACCGTGAGAATTGAGATGGGGCGGTAATTTTCAATGTTGCTTTTAGAACCTGATTTATGAATAGGGATTATAATTGCTTCTTTAATTTTTTTGGGAAATTTTCCTGCTTTTAGTGACATTAAAAATATGTTAGTTAAAGGGTATGAAAGATTTTCGGCACATTTTGAGACAAAGTATGGCGGAATACCGTCACTGCCAGCACCCTTACTAACGTCTAAATTCTTCAGGTATCCATTGATCATTGAAGTGTGAATTTGTACGTTCCCAATTGGATTAGGATTATTCACATACGTAGAACTATCGATTGTGCTGGTATTATTCGTGCCCATGTCGCTTACGTAAGTGGACTGAAAGTGTTTAGAGAATAATTGACACACTTGATGAGCGCCGGTGCCTGACTCGTCTTTAAGGTGCATGATTTGTGGGATGCCAGTTGTTTTGCTTTTGCTTTTAGCGTAATTCCAGAGGTGTTTATTATTATACTGAATATTAGATTCAACCGAGCTAATGTATTGATTATAGTAGTTCTTCTGTAGGTGTTTTTGTTGTGTACGTTTGATAGTGAACTGTATGTAATCTAACGGATTATTACAGGATTTCCATTTTTTATGAAGTTTTTGTTTTTCTTTAATGATTTTGATTAAAGGAGCTGAATACCAATTTGGAATTTTTTTTTGATGAGGCGTTTAGGGACAAATTGGTTGATGGTATTGTTTAAGATATTATAAAAGGAATCAACTATTTCGTCAACGTCTGCAGTTTCCTGAGTAAATGACCAGTCTATCATTGATAGATGTCGGTTGATTAGTTCATAGTTAGCTTTTTCAAACAGGCATACTACTTTAGGAGGAGCGTTGATAATTGGGAGCGTGTCGATTTGTAACATAATTTGAAGCGATGGGTGGTGTGAGTCTTCACTGACAAGAGGATTGCATGCACGAGACACATTGCATTCTACACTACAGATGATTAAATCTAGGATTCGGTTATTGGAATTTTTTATGTGATTATATTGTTTTAATTCGGAGTAATACATTGTGTCAGTAAGTGAGGAACTAATTGTATTTAAGTTTCCAGGTGTTAAATGTGAATCATGCATTTCCCATAATATGGAGGGCATACTAAAGTCTCCAAGAATAAGTAGAATGTCATCGGGATGTTGATCTTTTACATTAGCAAGCAAGTTAAGGAATGAACTGAGAGCGGTTTCGTAACCTTGTCCTTGTGGGAGATATACACAAGCCACATGGATTGTACGTTTCGAGGTATAGTTAGAGGGAGGAATAGTGACCCAAATGCATTCAGCGTTGCAGACCAAATCTACGCTAGGGTACGCGTTAAGGTTGTTATGTGTTATGATCATTACTCCACCGCCCCGACGAGAATCTTCTTGGTTGTTGATGCTATTCATTGTAGTGTTATTTGATCTATCCCGCCTAAAAACGCTATAGAATTCTGATGGTGCTAGCTCCGGATCTAAAATAGAATTGATAAGCCAAGATTCAGAAATACCGAATATGCAACAATCGTCATTCAATAAAATATTTCAGTTTAAGTTCGTAGTCCTCTACAGTTTTGATACAAAATACTAATCATTGACAATTATGTAGGATATTTGTAAATTATACTGGAATAGATGACATAAAGTAAAACCAAGAGTTTTATGAATGACATATGCGATATTATGTATATAAAACAGTGTGGACGAAAGGCGAGCAGCAAGTACGGAGGAGCAGCATTTTAGGATAAAGGGGGGAATGACAGGGGAGTGGGGGACGGGTGCAGTGTTATGGATAATGAATACTTTGGTTATTCGACTAATTATACAATCCATATTAAAAACAGGCAGATGATAATAAACAGTATCAAAAGGATAATTAGGTATAAAAGATATAAGAACAAAGAAATAATAACAAATAAAAAATAATGTGTACATATAATATATGTATAAAATGATAATATTCAACGGAAGGTTAAATAAAAAAAAAGAAGGATTAAAGAAATAAATAAAATTAAAATACAAGCAGTGCGCGATGATCTTAATTGTGTGGTTGAAAGTTTATGTAGCTTAATACTTAATATTCATTCAATAGTGTACAAAGTAGTTTCTGCTTGGACTAGATTCTGCAGAACCGACCCATCACGCAATTATTCGTACATAATTCCTTTAAAATTTAAAAGAGTATGCACTTCAACCTTTACAAAAATTCTGAGATACTTCCTTTCCGAAAGCAGATTATGTATATAGGTATCTCTATGCGATTTGTAAACATTCTTTCAATTTTTGAGGTTGTTTCAGAATCATGTTGTTACAGAATTAATAGGTCTAATTCTTAATACTTTAAGGTAAGGTTTACCTAACGTAGGTTTCTCTGTTCCTAATAGTATTTGTAATACTATGCTAACCGGTTTCGATACGGTCGTGCATTCATCAGGGCATAATTATTGTGTCAGTTAAGTTTATAACTTCCCCGTCAAACGCAAGATTGTGCCAAAACTGGTTAGTATGATACTGTGATATGGCATATGTCGGGTGTTATTAACAAAATGACAGTCTTGCATTTAACGTAATATTGTCTCAGAACGATAAATTTCTTCACTTTAAAAATGTGAATAAGTCGCGTTACTCAAAATTCCAATCACTTTTCCGTGCAGACTAAATGCATTTCCTATATAAAATGGCAGGGTGTTCCTGATGAAAGAATCTGCTAGTAGATACGGTGCATTTAAAACCAGGAACATTTACCTGCTGCTGCAATTACCAGATTGGTAATTTACATGAAATGCCTCCGCGTGTAATGAAATGTGCCTGTGGGAAAACCTGCAAAATAAACATTTTCCAACTCGAAAAACAAACATCTGTGCATTCTACGCAGTGGAATCATTTACTTCAGTGGAGTGCTAGCGAACATTAATACATTGCTTATAGGTGTATACAAAGTTTTTAAAGCAAGTCAGGTATTTTAAATATATGTATCTATTACGATTTCCAACATAAAAATAAACCATGTATTCAATTTCTATTGGAATAACTGTTATTATAATAAGTTTTGAAGGTTATAATCATGATTGTAATAGATTTGTCATCATTAAAGAATAAAATATGTAATACTAATAAATCTAAAGAGATATATAAAAATAATAAGGTAGCGGTCGCATCTGGGACTCGAACCCAGAATCTCTTATCTTACCGGGACAAACGCCTTATCCAAACCGGCCATTGGACCCCTTATTTTTAAGTCATTTTTGTCGCTATCATATTTCAAATTCAGAATTAATAATTTTATCTTCGACTAATTTTTCCCATATTTTTGGCTGCTATCGCAAAGTTCTAAATAATTTTTGTGACCTAGATAATGTCTCGGATAAACATATCCGATTTTATTTACAAACTACACCTATTGGCCTTTTCTAAAAAAGGCCAATAGGTGCCGTTTTCTCCTAAGGACCTATGTCATCTTTGGGGGTGTTATGTAGAGGGTCTTTTTAGGAAAGGAAGCAGAGGAAGTTCCAAGAAGGAAAAAGGTAAGAGGGGTGGGGTTACTGGGCAACTCAGAATCATGCAACTTCAACACCTCCTTTGAAAAGTAAAAAAAAAGTATTGAAAAAATATATAAAAATTGGTTAGGTTTTTGGATATTTTTCCATAACTCTTAATGATTTTTGGAAGGTTTTTGTACTGGAGGCTGATTTGTTTCAGTGTACCGGTCTTATGATCTATGTTGATTGTATTGAACCCTCGGCGCCTGGATTGGATTATGCTTTGAACCATTTGATTACTAAACAGACTTACAGTTTAGTGGGTCCTAAAAATTAATAAGTAATAAAAATTAAGTAACTAATATAAAAAATAAAATAATAATTTAGCACGGCTCTTTTTCCATTTCTTTTTGGGTGATTTTTATTTCATCTTTTTGTGATGATCCATATTTATGCTCCGAATGTAAGTAGATAGATGCTGATAGTAGGTAGGTAGGCGAAGGCTTTCCGGTTGTCTGATCAGAACCTGGTATATGCGGCCAGCCTTAGAATCGCCACGAATATAGGTAATGATAAGCGGTATATATAGGTAATGATAAATCGCTTGGCAAGTGGAGTCTGGAGGTCACGATTTTGAGCACAAAAGTGTTTTTTATTATTTTATGAACACTTTTTTAATAAAGAAAAAAGTTAATTAATGCAAACTGTCACAGATAATTTTAGCCATAAAATTGTATTTTTAAAGGTTTGTTTACGTGAGCTCCACACGGGAGGCCTCGAGGAAAATAATTTCCCTCAGGGCCTATGTCATCTTTGGGAATGCTGTATGAAGGGGTTTTTAAGGAAAGGAAGGAGAGAAAAGTTCTGGGAAGGAAAAGGGTTTAAGGGGTGGTAGGAATCTGGGGTTCAGTGTCTCCTGGTCATCCGCCTCCAAGACCTAGACAAACCTCACCACATGAACCCGGGCACCCCTGCTAAATCACCAAACGTAGCGAACCAATTGGGGTGACATATGGCAGAGGTGTTGGTTATCCTTTCCTGCCTCCCAAATTGAGGATGATATTGTTTCTTTCTCAACTCAAGTTGTTCTTTTATGCGTTCGTATATTTCTAGTGAAAATATACATTTTTAATAGTAACTAATGACAACATTGTGTGAGTCAGAAGCCTCGATAATATACAAGACTTTAAAAAAATAGTAACTAACAATTTTATTTTAATTCTACTCATTGAAAACACTAGGAAAAGATTCAATTTAACCAAAGCATTATTTGTATTTATAACAAAAAACCGATTCGAAGTGTTTAGCATTAGGCTTTGAATTAACGTGTTTGAGGGTAAGGGTCATCATATTTTTCGGAATATAAAAATAACAATTATACAAGTTTATTAATTTAAAATGAGTATTTATATTACAAATCAGTTAGATCATTTGCGCAGTTCTTTCATCCTCATAAAAGTACACTAATCAAGATTATGATAGAAAAACCACAAAATCGCTGTTATTTCATTGGGACGCCTAAAACCTCGTAACTCCACAAGGTAAAATAAAAAAATGTATAATTACCTCCATTATTGCTGAATTATGCGACCGATAAAGAAGGCTATTTCGCGTTGCTCGAGGAACGACCGTAATAAATACTGCATTTACATCACAACCTACGGCGGGTATTTTTACGTTAAGAACAAAATTCTAACAACGGGAACTGTTTTGGTTTTCAGCGTATTAGGGAAATCGTGATGCGTGATTTTTTTATCTACTTTTATTGTTGTATTGGTTTGTCACAAGAAATAATCAATGTAACGGGGAAACATATAAATAATTTTCATCTACATGTACACATTTTTTATGCTGTCCTATGCCTGTTTCATTATAAAACCTGTGTTGAGAGCAGGAACAAAACATGAACAGTTTATAATTAAAATACAAATAATCAAAATACAAATTCAAAAATATGTAATAAAAATACAAATAAAAATATAAATATTATAACAATATTTCATTTAAAATAACAATCATGATCGTACCATTAAAAATATACATAATTATAAGTTGGTTTTGATAATATCTTTGATGTGAGATCTGGTTTGGCTGGTATGCTTTGACTTGGTGTCAGATTTATATTTAAGAATTATTGTGTTTTGTCTAATGGATGGCCAGTGGAAGTGCATTGTATAGTTTTGTTGCAATTTTTCTAAAATTTCTTTGGCCAAAAGTTTGTAAAAAGGGATAAGTGGGGATAAGTAAGAGATTATGCCCCTTGGTTCTAGTATCACGAGCGAATTTTGATATTTTCAAGAGTTTGTTTTTTGAGTTCATTTGTGTTTGAAGAGCGATATGAGAAAAGCTAATATGTTTTTGGCATAAAGCTGACACAGATTTTAATGAAGATTTCATCCGGACTACATATAATAGGTATTTTTAATATAATATTTATAATTAGTGTCCGAGCTTTAAAAATCGACACGAAATTTTAAATTTTAATTTCTACATGAATGAACACACATCCTGTTACATACACAATGTAACAGGTGCTGTTATGCCGTCCGAAACACTGAAATGCTTACTGATGTTGGACACTGTAATGCTGACCGAAATTTTGGCTAAAGGAGGTGGCGCAACATAATGCCTTAAAATTAATCACTGTAATAACTAATGAAATCTTTCTTGTCTTATTTCAGATGTTTTTTCGTAAAAAAAACATCTACACCACTTTTATATGATTGTAGAGAACGAACAATGACACCGATCTGCAGTCGCACGGCAATCCGATTGGTCCCCCACACAAATAAGAATCAATCTTTATCACAAGTCACTCTCTCGCGCTGCGACTAATATCATCCAAATCCCTCTACTTTAAACTGCCGGATAAAACACTGTCTTGTAAATCGTACTTGGCTCTCCACTTTCCTATACAATTGTTCACATTAAATAATAAATTATGGTGGTTTTATTTTGATATAATATATTATAATTTGTTAAATAAACCTGTAAGTATTGTATCTACGATCTGCTTATTTGATTTACCGTACATCACACACACGTAAACATGTACACAATATAATAATATACAAACATATACACAATATATAAACATGTACAACTCAGAATCATGCAACTTCAACAACTTCTTTAAAAAGTCGTTAAAAGTGATGTAAAAATGTATTTAAAAACTATTGCTTAAAAGGGCTATTTTCTTTTTTCTCACAACTTTCAATGACTTTTCAAATAGGTGTTGAGGTCTTGTTTCGAAGAGGTCTGGAAAGCTTAAAACAGTGACTATAAAAAACAAAAAATTTAACAAAACAAAAAACGACTTCAAAAAATGCACTAAAAAGTAAAAAAATAATTTCGTGCGATTTTTATTTTTGGAGTCGGTGTCAGCCAAGGTAACTACATATATAGGTAGTTATAGGTGAGATGTAGAGATCTTGGCTGACACCGACTCCAAAATTAACAATCGTACGAAATTATTTGTTTACTTTTTAGTTCATTTTTGAAGTCGTTTTTTGTTTTGTTAAAATTTTTGTTTATTTTTTTTATTTTTAGTGACGAGCGTGCTTATAGAAGTTTTAATAAAAAAAATCATCGAAATCTGTTGGCGTAATATTGAGTTATTCGTCCATTTGTCGCGCAAATACTTATTGCAAATTTAAGACATATATAGTTTTCTCATAGATCCCATTGTCAGAACTGGACCAAATTAAAATGGGACCACACGGGAAGCACCAGCTTTCTAATAAAAAAGAATCATCAATATCGATTCACCCAATCGAAAATTCTGAGGTAACAAACATAAAAAAAAAATTTTAAAAAAATACCGTCGAATTGATAACCTCCTCCTTTTCGAAGTCGTTTAAAAAGTAAAAGAAATTTAGTTTCTTCTTCTTCGTGTGCCCTATCAGGTTGGCCATCTCTATTTTGCGCTGCCCGGAACAGCTCCTCCATACTTGTAATACCGGTCGACTCTCGTACGTTTCACATTAGCTTAAATTGATTAAAAGAAATTTGTTCATAATAAATGCCGCATTTGTGAAATTCGTGTTCACCGAAAATCGTGCATCGGCATCGGCCGGCAGCACGAATAAGAGTGTATTTTCACTGGTTGCGGTTTGAATGTAGAACTGTAGAACCCACTTGCATATTATTGTATTTAGGTATATATTCCGTAAGTTGCCAGGACAGCAAATTACTTCAGCCATTAAGCATCCGGTTTGTGGTCCCTAACTTGGCAGCAACATTGCCATCATTCCTCCGCCGGCTGAAATATCTAATTTTCCTGAATTTTTTTATCAACAATGTACCTTGATTCGAATCAAATACTTGCATACATTAAATTGTTGGAAAATACGTTTTTTTGTCTATGGTTACCGGGAATATTTTGAAGACCTTTGTGAGATGAAAGTAATCAAAAATATTTATTTGATCAATTTTGCTTTTTGAATATGCTTTTGAAGTGCAAAAAGGTTGTTGTAACTAAAAGTTAACACATAAGTAACGTTATTATAATAACGTTACTTATGTGTTAACTTTTAGTTACAACAAAGTGCAAAAAGGTTGTTGTAACTAAAAGTTAACACATAAGTAACGTTATTATAATTATTACAATTTTTTTTTAATTTTTCCTCATTAATATTCTTACGACTAAGTTATGTTTTCTGTTTTATTTTCTGTTAACTTCGCACTGGAGGCCCTGAGCTAGGTTAAATTTGGATTCGCTGAATGGAAAATTTTTCTACGGAAAGGAAGGAGAAGAAGTTCTGGAAGAAAGGTATGAGGGTTGCGTATGCGTAGAATTCAGGGAGTCAATGTGTCCAGAAGTGACTGACGTGTACGAATCCATCAACTGCGGTGAAGTAGATGGTTTGAAAGAGTCCAGATGAAGAAGTTTTTTTATTTTTTTTTATTAGAAAAATATTTTGGTACATTTAACAGGTAAATACATAATAACAAAAATATATATTTAAGTAACAAAAAAAATCCCACGAAGGCGAAGCCTGTGTGTGGGTATTATATTATGTGGATAACAGAGGTAGTTAAAATAAAATTTAAGAAATATATTTGTATAGTGGCTTTAGAGATCAATCAACATGATTGATTTTACTGGAGTTTAAATTTGGATATATACATATATACACATTCACACTCTTACATAAACACATTTACATTTACATACATACATTTCATTTTTTTATTCTAAATGTTTAGTTTAAGTCTTCCTCAACCAGACTCTCCCTATCCGGCCCGCCACCCAATTGGTGGCACACGCATCCGCCGCCAGGACCTAGATAAACCTCATCCAATATATATTTTTTTAACTCTTAACTCTGAAGAAAATAATTTCCCTCAAGACTTGGGGATGCGGTTTATTTTCTGGAGAAGACGTAGAGGAAGTTCTGGGAAGGAAAAGGTGTAAGGGGTGGGTATGAATCTGTGAGTGTATTTAGAATGTCTTCCATTCCTCTCACTGCGGTGCAAGGCGATAGACCGAGAATGTCCGGCTGGAGAGGTCGAAAGGTCTCCCTCAACCGATCACTCCCGATCCGGCCTGCCATGCAGTTGGTGGGCAGACGCATCCGCCGCCAGAACCTAAACATACCTCACCCTGTGAACCCCTGCTAAATCACTAAGCGAACCACTTGTGGGGACCTATGACCTATGCGAGTTATCCAATAAATGTTTACCAGGTCGGCGGTACCCATACCAGCCTCCCAAATTGAATGCTTACAGAATTTTTATTATTCTAGTGCCTCTCGTGTTGGAGGTCCGATAATCTTACTGCCTTATGTGTTATTTTTATTAACTCTGTACCGGAAATCTCATGGGAAATCAACGTATTTGTATTTTAAACGTATTGGATTTCTTTATTGTGGCGGATTGCAGACTGCATGTTCCAAACAACCACGCTGGAATAAATAATGTATTTTTCTAATCAACTTCATGTTACGTATTCTATCAATCTTCCCCGCTTTACAGAATAATACAATATTTATTTATTTATTATTCTTTGTTTTACATTTTTTTAGAGAAAAATATGTCCTTACTGGGGTAACCCGTTCTGAGGACACATTGAACAAGTTTTTTTTTTTGTTTGAATATAAGTAAATACCTAAATTAAAATATTACAGACGAAAATTATGAAGTTGAATCTGAAAGAAAATACAATACAAGCATTAATCTTTGTTAGGTTGCAAAATTGTATCTATATTCTTCCTTCCCATGTCCATAATCTATATTTTTATGTTTCTTTTGAAGTCCGTTATTTTTTTTAATTGTTTTTATTACAAGAGGGAGTAAATTAAATAATTTTATAGAGAAGTATTGCATATTTCTTTGTCCAAATGTCGTTTTTGTTGTAGGTTGGTGGAATGTATGTTGTAATGAAGATCTTGTGAATCGGCTCGAGTTAGTGTGTGTAAAGTTATCCTGGTTTTTGAATGCGCACATTAGAATATCTTTTGTATGTAATTGTTTCAATGGCATTAAACTCAGCGCTTTAAAAACATTGTCTATGGGGGTTCTGATGGGGACGCTAAGTATATTTTTTTTTAAATTGCCCTTTGTGCTATGAGGACTGGTTTTATAGTGGAATCGCACGAGCTTCCCCATCCGATAAGACCATATTGTAGATGAGTTTGGGCTAATGCGTAAAAGATTTATCTAAAATGTTTCTTATGGTTTTGAAAAAATAGGTTGGTTTTTTTAATTTGTTGCTCACTGTTGTTAAACACTAGACGCTTTTATAATTACCGTGACCATTCACGGTTTACGGTACCATGACGGCAAAAGGGCAATAAACATACGTTCCTTATCGTTATAATGCCGCAGCTCTTTCTTACACATTAAGGAAGATAAGACACACAAAATACTGTTTCCTCCCAAGTACTACTTTTTCCTTTGGAGGAAACAGATATATCTTATAAGATTACAGATCAGTCACGGCGCGGCGCCGGGAATGTTTTCGTTTCATTTTGTTTATACGTTTGAGGGAGATAATAATAATAATAACAAATACGTTTATTCATCAATAGATTTTTTTAACAATATGGATTTTTTTCTTTTATCATTGATTCTATTGGTGAAAAGGTCACTACAATTCAGGATTCCTCCTGGAAAGCAACTGATTTTCAGCAGTGCCTCGATTTATTAGATGTATGCTAATGATTATATGTTCCCTTTGGGGGGCGCAGACATACGTTCACCGTTTGTCTCATTTTCGACTGTTGTCATTTAGCATGTAAGAAAATGCTGCATCATTATACGAGTATGTTTAGGAACAAAAGCAAAACCATCAGCGCTTTGACGTTTGACGTTTTTTTAATTTTTGGAATTCACTCACACTTCAATGTTATCCTTGAAACTACATACCATACTTTCAAAATTGTCATCACGGCTAGTAGTATTGTAGGGGTTTACAGAGACCTCTTGGTGCCGTGTGTGAGATGCAAAAAAATTATGATGTTTTTCCTTTGGAGGTAACAGACCTACGTACATTGTGTATCTCATCTTTTGAAAGAGTTGTTGCATTATTGAGATAGGAACGTATTTTAGTGCCTTTTTTATGCCATCACGATACTGTAACCGTTTTAAAAATTTACAATTTTAAAAGCGCTCAATGTCTAAATAGGAATATCAAGGAACTAATGCTCACTTGTATACCACATTCATCTACTGATGCAAAATTTGGGTTCCGAAATATGAGGCATTTAATAGTCTCCGTAAGAATTTGACATATTTTGAAAAGATTTTGAATATAACGGGATTCCTACAAACCTAAGGCACAATTTGCAAGTTTTGAAACTAGGTCAACTGCTCACATTGGTTTATGAATCCCTTCGTAAGAAGTAATAAGGTGTTCTTTGAAAACATGGAATTGCATTAGCAATATGAGTTGATTATTTTGATTTATTTTTGGAGTATTTCAGAGGTGTAATCTATTATACATATGCCCTGATGATAGAGGTAGCGCAAAACGGCATAATACCCCAAAAATTACTTTTATACTTTTGTGTTTGCGTTAATGTTTCTGTGTTTAATTCGTGGATCTCCATTTATTTTTAATAAATTTAATTTTATAGTTTCTTTATAAAGTTCCGCAAGTATTTTAGTTTTCATTTTTGTGACAGCTGTTTTGGCTTACAATGCCATTTTCAAATTGTGGTTAAACAACTTTGGAACGACTTGTTTATACCATTCTAAATTTAATTTTTTTAATGTGTCTAAATTGATTTGTTACCGAGTAAATCAAATTTTTTAGGAAAATAATTGCGACCGTAGTTATTTTTTGGGGTAATAATAATAATAATAATATTTGGACAATTTATATAACGCCGTTTTTGTGCAAAATCTCCTCAAGGGCTCTGGGTACTGGTACGGGTACTTTGTAATCTGTTTTCCCCGCACTAAATGTTAATGTTTTCTTAATTGTTTAATAGTGACGTTACTGCTCTGACTCATTTAAGTGCATTATATTGTTTAGGTTTTGTAAACATACTAAACAATTTAAACATATTTGAAATTTAGGATCGTGTAAATAAGTCGTCTTAAAGCAGTTTAACTACAGTTTGAAATGGCCTTGTAAGCCGAAAAAGCTGTCACAAAAATAGCATACTTGCAGAACTTTATATTAAAATTTAAAAACAACACTTTTGGTTGTGAAAATCTTAAATAATATCAATATGAGTTGAAGTTAAATCTTATACGCACTTTGCCATAAAAATACTTATTAAACTTTTTTATATCCATTGTTTATATTTTATGTTATCCGTAATATCTTAAGAATGGATACGACAACAAAATAGGTCGTGATTCCGTGAAACATCAATACAACAGAGTTCTAAGTTCTTAAATAAGCGATTGCGCTTATTAATTTTTTATTAGAAAAACTCTCTTTTTCTAACTTTTAAAGGTTATTCCCATCTATGTAACGTATTTATCATTGAACGAGAATATAACACTAATATCTTAAAGAGTTCAAGACTCAAAAAATAAAAAAAGATAACGATCGCAAATGGAACTCAAACGCAGAACCTCCCATCTTACCGGTTCAAACGCCTCACCAATTAGGCTACTACCAACTTTTTTACATTAGCTCCACACAGGAGTCCCTAAGGAAAATAATTTTCATCAGGGCCTATCTCATCTTAGGGGATGCAGTGTTGGGACACTTTTTAAGGAAGGGAAGGATAGGAAGTTCTAGGAAGGAAAAGGGTAGGAAGGGTGAGTGGGAATCTGGTGGTCAGTGTGTCCGGGAGTGACGGACGTATGAATCCATCTGATGATATCCGATAAGTCGTAAGAGTCCGGCTGGAAAGGTCAAAAGGTCTCCCTCAACCAGTCTCTATAGATCCGGCCCGGGACGCAGCAAGTGGGCAGATGCATCCTTCGCCAAGACCTGCACAAACCTAACCCCCATAAAGCCGGTCACCAAACGTAGTGAACCACTTGGGGTGACCTATGGCAGAAGTGTTCGTTATCCAATAAATAGTTCCTATTGTCAATCTCATATTTTAATTTTCAGAATTAACAATATAATTTTCGACTATTTTTTTCCATACTATTGGAAATAATTAGAGAGAGATTCGGGGTCACTGAGAGTCCCTGTTGCGACCATTATCTTTTTAATTTTCTGTGTCTTGTTCTCTTTCATATCTTCGTGAAGATTGTTGTTGTTATCTCCTCTTCAATTTTTTTGTTTTTATTTTTAAAAATACCATGGTATTAAAGATGATACGATTGTAGACTCTGGATCCAGGTGTAGGGGGTTCGTTGTAGAGCATCGCCCTGTACCATTCAGAATCTATTTGTTAGTGAACAAATCTCAATAATTTGATACTTCCCATCCTTTTTCATTTTCATCCCTTACCTTCGTAAGCTTCACAATATTTTCAGAATATAAATACTACAGTAGATACCCACCATTAGCTTCGGGCTGTTGAAACTAATGAAGTAGAAAAATGCGAACTCGCTTCTTTAACAAAATATTATTCAAAGTCTGACTTTTCGATCGATAAGCAAAATAAAATGAAAAATAATTATAAAAGAAAAGACATGAACTTTTTCATTGTTTAAAATGCAAAAGTAATGTGGAATATGTGTTTTCGTTTTGAAAATTAGATCGCTTAGATATATTTCAAATGCTTTGATTAAATATTGCGAATAGAACACATATTTTCCTTAGAAACAATGAAGTTTTGAAGTCATTTTTAAGTGTACCTCTCACAAGAGTCCCAGCTGATCCCGTCTGAAGCCAGTGAGACTATGGCATCCCCAATTGGGGTATGTTGTGAGGTTGAAGGTAGTGGGGATGGGAAGGACACCCGAAGGAGAGAAACACGACTAAAGACATTTCAAGCAACGTTTCAAATCTGAATGGTGGTCTTACACCAGGGCGATACAGAGAGTATCTTCCACTCTGGAACGTGCGTACGAGTATATATTATTTTTAAATGAATTGTGATATAACACAAATAAAATTTATTTGCGCACGCCGGGATTCGATCCCGCGATCTTCGGATTGTGAATCTTTGCCCCTATACCACGGCGGCCGCCAAAATAGTATTTTCGTAAGCCCACAAAAAATATAGTATACAGCCATAGACATACAAATAGATAGACCAGAACATACAGATGAGGGGTAAAAACTAACTATGGCGGGGCGAAGAGAGGGACGATGACTGTGATTCGCCAATAAATCAATCAGTACCTATATAGGCATCTCGCATTATAATATGACTATTTAGTTCTTAAAAGTAAAACCTGCTTTTGAATGAATCGACCTTTTTACATGGGAGCGCGAATTGCTAGCCACGATATGAAAAAATATCTGAAGTCCAAATTTGGCAAAGTAAAGTTTCACTTACTTTCGGAGTGAAATATTTTGTTTCCGTATTTAGTTGAGACACTTTTACAAATGCTTCATAATTTACTTACCTCAGTAAACAGCGGCTTTATGTTTCGCGTCGCCATGTATTTTGTTGTAACAGCGGCTTTGCGTTTCGCGTCGCTATGTATCTTGATGTGTTATCATATTATATGATCTGAATAAGCCTAAAATAATGCTTACATATGGAATGTTATACGAAAATTAGGTTTTTTTATCTTATTCATTTCTATTATTACATGTTTTAATAACACAAGTCACCATTTTTACCGTGTTATTTCGTAAAATATACCGATGAGAGCTCGACACTGGTCTGGACAAGAATGATGACGTCACATTTTTTTGATTCACGCAAGGCTTTCGCAAGCCCAGCCGGTTCCGATAAAATGGTTCCAATGGGAGGGGGAAATAATACGCCTTTTATCACTTATCCATCTATTTGTATGTCCATGTATACAGCCTTTAAAAACTGTTTTAAGTTCAAATCTACGTACGAACCCCTTTTTGGTTATGGTTTCATTGTGCAATGTGGTAAAATAAATACCTTAAAAAAATATCGTAAAGCATTTAAATATATGTGCCTGTACTTCTCAAAATAATATAACACACGCTTTTCGGCGATGTTTTTTTCTTGAATAAATCAAAATATGCGGCTGGTGTTAAACGGGAATGTAATCCTTATTGCCATCCACATAAGGAGTGTTATAGTTAGCGATCTGACTTCGAATTTTACATGACGTGGTGCATTATCTTTTTAATAAAAACTTTCTTTCAATTCCGGAAACCTAATATTTTTTGGGTTCCTTCGCCCACTTGCAAAAGCATAGCCTCATCATGTGATGAATCACCGTCTTCATATTGCTTTGGGCAGGTGTGGGATGAAAAATACATCTGTCTGAGTCTGAGCGCAGCATCATCGTGGGATATAATCTGGACAACTTCATAATAGCATAAGGCGAACATATATAATAAGGGAAATCCCCAGGATTAATCACTATCGGCAAGCTTTGTGTCCGAATTTTAACCATTTAACTGGGAAATGCAATTAATTCATCGCTAATTTCCTTTTTTTGTCGATACAATTATACCATAATTATATTATTCTATTAATCTAATAATAATAATAGTTTAATATTTTTATCTTAAAACGTCTTTCTTTTAGGTGAATACCGCACAAGAGTCTTAACTGCTCCCAACCACATGGAGCCAGTGAGACTATGGCATCTCCAATTGAGGTATGTTGTGAGGCTGAAGGTAAGTGAGGAGGGCATGGAGATGGGGAAGAGTTAGATGGGGAAGTATCCATTTAGTCATTCATTTTTTTAATAACTTCTTGGCATTCCAACCTGATTTATCAATCGCTTTAAAAATAATTGTGATGTTTGTGTTACTTACAATCAAACACTACTTGTTCTGTAGGGTTACTTCTTAATAATAATAGGTCTTTGATTCAAACCGGTATATTATAAGTTTATGTAGTTGCAATAATTATAATACTGGTCGCATGACCTATCTATACCAGCTGCTAATTGAATATGCTGGGTAGCTGGCGATTGAAACGCTCTCGACCGCCAATGCTACCCGGGTACCCCTACTGGCATCTGTCGGCAACCGATAGAAGCTCTTACCCTGCTGGCATCTGTGGGCATCATTGATAATACGGTAGAAGAACTTTCAATACACTACAATAATCAATACCTTATCCTAATAAACAAAAATTTTAACAAAACAAAAAACGACTTCAAAAAATGCACTAAAAAGCAAAAAAAAAATTTCGTACGATTGTTATTTTTGGAGTCGGTGTCAGCCAAGGTAACTACATACATAGGTAGTTATAGGTGAGATGTGGAGATCTTGGCTGACACCGACTCCAAAAATAACAATCGTTCTAAATTATTTCTTTACTTTTTAGTGCATTTTTTTAGACGTTTTTGTTTATTTTTTTATTATTTTTAGTGACGAGCGTGCGTAAAGAAGTTTTACTTCAAAAAAAGAATCATCGAAATCTGTTGGCGTAATATTGAGTTATTCGTCCATTTGTCGCGCAAATTTAAGACATATACGGTTTTCTCATGGATCCCCAATCGAAAGTTCTGAGGTAACAAACATAAAAAAAAAAATTTAAAAATACCGTCGAATTGATAACCTCCTCCTTATCGAAGTCGTTTAAAAACATCGTATTTTACACCTTGTCACATACATAGCTGTTTATATCATGCAAATGATATCCAACCACACTAACGCCATCTTCTTCGAACTTTCCGGAGTACCTGTATTTATAATCTTGTATTTTCATTCCCCAATAAATGACCAAGATTGGAATTCTTTCTATAGATAGTGTAATTTCACAATTCTCGATATCGAAGTTTAACCTCATGTACGATATTGGAGGCCCTGAGCAAATCTTCTTCAGGCTTGCTACGTGGAAAGTCGTTTTGTGGAAAGGAAGGCGTGATCCTGAATTTTGAAGAGATCCATATTGTAGGAGGAAGAAAATGCACAGGCCGGTAAATCGTTCCACAGCCGAGCTGTTGAACTCAAGAACGAGTCATAGAACCCGTTCTTATGTGGCAAATATAAACCGTGTACAAAAGATACTTTTTGGACGCAGTCTAATGTTCTCAGAACTATTTGTCGAATTCTGTATGGCATATAAAAAGCATGCATTACATATAAGCAGGTATCAAAGAAATCTCATATATGTCATAATGCTATGGGCGAGTCTTCCAATGAAACCATTCCTGTTCTGGTGACCCGCGCTACATTCCAAGGCGAGCACACGCTTTTCTAGCACTGCTCGCTGTCTGCTTTTTATAAAGATTTGTTACCTGCATCTCACCCACAGTGACTTAAAGTACAAACTGGTACGTTTCCGTGATGCATTTTACATCAAATAATATTATCTATATTTCTCAATGTTTGTGTGTAACTGAAATTTCTATCTCTCTCTCTCTCTCTCTCTCTCTCTCTCTGTAATCCTTTACAGAGATATTCGTCTTTATTATTAGCACTGTACCTTATCTCAGTACTGTGTTATTTGAAAGACTACGGTTCTTTGAAATCGCAGTGACTGTTTATTGTTACTAGTCACAAAACAAATATGGTTTAAGAATACGTACGTCCTTAAAACTTGCTAGCTATACCAAACTTTTTGTCTGTCGACTATGGCGAGTTCTCGCAAAATGGAATGACTTAACCTTTTCTGATCGGCTAGGTTCGGCACACGTAACCGACACCATGTGAACCGAACCTAGCATAAACAAAAAACTATGATAGAACTGTTTTTAACTAATCTTCTGATATACAACATTAACTATGTGTGTCTGTTGCATTATTTCTTATAAATTATCTTGGTAATTAAATGAGATGTATTGTTTGCACTTTGGTTGTAGTAAATACTTACGCATTTTGTACTACCTACGGTATTTAAATCTTTCAAAAAAAAACTTTCGTAACCATAATAACTTTCTTTTTTCAAACCGAGACCTGAGGATGTAAGTTCTTTATATTTAAGGTTAATAAAAACAATACCTTACCATTAATATATTTTACGTACAACGATTTTAAAACTTTATAACCATTTTATAAGCCGTTTTTCAACTACAAAGTTAGCGGTGAGCACCAGATTTTATTTGTCTATACGATGAATTAATAACTTTGGAAGAGATTCATTTAGAAACATCTTAAATATTAACCCGGCGGAAAGATCAAATCTCCAGGCCTGCAAGGGTGAGTTCGACTGTACGTCCGTCCAATACGCCGTGCCGCGGGCGCATATTTGTTCACACGCTTTCTTCACTTACGTCGTTTAGATACCCACATTATTTTTCTTCTTCTTTTCTTTGATAGGGCAAATTCGACAGTAGGTCTGTCCAATACACAGGTCGCGAGTTGCAATTTGTATACACGGCTTCTTACTTACGTCGCGATTCTGAATATATTTTTGGGTATATTGTCGTCCTGTAAACTTGTATTCTTACCGCTCCAATCTTATATTGGACGAGTTGCACCTTCTTTCCTCTCTCTGAAAAAAACTTTACTCTGAGAAAAATTTGTAAAATTAGCCAGATCAACATACAGAACTCGTTTCAAAAATAGCTTATTTAATGATTATTATTTGTAATGTAGTGTTCATAATTTAAAGCAAATCCTTACGTACCTCCTACATTCCTCGCAGCATCTCTAGCGAATAACCACTTCCGAAAGTAGGTGGTCCCATAAACAAATAGAGAGGTTCACTTATCTTAATAATCTGGGGGCGAATATTTCACACACGCCTTAATTATTAGTAGCCTTTGTGAATTTGTACATTCCACTAATTGTTCATGTATATTCCACAATAATCACGAGACTTGCCATTTCACGGAATTAACTTGCCAGCGATATTAATGGCGAAATATATTAAGGGGACTTTATCGCTTTGGTCTTCGCTACAACAATAGTACAGCTTCGGTCTTGGAACAATGGAGCTTACCGGGCACGAACGTACTCAGCGAAATTAATTAAAAGAAATGTTTTAACACGCAGAAATGTCGAACGTGTTTGAATGGAATGTGGGTTATTGAAGATGTATATTTATTAATTACATTTCTAGCACATTAAATACATTGCCAAATTGATCAAGAAAAGCACGAAAATGAAAACAATGCCACTTTAAAACAGTTTTTAAAAAGGTTTCTTAATCATATGGGGACCAATGGATTTTACTTACTCTCTAATTTTGGAGAAAGCGCAATAGAAGATTCTGAGATATTTATATCTTAGACTGTCTTAGAGGCTTCGGGTATTATCCTTGATTATACCCATCAGCCTTTCTATCTGGTGTACTGGGTAACATAGCCTTGCCGATAGAAGGAAAACCACTTTTCTGAAAACACGACCATGTGAACTTCTGAAGGGTCATATCTGTATTCCTGATATACCTAATACAAAAATTTGAGAATTATGTTCCCGATAACTTCACAAGAGCGCGCTGACACAGAACTTTTGTTATTCTGAGATGCAGATCTAACCTGTCATGATTCTACCATTGATGATTCTACTACTTGTCCCCTGACAGAGGTATTTTTCAACGGAATATTTAAAAATTTAAAGTGTTATTTATTACTTAAATAATTTTAACTTATAGTTATTATTATTTATGTTAACTGTAAAGTACATTTAAAATAAAATAAATAAATAATATTGTATAATTGGAAAAGGAGTATTGTATCCACATGTACCTTTTATTGTGAATTCCACAAAAGAGTCCCAACTGTTCGGGACTGTCCGGAGTACCTATGGCATCTCCCATTAAAGTAAGGGAGGTATGTTTTATGGCTGAAGGTAGTGGGGGGGAGATCAACAACTTAGCTAATCAAATCGCGTCATCAAGCAACGCTTCCATTCTAAATATTGTTCTTTCACCCGGGCGATACTGTGAGAGAATCTACCACCCTGGAACGTGTCGCAAATATGATAGGTACAAATTATTTTACATTCGTTAATTAAACGTGTATACATCCGAACTGTTATAACTTTTTTTTAATATAGCGGAACCTTTCATACAAATTTATTGTAAATTCGTTGGTATTATCAGTTAGATAATTCTTAGAATGACAGTACAATTACTTTCCTTGACCCAAATAGCACTCTGAGTTCATGGCATTCATTTTAGTAGCAGAATTTTTTTCTTAACAAAAGAGGGGTTTTATTTTTCTTTTTTAAAAACAACTCAAACATTCCCGGGTTATGAATAACCTAACTGCATGTTAAAATCTCCTCTTACCATCACACTACAAGGAAAATGGTGCTTGTGCCGTGATGGAGGACTTAGCCAGCCGAGGAATTGAACACGTCAAGCTTGGTGGGACCCAAACTCAGCCACTAACCGGTCTAGTTTAAAAGACTAAGGACAGGTATTCAACAAATTTTTAAGTTAATTTTAAAGTTGTTTGCAAATTCGATTCAAGTTCTGTTATTAACTCAGTTCTGTGAAGCAACTGGCCCATAATGACAGCAATTGAAGAGAACTTTCACAGAACTTGAAAATCAACTTTGAAATTTGATGAATTAAAAATTTGTTGGGGGTAAACGTATCGTCTTAACAAATTGTGTACTTAAATAATGTTGTTGTTTTAAAATATTTATGGCCAACAGAGCTTAGAATTTATGCGAAAACTTAACAAAAATCAACACAATATTAAATCACTCCATAAAAATAAAAAATAAGACTTCCCTTTCGAGAGAAGAAAAATCACAAAACTCATTATTGTATAGAACGTGAAGAAAACCTACCAATACCTATTACGAAGATTTGCGATCTACAGGAGGGCACCTTCACTAGGCGGATGTCCGATCGACATAGTTCACCATTTGAAACAGATCTTTGAGCCCAGTCCGTTATTCATCGTAAGCACAAGATAACAATAATTAAATAACAACTCGTAATCTGGCCAAACCTATGCATTATTGAAAACTCTCGATCACCAACTGGATCTCTAATCAGTGGAAATACCAGTACACCACATTATTGAAGCTAGTCTGTTTGCCTTTAAGATTTTTATTGATCTCAAGAATCTGATTAGTCTCAAGAAATATAATAGCCTAGTGTGGTAGTCGAAAAACCTGTAAAAAAATGTATTCAAAAATATTTATGAATAAATGAAATAAAAAATACTGAAATGAAACGTTGTGTTCTACGAGAAATCTACTGCAGAATTATTATAATAGAACGAGCGCTTTTATTGCTTCTAATTTTACGAGGACTTGTAATTAAGAAGGTATAATAAAGTTGGAAAAGGGTACTCATGACCTCGCTGAGTGAGAGGTTAAATTCTGTTCAATGAACCTAAAGGCATTTCTTTTGCATTGCCTCCCCAAGGAAGCTTTTTTTAAGTAATCACCGCAAAAAGTCCCAACTGCTCCCATTCGCCTGGAGGAGTGAAACATCCCCAATTGGGGATGTCCAGTGAGACTATGGCATCGCCAATTGGAGTGTGTTGTGAGAATGGAGGTAGTACGAAAGGGAAGGAGATAGGGAAGAGGAAGGTCAGGAAGTATCTGGCTATTCAGAATTGATCACCAAACACGGCTAAAATCATTTCAAGCCACATTCCAATATTGAATGGTCACCACGGCGTTACAGAATATCTTCCACCCTGGAACGTGCCTCAAATATAACGTTTATTATTTTAAATGATTAAATTATGAAATTACATAAATTAATCAAATAAAAATTTGTTGCGCACGCCGGGATTTAAACCTGCGACCTCCGGATTGCTAGTTGAGAGGCTAACCCCTCGACAACGGAGGTCGTCAAAAGGCTTGTTTAATATTTGAGGATGCAGTGTAGAGGGTGCATTGTGATTGTTTTGTGATGTAAGAAAGAGTTTAAATCAATGTACAAAGACTTACCCCAGAATACTCTATTGAAACCCCTCATTTTTCTCATACACGAAGCATTTGATTAAGGGTGTATACGGTGTATTTGATTAAGGGTGTAGCATTTGATTAAGTAGAAAGACAGGACAATTTTCCACTTCATTCCACAATGGGAAACACGTTCATTGTAATTGCCCACAGAAGAGATTTAGAATTGAAATATACCTAGCTTGAAATGGCTTCCGCTATCTATCTATAATACTATGTTTCTCATAGTATTTTTCATTTAGGGAGGCGGGAATGGGTACCGCCGCCCCGGGAACCTTTATTGGATAACCAACACCTTTGCCATAGATCACCCAAAATGGTTCGCTGTGTTTGGTGATTTAGTAGGGGTGCCCGGGTTCATGGGTGAGGTTTGTCTAGGTCTCGAAGGCGGATGACCGGGACACACTGAACCCCAGATTCATATCTACCCCTAAAGCCCTTTTCCTTCCCAGAACTCTCCTCTCCTTCATTTCCTTAAAAAACCTTCCACACAGCATCCCCAAAGATGACATAGGCCCTGAGATAAATTATTTTCCTCAGGGTCTCCTGTATGGACCTCATGTTAAAAAAATAAAAAATATATTACTCTTTTTGAATTGCCGTAACTACACAGTAGCGTGATAGGTTGTTGACGCTACTATAAACGTTCCTTCACCCTACCTACTTACCATACCCATCCTTTCTGACAATATGTGCCAATATTACCTGAGTGACGATTATTACCTACCTGTAATATTATGGACTTCCTCACCTTTCTCTTCCCCATCTCCTTCCCCTCCCCACTACCTTCGACCTCACAACATACCCCAATATGCCATAGTCTCACCAGCTCCAAGCGGGAGCAGCTGAGACTCTTAAGGTATTCACATAAGAAATAAAAATGGAACAATAAATCTTAAAGAAGAATCAGTCCGTTAGGAACCATTACAATGATCAACTCATATATGTAGGTTCTGTCATTTATTTAATATCGACGGTGCTAAAAAAGCTTCTGTGCAATGATCAATCTAGTAATCTCTCATGATTGGAGTCTGTTAAAGTAACTAGTGCAGTTATCACCTCCTTGATACCTCGGTTCTTTAATATCGATCCGTGGGGAGAGTTGTGCAATAATATGCTCAGCCAAGTGCCATAATAACAAGAACGTAATAACATAATAATATCACAAGAACAGGCTATGGGATATCCAGATAAGTCAGATTCGCTTCCAAAATCCACTGTTTACATATTCCCATAGTTGTGTCGTATTGAAACGCCGTACATTTTTACTAATTTCTAAATTACTGAATACAATTCAATTGATTCGAAATATATTTGCGACTACAGAGGTATACAAATTAAACTGAACATAACTTTCAATAAACGTCGATTCGTTAAAGTCTTTCCAAGGAATTTTCACATTTATTAATTCGATTTTCCGCCACAACTGATGGCAGTTATTTCCACTCCAATTAAAATAGGCACTATGAAAGGATTTTTGCAAATGATTTTGAAAGCAACAACTTCTGATATTTTCTTTCATAAAAAGCCCTGAAAAGCCTAACCAAACGGGTCGGCTGCAAAAGCAAAAAAACGCATATCAGTGACAACGTGTTATTCAACAGCGTTACAATATTGCGATTCAGGAAACATGGCGAACTAACCATTCAGTACTTCGATCCGTGCGCATACGGTTATCTTTTCGCACAAATAACCCCTGAAATATCCATTTATGTTGCGCTTTTTTATTCGAAAAAAGCACAAAATGGAGTACTTACAAGTACTGCACTCGTATTCTGTTCGTTTTCCCGCGCTTTCGATAAAAATAAATGCATAGCATGAGAATTTTGCACACGCATCCGATGCACCGATGCCCTCGCCATTTTAAATCTGCAGCACTCGACGTGTCATTCGTACTATATTAACGAATACGTTTTTTAAATGTTTGAGCACACAAGGGCAATGCTGGTCGTGTTATGACAAAGGATGATAGGTAGAACTGCCAATTCGGATGGGTTAGCTGTCCTATATTGATAAGTAAATGTCACTATTGACACTACACAAAATTTTGTCCTTTTATTTTGTCACAATGACAAAATTT
Source organism: Limnephilus lunatus (assembly GCA_917563855.2). Lineage (NCBI taxonomy): Eukaryota > Metazoa > Arthropoda > Insecta > Trichoptera > Limnephilidae > Limnephilus > Limnephilus lunatus. Next base: position 55,090,834 of record OU830601.1, read on the forward strand.
CAAAGCCAATGACACTGTCCCTAGCTTTAATTATGGGTTAGTGATTTGACACATTCCTATACCTACATAAATTTTGATGTCGGTGCTAAAGGAGAACTCCATCAACGTCAGAGTGCAGTAGCACTGATTTCACCATTGGCAGTAAACAGGAGAACTCAACGTTCTGGAGGTAAACAGAAAACTCTTCGACCTACCGAGGAAAATAATTCCCCTCAGGGCCTATGTCTTCTTTGGGGATGCTGTGAGAGGAAGTTCTGGGAAGGAAAAGGGGTGGGTAAGATTCTGGGGGTCAGTCTGTCCAGGAGTGACGGTCGTATGAATCCATCCCTCCTACTGCGGTGCAAGGCAATGTTCGAGAGGAGGAGAAGGAGAAGTCAGAGGGACTCCCTCAACCATTCTCTCCCGATCCGGCCTGCCTTGCACCTGGTTAGCAGAAGCACCCAAATGTAGCGAACCACTTGAGGGCCATTTGACAGAGGTGTTGGTTAGCCAATAAATGATTCCCGGGGCGGCAGTACCCAGACCGGCCCCCAAATTATATGCCAAAAGTATATACACCTATAAGTAATTTCATAATTCAACCACCCATCAAATTCCGTTGCATCTCTCGCTTGACTTATTTGTTTTTCTAGGAAGAAATTAAACATTTTTATCAAATGTTACTTTTCTCAATACGCTGCCTCAAATCTGTGTTTTGTATATATTATTTTAAGTATTCATTTAACTGATATAATTGTTAATATTGAAGTCCGCGATAGCCCATACCTAAAATATCTCTAACTGCCCCAATTTTATGTTTTAAAAATGTTCTTCACAAAGCTAGAAAAAGCTTCGTTGCCGCGAACTTGCTGGAAAATAAATTAGCTCCAAGCAGACCAACAAAAGGTAACCAGTTCTTCTTGCAATCTTTTGACCGAGGAATAATGCATTTTCTTTTTCTATAAATGTTTTCGTAAACCAGTATTTTTGGTTCCGGTGTCATTTTTAAGACCGGCACGTCTTGGTCGAAGGTTATATATATTTATAAATATATATATGTATTTTTTTTAATAATTTTTTATTTTTATTTTTTATAATACGTTTTATATGGTACACAATGATAATTTTACATCTTAGGTTTTTTTTTAATACCTGCCATTGAAAGCTATTATTATATATGTATTGAGATCGTATACAAACCCTTAAACCCTTCCCCATCATGGACCATAGTATTGCGTAGGTAAAAAAAAAGTACTCAATACATTCCTGGCAATATACCCAAGATATTAGCCTACAAAACACTTAACAGACCAGTACTCACATACGCAGCTGAGACTTGGGTACTAACTAAGCGGAATGAGCGAGAACTGCATGTTTTTGAAAGGAAAATTTTGAGGCGTATCTTCGGACCGGTTTTAGAAAATGGATTTTGGCACAGACGTTATAACAATGAGCTATATACTCTGTTTAATGATCTAAACGTCACAAAATTTATAAAACTGGGAAGACTTCGATGGCTGGGTCATGTAGAGAGAATGACCGAGCATCAAGCACCAAAGTCCCTGCTGAACTCAAGACCAATAGGTCGAAGGAGCCTGGGAAGACCAAGATTAAGATGGAGCGATAACGTCCTCAAAGATATATCTACCTCGGAGATTTTAAACTAGAGAGAGCTGGCACAAAACCGAGATGAGTGGAGGAAGACTCTTGAGGAGGCCAAGACCCACCAGGGGTTGTAGAGCCAAGAGTGATGATAATGATGACATTCCTGGAAAATACAACACTGTTATTTTGCACACACAGTAATAATATCAAAACAATATCTTTGTAATGTAAATAATTAGTTGTAGTAAGTCGAGGTGCCAAAAACTTTCTAATTGATTTTCCGAAGTCCCCTTCTTTTTCCCCCTTGCCCCCACCCCTTCCCCACCCCTTAGCGTCTAACCCCATGTGAATGCTGTAGCTACGCCCTTGGCAGGTATGTAAATATAGTGAATCAACTTGAGTCGAGCATAGAACAGAAGAAGAGTATGCGTGAGATTATGTATGAATGTGAATGAAGCAAGAAATAAAACTAAAGAGCCATTTCAAACAATTTTTCGATTGTGAATGGTGATCTTTCACAAACACAAATTAAACAAATAAAATGTATTGCCCGCGCCGGGATCTAAACTTGCCACCTTCGGATTCGCAGATATTACTCAACCACGGAGGTTGTCACCGTCCTGACACCGTCACCGTTTGGACAAGGTTTTGACCACTGCTTTTTTACTCCTCTATATCTTCACAAATGTTTCACAGTAATTATGCCTGTTTGTATGGTCATCTCCAGACAAGTTCCCACTAAAGCAATCAACAAATAAACCCTCGAAAACATTTTCAGAAAACTTATTAAACCACAAGATAACCAAAAAAGTAATTGAATAACTCTGCTTCTATTTGCATATTTTTCAATTTGGGAGGCGAGTATGGGTACCGCTGCCCCAGAAGCCACTTATGGGATAATCAACACCCCTGCCATAGGTCACTCCAAGTGCTTTGCTAAATTTGGTCATTTAGCAGGGGTGTCCTGGCTCATGGGGCGGGGTTGTCTGGGTCTTTGCGGCGGGTGTATTTACACAACTACTGCGTGGCGGGCGTCGGAACGTTGCCTCACATAACAGTGGGAGGGGTGGATTCATACGTCTGTCACTAATGGACGCTCGGACTCCCTGATTACTACCCACTCTTCATACTTTTTTCATTCCCAGAAGCATCCCCAAATTCGACACAATGAGGGGAATTATATTCCTCAGGGCCTCCTGTGTGGAACTAACGAAAAAAATCACACTCTGTAGTACCCACTCTACTTCTTAATAATTGAATTAGCTGTAAGAAATATGTTGCACCTATGAGCCTACTCCCTTTGAACATTATTATTATAATATTTTGTACAAAAAATGTATTTATTTGTTTTTTTTTGAATTTTTTAAAATGTTAACAATGTGTAGGTAATATAAAAAAACAACGAAAATCGAATGAGGTTAATATTTTATAAAGAATGTATCTACACTTCGTTCAAAGGGGTTTATTCAATTCTCTTATCAGTAAAGACATGTTTTTCACTCTTTCTCTAAATAAAAGCGGGAAACCACAAACAGAGGCGCTGTTTTCCATTGATTAAATAAACGTGGATGCGTTGGGCCATCCGGTAGCGAGGGGTATTCATATGGTGGGGAGTACGCCACTGCTATTAGGTAGCATCCACATCCACCTCCGCCGCTGGGCTCTCTCCCGAGGGAGGTGGACTTCTTACTTGTGACATCTTCGAACTAATGGAACACGAGGACAGTGGTGGCAAGTCATATACATGAGTAAAATAATTACAGAATTTTATACAATTCTTGTGAAACTATACAAATGTTGAAGTTATTCCTCGCAGGCAACTTTAAGTTAGTCCTGTACAACTTCATTTAAGAACATAAACATTTTATGGTAATTTTAATATGATGATTAATTACTTTATACTTTATACCAAGTAAAACGTAATTAACTACTAATTTGTGAACAGTAAACTTCGCGTCCAAATTGTCTCTTATTTAATAAATCAAAATCAAAATTACCTCTGAAATCATAAGATTTGTTAGTAGGTACTCGTAGGTACTTAAATACCCGACTTGCTGTTTTACCATAAATATTTCATGTTACTTATTTATTTCAATTAATTAATGAATTCCACAATTAGTCCAAATAAATGTTACTGTTTTTCTTCAAACATTCTTCTAGCCGGTAGTTACCATTATACGTATTGATTTAAAAACCGGAACCGCGATGAAACAAACAAATTACAGACAGACCAAATGCCAAATGTTTGAGTTACAACAGGCCTTCGCTTCACTCAGTCAAAAAATAATGTCTTCATTATACAGTTTGTCAAATAAGAGTAGAAAATATATGAGGGCGCACCGTTGCCCAAATGGCAATACTAAAAATATAATCATGGTATTAATCTAAAGCTATGTAACCTACATTTTTATTAAAAATTAAAAAGGCATAAAATGAAAAAACAAATTTTCATTGCAATACAGATACCCACTGATCTCAAAATTAGAATTGCATATAGGTATGTTATTGTTATACGTTTGCAATTTTGTGTTAACATAATAAAGAATAACGATATTGTAATAAAATATAAAGCTCACGTTAGAAATTGCTCGCATTTATTTAATATTAGCTAAAGTACCTAGCGTTGTCCGGGCTTTAGATCATGCCTCTAATTTTAGATCTGAATATATTTAACTTATTCAAATCTAAAGGTAGTGTAACTAAACTCATCATTAATGATTCCTCCTTTCCACCTACTGTTAAAGTCAAATCTATGTCAAATTAAATGAAAGCCAATCACTTTGTAAAACACAATTTAATCAAATTTATGTCATTTAGTAGGTTCTTCGATTTTTTTTTTTTTTAAGAACAAAAAAAAGTTTTTTTAAATGTGTATACAGTGTTTTGTATTTTCAGTGTCGTTGCACTTTTAAGGAATATTTGACAGAAAAAATTGTGTTGCCAGCCTAAAAATTTCTTAGTTCCATTTTTTTTGCATTTTCTACTCTTATTTGACTACTAAAAAGATTTTTTTTTTAAATAATTTATAACAACATCAGTGTTTTTGTTACCTTTTGTGCAATTTATTTTTGCTCAAAAGTCGTTACGACCATGGAAAACATTTATCATTCTATTGACTGCAAATTAAAAAAGGAGGTCACAGTGGTCACAGATTAGAAACCCGACGAAATTTGAATGCTTCAAAATATATATTTTTTTAATAACTTTAATGAGTATCACCTCGAACTGGAATATTTAAGGCGATTCCGGGAAAAAAATGAAATCGGATTTCACGCCCTTTATGGAAGGAGTTTAAAAATACTTGAGAAAAAGCTCTCGGAAAGGTTGGAATAGGTATTTGAGAAAAAAAAATTACAGGTTGATTTCGTGAAGGCCTGTAAAAAAACATTAATTCCTTTTTTACGCATTGTTTATTGTAATAAAACGGAAATTTAAAATTGATTTCACGAAAGCAAGCGGCGCGGAGCCACACGTCTATTTCCCGCTATGGCCGGGGCGTGACTGATACGAAATGGGTTGTGTCCAGTACATGGTTCTTATGCCCATGATGTTAAAAATAATAACGAGAAAATGCATGTTTTATTTTATTTTGTGAAGTTCGGGCGTAAATATCATTTTTTTGCAATTATTATTATATTTTCGACTACCATAATACGGGCATGTGCCTAGCGTGGTAGTCGAATCACCTGAAAAACTGTACACAAATTATATAATGAATAAAGAAAAAAATAAAAATAAAAATAAAATAAACTGAATTTGCCACATTATACAATAAAACCATGTCCGAAAAGGGGTTTATAAGTAGGAGAGTTTGGACTTGAAAGTTTTTTTTATAGACTTTATACCGATATTTTTAAGAGCCAAGGTTTGTTCTACACTCAATATTTAATTGAAGCAACTACAATACTTCTAAGCGATCAAATTTTCAAAACAAAAACGTATGATTTTGCATTATTTAGTATGACTTCGTCTTAATCATTGAAAACAAAATAAGCGACCCTCGAACGATATTTGAAAAAAAAAGTTTTGGACTCATCTAGAAATTGAACCCTGGACCTTGGACCTTCAAAAAAAATATTTATCCTAGACTTGTAGAAAAGTCATTAGATTTCCCACATTCAAATAAAAATGGATATATTTATCCAAGATACAATCTAGATTTTAATTAGTTCAGGAAGAATCTTGCATAAAGATATCAGCCAATTAAAATGTGCGTTAATAAATTGAAAATAACTTAAGTAGTTCTTAGTCGAAGTATGATTCAATCATATGACCGGAGGTAGAGGCGAATTAGCTCAATAGTTAGTGCAGAGCCCCGGCAAAGTATTTCCTTTTCCGTGTTCAGTAGGAGGCAACCATGCCTCGAAATCAACACGGGTTTGTAACGCCATTTCTCCTCCAAACCCGTGTTCAGTAGAAGGAAAGCGGCGTCCTATTGTGAACGGGTTTGTAACGCCAATTCTCTTTCCAAAACCGTGTTCAGTGCCTAACGTGATTATAACATAAAAAGGAAGTGTGTGCATACACGCACAATATAATGGATGGACAATAAAATTCAAACAGCCTTACTAATAAAATAAATAAAAAAACACTATAAAATATAAAAAGTATTTTATATTATATTTTTTTGATATTTTTTTATTATTATTCATTTTTTGGCAAAAGTGAATTTAGTCCATCTCACAGATAATGAGGAACGTTAATTTTGTCGAAGTTCAATTTTTTTTATTTTTTTTTATTATTATCTATAGCAATATTTGTACATAATGTATTTATAAATTGTATTATATTAAGGTATTATAAGGTACATTTTTTTTTTCACAGTCCTCCTCACTAGGGATAATACAGAATATTCCATTTTTAACTAATAGACAATCAAATATGACATTTGTGGGAAGTACCAATCATATAAAGTAAATTTTTGTCAAAGTAAAAACATAAAAGTAGGTACCTACTTCGAATTATTGGGTTGAGGTTCAAACTACGAAAGCTGCATGTCATCATAATTTAGATATACATCCCAGGTTTTGAATGGTTTGTTTGGCAAAGCAGGGTTTATCTAGCGGGTATTTCGTGTTCTTGATGTAAGACAATTATACATAAGGAAAATCATATTACACACTCAAAAACAGAGGCACCACTACGCTTCCGTAAACCACTGTCATAATACAAGACATGCAAAAAAAAAAACAATAGTTCCGCCCACCACTTCCTCATCTTTAGCACAGAGACAATTCTCATACCTAGGCCCTAAATTGCTCAATCTCATACCTGATGCATGGAAGGCAATGAGTACTAATATTCTGCGTATGCAGGTTACTAATTGGCTTCTGGTCTTGGGGAGAGCTGAATGCGAGAATATGCTAAACAACAGTAATTGAATTGTAATTTTTGTTTTTCTTTAGATTTTAATTTATATTGGTATTATATTAGCATTACAATAACTGTATTTTTACATAAAGTAACTTCGAAAATTGCTCAATTCTTCGTGATATTTTTCCTTAAAGGAAAAGTTCCTTCTTTACTTTCATTTTTATTTTTCATTTTCTTGTTTTATCTATTAACATCTCTTTAGTTTATTATGTCAGCTAAACAATATCAAAAAAATGTCGTGATATAACTGAAAGTATACTAGATTATGAATATATACATATATGTATTATTTTACCAACAGAATTTCTTCATTCATTTTCATTTTTCAAATTCATTTTTCTTGTTTTATCTATTAATATTTCTTTAGTTTATTATGTCAGCTAAACAATAGTAAAAATGTCGTGGTATAACTGAAAGTATTCTAGAATATGAATAAACATATGTATTATTTTACCAACAGAATAGTCAACACTATAATTTACTATAATTTACATGTAAAAACATTATCATACTGGAATATCCTAAAACGGGCAATTGCCTAGTTGGACATTTTAAGTTCACTATATTGTATTATGTAATATTTTCAAACAATAAATAAATAAATAAATGTGTAATTATTCTAATAAGTACATTTTTTTCCATGTTCTGCTGTTATAAATACAGGTACAAACTTGCCAATAATGCTTTCACTTAATATGATGAAGGCAATAATATTTATTTATGTTTCATGCACCGCCGAGGACGCGTGCCTCGTACTGAACACGGGTTTGGAAAGAAAATTGGCGTTACCAACCCGTGCACAATAATGTCTTGAGTAATGGCGTTACAAACCCGTGTTGATTTCGAGGCATGGTTGCCTCCTATTGAACACGGAAAAGGAAATACGCGCCCCAGCAAGATCAAGGTCCTGGATTCAAGTCCTGTAATTGAATTCAGTGATTTAATATAGATAATATTCAGAGTATGTTTACATCTCGTTCCTTAGAGGAAGATACCATTTATTAAATTTTTTGAAATGACTTCAGCTATTTGTCGTAATCAGAATTTTTTTTCCATAAGTTTTTATTCCAGTAAAAAAGAAAATAATATTTCCACTTACTTAACTAGAATATTGAATTCATACATAGTTTTTACATTTCATAACCTTAAATTACATTAGATTGCAGTACTAACATTTACATAACATTATATTACCATACGATATTATTCACTTTCACTACTTTGTTTTCTGTGAATAAACATGAATAATTTATTTTTTTAATTTGCACATACTTTTTTCGTTTTTGATATCATCTGGAAGGTAATTATATAAATTGCCCCCCTCGTAACTAATTGATTGCTTACCGTAGTTAGTATGAATGGTGTTTAAACGTATGTTATCGTGTTGTCGTATAAAATGTTTGTGTACTTGGGACGTTTTAATGAATTCTGTGTTTCTATGTTTTGTTTTGTATTGTTCAATCCGGTGAATAGGCAGGTGATTCCGAACTTGTCTCTTCCCCTCACCTTGTCTATTTAACTAGTCACACAACACCACACGGTATCGTTTATTTTTGGTATTTTGCTAAATCGTTTTTTTAAGCGTAAAAAAATCATTTATGTCATAAACCAATCGGAAATGTTATTACTCAGTATAAATGGCACACCGCTGACAGATTATAATTTGCGATCAGATGTCTATACCGTAGTAGTTTATTAATCGAACAAGGAGATTATACAATGTGCAAATTTATTCTATTCGTAGTCCTTTGAACGGCAGACATCTACTACATCTGAGAGCTTGTACATAGAAATCATAGATTATGCATTGGTTTGTTTATTCATGTTAGTATTACTTATTTACGGTGGCACAGCTCGTAAAATCCTTCTCGTCAATTTATTACTTTTTTTTGTGAAATTAGAACTTTCTTGTTATTAGACCTAGGACTCTCTATAAGGGTTTTAATTTATTGCTTAAAAAGTGCTTGGTGTATTGCTGCAGGATGAATTTATTTTCGTAATCAATCCAACCAGCATATTTTTTCCGCAATTTTCTCGAAAGATTGATCAACTGACCTGATTTTTATAAGTGGAGGGTGAATGCAAAAAAAACACATAGGTGCATGTAAAGTCAGTTTAAGTCTTCTGGCATTGAAGGTTGCAGTTTCTCAATAATATCCGTAAAAATTAAGGGTAATATCCACTAATAGTCCCACGTTTACGGAACCGCGACGGTACAAAAAATCAATAAACATACCAATCAATTATTGAATTTGGAATAATCACATGGGGAGGTGCAACACTATCAGCTATAGATTCATTATCGAAGGCACAAAAATTAATTATGAAAGTTATTCTTAAAGTTCCCATAATAACAAGTACTGTAGATATGTTCAACACATTCCATGTATTAGATAATCGACAAATTTACACAAAAACAATCTTAAATCATCTGTTTAAAAAAAAACACATACATTTTATGAAAATACCCAAAATATTGTAAACACGCGGCAAGAAACCAAAGAACTCATACAAACACAACATTCGGTCAAAGAAATTTCAAATACATTGCGTTTAAAATATACAATAACCTACCTGACAAAACAAGACAATCGAATAATATTTACAAATACAAAATCCTGATCAAACAATGGATCATAGAAAAAGGTCGTGCAATAATAAGTCACCTCACCCAAATATAATCCTCTATCTCATTATTGTTACCCAATTGTTACCACTACTTTCCAACCTGAAAATTTTTGTCAAATATTTTTGCTTCATTTGTATAAAATATTTGTAAACTAGTCTGTCTCAACACAGGATTTCCTAGTGAGACAGGCAAGGCCAAAAAAAATATGTAAACGTTTTTATATAGATCCACATAATAAATAAATAAATCTTTTTTTTTAAGTTTGTTGTCAACCAGCTTGAAAAACGTAGTTTCTAGTAAAACGCGTTCAAAGTTTTGCTGAAGGGTAATTTAGCATACAAACTGCTTTACATAAAATGCTGTATCTCTATCAATTTTACGATTTTTTCTTAAAACTTTTAGTGAGAGCATTTTTAACAAAGGCATTTTTCAAAAATAAAACATTCTTACCGTAGCCTGGTGCCTTAATAAATAAATTTTAAAAAATTAAATTTTCAAATAATTCTTGGCCCCGAGATTAACCAAAAAATTTTCCTTTCGAAGAAACCATTTAAAACTCTTGTCTCCAGGCTATGGGTAATGTAGTATGTCATTACTGGGGGTAGTTGAACACTGCATTTGCTAAAATATTACCAACCGCATACAATCTAGATAAAAGCTTCTGTGTGAAGCAAGTATTTATTTAAGTACTTGATCTTTTATGGTAGGTAATTGCTCGAATTATTTTCCAAGTCTTTGATGTAGAATAAGTCCTAATATAATATTTAATAATTACCTTCAAAGAACGCCCCTGTTGTATGGCGGATCCAGACTCCGCCCGAAGTAAACTGCAAAGTGCACTGGGAAATATGACAGTGGTAAATGCATTAAGACATTGTTACCACGTTGGGCAACATTAAAGCGACGTATGACTTCTTTCCACGGACTGTGTGCTTTGTGGGGGACAGTCTCCAAGAGAAATGCACTTAGCTGGGCTAAATGACGACGCCTTGGATGCATTTGCACCTATATACTGCAAATATTTTGCTATCGTTTGGTCCAGAGGTAATATCATCGACATGCAGCCAAAATGGAATATATGTACGTATTTTCTTACATTAAACCCATACAGTCGTGAGAAAAATAATTTCCCTCAGGGCCCGTATTTTCTTTGGGGATGTTGTGTGAAGGGTTTTTTAAGGAAATTAAGGTGAGGGTTCTGGGAAGGAAAAGGTTTGAGGGGTGGGTAGGAATTTAGGGGTCAATATGTCCAGAAGTAATGGACAGTCTTCCCCTCCTCAGTACCTTCAGCCTCACAACATGCCCCAATCGGGGATGCCGTAGTCCTTCTGGATCCAAACGGGAGCAGTTGGACTCTTGTGAATACCGTCACATAAAAAGGTAGTTACCATAATATTGAAAAAAATGCGAACGAAAAGAGAGGTCATTCCAACATTATTTGAATACACACACCGACTGACAGACCGATTTTAGAAATCTCTCACTTAGACATAGTAAAAATAGACTCATCAAGGAAATCGGTCAATACAATGCACCTAGTGACTTTACTTTCAGATACGTACACAGACTACCCAAACATATTCTGATGGACCTAAATCACATCTGGCATAAACCAGATTTAGACGCGGACGACTAAGCGATCAGTAAGTATTACTAACTTCCAGACCCCTCACACTATAACGTATGTTTATATATATCTATGTATATATTTATATAATATTGTGTAATATGTATGTTTATTCCAAAATCCCATAAATTACATATCTCACATAAAAACAGACCCACACACCCCACACCACTCAATACAGGACTTCACATACTACGTCACTGAAGGCCGCCCAATTTCATGTTTCATTCCCGAAGGCAAGCGCGGAAGAACTCCCAATAAAAGGACATGACCGCCTCCTTCCCACTCCCAACAACACAAACAGATACGTTTGTTTATAGTGCCCCGAGCTTCTGATGATGAAGATTGATGTTGATGAATACATGTAATTTTAGTAGGGTTTTTAGATAACAATTTTTCCCTACCGATGAAATACAAGACCCCTAAGTCTATAACAGCCAGGTAACATTTTTAAATACCCACAAGAGGTAAAAATTTAATTTAAGTAAATATTAACTTTAAATTCAGTAAATTTAAATCATTGACCTTTTCAAGGCCTGTAAGAATCTAGCAAATAGAAAAAAAAATTAATGTGAACAAGAAAATCCAAAAAGACATGACAATTTCACATTTGAATAAAGAATATTCACTCAACTAAAGTCAAAATAAGGTTTGCTTGAATAATAAACTGGTTGCAGCAGATTTTTCGGCACAAACAAGTTTATAGACAAATGGAATACGAAATGGTCTAATAATCTTCATAATCTAGTTAAAACAGGACTTGGCTATTATGCTCACTCAACATTTCAGTTTGTGAAAGATTGACAAATCAACCCAACCTCATGCGAAAATGAACTCTAAAGTAGCTTCTCTAGATCCCATTAACGCATGATATTACCGCCACAGATAAAACCTTGTTAAATAAATTGATCGTTATAAAAGTTAAGTACCTATTAATTATCATTTAATCTCTAAAATCCACAGATAAAGTTGCATTTGACTCGTTTTACTAATAATTGCACGGCAACAATTCTACTTGTATTAAGTACGACATCAAACATTATATCAATCACCCACTGGTTCGTAAGAGAACAGTTCTCCTAACTATTTATATTTTCCTGTTAATTTTAGAGCTAGCAATATTTAGAAGAAAATCTCTCTTACCTACCTATTAACTTATCTTGACTGTGCCCAGAGAGTTAAACCCCCGACAGTTTGCCCCCCGAAATTATAGTTTTTTTGTGCATTATTTGCCAATTTCAAACCTAAAATCGATTAGGTACATAATACGTTTAGTAACAATTTGGTATAGATTATCAAACGAATTTATTTAGAGTGTTGTTTTTTTGTACAAATAAGATTGTATACAGTATGTAGACAAGTAGTTTAATCCTTGATGCATTTGAATAGAAATATGTTTAATGCTTTTGTTATTCGACGGTACATTCTCTCTTCGGGACATTTAGTTATATTTTATACAAGTATATAAGTTTACCGGGGGATTAATTGTTATGGAATCTGTATCGATATCAAAGAGAAAGAGAGAAATCTATAGTATTAGTTTATTTCAGAACCTACTGCACATTGTTTAGATTGCTTCTAACCCCGCTCCTTCACGGGTCGTTAAGAAATCGACATACACTAAGAATACGGGCAATGTAAGTGCGCAAACACCGCTCCTATCCCTCAGCGATCTGTGTACGGTCGCCAATTGAAATATCTTGCAATATTACCAACTCGTCGGGGAGCAGGGTTAGAAGCATAATAAAAATATGGGAGCCGCCTCTCATCATTGGCATAAATTTATAAACTTGCCGTATTTTAATTTGGTAACTAGTCAGGATAACAGAAGAGCATGTATGTCAGATACATGAATGTGGATGAAGCAAGGAGTGTGTGTGTGCTGAGATAGTTGTGAAGTGGGCATGAATAATACTGTATGGTTTCTCGCAGGAATAGAAAACCCCTACGGGTAAACGGAGTGATGATTAGTTAGTCAGTTAATTTAAAAGAAGATTTGCACAACATATTTTTTCCACGTATGCTCTTCATCTGTTCCTATATCTAGCCAATGTGCTCCGGTCTTCTTCTTCATAGCTCACCTTTTCCTCAGCCAAAATAAAGGTGAATTAAATATACACATGTTTGTGATTTTTGATTGTATTCTACATAAACAGAGAAAACGGTTAAATGCACTTCTATGCAAGAACTGCACCCTTAAACCATAAGCTAGAACTTAACCGTTAAATGCTCGCTTACTCACGCCCGGGGGGGTGGTATTCCAATAAGTGGTTCCCTACCCCAATTCCACTGCTGGCCGCAATACCATCCCAGTCAGCAGGCAACCAGCAGCTAGCAACCAGCAACTAGCAACCAGCAACTAACAACTAGGAATTCGTTGTCTGACCCCGATGCATGCAATTCGGTGAAGAAATTTTCACCAAAGTTGACTTTGATTCGTGCGGCTGTTAAACTAACTAACCACAGCAATGATTGAACAAAACCAATAGTATTACATGTATTTAGATACCAACTTGAAATTGAATGAATTTTTTTCTTGAATTTCTTGTTTTGATGTTTATTATTATTACCTTCACTTTTTATAGTATTTTTTAGGAAATAAAATCTCCACAAAGGTGCTAAATAATTATTCAATTCAAAACAAAACCCAAAAAAACTATTAATCATAAATATCTGACAATATGTCTTGCAGCTACCAAGCGCATATACTGCATTCGTGCTTCAAAAAAGGCGATCACCGCACTAACGTAAAGAGCAAGTGGGGACTATGGAATTCCAAATTAGGAAAATGTTGTTCATTTCCAAATCATCGCGAACTGGGAAGTACCCGGCTATTACCCACCCACTAAGCGCGGGTAGTACCATGTCAAGCAACGTTTCGATTTGAATGGTGGTCTATCACAAGGACGAAAACAGTGATAGGAGGCGATTAATTTTCTCGGATATTTCCTTTCCCTACCCTCTTTTTTCAGCATCACAATCTGTCCAAAATTAGAGATGCCACGATCTTCGGAAATGAAAATAAGTTATTAACCGGAATTGGAACTCGAGACCTTTCGTAAAGCATCATCAGCTAAACTATCCCTCAAATGAGGCTTTTCCCCCCATTACACAAATATGGTTTGCTAATAATAAGGAAATGGAAATGACATGTGACAATATACGTACCAAAAGTGAAAAATTTCTGCTGTCCGTTTTCCAATATGACGATTCTCTCAAGGCTTTCTTCTAAAGGTTACATACATTTTTGAAAAGCTTGATTCTGTTCACAACGGAACCCCATTGTCCAAGCCTGGAAAAAGCCTTGACACTCCTATTGTGTAAATGGATAAGTACTGTAGCTCATTGTAACTGCTATCAGTCCATGAACAAATATAGAAAATTTGAGTGTACTCAAATACTTTTTGATTCAGTCAGTAAGTAATACATTTGTGTGTTTTTCTCAGGTTTACATGATTCATTTCAAACCACTGAAGTGATAAATTGATGGTCGGTGCGCCCTCAATTTTCACTAACTTTTGGAGAAATTCATCAAACCTTTTTATATTTCGAAACAATTTCCTTGAGTAGATTATCAATTTCATTGACCTGATTGGAACCCATTTAAGTTGGACACATCAGTTTTCTATTAAAAAATTATCACATACACATTATGGGACATACTTGACTTTGCTTAACAGTGATTCCTGACATTATTTAAAAGTATTTTAAAGATATAATTTTCTATTTTTTCCCGCGGGGTAGTGGTTGGTCAGTTACTCGGCTGACAGCGCTGACATTTGGAAGATTTTTTTTGTTTGTTTTTGAGAAAAAAAAATTGAAAAAAAAATACATCTAAAAAGTCTCCGGAGACCTTAATTTCATTAACATTTTTTTGCTACAAATAATGTAAGGAATCAAGGATGTAAAAAATGTAAGAAATTAAAGAAAGTAAAATACGTCCCTTGACATCCCCTATAAATATTATTACGAATAAAGCAGTAAAAATGATCGGTTTCATAATAAGAATGGCCCAAGACTTTTCAAAACATCGATTAATTTTTTTAAAGTATACTTCTTCACTTAGTCCTTTTTTAGTCCGAAGTCAAATTGAATAAAGCTCGCCTTGTGGTCACCGCATTATATTTTTCACTCAGATTGTTTTTAAAAATTACAGCAACATATTCCTATTAAAAATATACACCCCCACTAGCCTTACTAATAAATGTGTTTTTAAATTTCACGTTTAATTGATTTTCCCTACTTGCTATACGCACGATTGGTTAGTGAAGGAAGTAGTCTACGACTTAATTTTGTATAAGAAAAAAAATTCTTTCTAATACACAAAAAAATCTAATAGACAATAAGTTAATAACATCACGCATATATAAAAACCTTGATATGAGCAATAAATGTATAGGTATTTTTATAGATCTGAGAAAAGCGTTTGACAGCATATCCCATAAAAAACTTATGAAAAAATTAGATAATTTGAACACTAGCAAATTGGATAAAAAGCTACCTAAAAAATCGCCCTCAATGTGTCAAAATAAATAACATTTATAGCGACGAAGAAACATCTGAATATGGAATTCCACAAGGTACTGTGCTAGGTCCTATATTATTCATCTTATATGTAAACGGTATATTCTCACAGTCACTTCATGGTAGTATAACCTCTTATGCCGACGATACAGTACTTATTGAAAGTGGAATCACATGGCAAGTAGTAAAACAAAAAGCAACAGAAGACATAAACATACTAAAACACTGGTTTGATATAAATCTACTATCTCTTAATAGCGAAAAAACTCACGTTATACCATTTGCAATAAAATCAAAGGACGTTCCGGTAAATTTTGATATAATTATACATGACAATTCCAAAGATCACAAAAAAATAACTGTAAAATAAAATGTTCCACATTAAAAATTTCGAATAAAATCAAATACTTAGGAATAACAATAGACAAAAACCTGAACTGGAAAGATCAAATCAACCTTACCGTTAACAAAATAAGGAAATTAATTTACATATTTTTAAAAATCCGAAACTTTCTCTCATTAGAAAATCTAACATCAGTCCACCATGCTATAGTACAGTCAAATCTCCAATATTCTGTAGTAAGCTGGGGAGCTGCATACAAAACAAATCTACTCCCTGTTGAAATTGTGCAACGTCTAATTATAAAAATTATATTGAAAAAACGAAGAGACTATCCAACTCACCTTATTTTTGAAGAATTTAAAGTATTAAAATTTAATGATCTAGTTCGAAAAAATATAATAATCCAAATAATAAAAGAAAAACAAAAACTGAAAGTTTTTTAACTGAAAGTCGTACTCGTCAAAAGCATATATTTCCAACACAAAAATGTAACACCTCATTTGCACAACATCATTACACATATCTAGGAAAAAAATACTTCAATAGCCTACCTGAAAAAATAAGAACAATCGAAGACGATAAATGCCTACTAAAAGCAATTAAAGAGCAATTTAAAGTAAAAATAACAAACTGATAAAATTTATCATCATAACTTATATAACTTTTTTTTAAGTATCTACCACAATTAAATCAAAAGATTAAATATTTTTTCATCCCGATACTCGTCCCTCTTCTAATCACAAGCGTCTGCTTCTATAGAAGAGAAATATCATACAAAAAAAAAAAAAAAAAATCAGTGAAAATTTATTATATAGTTTATTTGTATCAAAAAAAGATTATTTTTGCTGTATAAATAATGTATCTTCTGTAATAAATAAACGAAAAAAAAAATAAAAAAATTAATGTGATTAGAAAAAACAGATATTTAAAAAAAGTTTAATACAAACAATAAAGAATATATTAATTTTTGGGATGTAGGTTCTCAGCAGCCGAGAGATCGTAGAAGGTTTTCAACCCATTCATTGAACATGAAGAAAAAAAATTAATATCTCTTGATTTTGTGAAACGAATAGCCCTTTTGCGTATCGCTTGTGAATTATATTCCTTACTGCTTCTTTTTTTTGCTAGTTTGCAGTCTTCATTCCAGCAACAAAAAACATAAATATAATGACAAACCGCGTTTTGGCGGTTTTGCTCGGACTGGGATCCATTATTATTTTTGTGTACTTAATCTTTTTATATGTATGACGCATGATATACTGTAAATTAATAATTAAATAGATTTTTTTAACTAAGAAAAAATAACCCATTGAGGCCTAAAAATTTTTTTTTTTAAGTGAAAAAAAATTAAATTAGTAAGAAAAAAAAATAATATCTACACTAAAAATTTTGGTCTGCATGTGAAAACAAAAGTGCGGTGTTGAAAGGGTTGAATCTAGTAACGTGTTAAAGAAAAAAGTAATCTTTAGTGTAAAATATATTTTTAGTTGGGGATCTAACTTTTTGTATTAAGAGATGTGAATATAATTTTTTTTTAAATACTTTCATATCCCGTATAAAGGTTGCACACCCCTTATAAAGGTGTCGTAAGTAAAAAAATTACATTTTAATTTTATCTCTAAAAATTAAAGTGTATTTGATTTTTTTTTCCATTTTCAAATTCAATATCGACGAAAACCGTATTTAAGTTAGATTACTCCATCTCCGCGAGATGTCTCTAGTATCTCTTTTCGACGGGACCGTTTGTTCATAATTCATACATTTGTTTTTGCTGTACTGTAAAATTAACGTTTTTTACTTTCGACACTCTTCTACGGGATGTGTGATATTTCTCAGCGAAGGAATAGGTAGATACAGCTAACTTTGATCTGAGTGCATGCTATATCGCATTATCAACACCCACGTAATTAATAGATTTTAAGTACCAAGAACCTTTACGTAACAACGATTATCATTTTTCTTTGAATGATTAATGTCATATTTAGAGTGCATTCAATCCAATATTTACAATACATTATTGTACCTTATAAGAAGGTACATATCAGTGGAATAGGTAAAGCGATTTGATAGATTTACTAAAACGAATAGTTTTTGTCTAATTATGAAGGTAATTGAAATCCACAAAACTTCATTAATATTAAGGACAACTGGTTTAGCATAATAGTTTTTGGTGTCCTGTGCTGGGTGGCTACACCAAAACTAAACGCTGAAAACTATATTAATTAAAATAATGATTATACCTACAGAAGTATCGAAGATAGATCGAGTGCATTACTCCTACATACACACACATACTCTTCACCACAATCTCACATCTGCCCTGATGATGACCAATGTAATGCTGTCCGAAATACTGGATAAAATGGAAGGAAATACAACACGGCATAATAACATGAAATTAATCACGAGAATAGTTTTCGTTTATATTCTTGTAGAATAAGAGGTTTCTTATGTTATTATTATTATATCTGTTAAATAACCGCATGATGTAATGTAAATCGTGTTACATTTCTTCAACTAGCATTTAGTTTACATTTTTTTAAGATGTATTTATACGGATCTAATTGAATCTATGGCCTCTTGCATGCCATAATGGAGGGTATGACCGAGGGGACAAACTCCAGGGGACGCCCACGCCGAGAGTACCTGGAGGACCTGCTAGTGGACGTGCGCTGCTCATCATATGCAGAATTCAAAAGAGCCGCACAAGACAGGGAAGAATGTAAGAGAATATTAGAGAAAATTGCTGCAAACCAATCCCAGGATTGAAACCAGACAGAGAGAATTGAATCTGCTACAATATAAGATACAAGAAAAATTATTTGGCAAAAAAAAACATTTTGATATGATAAAATCGGTGATGAAGTACCTACGCTGCGCGTGTCGAATGCACCGCGTTGACAAAAAAATAAACGATGTCCTTGAATTCTTGTCATTTCGTCATAATTCGTGTTGTAATATTGAAGATATCAGAGAGTAAATCTAATCTTCCCTTTCTATCTATTATTGATGAGTTTTTAATGATTTAATTTCTGCCAATTTAGATAATGTTGCGTACGACACCCGTTTATCATAATTTATTTTTTCCGACGAATTGCTTCCCAAAATGTTGCACGGTTTTCCCTCTTGGAAAACGAACAAGACACTGCTACAATATAATAATCAATAACTGTTGTGTTAACTTATTAGCTGAATTAAATTCAGTTTTTTTATTAAGTTAAAAATTACACGATGAAGCAAATATCGATGCGCAACTGCCCGTGTTTTGTTTTTGTCATTATCAGAGATGACGTTGTGTACAGATTTATAATTTTTGTGATTTTCTTTTTTTTTCACTTACTTACGGGAATTGCCTTTAATTTTCTTTATACGCGTGAGAAGGTTTAATTATAATTATTGTAGTTTTCCTTTGGAAGGTGCAGACATATGTTCACCGTTTGTCCCATTTTCGAATGTTGACATTTAGTGTGTAAGAAAGAGAGGCAGCATTATATGTTTAAGAACAAAAGCACAACAATCAGCGCATTGACATTTGACGTTTTAAATTTTTTGGAATTCCGTCACTACAATATTATGCTTATGACAATATTCCTACAGTTCTTTCAAAAGATGAGAATTCGTTCCATACAAAAAGTATGAGGAAAAGAATTTTCTTAATATTTTTTTTGTTTTAGTAAATTTTTCCGATGTTTTTAATAGCTATTTTTTCTTTTAGTAAATTTTTCCGATGTTTTTAATAGCTATTCTACTATTCGGAGTGGAGACAAATCCAACAAATCAAATATCATAAAAATCGGTCCAGCCGTTCTCGAGTTATAAATGGTGTAACCAACCCGATTTTGTTTTATACATTAAGAATACACGCCGATCAACAGACGCTGAATATGTATGTCTTATTATTTATTGTTATACATAGAATTTATAAATCGTAATTAAAAAACGAATAAAACACCGTCACATTCAATATTTCAGATTGGGTACCTTCGCCCCGGAAACCATTTATTGGATAACCAACACCTCTGCCACTTACGTTTCGTGGCTGAGCAGGGCTACCCAGATTCATGGGTTATGGTTTGTCTTGATCTGGGCGGCTGATGCATCTGGCCACCAATTGCGTGGCAGACCGGATCGGGATAGACTGGTTGAGGGAGACCTTTTTACCCCTCCAGCAGGACTCTCTCAGTACATCGCCTTGTACCGTAGTGGATTCATATGTCCATCACTCCTGGACACACTGAACCCAAGATTCCTCATACTTTTTATTTCCCAGAACTTCCTCTCCTTCCTTTCGCAAAAAAACACTTCAAAGTTGGCTTAGGCCATGTTGGGAATTATTTTTCTCGGGACTTTGTAAACAAAACCAAATAAAAGGCAAGGCAAGGCTAAAGGGGCTAATTATTGAAGACAATATTAGCGACACGGTCGCATCTAGAAATTTAACCATATGTACAACATTTATAGGTTTTACTCGTTCAATTTATTCCAAAAATTTTAACAAAACAAAAAACGACTTAAAAAAAGCACTAAAAAGTAAAAAAATAATTTCGTATTCTTCTACAACTTAATAATCAACTCACTTTTTCTACTCATCAATATGTAGGTACGATTGTTATTTTTGTAATAGTTCCATGGTGTCAGCCATGGTAGGTTTGTCGCGCGTGCTACATAAGCACATCTCACCCATAACTATGTATGCAGTTACAAACCGACCTTGGCTGACACAGACTCCAAAAATAATAATCGTACCTACATATTGATGAGTAGAAAAAGCAAGTTGATTATTAAGTTGTAGAAGAGTACGAATTTCTTTTTTTACTTTTTTTTGCATTTTTTTAAGTCGTTTTTTGTTTTGTTAAAATTTTTGTTTATTTTTTGATTTTTAGTGAATCTGAAGTACACTAACTAATTTGTCTGAATATGGGTAGACCTACCAAGCGTGCTACTCATGTGAGACATACATTACTTGACCATAATGTTTGCTTAAGATCCGAATAGGCTATAAAAGATTCAGCCGAGTATCGTTAATTTGCTCCTAAGAATTGAAGAGTTCCATTACTTTGTCATGGATCCCATAATCAGAACCTAACCAAACTCTCATCAAACTACCCTTGAATTACATCCTTTCCAATAAAAAACGAGTGTACTTTAACACACGACTGAAGTAAAACTTCACTAACTTATGCCGGGTACCCGCTGTATATAATGTTATATAGTGCAGGGGCTTGCATTATAATGTAGTTTCCCGCGACTTGCGACCATAACAGTTTAGTTGACCCCGAGGTTACAGTGGCCTTGCAACGCATGCCGAGTACCCGCTGTATATAATGTTATATAGTCCAGGCACTTGCATTATAATATAGTTTCCCGGAACTTGGGATGGAACCATAACAGTTTAGTTGACCCCGAGGTTAAAGTGGCTTTGCAGTTGACCGCGAGGTTACAATGGCCTTGCAACGCATGCCGGGTACCCGCTGTATACAATGTTACATAGTGCAGGCGTTTGCACTATAATGTAGTTTCCCGGGACTTGGGATGGAACCATTACAGTTTAGTTGACCCCGAGGTTATAGTGGCATTGCTACGCATGCCTGGTTCCCGCTGTATATAACATAATACGAATAACAAGCGTGCGTAAAGGCCCGACCCGCCTAGCAATCGATCACCGTTCGCATCGATTACCGTTCGCGAGATATTTTTCGTAATATATTTATAGATAATATAAAGCAGTTTTACTTCAAAAAAAGAATCATCGAAATCGGTTGGCGTAATATTGAGTTATTCGTCCATTTGTCGCGCACATACTTATTGCAAATTTCAAATAACCAGCTTTCAAATAAAAAAAGAATCATCAATATCGGTTCACCCAATTGAAAGTTCTGAGGTAACAAACATAAAAAAAACCGTCGAATTGAGAACCTCCTCCTTTTTGAAGTCGTTTCAAAATAAATTCAAAATTACTTCTTCAAACACAACAAATTTATTTTGTGGCACCATTTGAAATCAAATGTTTAATTAATTTGTGTTATTTCACAACTTATTAACTAAAATTGATATAAAGTATATTTGCGGCATGTTCCAGAGTGGTAGATACTTTCAGTATCGCCCTCGTGTAAGACCAACATTCTGAATCGAAAGTTTGCTTGAAATGGCTCTGACCGTGTTTGGTGCCCGATCTGAATAACCAGGTACTTTCCCATCTTCCTCTCTCCATCTTTTTCCCCTCTCCACTACTTTCAACCTCACTACATACCCCAATTGGGGATGTTATAGTCTTACTAGCTTCAGACGGTTAAAATCAGTTAACACAATTGTGCGGTTTGACATAAAAAATATATTGTAAATCCAAAAATTTAACGGATTGCAGTCTTTGGAACAGGGAAGGTTTGTCAGGTGGAACCGCTGTCCTTGTTCTACCAATATTTCAATGGAAGCTGCTCCAAATAACTGATGTCATTACAGTAATTGTGCACAGCTGGAAAACACATTAAACGCGTGCCCAATATTAATGTACCTTTGACATTAATTTCTACGCAAGAACGGGTCGTTTATATCTCCCGCCCGCTAAGCCCGCTGTGTTTCCTCCCTCCTGAAACACTTCCCACGTTTTCTCTTTTCTTTCCTTAAAAAGACCTTCCGCATAGCATTCCCAAAGATGTCCTGTGTCGAGTATATGTACTGAAGAGATAAAACACAATTACCGAATATATATTGTAATATAATAAATAATATCTAAGTATTCAAAAGTAGCAATTTCAATTGTGGGTCTGTTAGTGATTGTAATTCTGATTCAATGAACTCCTTTTGTCATTTTGTTTTGAAGAGTTTTAATTTTGCATGTACATTTGTTACTTTAAATGTTATGTTTTAAGTTTGCTAATGAATGACACGGATGTACCGAAACCGGTAGCAGAAAATTTAAAATTTAAAGTAACTAATGTATATGGAAAATTAAAACTCTTCAAAACAAAATGTCTAAAAAATTTTACATGGTTAAGGCTCAGTTCCCGGCCCTAAAAAGAAGAAGATGGAGATATATGAAATTACGAATGTTAGAAGAGCGCGCTAACATTTACAGCGATAAAATTGATGCAAAAATCAAGAAAATCTTTAATAAAATACGACTCGTTAAAAATAGACCAAAAATCACGCGATAAGTTTCTTTAATTTTATTTAAAGAAACGCTGTGAATTTTTTCATACATATAACTTGTAAAATAACCGAAACAAACGTGTTTATAATCATTTTTGGAGCATACTTTGCGATTTTTTTCTATCGAGGGAATTTTATATAATTTGCGTTTCGGCGCGATAAATGTCTAGATATTATCTTTAAGAATAACATATATTTTTTTAAGAGCTTAAAAACTTCAAATGTTTAAGGGAGGTTTGCAAGAAATCGGTTGAAATTCGGAGAACCGCCTCTTAATGCCCAAGAAATTTAAAAAAAAAAGTGAACTCGTATTGGTTTTGATTTTTAGTGTCGTTTTCAAAATTGGAAATGCTTATGTCAAGACTTCATACTTGCGATAAATTACCTCCTTACCTATTATATATTTTTTTAACAGAAAATTATTTTGATTGTCACTTTTAAAACTGGAACTGATGTGTAAAGAATCATGACATAAATAAATGATAATGGGAAATGGTCAAAAAATAAAGTTGCTACTATAAATATTTTTATTGACCATTCTGCAGCAATTGTCCTTGTTCTGTTGTGTTATTTACGTAAACTTTCTGCTTTGCAAATCCTACAATTAGGTATAATAGATGTTCAAATTTCCCAAAAGTTCCCTTGCCTCCAAAAACCCCTCATTTTCCCCACAAAAAGATTGTCCCTGCAATTTGGGGAATTCCCCATGAATTGGCAACCCCGGTGGTAACATTAAGATAATAAAATTCGCACAGGATGAGATTGCATTCCTTTAGATACATATTAATTGCACACTTTTTCAGAAAAGTTTTTAAAGTTCCTGTGCGGTACGGCTTATTTTTAGATATATTATGTAACACTTCGAATTCAAATTTCACGTAATGAAATGGTAAGTTGACCTTCCAATTTTGAATATTGGCATTTTTAGAACCCTTTAAAAAAATGTTTTTTTTTTTGTTAAAATGTCATTTAACGAATTTTTAGTATATTATTTGTAAAATGTTACTAACTAAATTTTATTTCGATACATTTTTAAGTTTACACATTCTCATAATTCATTCAGATATCAATTTTCATCGTCATTCCCGAGGTTGTTACTTTCTTGGATTGACGAAATGTGTCATCGTACTCATCATACACAATGCCGTTGCTTACTTGGATTGACGAAATGTGTCGTCATTCACAATAATGTTGCTTTCTTTGCTTAACATATAATGTGGTGCTTTCTTTGATTGACAGAATGTGTATGACGGCAGTAATTTTGTTTTCTTTGATTGACGAAAAAGTCGTCATTCTCAGTTGCTTTCTTTGAATTAACAAACTGTGTCAATGATGCTGCTTTCTTTGCTTGATAAAATATGTGATCGTGTACAGTGATGTTGCGTTTTGGATTGACTAAATATGTGGTCATACACAAAGTCGTTGAATTATTGGATTTACGAAATTTATCGCCTTACTTTGTTAGCAAGTTATAACTAATGTAAAGAAAGTTTTTACATTTTCTGGGAAAACCTCGACGACATTGGAAGAATAGATGGCGTATGTAGCTAGACATTTTAACCCTAAACTATTATTAGTAATTTGACTTGATTTACTCCTCGTGATTTTCATACGGTTCTGCTTGAATATGCTTACCAACTTAGCAGCAAGAATAGCTATCGGGATGAAGATCTAAATATATATGTTTTTTTAATTAGGATATTCTAAGACGTATCCAAAACCATTAGTAATCCAAAGCTTCGGTTTAGTGTATGTATTCTGCTTTGAAATCAAATCGTGTTTATTCAGTTGATCCATTTTGTTACAAAAAGGCACGATTCTAGATCTCCATAACAGTTTTCTCATTATGCTCTGTGATTTTATTTCAAAGTTACTAAGTCAAATCCAAAAGGAGATAAAATATATTTAATAGTATTGGCAAACAAAGGATTCGTTATAAAGTCTAGGGTAGGTAAGTTATTCCTGAATTCCTGAAGCAGACCCAGAAAAGATTTCTTCATTTTTATTATTATTCCACAGAAAAAGTCAAAGTCAATAATTACGATATCGTTAATATAAAATAATATATATCTACCTAACACTTGTACTATGTTGTTATGTAGGTGTGTCTCCATTTAAACACATAACCGAAGATAGGTCAAATTTTCCTCGTGAAGGTTGGTTGGTATAAAATTATAAACATTTTTTTACAAATAGAGAACCACATGCCTGAATTGCTATTAATATTTACTTCTATTTGCTTAATTTACCGCATTATCTTACTTTACGAACTTATCACCGTGTATATATTATAATAAACCTCTTATTATATACACTATGTTTACCTCTAATTGTTCTGCACTTAACGGTGTACAGAATGTTTGTACAGAATGCATTCGAAGAAATAAATATTCTTTATCGGGCCATGCGGATGTCAATTTGAAAGGCGAGTTTGGTTCGCTACGTTTGGTGACTTAGCAGAGATGCCCGGGTTCACGGGGTGAGGTTAGTCCCGATCATGGCGGTGGATACGTCTGCCCACCAACTGCGTGGGATAGTTTCATACTTCCGTCACTCCTCGACATATTTACCCCCAGAATCCTACCCACTCCTCACACCTTTTTCCTTCCAAGAACTTCCTCTCCTTCCTTTCCTAAAAAGACCCTCTACACAGCATCCCCAAAGATGACATTGGCCTTGGGGGGGAATTGTTTTCCTCAGGGCCTCCTGTGTAGAGCTAATGTAAAAAAAATGTTGAAAGGTTGAGATATTCTGTTCTAGTATTTATAAATTATAAATGAGTTTGCCATTGGTGAAATTAGCATCGTAGGAATTATTATCTTAATTTTTTTAAAACGATTATATCAAATTTTCTTTTGACTCTGTTTTCGATGATTGTATCGCATACTTTCATATCACCTTAAAAAAGATAAAAGTTTTGCATCATTCGCATGCTCTTGCGTTTTTTTTTGTCGTGTCATTTTGTCGTGTTTTATCTAAACCATGGGTCGGCAACCTTTTGTTGTAAAAGGCCCAAATATTTTATGCGCGGATCAGTGCGGGCCGCACTTATACATTAAACCAGATATTTGCCTTGCACTGCAGTTGATTCATACGTCCATCACTCCTGGACACACAGACACTTAGATTTCTACCCAGAGACCCTCCACGCGACATCCCCTAAGATGACATAGGCCCTAAGGGAAATTATTTTCCTCAGGCCTCCTGTATAGAGCTATTGTAAAAAAAAAAACTACAATATTTGTAGGTATACAATTATTTTAGTTATAAAAATAAAACGCATACTGTATATTTTTACGACATTTGATAAAATCAATGAGATTTTTGTGGTTGTATTTGACTTACAAGTTTTCTCATAAAAGCTTGCATTTTTGAAGTAGATTCGCGTGGTATTGCGTCTAAATATGAATTCGATAACTGAGAACAGTGTTTGTTTTATCGATAATTCAGAATTTAAAAAGTTTGCTCACAGATTTAGGTACTACCAAACTTAATAATTATTTGCTCAGCAAACCATTTAAACTCCTTGTAGTTTTCAGAACGCAAACCCGCATGGTAGTCTACCAAGTTTTTCTTGTGGTATCACTTTGCAAACCAATCACGTTGATATGCAAATCGCTGTTCCTTCGCTATCCCTTCGCTCCTTTTCTGTATGATATCGTCCTTCTCGTGCGTTGCGGCGAGAATCTTGCGGGGCGCACCAAGACGCCTCGTGGACCGCAGGTTGCCGACCCATGATCTAAACCAGTGATTCTTAACGGGGGCGTTTTGGAGGTCTGGGGGGGCGTTTTTAATTTTTTAGCATTTGGGGGGCGCTGCAGAAGTTCGAGTGGGCATTGTGTCAAAATAGAAAATAAGCTCATTCACGAGCTATGCACACTGACACATTTACGCGCTTTCTTAATTTAGGTACAAGAAGTTGTCAATTTCTGTTAAATAAACTACACTTTCATGTACAAAAATTTAAACTGAGACGTAACACTCAATATCCACTAATAATGTATTTTATTTATACTTCTCATCATTTTTTATTTGTAGTAGGAAATCCATTGCTGCGTAAATGGATAAAAAATCATTTCGGGGGGGGGGGGGGGAGCGCTAGATAATTTTACTGCGGTAAAGGGGGCGATTCTTTCAATAAGGTTAAGAAACACTGATTTAAACTAATCCATCGGTTTTCAACTTGGGCGACAACGCGAGACTTATTCAAGACTTTCAGAGGACGGTAGAAGACCCAGATAAAATTAGGGGGCATTGAGATGGCATAGTGGGGGCGACGAGATGGCACAGTGAGGGCGTGGGCAGGTAAAAAAATATAGTCTAAAGAAGAAAAAAACATATAATTTAATGTGTACTATTATTTTTAAGAATTGACAATATATAATATCATGAATACAAGAAGGGAGGAGGTAGCAACCCGGTACAAAAGAATTGCTTTTTAAAAAAATGTTCTCAGAGGGGGCGGTGGGCAAAATAAGCTTGAGAACCAATGATCTAAAGAAATCTATCTCGCCGCTTCGGTCTTCAGCAAAAATCCACATAACCATTTAACTCAGTGGAACCGTAATCCAGTCAGTTACTAACTGTGATTGCTGCAAAATGGTTGACTTCGTGGAATTAAACTCAATATCAAACGACAATGTTCGTGACTTTATCAAAGAGTTTATCGAAAGTGAAGAATTACAAAATTGTGAAATTTCTTCTACAAACGCAGTGGAAAAAGGGAATAATTTCATCGGTATTGTCATCAGAGTGAAACTATCAGGACGGAAACCAAATGGAGATGAATACAAGAAGGCCTTTATTTGCAAAACAGCCTCTACAAATGAAACAACAAGGAAGGTGATTCCTTTACTTAAGTTCTTCATAATTGAAGTCTACGCGTACAACAGTATCTTCCCGGTATTTGAGGCGTTGCAGCAATCCTACATTAAAAAAGACGACTACAAGTTTGTGAAATGTTACAAGGCCTCCGTGGACGACTTGAACGAAGTTATCATTATGGAAGATCTGTCTGTCAAAGGATACAAACTGTGGAACCGGAAAGTTATTTTGGATCACAAACATTACAAATTGTCTATTAAAAATATGGCTCACTACCATGCACTGTCATTTGCTTTGAAGGAACATAAACCGAAAGAATACCTGCAACTAGCGGAGTTTGTTGAAGCAAATCCGTGGTTTTCGGAAACTGATGAAGGATTTGTACAGTTAGCAAAAAAACGTGCGGAACAACAGTTGAGCAATAAGTTTAGCCTGGACAAGCTCAAAGCATACCAGGGCAGCTTTTCTGAAATCTTTTCCAAAGGTACAGATGCAAAAACAATTATCCCTTACGATGTTTTGTGCCATGGAGATTGTTGGGTGTCCAATCTCCTGTTCAAGTATGAGGTAAGTATCACAACAATTTACACAATCATTACCTTAATGACCTTTTTTTCATTAGTGCCACACTTTGGGAGGCGGGATTGGGTACCGCTGCCCCGGGAACCTTTATTGGATAACCAACACCTCTGCCATAGGTCACCCCATGTGGTTCGCTACGTTTGGTGATTTAGCAGGGGTGCCCGGATTCATGGTGTGAGGTTTATCTAGGTCTTGGAGGCGGATGACCAGGACACACTGAATCCCAGATTTCTACCCACCCCTTAAACCTTTTTCCTACCAAGAAATCTCCACTCCTTCTTTCATTAAAAAAACCCCTCATGCAGCATCCCCAAAGATGACGTAGGCCCTAAAGGAAATTATTTTCGTCAGGGTCTCCTGTGTGGAGCTCAGGTAAAAAAAAAAGTTATGGTAATTTTTTATGTATACCTCACAAGAGTCCCAGCTGCTTCCGTCTGGAGCCAGTGAGACTATGGCATCCCCAATTAGGATATGTTGCGAGGCTAAAAGTAGTGGGGAGGGGAAGGATATGGGTAAGAGGAAGATGGGGAAGTACCTTGCTATTCAGATCTGGTCACCAAACACGGCTAACGCCATTTCAACGTTTCAATTCTGACTGGTGGTCTTACACTAGGGTGATACTGAGAGTATCTTCCATTCTGGAACGTTCCGCAAATATACTATACATTATTTTATTTGAATTAATTGTGAAATAACACAAATTATTCAAATAAAATTTATTTGCCCACGCCGGGATTCGATTCTGCGACCTTCGGATTGCGAGTCAAGAGCCTTACCCCTAGGCCACGAAAGCCGCCATACACGTTTCTGTGGTTTAAAAAGCGTTAATATAAACACACCTGCATAGTTATTATTTCTTCGCAGTCAGTCAACTGTACTATTTAAGACTTGAAATGTGAAGATGGGCATCTTATTATCTGAACATGATCATGTATTTTTATAAAAAAAAATTCTTCAGTTACAATTGCTGTGTTTAAAAAACTTTATTATCTTTCTTTGTGCACTTTGGGTAAATATTATCGGCTTAGATTGGTGCTTATTTATGTGTATCCTCGAAACAAATGATAACGATTATTAATAATATTAATAATCAATAATATATATTAATAAGCACAATAATAATAAAAAATAATTAATATAATTATATATTAATTATAATTAACAACTTTATGTATTATTAATTATAATTAACTAATTCCAATTAAAGCTTTTATGTTGACTGTGCGATAACAGCAGTATAATGTTTTTTTACGAGGAATAATGATAAATCTATTTGTATTAACTCGTATGTGTGTTTCGTACTGACATTTCACATTATTCGAGTTCAAAACAATCCGTTTCAGATAAAAAAAATTATTAGGAAAAGTCATCACAGTTACTATTTTTTTATAATGTAAGTGCTGCTACTTAAAGTGCTTGTACCTTACAGAATATTTTTTTGGTTTTAGCACATGTGATATATTTGTTGTAAAAAAGCAACCCTAATTCATCAAATACGAAAAAAAGGGGAGGGGCTTTAGACTTAGACCACACGACAGAAGTAAAACTTCACTAACTTATAAAAGAAGAGAGAAAGAAAATATGCGCGCGCACTGCTCTCTCTTGCTCCTACAGTTTGATACAGACAATAGGCCTGCACTGTATCTTATGGTGCGTTTCCACGCTTGCCAAGCCTCGGCAAGCCTCCACAAACGCCAACGTGGAAACAGGTCGTTTGTCTTGGCTTGCGTAGGCTTGCAAGAGCTTGCGAGAGCTTGCCGCCGACCCAGTCGGGGTCGGATCCAGCGGCAAGCTTCGGCAAACGCTCAGTGTAATTTCCGAACTGACGGCGAATGCACGCCGTTTTTGCTCCATGCGGTATATTGATAAACATCAACATTACGAGACATGTGTATGATGTATGAGGCGTGCCTGACTTATTAAAATGTATAAGTATATAATTTGAATGCACTAATTTAATTTATTAGATTTACCTAAAAAGTCAATATAAATAAATAATATTTTATTGATGATTTATTACAATAAAAAACATATAATTTTTGTTAGAATAACTTTTTTTTATAATACAAGACAATATTATATTGTTCTTTTATACTTTGCTTGTATTTCAAATAAAAGTAATAAAATAAAATAACGCAATAGCCGACACAAATTCGGCGTCCGCCATGCTTGGTTGTAGGTTGCGCACTGACGCATTCACAAGCGTGTAAACGACTTCCAAATGCCAAGCAAGATTTGTGGACGCTTGGAGCTTGTGGAGGTTTGCCGAGCCTCCACAAGCGTGGAAACGCACCATTAGATATACGAAACGTAACTGGCTCTGAGAGAAAGAGAGAAAGAAAAGGTGTGCTCGCTCCTCTCTCTCTTGTAACCCTACAGTAAATACGAAATGTTACTCTCTATCTTTCAATTTTCACTAACTTACCAGCTTACTCCCCAAGTCAAGCGTGCGTAAAGAAGTTTTACTTCAATATTTTCAAAGTATTTCTACCAAGACACACATTTTTTTTTTAAGAAAGACAAACATTCCCGGGTTATGAATAACCCAACAATGTTTGAAAATCTCCTAATAACACCACAGAAAGCCGAAAATGTTGCTTATGTTGTGATGGAGGAATCGAACACGCGACGCTCGGGTGGGACCCAAGCGCT
Organism: Limnephilus lunatus; assembly: GCA_917563855.2. Classification (NCBI taxonomy): domain Eukaryota; kingdom Metazoa; phylum Arthropoda; class Insecta; order Trichoptera; family Limnephilidae; genus Limnephilus; species Limnephilus lunatus. The sequence continues at coordinate 55,122,121 of OU830601.1, forward strand.
ATGCCCACTCAACCACTGACCATATTAATGTTATTTGAATAGCCTTGTTACCGTTACCATAAGCCGGTAACAATTTATTACTCTGCCGTCGCGCGTCGAAAGAAAGATTCACGTCATAAAGCACTCTCCTTAGGATGATTGCCTATTAAAAAAAAAGAGTCATGTAGGTAGATTATGTAGCACTGGAATGTGCAATTTTAAGTACATATTTGTGTAGCATTGTAATCTTTTGATTTGAGTGGTTTTTATCACTTACGTAGGTACCTACGATTGATACCAAAAACGCAACTAAAACACGTATTATCTAATTTTCAATCAGACACACCTACCAACATATATGTTCTACGTATAATTTGACGGCCGGCGCGGCGTGGTCGAGCAGTAAGGCTCTTTGACTCGCAATCTGAAGGTCGCGGGATCGTATCCCGGCGTAGCAAATGAATTTTATTTGATTAATTTGTGTTATTTCATAAGTTATTAATTTAAAATATTAAATAGTAATATTTGCGGCACGTTCCAGAGTGGAAGATACTATCAGTATCGCCCTGGTGTAAGACCACCATTCAGAATTTGAACATTGCTTGAAATGGCTTCAGCCGTATTTGGTGACCAGATCTAAATAGCCAGGAATTTCCCCCGTTCCTCTTCCTATCTCCTTCCGCTCCCCACTACCTTCAGCCTCCCAACATACCCATTGGGGATGCCATAGTCTCACTGGCTCCAGACGGAAGCAGTTAGGACTCTTGTGCGGTATTCATATAAAAAAATATGTTGAAAAAAAAACTAACGTGACCCTTTCTTATTACGTTATTGATTCGATATTTTTCCACGTGCTAATCTACTCAGGCAATACCTATTTATTTTTAAAAACCATAATAAATTCTGGTTTTCCTTGTAAGAGCAATAATTAATCTATTCTAAATTATTGGACTCACTCATATGGATAATGCTTATAGTTGTTACTTTTGATGAAATACATTGAACCATTAATTTAATGTTGTGATATTTTCAGGACGCGGAACCTGTTGATGTTGTATTCCTAGACTACCAGATCATGAAGCGCTGTTCCCCCGTAGTGGACATAATGCACCTCATGTTCACCAGCTCCGACGAGGCCTACAGAAGGGACCACTACGAAGAACTGATCAATTATTACTATGAATGCCTCAGCTCCAGGTTGAAGGAACTGGACTGTGATGTGTCCAAAAGCTACCCCCGGGATATCTTCGAGACCCATCTCAAAGCCCTTCTTCCGTTCGGCATGGTTATCGCTTTCATGTTCCTTCCTATGCAGTTGAGCGAACCTGCTGATATCTTAGACCTGGCAGAGACTGCCAAGGATGCCGGTGATCCTAGAGAGAAAGACCTCACATTCAAAGACCCCAAAACCATAGAAGCATATTGCGATAGAATAGATGGCTTAATTCGGGACTTTGTTAAGTTTAATGTTTTGTGATCAATCTATATTTTGTATTGTTATTATTTAATTTACATACATACAACATACTATGTACATATTATTATGTACCCAGTCTTACAATGTTATCAGCTATTTCCATTACAACTCTTAGAATCATATTTATGTACCAACTACCCATTAATTGAAATGTAATAATATCTTTATTTTACTAGTACATGCATATCCTAACTTTTATTTATCTATGTACCGTACATCTATTTTAGTTACTGTTAAGTTAGTAAATTTCTCTATCTATATTTGTTATCATTCTTACAAATTTTATTTTATTTCTTACTTCAAAAAAAACTGTTTCTTTTTTCTTTATCTTTTAATGTAATGGCACGACCCCCCAATTTAAACACGAGAAATGTTTTCTTTATTAAATTAAGTAATTTCATTAACAAAAAAATAATTTATTGTAATTAGGTAGTTTATTGTATATTTCTTCTGTAAATCTGTAATATGTATGTGTATGTATTTCAAATAAAAAAATAAAAATATTTTAAAAAAATAGTACTCACTTACGGCCACCAGACATGGATGCTAAATGAACGAACACGCTCCAGAGTCCAAGCTGCCGAAATGAGATACTTGAAAGGAGTGGCAGGGGTTACGAAATGGGATTATATAAGAAACTCGACGACCCGAGATGATCTAAACATTGAACCACTGCTACTCTTCATAGAAAAATCACAATTGAGGTGGCTTGGGCATGTACTAAGAATGTCTGATGACCGAATTCCGAGGAAGATACTGAGTGCGATTCCAGAGGGAAGACGTCCAGTTGGCCGCCCCAGACACAGTTGGGCGAGGCAACTCCAGAAACTGTGTGAGGAGAGGATGGGCCTACCATGGACAGAGGCCGAACAATTAGCACAATACAGGGACTTATGGAGGAGCCTCGTCGATGCAATGGGTCCCCGACCCGAATAGGACAAGGGGAAGAAGATGTATGTATGTATGTAAAAAAAAATACTTACTAAAAAATACAGATGTAAAAAAAGCTAATTATGAAAACTGATTATTTTTTAAAACTTAATAGAGAAAACATTTCTTGTGTTTAAATTGGAGGTTAGGGCCATTCAAGTTAGTCTATAAACACAATATATGTATTTTTTTTTTTTTTTTTTTATTCAAGCGACTATGTAAAATAATTCCACACGTATGCAAAATATAATGGTTAAGTAAGGTAAAAATATTGTATTTTTTAGTCCTCCTCACTAGGGGTTCCTGTGCCGAGGCGGACTAAAATTGTTTAATTGCAGTTTATTAGTCTTCTATGTCGTTTTTAGTGTCTTCATTGCAGTTTATTTGTCTTCTATGCCGTTTTTAGTGTCTTCATTGGGGTGTTTTCGCCGACCTCTTTCAGCCATATTTTTATTCTTGATTTGTACTCATTAAATTTTTTTATTAGTTTTATGTCTTGGGGAAGAATTTTATGGAGTTTAGTTGCAAAATAAGTGTAGTTTCTTTGTCCGAATGTGGTTTTATAACTTGGAATGTTTTTTATGTTATTTTTATTTGATCTAGTGTGATGGATACGCTGTCTAGTAGAGGATTCAGTATTTTTGAATAGTTTCAATAATATATTTTTGACATATATTCTTTGTATATTTGGTATGTCAAATTCAGTTCTTCAAGCGAAAAACTGGAAAATCTACATCACGTAGGAACCAAAAACCTATTTTTATCCGAGCATTTTTTTTTTTCATTTTATGTTGAAGGGTTAAACTCTTGGGACTTACTTGATTTACGCTTGAACACAGTTGATCCTCTGACGATTAGCAACCGAAATGATATTTACTATAAAATTATCAATTTTTGTGCATTTTTTACCAACTTAAAACGTAAAATCGACTTCAAAAATAACGTTCATAAAAAGTTTTTTTTTTTTTATTGTATTTATTACTTGCTGGAGCAATCCCGATGAGTTACAGAACTCATTTTAGGACAGGAGGAAAATTCATGGGTGTGAGGAAATAGTTACAGTTTTACTTGGAAAATGGATATTAAAAATATAAGTTTCACATACAACATAGACAAAAAATAAATTTTTAAAAAAAACAGGTTGAGTGAGCAAACAACAATAGAAAATAATTAAAGAAACAAAGAACAAGGTTATACAAATGTGGATGATTATGATTACAAATAAATGGAAAATAAAAGAAGAGAAAAGGAAACAAGACAAATGAGACATGATAAGAAAATTTACATAGTTTCATCCTTAAACGTATTTAAAAAATATTCTTTTAAAGCATTATTCTGAACTTTTTTATTTTGCTGGTTTCCCTTGTACATATCTGGAAGCGAATTATATACCTAGTGTATAGGCAACATAGTTCAGAGATTTTATACCATATTTTGTAGTGTGTGTTTGAGGTATGCGGATTTTATTGCTATTTCGAGTATTTTGAGTGTGAATGTCTTGATTGTAAAGTGGCTTGATGTTAGTGTGAGTTGATTGTTGAGTAATTTGTAGGATGGTGCTTGTGATTTCATGTTTAGGAAGGACTGTGATCTTCGGTAGACATATTAAACGAATTTATATACATTGTCGATTTTTTGTACTGATGCCATGGTATACACAGTAGAGATGTACCGAATATGGAATAGCTTAATTAAAAAAATCTGATTAACTATAATTGAATCGTTTATTAAGTATTATACATTGAAATCTTTAAAAATTATAAAAGTTACGGAACTTAAAATTTTAACGACATATTAAAAGAAACACACAAACGTCTTCATTTTAAACAAAAGATAAAACAATATAAAAAACTGATATTAAAAAAGTGCTCCTATTATGGAATAGGTACACAGATATTTTAAATTTTGCATCCAATAATCACATAAAAATCAATATTATCGGCTCCCGAACACTCAAAATGGCACCAATGGAGGCAGGCTAAATATTGGATTTACCCTTGGCCTCTAATATCCCACGGTCTTCGATTTTACACCTTCAATGACTTTTATCACGTTTTTTGTCCCACGTCTTCCGCTTTTTCTTCTACGAAATTTTGACGTTCGTGTAGGTCAAAATACAACCTGGAATAGCAAAAAAAAATTTAGTTCTAGAATTCCATATTAAAAAAAAAAACACTCCACTATCAGTGAAAGATTGACAATTTTGTGGGGATTTTTTTTTTGACAACTTAAAGTGAAACTTACGTAAATATCAAATCGGTATGGCACAAAAACTTACTCTCTCGGTGGAGTGTGGAGTAGTCGGAGTCCGTACGAGTACTGACTGTCATTATTAAAATGAAACTTCTATAGCCCCGTTGTTTTTATGAATTCGGTTGAAACGGAAATGACGCATAACAGCATCTGCGAAGCATCAAACTCCTATCAAGGCTCCTACTGGGTCTGCGCTATTTGGCCGCTTTGATCATGACCTCCCTTTTCAAGGCACCTTGTTTCTTCATTTGTTGAGATTGTTTTGGTAAAATTTCGCTTTTAACGCGTGTTAACTGCTCTTTGAAAAGTTCGGTTGGTGGGGAATCTAGAACTCTGGGTTATAGAGGCTGTCACTTAAATTTTGAGAAACACCACCATCTCATATTAGGGACATTTGCCAAATTCGGTACATCTCTTCTGTACATAGACAAGTATATTTTTACAATTTGCATTTGAATAAAAATATATTTTATTCTTAGTTATTCTGCGGAACGTGCACTTTGCACATCTTTTCGGGGTCGTTTAGTTGTATTTTGTGTAATTAGGTATACCTATTTTCCCTTAACTGACTGCATATTGTATATAAGTATGCCAGGGGCCAACTGTCGGTGGATCAACCGTCATGGAACCGTTTAAAAGACTACTATATGATACTAATAGGAACCCCGTAGCGACAGATTTTTCCAATGTAATCTAAAAATTTTAATTTCGCAATCGATTTGCTCTGAAATTAAAGCTCAAATCAAAGACAATTCAAATAAAACATTTCCAAATTTAATATAATAAGTTTAACCGTTTTCCCGCATATATATTAACCATGTATATATTTAAATATTATTTTCACCAAAAAATTACATATGTGTTCTTTAATTTTTATGTGACTTTTCTTCAGTATTTTGCGTTACTTAGAGGTCCTAAGTTCGATTGTTGACTTCTTCTATTATATTGTCGTTGAACATTGGTGAATTTTTTTCTTTAATTTAATTGTTTATTGTTATTTTTTATTCCTGTTGTTTGGAATACAATGCTTGCTTACCTAAATTATGCATTTCTCACAGTAATGCAATACTATCTAGGATCGTTGGTTTAAACATTATTTTCCGAGTTTCGATTCCCAGTTATCGAAAAACTTATTCTAAAAGTCATTCAGAGGAGAGACAACAGAAAACGAAATACCACAAAGAGTACTGGTTTTATTCTTACATTTACGAAGATTACCTGATTAAAAATAAACTTTAAAAAAATATTTATTAATTTTTGGTTTCAGTACTAAAATGTTAGTTCTCAGTAAAAAGTTTTGCTTTCCTGCTAATTTCAAAAAATTAATTATACTAATTACAATGGAGTTTGTTGGTACCTACTTTAATACGGTGAACATTTGTTTGTTTTTGTAAGTACCCTTCAAACAGCATTGCCAAAGATGACATAGGCCCTGAGAATATTTATTTTCCTCGAAGCCTCCTGATATTTGCATTTTTTTCCCTGGAATCCTAGCACGGTCGATCGTAAGGATTGTACCGATAACTTTCGGTAACTTCTCATGACTGCAGATCGCCAACGAATAAATGACACATTTGCCCTGATGATGGACACTGCAACGCTGTCCGAAACGTTGGCTAAAGAATGAGGTAGCGCAACACGGCATAACACCCCAAAAACAAATAACGAAAATACTTTCGGCCGTGACAATCTAAAAACGTATCTGAATAAATAACAGTTTACAATTACTAAAGTTTCTTAATATATTCGACTTCAACTGTTTTTTGTACGTTAACGATCTGCAGTTATCCTAGAGAAGTAGCATTTGTCCTTATCTGAGAACTTAACCGAAAGTTATCCATGCAATCAGAGAGGTCAAAAGGCCTCCCTCAATTAGTCTCCTCCGATCCACCCTGCCACGCAGTGGTTACGCAAACGTATCCGCCACCAAAACCTAGACAAACCTCACCCCATAAACCCGGGTACCCTTGCTAAATCACCAAACGTAGCGAACCACTTGGTGTGACCTGTGGCAGGGGTGTGGGTTATCCAATAAATGGTTCCCGGGGCGGCGGTACCCATAGCCATACTCTGTAAACCATACTCTTAAAACTCTGTATAAATGTTATTACGAATAAATCGATGAAAATGCTCGATTTCCTAAGAAGAATGGCCAAAGTCTTTTTTTTTATTTAGTAGAGAGGACGCAATACACTGCTTACCGCACATATTCTTCTATCAATTTCTCCGTCTTGCCGACCATCGCTGGAGAATTCGACCCCAAGGTATTTGAACCTGTCCACCTGCTTCAGCCGAGTCCCATTAGCGAGAAAGAATATGGAAAAGCTAAGTATTTAATTAAATCGAGTATTTTATTGATATTTTAAAAAAAAATCTAATATTAAATAAGAAAATTTTTATAAAAGCATAAATATACTTTTACTCTCAAAAGAAAAAAAAATAATAACGAATAAGTTGAACACAGATGTTCCTAAGGAACTTCAAGAAAAAAATTAATATCTCTTGATTTTGTGAAACAAATAGCCTCAAATGTTTACTTTTATTTTATAGCAGTTCAAGCAAATATCAACCTAACCTAACCCAATCCACTCATGTTGTACTTAGATTAAACTTCAAAGGTCAGTAGTCAGTAAACTCAACGATCTGCAAATTTTCAGGAGTAAGTTGTCTTATTGAATTGATTATGTTTATTTACTCGGACTGTGAACTTCCTTTTCCACTATCGTCAATGTAGCGATCACTCATCAGGTCACAAAATAACATAAGGCCAATAATTTAACAGAATAGCCACCCGTCCAAAAATATTTACTGTTGTCTGCAAAGACAAATCACTCCTCTTAAAATTGTTTTCAACATGACGTATATTTCTTCTTGTCAGACCAGTGATGGACCCCCAGGAGGAATATTTCATATTGTTTGACATTGCAATTACGAAACATCTGGTCAGACCTATATCTAGTCGGCACCACACGGAGTTTCAATAATTGAAATAAGAAAACGAAAAAACGCGGCGTGTCATTTAACTAAATATATCTACTTTCCTTGTTATGCAAAATACGTAACAACTTATTGCTTTGGAATGTAATTTTAGATTCCGTTGACAAAATGTGTCATCTTTTCTGCTTTCTCGGATTGATGAAATGTGTCGTTATCCTCAATGGTACTACTACTACTACTCCTCTACTTTTATCCTCTACTTTCTTGGATTGGTAAAATGTGTCTGGGGGCATACATTAATTACGTGAGCAGTTTTTCTTCCAATCTAGACCCCCCCCCCCCCCCCCCCCCTTGATGAGGTTAATTTGGGCCACTTCGTATATTCTTTTCAAGTAACGTGAGATTTTGCTGGACCCCCCCCCCCCTTTTTGAGCCCACGTAATTAATGTATGCCCCCTCATCATACACAGTGATTTTGCTTTCTTGGATTGATGAAATGTGTCGTCATACACACTCACAGTTATGTTGCTTTCTTCGATTGACGAAATGTGTCGTCATACACAGTGATGATGCTTTCTTGGATGGCCAAAATTTGGCGTCATATACAATGACGTTGCTTTTTTGGATTGATGAACTTCATCGCCTTACCTTGTTAGCAGGTTAACACAAATGTAAACAAAGTTCTTACGTTTCCTGCAATGGGAATACCTCGATAGTTTTTTAAGAATGTATGGCGTAGGTAGTTAGAAATTTTATTAGTAAATTTTAATAACTATCGTTAGTTTGCATTGGGTTCTGCTTACCCGCAAGAATTACCATCGGGATGAGGATGTACATTTTTTTTATGTAAAAATTAAGTTATAACTAATCTAAGACTTATCCAAAACCATTGTGTCAGATTCGGTGTACCTACTCTACGAAAATAATAATCGAATAATTTATAAAGCGCGGTTTTTTTCTGAAAAATCACCTCTAAGGCGATTGTATGTAGGTATTCTGCTTTGAAATCAAATCGTATTTATTCAGTTTATCCATTTCGTTACGTATACACACGATTCTAGATCTCCAAAACAGTTTTCTCGTTAAACTCAGTGATTTTATTTCAATGTTACCTGAGTTAATTCCAAAAGGAGATAAAATTAATTTTATAGTATTGGCATACAAAAGATTCGTTATAAAATGTAGGGTAGGTAAGTTATTCCTGAATTCCTGGAGCGGTCCCAGAAAAGATATCTTCCTTTTTTCTTATTATTCGACAGAAAAAGTCAAAGACAATAATTACGACATCGATTTCAAGAAAAATTTTATGCCTACCTAACACTTTTACTATGTTGTTATGTAGGTGTGTCTGTATTTATACTGATACCCGAATTTTCCTCGTGAAATGTGAATGAAGTAAAATATTGATGTAAATATTAAATATTATTATTAGGCAAACAGAACCACGCGCCTGTTTAATTTTAAAATATGTATACTAATATTTGCTTAATTTACCACACCACATATTATATATACACGATGTTTACCTGTAAACGTTAATGATTGTAGGTACTGCATTTAACTGTGTGTACTGTTTGTATATATAAATTAAAAATGGGCTTGCCACTGGTGTAATTATCATGATAGGAATTATTTTAACCGTTTAATCACAATAGACCAAATTAATCCCAACTCATATAGGTCTCATATAAACAAAACACCACCCTTTATAATCAAATCTAAAAAAATAACCTCCAAAAAAATAAAATGGTAACTTTTATGAAACCAAAGTGTTGAATCGTAATTTGAAAAAAACTGAATCTTTGGATTTTCATACCGAACAAAAAAAAGTGAGGTGACTATAACTTTTATAATACCTAGTAAAGTATGTATGTTTTTTTAGTTTAATTTGTTATCAGTAATTTTAGTAAGAACAAAGTAAGGTGAGCGATTTTTAAATCTTTTTTATGTCTGCATGCAAATTTTTATAATTAAAAAATTATATGTTTATTTCGAATTATAAAATTTCAAAGCGTATTTCATCACCTTTCGAAAACGGTTTTTAATTTTCGGATATATTACGGAAATATTCCATTTATTTGTTTTTTTTGGAAAGCGGAAATATTTTGACCATCTGAAAAATAAGCCAAATTTCCGAAGAGATACATCTTTTCATTTTTTAATTAATTAATTTTCTACTCGAGCTTATTCACAGTTTAAAAACAAAAAAGTTTTAAATCAAACTTTTAATCACGTTAATTCAGTTTGTATCTTATCACTTTCTATTAAAATGTAATCTTTAAATTTATAAACTCGGTGTTTTACTCGTATTCCTGCTTTCGATGATTGTATCGTATAATTTCATTTCTCTCTAAAAAAGATAATAGTTTTACTTCATTCGTTTGCTCTTGGGTTTTTTTTGTCGGGTCATTATCTAAACAAATCTATCTCGTCGCTTCGGCCTTGAACTAAAATTCTCATAACCATTCTACTCAGTGGAACCGCAATCGCAATCCACTATCCAGTCAGTTACTAACTGTGATTGCTGCACGATGGTTGACTCAGTGGAATTAAACTCAATATCAAACGACAATGTTCGTAACTTTATCAAAGAGTTTATTGAAAGTGAAGAATTACAAAATTGTGAAATTACTTCTACGAACGCAGTGGAAAAAGGGAATAATTTCATCGGTATTGTTATCAGAGTGAAACTATCAGGACGGAAACCAAATGGAGATGAATACAAGAAGGCATTTATTTGCAAAACAGCCTCTACAAATGAAACAACAAGGAAGGTGATTCCTTTACTTAAGTTTTTCATAATTGAAGTTTACGCGTACAACAGCATCTTCCCGGTATTTGAGGCGTTGCAGCAATCCTACATTAAAAAAGACGACTACAAGTTTGTGAAATGTTACAAGGCCTCCGTGGACGACTTGAACGAAGTTATCATTATGGAAGATCTGTCTGTCAAAGGATACAAACTGTGGAACCGGAAAGTTATTTTGGATCACAAACATTACAAATTGTCTATTAAAAATATGGCTTACTACCATGCCCTGTCATTTGCTTTGAAGGAACATAAACCGAAAGAATACTTGCAACTAGCGGAGTTTGTTGAAGCGAATCCGTGGTATACGGAAACTAATGACGGATACGTACAGTTAGCAAAAAAACGTGCGGAACAACTGTTGCGCGATGAGTTTAGCCTGGACAAGCTCAAATCATACCAAGGCAGTTTTTCTGAAATCTTTTCCAAAGGTACAGATGGAAAAACAATTATTCCTTACGATGTTTTATGCCATGGAGATTGCTGGGTGTCCAATCTCCTGTTCAAGTATGAGGTAAATAATATAACAATTTACGCAATCATATTTTGTATATTTTGGATAATGTTATATTTTGACGTTGTTTGATAACGGCATTTCATCCGACTTAAAGTGATCACCTATCTAAATTCAGGGTACAAAGCATTTAATTTATCACTGATATTAACCTTACCGCTCTCTGCTTACCTTGATATAATAATTATAGACAGTAATATAAAGTGAAAATCACAAATCAACACTACATAATAAAAACAACAGTAGTAATAAAAAAATAAAAATTCTTAATAACTAAATAAATAACACACAAGCGTAGCTTTTAATGGGAGTACTTTTAAAGATGTATATAAATACATACATGTAGAAAATTAGGAAAATGAAATGATTATTGAAATATGCGTAATTACCTAATTTGCAAATATTTACCCAGATACATGTTTATATGTAATATAATTTATTGCATACACGTGATTCTTTCTCATGACGCGATTGATTCGATTTTTATTTCCGCGTGCTTACCTTAGGCAATAGTTTTTAAAGATTTTTAAAAGACCGTAATAATTTCTGATTTTCCTTTTATTAATCAATAATTACTCTATCTTAATTAATGGACTCTCATGGCTAAGGGGGCATCCATTAATTACGGGAGCACAACCAAGGGGAGCACAACCAAGGGGAGCACAACCAAGGGGGGGGGTCCAGAAAAATTTCACGTTACTTAAAAAAAATATACGAATTGGCCCAAATTTATCTCACCGAGGGGGAGGGGGGGTCTAGATTCGAAGAAAAACTGCTCGCGTAATTAATGGATGCCCCCTAATGCTTGAAGTTGTTACTTTTGATAAAAATCTATTGAACCATCATTTAATGTGATGATGTTTTCAGGACGCGGAACCTGTAGATGTGGTATTCCTAGACTACCAGATCATGAAGCGCTGTTCTCCTGTAGTGGACATAATGCACCTCATGTTCACCAGCTCCGACGAGGCCTACAGAAGGGACCACTATGAAGAACTGATCAACTATTACTATGAATGTCTCAGCTCCAGGTTGAAGGAACTGGACTGTGATGTGTCCAAAAGCTACCCCCGGGATATCTTCGAGACCCATCTCAAAGCCCTTCTTCCATTCGGCATGGTTATCGCTTTTATGTTCCTTCCTTTACAGTTGAGTGAGAGTGCAGATATCTTAGACCTGGAAGAGGCTGCCAAGAATGCCGGTGATCCTAATGAGCAAGACCTCACATTCAAGGACCCCAAAACCAAAGAAGCATATTGTGATAGAATTAATGGCTTAATTCGGGACTTTGTTAAGTTTAATGTTTTGTAACTAGTCTGTGTTTTAATTATTGTTATTTGATATACATGTATTTAGCAGACTAAAAAATACAGACAGTTCTTTCGAAAAGTTAATATTTATTTAACAAACTACTCAACAACAACATTAAAATTTTTAAAAAAATTTTGAAACCGGATCTATGCATTTTAAAAGATAATAATTATGGTTATAGTATTTTTAGTCATTTTCCCCATAGCTACTGATTTTTTTAACGTAACCTAAAAATTCTAATTTCGGACTCAATTTACTCAAAAATGAAAGTTCAAATCAAAAACAGTTAGGTACATGACTAAAACGGTGGATCAATTCAACACAACACCTCTTTGAAAAGTCATTAAAAGCTATGAAAAACATAATTTTAAAATAGCCCACAACCTAACGTAACCTATGTACCCACGTTTTTTTTCTTTGTTTTATCACTTTTGACTTTTCAAAGGAGGTTTCGAGTTGATTTTATTCTGAGTTGTCCGGTCGCCGACAAAAACATCTCCAAGTTGATGTAGATTCACAAATTTTCGCGTACATCGCTAGTTCGCGGACACCGTGAGTATAATGTATTTCACTTTTGATATTTAATTTTAATGTGACATTTCTTTGCGTTACTTAGAGGTCCCAAGTTCGATTGTTGGTAGCAACAAAATCCTTTTTTTTTCGGTATCTTCTGGTTTTTCATATTCTTTGAATAGTAGCGAAATTGTTTCAATTTATTATTGATTTATATATTGTTATTTTTTAAACCTGTATTTTGAAATGCAATGATCGCTTACGTAAAAGCTTTTCATTACAGAAATATAGAGTGCTACCTAGGAACTTTAGTTTTATACATTATTAGCTCGAGTTACAATTAATTTTTAAGAGGGAACAATTTAAAATTTTATCAGAGAACAAACACCACAAAAGTATTTATGTTTTATAGTTAAGATTTTATGTATTTACTTCTATGAAAATTACCTGATTAAAAATAAAGTTATTTTTTTTTAATTAAACATGTTTTTTTCAGTCCTAAAATGTCGTTTCAGTAAAAAGTAAGTACTTATTGCTTTGCTGAAAAATTCAAAAAAATAATTTTACCAATTATAGTGGAGTATAATTTGGGAGTCGAGTACGTCTCTCTCTCCTTCCTTTCCCTAAAAAGACCCCCCCATGCAACATCCTTAAAAAGATTACATGGTCCCTTAGGCAGTCCTGGATTTATCAATAGGCCGTGTAAGCCGTGGCCGAGGGGCGGCAGCCTATAGGTAGGACGGAGGAAGGGGCGGCGCAAATGAAGTGGCCTATACCTATGTGAAGTTTAAATCCGTCACTGCCCTTAGGGTTTTTTTCCTCTGGACATCCTGGGTGGAGCTAACATAAAAAGGGACCAACTAGAATATGTTGATTTTTTTGCTGTTGTTGTAGAAACGCGTACCCTCTCTACAGCTTTGCCAAAGGAGACATAGGCCCTGAGAATAACTGTCTCCCTCAGAGCCTCTCGTCCAGTGGCGTAGATAACATGGGTGGCAAAAAATTGATCCGTCCTAGAGGGGGAGGGGGTAGCTAGAGAATTGTGCTCTTGGGGGGTGACACTCGGTCGCATGGCACCCCTTCGCTGCGCCACTGCTCCCGTAACTAATAGGTACCTCTCTGTTCGCCGCCGCTGCAAGCTTGATAAATTATTATACATTTTATCTTTTACATTAGTAGTTATACAATTTGAACAAAATTAGAATAATAATTGGTACTATCAATTCCATTCCACGAATGAACTTCTGCCAAACTGATTTTATTCAATGTCACGTTTAATTTAACGAAGTTGAAATATGCAAGGTCGTGGATTGGTTTCACCATTCTTATTGCTAATACGGACGCGTCCACGACCAGACTCAAGGCCACTTTAGTTCACGATTACGTAATCTGTTTATTAATCCATTGTAACTGAGTGTGTGTTGTGCAAAATGCAATCAGTGGATATAATATTATATGTTCAGGATAATATCTTTTCCAAAGTTTTTGTGAAGTGACACTTCTTTAGCCCCGTTTTGATTTGAAATTTGGATGAAACTGAAGTGGGTCACTAAAATGTATTATTTTACTGGTCCTCGGTTCTAATATAATGCGGTAAATTCACGATCTCACGCGAGCCTGCGATAGCGTAGCGGGGTAAAGTGCTTGACAAATTTCAGCTACCAGAGATATCCAGCGAACGGAGGTTCGAATCCTACAAAATCCAAAAAAAAAATTTTTTAATTCTTGTTTAATCAATATCCATTCTTCAAACCACTTTAAAATAAACAGGCAAAAGAAAAGAAAGTGACATCTAGCGACTTTCTAGTTTCACTTGTACCGCGTGTGAATTGCACACTTTAATTTTTTGCGAAAATTTGTTTTATGGAAACTTTGTGTTGCGGTTTTATTTTACAACTTTTTGGGTTAATTAACGTAAATCGCGGCTTCACTCAAGTTTTTTTTTCTTTTTTGTCTTACCGATCAATGATGGTTTTTTTTAATAAATGGATTTAAGAATGTGGGTCGCGTACACAGCTTCTTTCAATACAAAGAGCTTCCTTAGTTGAACTCCGTTCATTAATGAGTCAGTATTTTTGCATACCGAACAACATTATCCAAATAAATGCGTGTATTGACAGTTAACAGAAACTTCTCTAATATTAATGTAATAATCTAATAATCTAATGTAGGCCGGGATAAAAGTTATCTATGGTGTCCGGTCCGGTCGGAATATCTCTTACCAATTATTGACCGTGATCGCAAATATTGATAACTGACCATAGATGACGGATTTGGTAAATATCGGATAAATATAGTATTTTATCGATCGTCCGTGCTGGTACCCTGGTTCGGTTATAAGTTATAACATTCTATAGGTCATATAGGTATGGCAAAATTTACCTCAGATGTAGAGATTTTGGCTCTGTTTTAAAGTCGTGGCGAGTATGGGCACCGCCACCCCGGGAACCATTTATTGGATAACTAATACCTCTGCCATATGTTGCCCCATGTGGTTCTTAGCAATGGTGCCCGGAGTCACGGGGTTAGATTTGTCCAGATCTTGGCGGCGGATGCGTCTGCCTACAAACTGCGTGGTAGGCCGAATCGGGAGAGACTGGTTGAGGGAATGATCTCTCCAGCAAGACTCCTACCCACCACTCATACCTTTTTTGTCTCATAACTTCCTCTTCTTCAAAAAAAAATCCTCCACACAGCATCCTCATAGATGACACAGGCCCTGAGGGGATTTTTTTCCTTCCGTCTTCCAGTGTGAAGCTAACGAAAAAAAATTAGAAAATATTTTGACAACAGTCATTTACGCCATTTAAATATTTTTTTAATATAAGCGCGCTCCTTCTCATCATTCCCTCTCATATTGGCATATCTCCCTTTTAAATCATTTTCAAAAATGTTCTTCTTTTTAAACTCATATAATGGAACCTAAAATAAAATTACCAACGAAAACAATTTGAAAGGGATTATAATATATTTTAATCTTCATTATTTTCTGTGATGATTGTCGGGGTGCAATAAATATTCGGGAGCGAATCTCGACTGTCAGCTTTAGCCATGAATCAAACCATCGTCTCAGTGACAGCAGTTAGTGCCATCTAGCGGCGCCGCGTCAAGCGCAGACAACTGGAGAACCACTGACACGGACTGATTTGCGAGGAACGGTCAAACTGTCATAATAGTAATTGATTTATTAGTATTGGTGCTTACATTATTTACCTACATAGGAAACTGGTTACGAAACCCGGGGATCGATTCTCGAAAGGCGAGTGGTAGCATTCGTATACGGTTTAATAGAAAGGTGAGCGAATTTAGAACTCGTAATTTTATATTGTAATATCTGTCGATCGGGCAATATGTCATATCTTATTTCCCCCCTTTTAACAGCTATTTGAAGCAATATAATAAAAAACCTCACCCCATGGTACAAAAATTTTTCAATCCACGCGATTTAAAAAAAAATAAACATTCCCGGATTACGAATAACCTGACAATATTTTAAAATCTCCTACTACCACCAAGGTAAGCGGAAAAGTTTGCTTTTTTGTGATGGAGGATTTAGCCAACCGACGAATTGAACTCTTGACGCCGGGTGGGACCCAAACACGATGCCAACATAGCCGCTGAACGGTCGATAAATTAAAAAACTAACCATCACGTCGGCCGTTTCTCTGCAGGGGTAGGCAGAGGGGGCGGACCGCCAAACAACTCTGTCTTGGTACATACTCCTTGCCTCATTTTTGGCATGGCCCGACTCAAGTATCTGATTCACTTAATCGTGGCATGTCTTCCTCGGGCATCCCCGACTTCTTATGCCTTTCACGGTTACGTCAGATATTCTCCTTACAAAAGAAAACAACAGTATTTTTATAAATATATAAATAAAAACCTCTAATATCTTTACAACACGGGCATTAGCCTAGTATGGTAGTTAAAAAATGACCAAAAACTGTAACGTATAAAAATTATGAAATAATAATAAATAAATAAAAAATAAAAATAAAATCTAAGTTTAAACATTTGTACTTTCGGGCGATGTTAATTTCGCGCTGTAAAAAAAAGTTTAAAATAAGATAGGACATATTGCAGACCTCCATAGCTAAGAAAAATGTATGTGAAAAATACATCGACAATATTACAAGTTGGACTAAATTTAACGAAGTTGCATTCAGCGCACTTTCTATCAAAAATGAGGAACAAAACCATTCCATTTTTCACGAAAATTTAGAATAATTTATTGAGCGCTTTTGTTATTACCGTGACGATCCACGATTACGGTACCACAAAAAGTTAATAAACATACCTTCCTTATCACAATAATGCTGCAGCTCTTTCAAAAGAAGAGATACACAATGTATGACCGTTTCCTCCAAAGGAAAAAAAGTAATAATTTTCTTGCATCTCTCTCACACACCGCACCATAACGTCTCCGTGGACCCCTACAATACTCCTAGCCGTGAAGATAATTTTGAAAGTATGGAATATAGTTACAAGGATAAGTGTGAGTTAATTCCGAAAATTCAAAAACTTCAAAAGGATGCGCTGATGGTTTTGCTTTTCTTCTCAAACATATAATTCAGCAGCTCTTTCTTCTTACACATTAAATAACAACAGTCGAAAATGAGACACATGGTGAACGTATGTCTGCACCCCCCCCCCCCCTCCCCCTCCCAAATGAAACATGCACTTATTATCATACATTATCCCTCACAGGTATAAAGAAAATGAAACGCAATTACCGTCGCCGTAGCTGAGACGTAATAAGATATAATGGTTTTCATCAAACGAAAAAGGAGTACTTTGGAGGAAACAGACACACTTATATTTTGTCATTATTTAATGTGTAAGAAAGAGCTGCAGCATAATTAGGATAAAGAACGAACATTTTATGCTTTTTATGCCGTCACGATACCGTAATCGTGAATCGTCACGGTAATAATAAAAGCGCTCAATCTTAACGGCCTTTCACACTAGCGACGAAATTAACATTGAATTTTTGCAAAATCTACGATTTAAACTACGTGTGAAGAGTCGAAAAATTCCATAAAATATTATTTACATTTTTCCATCGATTTATAATTTCTAACGTATGTTCGCTGAACAACTGTCTATATATTTTTACACGGTGATTATTTTTACCTGACTGTCTTTACACACCTGACGAATCAAAGTTTTTAAAAATAAGGGCGACAATGACGTTTGTGTTTAACCTTGGAAAATGGAAACCATTATTTTTTGAAAACATCTAATTTTAATGGAAAATATATCTGGTTTTTACAGAGTCACCTTACGGCACCATTCATAGAAATCTGACATACATGAAATTCGCTGACCTACCTGGTGGAATGCCACCAGTGGAATGACACATTTCTGTAGAAAATTGAGAATTGTTGGCCATTCGTGAAATCCAGTGCATTTGTGAAATTTAAGACTCTAACAGAATGGAATGATGTTTTGTTGGATTGCTGGGGTACTCGGTGGCATCATAAACTTTAATTTGTGTTGTAGTACGAGTACATTTTTTAAACAATGGGTACATACCGATGCCTACATATTTTTTTATGTGCATTTTTTAATGTTTCCTGATACATTATTTTTTTTTTTAAACTTGCATTAAAATATACACCTATACAAAACATATTGCAATATACATCCAAAGTAAGAATAATGGCATCAGGTGCAAGAGCTCCCCTTCTGATAAAGTACAAATAACCAATGAAGGTTCCATGACATTTGATCCACCTACAGTTGGCCCCCGACGTACTTGTATACAATATGCAGTCGGATTAGGAAAATACGGTGTACCTACTTAGACAAAATGTAACTAAGTGTCTGTAAAGGGGTGTGCAGAGAGCATATACCGCCGAATAACAAAGGTATAAGACATATTTCATTCAAATGCATCAAGGATAAAACTATGTAAAATAAGTACAAAACATTGACATGTCCATACCAACTTATTTATAGGTATTTTTGATGTCAATTTTAGGTTTTAATAATGCACAAAAAATTAAAATTTTATAATAATTATAGGAATATCGGGGGGGGGGGGGGTAAATCTCGTTGAATCTGTATATATGTATCTATACATAGATTTTCTTTTAAAAGTGATAAACTAATTTTGAAGAACAACTAAAAAATATACAACTCAAAAATTGGTTATTTTGTGCTTTGTCTTGTGCGGCTTAGCCCATCCGCTAATTGGGCAACTGAAAAAAAAACAGTTGGCAACTCAATCGCTATCCACAGGAAAGCAACTCGCGAATTTCATTGGCGGTCCGCACACCGGCAACTTCTCAAAGACCAGTTGTCAAGGGCGACGCTACCAGTCACCCGCAACTCGCAATGCTAGGCGTTGTAGCCGTCGCGTTTCAGTTGCCAGGTTGACAGATTGTCATGGTTGCGCCTCATAACCTGTCAAGTTTTCGAGTAATTTGTGGTATGACAGAACAGTAAAATATCCATTTTGTTCAGGAGGTTGATAAATTTAAGGTTGATAATTAATAAATTATTAATATACTAGCTGGTCCCCGGCATGCATGCTCCGCGAACCCCACCTCCCCCGTTCCCCTTCCCCCCTGCCTTTCCTCTCTGCCGCTAAAATACGTGAAATACACACATTTTCATTTATACAAAATTCATCACGTCAGAGCTTACCATTATATGTAGCCTATATGTTATTCTGAGCTATATTATTGTAAAGTTTCATTAAAATCCATTCGGTAGTCTTTGCGTGAAAGAGTAACAAACACACATACATCCATACAAACTTTCGCGTTTATAATATTAAGTTACTAAGATATTTTTTTGTTTAAATAGACTGATATAATAACTGGAATCGTAAAGTTGAGTTGCGCCTTGAATTGAGTTGCCAATCAGTTTTAGTTTGATTTCGGCTTCTCCATGAGCGGAGGGCCTTTCTCTGCTTTTCCTTGCGGAGAAGTGGTATGATGGGAAGAGCAAGTCGGCATGTGAGAAGGTTGGGGGATACTGGATGGTGGGTGGTGAGAACAGTATTATGTTTGTGGTCTTTGTATGCGCAAAGGAGCCAAGTATCATAAACACTAAACTTATTTAATATCCAAACTGAATAGTCAAAGTTGGACCATAAATAACACACAAGTCCGAGGGCGGGGACTCTGTTGTCTACCAGATATTTAAACCCGCTAGTCATAAGAGGGTTAAAACCACCCACCATCATAATAAAGGTAAGGGATGTACAGATTATTCATATTTCGTAGATCCATTGATGCGAACTGTGAAGGAAAAGGAAGGTCTATCTCCTCACCCTGGATTGTAATCCACTGACACCGACGCTTTTATCTGAAAATACAAACATTTTAGAAACGTTTGCCGTTTCAGAAAGATGTTATGTAGGTATATTTATACGTGTCTTATGGTTAGATGCAATGACTAAACAAAAGAGAAAAACTTGGCATACCGATTCAAATGGTTCCATGACGGTCGTTCCGCCGATAATTGGGTCCCCGGCGTACTTATATACAATGTGCAGTCGGTTGAGGGAAAATACGGTAAACCTAATTACACAAAATATAATTAAGTGACCCCGACGGGCTAAGTTAATGAAAAAATGTCTAAAAATCCCGGAGGTTAAGAAGCGCCGACTATATTATTGTTTATACATTTCTAATATTAACACCTCTATTGATGAATTGTCCTGAAAACGGTGATATTGGTAAAGAAGTATCTTCAGTGGTTCCTGATATTATTTGGAGTAAAAAATGTAAATGAAATTTTGCTCTACGTGGCATTTTTGATGATTTTTCCCCCTGAAACATGGATAGTAAGGGTCATGATGACGGGTTGGGCGGTACTCGATTGAATGACCAGTGATGGATGGCACATGAAAGAAATTATTTTTATTTGATTTTGAAAAAAAAAATAGAAATAAAAGTCACCTGAAACGAAAATTTCATTGATATATTTTTTACTATAAATAATGCCAGGAATCAGTGGTTAAAGTACTTTCATTAACACCCTGTATGCAGGGTTTTATTTTTTAAAAATTGGTTACTTCAACACAATGGTTTAAATACAATTCACGTTCACAATGTACCTACAATAACAAAATTATTCAATTTAAATAGTAAAATATGCATTATTATGGCCAGAATAACTGTCATTCATTGTTTCATGTCAAAATTGCTTCAAATGGTTTTAACTGTAAAAAAAAAAAAAAAAAAAAAAAACTAGTCTCAGACAAAATTCTTTCTTATTGAGAACTTACAATCTTTATAACAAAAAATGTATCGATGTTGATATCTTGTCATGTACTTTAAGCTCTTTCAAACATATAGTTAATGGAGCTTTACAATAAACAAATCATTACTAAATACTTAAATTAAATCATTGTAACTAAACTAAAAAATTGATTCCGTACTTTTTTCATGTATTTTTTTGTATTTGAAATTTAAAAAGAATGTAATTACGTATATGTATGTCTATATGCGTACACTATATTCTACTATTTTCTTTTTTTGTGAGTACTATCGTTTTACTTTTATTTTACTTTTACTTGTTTTTTTATTAATGTATATATTATTTCTCGACCCTACGTCTGGTGTTTCTCGTTTTCATCATTATTATTATACATACATACCTATATCTATTTTTTCTACTTTTCTTGTTTTTTATCTTATCTTATCTGTATATTTTATATATTACACAGTATTAGACAGTAGATCTAGATTATGCGTAGACAGTTTATATAGTTCATAGTTCCTAACTCTATAATGTTAGTTTTTAAAAAAAGTTAATAATTAGTTACTTTTTTATTTATTATTTGGGCATGATGTGAACATTTGTTATTGGAATATAATTCATAATTTGTTGTTTTCTTTGATACATGTAATGTTATTAATCTGTAAATGTTCCTTATAAAATAAAATAAAAATATCCTATAAATACATTTCATTTTTGCAATTATTGGACAAATTATTGAGGCAATATTTTATTTTTAAAGAAACAACATAAATAAAATACAGCAAACGATAGCCAATTTCCTTTGATAGTAAGTAAAATAAAATAAAGCAATTGGTACTTCCTGGCTTGATTTTTTTTAAAAGTGACAATAAAGCGCAAGTCGCAATTCAAAGACAAATTAAATTACTATTTGAGCATTCGAGCAAAATATTTTATATTGCATTATTAAATATCGCACAAGTCAATGCCTCCTGGGTTCAGTCAATTCAGACATGGGATTCAATTTAAACTGTGGATTCCGGAAAATCAGACGGTCGCACTCGCAGTTTTGTCGAATTGAAATTAACTGTTCCACCCCTGCAAATTCCATTCCCTTCTGTTAATTATGAAATAAATCTAACTTGATTGGTAATAATAATTGAAAAATGGCTCGTTTCTTGGAAAATGAAGCTAAGTAAAGGTAAACTAAACAATTGACTCTCGTAGAACTACATTATTAATTTGTTCTTTCTTGTAAAGAAGACTTCTGTTGCAGAATGGTATTTTTTTGGTTGTGGAGCTAAAGGTTGCCAGTTCGACATCTGATGGAGGTGAATAAATGGATTTCATGTAATAGCGAAATAATACAAAAAATATATTTATTTTGCTTACAAACTTTATCGCACGAAATAAAATAAGTAATTAAGATACCTATGATTACGGGGTATTCTAGATTAGAGACGAATTGAAGGTATTTTTTAAGGTGCAATAAAAAAAAAATATTTTTGGGAGCCATTATTTTACCAAATATAGAGCAGTTGACCGGATATCAGAAGGACGCGGGTTCAAGTCCCGTCGGCGGCATTTATCTTTTCTCGGGAGATTTTTTCAATGTTGATGAGTGTTTCAGGCCAATAATTATTGCTTATAATAATTGTTACCCTTTGTGCTATGCATAAAAATCTTGTCTTAAACATTAGTTTACCAATTAAAAATAATAATTAATATTTGACAAGTTAAAGTATTTTACCAAAAAATGTAGACATAATTTGTCTCAACGCCATCTAGTGGGAGAGTTAGCACTTATAACGCCTTTCTCACAAAAAAAAAAAAAGTTGGTTGTTTTCAGGTGAAAAATGTAATAAGCAGTAATTGTTGAATGAAATACTAGTATATATTGAATTATTTGGCGGGTGGGAGATAAGCCGACGTAGCTCAGTTGGTAGAGCAGTTGACCGGATATCAGAAGGACGCGGGTTCAAGTCCCGTCGGCGGCATTTATCTTTTCTCGGGAGATTTTTTCAATGTTGATGAGTGTTTCAAGCTAATAATTATTGCTTATAATAATTATTTATTAATGTTTGAAGAATACATAAAGAAAAAATCAAAGGAAAATATTAAAAATTCAAAAAGTTATAGTATATTCAAGAAGTGGGGGTCTCAAAAAAATGGCGCGCCCTGGTTGACACAATTGCAACCCTCCTAGTAATCTGAAAAAAAATTCTTAATCAAAACAAATGCTAAAATCGCCCTAACTAAGGAAAAGTAAAAAAAATCGCGGTTGTCTGAAATAAAAAGACATTTTTTTACCACTTTTTTACAATTTTTTTTTTAAATAGTTAATTTTTTAATATTGTTATAGTTTTAGACAGTGTGATAGAGAGAAGGTTCCCACCAAATTTCAAGTTAATTGGTTCAGTAGAATTTGAGATATCGTCTATAAACAAACGTCTCGAAAAAAGTAGTTTTGAGAAAAACTCGTTTAAAATGTTGTTCAATTATAATTCTAGTTAGATTCCGCCTAAACCGCGACACTAAAATGGCTATAACTTTTAAAATAATTGAAATTTCTAAAAATGATTTAAAGGATATATTTTTGAATTTACTAGAATACCCCATTAAATGATGTACATGAAGCAAGGAGTAAGTGCTGAGACATTAATGTGTGGCAGTCTATCTTTTCTGTCTACTCCTGCGGGGAATCACTACCCCCGATGGTAAGTTAGTTCCATATCATAAATAATACTCATTTAATAATGGGCTTTACATAAAATACCCTTTTTTTACGAGATAAAGTATTCCAAATGAATCTATTTATTAAATTATTATAGTCATTCGGGTTTTATTGTTATTAGTGCTTTAGGCCTTAGGGGCATAGGCAATATAGGCATATATAATATGGATGAGGCACAAGTTTCGGGAGTAATAAATTGATCAGTAAACTTTTAACATTCAGGGGCTCTAGCATGGTAAAATCGATAAATGTCCCGAGCATGGTATCACCTTTGACAGCCGAACCGATATTGACAGGGAATAAATTAGAAATCTATATATGCTAGCAACACTAAAGATACATTTTCTATGAATTGATACTACGAAATGTCAAACGCCAAGCTATTACGTAAAAATATTAATGAATTGGCAATATTGAATTGAAATACTAACCTATGCATTGGCAGTCCGCATTTACTTTTTGACGGTAAATTTAGTTGATTAGTTAATGAGGACTTTAATCATATTACAACCACTTTTATTGCTGTTATATGTTATATAAAACCCTTGTCAGATGCCAACTTGAATATAACTCTACGTTATGGTCTCCCTTTTTCAATATTCATTCAGACAACATTGAAAAGATACAAAGAAAGTTTATAAGGTTTATAAACTACAAATTGCATATTCCTATACTAAACATTGATTACAATTACCTCCTAGATAAAATGTCTCTATTGAAACTTTCAGAAAGAAGAATAAGCACAGATTTAATACTGTTGCATAAAATACTGCATTACAAAATTGACTATCCTGAATTACTTCAATTTATCAATATCCATGTTCCCAAAAATTCATGTCGACATTTATTACCCTTTTACTTCAATAACACCAGGACTCTAGCTTATCAAAATTCTCCGTTTCCGAGACTTCACAGTCTCGGAAACAAATATTCTAATCTAATAAAAATAATAATAATATTTGGACGATTTATATAGCGCCGTTTTTGTGAAAAATCACCTCAAGGGCGCTGTACAAACTTATCATACATGCCTAAAATCTAGAAAGACTACAAGCTAGACAAACCATTAAAAACAACTTATGGCTAAAAATTGCATACACCGGTTCATTGATCACCGATACGAAAATATGGTGATATATTTCATCTTAAAACTAATCAGTATAAGTGTTGTATATTCTATTACTTTTATTCTTGTAGACACAAATAGATTTACATAATTTCTGTAATTTTTGTTTATATTGAATGTGAGACTTCTTATCATTTTTACAAATGTACTTTTTATTTTTTTATATGCTTTTGTTGTTACATTGTATTACGTATTTTCTTTTCTCGTTGTATTATATTTTCTTCATTGTTTTATACTCAACTTATTAACTATAATGTAAAAGCCCATCAGGGCGTGTAATAAATAAATAAATAAATTTCTCCAAGATAAAATAAAATTTAAATATTTAATTTGCACTTTGCTTTTTCAAACTATTCTATCGCCATTTTTCGCAGACAACAAGATGCAAAGGGGAGGTTTATTAGTAAACAACAGTTTTTCGTGAAATAATATTTTTAATAAAGGATTTCCGGAAACCCACTGGATGACAGCACTGAATAAAGGGCATGTACTGAGTACTAACGTGAAGACGACATTTGAACACAGTCAGAAGGGTTTTAACATCTTCAGGTTTGTAAACTAAGAGATACACACTCTGGTGCCACTCCACATAAAATATAAGTGAGAATAAAAGTGAAGGGTGGCAGAGGAAGAAGAAATGTTGAAAGGGGGGCGGGGGTGGAACTGGAGTATGAAAACAGAGAAGAATCATAAAGGCGACCGCCATTTCACTAGAGGGAAAATAAATAATAATGGAAATCGTAAAGATGTCAGACTCTTAGCTACATAGACATTATCTGTCATAAGTTAACGGTTCGAGATGCCATCTAAAACTTGAAATTTGATAACGGTATATTTGATAACGGTATTTTTTAATAATCAGCAAGCACCCCAAGTTTTAACTTTAAATTAGTCATGTCGTGTTTCTTTATTCAAATTGCTGAAAACCGCAACAATGTTTTATTTGTGTATTGCTTTGCTTGTCTTCAGCCTTCACATAACTTACAATGACATCTGTTCCCAGTCATCCATATACGAAAGTACGATCCAGTCATAATTCCAGCCAGGTCATCATTTGAGCTATCTTCTAGTACAAGACTATCGCGCAAACACGAACAAATCTCGCATAATACGGTATGCGCAGTGTGTAATTTAATTTGGTAATACAGAATTGCCGAATTACGGGAAACAGAATCGGGCGGTATCGAGATAGCTCGTCCCGCCGAAACGGTGACATAGGCGAGACAGATTACGCTCATTACGGCAAATCACATGTTGGAGCAGTGCAGCTATATAACTCATCTCGTGCACTATTGACGCAAGCCAATTTTGCATAACTTTGATCATGCGTAATTCAATGTGTCTGAAATGGTTTCACTTAGGTATACTAATTTACAATAATAAACCATAATTCTTGCTAAACCTACTAATAACCAATATAATTTTTTTTTAAATAAATTCTACGAATTAAACAGAATAACAATAAATACCTATACTTCACTCCATTATCTTTTATCAGCTTCTTTTGAAATTTGGATACAATGAAAAATTTTCATTCTAACACAATGACATACCATTTTTTTAATGTTTGTCAATTTTTTAACGAGCCTTGTCTCTGAGACCCTGGTGACGGGTTGTATGACCCAACCGAGACATCGCGCTTCAGTACACCCTGTTTTCAAAGGAACAAAAAAATTACACAGACTTTTCCAAAGGTCCATTATCATACCTTGTTTCTTTTTAAAATTTATTCAAAACCGTGAAACCTGCCCAAATAACAATGACATGTACTTAATGACTTCTACGCCGAAGTTCAATCATATTTAGTAGTTTGGCCACATGTTAACACAATGTTCAAAGAGAATTGGTTTTAAGAAAAACCCATCTGATATTTTTTAGTTTCTATATTGTATAATGTTGCGCTCTGGCTTTAGGTCTGGTGGCGCGGGAGTTACAAGAAAATTGGTTTTGACATAGAAGGTAGGTACTACTTTAAAACACAAAAAAAGACAAACATTATCAGGGTATGAATAAGTTATCAATATTGAATTCCCTCAACTCCCATCATAAAAAAACCAATAAAGTTGGAGAACTTTGCTTACAGATGATTGAACCCGCGACACCTGAATGCAGAACCCAACATTTTGAACCAATTGGCTACAAATCTAGTCAAAATATGAACCATTTTTTGGAGACCCATCAACAAAAGGTTTCATAAAATTGAATGATTACGCTGGATAGAACATAGTAAGGACGTGGTAAGGATGGAAGAGGTATCACCACTAAAGAGAATTTTTATAATGACGATGTAGCATAACGAATGAGTCTTGGGGGACTTTAGATGGCTGGACGGTGTAGAGATGAAAATTTTAGTGTGTTAATCCCGATGATTATTATTACTACTTAAATGTGTTGGGAAACTTCCAAATAAGTTGGAGGTTCGTTTTGATTACAAGTGATTTATTTAAGTTATCGTAAAGTTTACAATGACTATCTAACTGGACTAGATGACCTAACTCTACTAGTAGGCTCTAAGATATTCAGAGTCTCCGAATCGCCATACTGGTGTCTGCTTCACTACCCGATGCCTTCGGCTATCATCGGAACCGTTTGTTTACTAGACATGAGCAACGATAGATGATACTGTTCTAGTATAATGCTTAACTGGCATTAGTTGGGATATCACAAAACTTCGTATAAATCAATGAAACTATATGACTCACATATAGACATATATGCCACAAAAACCATATCACAAAAACTTGAAAAAATAAAGCAAGGGACCAACGGCAGTTGAGACGAATCCTAGAAACTTAATCCTCAAACACGGCCAATCGATGAAGATTGATAGGATAACTTTCGGAAACTTCTCATCGTTCCCTAGCATGACTGCAGATCGCCAACTAATAAACAACAGTTCATAATGACTAAGTGTTCTTAATAAATTTGACGTTAACTGTTTTTTGTACATTAGCGATCTGCAGTTGTCCTATGGAACGTTGAGAAGTTACCGAAAGTTATCCTGTCAATCCTTATCGATCGACCATGCTAGAGGGCCTGAACTCTCCAAGAGTTGTAGAGTCGATTTTCTTTGTAAGTAATTTGTTAAAGAAATGGGTATGCGTTACAAAAATAAGGGCTGAAAATAAATGGTAGACACATCCTACCATTACACAATACCATCGTACTTCTGACGGATTTTCAATAAACGATTTGAAATCAATTAATAAATATATCCTTTGAATGATAAACCCCTCCCGTTTATTTGATATGGATGTGATATGACTATAATTATATAAATTGCGCAGCTTTGTAACCGAAAGCAATGGGATTGTGCGGCTGGCACATGTGAGCTGTTATTATTAATAGCTGAATTACAAACACGTTTTGATTGATTAAACGACATCTATACACAACAAAGCAGATTACACGGAGCCATGGCTTGTTTATCACACAATGCTACATTGTTCTGAAAATCAATCAATTTGTTATATTATCACATCATAATTTTTCACGGATGAACGAAAGAATGGGCGGATAATTTTCGCAGACTAAAAAAACTTCAAAATTTGAGTGCTGTTCTTTTCATGTTTAATTTATCAATTTGGCCATTATCATGATCGTATATTCTTATTCAGGTCTTACCTTATCCTTATCCTCCGACAAGGAGATTCCAAGCGTCCTGTTCTGTGCTACCGTACAAATTTCACGTCAGAGCCCACCGTTCGAGATTTTTTCGTGAAAATCAGACAAGAGGTAGCTAGGTAACTTTTTCATTGTTCAGATTTCACTTTGAACTCGGTAAAAACTTACGGCTAGCCTATCTTCATACTAAAATACTGTACTGTAAATTGATACCGTATTTCTACACACCTACAAAAATTTAAGAAAGTAAAATAATAAATAAATAGTTTTACAGTATAGATGAATAAATTGACGTATTAAACTACTACTGTATAGCCCTTACATTCTCGACAACGTTTTTTTTTTATTATGAAGTTAAGAGTCAACATTATATAAAAAAATATGTTACATTCTGTATTACGGTTTTTATAATACTCGTATTAATTACCCACTATCTTGATTTCGTTTTGCGTTATTTTGTCGTGTTGTGCCACCGCCTTCTTTAGCCGAGCCTCCTTTTTCTCATTTTTTTTTTCTAAAACCCGACAACATCAAAAAATCTTCCGGTGTAGGGATCAATCAGCCGAGTAACCAGACAAACGGCCACCCTGACTCAAAACTATCCAATATCAAAGGGTGATAAAAAAACATCAAGACTGTCACCGGAAAAAACAAATTTCTTTAACATTTTTTACTCCGATAATAATTTCAGGAATCAATGGTTAAATTAAGTCAAGTACTACGTCCCTTACCATATAAATGCAAAAATTGTCTATTTTATAACAAATTTATTTATCATCATTACATAGTATAAAATGAAGTCGCTCCCGATGTATGTGCGCTTAGATCTTTTAAACTACGCAACGGATTTTCATGCGGTTTTCACCAATAGATAGAGTGATTCAAGAGGAAGATTTATATGTATAATACATGCTTATTATAATAGATTCTAGGCTACAAATTTAAAGATTCAATTCAGGCAGCGGGCAGCTGGCAAGCGGGTGGTGGGGATTTTATAAAGGTTTAGTAATGGCATTGTGTTTCTCTAGCCACAGCAACGTGTGGCCGGGTCTGCTAATTTTATATAATTATTATTTTTATGATACCTAATAACTAAAAAATCACCCTTGATTGTAATGCTTTTTGTTCTAAAGGTACATGTGTGTCTACGCTTGTTTGTCTGTGCTTATATTTGTTAATTTTCGTATTCTTATATTTGTTATTAGGTACGTTTACCCTGACGAAGAAACCATTGGTTTTTAAACATGCCGATTATTGGTGGTTATATACAAAGTTATTTATTTTCATTTAATTACAATAGAAATTGATTGGGTACCTAGGTATCTGTTCAAGAACGAATTTGGATATTTGAAATTGGTCACCAAAAGAATAGAAAAATTAAGCCAACTTCGGGCATACACACACGCTCATAACCACTGACCAACTAATGCTTAGATCAATAATTCACACCAATTTAAAAGAAAACTGACGTGGCCAACTTACATAAGACATTTTGACTTCGACCACAGATAGATCAAGAAACTTTTGAAAATGTTTGATAAATTTCAACAGAAGTGAGGAAAAATTGTTACTTCTGGCAGATGGACACACCCCCAACCCACTTCTCTTTGGTGTGTCTCTCCAGTGACGGTGATAACGTCTGGGTGCGCATAAAACTGAAGACGAAAATAAGAAATTTAAAGCAAAGCCGTGTAACTGCTCGATGGGGTTGCCGGTAATTTTGCCATGTTTTTAGTGCCCTGTCTCCGAATCGCGAGATCTACAAGGTGATACCATTAGCAGTTTGCATACAAACAGGCCTAATATACTAGAAGCTCCCTACAAGGGCCCCGCCGGGACGAACAGCTTGGCAATAGCCGGATTTTTATCATAATTTTCTTCGCTGCTTCGAGTCCATAGTAGTCTCGATGAGATAGACAGCACACAACAAAAATATAAAGCAATAAAGAAGCTCTCTTTGCGGAGATAGACTGGGGACGATGTCTCTGATACACAAGGACGGTGGGACTGGAAATGGATTCGAAGCAAAAAATATGTGTTCCGGAATAATCTTCCGGTGTCCAATGACGTTACAATACAATCTAGACTTGCTATTGTCTCACAAACTCAAAATTAAATGTGGAAAGTAAGAAACACTTTTATTGGTGACCGAACGAAGGTTCAGTTTCGGCAAGTTTTGGCAAAAAAAATCTAGTTTCGGCATCAGTTTCGGATTCGGCAGATTTTCTGCCGAAAAAAAACCGAAACCGATTTTTTTTTAGATTTTAGATTTTCACGGCCAAAAGTATTTTTGTTGTTATTTTTGGGGTGTTATGCCGTGTTGCGTGTTACCTCCTCCTTTAGCAAACGTTTCGGATAGCGTTACAGTGCCCATCATCAGGGCAGATGTGTAATTATTAGTGGTGTAATGTGTTCTTATGTACTTAGAAGCAATAGATATTTAGACATGTTAAAAAACAGTAATTGAAGTACGTGAATTTTTTTTTGTTTTTATAATATTACTTCTATAAAACAAACAAAATTAATAATAATAATAATATCTTTATTTGGAAAACAAACAGCTTTACAAAGATACATAAAAAAGAAAGAGTGCTATAATAAAAATATATAGTGCTAAAAAAAGTGCTAAAGTAAGCCTAAAAACATGCTGATAATTTTTTATTTTTTTTAGTAGCCAGAAAAGAAAAACATAAAGAAAAACTAAGAAAAAAAATAGTTAAGAGAAGCTAAATTAAAACATTAAAAAAAAAACTAAGAAAAAAATAGTTAGGAGAAGCTAAATACTTAGATATGCATAATAAGAATATAGAAAAACACAATAAAGGGTAATGATATATGTATGTAATTAGGGAATATGTAAATATATTGCAAATTAGGAAAAGAAAACTGATTAATAATATAATAAATATAAATATGGATGTTAAGTGGTCTGTTGTGATGCATTACATTTATCTAATAGTGTTGGTTTGAATTTGTTGAAAGTTATATTTAAGATGTCTGTATATGTGAGGTGTGTGTTATGATAGTGGCAGGCTCGATGTATGAATTCATTTTGTAAGTAGTTGGTTGCGACCAGGAACTCTAGTATCTATTTTTTGTAAAATTAACAAAAAATGACGAAATATTTTAACTACTTCTTGGAACTTCTAGTTCGGTTGACTTCGGGTGAGTTCGTGGCTCGTATGTCACCCGCCATCATCAGCAAAATATTCCAATTAATGAGGTCCTTGTTGATTATTGATAAAAATGTTTGTTCTAAGAAGTAGTTTACATGTTTGTTAATTTTGATTTGTTTTATAGCAGTAATATAAACAAAAAAATTATTTTTTTTAAATATGTTAATTATTGTTTTTTTTTTTATTTCATTTAACACGTATAAAAATAATTTTGTGAATGTAAACGCAATAAAAATTAAAATATTCAATTAATAAGGTCCTTCCTTAATAATGTAGGTGTTGATTATTGATAAATTTTGGTTCCAAGAAGTAGTTAACATGTTTTGTTATTTTTTATTAATTTTGTTGTTTTCCGCCTTCAAGACCTAGACAAACCTCACCCCATGAACCCGTTCTAAAACACCAAACGTAGCGAACCACTTTGGGTGACCTATGGCAGAGGTGTTGATTATCCAATAAAGGTTCCCGGGGCGGCTGTACCCATTCCCGCCTCCCAACTTAGCAACAGCACTGACTTCGTAATTTGGCCTTTGCGCGCGCAGACCCAGTAGGTACCTACTTTAGTAGGCCTTGCATTCTCCAATGACGCGTAAAATCTTTGTGTGGAAAACAATTGTATTATTTATATTGTTAAGACAATAATAAGTAATAGCTTGTGTAAAATTAAATGTTATTCCTCGGCTTTTACTAGTGTTTGCCGAATAACGAAAAAAAAAATCATTACACAGAGGGCATTTTGGATTTTTTTTAATGCGGCGCACGGAAGTTTACTACGAAATCGTAGACAATACAATTAACTTGTTTTTGGCTTGCCACTTTGAGATTTCTACCACAGGATTCCGGAAAATATTTGAGTAAAAAAAAATATTATGAGTTTTGTTCTCCAGTGGCTTTGTGACGTGTTTTTATTTTTTTAATGTAAATAATAAAAAAGTTGTACGTATTGTTTCGGGGTGAAGGGTTGGTGTGGAAGAATTTTATAGTTAGTTGTGAAGAAAAAAATTGAAACATCAAAAAAGTCATCGGAGACCAAAGTTTCATCAACATTTATTACTCGAAATAATGTCAGGAATCAGTGGTTAAAGTAAGTCAAGTACTGAAATTGTAACGTCATTGCCGGTGGCGCTCCAGAAGCGACCTCTGTGGGCGGGGTCTTCAGCAGGGGCTTGACCTCAAATCAACTTGTAAGATATATCTATTGTTAGGTACTAGTAATCAATCTGACTTGATAAGGAGTAAAAAGCTTCATATAAACAAGGGTTCGATCAAAACCATTACGAAACTAAAGAAAGAGGTGATTCATCCAATTTCGGGCAATGTCTTCGGTAAGTACAACCTCCTAGAGTCGGCCATAGCTCACTAATTGAGAGTTTTTGCTACATCTGCAGTCTGCACATAGATTTTCCGCTTTATACCTATAGGTACTAAGGAAAAAAATTCGTATTAGAAGAGAGTAGGTACCTACCGATTCTCCTTTTTTCATTTATTGTATTTAGGAAACAAACTGAAACGGACGCCCTGAGCCTAAGATTCCTACCCACCACTTACCTATACCCTTTACCTTCCCAGAACTTCCTCTCCTTCGTTTCCCTAAATGTACCGTCCACACAGCATCCCCAAAGATGACATAGACCCCGAGGGAAATGGTTTTCCTCGGGAGCAAAAGTAAAAAAGATTTATTTAAATTGTCTGTCGGTTTACAAAGACATGATGTATTTTTATTATCTGTAGAAGTTGTAACTTTATGTATAATTGATAAAGCTGAAAAAAACACAACAATTGCTTTAACACCATTTTAAAAGCATTACGATAAACCGGTTTCTTATGAATGAACCCGATTGGGTTATCAGTTCTTAGCTCGCCTAATTTTACATAGGTGTTTATGTTTTTTTAATCATTGAACGTAATATTAGCAACTATCTACGATAAATTCGATAATTCAGCAACAAATATAAAAATACTCATACGATTGAATAAAATCCTTACAGACCACCCGCCTTCCCGTCCCTTATTTGTTATGTATACATATATGCCGTATTGGCGTAGTGTACCACTCTAAAGATGGCCGAATCATAGCTGAAACCGGTTACGGTCACAAATAATAAAGTGGAAAAAAGTTTGTTTAAATAAATTATTAAAATAACTAACCTACCTAACCTACCCGCCCCGTTAGTATCGGCTGGAAAAACCTGCCAGTTTATTCTTTCTAACCAATCTCACCAGGAAACTGGAACTAGCTGGTGATCGAGATTTCGAGAAACTCGAGTCAGATTTCATGCAAGATCAGAATGAAAATTATTGCACCGCACGAAAGGAATTCCTTTGCGTACGGACAACCCTTTCAGAGAGGACCTTTAAATTCAACCTAATCGTGCCGACTATACACTTGCAAAATTGTATGTTTAGTTGAGCAATGCCGACAGAAAAATAATTATTTCAACGCGTCTGATCAGATTGATCACGTATCACGTCGCGAACGCTACGTTTTTTTTGGTTTATTTATTATTTGAAAAAAAAATTGTTTTACAATTTTACAACATTATATAATATTTCACATTTCAATTACTCTCCTAATAAAGCAGGGGGAGGGGACAACTATACATTTTTACAACTATTTAAATTTAGAATGCATTTATTAGCATTTAATTAGCACGACATTACGACATAACACTACTATTACCGCCATCTATTGTTAATAGTCTGAACTACGAAGCAAAACTACTGTCTTGCTTCGTAGTTCAGACTACTTTTGCTTCAAAAATACTTTGCTTACGTTATTATCTATTAATTTCAACACTACCGCCATCTATTGATTTTAGTCTGAACTTCAAACTATTGCTACCGCCATCTACTGATTTTAGTCTGAACTACGAAGCAAATTAGTACACCACTACAATTTAAAATGAAAATATATTTTTGTTTTGAAAACATTTAATGTTTCCACTTTAGTTTAATACTATTCCAATAGAGTTCCGCAGCAGTGAAAAACAGCTTCATGTTTCCAAGAAAATTCTGTAATTTTTTTTTCTGCTTTATCATGATATCATCAATAATAATTAGGCTGCCTACAGATATGTAAGTTTTTTTTCCCTTTCGCAAGAACGCAAGTGACTTATACCAAAATTACGACACCGTAAGTCACTTACCGTAGTTTACCTATAGCACAGAAGTTACAAAAGTTGTTCTTTCGAAAGTCTTTTTACGCCTCCGGACTTAGGGCTTTCTTACAGCATAAGAAATCAGTTTGATAAGTTGAGATACTATAAGTAAGAAATGGTGCCAAAATGGGCTGATGCGAGATGTCAAAGGTTTTGTTCCCGCACAACCGCGCATAAAGTTACGTGTATAGAGGCGGCTATGAGCACGACGTAAATTAAACTTCTGTAAGCATAAATGACCACAAGTTGGATGCCTATACTGTGTTGTATATGTATATAGGTAAATGCTCCTGTGAGTAACTTATCAAAAAATAACGTAAGTAGTAAATTTTACTTATGAGTGATGTAAAGGCAACCTTAAGCCTGCAGAATAGGTAAAAATACACGTTTTCCTTGATGCGTGATAAAGAATAAAAATCTTCGATATTGATAGATACGTTTTTATAGTTTGTATTGTTTTTAAATGTTTCTACATAAACAAAATAAAGAATAACGTTTGCCGGATACAATGGATTAATTATTTGCCTCTCTCATGCCAATCAACACAATGACGCGTATTATTATTGTGATTGCATTGTGTATTTATATGCTAATACCTTGCTAATACGTAGGTAGGCCAATACAAGCAATAGCAAACAATAACGAAATCATTACCTACTTTTAAAGTGAAACAGTCGTAACTATAAGTCTAGATGGTAAATGTGGGTTGTAGATTCGTACCACATTCGTACCGTTGACCGTTGTCTGTGAATTTTATCAAATATTGACTCTGCGCTCTAAATTTTTGGCAACCTACTTTATTTATTTAAGATACCAGTTATTTTTGAGTTATTATAGCTCGGTTTACATTGTTGACAAACAATAATTAATAATATTAGGCAGGACATTGAAGGGACCGCCTCCAAAGGGGGGGGGGACCCACCACGATATGCAGATCTTCAGTTGTTGTTTGATGTTATATTACATTATTTTATATGTTCTGGAATAGGGAATCGGGAACATCATTGTGAAACATTCCAGAACACTCTCGAATGTTGTCCTGAGCGAAGCCGGGTAACCCAGCTAGAATAATATAAGAATGCAGTTGGTTTTTTCCGGGCTACGGCAAAATTACCTAGATTACACTAGGAGGTTTCAGCTACATCTGCGACTTGAAGATTTCACTTATGATGGCTGACCTCCTGTAAGAAAATACAATAGAAGAAAAGAGGTAGAAAACTAATATAATTGGTTTTTAGTTCTTATTGTAATTAAAAGATTCTCGGGAAGCGTGTTGGAGAAAAATATATTCCACCCGCTGTGTTTTGCACCATTTTCTTCACTACGAAGAGTTGAAACTTGCTTTGTGCGGAAAAATACTTGAGGCGGAAATAAGCATAAACACGTATTTTCCGCGAAAAGGTCGCGGGCATTTAGGTCATGAACAAAGTCAGTTCCGCAAAGAATATAATTATTTTCACGGAAAGTTGAACAAAACTAGTCTATTCGGATCCTCGTGGCAATGTCCGCGGAATATTTTTAGAATACAAGGAAATGGTCACTAACAGCTCCCGAAAGCTATCGATCTTGATTTTGTGTTGACGGTTCCAGCTTGGGCGTCTCTAGTAGGTACAAATTAATATTGTGACCAATTGGAAAATGGAAAATTCATCAAAACGATTTCTTGTGGGTAGCAGGAAGCAGCAGGCACGTTGTGTTACGGAAAGAATTATTTTGTCCAATAGAATAGGTACTATGTAAGTTCCTAATGTATATAAAAGTATAGGTACTTAATAATGATGTGAACATACTCCTACCTACAACTCTCGTGCAGATGACATCATTAAACAATTTTATGTGGTGATTATGTTCTATTTAGGTTTATGTTCGGGATTGGTTGTGTAGGTACATGGAGAAAGATCATCCGTGTACATATATAACCTGTTATCAGGATTGTATAATGTATTGTGGTGTTTGTACCTACTTATCTATCTACGTGTGGGGTATTTGGTGTTTTTACAAGACGGCATTCGCTGCAATATTTCCTTTCTTTACTGCCTATCAACGTTGTTATTTTTTTTCTTTTTTATCTGCTTTTACTGGTAACTAACGATTAGATTATTTCTTAAAACCCAATTTAATTCGTTGTGAGTGGTCTTACCGGAAACTCAAAGTTAACATAACATCATCGAACTATAACCCTAGATCTGGCCTTCGACTACAAAACGTCTCCATACTACAGTACTAGAGGTGTCGAGAGAAAAATCTAAGGTTGAATAATTATCACGCATCTAAACCGTGCGCTGCTTTAAATATTTGTATTTGAATTAGAATCATATCAGAAAAGTATTTTGTACGCATGATTCTCTCTATTTCCAATTTGATGCCAGCAAGAAGGCGAATGTTTATCGCCTCAGGCACCTTGGAAAAAAACATTAACGGTTCCGAATAATAGCGAATTCACCAATCTATTTCGATAAGGTAAACATGACGTAGGTACTATTATATACCAGATTGCTGAAATTTTGCGACGTGGTGCTTATCTTTGTGTTATTGTTTAGTTATTTTACGATTGATAAGAACGTGGTGTCGTTGTTATGTATCAGTTCAGATAAATTAAAAATGTTTTGTTGATAAACAATAACATAAAGTAGCTAGGTACCTGCACGCTTAGAAAAAAGTCATTTATTAGCAAGTAGGTACTAATAAATTACTATTAAGGAATGTTTTTTTCTAATCGTGTAGCTAGCTACTTCATTTTTATATATTTTTAAATTAATTAATACCTTTTCTGAAATGAACTTGCTGTCGCTAACAGTGGTCAAGACAAGGTTGAAATTGCTTCGTCACTTCAACGGCCGTCAATTTTCCGATCAGAATTTTGATATCTATATTTGATTCTTGACAAATTGGTAAAACTGTGAAATCAATAAGTACGATAACCAAATTCAACCACTCTAAACATTTTTATGTCTTCTAAAGGCTTATGAAAGGAATGTTGATCAGAATTTAGGCCAATACCCATTTCCAATAGATGATTAATGATTTTGCAGTTCTCTAAAAAAGCGTTTGTCACAACTTAACAAATTCAGATGTTTATAATGCAGCTGCTCATAAATTTTAGATTTTTTATCATAACTCTTCCGGCCTGCAACTTAGCGAGAATTATTTTTCTTCGACCGTTCTGGACCTCCGTCTCCGTATATACCTACTATTTACAACAGTATCTACGATAGAAGATGCAGGATAAATACTTACTTGCTTATGCCTGAATCCATTTTCTATTTCCGAAGATTCAAGGAAAAAAACTTAAATAATTCTGCGATGGAGGTGAGAAAAATTCATGAGACCTAAACGAAGATTTCTAAATTCTGAACTAAGTATTCTGTTTCCACTGTTTCCAGTAAGTGGATAAAACATAAATATATCCCGAAAGATCAATTATGATATTTTAACTAAAAAACTAACTAACCATGACGCCGTTTCACACTGAGTCCAAACTGTCCGGGACTATTGCATTCTCAGGAAGTGGGGAGGAAAAGAAATGGAAGGGGGAAGGTTTGACTTCAAAACCCGAATATCATGCTCTATAGATACAACTGTTTTGTTGAGATAGGTTCTTGTAATAAAGAAATTAATTATTGAAATAAAACAATAACTTTGTTCGTATTTTTTTCAATACCGACCGAAACCGCTCGGTATTGAAAATAAATAAATAATTAAATCGTAGTTACAAACCAAGTTATTGTTTTACTTCAATTAATATGTCAAACCACAAAGTGACTGCTTTCTACCAACATAAGAAAAGTATTGTTAATCACATACTTTTTTTCTTGAAAACGTTACAGCACCTATTCAGTAGGTGCAACTAAAAATGACGAAAAATGGACTCATCCACACATGATGCCATTATTAATATTTACGGGTTACCTACATATGTATGTTTGATATAATTGAGTGAAAGTTACATAAAGATACACGTTCTTTATAATCCGACCAAGCTGGGAAGCCATGCATGAAAATTTGTTGGGAATGTTGCAGTGGCGGTTTGCGGGGTTGAAAAATGGGGAGACACAAACATGTTTAAAAGTAAGCATTATGTTTACCTACACCTACACCAGTTTACCTACACCAGAAAAAAAACAATGGAACGGTTATTATTACATTTGTCAAACTATAATAATAATGTGCAAATACAAGACAGACCATCAATTGCAAATTCGCCGTACTAAATTAATCAAATAGACTCTTACATGAAATCAGCGGTTCTCGGAGGCGGACCCTATCTCTGCCTCCCCAGCTTATAATTGAATTGCGTTGCGTAGTAGCTCGCCGTGGCGAGCGGAAATCTATGGTAGTGAGACTAGTGAGACTAGCTAGTAATCTGAGCTAGTGAGACTATGGCATCCCCAATTGGGGTATGTTGTGAGGCTGAAGGTAGTGAGGAGGAGAAGAAGATGGGGAGGATGAAGGTAGGAAGTACCTAGCTACTCAAATCTGGTCACCAAACACGTCTAGAGCTATTTCAAGCAACATTTCAATTCTGGATGGTGGTCTTACACCATGGCAATACTGAGAGTATCTTCCACTCTGGATTGTGCCGCAACTATAGATAATAGTAAATTACTTTTAATGAATTACTACGTTAACAAAATTTTCTTAGTAATGGCTAGAATATCTATAGTAATAACAATAATAATTGGACAATTTGTAGAGCGCCGTTTTTGTGAAAAATCACCTCAAGGGAGCTTTACAATTCATTATGAATACCTTTATGAACTCATTATGAATTTCTAACAGCATGGAAGATCTACAGTCTCTCGTGTCAAGGATGAACGAAGTATGTATGAAGAATGAGTTAATGATGAATGTAAGTAAGTCTAAAGTCATGGTGTTTGAAAGAGAGAGTACGAAAACAGTATGCAATATAGTTGTGAATGATGAATACTTGGAGCAGGTGGATGAGTTTGTGTATCTGGGTAGTATGTTTACGAAAGATGGGAAGGCTGATAGAGA
Source organism: Limnephilus lunatus (assembly GCA_917563855.2). Lineage (NCBI taxonomy): Eukaryota > Metazoa > Arthropoda > Insecta > Trichoptera > Limnephilidae > Limnephilus > Limnephilus lunatus. Next base: position 55,161,853 of record OU830601.1, read on the forward strand.
TATTGAAAGAAGGGTGAATGCCGGTAACTCCATTAATGGAGGACTGAATGCCGTTGGCGGTAATAAAAAACTGTCCAAAGACGCGAAACTAGCCGTCCATAATGGAGTGCTGGTACCTACCCTGATGTATGGCAGTGAGGCATGGAACTGGCAGAGGAAGGATGAAAGTAGACTGAATGCTGTAGAAATGAGATCCCTGAGGCGAATGTGTGGTAAAACCATGTACGATCGTGAGAGAAACGTGGATATCCGCAAAGAATGCAAGGCTGATGTAAGCGTGATGTGTAAGATTAAGAAAGGGACTCTCCGATGGTTTGGGCACGTAGAGCGAATGAACGAGTAAAGAAGTGTAAGGAGAATATATGATGCAAATGTAAATGGTAGAAGAAGTCGCGGACGCCCGAGGAAGACATGGCACGACCAAGTGAATCAGATACTTGAGTCGGGCCATGTGAAGAGTCGGAATAATAGAAGAGCATGTATGATACGATGTATGAATGTGAACGAGGCAAAGAGTGTGTGCCAAGATCGAGTTGTGTGGCGGTCCGTCCTTTCTGCCTACCCCTGCGGGGAAATGGCGTGATGGTTTGTTAGTTATGAATACCTAGGTTCTATTTAATTTTATTATTTACAAATAGATACGAAAACATACTTACCTGCAGGTCACTTCCGATAAACACACTGTATTAGAAAGTTTATGCTTGGGAAAGATACGACTTTGCACGTGGAGGACATTATGTTTAAAACACTGGACATTGCATGACTTTACCTTTGCTACCCTCATCAAGGTTGGTTTTACATTTATATTTATAAGAAGATAATGCCAAAGTTGAGTTAATATTTATTTTGAAAGACTGGAGAATTGTAAGAATTTGCTTTATTTTTAGACAATTAGTTATTTACTATGTCGCGAGCCGTGAAGCCGAAGGTGAAAGGTTTTTTTTAAACTTATGGATACGACTGTCTGAAAAGATGAGTTTTTAGTTTAGCTCTAAATTCCGCAGAATCTGTTATCATTCTTAACTCGTGTGGCAGTCCATTCCAGGCTTTAGGTCAGTGATTCTTAACGGGGGCGCCAGCGCCCCTCTGTGGGCGTTTTGGAGGTCTAGGGGGGCGTTTTTAAATTTTTAGCATTTAGGGGGCGCTGCAGAAGTTCGAGAGGACATTTTATCAATATAGAAAATAAGCTCATTCACGAGCTATGCACACAAATGCACTGACACACTTTCTTTAGGTTAAACGATTTGATAAGTTTTGTTAAATAAATAACACTTTTACGCACAAAAATTTAAACTGAGGCATAATACTCAAAGTCAAAGTAATAATAATGTGTTTTATACTTCATAATTTTTTTTATTTGTAGCAGGAGCTTTTTAAATTTCGTGTCGGGGGGTGGGGGGAGGGGGGGGGGGGTTGGGGGGGGGGGGGGGTTGGGGGGGGGGGGGGGGCGCTGGATAATTTTACTGCGGTAAAGGGAGCAATTCTTTCAATACGGTTAAGAAACACTGCTTTAGGTCCTGACACTCCGAAAGCTCGCTCACCGAATTTAGTAGGTATCTGCTGTGCGCTTTGGTTCCTTCAACCTTCCGATAGCTGATGTTGCTGCTGACCTGAGGGTTGATTTTCGCGAATTGGAATTTTCTGGAATACACATTTCCGGTAAGTAAGCCGGAGCCATTCTGTCAAGGGATATGTAACTAAATATTTAATAAGGCAAGTTTTATAATGCGAAGAAGGCTGAGATTTAAAAAAAGTAATAGTCAATATTCCTCAACAAAGTACATATAGGTATACATATAGGCAGTAAATTCCGCGTCACCATTTATTTGTAAGCTGTGTTGTGTGAGTAACAAAAATAGGTATTAGGCATAAACATATTTGTATGTCTATGGTACTAGGTATTAGGTAAAGATGGCGGTGGATATACTGGTAAAAAGTTTCCTAAACGTCCCTACTTTATTGGTTATTTATAGCTGGTCTGTGGTGGATTTCCTTGATAGCTTGTGCCAGCCATATATCGGATGGTTCCATGTTCTGATCCCTGTAGCTGCAATAATTCAAAGATTCACTAAATTTATCGATCATTATTTTTCGGACAACTTTAGAGTCATTTTCATAACACTATAACCTCTGCGTATCTCTATAGGTATATTATAAATTAAAGTCATCCGCCGCGTCTGTCTGTTCGTGATAAACTCAAAAACTACTGAACGGATTTTCATGCGGTTTTCACCAATAGATAGAGTGATTCATGAGGAAGGTTTAGGTTAATTTGTCAAGATTTGTGTAAATTGATTGAAATATATAATTAAAGGAGAATGTCTATATTTGGTGGACGAGCGGGCTGGCAAGCGGGCGGTGTGGATTTTATTTGTACGCAAATCTACATTTTTATGTCGAGGTTGATGAAATTTTGAACATGTGACCTTCAAAACAAGAGGAAGATGACTATCTACATTTGATTTCGAAAACTCTTTGTAAAGCCCGGGCATCGCCGGAGACTTCAGTTAGTTATAAATCAACCTCTCTACATCAAGATCATAAATTATTATAGAAACAATAGAAATTCACAACTCACAAACGTATATTATAATAGGTATATATGAAGCGTGATAGGTAGGTACTAATGCAAATCGCGTATTATGTTCGCTCAGCGGCACCCCGCCTTTGTTTCCACCAACAAAACAAAATTTATGAATGGCTTTGATAGTCACACTTCGGCTCATTCTATGCCATATCTTCCTTGTTTCTATTATCTATGATCAGGTCCTATATTTTATGCCTAGAATCTTGATGATTTTGTTGTTACCCACTGGTAATAGGTATTATCACATTACTAATAGTCTTCGTTATATTATAAATGCTATTTGTACAAAGCCTTATGTTTTTCCAATGCAGTTTTTCATCACATACTTACATACTTTATATTATCGTTTCAATATTATTTGATAACAGTTCGTCTTGGACCTTGAATGTACAACATTGGACTCGACCAAAGACCAAAGAGTAGATTCATTTTGCCCGTGGACTCATACACCACACACACAAAACATAAATTACTATCCTACTAACTTGGATCTATATGCTTGGGTCACGCCATTCCAGAAAGAGCCACTTGCATGGAACTTTTTTCGTTATTTTTAATTAGGTATTTACTGTGCCCGTCTCACTAGGAAATTTATAGCAATGCATTTTTCAACACAATCAGTTTAAAAGTAATTTCGTGGGAGTTTTCTCTTATTTTAACTAACAACAGCCCGCATTTCACAGAATCTTTCAATCAAAGGTAACTAGTTATCAGTGGCGGTCTTCCCCTCAGGTCAATTAGTCAATAACCTCCCAAAATGATAAGATATAAAACATAATAATTACTACGAAATATTATACAATACATATCTAAACCACTGGTATTATTCTAATTTTTGGTATTAAACTGGCAATTATACTAATATACCCACGGACGTACAAAATATATGTACATGCCCTTACGTGCTAAAAGGCGTGTTATTTCCCCCTCCCATTGGAACCTTTTTTCGGAACCGGCTGGGCTTGCGAGAGCCCCGCGTTAATTTAAAAAAGGTGACGTCATCATTCTTGTCCGGACCAGTGTCGAGCTCTTATCGTACATTTTAAGCACGGACGTTGTATGCTATGGAACACATAATATGACATCGAGATACATGGCGACGCGAAACACAAAGCCGCTGTTTACTGGGGTAAGTAAATCATGAAACATTTGTAAAAGTGTCTACGGAAACAAAATATTCGACTATGAAAATACTCAGAACCTTACTTTGCGAATTTGGACTTGACACATCTGTTCATAACGTGGCATGCAATTCGCGCTCCCATATAAAAAGGTCTATTCATTCAAAAGCAGATTTTACTTTCAAGAACTAAATGGTGATATTATAGTGCGAGGTGACTATATACTGTTAGATTGATTTATTGGGGAATCACAAGTCTCTTTCCTCTCTCCGTCCCGCCATAGTTGGTTTTTACCCCTCATCTGTAAGTTCTCGTCTAGCTATTTGTATGTCTATGAATATACCTAAATACTAGTGGCACAATTTTTTTTGTAAATGACCTTCCACTTCTTGACCCCTAGAGCCGCCTCTGCTAGGTAAGTAGATCGGACAGCCAACGAACGAAACGAACACGTCTTAAGTGCAGTTGTACAGAGAAATTTAATTTGCTAATAAAACTTTAGGTAGGTACCTACCTACCTACCTGCAATAGATTACGGCTCTCCCACAAAACCTTACAATCATAAACACATTCAAATCATAAATAAAAAATGGCTCCGGAATACACGAAATGGACGAAATATTACAACCGAACACCGACTTACAGAAAAAACATCATTAGGACGGGTTGTTTCACAGAAATTCAAATGCCAAAATTTTCATCAAATGCCCATTCAGCGTCATTTTGTTTTTTTGGCAGTTAAAAAGTCCTCGTTAAATTCCGTTTCTAATTTTATTTATTTACAAACAGAAACAAACAGTACATTATATTATCCATTGGTGAGAAAAAAATTACAATTAATAAATATAATTCATGGTGGGTACCTAGTATGTGTTTCATTGTAGTGTCTTATTTATGGTGTGCATATTAAGTAATTACCGGGTAATGTGTGTAGTGGGAAGGTGTGTGTGTGTGTGTGAATATGTGTGTATGTATGCATGTAAGTGTGCGCATTAAACAATTTATATGATTGACATGATGCTCTTTTTAAATTTGAGCAGTGAATCGGAGAAAATGTCGATGTTAGAATTTAGATTAATATTATTTAATATAGAGATCCCTGAGGCGAATTTGTGGTAAAACCATGTACGATCGTGAGAGAAACGTGGATATCCGCAAAGAATGCAAGGCTGATGTAAGCGTTATGTGTAAGATTAAGAAAGGGACTCTCCGATGGTTTGGGCATGTAGAGCGAATGAACGAGGAAAGGAGTGTAAGGAGAATATATGATGCAAATTTGAATGGTAGAAGAAGTCGGAGACGCCCGAGGAAGACATGGCACGACCAAGTGAATCAGATACTTGAGTCGGGCCATGTGAAGAGTCGGAGTAATAGAAGAGCATGTATGAGACGATGTATGAATGTGAACGAGGCAAAGAGTGTGTGCCAAGATCGAGTTGCGTGGCGGTCCGTCCTCTCTGCCTACCCCTGCGGGGAAACGGCGTGATGGTTAGTTAGTTAGTTTTATTTATTTATTTATTTAAGGAACATAAACAGTCATAGTAATAAAAATACATACCTACTATGATTTTTATTACTATGACTTTATGATGACAAAAAAACAGACCAATTATTAATGTTCTCAGATAGGTATTTAGAAACATAAAAGTAACTGAATGTAAACTAGAAAATTTAAGAAAAACAGAAAAAATAAAAACAGAACTAAGCAGCAATTTAAAAAAAATAATAATACAGATGTTAATTCAACAAGTGATAAACATGTTATACACAATAATAAAATAATTAAAACAATACTTAAATAGACTGCGAAATAGGTATTTGGGTTGGGACGGGTAAGGGTAGGAGAGGGATAAGGGAAAGTTGCCACGCAAGTATTATAAAAATATAAGTTACAATAAATTTAGTCATGAATATGTGTTATTCGCACCTACATAGAATGTAATACAAAGAAATTCTGTATCGTTTATTATTAAAGTATTTACATGTCCTTTGTATAAATTCATTTTGGTTGGAATTAGTGTTGCATCTATCAATGTAGAAAAGGGTATTTTGTCTGCTGTATCGAGTCGGCGTGTGGAAATTTATTTTATTTAGCAGCTCCGGGCAGTCAACTTTTGAGTTAATAATTTTGTACAGGAGCATCTGATCAGCGACAAGCCTCCTATTGAGCAGTTTCGAGATTCGAAAATGTTTCTCGATTTCGTCGTAAGAATTGTATATGTTGAATGATTTAAAATTGAGGAATTTGAGAAATCACTCCTGAACTCTTTCTAACCTGTTAACATAAACAATATAGCGCGGGCTCCAAACCTGTGAACAGTATTCCAGGTGAGGACGAACATGTGAATTGTACAGAATCAGATAAGTCTTAGTGTTTTTGAAAAATTTGCATGTTCTCAGTACAAAGCCTAGACTCTTTGTTGCTTTGGTGACAATATTATCAATGTGTTTATCAAAGATAAGTTTAGAGTCCAAAATAACCCCGAGGTCACATATATAATCTTTATTTGTTAACAGAGATCCAGAAATAGTGTATTCATGCAGTATTTTTTATGGTTACGTGTGAATGTGACTTTGCAACATTTGGAAATATTGATAAAAAGCTTATTTCTGAGACAGTAATCCGTCAGTCGGTCAAGATCTTCTTGTAAACGCACAGAACAGTCATGGGAGCTTATAGGAAGGTATATCTTCATATCGTCGGCAAATAGTAAAATTTGAGCGTTGTGAAAACATGTCGTAATATCATTTATATAGATAGAGAAAAGCAAAGGGCCCAAAATGGACCCCTGAGGCACACCAGAAGTAATGATTTTCCAGATGGAAGAAAATCCACCTACTGTCACAGCCTGGGACCTGTTTGTTATGTATGAAGATAACCAACGAAGAAGATCCCCATGAATACCATGATTAGCAAGTTTCCTAAGCAGGATCCTGTGGTTGATCTTGTCAAAGGCTTTGCTATAGTCAGTATAAATTGTATCAACTTGCACACGTTTATCCATAGAAGCGCATCGAAGAGCATGATTGATTGGCGAATTAGTTGCTGCATTTGTCTTGTAATTAAGCGTGTGGAATAGTTCTGTATGGCGTGTACGTCTTAACGGTATGTTAAAATTAACTTGGGAAAGAAGTTCGGTACAGTCAATGTTATTATTTAAAATTTTGTATATAAATGTCAAATCAGCTATTACTCGTCTTTGATGCAAAGTTTGAAATGTGCATTCATAGTTATTGTTGAATTTGAAGGTAAGATATTTTATAAATTTGTTTTGAATATGTTCTATGCAGCGCCGGATCTGCCATACGTTCAAAAACGTGCAAAAACCTGGCGCCAACTCCGAAGGGGCGCCGTGAGAAAATAAATATTGTATTAAAATCTAGTTATAATATTCCGTGAATCGTTTAAAAATTACCCATAGTACGAAATAATTATTACGCTCTAGCAACACTTTTCAAAGAAACAGAATGCGCACGCATCAACGGCTTACGAATTTATAGTCAGTTAAAGAATTTTTTTACAAATTCCATATATTTAGTTAAAACGTAAGATCTATTTTTCCATATATCTTTTACGACGAATGGGTGCGATCCAAATTCAATAACCAATCACAGCGCAATATTTTTTGTTCTGGTGAATCAAACAAACCGACTTGCGCCTTTCAAAATGCTGACAATTTTAGTTAGTGTGTCGTACGTACGATAGCTATTGTTTTATTTTGTACGATTTAAGTCTCTAGGAGAAGGTAGTTAAAGACCATTTTCTTATGAAATCTTCAGTAAATTCCATTAACAAAAGTATCGCACGGTTTGCAGGATTTGCAGGTGACAGGTTGCAACGTGTTGACAGTTTCATCATTGATTTGACATATTATTTGAAGTTCGTTAAATGTATAATTAATATCTATTAGATTTGTTGGATTTGTTATTTTACGGTGTCAGTGTAAGCGTCTTTCGTAAGCCGTTGATACCATACGTCAGTGTTTAGTGTTTGTATGGTGTTTGTTCGCTCAATTTGGTATTAGTTAGCTTAACACAGGGGAAATGCAAGATACAAATTTGAGGCTTATTAGATTTTAGAGCTAGTCAGAAGCTGTAGATGCTATTCTTGTGTTGTACGTTGCCATGAGAACGTATATGTATTCGATTATTCGCGTTGGGTATATACGTAAACGCAGTAAATCTCAAGAATGTCTAATGGAACTAGTTCAGCGAAACCACCCGCATTGTCTCGTAACCTATATTTTAAATCATGGTACGGGCACAAAAAAACAATTCGTTGAATTATTTTAAAGCATAACTTGCAAAAAGAGTTTTTCCTAAAATAATTAAAATAGCACCATAATTTTATGTTTACCCAATAGATTCAGAGAGTATAGGGCTCCTGGCGATTCTCTCTTTAAAAAAAACGAGTGTGAGAGCTACCGCCAGGTCACTTGGAAAAGTTACACCCTTTATATGTCTTGATTTTATTTGATAAATTAGTGTAAAAAAATAACAATTAAATAAAAAAATAAAAAAAATAATTGGGTGAACGAATTTTTAATCAAAATAAAAATGTGGGGGGGGGGCGCCATCGGTATCTACTGCACAGGGCGCCAGATTTCGTAGATCCGGCCCTGGTTCTATGCTATCTATGTATATTTTGTACTGCGGGTTCCAAATTGGCGAGGCATATTCCAGTATACTTGCCTACAATACACGACATCTTTTTTCAGGCCGATTCCAATTAGACGTGGGCAAAATTGAAAGATTGAATTAAATGAATAAATTCAATCTTGTGACACACTCAATCTGATTCTCATTTTCAAAAGGAATTAAATCTTTATTTCTTACCCTTGGCCTTGCATCCTACGATTTTTTAACAGCACCATATTTCTTTCAATTTCTAGTAATTTTTTTTACAGTTAAATAATTCATGTTATTTTGAGGTAAGAAAATAATAATGTACTCTGTAAATATTGGATATTTGTTGCGCGGATAGGTACACCTACTACAGGCGGCGCGCGCCGCGAAATTGCCTATCACGTGTAGTATCCCGCGTAGTAAATTTATACAAAAAAACCCGTAGGCCAGAGAGTTCCCGTCCCCAGTCCAAGCGACAAAACCACCAACCGGCTGAACCGACAAGCGATCGAGTCAGCCAAGAGTCAAGTAATTCTGAATTCCGAGTGTCGCGTCTATTTCACAGTCGTCCCGCCAGTCCTAATGTTCGTCATAGTCACAAGTCTGTTCAATTCTCAACCCCAATCTCTGTTTCACTTATTCAATGAATCAAAACATTTGTGACGTCGTCGTACCAAATCACAAGTCCCACGGATCGAGTCGATCATCGGATCGTACTCAATTCTAATCTGTTGAAGATATCGAGTCATTATTAGGTCCGCGGAATGCAAGCTATTCAAGTCACAGCAAGACAAAAGACACTTATTAGTCAGAAGTTCCTAATTCATTCCTTGATGCCCGCAGAGAATCGGTTCGTCGTTAGTTCCCGCGCGGCCAAGCAGTCATCTTTGGGCGAAACTTGAACGGGACCCTGAACTTTTAAAGACCAAAATGCGAAAGTTAATCCTATATTTTTTCTCCCAAGACCAAAAAGCGGAAGTTAATCCTATATTTTTTCTCCCTCACACGCGCGTAAATTATGCAATGCGTTTAGAAACAACGATGTTTATTTATATTATTGTTTTTATGGTATCTGTCTACCTAGCCGTAAACACTAAACAAAACATCAGTGAATCAGTCGCTGGGTATTAGTTCATTTATGAGTCGCTGTCGGACCGTGATGATGTCAAGTGATTTATTCCTTTATTTTAGTAATAAATTGTATGACGCGTGTCGCTCAGACTTTTAATTAGTTTTTATTCGGCGCATTGTTTTAACTTCACCATTGAGGTAGGTGCATTTAAAAATATATATTTGAGTGAAACTTATTCCAGGTGACCGGATCGGATATATGAAAGCGCGATAATAGTATGTTTTTTATGTGAATACCGCAAGTCCCAACTGCTCCCGTCTGGAGCTAATGAGACTATGGCATCCCCAATTGGGATATTTTGTGAGGCTGAAGTTAGTGGGAAGTTTAGATCACGTGAAGTAGAACAATTTTAAGTTTAATTAATAAAATAAAATTATTGAAACTTTAGGGTGAACCACAAAAACTGATTAATTTTAATATTTAATTGCTAGTCTAATATAAATACATTTTTCTTGTAAATTTTTTTTTTGCAAAATAATATCTAAGTAGGTACACATTAAAATATTTCATTAACCCCGTCGCGTTTCGTTTTTAGTACCTAAAATTTTTCAGAACGACATATTTCACCCTAAGAAGAGTTCTTTGCGTAGTGAAAACTTCTTTAGCACCGTTGTGATTTGAAACTCGATGAAATGACAAATAACGACAATAAAAAGAGTCAAACACATGCATCTAAAAGGTGTAGTCTGCGAGAGACTGGATAGTATTATCGGTCTCCTCTTTGTTCGGTTTTTCGTAGCCTTACGGCCTTCTCTTTGTGCGGTGCTCTTCGTAGCCTCCCCACTCATGTCTACTTTAGTTTTCTGAAGTGAAAACCGCGTATTAGATAATATATCTATGTATACATATAAATAAGGTATTTTTTTTTAAATTAATTGAATTAAAGGAACGAATAAAAGGAATCAATTCAAAAGGCCGGGGGAATCAGACTGAATCGGTTCACTCCTGGGATTGAATCTGCCCATGTCTAATTCCAATAGAGACCAATGTCAACATTTTTCGCTTTACGCGATCGCTATTTTCATCTCTATTTTCATATCTATGATTTCAATTGTCATCACTGCAAACAACACATGAATCATGCTGTTTAATGAGTGGGGAGGCTACGAAGCACCGCACAAAGAGGATACCGATAGGCTACGAAGCACCGCACAAAGAGGAAACCGAAAGGCTACGAAACATCGCACAAAGAGGACACCGATTATTATCTCGCAGGCTAAATCCTATGGATGTAAATGTTTTTCTCTTTTTGGTGTCGCTCGCTTCCGTTTCATCGAGTTTCAAATCACAAGGGTGCTTAGGAAGTTTTCACTTAAAAAAATCTAACAGATGAATAATTTTTCTAAGCTATTTGAATATCTTTGCAAGTTGCTCATTGGACTACGCCATTCCGGATTCCTGTACTTAGGTACCTTCTAATATTATTACAGTAAGTTTACTGTTCGCCATGTTTCACTATTGATCCAGTACGATTTTCTACAAGTTTGTATGTCTGCAGCATAAATAAGTCTGCAGTCTGCAATGGGAACTGTGAGTTTCTGAGTATTGTCGGGGCGTTTGACTTGCGCAGATTCGTTAGGCATTTATTTGCGACGTTGCTAGTAATGCTAGTTGCTATTCAGTTTCCACGTGCCAGAAGAAACACGTGTTTGAAAATACTGAAAAGAATAAACATTTCGCAGTTACGAATAAGACTATAACGCATCAAAACTGAGCGCTGTTTAGTGTTCAACACAATGAAACAAGATTACAAAGAACTAGTACCTATCTAATCTAGGCAAATATTTTTCCTGTTTAGATAATAATACATGTAATATATATTATGTACCTAGGTATTATATTATGAACCTATTCTAAAACAGTCAGGATCAAGGACACAAGTAGTGTAGGTAATAAAAAGGAAATTTATAATATTGAAATATATTTAGGTACCTACTTGCTTACTGTCGTTCAAGATGTACCTATAAGCTTCAGAATTGAAATAATAGGTATGTATAATTTCTGCTAAAGAGGGGAGGGAGATTTAAAAATTCAACGATATTCCGAAACATGTCTGAATTTTGATTTAGATTTCCGCAAAACATTTCAAATGTTATTTTTGTGTTTTGTGTTGAACAGCTTCAAACTCACATAGAATTTAGAATTATCTATGTTATTTTTATTTTTACATTAGCTCCACCCGGTAGGCCCTGAGGGGAATTATTTTCCTCAGGGCCTCCCGGTTGGTCTTTGGGAATGCTGTGTGGAGGGTATTTTTAGGGAAGGAAGGAGAGGAAGTTCTCGGAATTAAAAGGTATTAGTGATGGATAGGAATCTGGGGGTCAGTGTGTCCAGGAACTGACTTACGTATGAATCCATCCCTCCCACTGCGGTGCAAGGCGATGTTCTGGAGAGTACGGCTGGAGAAGTCTAAGGGACTCCCTCAACCTTCTCTCCCGATCCGGCCTGCCATGCAACTGGTGGGCAGACGCCTCCGCCGCCAAAACAAAACAAAGAAACCTCAACTAACAAACCTCACCTCATGAACCCGGGCACCCCTGCTAAGTCACCAAACGTAGCGAACCATTTGGGGTGACCCGGGGCGGGGTACCCATACCCGCCTCCCAAATTGTAAATGTGTTATTAGATACTGTTAAGGTAGGTCCTCTAGATATTTTATATTGTGGAGCACATTTTTGGAAAAAATTCCTAATTCCGCTTATTTTTAAATATGCCCATTGAAACACATTGAAGTTAGTTTTATACATCCTAATTAGAAAATTTATTATTTATTAAAAGAAGGTTAATGTAGAGCGCGAACCAGAATGACACATATTAAAAAATTCAATTTACTTGCTGAACTTTCCCGGCGTTGCCAGGGCTTTATGCAGAGTTTTGCGAAATCAGTAGTTGAAATTATTAATTTTCCTCTTATTTTGAAAGTCAAGTGGGCAAAATTTCATCAACGTTTAAGGGTTGGGAAAATAAGATGGGAGTGCTTTTCAGAAATCTCATGTAGACGGTGGTCTTCCTCTTAGTTTGAAGGTAAGGTGTGCAAAGTTTCATCAACCTTGGAATAAAATTACAGATTTTTATGCAAATCAAATCCACGCCACAATCAGGCAATCAAGCTTATAATATTTTTATTTTATTTTTTTATTTTAGCGACTATATAAAATAATTGTATATACAAAATATAATGGTGAATTTAAGAAAAAATATTGTATTTCTTAGTCCTCCTCACTAGGGTAGGGGGTCCTGTGCCGAGGCGGACTAAAGTTATTTCGATGTAGTTTATTTGTCTTCTATGTCGTTTTTAGTAGGTTTTTTCATTGACCTCTTTCAGCCACATTTTTATTCTTGATTTATATTCATTAGAATTTTTCATTAGTTTTATGTCTTGGGAAAGGATGTTGTGGAGTTTTGTTGCAAAGTATCTATGTGTAGTTTTTTTGTCCGAATGTGGTTTTGTAACTTGGAATTTTTTTATCATTTTTATTCAATCTAGTGTTATGCATACCTACACGGTCTAGTAAAGGATTCAGTATTTTTTAAAAGCTTCAATAATATATTTTTGGCATATATTTGTTGTGCATTTGGCGGACCGCCACCGGGGGGTGACACTCGGTCGGGTGGCACCCCCCCCAATCCCTCAATTCTCTAGCCACCCCCCCCCCCCCTCCCCAGGACAGACCAATTTTTCATGAGTCGAAATTAGTGTTTGTCAACTTTAACGGGGGGGGGGGGGGTGACGTTATCCGCCCTTTCCGCCCCGGCTGCCACCCACACTAGCTACGCCACTGCGTCAAAGCTATTGAAAATTTCAATTGAAGGCATTCTAATGGGTACTTTCAATATGGTATTTATGATTCCTTTTTGAATCACATTCAGGTTTCAGGTATGTACATAGGTACTTACGTGTAGCAGATCCCCATCGTATAGATAAAAGATTTAAATCTGGTTATCTACTTATTATTTGTCATTAATTTGAAGTTCTTAAATTAGAGAGGGTGATAAACAGTACCTACCTACCTAATGTTATTATTTAACTTTTGACCTCTCCAGCAGAACTCTGTTGGAACATCGCCTTGCACCCCAGTTGGAGGGATTGATTCATACATCCGCCACTCCTGTAGATACTGACCTGATCCCCAGATTCCTACCCACCTCTCATACCCTTTTCCTTTCCAGAACTTCATATATATTTTTTATTCATTTTAATGACTTTTCCAAGGAGGTGTTGAAGTCGCGTGATTCTAAAATGTCGCAGCACCCATTGTTCAAGATGAGTAGATATTTTTTAGAGTGTGAGTCTAATAATTTAATACAAAAACAACAGTTTTTGTTTAAACTTTTTGTGTTAGAAATTAATAAAAAAATATTATTATTATTTCTTTCATTTTCTCAAAAGACCCTCCATACGGTGTACCCAAATATGACATAGGCCCTGAGGGAAATTATTTTCCTCGGGGCCTCCTGTGTGGAGCTAGTGTAAAAAAAACTTTCTTATTATAAAGTTTTTTTTTTAAGGTAAAGGCAATCAAATTAAATTGCGTAGTGATCTCGGTGTTGTCATTAAAATATTTTTACTGTAAATATGACAAATAATATTTCCAAGTCTTATCGTAAAACAATGCGGTGAAAACAAAATGCAGATAAGAAATTAGTAATTCCCTTGTCTAGAAAATACCAGAGAATACGTTTTTGTTCCACAATGCAAACAATACAATCGTTTCAGGTGCACTTTTGATTGTTCTGAATCCAGTGGAGTATGTAGTGTAGGTGTGTAGGTACCTACATATACAATAGATAAATATAAACCCTTTCATAAAAGAAAGACGATGTTTGAACTATGACAAAAGTCATCAAAAGTTTTTTTTAAATATTAACGTTACCTATTTTACCAATTTTTTTATATTTATTTTTTCTTCACTTATAATGACTTTTTTCCAAGGAGGTGTTGAAGTCGCGTGATTCTAAAATGTTCATTATCTACCCATTGTTCTAGATCTAGATGAATAGACATTTTTTAGTCTGTTGAGTCTAATATAGTGTAATATAATATCAAGAATTTTGGTTTATTATAATAAATATCTTCATAATTTAGCGCTCTAACTTTTTGTAGTTTTTTCCTTGGTCGGTAAAAAAGGCGATTTCTTGAAGAAGGGCAGACACTGAAATTTAAAATAAAAACTTTCGTAGGGAAGCGGTGAATTAGTGAAATTTTGGAAAATCTGATGCAGAGGTTTGGGAAAGTTTGGGATGTCTCGTTATTACTGTCTCGTGGCTGAGAGAGAAACGTACAAGCACCTGCCTACCTGAAATTTAAAATAATAATAATGACCCTACAGCTGAATACAGCTGGTTCAGTTAGGGCGAGGTAGGTACACGAACAAGCTAAACTTGAAACACGTTCGTTATTATACCATAACTAGCTGGTTCCCGGCATGCGTTGCTATGCCATTTAATAAATAAATTGTTTCTCCCTGCGTGTCCTTTCCCGTACATCCCGTTCCCCTTCCGCCTCCCCTTCCTCTCCCGCGTCCCCTTCCCCTCTCGCGTTCCCACTCCGCCTCCTCCACCTGCCCTCACCCAACTCCACTCACCCCTTCCCCCGTCCCGCGAACCTCACTCCAGAGTTCTCGGGAAAAAATCGTTGTATCCATAAAATATATTTGTAATTTATTTGTAATGTCATTGAATGGTTGCAGGTAGGTATGTAGGTACCTACCTATCGCGTAAAACATTATTGTTAAGGAAGTTAAAACTCTATTCAATTAGCTCTCCATAGGGTTAAACTCACCTAATAAAAATAATACAGCGCCATTGAGGTGATTTTTCACGAAAACGACCCCTTATTAATCAGCCAAGCATTATCAATTCGAATAAAAGGCTTAAAACTTATAAAAATATTGAACTAAACAAAATCAAACAATTTTGAACCTGGCGAGTTTTTTGATCTTGACTCAAGGGCCTTCTCCTTCTGGTATTAGTTCATTTATGGCCTTGCTCCTGACATACAGCATACAGCATTCATGCAGCCAAGCTTTTCGAATTCTCTTCAGTTTCAGGATGTTTCAGCATGTTTCGGCTACGACAGCTGATTTTGAAGCGACGCATGTCAATGTTCTGTCAAAAAAAAACAACATTGACCTTCACACAACTTGCAGACAACAATGCTCGGTAGCTTAACTATACATAAAGACGGTCACACTTTCATACATTTTCCTATATTTGATGCTGTTCATGATGATGCAATATTACTAATATAAATATTTACATTCATTATTTTCGCTGTAGGTAGGTACTATTAATTTAATGAACAAAAATAATGAAATTATTGTGAAATAGGTACGGCTTTGTCATCCTTCCAGTACATTCGTTTCAGTTACTTCGCTCTGTCGCCGCAGAGGCGCTAATCCTGACTGACGTCATGCTTGATTTTAATAACAGAAACTACTAGTGCCAAGTGAATGTTGTCTCTTTTTAAACCCTGCATAGGAAGAGATAGCACTGGTGTTACCTTCGTGATTTTTTTGTTACTACAGGTGTCGTTATTGATCGTTTTCTGTGTGGCTATATAAACGACGACTCGGCCAGCTGACGCATAGTTTTCTACTGAAATTGAGAAGTACTGAACGAGAGTGAAAAGAGTCTTCAGAGCTGCGAAGCCATTATTTAAAAGTGAATATTTTTATTGTGAACGAATTGAATTATCAGGTTAGTTGCAACAGATTTTTTTAATAATTTTGATTTTAAGAACTTTGGTGGAAATTTTATTATTTGCTTTTTGGTTATCCAGTTCTGAAGAATATTTTTTTATTGAACGCCATCTTGGGCGTTGTTTTTCCTAATTTCAAGTTTTTGTCACCCTAAGCCGTTTATGTTATATTATAATAATTACACAGCCGTCTATATACTAAAAGCATTATTTTCGGTAATCTTTTCTTGAAATCTAGTAATAAATTGGCAAAATAATCGGTAAATTTGTTTTGTGTACGCGTAACGGTCGCCATTTTGTGAATCACAGTTTCTCTTTTGTCACGCAACAAGATCGTTTTCTTTTTTCTCTATCGATTGGATGTGAAACAATTTGACTAACTGAAATTATTGTTCACAGGCAACAACATGCAGATTTTCGTGAAAACCTTGACTGGCAAGACGATAACTTTGGAGGTGGAGCCTTCCGATACGATTGAAAACGTGAAGGCAAAAATTCAAGACAAAGAAGGTATCCCTCCAGATCAGCAGAGGCTGATTTTCGCTGGCAAGCAGTTGGAAGACGGCCGAACCCTCTCCGATTACAATATCCAAAAGGAATCCACCCTCCACTTGGTGCTCCGTCTCCGAGGAGGCATGCAGATCTTCGTAAAGACCCTTACCGGAAAGACTATTACTCTAGAAGTTGAGCCTTCTGACACAATTGAAAATGTCAAAGCCAAGATCCAAGACAAGGAAGGAATCCCTCCAGATCAGCAGAGGTTGATCTTCGCAGGAAAGCAGTTGGAGGATGGACGCACCCTTTCCGACTACAATATCCAAAAAGAATCTACCCTTCACTTGGTCCTCCGTCTGCGTGGTGGAATGCAGATTTTTGTCAAGACCCTTACTGGCAAAACCATCACCTTGGAAGTTGAACCCTCAGATACCATTGAAAATGTTAAGGCTAAGATTCAAGACAAGGAAGGAATTCCCCCAGATCAGCAGAGGTTGATCTTTGCAGGAAAGCAATTGGAAGATGGACGTACCCTTTCGGACTACAACATTCAAAAGGAGTCAACCCTTCACTTGGTCCTCCGTCTGCGTGGTGGAATGCAAATCTTCGTCAAGACTCTGACTGGTAAAACCATAACACTCGAGGTTGAGCCCTCAGATAC
This sequence comes from Limnephilus lunatus, assembly GCA_917563855.2. Taxonomy (NCBI): domain Eukaryota; kingdom Metazoa; phylum Arthropoda; class Insecta; order Trichoptera; family Limnephilidae; genus Limnephilus; species Limnephilus lunatus. The sequence continues at coordinate 55,179,175 of OU830601.1, forward strand.
CATTGAAAATGTTAAAGCCAAGATCCAAGACAAGGAAGGTATTCCCCCAGATCAGCAGAGGTTGATCTTTGCTGGTAAGCAACTTGAAGATGGTCGTACCCTCTCTGACTACAACATTCAGAAGGAATCTACCCTTCACTTGGTCCTCCGTCTCCGAGGAGGTATGCAGATTTTCGTGAAGACCCTTACCGGCAAGACAATCACCCTAGAGGTTGAGCCCTCTGACACAATTGAGAATGTGAAAGCCAAGATCCAGGATAAGGAAGGTATCCCCCCAGATCAGCAGAGGTTGATCTTCGCCGGAAAGCAGCTGGAAGATGGACGTACCCTCTCTGACTATAACATTCAGAAGGAGTCCACTCTTCACTTGGTCCTCCGTCTCCGTGGTGGTATGCAGATCTTTGTCAAGACTTTGACCGGCAAGACCATTACACTGGAGGTTGAACCCTCGGACAGTATTGAGAATGTCAAGGCCAAAATCCAGGACAAGGAAGGTATCCCCCCAGATCAGCAGAGGTTGATCTTTGCCGGAAAGCAGCTTGAAGATGGCCGCACTCTCTCCGACTACAACATCCAGAAGGAGTCCACACTCCATCTTGTCCTACGTCTGCGTGGTGGTATGCAGATCTTCGTCAAGACTCTGACTGGGAAGACAATCACCCTCGAGGTTGAGCCCTCCGACACCATAGAGAATGTTAAGGCCAAGATCCAAGACAAGGAAGGTATTCCCCCAGATCAGCAGAGGTTGATCTTCGCCGGAAAGCAGCTGGAAGATGGACGTACCCTTTCTGACTACAACATCCAGAAAGAGTCTACACTCCATCTCGTCCTTCGTCTGCGTGGTGGTATGCAGATCTTTGTCAAAACCCTGACCGGGAAGACCATCACCCTAGAGGTTGAGCCCTCAGACACAATTGAGAATGTGAAAGCCAAGATCCAGGATAAGGAAGGTATCCCCCCAGATCAGCAGAGGTTGATCTTTGCAGGAAAGCAATTGGAAGATGGACGTACCCTTTCCGACTACAACATCCAAAAAGAGTCGACCCTTCACTTGGTCCTCCGTCTGCGTGGTGGAATGCAGATCTTCGTCAAGACCCTGACTGGCAAGACCATAACACTCGAGGTTGAGCCCTCAGATACCATTGAAAATGTTAAAGCCAAGATCCAAGACAAGGAAGGTATTCCCCCAGATCAGCAGAGGTTGATCTTTGCTGGTAAGCAACTTGAAGATGGGCGTACTCTCTCTGACTACAACATCCAGAAGGAGTCCACTCTTCACTTGGTGCTCCGTCTCCGTGGTGGTATGCAGATTTTTGTCAAGACTTTGACCGGCAAGACAATTACCCTGGAGGTGGAACCCTCAGACAGTATTGAGAATGTCAAGGCCAAGATTCAGGACAAGGAAGGTATCCCCCCAGATCAGCAGAGGTTGATCTTCGCTGGTAAGCAACTGGAGGATGGACGCACACTCTCTGACTACAACATCCAGAAAGAGTCAACCCTTCACTTAGTCCTCCGTCTGCGCGGTGGACAAAACTAAATTTACAATGATCTTTGAAAGAATCTGAATTTATAGTAAATAATAATTTATTGCTACATATTTCTTTTGCAAATTTTATTCAAATAAACTTACATTCTTCGACATAAAATAAAAAAGTTTTTCCTTTATTCCCTCCTTTTGCAATTTTGTTAATAAATATCTTGTCAGAAATTTATTGGTTGATTTAAGACATGTTTTGCTTTGAACATTATCTCAAAGAAATGTTTAGTTTGATGATATGCAATTATTGTTACATGGAGGTTATTTCGACGAGTTTCGTATAATTCAAATTGATGCGAGTTTGACATTTACATTAAAAAAGTCTAAGTTTATTGTAGGTAAAGTCATGATGCCCATGCAACATATTAAACCCATTATCATGAAAGTCTCATCTGATATAAAAAACAAGATAATCACAGCCTCTAGAAAGAAGAAATCAACTACCACAAAGGAAATCAATTTACCAGGGACTGACCAACGCTTTTTTATCAACGAGCACCTTACTATTGCAAATAAGGTGCTACTAAACAAAACAAAAATATACGCCAAAGAAAAGGGTTTTCGTTATGTATGGGTATGGAACTGCAAAATTTTTCTTCGAAAAAACGATACATCTCCAGCGAAGCTAATCTCAAGCGATGCAGACCTTGGAAGGATGACATAGTTCTTGCATTTTTCTTTATTTTTTGTAGAATTTATTATAATCTAGATTTTAGCAAAACATTTATCTTTAAACTTAATGTATATCGCATCCCTCACTTTATCATCATAATGACATTTACATATATATATACTCTATTAAAACCCACACTAAATGTGATTCTAACCATCCTTATCTGTATCACCTATAATACTACTTACCGTCTTTACTGTCAACACATAAATACACAATTCGGCGTGTTACCAATTACACGGCCACTACATTTGCGACGGGGTTCTTCCTTATTTAGTCTAGTTAATATTAATATCAACACATTTTTAATGAATACTTTTTGTAAACCATGGAAAAAACTATTAATTTATTTTTTATCACTAATTAGGATAGTCTCGAGCTTATTTCTCTACACTCTATATAATTCGAATCCTCTTACTCATCATTATCATCTACATACTTATTTTATAAAATTGGTTAATATAATCCTCTAATGGCGTTCACTATTTACTATCAAAATGTAAGAGGATTGCGTACTAAAACTGACATCTTCTTTAAAAATATTGTGTGTAGTGACTATGATATAATAGGCATTACTGAAAGTTGGTTGAATGATAACATTAATAGTGGTGAACTCTTTGACTCTAGATATGACGTATTTATCCGCAACAGAAACTATGCTGACACAGGTCAATCAAGAGGAGGTGGCACACTGCTAGCAGTAAAACGCTACATTAACGCAACTGTTAATGACTGGAAATTGACTGATGAAGATATTTGGATCACAATTCGGGTGCCCTCGGAACAAGGTGGAATGGATAACATACATATATGCTCAGTATATATTCCTAGAAATCTTCGATTTAATTCTCAATTGCTCAATTTCTCCACGCAACTTAATCAAAAAATGTTGTCTTTGCCGGATGATAAATTCATAATTCTTGGTGATTTTAACTTACCGGAAATTAAATGGACCCTAAATGATCATAACTCATATCTTATTCCTGAAGAATATCAGTCCACGATTAGTTCACAGTTCATAGATTATCTGTCTTTCTCTGGCCTACAACAATTTAATAGTTTCACTAATGCTAATGAAAGAATACTAGACCTTATCTTATCTAATATAAATCTGAAAGTCTTATTGCCTGAATTACCTTTAGTTCCAGAAGACATACACCACAAAGCGTTACATGTTGACTTACCTTTCAATATCTTTTCCACGCTTGTACATAACAAATCTCAAAAATACATATTCGCCAAAGGAAACTATGATGAAATCAATACTCACTTATCTAACATTGACTGGCCTACAAAACTTAATAACACTGATATAGATATAGCAATCGAGATATTTTATAATGAATTAAACATTGTTATAAATCAATTTATACCTAGCAAATTTATTCAAGTATTAAAGTATCCACCATGGTACTCACCTGCCCTCATTAAAATAACAAGAGAAAAACGTAAATATCTATCGAAATTCAAGAAATATAATAATCCATCTGATTACGAAGCTTTCTCAATTCTACGAATAAGGCAAAAAAATATGTCCAAAGAGTGTCACCAAAATTTTGTTCTCAATGCAGAACGGAATATTCATCGAAATTCTAAATCTCTCTTTTCGTACATAAAATCTAAACGTACGACATCATCCATTCCTAGTACTATGAATTATCAAAACGAAATTGCTCATACCGGTCAAGAAGTTTCGCAGCTGTTCTCGTCGTTCTTTTATTCAGTATACGAGAAATGTGATGTCCCCAATGTAAACTCTCATGCAGACCACAGCGTTGCCGAAATTAGTGATTTAGAGATTAGTTATGATCTAATTTTGAAGTACATAAACCAAATCGATTCTAGCAAAGGTGCTGGTCCAGATGGAATTCCACCTATATTTATCTCCAAATGCTCAAAGAATTTAGCGTATCCATTATTAATATTATTTAAACGTTCGTTACAAACAGGTAAATTTCCTTCTATGTGGAAACAAGCATTTGTAACCCCAATATACAAGTCCGGTCCGCGAAATCTTGTACAAAATTACAGGCCAATATCCAAACTATCAATTTTCTCAAAATTATTCGAAAAACTTGCAGCAGACCAAATCTCCAACGCATTAAAGAACATTCTTAGTGAACACCAACATGGCTTCAGAAGCGGTAAATCCGTCACTACTAACTTAGCTTGTTTTACGAACTTTATACTTCATAATATGGATAAGCGTATTCAAACTGATGCCATTTATACAGATTACAGCAAGGCGTTCGATAAAATTAACCATTCCATTCTGTTTAGAAAACTAAAACTTGCGGGTATCCATGGAGATCTACTAAGATGGCTAGACTCATATATCAGAAACCGTTCGCAAGCTGTTGTGCTAAGTGGTTTCAAATCAAATTGGGTCAATATTACATCAGGAGTTCCACAAGGATCAATTTTGGGTCCTCTCCTGTTTAATATCTATATTAATGACATTACGAGTTGTTTTAAACACTGCAAGGCAATTTTATATGCAGATGATATGAAACTATACCTTCCAATCGATGATATCGCGTGCTGCTTAAAAATACAGGAGGACCTTAATAATCTCAGCGAATATTGCAAAATTAACTGCTTGTTCCTAAACATAGATAAATGTTACTCAATATCATTTACGAGAAATAGGACCAAAATAATATTTAAATATTCAATAAACAATGTCGAAATTAAAAGAAAAGAATCAGTTCGGGACCTGGGTGTTACCTTAGATTCCAAACTTACATTCCAATTACATATTAATAACATTGTCACTAAAGCCACCCAAATGTTAGGATTTATACTACGAACATCAAAACTATTTTATTTTCTCGATACATTTATTTTGCTTTATTATACCTATGTTCGTCCGCACCTAGAACACGCCTCACAAATTTGGAATCCAAGATATATAACATATGTTCATAGAATCGAACGTGTTCAGGAAAAATTTCTCTCCTACATAAATTTTCGGTCGTTTTATGCATTCCAATCAAATGAAGATATTCGTCAATTCTTTAAAATCCCGAAATTAAATTGTAGGAGAATTATTTCTGATCAATTGTTTTTGTACAGAATCCTAAATAATACGATATCTTCCCCGTATCTTTTACAAAAAATAGATATTAGAGTTCCTGGTCGCAATGGCAGAAACGTATCCCTTTTTTATAACAGCCGCTCCAACACCAACTACTTACAAAATGAATTCATACATCGAGCCTGCCACTATCATAACACACACCTCACATATACAGACATCTTCAATATAACTTTCAACAAATTCAAAGCAACACTATCAGATAAATGTAATGCATCACAACACACCACTTAACATCCATATTTATATTTATTTATTATATTATTAATCAGATTCCTTTTCCTAATTTGCAATATATTTTCATATTCCCTAATTACATAAAAATCATCCATATACTCCTATAAGATCATAAGCTTACCCTTTATTGTGTTTTTCTATATTTTATCATGCATTATTTAAGTATTTAGCTTCTCCTTACTATTTTTTTTTTTTTTTCTTAGTTTTTCTTTATGTTTAATTTAGCTTCTCTTAACTATTTTTTTCTTAGTTTTTCTTTATGTTTTTCTTGTCAGCGAAAAAAAAACAAATTTTATCAGCGAAAACATGTTTTTAGGCTTACTGTTTTATTTTAGCACTCTTTATTTTTATGCATCTTTGTAAAGCTGTTTGTTTTCCAAATAAAGATTATTATTATTATTATTATTATATTTATTGATTGTCAGTGAAGACTCGAGTAATTTAGTAACTAAGCGTGCCTGAACTCCATGGTTTTAGTAGAGTTCATTAGTAATCGTGAAAATATCATCCCGTTGGAGCAAAGATGCTACTGTAAAATTCTTTATTTTTGCTGCTATTAATCTATTTTCATATCCATAGTTTATTTACTTTTATCTCAAATTTATTCTTACACCTCTTAAAGTAAGCATTACAATTAGCGTATTTACTTTGCTGTGTTGCAGCCCGTTTATCTTGCAATGTGCAGCTCACTAATGTACTCTATTCGACCATAATGCGAACGCTTTTTGGTCAGTCAAGTAGCGAGTTACTCGCCAAGCACAGAAGTTGTATTGCTTACTTAAGCCTGGATCACAAGTACCGAGTAGAGTGGCGAGACAGTAAAATGATACTAGGCCGAGAGAGTTGGGTGGACGAGTAGGTGTTTACACATATTTTTTAACTCGCCACCGAGTCAGCCAGTCAGTTTAGTTTCGACACTGCAAACTAGCGAGACAATGGATCGCAAAAAGATTAGCTGCGAGTGACGTCAGTGTGGCGGGTACGCACCGACTGCATGTTTACACCGAACGAGTGGGCAAGCGAGTCAGTGTGGGGGTGGGCACCAGTGGCGTGCACAGGGTTTTTGATCAGGGTAGGCAGTAGGAAAACCGCCGAATTGATTCAAATAAATAAAAAATAAACTTACCACAGATAACTCCCTTCGTACAAGTTTTCGCTAAGTGTGCTTGCTGCTAGCTGCAGATGATGTAGATTTAAGCCACATCAAATATCCAAATAATAATAAATAATCGCATCATTTATGCATATTATCACAAGCCAATTGGACATCCGAGGTGGCCTTGATAAAGGCCGTTGGCGTTGTCTCATACTTCATACTTCAGATGTCATTCCACTGGTTGCCATTTGCTAATTTTGTTCCAGAAAGCACTGCCTAATACTAACAATAAAACCTCATAGAAGCAAATTCAAAGCGACAGTTCTACTCTATGCTACGTACATTTCGTAAACATTGATTATATCGTGTATAAAGTTAGCTCTAAGCAGAAATAATTCCTGCAAGCCTCATTTTAGTGAGGCAGTCGGAGGGCGCGTGTAGTTTCCACGTTTGTAGTATGCCGTTTGATGTGTCACGCTTATTATTGAAAGTGTCTATTTATTTTTAGCAATAATTTAATAAATTATAATATTATTTACATGCTTATGTTTTACAAATACGGTAGGGTAGGCAGTGCTTATGTGCCTATATGGAGTGCACGCCCCTGGTGGGCACTCAGCCTAGTAAGTAGAACGGGGTCCGAGTGACTGTCTCGCCCTTTTACTGGGCTGAGTACTCGGTGATGTGTTTACACATACAGAGTACTCGGCCTAGAGCACTGTCTCGCCCATTTACTCGGTCTGTGTGATCCAGGCTTTACATTGCCCGCATTCACTGTACCTGGTTTTTGTGGATTCCTTACCCACCCATGAGCGAGCGATTTTGTAAATATTTTCTGTTGGTCCTTAGAATGGAATTGACTTTCCTTACACAATTTACGTCTCGATCTCGTGGATCCATCCCTCCCACTGGTACAAGGTAGAGGGTTGAGAGTCCGGCTGGAGAGGTAAAAGGATGGGCAGACTGATCTGTCGCCAAGACCTGGACCCCCCTATGAACCCGAGCACCCCTTCTAAGTCACCAAACATAGTAAACCACTTGGCTACAACAATCAGCAGAAGACATTAAAAATTGTCATTTTCAAGTATGTAATATTCAATGCACAAGTCTCGAAAACCCTTCTGGGCAGAAGGAGAAAGACTCCTTCGAACACCTCATCCCAGAAAATAGGTGGAAGCTTGAGTGGCAATCGGCCAACGTCAAAAACGCCCATCTCGTTCAAGACCCCACTGAGAGACAGCCTGGGTTCTCATTGCCTCGCAAACTCTAGACCGCTATCGACGAGATGTATAGATGGGGCCTTAAAGAGTCGGCGATGTGTGAATGCGGTGCGGTGCAGACCACCGAACATGTGGTCAACGAATGCCCTCTCCATTCATTCCCCGGCGGGATTGATGAGGTCCACAGGGCAACGCCTGAGGCCCTAGATGTCCCCCTCTGACCCCCCACCATACGAAAGAAGAAGAATGCACAATAATGAACCTAACCTGAACTTCAAAACCTGCATAACCTTTGGTCAAAGAGCGATGCACACCACTGGTTGTGACCATGAAGATTGGCACATTACACTTTCTGTTTTTAGCAGTGGCGTGCATTAGCAAAGGTAAGCTGCAGTCTTTAGTAATTTGTAAATTAATAACGTTGAATGTTTAGATGGCCTTGAAAATCTTAAAAAATTATCTTCTGTGGATGGTTGTGATAAAAGTTCATTCTAATTGAATTAGTCTATTTTTTTAACCCACGGAATAACATCATCCTAAAAGGTTCCACTCGATTTTTTAAGGTAGGCCTCTATGGACCGCCCACACTATTATTTATCCAACAAGTCACTAAAAACACCACCACGGCACCACAAAACTTCAGTGCTAAAATATAATTATTATGTCAATCAATTTGGGAGGGGGGTTTGGGTAGCACCGCCTCGGGAACTATTTATTGGTTAACCAACACCTCTGTCGGAGGTCCCCCCCAGTGATTCGCTACATTTGGTGAATTAGCCGGGTTCATGGGGTGAGGTTTGTCTGTGTCTTCTTGGCGGTGGATGTCTCTGCCCACCAGCTGCGTGGCAGGCCGGATCGGGAGAGAATGGCTGAGGGAGTCCCTTTGACTTTTCCAGCCGTAGTCTCTCGGAAGATCACCTTGCACCACAGGAGGGATGGATTTGTACATCCATCACTCCTGGACACACTGACCCCCAGATTCCTACCCACCCCCAATACCCTTTTCCTTCCCAGAACTTCCTCTCCTAAAAAGACCCTCCACACAGCATCCCCAAAGATGACATAGGCCCAGAGCGGAATTATTTTCCTCGGGGTCTCCTATGTGGAGCTAATGTTAAAAAAATATGTATTTTTACATCTACCCTTGGAATGAATAAAAGACAGGTAACAAAAAATCAAGTGTTTTAAATTTTAAATAAAAGTCGTATTACAAAATGAAGATCTTTATTTGAAAATGAATATGATAATAATACAACATGAAATAAAAGTTTTAAAATTGTCGCTCATTATGTTTGTTAATGAATAAAATAAAACTATGGAACGTTGGATTTACAGCAAATGTTTAAACAATATGCAGTTCATTTTATTATTATAAGCCTCGCCCTACACATTTAACACTACATAATATAAAAAAAATCCTTATTCACATACAATCAAAAATCTAATGAAATTTTCAGTCTGCATTACCTAACTAATGCCGAAATTTGTCTTGTGATGACATATGCTCAATCTTGCTGCGATGAAATATAATATCATGGATTAGAAAAAATATTGTTGCTTCTTACGGACATTAATCTTAATAATATTTATTCAATTAATCATTCATTACAAACATATTGATAGTCAATATTGCTGGTACACTTCGAAAATCAGTATGGAGTTTCCTGAGAGAAGCGGGAATATTCTTAGGTTTACTAATAATGTTTATTATAATAGGAATCAGGAAAAAATCTATGCAGCAAGATGTTATCAGTGTAAATGTGACAGTTATGGAAAAATAAACAACGGTTACTTGGTAGTAAAGATATACAAAACAAATATGTCAGATCACTTGAAACTCGGATAAATCAAGTAAAAATATTATTCTTGAATTCATAAAATCAAGGATAAATTATTCTTGAATTCTTAAAATCGAGGATAAATTATATTATTGGGAACTTAATTCAATCATGAAATCTAAACAGCAATATTAAATCTAGTTCACTGCACCATTATAATACAAACAATAATTATTATTGATGTTAACAATAATGTTGACAGATTCAATACCCCAGAATTTAAAAAAAAAAACATTCTTAAGGACAAAGTTTTACATTAATGAATTACACCCAAATAGGAAAAGGCTGCCAGAATTTAAACTGAGTCGGTGACAAAAATTTGTTAGCAAATGGATAACGAAAAAATCGAATAATCAACAAGATATAAACTAAGATTAATTTTTTTTAAATGGCAACCATCAGCAAACGTAATATTTAAAAAAAAGCACAATTAAAATTCAAAAGTAATTGTAACTTAAAACCTCACCTCAGAAACCGAGCATTAAAGGAACATTTCCACAGAAAATTTTATTTCATAATAAAAAAACAAGATATCCAATATTTTTATCATTCTTCGGAGAAAAATATGAGAAACAACTTATGCTTAAATTTTTATTATTAACACCTTCCTGTTTTGATGGGAACTCACACATTGTAGGCTTCACGATAAATGGCATCATACTGTTCTTAATCTCAAGACATTTAGTTCACTCCCTTCAATTCTACGTCGAAAACTAGCGTTGAGTTAGCTGGGATTAGTGGTGGTGAACCCTTGTTGCCATAGCTGGAGGAAAACAATCGATTATTAGACAAATTCAAAGCAAGAGTAAATATATCATTTGCAGGCATAAATATATAATAATACAATTAATCTATAATTTATAAGATTATGTGCCTGGCGTTGAATCTTTCCTACTCTTTACAGAAATATCAAGTGAAGTGGCTTGAACATTTGCTCAGAAAACCAGTAAAGCGACTTCCAAACAAGATACCGATGGTAATTCCAGAAGAAAGACTAAGTTGCTGTTGTCAAAGTGATAGGTCTCTGACCGCAATTAGAAAAGGAAAAGAAAAATTTAATTTCTAACTTACGCCATTCCTGGTGGGCACACAATCCTTCTCTTTCCTCCAATCTTCATTCCTACTACTCCGACATCCCATGCCTTGATGACTTCATTCTTGCCCAGCCGGAACTTGAAGCCAGGAGTCTTCTGGCAACTGTCGAACATTTTATTGTTGCTCTTCAAACGTCCTTCGTACAAGACCTGAAAAAATAAGAAAAACGGTTTTTGAGATTGTTGACATAATGGAATGTTTTTATCAAATACAGTGAAACCCCCTTAAGAAGTTTGGTTTTATCGATCCCTCTGATTATAATTGGCCCAATTTTTCCCATGTATAAGATTTTCCTGCTTAAGAAGTTTGTTTTTTCCGGTCCCTCAAAAAACTTCTTAAGAGGTACCTTATCTTAGTTGATAAGAGATGATGGCCTGCATAGATCCTAGAACTTCATTTACCATTGAGATCATTCTTCCGACAGTAGTCCTGACCTTTAATTAAATTTACATTCTCTCACCAAGGTAAGATATTGGCGATATATATGAATGGGTTGTTCATCCTATTCACTTGACTCCTCAAGCCTCGACATATTCTGTCAGTAGGTCAGAATATTTCCACTTTGCACTAAAATGGTACGGTCGGGATGGTCCGATGTCCTGTTGGAAACCCGGTTACACAGCGCAGGTGTAAACTGTGCACCCTAAAAGACTTACGGAATTCAATACTTTGTTGGTGTGAAAGCACTCTGAAACAAAATCCGAATAAATGGAATATTTGTGAACATTTCTGAAAACTAAAAACTGTTTTTAAAAGGTGATGAAATATGCTGTCATGTTTTAATATTAGAAATAAACATGTAATTTTTTTAATGCAAACTTTAAAAAAAGGTTCACCTTACTTTTTTTCTAACTAAAATTACAGCCGTTGTTCCCAATCCTATTAATCAACTTCTAAGCTGAAACTAAGGTTCATCACTGCTAAAATGCACAACTACGCATTTCCCAACGCAAAAGCATCGCTTAAGCAAGCCGCTCAGTCTAAGCCAGCCAGACTACTGGATTAGCTAATAATTAAATAAGGAAAGGACTAGTTATAAAAAGTGTCCAGAGTGAAAAAAAAAAGCGCCAATCAATGATCAAATGTCACTCTGACAATCGACAGTCGGGTCCTCACTCCTTTCAGTATTTTTGTATTGCATTTGTCAATTTAATTATCGTTTTAATAAAATGGATGGATATAATAGATATTGCGAAATGGTAATCGATGAAAACATCGGGTTATACAGGCGGCGACAGGATGTGGATGTCAATTACCTACATCAAACTATTAAATGAAAAAGATTTTTTTTTGACCGTTTTCGTATGACGAAAACATGTTTTTTTGTATATTTTACACCAAATTGAGGAATATCTAACTTATGCAAGCGAAAGGTAAGTTTTTATTTACGCAAGTGTCATTTTTGCGATCAATATGCGTAATATTTTGCCCTTACCCCTTGTCAGATCTGAAAACCTTTCTATTCTATCAATTAATGTTATTATACCTTATTTCTTTTAAGTTTGTTTATTTGCCAACACACGGGGAAAAACTTACGCCGATCTGCCAAATCAAATGGCAAGTACTAAACTTAGATAACAATCGAAAAGTTGGGAACAGCGGCCATTACTGTTAAAAAAAATAAAAACACATTTTAATAGACAAATAAAAACGTTTTTATCTCCTCAATTTCTTGTCATTTTGAGTAAAATATATTTTTTATAAAATCACAAAATTTAAATTTTTTTTTCAAATTGCGGTTGTATACTTTAGTTTCATAAATGTGTACATTTTAATTCTTTTGTGGATAACTATTAGATATGAAAATTCTGGAAAATTTTCTTTTTCCAAAAATGTTTAGATCATATTTCTCACAACGTTAGTAAGAGAGACGAAGATTTTGAATAGACTTATAATATGAGCTGTTCCGAAACGCTAACAAATTAGCTGACAGGTTAATGCTTTCCACTCGCAATACCTGCACGTGTTCCCTGAGTTAAGAATAATAACAGAAGTGTACAAACCTGGACCATTTTTCCAGGCTTGGCTGTGGCACCGGTTCCTACTCTCAAGTCTTCGATGGCAACATTTCCTGTGAGCACCTTCTTTTCTTTCTGGGGAGTGACGGGAGACTTGGCTTCATGCTTCTGCTCGTTCTCTTTATTCTGAAATAGAAACCAGAAATCAATACTCCTCCACAACAAATATGAACTGATTTATTTTGTACAATATGGAGGAAGTACGTCGGAAGGATAAAAATTAAAAATAATTCTAAAAATCCAACACTTGAAAAATGGTTTTAAATAACCTTTAACCCTTTTCTCCCCATCTACCCGAGGACAAAATTATGTGTGAATCTGCCACACAGTTCTTCCCTCGTGTTACTTTATATATTATTGAGAACTCACAAAAAAATTACAGATAATGTATATAAACAATGCCCATCAATTATTATTTTAAGCCTCGTGTGCACCGGGCATTACTCCTGGATGCTTTTTTGTCTTTCATTATGTGAAAAATTCCAAGTTTTTTTTGCAAAAATAATATATGTATAATAAGACACTTTTCACATGATAGACAAAATCATCCAAGAGTAATGCCCATAACGCACACGAGGCTGTTATTTCAATCAAAGATGGCAAGCTAGTATGCCAGCGTCCTGTCCTGGCAAGATCTTCGCCCCCCCCGTTATGGAAATTTGCCGTTCCACCCTATCCCATTACGCCCCTCCCCTGATGAAACTTCCATATGACCAATTTGGGAACCAACTGGCCTATACTAATAGATAAAGCCAAGCCAACATTTTTGTTCTTTACTATCGACACCAGATAAATTTTCGTGGACCCCCAATTACAAAAACTATCTTGTCTTGAGACGCTAGCTTACTAGCTTCCTCTCTAGTTTACCAGGTTAATAACAAAGCTAGTTCAGTCAAAACTTAGCTGGTGTTACTAGCTTACTAGGTTGTTATTCTGAAAATACTAGTTGTAATAAAATTGCCGAAATAATTCCATTCATACAAAATTGCACTAACGCTCTTTCCGGGGCTTTTTAGGTTCTTGTATATAATGCAGAGTGGCCAAACATTACCTTATTTTTCTTTTCAGCGTGTCCATTGATCTGAGGAGTTGTGGGCTGCTGCTTGTTCTTTTCTTTCTTCTCTTTTTTGAGTGAGGCGGGTTCGGGCTTGCTTTTCTCTTCTTCTGATTCATCATCATCATCCTCTTCGTCCTCTTCATCATCGCTAAAAAAATTACATACGTATACATCACACTAACACTATTATTATTGTTGCTCTTTTGGGTAATGATTAAATACATCAAAATATGATTGCCTTCCCAATCAATTCAGATGTTTTCATGTCAAAATGCTGAATAAACAACACAGCAAAATCCCACTAAAAACTTCTCACATTAGACATTTTCATGCTTAATCTCTTGAAAGTCAGAGCAGAAAATCCTCAAAGTCGACTGTGAATTCACAGAACTGCTTGATGAGTTTTGTTCAAATATTGGAATAAAATCTATGATTTATTTTTTTGCAATTATTTCAGTGTACCAGATAATCCATCTTATTATTCATAGATATATTTCATGTTCATATCGTAAGAATACCTAACTTTATCTAAAAAGAATTCCCCTATCCAGAACTAGTTTTATAATTTCTACATACACCTGATTACATACCCCACATAGAAAACAATAATCCTAAGGTGTTTTCAATGAAAAAAATGACCTTTACTCCTTTGAAATCGGAATGCCGTTGAACGAAAATTATTTTTGACATTTTTGTATAATTTATTTCGTAAGCCGTCGTTAGAGCCTACAATCATGAAATAAAAAGTAGAATCTACTCTCAAGTGACAATTAGACCAAGAGATTCTGATTTTGTCCTATTTTTCAAAGCAGAAATCTTAAAATTCCAGCACGGATGGTATTAGAGCATTCACATGCACGCCGAGCAAGATTGTGAAAATGGTCGCACTAGACTTTTCAGAAACGAAACCTCTTAACCGGGCAACTGGTTAAGAAGTTTTGTTTTTCAGTTGGTTGAGAATGAATTTGAAAAATGGCCCAATTTACCCCTCAATTTCTAGTCCCATAGGCGAGAATTTACGCCACTACCTTTTTATGTTTGAAAGATAATTACCTATCATCTTCATCGTCGTCGTCATCTTCTGCCAGTTTCTCCATGGAGATATCGTTGGGCATGTAAGAATCATCAGCTTCATCAGTCTCATCTTCCTCCAGGAGTTTCTGGATGTCCACGGAGTCATCACTGGAGCTGTCATCACTGTTTTCCTCCTGTGCCTTCTTGGCCTCCTGCTCTTTTTTTTTTAACTCTTTCTGCAATAGAATACAATCATCAAACTATATACAAGTGTTTTGCTGGAGGAAACTACTGAATTTTGAAGTTTTAAAGTGTGTTTACTAGTTACAAAGATTTCGAACATCCATGCTGTGTTGATTGATTATCCTTAGAAATATGGCACAACAAGCATTGAATGAATTTGATTTCAATTTGAGAAACTGTAGCTAAGAAAGTAGTATCTAATTTCAAATAATTAGTGATATCACCATGCACATGAAAGACTTTAATTCGAATTGCGTGCTAACACTGCAACATTCATGGGACTCTAATTACAAAGTAGCCGCATACCAAAGGTTAATTGTAAACTAAAGAACAGCCAAAGGAGGTACCTGATGCAAACTCGAGGAGCAAAAAAATAGTACATAATTTGTTCATTATATTGCTGTTTTTTTTTTTTAAATAAAAACTCTTCTGAAGGGTTTTGAAAAGAAGATTGATGTTCCAAATTAATAAAGTATGAAGATCTAGGTCCAAAAGCGTTATAAAAGAAAGGAGCGCTTGAGCAGATGTAAAATTACAAAAAGAACACTAATTGCTTAGCTCTAAAGTTGGTATAAACACTCCAAATGGAGTGTTGATACCAACTCTGGTGTATGGTAATGAGGCATGGAACTGGCGGGAAGGATAAAAGTAGACTGAATGTTGTATAAATCAAATCTCTGAGGTGTATGTGTGCTAAAACTCTGTGTAAAAAATGTGGAGTTTCAGAAAGAATGCAAAGCATAAGTGTAAAGGTTAAGATTAAGAAAGGGATGCTTGGATAGTTGGGGCTTGTAGAGAGAATGAACGAAGAAAGGAGTGTAAGGAGATTATAGTAGATGTCTCGAGATTTCATATAGATTATGTCACGAGGAAGACATGGCATGTTCAATACTTGAGTCGGGCCAAGTCGAGAGTCAGAATAACAGATGGGTATGTCTGAGACGATGTATAAATGTGAATGAAACATGGAGTGTGTGCGGAGACAAATATGCCGTGTTAGATATAAAACAATTCCCACCTTTTGTTTTTTACTAAGGTGACCAACTTCAGGTGAAACTTCCTCCGATTTCCTCTTGTTCTTCTTGGAGGTAACTTCTTCTACCAACTCCGGGACCTCCTCGTCTGAGGATTCACCTTCTTCATCCTCTTCCTCTTCTCCATCCATATCATCGTAGTCCAGGTCCAAGTAACCCGTCAGGTGGATATGGCACTTTCCTGGAAATTATATAAATTACATGAAATCACAACCAAAGAAGTAAGTCTGGCTCATCAGTGTCGATGTAACAGAATTACGCACTATACGAATGTATGGGAGCATATTCAAACACAGCGATATTAAACACGGGCCATGGTGTCACATTCCTAGAGGTGACTAGCGCTTCCACTACACTACCGTCGCTGTGCTCGGAACTACCTTAAGAGATATACAAAAACTGGTAAATAATTCCACAACTGAACTGTTGATCAAAAGAATGAAGAAGAAAAACCCATTCTCATATGCAAATGTCAACCGTGAACAAATTTTTGGCACTTGTTTGATGAGTCTCCCGGCACGTGCAATGCCTGACCTAGACAAGTGTTAACAAGCATAAAGCAACAGTTGAACACTAATGAAAATGTCTAATTATATTATTACAGTCACAAATGATTTCCCCATTCGACCGCTTACTTGTTTGCAAGTTGGAAATGTGTGTTGCGCATTGTGTGGCCTGTTTGAATGAAGTTATTGCAGAAGGAATCGACTATGTTAGTTCTCCAGAACACCTTCCATTAAAATACTGGCAAACAAATAAGACGTCTATGTTGTAAAGATTTCAATTGGTCCGTTAATGTCTAACCATCTGGCAACGATTGTATTGTCAATAAAGTTGCATTCTTACCATTGGTAATGAAGGAGATGACCTCTCCCTCGCGGAAGAACAGGTCCAGAGGGGTCTGGATGGTCTTGCCTTTCTGTAGCGTGCAGACGAGGAAGTTTTGCCCATCCACCACCACCATAACCTGGCACTTTTCATTGTCTCCAGTGGCCGTGTCCATGGCCGCGTGTGAAATGTGGAAGGACTTCTTCACGCTCTGCGAGTACCGCTTCTGCGGCTCCATTATTAGTCCTGAAAATGACAAACATTCATTAGTACTTTACAGTTAGATGAAATCTAATTCACCTGGAGAAACTCATATTTACTGGCCAAAGTGGAAGGCAGTGTCCGTGGCTCTCCACACAAGGCCTTGGCCGCCAGGGAAATTGGAGTGGGGATCACGATCCTCAGCAATGAGGAAACGACTAAAGAAGATTGAGAATGACATCATTGTAAGATGACGCAGGTCGCAAATACTACGATGTGCAGGACATGGAGAAAGACTGTCCAACGATAGGATATCGAAAGTCATGATCAGGGGGGTGGCCGACGGGAAACGACCCAGAGGCAGATCAAGGAAAAGGCGGACTGACTGCATAAAGAGAATAGGAGGGGGATAGATGGAGAATAGGAAAGTCTGATAGTTGCAGGTGAATGGTGAAAGAACATAGACAGCAGAGAACATTTCCGGAGGAGGAATACCACCCCCAAAGAATAATAATAAAAATTTAACAGCCGACTGTTTTCTACGATTCAAACAAACTCATATCAAATTAAAAGACGCAAGAAGCTGTGTAAGTTATTATTAAGTTGTATTAGTAATCATTAGTAAAGCCCGTTATACACGAGCCCGATTTTCAGCCCGTTTCCAATTGGAGACAAAAGTCAACATTTTTCGCTTTACGCGATCGCTGTTTTCAACTCTATTTTCATACCTACGATTTCAGTAGGCATCACAACAGACAGTATGGTTCATGCGTTGTTTGCAGTGATGACAATTGAAATCCTAGATATGAAAATAGAAGTGAAAATAGCGATCGCGTAAAGCGAAAAATGTTGACTTTTGTCTCCAATTGGAAACGGGCTGAAAATCGGGCTCGTGTATTACGCTCTTAAGTACATGTGTTGATGTGTTGTATACGAAAAAGAGGTAACACTGGAGCAATCAGCTGAATACCTCTACTTAAGGGGCATACATTAATTGTGTGAGTTAAAAAAAAGGGGGGGGGGGGGGTCCAGCAAAATCTCACATTACTTGAAAAGAATATATGAAGCGGCCCAAATTTATCTCACCAGGGGGGGGGTCTAGATTGGAAGAAAAACTGCTCACGTAAAATGGATGGCCCCTTAGTTTGAAAACAAGGCCATTCATATACTGATATATTTACAAGTATTGAATTTTGTGCGTGTAGCATACGCGTCACTCGCGAGTATCCAGAGTACTATTTTGCTAGTGTTCGTACACGATGCGAAGAGTCGACAACGAGTTTTACGTCTGTTGCACGCTACTGACATAGCTGGTAGCATACTACGCTATTTGCATACTCGTCTACTTCTCATGTGACAGAAATAGTGCTTGAACATGACAATGTTAAATTTTGTTCAGGAGGTGGGAAAATATATGTATATAAAAATATATGCAATAAGTGAGAAAGAATTTAGCAGAGAGGGCGTAAATTGAGGTTGGCAAAAAAATCAATTTGATGTCATTCTCATGTAGTTCCTTGGCGTCTACGAATGCCCTACAATTAATGTTTTGTTACGTTGCAAAAGATAAAAGAATAGAGTCCTTTATTGCTGTTGCGTGCGAGGAATTAGTGAATCGAGTCCCAGTGCACAAACTCGCCGCACCGCCCCCCTCTCCGTACGCAGAGGCCGGTGGCCCGAGCACCGGCCAGCGACCGCAGTTCCCCGACCGGCACCCAGCGTGCAACACCTCCCTCGTAATTTTGCGCCTAAACGCGTCGGAGAGGCAATTCCCCCGTGTTCCACGCAACCGGAAACCGTTTGAGTTCGAAATGATAACCATCACCGTGCTTGTCAGCGTTCCCGCCCGATGACAGTACCACAAATCTGGAGCTAGCTGTAAGTCCAATACTGAATTTTACCCTTTGTGTGCAATTTAAATTCGTTCCCCTATAAAAACGTATAGAGAGAGCCTTCCGCAAATGGTCTAAGTTTTAGGTAGCCTAAGTAAACCCCTGTTACCTTGTGCCGAGGCTGGCAATAAACTGTGTTAACTATTGTACCTCAGTGAATAAAACCATTTATGTTATAAAACCAGTGTTTTGATTGAGGAGGGAGACTCGGCGATTGTGTGAGAGAGGAGAGAGAAGTAAGCATCGAACCACAGGCACTCGCCTTGAGACTAAGAGGAATCGTGTTTGTGTCGAATCGCTGAGCTAACCGATTGGCAATTGCATGTTTTCTATCCGTAGGATTACGCTGGCGCTGACCCCTGGAGGCCGGCTAATAGCCGCCTCCACGTGGCCTGCTAACAGTTTATTTCGTTGAATTAGTGAACCTAAAATCTTTTTTGGATAGTTTTTTATGCTTATAATAAAGATAGAGTAGAACAATATTGCCTTCATCGCTTGAGTCACTCGATATTATAACTCCATGGCTATAAGTGAAAAAATGATCTAGTTCAGTAAAATTCGGGGGTAAATATTCCGAACAAACGTCAACGGTTAATACGCACTTTTTTTTGATAAAACCTTTAGCTTCATGTCATCATAATCTTAAAAACATCCCAGGTTTTGAATGGTTTGAGGGCAAGGCAGGGTTTATCCTAGCGGGTTTGTGTAATTATGATTGATTGTTATGAAATAAATATTCCGTATTAACCGTTGACGTTTGTTCTGAAGAATTACCAATTCGGGTAGCGCCGTGTATGGAAACCAACCTTAAATAGTGGCATATCTGTGTAAGAGGGGCCTTAGTTAGCATAGTTATTGTCGTAGGGTGAGATTGTAAGTATAAAAAATCAGGTGCTCATTTAAGAAATATGGTTAACAATTATCATAATGTTCAGCAAAATTTAATCTTGACAAAATTTGTTTTAAGTGAAACATGTTTTCTTTTCAGGATAACGTAATAAGAATGAGTGGTAATATAAAGGTGGGAAAATTATCAATAAACGCACAATGGCACTTGACACTGCAAATACATGTGTTTTGTCATTTAGTCATCATACTTTTATTATATCATCGAGTTTTAATGGTTTTAAACTAATACAAATATTCTCTGATATAATTTCGTGGACCAAGGAAAACACATGCGGAAGATATTAGATTACTAATAAATTTATAGAAACATGAGAAGTTCGTATCGAGGGGATCCTTATTCTATAATAAATTATATTCGGGACAGCGTTTTTTTACTTTAGATTTACAAAATAAATATTTCACAACCATTCGAAAGTTGAAACTAATAATGAGTATTGTTGAACTAAAAGGATAAAATAAATCAATTGATATTGTTTTTCTCTACTTGTAAAACGAAACACAAGAGTATTTTTGAAAATATTAATATTTACCGGCAAACGACCTACATCGACATTTTCGGCAGAATGGTTGAACAGAACATTATCAACAAATTTGACACTTCCGTATTCCAACACGTGTCAAAATTTCGTCGTGCCGTTTTCCGTCGAAAGCGCATTTATTGTTATGTGTTTTGAGATAATAAACCAACAATTTACAATATTATGCGCAAAAAGCATGGCCAAAATGTTGAGGTTGGATACTATTATACCGGTTGATGTGACTCTACATCTGTCCCGGCAAACAAGGAGTCGGAAAACAAACAGAATAATTAGATATTTTGAATTACTTACCCCAAAACATTGTAAATTATTTGTTGTACAGAATATATCTCGAATTGTTAACAATATATTATGAAGTTTCGGCAGAGGTACAGTACGCGCCAACTCCAAAACGTGTTAAGACTTTAGTGTTACCAGTTTTTAATAATTATTTTGGTTACTTTCAAAAACTATGTGACAAGTAAAAACTAATATAACGTGTAGGTAGTTAAAAAATTAATTAAAGGAGAAAAAAATATATTTCAATATGGGTTCATATTTTAAAGATAAATTTTAAACAAACTATACCCGCATAGCTGTATTAACTATTGCACTTATTTTTAAATAGTCGCCAGATGTAGCGAGATTTAAAAAACGGAAGTTACCAAAAACAAATTACAAAAAAACTGTAGTTTTGTAACAACTGCCATGTATAAAATATTTCTCTTTGGTTATTTCAATGGAGTTTGAGTTCCAGATGGTAATGGAAATATTTTTTATTGATTTTACAATTCACATAGGCTTTCTTATTGTAAATATTCTGGATTGAAGAGACAATACTAAAAATATTTTCAGAAACAAACAAGTATTATTCCAAAGAACAAATTGAAACAAAGTAAGTTTTATTTTTTCAGACTCTTTAGATAGGCTCATAAAATATCTTATTTTTTCATCGGACCATCCCTGCTACAAATTATATTGCCTTCATGTAGTATAACTTAAATATTATTTTATCAATATTTTATAATGAACTCGCAAGGAGCACTGTAGGATTATTTTTAAAAATTTATCTATAAGTAAAATGACACAAAATTGTGCCATACAAATATTACTTATTATTAACTTATATAATATTTTTAATTTTGTTCGGTGGAAAAAAAAAACTTTAATTATGGTAGCTATATTAAATTTTTTAATTTTTCGAAGAAAACTTCTTCGGAAAGGTTTTCACTTTGTGATGGCATTATATTAAATGAAAGGTGGTTCTCTTGCCCTCAAAATGTTTTTAATCGGCTAAAGAAAGCATAACCCCGAAAAATGCCTTAACTGGTACCTAGTATAATATTAGGACTAGGAGTGAGATGAAGGGCTGTATTTAGGATCTGTAGTCTGTAGTCAAGGTTCGTGGAAAATGCTTTTAACGAGGTTAGCTCATCGAGAGGGTAGAGCGGTGATTGGCTAAAAAATCGTGACATAGGTTGCAGTCCATGTTTCACTGGGAGATTTGAATGAACTGCAATACGAGCGGCAGTGTTTTACTTCGAGCTACGTCACGCGTTCGAAATTTTGAAACCGGCAGATGAGTTTTTTTTTTCGAAAAAGGCCTGTATGAACTAACGTTATTAAAAGCATTTTCTACGAACTTTGGGGTGTAGTGTTGAGCTAGGCTAGGATAAGATTTCAGAAGAGGTATTCAAATACTGAAATTAGGTAAGGTTGAGTGATAATATTTTACCTTTTGTGGTGGCGGGACATTTTACATTTTGTGGTGAATCTTGCATGAGGTACTCAACACCATACTGGTGAAGCTACTTATAATTTATATCCTATATCAACCATAATTTGGGGGGCTGTCCGATATGCTGCAGCCTTGATAGCCTTCTTATGAATATGGACCTGGTGGAATGTTTTTTGATTAACTTCCCTTGCCGATCATCAGTAAAAAAAGGAGATTAACATTTATATATTTTTTAATTATAATAAAAAAACCTCTTTTATATTTATATTTCTTTCCCATAACATAAACCAAATGAAATAGAGGTACATAATATCTCTCCAAAATTGCAAATGTATAAATTGTAAAAAAGGTATGTTATGTAATTTCAAAATTTTGAGAGCATTTGATTGCAGTCACAAACTACTTTGCAATCTTTTCCTAAGAACTTTTTCAAAATTTGTGAGACTTTTTTTAAATTAGTAAAAATTCTTATTAATTTGAAAAAAATTGAAAGAATTTTTTTATTTGAACTATTCCGATTTTATTATTTTTAATTGGTAAACTAATGTTTAAGACAAGATTTTTATGCATAGCACAAAGGGTAACAATTATTATAAGCAATAATTATTTATTAGCCTGAAACACTCATCAACATTGAAAAAATCTCCCGAGAAAAGATAAATGCCCCCGACGGGACTTGAACCCGCGTCATTCTGATATCTGGTCAACTGCTCTACCAACTGAGCTACGTCGGCTTATCTCCCACCCGCCAAATAATTTAACATATACTAGTGTTTCATTCAACAATTACTGCTTATTACGTTTTTCACCTGAAAACAACCAACTTTATTTTTTGTGAGAAAGGCGTTATAAGTGCTAACTCTCCCACTAGATGGCGTCGAGACATTGGTTTTGGCAGAAAGGTAAGAGCTATGACTCTTAGCAAGGGGTTAAAAACCAAGGAAAGCGAAAATAAAATTTACAATTATTTAATATCTACATTCATGATATTATGTGTAACTCCATAATTGTTTATTGTTTATAATATAAAACCTGTCAATCATGAAAAGGAACACAACCGTTTTATTTCACATAAAAAAGTTTGGAAACCTTAAAAAAATTAATAAAAAGTCTGAAATTTATTAATGTCTTAAACTCTTTAATTATTCCATAACCACAATGTTTTCCAATATTTTATTTATTAAGGGAAATAAGTGAGTCCACGGGCAAAGTTAGGAGAAGCAACTTCAGAGGCCGTGCGGGGAGAGACTAATGGAAGCAGCCAAAGTAGCAAAGAAGTAGAAAGGGACACCTGGAGGCACTTTATCGAGGTGATGGGTCTCCGACCCGAGAAGGAAAGGGGAAGAAGATGTGCTGAGATAAGAGGGAAAAAAACAAAAGCGATAGGTCGGAATTACTCAATCCTCTAATACATAAAGTGATTGTGTTTCATCTGACACATTTACAGTTTGGAACGTGACTTCTCAGTGACTACAGTCTTGAATATGTCCAAGACTTCACCAGCACACCCCCAGCATAATGTGACTCCACTGCCTCCATGTCCGTAGTTGTGGATGACAACGACATTCTTCTTGTCTTTGGTCTTGATGTCTGAACGCTCGAGGCGAACAGTTCCTCGGCGAGATGGCCTCAAACCGACCCATTCAAATAATGTGTCCGCATTCTAAAAAAATTACATTTTTTTTAACAAAAATAATCTGTGAACTCTTAGATATAGTAAACACTACATATAAATTGTTTGTATAGGAAGTCAGTTGGTACCAGCGAGTACCGAACTTTGACTGACTTCTAGCCAAACGTCCTAACCACCGGGCTCAACCACGCAACAAGAACAATGAAAACCTAAAACACCTCAAAGCTATTTGATTCCATCATTGTTTCGTAGCACTTTTAGGTAAACTAGGTATTAAAATTCATAACAATAATAAAACAACTTGAATACAAAATCAATGTGCACCTGAGCTGTTCAAGTGTAAAAATGGTTAATTTCATAACAGTTGCAGCAACAGGGCATAAAATTATGCAGATTTTAATAATACCTAGTTTATACCTCCTGGAATGCTACAAGTTGTTTCTGCTTAATGTTATATGTGGTTCGCTAAGTTTGGTGACTTAGCAGGGGTGCCCGGGTTTATGGGGTGAGGTTTGACCAGGTCTTGGCAGCCGATATGTCTTCCCACCTACTGCGCGGTGGGCAGGATCGAGGCAGGTCTTTTATTCTCTCCAGCTGTAATCTCTCGACCCATCGCCATTAGTTAGAGGGATGGATTCATACAATGGACACACTGACAGTCAGTACCTATTTCCTTCCCAGAACTTCCCCTCCTTAAAAAAAACCCTCCACCCAGCATCCCCTAATATGACATAGGTACCGAGGGAAATTATTTTCATCAGGGCCTCCCGTCTGGAGCTGGTTCCATGCCAACTCAGAATCAAGTCAACTCAACACCTCTTTTAAAAATCATTAAATGGGCGTTTTCCAAAAAAGATGTCGGTGACGTAACAGGAATTCCACTTAAGCGAATTGCTGCATTTCGATAAAAAATATATGTAAATTTATTACAGAAAGTATGAACTTCATGACGAAAGTAATTTAATATAGAAAATATCAATAACTTCTAAAATAATTGCAATTTAAGTTCAATACTGTTGGTAAGAAATTCTTTTACGTCACTTATATCATAAAGTTTATAAAGAAAATTAAAAGACATTCTTTATTTCAGATCTTTATTTACGAATTGAAAACATAATCAGTCTTCTAAAAAAATTGAATCATCAGGCTTATTGAATTAAATATTAAGTTTTAACATAAAATTATTTTTTTACGCTACTTTTGGATACTTTGTACTACATATTATTCGTTCTAGAAAGACGAATGTAAGTTTTTGGTTAACGAATGTTAAATTATAACAAATTTAAAATTAACCATAAACTATATCTATAAAATACAGAACAAATTTCTTTGAGATATAATAACTAATCTTAGAAAATACAACACAGCAAAAATAGTACAGTGACGTAAAAAGAAACACTTGGTAACGTTTAGGAATTCTAAAGCAGCGTTCAGATGACAACAATATAATCAACACACTTACAAGTGAACGTAATATAAGGTCATTTAAATTGAAACATAAAAGCACAGTAGAAGAAGTAGGTTAATACAAATACAAACTAACCTTACGATAACTAGTTTTTGATCAATGTGAATTATTGTAAACTCGAACTGAAATACTATTTTGACTGAACAACTATGATTAATGGGAAAAATAGCAATTAAAAAGGAAACATTAATTTTAAAATGAAAAAGGCACTATTGACATTTGTTTGCAATTCTATTATTCAGCTCCAAGACAAATTGATCAGATGTAGTCAAAAAATGTAGTTCCGCTACATGTCAGGCAGACCCAATTTTTACACACATTACGCTTTACCATTCTTTGTACAACAAAAGGTTGACACTCCTTGCAAAGAGAGCACAAAAAAGTTCTTGATGACTTAATTTCTTTGTTGTAAAGCTTGTTTTCTTTGGATATTATTTGTCTTCTCTTTCTAGGAGGCTGATATTCATGTGATGCTGGAATTTCTTTAAGCTGCATATTTTGGGTATCATTAAGAATATCCTGTGAAGGAACCAATTTTGATCTTTCAGGGATTTGAATTATACTTTCAATTTTTTTATTATTTGTCAGAGTAGCTGAACTACAAAATCTTAAGTGATTTCTTGCAAATATATCAGTAATCCAGCATAATATTTTGTTAGGAAGAACGTCACCAAAACACTACAGTTGTTTGCCAATAATTTCACATGAAACACGAATAATACGGAACTATTTTCGTTGTTTCGTCTAGTTTCGTCTATTCCTTTTAGAGAAAGTGTATTCCTTATAAAGAAAGTTGAATTTTAGTTGGGCAAATTATCATGACGTCTTCTTAAATATCCAAGTAAAATGCAACATTATGATTTCGGACGTATATCTCGTTACGAAGTCTCGTTACGGAAGAATACATTATTAATCTTCAAATTTCGCATGCATAAATTGTTAATGTCTTGTCTCGACACAGGTATATCCTAGTGAGACAGGCATCAAAAAAACCCAATGTAAATAAAATTTTTACTTATAAATAAATAAACAAATAAATAAATTACTCCATGTTTTTTCTTTGTTCGTAGTGATGTATTATTAAGGCAAATCGATAAAACATCCTTAAATTGACATTTTATGAATAAGGAATGATAATTTATAGTGAGTGCCAAAATCGATTTCTCTCCGTGCAGGTGAACCGACCTTTAGAATTCCATTAGGTTACTTTTAAGTTCCATTCATGAGACAGTAGCGTAATAGAAGTAACGTAATCTCGCCAAAAAATTTTCAAAATGTATTTATAAATAAATTATGAAACTTCTATTTATTCTAACTAAAGATTTTATAAAACAATAAATAAATAAATTTAATACAAAATAGAGTCTAATACATGTTGTTAAATTACCTGGAGAAATATGGAATCGTTGGTGGAACACTTTTTTAGCACCAGCCGAGAGCGACCGCTTCTGTTTCGAATTCTTGGCAAACTAGCTGACAAAAATCAAACATTGCCGCCTTCATACACGTAATAATGTTGCTATTTTCGAAAATATGCATCGATTCGGCGATATTTTTTCTGGAAGAAGTCAATAATGTGGTCACGTAGGCGGAAATTCCACCATATGCTATTTCGCAGGACAACTCAAAATCTGGTATTTAAATTATTTGGCAAGATAATTAATCTATATTAGAGTTTCAAATCGAAAATACAGTAATTTAAAAAAAAAAAAATTTAATTAAAAAAATTTTAAATTAATTTAATTTTTTCAAAAATTTTTTTTAAACAAATTTTTTTAATAGCACTTGGGCGTTTAAAAAAAATATATATACATAGGTAAAAGTAAGTGTCCGATCACTTTCATGATCAATAACTTATATTGTGTCGGTTTTTTTGACCAATTCTATATTTTTACCAATATAATAACAAATAAATACCTTTATGGACTAAAAATAATGAATGAATTAATTAAAATTCTATATTATTTCAAAAAATAAGACTACAGGTCACTGTTTTTGGTGTGTCCTACACCTACCGCTACCAGTTAGAGTTAAAAAATTAATGTTATTTTATTTTTTCCCACTATTTATTTCTATTTGTACTTATACTTATACTAAATAGTGGGAATAAAATAAAATAACATTAATTTTTTAACTCTAACTGGTAGCGGTAGGTGTAGGACACACCAAAAACAGTGACCTGTAGTCTTATTTTTTGAAATAATATAGAATTTTAATTAATTCATTCATTATTTTTAGTCCATAAAGGTATTTATTTGTTATTATATTGGTAAAAATATAGAATTGGTCAAAAAACCGACACAATAAAAGTTATTGATCCTGAAAGTGATCGGACACTTACTTTTACCTATTATATATATTTTTTTAAAACGCCCAAGTGCTATTAAAAAAATTGTTTTAAAATAGCCCTTAACCCTAACCTAACGTAAACTATTTAATCAATTTTTTATCATCACTTTTGATGACTTTTCTCAAGATAGGAAAAGGAATCAGATTAAACAATTTAGAAACCCTCAAATCAAGAGAGCCATTAATAAAATAGGAATAATAATATTTTTAAAAAATTAACCTTAAGGCTAGCGCCACACTTGACGGAAATTCCGCCACACTGGACGGAAATTCCGTCGCGTAACTTCCGCGGTTGCAGCCACACTGAATTTTCAGTGGCAGATTATCCGTCGACTGCCAAGGCTTATACGGTGTGGTCGTAATGGATCCGATAGAAGTGACAGCTATTTATGAGGCATTAGAAGAAGAAAGAAAAAGAAAGCGTAAATATTGGGTTCATCCCTTAAATACTCTTCGACTAGAATTTGGGCAATTTCATACCTTGTATATGAAACTAAGACATTATCCAGATAAAGCATTCGATGGCCATACAATCATTTGATGTATTGCTGAATTTAACGAAGGTATTACCAAGCAAAATACAAAACTTAGATCGGCTATATCTCCTATTGTTTTTATTTCACTATCCCAATTGTCGTAAAATAATTTTGCTATTTCTTCCCATGCTCGTTTCTTTCTATTTTGCACCTCGATAATAAATCGTTCTGTGTCGAACATCCTGTACGTGCGCTGTCGGAACGACCGATCTTCCGCGTAGTGTGCCCGCTATTTGTAATTTATATGCAATTACATGTATTGGCGTTCCGTCAAGTGTGGCGCTAGCCTAAGTCTTATATTTAATTTGTTCCGTTAGTCCCCGCTGAAACATTTCCCTTCTCTTATCCCCTCTTCTAATATGTTGTCCCATCTATTCGAATTGTATCTCTCTCTGCCATTGCATCATTTTCTTGTTTACATACATGGGTCTGTATTTAATTATGAGTAGTTGATATATAAGTCCCGATGAAGTTTTAGCTAAGCGAAATCCGGTCAGCTGTCGGTAATATATTTAATTCATGAATTATATGCTTTTGCTTCCCTCAAAACAAATTATAATAATATCTGGTAACTTGGCAGGTGTTCCCGGGTTCATGGGATGAGATTTGTCTAGATCTTGGCGGCGGATGCGTTTGCCCACCAGCTACGTGGCGGGCCGGATCAGGAGACTAGTTGAGGAAGACTTTTTGACCTCTCCAGCCGACCATCGCCTTGTGCCCCATTTTATTTATTTTTTATATGAACTACAGTAGGGCCTCGCTCTTCCAGACAGGGAAAAACAAAACCCCTTCTGAATTATCGAGGCGTCCGGATTATAGTATGCAATATTTTAACAGGAATAAAACACATTTTTAACTTGGGTTTCATTTATTAAAGTAAAAATATAAAGTCAATTTAGAAAAGAATATGTATGTATGAACAAATGTACTAATAAAAAAATTCAAACATGGAAGAAATTTGCGCACTTACATGAAATAAAAAAAAAAACTAAAAGATAATTCTTCTTGATAAGTCTGTAACATACTTCTGCCTATAATTATCGCACTTCATTTCAAAAGCACGGTTTTTAAGTTGATGGAGAAACCATAGCTTCGTGGCTATCAAATTTTTTATCTTCAGCCCATTTTAAAGAAGTGTTTAAAGCTTCCAGTGCCTCTGAATTTCAAGTGACGGTAAATGATTGAATATTGACACATTGTGACCCGCACGTACCTACCGCTTCCCCCCACGAACTTGTCCGGATTACAGCATGCACCGAATTAACGGGGGTCCGGATTAGAAAAAACAGAGAAGTGCAGATTAAAATGAACACGATTATTTAATAATAAACCCCAACCCGAATAGGACAAGTAAATAAGATGAGATGACATAAGAAAGAAACAAAATAAAAGCGATATGTTGGAATGACTCAATCCTCTTTCGATTATTTATAAATTGGAGTAATACACAAAATGATTGTATTTCGTCTGACACATTTACAGTTTGGAACGTGACTTCTCAGTGACTACAGTCTTGAATATTTCCAAGACTTCACCAGCACAGCCCCAGCACAATGTGACTCCACTGCCTCCATGTCCGTAGTTGTGTATGACAACAACATTCTTCTTGTCTTTGGTCTTGATGTCTGAACGCTCGAGGCGAACAGTTCCTTGGCGAGATGGCCTTAAACCGACCCATTCAAATAATGTCTCTGCATTCTAAAAAAGATAAAAATAATCTATGAATATTCAGATTCAGGTTTGAATAGGAAGTTAGTTGGCACCAGCGAGTACCGAACTCGATTCAACTGATTTCTAGCCAAACGTCCTACCCACCGAGCTCAAGTATGCAACAAGAAAAACAAAAAAATCAACTCATAAAAAACAAAGTTTTTTTTAACTTTAATTCATCTAAAACTTAATTTTTTTTTTGAATACTTAGGTGTGTACTAGACGTGGGCAAAATTGAATGATTGAATTAAATGAATAAATTCAATCTTGTAACACACTTGATCTGATTCTCATTTTCAAAAGGAATTAAATCTTTATTCCTTACTCTTGGCCTTGCACCCTACAATTTTTTAACAGCAACATATTTATTTTTATTTGTATTAATTTATTTTACAGTTAAATTATTTCATGTTATATTGAGGTAAGAAAACAATAATGTACTCTTTAAATATTGTAGTGTTTCGTAGGAATTTATTTAAATATTATTCTGCAATTCTGCATATTTGTTGCGCGGATAGGTACAAGTATCTACACTACAGGCGGCGCGCCGCGAAATTTTCTATCACGTGTAGTTAATATCCCGCATCCCGCGCATTAAATCCACACAACAAAACCCCGTCGGCCAGAGAGTCCCTAGTCCAAGCGACATAACCGCCAACCGAATCAGCCAAGAGTCACGAGGCAAGGAGTCAAATAATTCTGAGATTCGAGTGTAGCGTGCCGGCCCCACTATTCGTCATAGTCCTACAGGTCTACGCGGACCGTAGCGTTCAATTCTCAAGTTCAATCTATGTTTCATTTTTATTCAAGGCATCAAAACATTTGTTTCTTGTTCATTTGTGACGTCGTTGTCCCAATTCCCATGTCCCACGTATCGAGTTGATTCGGCCGACAACTCAATTCCCATAAATATGTTGTCCGCGGAATGCAATTTATTCAAGTCACAGCAAGACAAAAAGCACCTATAGGTCAGAAGTTCCGTATTCATCCCTTGATATGCCCGCAGAGAATCGGTTCGTCGTTAGTCCTCGCGCGGCCAAGCCGTCATCTTAGGGCGAATCTTCTCACTCCGGAATCGAGTCATTATTAGGTCCGCGGAATGCAAGTTATTCAAGTCACAGAAAGACAAAAGACACTTATTAGTCAGAAGTTCCTAATTCATTCCTTGATGCCCGCAGAGAATCGGTTCGTCGTTAGTTCCCGCGCGGCCAAGCCGACATCTTGCACGGGACCCGGAACTTTTGCTAAAAGCGAAAGTTAAACCTATATTTTTTCTCCCTCACACGTGCGTAAATTATGTAATGCGTTTAGAAACAACGATGTTTATTTATATTATTCTTTATATGGTATCTGTCTACCTAGCCGTAAACAAAACATCAGTCGCTGTCGGACCGTGATACGTCATGATGATCGAGTGGTTTATTCCTTTATTTTTGTAATAAATTGTATGACGCATGTCGCTCAGACTTTTAATTAGTTTTTATTAGGCGCATCGGTTTAACTTCACCATTGAGGTAAGTGCATTTAAAAATATATATTTGAGTGAAATTTATTCCAGGTGACCGGATCGGATGTATGAAAGCGCGATAATACTATGTTTTTTATGTGAATACAGCAACTCCCAACTGCTCCCGTCTGGAGCTAATGAGACTATGGCATTCCCAATTGGGATATTTTGTGAGGCTGAAGGTAGTGGGAATTTTAGATCACGTGAAGTAGACAAATTTTAAGTTTAATAAATAAAATAAAATTAGTGAAACTTAAGGGTGAACCACAAAAACTGTTCCATTTTAAGATTTAATTGATAGCCTAATATAAATACATTCTTCTTGTCAAAATTTTTTTTTTTTTGCAAAATAAATAGGTACACATTAAAATAAATATTTCATTAACTTCGTTTTTAGTACCTTCAATTTTTCAGAACGACATAATAATTCACCCTAAGAAGAGTGCTTTGCGCAGTGAAAACTTCTTTAGCACCATTGTGATTTGAAACTCGATGAAACGAAAAATAACGACAATAAAAAGAGGCAAACACATGCATCTAAAGGATGTAGTCCGCGGGAGAATGAGATAGTATTATCGGTCTCCTCTTTGTGCGGTTTTTCGTAGCCTTTCGGCCTCCTCTTTGTGCGGTGCTTCCGTAGCCTCTCATGTATACTTTAGTTTTCTTAAGTGAAAAAGTGAAAACCACGTATTAGAAAACATATCTATGTATGCATATAAATAAGGTTTTTTTTTTTTTTTTTTTTTTTTTTTTTTTTTTTTTTTTTTTTTTTTTTTTTTTTTTTTTTTTTTTTTTTTTTTTTTTTTTTTTTTTTTTTTTTTTTTTTTTTGGAACTAACGGAATTAAAGGAACGAATAAAAGGAATCAATTCAAAAGGCCGGGGGAATCAGACTGAATCGATTCACTCCTGGGAATGAATCTGCCCATGTCTAGTGTGTACCTTCCTACCCAGCGATGGGAATCAACCGTGCAACCAATTCTATTTTCAAATGTCTTTCGAAACATAAAAAAATAGTTTGACTGAGTTTTGAATCTCCCACCCAGTGATCGGAATCAACCGCATTACCAACCGCGGGCCAAACCATGTATAATATATACAAAATTAACGTAGAATCGAGTTTATTTTGTATATATATATATATTTCTGAATTTCAGAAAAAATGCATATATGTCCGTGCGTGTGTGCGCGATTGCCACCAAAAGTTGATAGAATGCATTGTCATCGACAATGAGTTTATTTCCCGAGTTTAAGCTCGATCGGATGTTGGGAAGTGGGTTAATTTCCACTTTAAAAATTCCGCTTCATTCATACATTCATTCAATTAAGAAAACAAAAGCGAAGTTCAAAAAGATGTACATATTTTAAAATAAGAACACCTCAAAGCTATTTAGCGAGAAGACTTCATTTTGTAAACTTATTCAAACAAAATAGGTGACAGAATGAAATGATAGAATGCTCAGATGACCATTTGAAATGTCTTAAAACAACAATAATTAATTATCATTAACCCCGGTGAATGTAAAATGGTCAGCGAGAGCAAGTTAGATGGCGGTATAGTAACCGAGTGTGTTAAGCCCCGTTTCCACGCTTGCCAAGCCTACGCAAGCCTCCACAAACGCCAACGTGGAAACAGGTCGTTTGTCTTGGCTTGCGTAGGGTTGCGTAGGCTTGCAAGAGCTTGCCGCCGATCCAGTCGGGGTCGGATCCAGCGGCAAGCTTCGGCAAACGCTCAGTGTAATTTCCGAACTGACGGCGAATGCACGCTGTTTTTGCTCCATGCGGTATATCGATAATTAACGAGACATATGTATGACGTAAGAGGCATGCCTGACTTATTAAAATGTATAAGTACATAATTTGAATGCACTAATTTAATTTATTGGATTTACCTAAAATTAAATTACCTATTATTTATTACAATAAAAAAACATGATTTTTGTTGGAATAACTTTTTTTTTATAATACAAGTCAATATTATATTGTTTTTTTATACTTTGCTTGTATTTCAAATAAAAGTATGTTAAACCAAACGCAATAGCCGAAACAAGTTCGGCGTCCGCCACGCTTGGGTGTTGGTAGCGTACTGACGCTTTCACAAGCTTGTAAACGGCTTCCAAATGCCAAGCGAGATTTGTGTACGCTTGGAGCTTGTGGAGGCTTGCCGAGCCTTGGCAAGCATGGAAACGCACCATAAGAGTAAGATAACCAAACCCCCGTCGCGTCAGTGTACAAAACTTGGCACTCAAGTCTAGGCACGCGGCAGAATACTGAATTTGACCTACGAATACTGGCTAATTTTAGAGTTCGTTTTTTTGCTTTCAACTAGTCAAAATAACGGCAGATTATAGTAGTTGTCGGATAATATGTTATTTAGCATAAAATATATATTCCTGTTATAATCAAGTTGTTAGTGAAAATTGCCAGATTTAAAAAAAATTTCAGAGCAAGTTTTTCAACATTACCATTTGTCGTCATGCGGGACATTTTGAGATAATTTATGTATTTCGACTATTATAGTACTATATACACCTTCCTTCAATAAATGTTGATAGCTTAGTTAGTAATATGAAGTTCTGCTATATCTATAACAGACGGCATTTGGGTATGATATCAGAAGAGTACCATCTATCGTCATTCGTACGTTCATACGAACGGTTACGATGATTACCAAAGGCATTGGCGAGATTAGGCGGGTTCCTGCAGTCCGCTTGCAGCAGCGGCAAAACTACTTAGAGCCTAGTCTAGTAAGGACGTCTGTTAAGTTTAATGTTCATTGTAACTTTCATGATAACTTAATAAATCAACTAGTAATCACACAAACCTATAACTTATTTGGAAGTTACTCAACACATTTAAATTTGTCTTATTATGGAAAATTAAGAGACATAACAGATTATATTCGTTTTATTATAATAAATAGGTACATATTTTTTACCTCTAGTCCAGGGACAAGCGCACGGCATCCATCGTTAATAAACTTCCTGTCTATCTCGGAAACATTTGTATTATAATCATTAGCTTGACCAGTTCCACCAAGAACCACACTGAAAGTGCTAGAAATAAAATCAGTTCATAAGAAGATTGGAAGAAACCACAGTTCACACAGGTTTATCAAATATGTAGATAGAAAAGTAGACTTTTGAAATGCAAACCTACGGGAGAAATCTAAAAATATACCGGAAGAGACAAATAATGAATAATGAGGAAGCATTCCTTCAGCATGGAAGACAACATACTCTCACTCTTAATGTACTTAGGGCGGCAAGTGTAATTCTTCCTTTTATGCTGGTCCTACTTGAATGCCTGGAAAGGCATTGCTGTCAAATATTTTCATGTGAATATTGTACACCAATCTCTTCGTAAAGGTCCCAACTACATTCATATGTATAATACATATTCCCAAAAGTAACGGAACTTTTTTATTTTTAAATATTTTGACACCAAAATTTGGTCGCCTTTAAAGTGTTCACCATTAGAGTTTATGCACTTGGCCAACCTTTTTTCCCACTGTTCAAAACAATTTTGAAACCCATTGATTGGAATGTCCTTTACGGACTCAAGCAATTTTTGTTTCACCTTTTCAACAGTATGAAAACATTTCCCTTTCAGGTCCCTTTTCATCCTAGGGAGCAGAAAGAAGTCACAGGGAGACAGGCCGGGTGAATAGGGCGGGGAAACAATTTGGGTCATTCCATGCTTGTTTAAATACTGTTTCACAGACAACGCGGTGTGTTGTCCTGGTTAAAGAACCAGTCCCCTGTGCGCCAAGGATTCGGCCTTTTTCAACGATTTTTCCTGATGCTCTCTCGCAACTTCTTTAGTACCTCCTTGTAAAACTGTCAATTAACTGCTTGGCCTGGAGGAACAAACTCTGTGTGCACAACATCTCTGAAAAAAACCAAAGCGCTCGTCTTGATGTTCGATTTCACCTGAATTTTTTTCTGAAGAGGAAAGAGAGCTCCAATAACACCATGACTCATCACTCATCACCATAACCTTGGAAAAAATCTGGGTCCTCTTCCAGCTGATTTTTCAATTCCTGGCAGGCTTGAAGGCGAAGGCTCTCTTTGATCCTCAGAGATCTTGATTTACTTAAAATTAAACTTTGGACGAATGCGTGGACCCACAGCGACCGACTTCACACACTGACCGAGAAAGAGTTTACAAACAACAGATGATCACACTAAACCCGTTCCCCCTCCACTTCTCCCCTCTACCGCCCGAGTCCTGTTACTTTTGGGTCCCCCTATGTATACATGTGATACAAGTCTTCCCCATATTCCTATCTCCTTGTCTTGTTTGTGGAAGAATATTTTATCAAAAATAAACTTACACTTTGGCGCTGGAGATGGGCAAATTGTTTTTTTTTTTTGTAACGATTTGTAACAAAGTGAAAACCAATTTTTTACACACAAAACATCATTAAAGGCCCAACACTGACTTTCTGTTCATGCATTCCTATTACATGGTAGGCTATAATTTTGGACAATACTTTTATAGTTGGGGTGTGGTACTATACAAAAGAATTCTTTCAAATGTATGTGTTATTTTCAAAGATATATTGGTTTAAAACAAATTCCATTTTCTCATTTTTGCCCGCCTGAAGTGTGTTAAGAAAATAAAATATATATCTCGGCGACAGTCTTAGAAAAAGAAAACATTTTCCAGCAAAACTGGAAATGAAAGATGGAAATTTATTGTCATGCCTGAGGAATATTCAAAAATTTCTAGAAAAGGATGGATTTCACATTTCCCTCTTTTATGCAGCAGACCATTTTAATTTTAAAATAGTTGTCGCCAAACTCTGCTACTAGATAGCACCACAGGAAAAATTCGTAAATACCAATGTGATATTTTTATTTTAACTTACTTTGGAATGACGTAGTTTCCATCATAAAAATAACAGTTGTACATCCACGGAGTTCTTACCTGAAAACGTTAAAGAGAAGTTAAAATAATTTACAATGTCGTAAAAATTTGTGTCTTAAATTTTATTTTACACACCAATAGAACTGAATAACCAATTAGAACTGAAGGCAATAAAATTTAACTGTCTCGAATAGCAATGTCAATTACAAGGCTATATTCCTTTTAAAGACATGACAAATTTGAATGTATTGTTTAAAATGTTAGAAAGAATTCAAAATAATCTGTTTGTACAAAACCTCCCAATCGGGAGCTTAGATATTTGAAATTTGCACAATTTTCTGTGTCTGAAAATCTAGCATACCTACGAAATTTTCATTTAACATACTTTCTGTAATGTTCTTTAATATACTTTGTTAATTACAACGCAAGTTCGTCTTGTATCTTATTTATTTAATTGGATTACAGCGGAATTATTATTGTTGGTAGCGTGTAATTATTAGAGCTCTCAGTTTCAGAATGAATCAGCGCTGGCACGAGCGCCCAGCCGCTGTAAGTTCGGCAGCATTCGGCTACGCCCGAATGTCTCCGAACGAACGATAGACATATACCACACCTTCCTCCCTCTAATTAAGCGCTACCAACACAAATACAATTATTCTTAATTATTAGATATTTCATTTACAAAATCATATGTCTCCTTATTTACATGCTAATACATATTATACACACATTTATATATTATTTTAACCACACATTTATATATTGTTTATTCACAATTTAAAACACTCAATAGTTTTTGTTTCTTTCCTGGAGAGGATTTATCTAGGTCGGAGCCTTCCCGCCCATGAAACTGGTTGACACGATGTACTAGGAATTGCCTCATCCACCGTACTTGGTCTCGTCGTGTCTGCACTTTCCAGTGCCGTCTCCTCTCCTCTCGCCAGGCTGAAATCAGGAGAACAAACCGTTAGCTCACTCCACAGATTGGACAACTCCTTCTCAGACTGTTCAGTCCTCGAATCACCAGACGCGGAATTTGGCAAATCTGAGACATTATCGCTCCAGCTAACCGACAAGCCCCTCATCTGGTCAACGTGACGTTTCCATATAAAATGTGACTTACAAATTTTAATCAAATACAATTTTTTTCCAAGTTTCTGTGTAATTATTCCCTTTACCCATGTAAATTTATTATTTTGCCTGAAATCCTTAACAAAACATTTTTGTCCCACAATAAAATTTCTAGTCTTGACACCACCATAATTTTTTGCCTGTTTACGTTGATTGGTCTCAATATTTTTATTCGCCAATTCATGTTGTTTAGACACAAATTGCTCATTATCTCTTGGAATGAGACTGTCAAATGTAGATCTCAGTTTTCTACCAAAAAGCAAAACTGCTGGCTCGACTCCAGTCGTACAATGTGGTGTATTTCTATAATCTGACAAAAATTGTAACAATTTATCCCTGTAATCAAACCGAAATTTATTTCCAACCATAAGTTTTTTAAGAAAACCTTTCGTATTTTTAACAGAGTTCTCAGCGGCTCCGTTGCTTTTTGGATGCATGACAGGAGATGTCATGAATTTGATATTGTTTTCCCGTAGGAATTGTCTGAAAATCTCGCTTGTAAAAGATGTACCGTTATCCGAAACAATAAGTTCAGGGTTGCCAAAATTTGCAAATAATTTTCTTAACTCAAAAATAGTATTAGCTGAATCTGCCCTTTGAACTTCAATACAGTCGACCCATTTAGTAAATGAATCGCAGACAACCAAAAACATTTTTCCTGCCAGTGGCCCACTGTAGTCTATATGTAACCTACTCCAGGCCTTTCCTGAATTTGGCCATACAGATAATTGACTCTTTGGGGGTGACTGTTTCGTCGAAACGCAGTCTGGACATTCCTGAACAATTTTCTCTAAATCCTTGCTCAGCGATATCCACCAAAAATAACCCCTTGCTAATCCTTTCATCTTTACGATGCCTAAGTGTGAACGGTGTATAAGCTCTAAAACTTTTTTATGCAACGAACTTGGAACAATAATCCTATGTTGCCAAAATAAACAATCCTTTACAATCGAAAGCTCATTACGCTTTATCCAATATTTCCACAAATTACCTTCGCGACTTATCCGTTTGGGCCAACCCTGCCTCAAACAAGTCATTACGCTCTGAATTTCCGTGTCAACTTTAGTGGCTTCCGTGATTGAATTTACGTCTAGATGTTCGCAATTACTAACAAAGTTAACGAAATCTGACCCGTAGTCCTCTTTGAATTCTTCGACCGAACTTTCTAATGGTAGTCGAGACAGAAAATCTGCCTGATTTTTGCAAGATCTTACAAATTCTGTTTTATAAGAAAAACCTGCTAAAATAATTCCGTATCTTTGAAGCCTATTTGCTGCCAGAACTGGAATATTCTTATGTTCCCCGAGAATTCTCATTAGAGGCAAATTATCTACGCACAGGGTGAACTCCCTGCCATATAAATATTGAAAGAATTTATTCAACCCGAAGACTATAGCTAAAGCTTCCAAATCTAAAATGCTATATTTTTTTTCTGCGTTTGTTAAGCTTCTAGATGCAAAACCTATCGGTCTCATTGCCCCGTTTTCGAAGATATGGACCAAACATGCTCCTAGGCCGGAGGTACTCGCGTCTGTGTAAAGTTTTACCGGAAGATGAGGTAGGTAATTAGTCAAAACCGTATTTTTACTCATCAAATTCTTTATCGTATCAACTGCGTTAGCGCATTCTGTAGAAAAAACCCATTTGACATTTTTTTTTAAAAGATTATGAAGTGGTTCTAATATTGACGACATATTAGGTATGAAATTCCGATAAAAACTGAAAAATCCTAATATACTTTTTAGTTGATGAACATCCGTCGGATAAGGTGCATTTTTGATGGCTTCTAATTTATCCGTTTGCGGTTTGATTCCCTTTTCAGATATGACGTATCCCAAAAACTCTAACTCTTTTACAAAAAATTGACATTTTTCCGAATTTACACATAATCCGCATTCCTGCAATCGTTTGCAGACTGCCATGATATTGTTCATCAAATCCCTTTCATTGATCCCCGATATAATAATATCATCTAAGTAAAATGCCACACCCTTAATACCTTGCAAGCAACTCGCGATAGTTCGAGCGAAGATTGCTGGCGCGGACTTAAATCCGAAAACCAGTCTATTGTATACAAACAACCCTAAATGCGTGTTAATCGTTGTATATTTTTTACAACTATCCTGCAGTTCTAACTGTGAATAGGCTTGTTTTAAATCTAATTTTGCGAAAATTTTTCCCGAACTAACCTTGTGAATCACTTCTTCAATCCTAGGTAGAGGGTATTTTTCTAATTCTGTAATCAGATTTAAACTGCGTTTATAATCTACACAAATACGAATCTCACCGTTTTTCTTAACTACTGGTACGATAGGAGACGCATATTCGCTACTTTTAACGGGCGAAATAATTCCATCTCTCACCATGGATTTAAGTTCACTTTCGATCTTATCCCTGATAGCGAATGGAACCGGCCTTGCATTACAAAAAAACGTATTCGCATCTTTCTTCACTTTAAAATTCACTTTGAATTTATTAAAACGTCCTAGTTTCCGATCAAAAACTTCTGGAAATTTTCCTTTAATTTTATCCACTTTTTCCATTTCTGACGAAACTGAATTAATAGAATTTTGTCCCGGAATAATATTGAGGTTGAAGGTTTCCATGAAATCTCTCCCAACTATTAGTTCTGATCCGTTGTTTACAATAATAAAGGTTACAAACCTAACTATATTATTGTACTCGACCTTGAAATTTATCTTACCTACAACATTCAATATACTACCATCATAACCTGAAATCTTTCGTGTTTCGGGTGACAATTCTAAATTACTGAAATGTTTACAAAACAAAATTTCTGGAATAACACAGACTGATGAGCCCGAATCAATCATAGCATTGAAATTTTTACCATTTAATTTCAACTGAGCTGTGATTGCTTTCATAAATGCTACAGTATCAATATCATTATCATTACAGTTCATAACTGATTTCACTGATCCGTACCTGCAATTTTTTCTTAAATGCCCTATTTTTCCACAATTATAGCACTTTGCATCCTTCAATCTACAATTACGCGTGTCATGATTTAATTTCCCGCAAATACTGCATTTCTTTTGAGATGAAACGGTATTAAACTGTTTAAACGATCCGCGCCCGTCGCTACTGTATGAACGTTTATTCGGCGTACGAGCTGGTGAAGGTGATCTTGCACACTTTCTCACAGTATTTACTTCCAATTTAAGTTTAGTTGACTCGATTTCAGGACCTTTCGCGGTAACTGCCAGTTCAACTAACTGATTAAAATTTAACTTAGGGCCTTCAATAAACAATTTTACACGCACTGGACCCGGAAGTAAACCAATCGCAAAAACATCTACCAGATTAGCTTCTAATCTAGCCCCAAATTGACAATAAGTACTTAACCCTCTAAGTCTTGCTGCAAACTCCTTAATCGACTCGTTTTGATCCTGTTTAGCAAGAAAAAACAATTCGCGCTCCCGAAAGATAGATCTGCATTTTACACAATGTTTTTCGAGCAACTCAATTAATTTATCAAATGTAACATCAGTGATTTTAGATGGAAAACATAAATTAGTCAGAAGGGTCAAGGATTCTGCTTCAAGCGAGTTTATCAGATAAGCCTTTTTCTTAATCTCCGTGATATCATCATGCAATAAGAGGAACTGTTCTAATCTGAGCCGAAATACGTCCCAATCTCCATTTATGTGAGAAAACGGTGGAATTCTCCCGGATTCCATTCTCACGAGAGGAAAAAAAATTGACACTAGCCGTACAAGTACACGAACGACAACAATAACTTAACAAGCAAAAAAAAATACACAATTCGATAAATCCTCTACAAGAAAGAAACAAAAAACCTTAACTTCTGATATTGCGGCTGTTGACTTCCTTCTCGTATTGTGAGAGAGCCCTTTCCTCGGCTTCTCTCGGACTTCAACTTCCGTGGACAGGCTCGACTGGTCAATCTGCCAAGCCCCAAAAACGACCACTGCCTCCTTGAGTTTTTTTTCTGGGTGCCCTTTCCTCGACAACCCAACAACCCAGACTGTGGCTCCAGGGATAGTATAGCTAGGACTTCCTTCCTCGGCTGTAGGTAGCCTTAAAAATCGGGATGACTTAGCCCTCCTTGCTTCGTGTAACAAAAAAATTTTTTTTTTTTTGTGTATGCTCCCACAATCCAATTAATTTTTATCCTTTGGCTGCGCCAGTTGTAATGTTCTTTAATATACTTTGTTAATTACAACGCAAGTTCGTCTTGTATCTTATTTATTTAATTGGATTACAGCGGAATTATTATTGTTGGTAGCGTGTAATTATTAGAGCTCTCAGTTTCAGAATGAATCAGCGCTGGCACGAGCGCCCAGCCGCTGTAAGTTCGGCAGCATTCGGCTACGCCCGAATGTCTCCGAACGAACGATAGACATATACCACACTTTCTATCATGGGCTACAGAGCTTTAAAGTTTTAAAATATCCATTCAACTGTTTTAAAAAATACCCGACGCTATCTGTATTGTTTGTTAAAAGTGTTGATTAATCAGAGCGCCCCGATGTATTAATAATTCAGAGAAATAAAATTAGTATTTCAGAATTTATTTCATAATATTATTCCTCTGTTAATGTATCGAGACGCCTCGATCAATAGAACATATCCTTGTTTGTTCCATATTTGTAGAAAGAAAAGAAGAAAAGAAAAAAACTTTTTTTTTTTTAATCCATTAGCACTGGGTGGATGGTGCCAATAATAGGTCCCTAATGTATTGGTTTGGGTTGATTTCAATCGGGTCGGGTCGGGTTGAATCGGTTCGGATCGAAGTAACCACCTCCGTTGGGTGCAACCGGAAAAATGCTACATTTTTGAGTTCTACAGTACATTACACTTTTTAGTACACTACACTTAACTGAACTTTTCATTTATTAGCTAACAACTCATGATTAAAAATTGAGGAATAATAAAAAAAAGTCAAGTATGTTTTTTTTTACATTAGCTCCACGCAGGTGGCCCTGAGGAAAATAATTCCCCTCTGGGCCTATGAGATCTTCAGGGATGCTGTGTGGAGGGTCTTTTTAGGAAAGGAAGGAGAGGAAGTTCTGGGAAGGAAAAGGGTATTAGGGGTGGGTAGGAATCTGGGGGTCAGTGTGTCCAGGAGTGACGGACCTATGAATCTATCCTTCATACTGCAGTGCAAGACAATGTTCCGAAAGAGTACGGCTGGAGAAGTCAAAGGAACTCCCTCAACCATTCTCTCCCGATCATGCCTGCCACGCAGCTGGTGGGCAGATGCATCCGCTGCCAAGACCTGGACAAACCTCATCCGATGAACCCGTGCACCCCTGCTAAGTCACTGTGTAGCGAACCACTTGGGGTGACCTATGAGAGAGGTGTTGGTTATCCAATTAAAGGTTCCTGGGGCGGCGATACCCATGCCCGTCTCCCAAATGTATCAATTTGCAAGCATTACATTATGAATTTACAATTGGGAGTAATAAAAAAATGCTGATCTGGTGCTGGGGTGGTGTGTGTGCGACAACCTTTAGGTTTAAAAATATCATTACAAAAATTGCAGAAATATTTTTAATTGTTCTGTACCAATTCTGTAGGTGTATTACTTACTCGCACCACTTGACCCCTGGTAGGGTAGACATTCTCATCTGGCACCATCTTCCTGGATCCCAGTCCCGTGCAGTTTATGATCACATCATACCCACTCTCGGAGAATCCTGCCAAGGATTCTACCTCCTGCTTGATAACCTTTCCACCGGCCTTGTAGAAACGGTCCATAAAATAGGGCAAAAGCATAGTGGGTTCGCAAGTGAAGGTGATATAATGGAAAGCTGATCTAGAAAAAAATTATTAAATATCAGAAATGATCAGATTTTTAGTACCTGGTTAAGGCACCATGATGTATAATTTATTTTTTGCTTTGGCTAGTTTATAACTACGTATGAGTTTAAATAAGTACCTCAAAGATTGTGTTTCATGCCTCTCTGCATTTATAAAAATGCGCACATCTGGTAGGTACTTACCCGAATGTATGGCAAATGGCAAACAACTATTTTGGATGTAAAATAATTCAAAATAAGAATTGTTCTTTGCCTGTTTACCAGTGTGCACCAGTGTGCAAATATTTTTTCTTTTTGTGGAAAAATTGGTATTCTTAAAGTTTAGATTTCAAGAAGAATTCAAGATGAA
This sequence comes from Limnephilus lunatus, assembly GCA_917563855.2. Lineage (NCBI taxonomy): Eukaryota > Metazoa > Arthropoda > Insecta > Trichoptera > Limnephilidae > Limnephilus > Limnephilus lunatus. Next base: position 55,222,783 of record OU830601.1, read on the forward strand.
ACATAACTAACTAATTGATGAAATGCGCCAACTGAAGGATGAATAATTTTACTTACCTATATTACATGGATAGACGAGGATATATTTATATGTTATATTGCCTATACTATTGCAGGAAGGCATTTACTTCAGGTGAGGGCTCATTTTATTTTACGTTTAGATAATTTCTTTACCATAATTTTTGAGGTGCGAATGTAGTGTACAATTATTTGTAATATTTCTTAATTTGAAGACATTAGGTTGTTTAATCAATCATTGATTAGCCGTAAAACATAATATTCCTAAACATTTTAATAAACGCTGATGGACCAAGAATCGGCGGAGACCATATTCGTTAGTCAAAAATTTAAAATAGCACTAATTTATGTAAATTTGATATCATCAAATAATTAGTAGGAATAAAAGTGTATTGTGTATTGTATTTAAATCAAATAATTATTTGAGAATTGAAATGTTGTGACATACTTTGAAATATTGGTAAAAATGCATTTAGTCCACCTCACCTCACTTTAGTCCGGAACGTTCGTGTTGTCGAAATTTCATGAACGGATAATACGGAATATTCCTATTTTAGGTTGAGGTTAAACTACGAAAGCTGCATGTCATCATAATTTAAAAAAAACATCCCAGGTTTTGAATGGTTTGTTTGGCCAAGCAGGTTTTGTCTAGCGGGTTTGTGTAATTATGATTGATTGTCTATGAAATAAAAACGGTAAATATAAAATGGCGTTACCGCGTAAGCGAATTAATTAAAACATAATTAAAATGTTAAATGCATATTTTTTTGTCTCCCGCAACATAAATACTCACTTTTCGTGATAATAAAGCTAAATCTAACTGTTTGAATAAAAAATATTTCGTATTAACGAGTAAGCAGTTTAAAGCATAAATAGTGAAATATTATGTAATGTAAAAAAAATAAATTCATTCACCTTCACAGGGTGCCTAGGCTTTTACGTCATGCAATGAGGTTGTCTCCTACAGCAAAATTTATTGTTTCTTACAAATGTATAATGTTAATTAGAGCATGCTGAAGACATAACTTTTAGAATTCTTGGAAAATACCAAACAGTACCGAAGATATAAACAAGTTTGAAATTATTAATGTGTTTGCATCAACATCTCTGCAATATCGATAATGCTGTCATAAGTATAAACACAGTATCGTCTCTGAGAGTCAACTCTTGGTGAGCTGATGTAAAATTGTCACCGTGTACCATATGATTTTATTTTCATCATAACTAACCTACTTTTTTTTTTCAAAATGATGATTTTGTAAATTGTACCATCTTATCAGATATTTATTTTATACATAAATTTATAGAAATAGATATAATCTAGTTTCGCCAGAATAGCTAATATTCAGAGAAATGATTTTTTAAATGTATCCTTTAAGGCTCCGTTACCGGCCCCAAAAAGAAGAAGATGGTGAGATACGAAATTACGAATGTTAGAGGAGAGCGCTAACATTTACAGCGCCAAAATCGATGCAAAAATTGCAAAAATCTTTAATAAAACACGACTCGTTTAAAATAGAGCAAAAATCACTTGGGGGCTGTCTAAAACAGTATTTAATGAAACTCTGTGAATTTTTTCATACATAAAACTTGCAAAATAACAGAAACAGACTTGAAAATAAAAAAATTTGGAGCATACTTTGCGATTTTTTTCTATCGAGGGAATTTCATATAATTTGCATTTCGGCGGGGGGAATTTAAGAGCTTAAAAACTTCAAATGTTTAAGGGAGGTTAGCAAGAAATCGGTAGAAATTCGGATAGAGGCCTCTTAAGGATGAGCTTCCATTAAAGAGGATGCTGTGTTTTTACTTAGGTTGGCAGCACAGCATTATAATAATAAGATTTCTTACTTGTAATCGTTTAGAAATGTTTTGTTCCACAGTTCAAGTTCCTTACTTGACAGAACTTTAAATCCATAAACAATATCCTTCCATATTGGAATTTCTTTATTTGGAGTTGTGCCCATTTCCAAAACGGGCATGAGGGTCGCCCCACCAAGCCCTTGGCGCCATAATTCATAAAAGAATTTGTGCGATTCACCACTCCAGTGTCTAAAATACCAAATTGAAGCAGAAGTTAAAATTTTGATAAGTACATATTTGGCAATATTTTTTGATGAACTCAAAGGTGGAGAAAGGCTGAGAGTTTGAATCCATATTTTGAAAAAAAAAAGTGCTTTTTCCAATTGAGTGTTGTTTCACCGTTAGATAATCTTATCCATAAAACAGAAATGCATTTTGCAAAGCAGGAAAAACTGTCAGTAACATTGAACCTCGGTGTCATTAAATTTGCACAACTTTTCTGTATGTTCTTGATCAGCTCATCATCATTTCCATCAGGAAAAAATAAAAATAATTATAAAAATGTAAAAAAATTTTTTTTAATAAATTTAGAAAATCATAAAAAATAATTAGAGAAAGAAAAAGGAGAAAGAAAACATATTTGTATTTAAAAATTATAAATATGTGATTTTTTAGAGTTATTACATTATTTTTTCCGGTGGAGTACTTCCAAGGATGTAAGGTCCCCATATCCCAGCCGATCCATCACCAGTTGTATTTGGGGTCACATCCTTAGTGACAACTGAAACCTAAGAGACCTTTATGATTCAATACTTGCCTTATTATCAACATACTTGCGTTATTTACTGGCCAGCCTTATACCCTCATGTATACTCGAGCAGAGACTTGCACAAGTATACCTGAGCATGTGTAGGACGAGGACAGTTTCATCAAGTATCCTGACTTGCACAAGTGTTATAAAAATCATTCAAATAGCATTTGCACAAGTATACTTGAACAAATGAACATCCGTGGGAGAAAATTGTCAATTTTCAAAGGCGTCAAGGGGTTTTAAACGAGTAACTAAAATTAATAACAAAAGATTCAAATAAGATTCCTACAGAGGCGACAAAACTATTAATCAACTCTTACGTAGTCTCACGGCTTGATTATTGTAACGGCATTTACGCTAGTCTTCCAAAATACCAAACTGACAAACTTCAATCCGTGTTTAATGCAGCGGCAAGGCTCATAACCGGGGTCTCTAAATATTGACACATTTCAGAACACCTTCGTAACCTTCACTGGCTCAAGTGCCCTGAAAGAATCCATTACAAATTGCGCTGGATGGTGTTTAAATCAATCAACGAAATGGCCCCACCTTACATCTCTGAATTATGCGTCCTGGAAAATACCGGTTCGAGGCAATTAACCCTTAGATCGGCAACTTCATCTGCTATAGGCAGACTAATAGAACCCAAACGAAAGCCAAATACTAAGTTTGGAGATTGTGCTTTCGGAGTATCTGGGCCTAAGGCTTGGAATAGACTCCCTCCGGAATTAAGATGCATATAAAGCCCGACAGAGTTTAGGTTCAAACTAAAAACTTACCTTTTCGGGCTCTCATACCCTTAACTAAATTTAAATATACCTATCTGAGAGTATCATACTTGTATTGCCTATGATATGTATGTCTTAATCACACTTTTCTTACTGAATTAAAATTACTCGAATCCTTACACATCAATCTGTCTCTAGGAATATCAAATCCTTGTACTACTGCACCGACCACCATTAAATGTTGCTTTTACTTTCCAAAATACACTCATTAAAGAATATATTACATATTAATATTAAAATATTTTCAGGATTAAACAACATGTGTTTACAATTATGTCCTCTGCGTGCGAACTCTATCAAAATTTCTTTAAATAAACAATAAACAGTGTTAATTTCAAGCGACCTCCCAGGTAAGTATGGTCCTGAATTAATTCATTTTTAGGCAGCATCGCGTTCATTGGTCAAAATATTGTATGAACGGTGATCAATGAACCGGTGTATGCAATTTTTAGCCATAAGTTGTTTTTAATTGTTTGTCTAGCTTGTAGTCTTTCTAGATTTTAGGCATGTATGGTAAGTTTTTACAGCGCCCTTGAGGTGATTTTTCACAAAAACGGCGCTATATAAATCGTCCAAATATTATTATTATTAAGATTCAGCAATCACAAGCAAATTGTGCCAGTCTTTCAGAGCGTATTTCATTTATACTAGTATGCATATATGTATTTCTTTTTTCAACCAATCTTTATACCAAACAGTATGTTGTTTTCTGACTTTTTTTTAATAGTTAACATTAGTTAAAAGCCAAAGCTTCAATGGACCTCATGGATAAAATTAATGGCACCACACATTACCATCTTAATCTGTTGTTTGCCAGAACTGACATCGCACAAGTATACTTGAAGGTGCGTCGTCATAAGGCCGATCAAGTGTACTTGTGCAGGTCTTTAGTTCAAGTACACTCGAAAGTGTATGGCCAGCCTAACACATTAACATCTCATTTTTAATTTGAAACAGGTGGTGAAATTCTATTTCAAAATTATTTTTTTAATAAAAAATACACATACCTCGAAAGCAGGAAAAGCTTCTTTGATTCTAACTGCACAGCCAAATCCTGAAACTCCACCACCAATAATTGCGACCTTCATTTTATTGTGATATAATTAGCACTAACTAACAATATCAACTATTTACATTATAATTTTCTAATCTAAAAGTGTGGAGATAATGTCTCTGGGATGTCATAAACATTATATTATCACCGTTTCTCAACCGTTGATAAAGTTTAGATATATTCAGCTCTAGTGCACAAAACAATAAAACAGCGTATAAAATTGAAGTCTATTCCTTCTTGAATGCTATAAGTTGTTTCTGCTTCATGTTTTTTCACTATAACGTCGTGAGTGAAAGAACATCTAAGATGATAGAAACAATCAAGAGGAACCAGATTAAACAATTTAGACGCCCTCGAAATCAAGAGAGCCATCAATAATAAGCCCGATATAATTATTCAAATATTTATTATGTTCCATTAATCCCTGCTAAAACATTCCCCTTTCCTTAACTACTATCTCCCTTTGTCATTATCTTATTTCCTATTCAGACACTTTTTTTTTATATTAGCTTCACACAGGAGGCCCTGAGGAAAATGATTTCTCTCAGGACCTGTGTCATCTTAGGGGATGCTGTGGTGGGTCTTATTTTAATGAGAGGAAGTTCTGGAAAGGAAAAGGTATGAAGGGCAGTAGGAATCTGGGGGTCGTTTCTTGTGAAAAAGCATCTCAAGGGCACTGTATTTATATTACACAAGAAATCAATCCAAAATAACATCAGAAAAATATTACGACTTGAAAATAATGTTTTCGCAATTTACATTTTTCTAGACTAAATAAATTTACTAATTTCTAATGCATGAATTATAAACTTTTCCTGGTAAAATGAAATGGATACCCAGTTTAGGAATCCTTAGAAAATTTTATTAAATTAATTGAGTTATTTTTAGAGATATTATTGTAGCACTAACAACATAATATATTGTGAATGCAAATTCACCACTCCATAGTTATTTGATAGCTTGACCATACTTATTATTATGTACATATAACAATCAGAGATGATAACATAAACCATTAATTCAAGGAGGATTGGATGAAATAAAAACATTTACAATGATACTAAATTAATTTAATATAAAATTCTACAACACATATACAGAAAAAGACAATAGTCTCAGAGCAGGCTGTGAAATACAAAATAACAGTTATGTTTTCGAGCCACAAATATACTATGATTTTTTTTAAATTCTTTTAACATAATTTTTTTTATTTACATAAAAGTTCTACAATCTTAATTTCATAGTACAGAGCAATGACTAAATAGACCATACAATATAATCATTAAAATTACGATTCGGCTAGATAAATCAACCACAAACGTGTGTCACAGTCTAATCTGTTTTAAACAGTCAGCAAAGAAACGTGGAAATATCCATTCTTATTAAAATTCTCCCATTTTCAAATATACAATGTGAGTAATGTTTTTTTTCACAGTATTCTGTGGAATTTATCCCTGCATAAAAACAGAATTAAGTGTACTGTTCATCGGAACATGAATTAGATGTCCACAGCACATAATTTTATCTGGATAATATTTTTTCTTATCTTTTATATTCTTATGTTTCACATTAAAGAGTTCATCATAAGAGTTAAAATAGATAAATAACTGATAATTAGCTTTCAAATAATAGACATAGTATAGTACAGAGGTTTGGTCTTTAGAGCACAAAAATGACCCAAGTATTTTTATTAGTCTGGTGCAAAGCTAATAGAAACAAGAGAGGTGGACCATGAGCCGTTATTAGTATGAAACAGCAAGCACAAAAGTGTCGGGAACATCGTTCACCCATCTTTACTGAAAATCGCATCTACGCATCGCTGCGCCCCGCCTTTGTTTCTACCTACATACCAAGCCAAGCGCATAAACTTCATTGGATCCGCCGCTTTGATAGTCCTTTTGGTTGTAGCTCGGCGACAATAGGCTCGCTGGTATGCCATGTCTCCCATTGTTTCTATTATCTATCATCTGGTGACACCATGAATACTGCCATTAGCAAAAAGGCAGCTAAGAATTTGCAAGTCACTTTTTGTTATGCGATACCTTTCATTTGTTATAATAAAATTATTATTACAGAGTGGAGACGGTTTACATATAGTTCCCTTGAGCTCTTAGGCCATAAGCCCATTGTGTTATCTGCTATTAGACCTCATCCCTTTAACAGTAATACTTTCCCTTTTATAAAGTTCTGCAGGGTTGGCATTGGATATGAGGCTATGTCTTCTGGTTCCACAATTTGTCTTTCCAGATTTCATCTCTCCTCTCCACTCCTCCTTAGTTCCCTGAAGGCTCCACGGTAAGAGTCCACTCCCCCTTGGTTCCATAAGGGCCCCACAAGGTAAGAATTCACAAAGGTGGCCTCAGCTATTCTCTCCAAGGGTTTTGCCTCTAAGTTCCTTCATGCACACCTCACAAAGGAAGAGTCCACGGAGGTGGCTTCAGCTCTCCTAGATTCCACAAAGACCCCTAGTTTTTGAATGGTTCAATTTTTGTCCCACAAGTATGTAGGGAAATAGAAGGTCCACTCCAGCAGAGCCCTGAGGGCTGGGGTAAGGTCTAAATACTCTGAGATGCAAACCTTGTTTATCGGAGGTACCGTTCGTGACACAGTTCCCCAAGTCATTTAGCATGAACACGGTAGCTCACAGCTTAGCTTGGAATGGCTGTTGCAGGTCGGTATCAGAATCTGAATGTGATTTGCAAATTCTTAGCTGCCTTTTTACTTATGATGGCAGGTACAGGACACTAGCCACAAATGTCAATTGATTGTTGTAAATGACAAAATTCATAGGTAATAGAGGAGTTTTGCAAGCCATATTATTTTTTATAATAGGTCTCAATTGGGCGAATTTCTTGCTAGAATACCTAATGAACTAAAAATTGTAACTATTAAACCAATAAAGAGTTGTGACTGAAACTTGTTATTTACTCAATTTTTTCTGTCAATTATATCTTTAAAGAAATATAACATAATTAGTCACACTCTATGTAATAAAGAACACCACACACTACAAATGCATTCAAACTATTGTATTAAAAAGTAAAGTTCATTAGCAAATTTAACACAAGCCAATCCGTAAACTATAAAAGAGCTGGCGTTTGATGGTGATGATTACGTGTGTAAAAGCGGCGTTCCACGCATAAATACGTAACCATTGGGGTATCACTAATCCTTGATTTGCAGTAGTTAGGTGCGCTAATAAGAAATCTGGAAAAGGAGCATAATTATTATTGTAATTTCTAGAAATATTACTTCAGTAATTCTTTTAGATTTGAATTTATTCTAGGCATTGTACAGAATTTAGCAAAAAATGCCATTATCAGTGGTAGATAACATACAAAAGAAAGGAATTTGTACATTATAAAAAATGTCAGCAATATGAAGAAAAAAACTTGTATCGACATAATTTTTATATTAAATTGCTTTTTTATAATTTTCTGTGGCAGAAATTAATTCTTTGAAAATACCCCTTTCATAAGAATTATTATGTACGTTTTGAAAACAGTGAATTCCTTTCAAACAATTTCAAGAATCGTTTACACAGAAAAATGCGTATTAATTTTGCAAGTCCGAGCCTTTTAGATATTTTGCAATGTTTGGGTAAATGGGAAATTGGATGTGGTAGTCCCAAAGAGAGGGTTATATGTGACGTCATTATTCTGTAATCTTCTGTCTTTTTTTTACATGTTTTTCATACATACAAGACTTGTGAGAAGGATGAGGACGATCGTCGATGACACACGTACGGGCCTCTCTCTGAGACTATACTAGCGCCAAGCTGTATGATTTTGGCTGGAAACGCTCACTAAGTGAGCTACAATTTTTGAAATGCTCCAAAAAAGATGTATGTTAACTAAATCAATTAACTCCACACGAGATTCTCCCTTAGAGATTTTTTTAATCAGAGGTCATCTTTGGGGATGCTGTAATGAGGGTCTGGCACTGAACAGATAATTCCTAGAATTGTGATCAATACCGATTTGAAAGAAAACTGATGTCCAAAATTTTCAAGAGAAATTTCTACTCCTATGCCCCAGACACGCCGGTAAAATTATTTATCTGTTCACGAAAGAATTTCTATTTTGAAAATGTTTGATCAAATTTAGCAGAAGTAAGGAAAAATTGAGCTTAATTCGGGCACACGGACACGCCCACAGCAAATATCTAATGGTTTATCTCTTCAGTGGCCTGAAGAATTAAAAATTATGAAAAAGAGGGTGTTAGTCACAAAGATGAAAATACCTCAAAATAATCCTGTTTCTTGAAGCCAGGGGTATTATGGCATCCCCTATTGGGGTATGCTGTGAGACTGAAGGTGGTGGGGAGGGGAAGGAGATGAAGAAGAAGGTGGGGAAGAATGATGACAAATTTAGAATATTTCTTCAATTACAAACCTGTAAAGGCATACTACTGGATAGAGAGGATTAGTTTTTCTCCGAAGATCAGGCAAGATGGGACAGATCATCCAGCTCAGGTGGGGGAGGGGCACAGCCCTGCCCAATGAAGATGGGCTTGGGCACCACCGTCACCGGGGCCTGCAACGTGATAAACACTTCAATATCAACATGTCAACTAAATAATCACCCCCAAGTTTAAAACAAATTCTCTAATCATTATTACATAAATTGTTAAATTTATATAGTGCTATTTTGTGATTAAATCATCTCAAAAGCTCTTTACATTTTTTTTTAACCCTTCCGAACCGGAGGGGGGGTAATACACATACCCCAAACGAGAGTTTTGCGTGATGTCTAAGTTGTTTTCACATCACATACTCTATCATTCAGGTAATCCTAAAAAACTATTCAGTAATCGATCAGCATTTAAAAAAAAAAATTATGACTTTACTGTTTTTACAATTGGTATTAAATAATATCTATCCAATTCTGACAAAATTGATCCCTTCTCTCCCCCGCCATCCTAATTAGGTTTTTAAAAATTTCTCATCGCAAGTGCAGTCATAAAAAGTGCGTTTTACTGTAAAGGGCTACAATAATACATATTTGAGTTTTGCTCAATTTCTTACTATCTCTTTTATAGTTTTGAATTACATGATTAAATGCTGTGTAAAGATGGGCGACAGGTCCATATTTAAGATCTGTAGACCCTGAGGCTGAACCCTACTGGGGGGTTATCCATAACCCCCAGTAAAACCTGTGCAATAATCTAGTGAAAGAACAATTTTCTAACTAAAAATCTAAAAATAAACATTTAAAGTTTATTATTAAACTAGCTGGTTTTCGGCATGCGTTGCAATGCCATATTCAAAGAAATACACTGTTTCTACCTGAATCACCTTTCCAGTGCGTCCCCGTTCCCCTCCCGCGTCCCCTTCCTAGCTAGCTTTATAAATTATAGCCTATATGTTATTCTGATGTATGAGCTATATTATTGTAAAGTTTCATTAAAATGCATTCAGTAGTTTTCGCGTGAAAGAGTAACAAACACACATACAAACTTTTGCATTTATAATATTAGTAAGATTGTAGAAAATTTTACTATACCATATTTAGAACTTGCTGAAATGATGAAATCAAAAAAGAAAAGATTTGAAAATCATTGGGACGAAACATGTCGGTTTTTTATAATCAATTATAGTGGTAAAAACAAAGTAATTTATTAATTTTAATTTTAATGAAAATCATTATCGTAGGTATTCAAGCCATTTATTAACATTGCTATGAACAACTTAGTAAATTTTTTTACAACACGGTAGACAGGATGACAGTTGCATGCAATTCAAAAGATGACATTGGTTCGGTAGCAATGAGTTGTCGGAGCAATATTGATTTTGCTATTTGATATGAATTATAATTATGAAATTTAATTTGAAATGAAGATATTTTTACATTATATTAAAAAATTTAATCTTTATACAATTTGAAGTGCATGCCCCTTTGTGGCTGTTTAAACATAAGTTATTTTTTTAAATTTTTTTTATATGAATACCTCACAAGAGTCCCATCTGCTCCCATCTGAAGCCAGTGGGACTATGGCATCCTCAATTGGGGTATGTTGTGAGGCTGAGGGTAGTGGGGAGGGGAAGGAGATAGGGAGGAGGAAGGTGGAGAAGTACCTGGCTATTCAGATCTGGTCACCAAACACGGCTAATGCCATTTCAAGCAACGTTTCAATTCTGAATGGTGGTCTTACACCAGGGCGATACAGGGAGTATCTTCCACTCTGGAACGATGCCTGAAGTTATGCCCATTAGTTGCCCATAAGTTATTATTAAGTGCATGCCCCTAGGCCATGTTTAAACGCGATGATGGGCGATGTTCAGTTAAAACCAAAGATATTCAAATACAAAGAGATATGCTATGATGTCCGCGCGACTTTCGCCGAACTACGGCCTAATGTGCATAGTTTGCATACAAAAAGAATTTGTTGATTTTCTTGATTTTTTGAAGGTGTGCATTATTATTGGTTAACAATATAGTTTGAATACGGAAAGAATTTGTTCATTTAGTTTAGCGTTCGTTTAGTTTATTCGTTAATTATTTATTAATTGGTAAACAACTCCGGCGACACCCGGAAGCGCAGTCTCAACTAGTAAAAACGGCGGATGGCACATCTCCTTATATTTCAATATCTTTGGTTAAAACGATAGGTGAAAAAAATTGTAACTAATATCTGAGTGTTACTGAAAAGGGTAATAGGAATATTAAGAGATGTATGGTGGACTCTAGTGACCCCCCTTCGGGTAAAACGTGATTTTTACCTTCAGGTACATAAGGTTGAAGTGTGTTTTTCAAAACCAGTTTCTGATCTCAAAACTAAATGTGGACACAGCTCTATCCCCAAATTTAACAACATTCGTACGAGAGGGTTCAACCAGTCTGCTGACGCATCAAACTTGGCTGAGATCAAGATTATCGCTCACGCAAAGATCAATGATGGTGCCAGTCCATTCAGTGCCTTAAACTGGCCTCTTCCATTAAAAATAATATAAAACTGTTTGGAAAAAGATTGATCACATATTAGACAAGATGCTCTTCTGTTGAAAACTCCTTACAGTCTGTTCAAATGTTCACTAGGCAGACCAGCATACAAACTATTTCAGTAGTCCATTCTGGAAAGAAGTTCAAGAGCATCAACCAGTGTCTCCTCAAATTCGTTATGTATTCATCCCACTTTTGCACTAGTGACAGACTTAGCTATAAAAGCACCAGCGTTATTTGGCTTGGCCGATTTCAGCATATAGCTCGAGCGAAAATTGGCCAAGCCAAATAATGCTGCGCTTTTATAGCAGAATCTGTCACTAGCATGTTCTTTCAGAAAATAAGAAACGCATATTGGTGATGGGAAAAGAATCCTGGTAAAAAATACCACTTTTCCATTTCAGTTATACATATGTGTATCCCGCCATACTGAAATAAATGCAAACCTTTTAGAGTTTTGTCACAACCCATGCAGTTTTTTGTAAAATATGTCAATGTTTTTTATTTTTAATCTGAGTTGATGTGCAGTAGAAGGTGACAGGTCAAATTGTCTATCTTGAATTATTAATAAATGACCCTAGTAAAATTTAGGTCATATTATCTTCTTTTTAAACGACTTCCAAAAGGAGGAGGTTATCAATTCAACGGTATTTTTTTAATTTTTTTTTAATGTTTGTTACCTCAGAACTTTTGATTGGGTGAACCGATATTGATGATCCTTTTTTAATAGAAAGCTGGTGCTTCCCGTGTGGTCCCATTTTAATTTGGTCCAGTTCTGACAATGGGATCCATGAGAAAACCATATATGACTTAAATTTGCAATAAGTATGTGCGCAACAAATGGACGAATAACTCAATATTACGCCAACAGATTTCGATGATTTTTTTTTAAGTAAAACTTCTTTACGCACGCTCGTCACTAAAAATAAACAAAAATTTTAACAAAACTAAAAACGACTTCAAAAATGCACTAAAAAGTAAAAAAATAATTTCGTACGATTGTTATTTTTGGAGTCGGTGTCAGCCAAGATCTCCACATCTCACCTATAACTACCTATATATGTAGTTACCTTGGCTGACACCGGCTCCAAAAATAACAATCGTACGAAATTATTTTTTTACTTTTTAGTGCATTTTTGAAGTCATTTTTTGTTTTGTTAAAATTTTTGTTTATTTAAATCTAAAAATGTTGTACACAAGGTGTCCAGGAGCAAAATGCACCACTAACTTCATGATGTGATTCTACATAATAGCACAAGTAAAAAAAAAAAAAAACCTTATTTGAAATTTGATTGTTGTTTCCATAGAAGTTTTTTTTACCTGAAAACTACCTTAACCCTTTGATCAGTATGGCGACTCGTATGCGGCGGTATTCGAAAGATCCATTCAGAGTATCGCCGTGTATTTGCAGCCATACAACTTTATTAAAAATTTTCTATTGCCATGTTTGTAATTTTGATTAAATTATGATAACAAAATATAAGTAAATGATAAAAAAATAACTCACTAATCAAAGGGTTAAAATCATGTAGATCCAACTCCTGAAGTTCGTGAACTACCCCAGACATCATGAACTTTTATTAACTGGAATATTACTACATATTAACTACACAAAATATTTGTGGGTTTTCATTTTTTTCATAGGCAGGGGCGTGTAGACCACAGATGGTGTAAAACTGAGAATATCACAAAAGAAGAAAGATAAATTTCAATAATAAATTGGTCAGATTGTCACATTATTTTAATTTACATCAACAGCACCGTTTTTTTAAATAGTCACCCCTCATATTATTTACATTGTCATAAATAATAAATACGTAATTCACATTGACAAAACATACATTACCCACCTAATAAAATAGCAACAGAAAGAGCAAAAAAAATGGTCCAGAGGATTGAGGCATTATCCCGGTAAGACAGATTCTGGGTTCGATTCCCATTTGCGACGGTTCCTTTTTTATTTTCGGTGTCTTGTTCTGTTCAGATTTATTAGTATTATCTTCTGCTTCAATGATATGGTGCTTCATCTTCTAGCGATCGCACCTTCGGTATTTGGACCGCACTTCAGAAATACACAAGCATAGAGATCTATCAGAAATTGTTATCAAATTGAGTCCCCCTCCTTTTCGTTAGTTACAATTGATTCGTAAATAGCGCACGCATTGTACTTCCTGTGTACTCAGATATCCAGTATCCAGTATATAGATAGTCGGTATCCAGTCATCGAGATAGAATTATCGAGTTACCTGTGAAAATTGCTGTAAAGTCTATAACCGAATTGATGAAGATGAAGACTTATGAATTTTATATTGAATTTCACAATTTAAGCGATGGAAAATTTAAATATTACTACGAAAATTAAGTAAATTTGAAAGGCGGTGTAAGCACAGCTGTTCGACCGCCAGCGGTATACCGAAAGGCAACCGCCTGGAGGTTAACAGTCACTAGAAGTAGCTTAACGGATAGGAAGTGACAAGACAATAAACTTTTATTTAAAATAATTAAAAACGATGAAATAATGGCACATGTAAAAATATATCATAAATGTATATGAAAACATATAAAGATTGTAGTTATAACAAGTGAAAATATAAAGAAAGATGAAGTAGGAAAAGAGGACAGATAAAATTCAATTGTTTATTAGTATTGCTAATGGAAATTATTACAGAGATAGAGAAAAATTAATTTTAAAAAAACATAAAAACACCAAATTAAAAAAAAAGTAAGCATAAAAAACCCAATAAAACATAGTAAGCAAAAAAATCTTAAAAAGAAAAAATAAAAGCATATCCGATAAACCATCGATATATAATACACAAAATGCAATTTTCATTTAATGTCTTATTTAATTCTTTTGTTTACCGATGATTATTATTACCGGACTCATTTGGTGTATACTATATCGAAGGATATGAATAAGAGGAATGGAAGCGCCCATTGAATTAATAACTCCGTTGTGGATTTACCTGGCTCACAACGGTAGTGGTTTGGGGCGGGGGGTTCGATGGCATACTCACAACGACGAGCTTTTGTCCGACTCCACTAGATGTCACCGCACCTACGGTTTTAACCACCGACGCCTGGGGAGAACTGGCGTTAGACTGAATACAAAACAATTTTTACTGATCGATGACATGACTTAACCAAATTACTGTGACTTGACAGTATGAAATAATCAATGTGCCATGAGTTTACCAGGTAAACACAATTTTTTTCCGACATTGTTAAATGACTTGACTATACTTTATCCCTCTTACTTATAATAGTAAAATCTATATGTAAATTCAGTGAAAAACTTGACTTATTACCACGGAGTGGGTGTGGTTAAAACGGCCTTCAACCAGGCTTAAGACCGGCTTTACTATACCAACATTGAGCCGGCGCATAAGAATATTAAATGTTAATAAGTAAGATGGATTATATTTTAACTTAACATACCAATGTGACATAAATTAACTAGGTAAGCACTGTACCACGACTAACAAATTTTAAGGGTGTAATGTAAGGCTTCCAAATAGTCTGAAATCAATGATGGTAATATAAGTTAATGTTATATAGAAAAAAAACCATGAAAGTAAGAATGGTGCCTGCCATCTTAATATTTTTATTGAATCATTATTAAACAACACACAAAAAAATATTTAAAAAACATGATCAGATACCCCAAATAGTTAATATGATAAATCTAACAGCTCTTTTCATCTCCAAACAACATTGGCTGAAATAAAATAGCATTAAACTAGGTATAGGTTATATAAAAAAAATAGGTTACACATTTACAATAGACGCTAATTATTGTCGGCAGAATTTGTGTCGAAGTAAAAGTACAAGGAGACCTGGTTACTAAATAACTTTTATGAATGATGACTACGTAATGTTAAATGAAACTAACAACGAAAGAAACTAACATTTGTAATAGTCTCTTTGAAAAAAGGAGACTTTGGGAGATATTCAATTTCTTCCAATTATACAAGGGAGTTCTATTCTGGTGATTTTAGCATCTGTGATTAATAAAAAACTATAGAGGCTGAAGTTAGATCAAATTTGAACATCTCAGTACTTCAAATCTAAATAATTATTGAAAATTCATGATAAAAGAGCAGTTTGAATGGCTTAGCAAGAACTCGCATGTGAAAAAGTCTTAGCAACAAACTCCCGTCTTAATGCGGCTTTAATTAAATTATTTCTACACCAATAATTACTAATTTAAAGACAACTGAGGAAAATATCACAAAATAGAGTTATGCAAAGTGTAACAGCACATACCCAAAGGATTTTAACCAGCTATTCCAGAGCATTTTTGGAGTACAAAATGTAGATGTCATTTTGCTGTCCAATAATATTTTATTTTTCAATTTTTCAATCAAATGAGTAGTTGGGTGCGGCCAATACGGGTCACGTGATACGCACTGCATCTCTTTTCAGCAGCGCGGTAACAGGGGAGAGAGAATGCGTATCATGTGATACAGTCACCATGCATAGGTATTATTATCAGTGGCAATGTGTGATGGAAACATATATATATTTTTTTAATTGCAAAAAATATTTATCATCAGATAACAAAATGATATACACATTTTTTAGTCCAAACAAGCTCAGGAATCGCTGGTTAAATTACTTAGGATACATGCTGTTACACCCTGCATAAATAATTAACCCGCTCACACTCACTTCCGCACCTGTATGGAATTTGAACATTATTTTTTTTTACATATTATTATTATTTGATAAAAATATTGAAAAAAAAAGTTATTATTGGGAATCACAACAAGTATTCACTAGCATTGCACTAAACACAAATCATTGTTTATCAAGCTGGTAAAATTAAGAAATTAGATATTCATTGAACAAACAAACAATGATAATACGACAAACATTTTTTTTAAATTTCTAGCATTAAAACCAATTCGTTCAGTCAATTCTCTCTCAATACATGCAAAACATACAAAAAAAATTAAAGCTAAGATCAATAATCACATCAGCATTAGGGTCCATCCATAAATTACATCACACTTTAAGGAGGGGGGGGGGAAGGGGAGTAGAAAAGTGTGAAAAGGGGTATGGGGGGGGAGCTCTGTGACATCACATATAAAAACCTATTTTATAAAAAAAAAAAAATTTTTGAACTACTGTTTTGATTATTTTTATGTAAAATTGCAAAATATGTGATGTCACACTAGGGGGGAGGGGGTCTCACAAATGTGACGATGTGTGACAGGGATGGGGGGGGGGGTAAAAAAATCATGAAATTCGTGACGTAATTTATTGACGGCCCCTTATGAGTCTATAAACTATTACAAAAAATAATATATTTCTATACAATTTTTCTTTAATAACTTGTAGGGACCAAATTGTTTGAAATATTATTCAGCATTTGTATTTGAAAATTACTTACAAAAATCTAAATTAATTAAAAAATATCATTTACCCAATGGTGCAAAAATTTGTGCTATTCTAAAATGAAACTAATTTATTATTATAAATCCTTAATTGCTACTTACGGGCCCAACAGACGAGTAGTTTGCCTAGCAGTTTATCTATGGTTCGGGAAGGGATTGAACATAAGGAAACGATGGTAACTTCAGTTAGTACCAGGGCAAACCTGTCGTCTGTGGCCTTAAGGCAGACAGGGCTATTTGCTTCAAAATATAAAAAATGGGTAGAATAGGTTATGTCTTCAGTTATTATGCCGTTAGAAAATTGTACTGAAAATATTACCTAATCAATTTGGCCAACCAGAAATCACTTTTAGTCAAAATATTGGGTTATAACAAGTGTTAAAAATTACAAAATATTATTATCGCAATGGAATGGACAAAAATTTTTTTAAAAATAAAAATTAATTCACAAATAATTATTCGAAGCATAGAAAATGATACTAAGTAATTTCAAAATACTTAAATTATATTTATAAGTAACAGAAAATTATAAAGTGCAAAAAATAAAAATGTTCAATAAATTAAAAGAGTATTACGCTCACAGACATCCAAATTGATAGACCAGTCCATCAAGGAAAGGGGAACAAACCAAGGTGCCCTCCTTTTCTTGTCAATAAATTAATCTGATAGCAAACAGGCAACTTGCATCATCGTAATATCACTATTTAGTCCTCGAAAACTCCGTGGTTTAAAGAGCGAATGAACAAGGAAAGGAGTGCAAGGAGAATATATGATGCAAATGTGAATGGTAGAAGAAGTCAGGGACGCCCGGGGAAGACATGGCATGATCAAGTGAATTAGATACTTGATACAGGCTATGTCAAGAGTCAGAATAATAGAAAAGTATGTATGATACAATATATGAATGTGAATGAGGCAAAGAGTGTGTGCCAAGACCGAGTTGTTTGGCGGTCCGTCCTCTCTGCCCACCCCTGCGGAGAAATGGCATGATCGTTGGTTAGTTAGTCCTCAAAAACATAATCTGCTTATGAATTGCTAGACTTTTTTACAAAGGCGGATAAATTGCTGGCTGCAAAAAAATTAACTATAAATCCCAAATCGGGTAGACAAAAGTTCGGATTTGTTTCCAAAATTGAATATTTTATTACAGTATGCAAGAAAGATGCTTTTACAAATGTGTTATAATTTCTCACCTCACTAATTTTTGCAGCGCTCAGATTTTGCGCAGAAAAGTCCCACAATGGACTGCGCTGTAAACCGTTGCCTTACTTTAGTGAACTTTAGTTTTCTGCGCAGGGTTTGGTTAGTTCAAAGTGCGCATTTCAACGGTAAACTATGACTGATGTCGTAGTTTATTTAAAGCATTCTCAAACCCTCCTGGTGCCAAAAATATGCTCACGTGGTTTGCCTCCAGCTCGTAAAAATGATACGCAGATTTTATGTTAGGGCAGGTCAATCAATTTGGATGTCTACGATTAAGCTAATTAAATGTGTACTAAAAACGATTACACTAATAAAATTTACAATGAAATGTTCACAAATAAGCTTTAAACTAAAAAAATGTTGGTAAATTTCTCACCTGTTGTTGCTGTTGCTGTTGCTGCCTCACAATAGTTTGCTGTCCCGCCATGTTGCTGAAGATGCCTTGTTGCTGTCCTACAACTTGCTGATGCTGATTAATATTCGGCTGTTGCTGCAGAATGATTTGCTGGCTCGGTTGCTGCTGCATGACTATTTGCTGAGTCGGTTGCTGTATTTGCTGCACCACCTGTTGCTGCTGTTGTTGTTGTTGATTGGTGCCAGCGGGTTTTTGAGTGACAAAGACGTATTTAGGCGTGGGAGCTTGAATTGCGCTGGCCGCAGCTGTGGCGAGCGCTCGACTTATCGATGGTGTTTGTGGGCCCACCACCACGGTACGGCCAGGTGTGTTAGCACTCGCTGGAATTAAATTATAAAGTATAAAAATGATTTGCTATAAACAAAACTACATGCTGGGAAGTAAAATCAATTTGAAATATGTGGCTATTTATAGAGAAAAAAAAACCTTCATATACATATATGATGAATTATTATAAAAGAAATATTGTTAAATATCCATATTGTTAAACTATGTAAACGCCTTCGAACGATTGTAGGCAAACTGTATAAACTTAAATATTATGTGTCCATCAAAACCATGAAACTAATCTATTTGTCCCTGGCTGAATCTAATGTGAGATATGGTATAACTTCTTGGGGGCACTCATGGAAGACAAACATCCAACATGTACAGTCAATTCAAAACGCTATGGTCAAATTATCAAGATAATGTATAAATCCATAAATGTTTTACCTATTAGAGCTCTTTTTTGGCATAAAATCTGTATACAACATATCCTAGATAGCACATACAAAACAATGGTGGATCACGTGTACAATACTAGGCTTACACAAAATGAAGGTATGATAGTACCTAGATTTTCTAATAAACATGGCCAGCGAACTTTTGAATACATTGTACCACTTATATTTAATATGCTGCCATATGATTAGAAAAAAAATGTTGCTCGACACCTAAATTTGCACTACATATTGTTAAAACATGCCTATTGGAATCAGATTTTCTGTATTAACTGACTCCTCGTGCATTTTTAATTTTTTTTAGACGTTGTCTTAATATTTTTTATACTTATTTATGTTTTTATTATGTACCTGTATTTTATTGAATTGCAATATTTTTTCTTCTATTTTAAAAGACATTTTATACTGTACATACTATGTTTTTGTCCACACTATTTTCCTGCCGACAAGCTATTTGTAGTAGCTTTGCAGGTGTAATTAAACAAGAAAAAAAACCTATTTTCTGTAATAAAAAAAATATATAAATACAGTGAAACCCGAATTTTACGTCCCCAGATTTAACGTTTTCCCGCCAATTACGTGTAATTATTTCGGTCCCGATATATTTTAGTACATTTATACCCCCTTTTTACGTTTTTTTTCCCGCAATTTACGTCGAAAATATTCAAAATATGTGAGTTACGCGCGCTTGACACGGCCAAGCAGTGATTGGTCGGCAAATTGCGCGAAACGTGGTGATTGGCCGACATCTTTCCATTTTTAGCCGGCCGTTATTGGTCGGCGTACTGCTCGCAACGCGGCGATTGGCCGACATCTTTCAACTTTAGCCATGTTTAAAATGCTACAGTATCTGTCAGTTTGTTTATTTATGCATCTGTCATTTGGTTTTGACTCGATTTGTGATTTGAGACGCTTTTTTCCGACATTATACACAGTTTTTACGTTTCTTGTTTTGTTTTTGTTACGTTAATTATGTTCGTAATGTCTCAACAAAGAAAAACTGTCAGTTCAGTGCGAGAAAAGGAACATTCTCGAAAAAGTTGATAAAACAAGTTGGTTAGTTTTAAATTGAATCGGTTTACACTAGAATGTCGTATTTTTACAAATTTACTTCGTAAAAAAGAATTTAAATGGCCGGCTGCGGCGGAAATCGGCTGCAAAAATTCGATTTACGAGAAAATTTATCATATTTTTACAAATCAGCCGCGAAAATTTAATTTACGCGGACATTATGCGGAATTTTTACAAATTTATTTCAAAGAGGTATCTAAATTTAGAGAGTCGGCCGCGAAATTTCGATTTATGCGGAAATATATCGTATTGCGACGAATTTACTTAGAATATCTATACCCCCTATTTTTTCATGTATTGAAGAAAAGAACATTTTATTTTTTATTAAAAAAATCACATAGACATTACATATTGTTACATTTTTTTTGTTCTAATTCTTTTTCAATCATGTATACACATTTAAAAGTTTCGTCTGGAAAGCAAACAATGCTGGAAAAATAGATTTTAAGACCCTCAATGTACTTTATTGCTTCTTCTTTTGTTGGAATAACATTTTTCTCTCCATATACATGATTATATTAATAAAAAATAAAATTTAAAGGGTTCTTTTCTTCAATTCACCAATATACATGATTGAATAAATAAAAAACAAAATTTAAAATGTTCTTTTCTTCAATACCCCCCATTTACATTTTCCCTCCATTTAGGTTGTTTTTTTTTCGGTCCCTTAAAAAACGTAAAATAGGGGTTTTACTGTAATGGATTTTTGAGACATTATAAAAATAATGGATTTTTGACACATTTCTCTCTTAATTTTGGTCTCCGGTGACATTTTTGAGGTTTTCTTGTTATTTTCAACATTGGACATTTAGGGTTAACAGTAAAAAAGTTAAAAGTTCCGTTTACACCGTATTCTCATAATAAAGTAGTATATAAATGAAATATTATTAAAATGATGTAGGTACCAACCTGTTGGGGTGTATGCAGCGGGACGACTGATGGGTGTAGGCGTCTGAATGGTGGGTGTTGAAGCCACCACTGTCACGGCCAGGGGGGTGGTGGGGGTGGAGGGGGCTGCGGGGGTGGAAACTCCCCCCCCTGCGCTCCCCCGAGACTTGGCCACCGTGGAGTGGAGGGTGGCGCCAAGGTAGCCGTACTCTCGTCTGAAATCATACATTATAAACAAACAGTTAACATATTTATACATGAACAATTTATAATAATTAACTAACAACTTAAGGCGATGCACCACATCGTGTAACATTTGGAATCCTGCCGCTAACGATAACACTTCTTATGTAGATGGCGATAAGATAAAAATTCCCGCTGAACACCAGCCGCTTGTTTTGATTCATGCGAGAAAAAATATAGCCAAAAAGTGTAGATTTGAACTTAAAAACAGTTTATATAGGCCTGATACTTAATTATTTCTGGGATGATAAAAAGACTTATCAAAAAATGATCGATTGTTTCGAAGGCCGAGATGTGTTTTAGTCGCAGTTTAATTAAAGAATATTTCTAAGCGATCAAATTTTCAAAACAAAAAAAACATGATTTTGCATTGCTTTATTATTCTTCTATTATGTATAACGACATTAAATACATCCGGTGCTTGTAGAATGCAAAAACTCGAAATGAATAATGGTGCTGTCACCATATCTCCCATCATACAATCCCATACAAACCTATCACACCAGACAGAAGTGTTATAAGTGAGGGGGTGTGGCGATGATGATATGCCGCGATCTGATTTCTATAGTAGGCAAATGATTTTGAGAATAGGGTGCATATTACTGCTTGAATCAAAATAAGCAAAGGTTAGGTATTTTACCTGTAATCATCGATATTGTCGGGAGGATTTCTCAGGGTCTTCAGCACGGGAGCCAGGACTTTGACCAGGAGATGTTTGATGTGTCCAGCGGCTAATCTGTCTGCATTTGTTGGTGCATCTATGTTGGCTTCAATTCTTTCCCCGATCCATTTCACGCGGGGAATTATGAATACCTGACAAATTAAAATAGTCAACTTAGTTATGATATGTATGGTTCGCAACACTAAAATCAATGTGCGTTGACAGAATATCTAAGCACAATTTATAGTTCTAACAACTAAACAAATGTGTAATTAACAAAAACAAATGTCAAAATACTATAGTGACGGGTGACTTCAATATAAATATAGGTCATAATTCAAACAGCGTCGAAAAAAATGATCAACTTAATACGGGCTGAACTGAACTTCATTTCATGTATAAACGATTACACTAGAGTTGTGCCCTGACAAAACCCATCACGTATTGATCACATTTGGACTAAGGCTGACACAACTACACAATTAACACCTGTCATTTGGAAAACAAACATTACCGATCACTACACGTGTTTCTTAATTCTTGATTTTTAAAAAAAAATGGCCTTTTCCAAAACCACATTACAACAGTATAACATAAAAACCTTAAACATACAACTTCTTGAACAAAAATTGAAATTGGAAAAATGGGAAGAGACATTAAACACTGAAGATGCTGAAAAATCTTCAAACAAACACTTCGCGAACACATAATAAACGCAACTAAACATAAAAACGTCAAACTAAAATCAAAACATAGAAAAATTAAGCCCTGGATCACCCATGGAATAGTTACCTCAATTAGGAATAAAGAAAAACTGTTTTATAAAACCCGAAAACAACCTAATGACTTAACTTTATTACAATCATATAAAAAATACAGAAACAATCTTACAAATTTGATTAAAACAACAAAAGAAAATTACTTCAAGGTAAAAATTGAAGATAGTGGTAAAGATAAGAAAAAAGTTTGGGCTACAATTAATAACATTATTTGGCAACGGTAATAAAAATAAACAAATAAATAAAATAACTTATGACAACGAAACAATGGACTCAATAAAAGAACCAACTAAAATTGCAAACATTTTCAATAACTACTTCGCTAAAGTCGGAGAGAATCTAGCCAAAAAAATCGACTCTTTCCAATCTAAAAATACTTCCAATACATCCACACAAACTTGCCAAAATACTTTCGAAAAGTTTGAAAAATGCACCCAAATAGAAATAGAAAAAATTATGATGAACCTACGAGTTTCCGCGAGCCCTGGTTTTGATAATATCACAGTAAATGTATTAAAACAAATGAGACAATTAATATCAAAACCAATTGCACATATCATTAATAACAGCATACAACAAGGAATTTACCCAAAAATATATAAAAATACAATAATAACCCCAATTTTCAAATCAGGAAATACATCTGACATCTCAAACTACCGTCCCATATCTATTATATCTAACGTAGCAAAAATATTTGAAAAAGTCGTAAAGTCACAATTAACTAAACATATCACTTCAAATGAAATTATTAATGATTTGGTTATTATTATTTTTTTTATTTTATTTTTTATAATTATTAATAAATTATTAATTATTAATTTGGCTTATCCGGAAACTATAGAACATATTATATCGGGATGTTCTGTATTAGCGCCGTCCGAGTATACATTTAGGCACAATCAAGTTTTAAAAATAATTCACCAAAGTTTGGTAATTAAACATAACTTGATTGACTGCCGTAATGTACCATATTATGAATATGAACCAAATTCATTTTTAGAAAATGAATTTTATAAAATTTATTATGATAAAACTATTCTGACAGACAGAACAATTAGTCATAATAGACCCGATATAGTTTTACATGACAAAATTAAGAAAATAACTTATATCATTGATGTCGCTATTCCAAATTCTTGTAATATTCAGAAAACTGTTTCTGAAAAAATAAGAAAATATACAGATTTAGGAAATGAAATTAAAAGAATTTGGCATTCTCAGACTATAAAAATATTACCATTTGTTATTTCGGCTACTGGCATTATACCTAGCTCTCTCATTCAAAATTTAGGCGTATTAGATTTGTCAAAAAATTTGTACATAAAAATGCAAAAGTCGGTCATTTTAAATACATGTAGGATTACGAAAGATTTTTTAAATATTTATATTGAGGGATCAGTAGGATTTATCGGACCAGTTAGGATTTCATCAGAGCCGAACCCTCTGATATGAAAATACAGTGAAACCCTCTTAAGAAGTTTTCCAAGGGACCGGAAAAAACCAACTTCTTAAGCAGGAAAACCTTATATGTGGGAAAAATTAGGCCAATTTTGAGCCGAGGGACCGAAAAAACCAAACTTCTTAAGCCACGAAACGTCTTAAGAGAGAACTTCTTAAGAGGGTTTCACTGTATCTGGAGTCAGTGAAATATTTTCCCATTATGTTTCTGGTGGATTGACGTATTGTTCTTGTATTGTTTTATTCTTATATAGTGCACTTACATTGCGTTAATTTACTAGATATTCATTTGTGGAAAAGTGTGTGGAAGGGTTTAATCTTTCATTTGGGAAAGATTCAACCCGGACATAAAATCTGGAGCACCGTTAAAACCAATTCGGCTTCAGAGAAAATTTAGGTACGCAAGATGCAATTGCAAAAATAACCTCTATAATCTATAAAGCTCTTGACTCGGGAAATAAATGTTTAAGTATATTCATCGATCTAAGGAAAGCATTTGACAGTATAAGCCACAGGAAGCTAATCAAAAAATTAGAAAAAATTGGAATCCAAGGAACAGTTAAAGAGTGGTTTAAAAGTTATCTTCATAAAAGACATCAACACGTAAAAATTAACAATATATTGAGTGAACCCACCTATTCTGAATTTGGAATTCCTCAAGGGACAGTTCTAGGTCCAATATTGTTTATCATTTACGTGAATGAAATGCTTACAGTACCAAAAATGGGAAAAATCATATCTTTCGCCGACGACATAGTTTTAATCATAGAAAAAAAAACTTGGGAAGAAGCCTATCAAACTGCGAATGTAGAAATAAACAACCTAAAACAATGGTTGGATGACAGCTACCTTTCCTTAAACTCTGACAAAACCTATTTCATGACTTTTACATTATCAGACAAATTCCATCCAACAATAAATTTCAATATTACTATTCATAACTCTTGTAATAATTATACGGAAAACTGCAATTCACCTAAATGCTCAAAAATCTCAAAAAAAAGTAATATTAAATATTTAGGCATAATTATAGATCAACATGTTAAATGGACAGAACATATTGCACAAACTGTAAACAGAATACGTAAACTTTATTACGTATTTCTCAAACTAAGAAATATTCTACAAAAATCTATGCTACTAAAGGTTTACTATGCATTAGCCCAATCAGTTCTACAATACGGAATAATAGGCTGGGGAGGAGCGTATAAAACCAACTTAACCCCACTTGAAATAGTACATAGAAGACTCATCAAAATTATTCTAAAGAAAAAATTAGACTATTCAATCCAAAAATTATTCGATGAATTCAAAGTATTACCAATAAATAAAATTTATCAAAAAAATGCATTACTTCAAATCCACAAAGATAAACTAACAACAAAGTCATATAGCACCAGGCCGAGAACCTTAGGACAAATAATAATCCCTAAACTTAATACAACAACAGCCCAACATCATTACACATACTCAGCCATAAAATGCTTTAACGAACTCCCCAAAGAAATACAATCCGAAAGGAATTATGAAATTTTTAAACAAAAACTTAAGACATTTTACTATTTGTTAGATTTAGGTATGTGTTACGATGTGCCAACTTATATTTCCATTCTGAACAAAAAAAATGTCAACTTATATTTTCTCTATGTATGAAAATTCACATTATGTTTATGTACAAAAAAAATGCCAACTTATATTTTAATTGTAAAAAAATTTTCCATTTTGCACAAAAAAAAAATAATTTCAAAATTATTATTCAACTTATTATTCATTGTACCTATATATTAAAAAAAAGTAGTTCTACATACATCCAAATTGTAACAACTGTCAAGTATGTATAGTACTGTCAATCTGATAGTGCTCCCTCTCTAAACACGAGAATTTCTCAATTAGGGAGGTATTGTTATATATTTTGTTTAATTGTATATTATATGTATTGGTTAATAAAAAAAAAATTAAAAATTAAAAAAAAACTTCATTGCAAAACTTATGTAAATACTGTTTTAAATGTGAATACCGCACAAGAGTCCCAACTGCTCCCAATCGCCTGGAGCCAGTGAGACCACAGCATCCCCTATTGGGGTAGGTTGTGAGGCTGAAGGAGATAGGGAAGAGGAAGGTGGGGAAGTACCTGACTAGTCAAATCTGGTCACCAAACATGGCTATAGCCATTTCAAGCAATGTTTCAATTCTGAATGGTGGTCTTACACAAGGGCGATATTGAGAGTATCTTCCTCTCTGGAACGTGCTGCAAATATATCTTATATTATTTTTAAATGATTAAATTGAGAAATCTCACAAATGAACCAAATAAAATATACTTGCACATGCCGGGATTTTAACCCGCGACTTCCAGATCGCTAGTCGAGAGCCTTACCCTTCGACCACAGAGGCCGTCAAGCTGTTTACTACCATTTTAATGATAAAAATAAATCACTTTATTCATGTTTTGAAACAAAAATTATAAATAGATTTATTCATCATTAGAATGAACTATCACAATAATATACAGGGTGTATCAGCACATACCCCATAGACTTTAACCAGCAATACCTGAGCTTATTTGGTGTAGAAAACGTATGACTTTTTTTTTTTCAATTATAACAATAAAAATATTTTTCTATCACACTGCCACACGTCGTATCGGATGCGTTAGGTTGTATACATGTTACACTGTTATAAATTAGCATACTTTGATAACTTCAGGTCCCAATTCAGAGAGTCCATGAATGGCTCCGTACAAAGAGGCCAAAGGAGCTCTTTCATTCTGTTGCAAGAGTTTCTCAGCGGAGGTCAGATCTTTTGCAGCTGAGCCGTCAATTACTGGCGCTGGCGGGGGATTGAGAGCTCTGCTAAACAGCCTGTGAATAAATAAAAAATATAATTAATAACTGTATCTATTAATGTGTGACCAAAATCTTGACTACATAAAGAATTTGCATGGTCGTCAAGTCTGACTTCATTATCATGCGTCATCCATGATAATGACAGACATTGTGTTAATAATAATGATGACTAATATTACTTCATTCCGATATCACAGTAAATTCACAGTCTCTTCATAGCTGCTTTCAATTTACTCAGTTTCAAGCTTGTCAATTGACTATTTTGCCGAACAGGCAGGGTGGGTCTTGGACCAGTTTGGTCACCATTGAGTGAAGAAATCCTTTTGTTGCAGTTTTTTAGTTATGTTACACCCCAACGGGGCATCCCTGTCTACACCGTGTAAAGACAGGGGAACTATATCTTTAACGTTAAAACTTTATATCGTTAAAAAAGTAAAAAAAAAACTATATCGCCACCCGGCTGGGCAGCGAAATGAGGCGGAACAAGATAGGGAGAGATTTGTTAATGCAAGCCTTGAAGAGGCCCGGATTAAATTATGGAGGAGGAAAACACAATTTTTACACACGGGAGCCCAGAGGAAAATAATTTCCCTCAGGGACTATGTGATTTCTAAGGATGCTGTGTGGAGGGTCTTTTGAAAGAAAGGAAGGAGAGGAAGTTCTGGGAAGGAAAAAGGTATAAGGGGTGGTTAGGAATATGGGAGTGACTGAGTTCAAGAGTGACAGATGTATGAAACCATCTTTCTTACAGCGGTAAAAGGTGATGGGATGAAGGTCTTAGCAGGAGAATCCTGCTAAGTCACTAAACGTAGCAAACCACTGGGGGTGACCTATTGCATGCAAGCCAACTTACACGAAAACCAGAGTCAGAGAAACATTTTCATGAAGCCTGACATTAACTATGAACGTGTTCTCCTCTTGTGTCCGTCGAGTTTCACATACGTGCACCGGTGCACAGAGGATCAATGCTGCTGGATACTTCGAGCAGGTTCCATCTGCCTATCGGCTGTCCGTTAATATAATGTGAATACCGCACAAGAGTCCTAACTGCTCCCCACTTGAGGTATGTTGTGAACTGAAGGGATTGTGGAAGGGAAGAGATAGTAAAGAGGAAGGTTGGGAGTATCTGGCTATTCAGATCTGGGCACCAAACACGGCTAAAGCTGTTTCAAGCAATGTTGATTGAATGAGCATTAATATCTACTTTCCAGATGGTTATCTCCGTCACCGACAGCATAGACTATTTTAACTTCTGGCGTGAAGGCAACAATGTATTTATTTAGATGAAACAATTGGTTCCAATTTTTTACCCCTAATTTTACCTCCAAAGCTCCCAAATACAAATTATCCAATTATATTATTGTATGATTTCTGTTGCATTTACATTTTCAAACACGTAAAAAGAATATAATATATTTACCTTGTGACTCTTGTTTGTACATTATTAGTTGAAGTATTGAAGTTCTTGCAAATCTGAGCCATAAGACGGGAGGCAAAGTCTCTCAGGGCCCAATGGTTGTCCATCTCTGGTCTCATGCACAGCTGGCGGGATACTATGCAGGTTGACACGGATGGTATCAACTCATGGAGCTGTTGCCAAAATATACAAAGAATTAGAAATAGCTAAATAAGTAGGAAAGCAAATATTATTAATAAGTGTTCACTTATTTTTTATGCAAGATAATAGGGGCCATTACACGTACACTTCCGACCGCGTGCCTCGACCCCCAGGCTAAAGCGGCATGCGACCATCCCGCCGAATCGCCGTGTCCGCCTGCAGGCCGACCCCTTGCGCTAAAAAGTCATCCCACTTCCGCGGGCAGGCCAAACCTTCAGTTCTGACCATAGATTATAGAAGCTCCATACAAATGTGCACTCACGAAGGTGGATGTCTATGGTGTTCGCCAAGCAGCCCGCCGAAACGCCGTGTCCGCCTGCCGGCCGAACAGGTACACTATTTTGGGTTAAAAAGTCGCCACAATTCCGCGGGCAGGCGAAATCGTTGAAAGGGTGACCTTGGGCGACCCTCGCGCGGAAGTGTACGTGTAAAGTGATTTTCAAGCGTTCGGAGCGAACTGTGGTGTGTCGCGGGACATGTCGTGCAGTTCAAAAGTTTTTGCTGCGGTTTTGACCATATCGATGATACCTATCACATGCTTGTCAGCTGTCACCTATCATGTTTTGACAGTTTTAGCGGCGGCGACAAATTATTTATACGAATGAAATTGTAAACCAGTATTTTAATAAAAAATTACCATATTATCATTGACG
Organism: Limnephilus lunatus; assembly: GCA_917563855.2. Lineage (NCBI taxonomy): Eukaryota > Metazoa > Arthropoda > Insecta > Trichoptera > Limnephilidae > Limnephilus > Limnephilus lunatus. The sequence goes on from OU830601.1 coordinate 55,252,156, forward strand.
CTACAAGCATATTATAATTATTTTGATAATGTTTAAGGGTGAAGTTAGTTATTTTCATAAGTTAATTATTTTTCATATTATTTTCATTAGAACGATGCCAAAAAGTGAATTTACAATAAATTGTAAAAGAACTTAAGTGTACTTATTTTACAATGGATAGTAAATGTTTGGACGTACTTTGTGTGACAGAGAGTATGAATGCAGCATAACGATAGGCTCGTCATCTGGTCTGGGAGACCAGATACGGAGAGGGCTTGTCAGGGTGTTGCAGCGCTACCATAGCGCTACTGTCTCCCAGAATGGTGGAATGTATGTTGGAATATGATTGTGTAAGTCCGAGAATAATGTGGATCCGATTCAAAATTGGTTTGACAAGGGTGACTTAGACTGATGGCATTATTTAGCGTTGTTAACTGTGTTAGAGAGAGGTGCATAATTTATTAGTATTAAGATAAATAAAACATTTTTGTTACCTTATAAAACATATTTTTATTTACATACTACATTAAAAAAAACAGAAGAAATAAACTATAGCTGTGATAACTTATAAAATTAAAGGTTGTCTCGGTTATGCTAGGATTTAAAAAGTTGATATTTTTTATACTAACTCCACACAGGAGGCCCTGAAGAAAATAATTTCTAAATAATGCTGGGTGGAAGGTCTTTTTGAGGATAGGAAGGACTGAACATGGGTCTTAAAGAGGCCCAAGTTGTAGGAAGAGGAAGCATATATGCTGGCAAATCGTTCCACCACCGAGCTGTTGAACTCAAGAACAAATCCTAAAAATTACCCGTTCTTGTGTGATAAATGTCATGACCGGACAGTGGCTGAGTTGGCAATCCAACAAGCGTCCCACTCGGGCATCGCGTGTTTAATTCTTCGGCTGGCTAAGTCCTCCATCACGACCCAAGGAAAATTTTCGGCTGACTGTAGTGGTAGTAGGAGATTTTCAAACATTGTCAGGTTATTCGTAACTCGGGAATGTTTGACTTTAAAAAAAAAAAAAGCATGTCAACCGTGTACATAAAATATAATCTATATTTTTTAAAAAGAAAGACAAACATTCCCGGGTTACAAATAACCCGACAATTTTGCTTGTGTCGTGATGCAGGACTTGCCAGCCAAGGAATCGTACAATGGGACTCCTGGACGCGATGCCAACTTAGCCACTGGGTCGGTCACGACATTAGTCACATGAGGACGGGTCATTTGTATTTCTCGTTCTTGAGTTCAACAGCTCGTCGGTGGAACGATTTACCAGCCTCTGTATTTCCTCCCTACTACAAACTTGGGTCTCTTCAAGATTCAAAGCCAACTCAGTCACTGACCGGTCGCGGGAACATATGTTGGTGATGCACACAACTCAACAACTCAACTAGCACACTGTGATGATTGACACCTCTCATATAAAAATTATAATCTTTTACTATGACTGGAACAGCACTTTCAAATATGTGTGTATTAAAACCTCTAAAATCATGAAAAATTTACTTCTTTAATGGCCTATATGTCGTAATATAAAATACATAACGATCATCCAGTTGATTAGTCAGACAACTCCGAAAAATCAATATTTGAGTTGAGTATGCAGTTATTTGTAATACTCAGTTTACCCATAAACACCATCAAATCAATTATAATGCAGAAAAACTTGTGAATTAAACAAACTGTTGATGTTTTTTGGGTCACTAGTAGGATATTTCAAAATTTCATACTAATATACCGGGCCGTTATGCCTCCCGGGGTTATTTTGTATCATTTTTAGTATATAAAACACAGACAAGTGTAAATAATATTTGATTTATAGTGAACATTTAAATGTTCCTTTCCTCATTATCCCAAAACTTAGTATTTTGAGATATCTGATTAATGAACTGGACGATCAGTATCTGTTCTAGATATTTTATTCACATTTGGATTAAAAAAATTATAATCAGTTTGTTTGAGTATTTTGGGCTCAAATACAAATTTAAAATTTGTTTGAAAAAGGCTGGGCAGCCGTTCCTCTTAAATGGGAAAATCGCTTTCCGGCTACAAAAACATTAACTTATTTGTTTTCATTTAATTGAAAATACTTTTGGCAATGAAAATCTAAAATCATATCTGAACTAACGTGGTTTATCCTTTAAGATGATAAGGTTTGTCCTAGATGGCTCTAGTTTAATTATTTTAGGAAAAAACACTTTTTGCAACTTATGCTTAAAATATCAAGATGAATTAATTGTTTGCACATATAGCACCTCAACACAGGCGTGACCTAGTGAGGTTATAAACTGAATTGTTAACAAAAAATAAATATGTATGATATGAATAAATAGTTTTGTCCATAAACAAAATCGATTCTTTCAAGAAAGGCATACAAATATAACATTGGAATGAATCGCCGATACATTATTGTATATAAGGGTTGTTATTACATTGTTAGTTGGTTGATACATTATTGTATATTGTACGGGACAAGAAATTCAAAGCAAATTAGACTGCCGACAAGAAAAAAATCAAGCACCCAGAAATCTCTGATGTACCAGGCCGTCCAACTGTATAACAACATCCCGAATGAAATTGAAATTACTGAGATAGAAAATATAAATAAGTTTAAAAAATAATTACAAAAGTATGTCTACCTCAATTATTAATGTCTTTATTTATGTGTAATATTTAAAGAATGTTTATTTAATTATGTTTGCCAACCAATGTAAATATTTATATCTTTATAAAATATTAGCACACACAAAGATGTGAGCTAACTTAAGATTAATAAATAAATAATCTGTACAAGTATTTATTCCTTTCTTGAAAGAATTGAGTTTGTTTATGGACAAAATTATTTATTTATATTCATATTGTATATGTAAACCATTAATTCCACTTAATATTTTAAAGTATAACTTGCAAAAAATGTTTTTCCTAAAAATAATGAAACTAGCGCCATCTGTTGTGAGAGTAGATTTCGAATTCTTGTTTCATTCACCCTTTGCAAGGGATCATGAATTCATCCATGTTATTGAGTTGTTTGGATTGATATTTTGCAAAATGTGGAAGGCATCATCTACCAGTAGACTCACTTTGAAGAGTTTTTGCATTATTATTTAAATGCAGGTTGGCTCGAGATTTGAGGAACCTGTTTTTTGACATTGCTTAACTTTAACATTGCTTATGTAAGGAATATTCAGGCACTTCTACCAATAGAGATGCACCTGTGCTAGTTTTATAATACCCATCATGATATGAAGGTAAAGAAATTTCTCTATTTCTTCAACTGAGGTGCATACGTTAACGACTCAACTTAGTCTGCTCTACCGTATTGTCAATTATATCATCTTTAAAAAAAAATCATTTCAAATATCCAGCAGTAAAATTTTCAGACAGGTCAGAAAAGTTAAAATTGCAGGTTGTGTCTTGAGTATCAATGTAGCGCTGCCTCCAGTGAAGGTCTCGGTTCGTCATTGCTCTTGGTGGATGGATGAGGATGTTCATCAGTGGGGGTCTGCTGGCAACTCTTCGCCCCATACTGGTTCTGTACCAGCTCGTACAATCTGAAATTAAGTGTGGTCCTTGATAAATAACTTGTACACACATTATTCATTACACAGACTTTTGTAGATAATCTTTCAATAACTTGTTTATATTAATGGGACAATACACTTTTATTAGAAAGTTAATAATAATTAAGATAAAGAGCTGTTTAAAATGGGGCCCTCAGCATTGGTAAGCCACACAGTGAGGCCAACATTATTAAATTATAAAAATGTAAAATATTAATGCTTGAAGATACGACTTTGCACGCAGAGGACACTATATTTAAAACACTGGACATTGCATGATTTTATATTTGCTACCCCCTGTGCCAAAAGTAGCATTACCAAACTTCAGGCGGGCGAAAACCAGGAACCCGTTGGTGAAAATAGGAGTTGTTTTAAATCGATGTATCTAATTTTTTTTTCTGTAGTTTGTAACTGTACAAGTTTTGTCCAAAATTATAGCCTAATTCGTAATAGGGATCCAAAAACAGAAGTTTAAGTCAGTGTAGGGACATTTAGTGACCTTTTTGTGTATAAAAAATGTTTGTATTTTATTACTTCACAAAAAAATTGCTTTTCACTTTGGTACAAATTATTACAAAAAAACGAACAATTTGATCTCTAATGCCAAAGTGTAAGTTTCCTTGTGATAAAAATTATTCCACACAAATGACAAGGAGATAAGAAGATTTCCCCGTCTTGTATCACATATACATATATATTATATACATATTTATATGTTTTTACATATACCTACATATAGTTGGAACCCTTACCAAGAAATTGGTGTACAATCTCTACATATAATAAATTAAAGTCCTCCGACTGTCTATCTGTCTGTCCGCGATAAACTCAAAAATGACTTAACGGATTTTCATGCGGTGTTCACCAATAGATAGAGTGATTCATGAGGAAGGTTTAGGTATATAATTTAAGTTTTTGTGTAAATTGGTTGAAATATATAAAGAAGAATGGCTGCTGGCAAGCGGGCGGTGTTGATTTGATTTGTATGCAAATGAACAGATGGCGGTGGTTATAAAGGTTGGGTAACCATCCAGTAGATGGCGTTGTATTTCATTAGCAACAGCAACGCGTGGCCGAGTCAGCTAGTATTCATATAAAAATACTTGACACCATTACCTTTCCAGGTATTCAAGTAGAACCGGCGTAAAAGGTAGAACTATCCTTTCCACCTAAAGTGTTTCAATATAGTAATTATAGTTATATATTATTAAGTATATTCGTATTGTCGTATAAAATAATATGTGAAAATAATCATGTTTGCACATAATTTATTACACATTGTAGTTACAATGCTTAAAAAAATCATATATATTATTGCATACATAAATTATATCCAATATTGTAAATTTGAATGTAGTTTCTCTTATAAGTGTACTATGTATTATAAGTTCACACTTCTAAATACATAACTTCATCTATATTGTAAATTATATTGTGATTCCTCCATCTTGTTATTAGGTTTTTATCACTTTTCAATACCACTAACTTACCTACTTATACTTATCTCATACTCTGTAAATCCAAATATATTATATGTTACCAGGTTAATTCGGTAAATCCGAATTCAATATATGCTACCAGGTTACTTTTTCTATGTACATTGTCACAAAAAAAGTATGTATATATATATTTCTTCTTTATACAACTTAGTTTCAGAGAAAATAGATTTTTTTTGTTATGTAATTACATATACATTTCTGAAGGAATAATGTGAACTAAACCAGTCAATTTGTCTGTCCTGGAACGGAAAACTTTCCTAGTTGGACAGGCAAAACTACCTAATATGTATTTTGTACTTTATTTTGTATCTATCAGTAATAAATAAATAAACAAAGTATAGCATAGAAAGTATCTACAGAACAACAATTTATAATTTTGCATACCGTCATTGACAGCAAGTCTTTCTTCAACAAATACGTCCACCCATTCCTCGTCAGCGGTGTCACGGTTTCGCAATTCAGAATTCTTTCTAATGTTCTTCATTTTCGTCTTTCAACTCCTTGGCAGAGATCAGCCGCAGAGTTAATCATAATCCACCTCCACCATGTAGGAGACATTTTCTGCAAACGATAATCAAATAAAATGTATGAATTACAGACAAATGTAAGTCTTCCTTCTCATCAAAACACATAGTAATGGATATATTATATATTATCTGGAGAAATAGTCGAAAAAATATTTTTAATTTTTGAACTGTCAGTTTTGAAATTTTATTTGCTCTAATGACCAGTGTTGTTACGAAATTACAAAATAATACTCTGGGACAGTAAAAACATACGTTATCTTTTCGCTTTAATTATATTTTGCTTGTAAGTATGTACATTTTTCTAACAAAAAAAAGTAATGAAATAAAAATATAAAAACCTCATGACAGTCAATGACAGTTGACAGCGTTGACAGTTATCCTCGGAGAACTTGGAGGCCAAAGTAATGCAGTGTTGCCAACTCTCAAAAATAGGCACTGGAGCCTTCCTAAACTATTTTTTATTTAAAAAAAATTCAAAATGGATTTGAAATCAATTCCATAGCTTACCTGGATCCGGAGATATTTATGATGAGGGTAAGATCGCCTGTTTCAACCTGTTTAAAAAACGCGCCTCACAGTCTACACTTTAGCTTCCTAGAGCCGATGAGACCGAAGGGGGTGCGAAGCGTAATGAAATAGCGCTCCTGTAAAGGTATTGGCGCGTATTAAACACGGATACCGCCAAAATCGAGTTTTTCGGTCTTCCCCCAATTCCCGATTTACCCCAACTCAATCTATATAAAAAAAAAAAATACGATGTGCCGATAAATTGTATAACAGTAGAAAAAAAGGAAACATAAAAAAATAAGGTAATTATAATTATACATACGGTGTGCCAGGTTTGGGCTAGAAGAAAAAAAAAACTGAAAAAGACACAAGTAATTTAAAAGAGACAAAAAAGAGTTAGCTGAAGAAAGGAAGATAAAACAGTATTTTAGATACAATACAATTTAAGCCCATTTTAAAAAATTATTTTGTTAATTTATATTTAATAAAGTTTTTAAACTTACAAAATTATGTTACTAAAAATTTTTCGATGCGGCACAACTTATAGGATTAATGTAACCAAATAAAACCTTAGTCAGCCTTTTGCCGTAAGCGAAAATGTTTACTAAAACACGGAAAGGCTATTGTTTTTTTTTTTACATGAGCTCCACACAGGGGGCCTGAGAGAAATAATTTCCCTCAGGGCATATGTCATCTTTGGGGATGCTGTATGGAGGTTTTTTCAGGAAAGGAAGGAGAGGAGAGTTCTGGGAAGGAAAAGGATTTAAGGGGTGGGTAGGAATCTGGGGTTCAGTCTGTTCTGGTCATCCGTCTCCAAGACCTAAACAAACTCACTCCATGAACCCGGGCACCCCTTCTAAATCACCAAACGTAGCGAACCACTTGGGGTGACCTATGGCAGAGGTGTTGGTTATCCAATGAAAGTTCCCGGGGTTTTGACGATACTTTATAATTTTTCTTAGTAAATTAAAACTAAAACATTGGATACGCCCGGGTTCAATGGAGTAATTCGCATTTTATTATAAAACGTCGGATTTTCCATCATTTATGTCAATTTAAGGTCGGACTATCGCAAAAAAAAACAATACCTATACAAACTTCAACTTAAATTTTCACAATATACAAACTTCGAGTATACAGATCGACGCAGTTTTTTTTTCGAGTAAAATGGCATCAAAAACTGAAAATCGACCAAATGTTGGTTACGTCAATTAGCCTTTCTTTTACACACTGGAAGAAATAGAAAAAAAATCTCAATGTAAATCCATTTTGTAATACAAAATACCGATGGTAAAGTACGAATGATGTGTACTATAAATGACTAAATATAATATATAGTTTTTCGGGAACAACTTGCTAAGAGAACCATTTACCAATTTTAAAAGAATTGCGCCTTCTACTCAGAAGATTATAAAAATTACTTACATACGAACTGGGAAATTTTCGATAGTTTACTTGCAATGGTCCATTAAAAATGACTAATACTGTTATGAGAAAATACATATTTATTATTAGAACAATAACATTTCACAGCCACATTGAAATTTCTTGCGACTGGTTGCACTTCCGAATAAAAAATAAAAAATAGTATCTGCATTAATTATACTAATTATTCTCGAAACGTGCAAAGCTATTTTAGAAGTTGATGATTAAACCTAGATGGTATTTTTTGCAAACAAATCCCGGTTTGAAAACATTTTTTTTAAAAGATGGAAAAAAAATTCCTTCACAAAACTCACTAGCTTGTTATATATAACTAGCAGGGATACCCGGCCTCGCTCAGGGAGTTATGTATAACTAGTTAAGTACCCGGCATCGCTCAGGGAGTTGATATGAGATTGAACTGAATTTCGAACCCACGATATGTCTGGCTTTATATACCCCTACCTATGAGTAGCCCCACGCCCCACCCATCCAAAAAGGCTTCCAATAGTCCACAATGTTCCAGAACATTCGAGAGTGATCTTGAATGATCTGGATGTTCCCGAACGTTTCAGACTATTCCCGAACATTCCACAATATCAGAATGTTCCGGGATGTTCTGGAATGTTGTGGAATACTCTCGAATGTTCTGTAATATTCTAGAAATTTCTAGAGTGCGAAACTTCCAGCCCTTACATCTTCAAAAGCACGTCCTTCAGGTAAAAACGGGAACCTTCTTCGTGAATGGGGGTTAGGGGGCACCACACCGTATTACTCCTTTGATCGTACTGGGACTCGTTTCTGAGTTTTAGCGGCACGTACATTGTACATTATCTTGTATAATATATAGGTACTGATTATATGTATATTTGCCTTTTTTGTTTATTGGTAGGTTTATGTAATGTGACGCCATTTCCCAAAAGTTTAAAAAAAAACATATTTCAGGGATAAGCAAACCACGTTTTACCATGTTTTTGAGGATAAAAAAATATTTTTAGAAAGACTTCATTGAAAATTTAAATAGGAAAATACTTATTAAAAAAACACCATACATATACTATATATGTATGGTGTTTTTTTAATAAGTATTTTCCTATTTAAATTTTCAATGAAGTCTTTCTAAAAATATTTTTTTATCCTCAAAAACATGGTAAAACGTGGTTTGAAAATTTAAATAGGAAAATATTTATTAAAAAAACACCATACATATACTATATATATACATACCAAATATATTGTTTTATCAAGCTTAATTTACAGAATTCTATTTTCAATTAAATATTAAGATTAAAATATAAATAACAATAATAATGAAAAATTACGGTACCTAGAGTAGGTACCTTATTAAAGTTACTTATATGGTTATATTCAAATCATTTTACTAATTTATTCATATCATTATTAAATAAAAAGACGTTGTGAACCCGTACACCCGTACTAAAGTTCAAGAACTACATTCCTGAATTCGGCATTTCACTCACGCGACCCATGCAAAAAAATCATATCCACTCAAAAGTAGATCATTTGGCGACTGCTAAAAAGACATGCCTTGGTCGATATGGTTTTTTGAGAAAACCGTGGAGGTTTAAACGACCCAAAAAAACCACGCATCTGGTAACAATGAATGGTAGATAAATTAATTCTTGAATAAAATCAGTCGGCATTAGTATATTTATGGTCGGCAAACAGCCATAAACAAACAAAAAAAGTGAAAGACATATCGCGCGACACCCGCTCCAACCCTTACGTGTGTTGGCTCAACCGGGCCAAACGCTGATACGAACTGGCGGGTGACCCGAGCGTTTCGCCTGCGAGTCGGTCGCCTTTACACGCACGTTTCCGCCAACGATTCGGCGCGAACTGTAGTGAGACTCGCAGGCCAAACTCTACGTGTAATGGCCGCTAATATATAAATGTACGAGTGTAAAACTCTTTGGACCCATTCATGAATTATTGTTGAAAAATATTAGAGTTTTTGATAAAGCGAAACTTCTTAAGCTGGAAAACCTACACTTATCTTCAGTGTTCTGTTTTGTTATGGAACCGGTTGGGACATAGTAAATTTAAAGAAAACTTACATATTTTTCTAGGTACAATGTCTGATTGTCGAGCAGTGCCTTTACCATCCTCATCAGGTAGATGAGGAGTGCGAGGTTATTCTGCACCACGTTGACCTTCACCCCTTCAGAGATGAAGGTGCACATTCTCGGCAGCATCTCGTGGAGGCCAGGGTCGCAAGCCAGGGACTGCAGGGCTTCCTGAAACAAAATGGTACAAGAAGTCAGGGACGTCCGAGGAAGACTTAGCACCATCAAGCGAATCAAACACTTCCTCTCCGCCTACCTCTTACCCCAATGGGGAAAAGAAATGATATATCATTGAAGAAGAAGATATATCATTGAAAAAAAAGACACAATGTTTGGTTAGTTAGTTAGTTTATCTGAAAAGTCAAGTTCTATCAACCTTCTGCCATTATTCTGGAATATGTAGAACTCTGGTTCTTGGAAAATGATGTACAGCGTTGAGAACTTGGAATTAATGACCTTCTAACTTAAATAACTGCATATTTTTATTTATTTTTAGAGTTAGTTTTAATAGTTAAAATAATTGTCAAAGTTTTAATTTTTGAAGATCACCCGAAAACCACCGTATGTATAGTGAATCGTGTGACGTCATCACTCACTACGTATAAGTTATTTTTATTTTAAACAGGTGTTCATTTTGTATGACAGTTATATGGAAGAAAGCATGATACTATTCGATAAGTTAAAATATTATTTAGGTGGAATTATTTATTTATTATATTTTTCAATATTATTACAGGAGAGTGGTATAAAAATTGTTTGAAATTATTATTTTTTTAGCTTTTAAAATCAATATTATCGAAAACGAAGCATCACCTGCACAGTTGTAGGCAAATAAGATACGGCGCCGATCAGTGGTTCGATGTAGGCCATTTTGGATTTCGAAGTTTGGAGAGTTGGCCATGGAAGTAGGTAGCATTATGATATAGCATATTATACGATTTGTTTATACGGTTTAAAGTTTTTCAATATTTTAAATAATTGAGATAAACTAATAGAGATACCTCTATTTTTGATACTGAATTATTTAGGCCTAAATAATGTTTCAATAAACACAACAACTAAATCTCTATAAACAGTATGAAATAACGAATAACACGAAATGATGTCAATACCGATGGCTTGTGTCATACCTACATTTTAACACAATGACTGATGAGGAGTGACGTCACCACTAAACATTCAATAATACCCACTTTACATTGTGTTATAATGACACATTTAAAAATGCACTTTTTAATAATTTTTTTAAAACTCTACGTTTAATATTATTTAATAAAACTTATATATTCAGAATCAGCGTTTATTGGTCTATACCATACATGGGCAACCGCCGGTCCACGGGCCGGATCCGGCCCGCTGAGCTATTTTGTCCACCACCGCTTGGTCGATACCTATAGTAGGTTACAAGCGGCTTTCGGCGCGTGATTTCCCTCCCAGTTATTTGGCTCGTCCGATGGATGCTGATGTAAAAAATGTACCAGCAAATTTACAGATGGAACTTATCGAGCTTCAGGGGAATTTAGTGCTAAACATCACTATTTAACAACACTGCTTTGACGGATTTTAATAAATCATATTTGGTGGAAGAAAAATATACAAATTTACAAACATTTGCAAGAAAAATCATTTGTCTTTTTGGCAGCACATATACGTGTGAACAGTTTTTTTTGAGGATGAAACACAACCAAACTACAAAATTTGAACGAAGATAACAGATGAAAATCTCGAAAATTCAATGCGATTTTCCTTAAGCAATACCAACGCCAATATTCATAGTCTCGTAATTTAAGAACAAGGCCAATCTTCATGGTGAATTTTGTAATTAAAATATCAGTATATATTATTAATATTACATTATGTCGTTCATTATATATATTAAATAAATATATGTATATATATAGGAAGTAGCAATGTGTTTTGTGTTTCATAATTTGGTCCGGCCCTTGACTCAAGTGACAGAATGATAATTTGGCCCCAGACCTAAGAAAGGTTGCCCATGCCTGGTCTATATGGACATATTTTTTTAAAGCAATAATATTTTTCACTGGAGTTCCTTATTGTCATCCTGTAAATTCTGTTAGACACAATACTGTTTCGGGACACTCCAATCTGCCAGATATGACGGGAAATCGGTCAAATTGGCAACACTGATGATGTACAAAAGTAAATATTGTGTGGAAAACACACAGTTGAAAATAAAATACAAATGTCACCTATTTGGAATGGTGCCAAGAATATAATATTTTGATGTTAGTGGGTGAAGAACGAAGAAAATAATGGACAACTATCATTTAATTGATTAAAAATTTCTTGCATTTTTAATCATTCTTTTTATTATTTCATATAATTCAATAGGAAATTAATTTATTTTAACATCTAATTATTATGTACAAATGTTATTCGCATTAGAATATTGAAAGAAAAAATATTAAACTATAACACAAAATTAAAATTAAATTATGTTTAAAAATAAAAACCACATTGAAAAAAATATATTCAAGGAAGATGTAATTCCTCCTAGGCCCCGACGAGATTCGAACTCATGATCTCCTGTTTACTAGACAGGCGCTTTAACCAACTAAGCCACGGCGCCCACAAGAATAGGTGTTTAAATATTGTAATACGTGTTGTTTATAATCACATTGATAACACATGTATTTGAGTACTAATTAATCTGATATTGAGTTGTATATTACCTGTATACTATATTTATTATCTGTATTTTGAGGTTAATGTTTCATGATTATATTGTTGTGTGCATGTGAAGATAGTGTGTATTGTGGTCAGATTATATAGGAGTCTGAAAGAATATGTTATGTGTTATATATACTATGTGGTTATAGTTGTGCATCGTAATATTAATTACTAACCATTGCAAAAGATTTAATAAATATACTGTAATTATAAGAAAAATTTGGCAAAAACAGTAAGTTAATGAAGTATTTTTTTACATTAAGTCCACACAGGAGGCTCTGAGGAAAATAATTTCCCTCGGGCCCTATGTCATCTGAGATGCTGTGTGAAGGGTATTTTTGAGGAGAGGAAGGAATGAACATTGGTCTTAAAGAGACCTATGTTGTAGGAAAGAGGAAATACAGAGGCCGGCAATTTGTTCCACAGCTGAGCTGTTGAACACAAGAGCGTGTCGAAGAAGCAACCTGTTCTCATGTGACAAATGTCAACCGTGTACACATGTTGGGCGCGCGTTTGGCCTGTTTCCTGACTATGCACCGGTGCTAGAATGATGCTAGTTCCTCAGAGCATCTTCCATTGAAATTCCCGTAGAACAAGGATAGCATTCCCACCCGATGCCTGCGCTCTAAAGACAGCAATCTGTTTGTTATGATAGGGAAATCTATCAAACGGACCGCCCGTTTCTGCACAGAGTTGAGGTTTTTTTTTTCAGGTATTTTGGGACTGCCAAATTCAACTGTGGGACGCACTTGCGATTTGTATAGGGTTAGCAGTTGCGTACTATTACAGTATCTGCGAGCCTTGTACAGTATGCCCAGCTTCTGAGAGGCCAACTAAACTCTGGCCTCGATGGCTTGACTTAGTTAATTCACTATTTGATGACGAAATCTAAAATTTCCACCCGCAATACATTTTTTCAATGATATACATATGTGTGTTTGTTATTGTTTTAATGGAATTTCAAACGAAGATGCTCCGAGGAACTAGTGTCATTGATTCCTTCGGCACTTGTGCAGTCGGGAAACACGCCACATGCGCGCCCAATATTTGTATACAGTTCATATTTGTCACATGGTTCATTTCTACAACTCGTTCTTGAGCTCGGCTGTGTTCCTCCCTCCCTTCTTCATCTCTTCAAGACTCAGGTTCACTTCTTCAAAAACACCCTCCACACAGCATCCCCAAAGATGGCATAAGCCCTGAGGGAAATTATTTTCCTCAGAGCCTCCTGTATAGAGTTAATGTAAAAAAAAGGAATGGAGAGACATATTTTAACAGGAAACGCGTGCCTAGATATGCCTAACAAAAAGTTCTCCGTCAAGTGTTTTTTAAAGTTTTAACTAAACTGCTTGGGCTGGTCATTATTTTTGTCCTTAATTCATTTATTGTTGATGATAGGATTGTTATCAATTTAAAAAATATTTAATTTTGAAGAGTATTGAATTTACGACAAAACCAAAATTATAGAAAAATTGTAAGCAACATACCGCTCTTCTGGCTTCATCGGAGCCGACACAGGCTTCAGTAATTTCTTTGTAATAGAGTTGCTGCTCCACACTCAGTTCGTGGGTGGCCAGCTGCTTCACGTGGACAGTTTCCACATTGCGGAGTTTATGCATCTTACCACTTCCTGGTTTACCTGTAAACAAACAATAATTGTGGTGTATAGGATTAGTCATGTACATAGTTTCAACATTCTTCAACAGATGTCGTTGGTATATTTAGTTGTGTGTACATAGTTTTGTGGTGTCTCAACAGATGTCAATTAAGTAGTACCTTGGAAGAGTATCATCTTTCGTCATTTAGTCAATAGCCGAAGGCGTATTGTCACTTCATTTGGTTACGGTTCTAACTTCACTTTGCTTTGTTCCGAGTTATGAGGTGTCAAAGTTTGCAAAGACGATTTCTCTTAATGATTTTGAGGTTGAATCTTGTGTAAAGTATTTTAATTTAACATATTTTAAAAGAAAAAGTTAAATAAGCTGTATATTTACCATTTTAGAACATATCTAAACATGCAAATTGAACCATATGAACCAGCTAGGGCATAATAATTCAGCACATCAGGTTCTAATTACATTTCCCTAATGCGATTCCAAACCAGAGCCAAGTCGTATTTAAATATTTTCCGTTAAAATGTGATAAACCAAAATACTAAACTGAAATACTTTACACAATATTGAACCTCAAAATAAAAAAAAATAATTGTTAATTAGATTACGAAAATTTGTCTTTACAAACATTGAAACCTTAGAACAAGGTAAGGCGAAGTTAGAACCCTGTCCAACCAAAGTGACGAACTATAATGCGCGTCGTAATAATGATAAACTGTCAGATACAAACAAGATAGAGAATGTAAGTGATGATAGAACCTTGTAAATAAATGATTCTTCAAAATGCTTGATTTTAGAACTTTGTCATACATATATCCAAATGAGGTAATGTTATGGTAAACGGCTGGACTTCGTCAATGTCACAAGTCCTATACAGCAGTCAGAATTTAAAACCAACCCTAGTTCAGAAAATCGTAAGATTGATAACCAACAACTTTTCTGAAAAGGTATCAGATTGACAGACTGAATATGTGGTAAAAAAATAGCCGGTGCCAGATTTACCACCAATATGGCCTAAAAGCTATACTATTAGAAGGAGGCGATGGGTTTGTTTGCAGACTAATTAATGCCTGAAAGGATTTATATAAGACTAGGTCTGAGTACAAACTTAGCGGATCGATAAATTCGAAACTGATTTCAGCATTTTAATTAAAATTAACAAATTACCTGCGGCATCCTTATCATTTGTCTTGTTGAGTTTAGAGATCGGGTCAACTGATTCCAGCTTCTGGACTTCTTTACTGAGAGGTGGGGGATTTTCTGGAACAGTTGGCTGCACCCCGTCAACACACAGCCAATGGGCACGTAATGAGGCTTCTAAAGGAACTTTAGGAGCGGCTCCAGACAGAATTTCATTCAAGTCTAACTCCTTCTCTTCGATGAAGTGGAGTTCTCTTCCTCCACCTGATGCAAAACGAAACGGAAGGGAATCCACCTGGTAAAATCCATACTGGGGCTGGAAATAAAGAAATATTATTTTATAGTTTGAACCTGCAGCAGTATTATTATTGATATTGGCTGTGTTTACATCACCCACGTGTTGTTTACAATGTCTCAGAAAATGAACATAATTAAAGTATATAAATCAAACCTCTATATTCTTAATTTTTAAAGCGTGATCTGTGTCATCAGTGGATAGTTTTTGCCTTTTGGAGTGGTGCATGAATTTGGCGGCATCTTGAATCACTGTTTTTAACCTGTATGAAACGTCATCGGCCAAATCTTTCGCGGCTTCGTCTGACAAAAATCCAACTCCGATGCTTTCGGCTATTACTTTCATAGATTCTAGGGAAAGAGAAGTGCCATACATAAGGTCAGATTCACCCATTTTTACGATTTAACTTGAAAACAATAAAAAAAAGTTTGTAAGTGACACTAAGCAACTAACAAATAATATACTCGGCCGCCATTTTTAGAGATAATAGAGATGGTCGATATTCCTATCCCGCTTACTTATAACCGGTTCCGTTGCTGTCACTGGAACCGTCGATATTATTGTGGTTACATCACAGTTTAGGGGTTCATTTTTTTGAAATGGACAATTCACCTTAGATAGTGCAAGTGTTCATTAAAGAAAGTAATGTTAATCTTAAGCTTGGTACATTAATCTTTAAAGCAGAGAGTTACTGCTCTTAATTATACAAAACCGTATTTAATCAACGAAAAATGGGTTCTGTGAGAACTCATATGATACGATAAAGTGGCAGCACCCATTTGAAAAGTCATTAAAAGTGATGAAAAAAAAATTGCCCATAACCTCTTATTTGACGTAGATTTTTTTTTAATCACTTTTAATTATTCTAACCAGGGCCGGCCCTGTCAGTGGCGTAATCTCCCCCCAACCACAATTCTCTAACCACCCCCCCCCCCCCCCCCCCAGGACTCCAGGCGCCACTTCCGAGGCCATCCGTACATGTTTGCAGCAATTTCTTCTAATCTTCTCTTCCATTCTTCCCTGTCTCGTGCGGCTCTTTTGAATTCTGCGTGCAGCGCACGTCCACCAGCAGGTCCTCCAGGTACTCTCGGCGTGGGCGTCCCCTGGAGTTTTTCCCCTCGGTCATACCCTCCATTATGGCATGCAAGAGGCCTTCTTGTCGTATAACATGGCCGATCCATCTTGCACGCCTTTCGGACAAGGTCCTGAGCAGAGCATGCAAAGCATTCTTCAAAACAACTACAACATGAAGATAAATAAAGACAAAAAAAAGCTGCTGACTGTAGGCCGAACGCAACATCAGATGAGAGTAGAGATGGCAGGAGTTCCACTAAAGAACACCAAGGAGTTTGTCTACCACGGGAGCAAAATAACATGGGACGGTCGGTCTAAGAGCGAAGTCCACAGCCGTATACACCAGGCTAGGCTTGCATTCAATAAAAGGTCGAAAATAATTGAATCGAATAATATAGACCTAAAACTGAGAATACTCCTCATCAAGACCTATGATGTATGGAGTATCTTGATGTACGGCTGCGAAACATGGTGCCTATCCAAAAGAGATAAACGGAGACTAGAGGCTTTTGAGATGTGGTCCTATAGAAGACTATTAGAAATTTCCTGGAGAAACCACCTTACAAATGAGGAGGTTCTCCAACGAATCGAAGGAGGAAGGCGCCTGCTCAGGACCTTCTCCGTACATATATACATACATATTTTATTAACCCCACACAGGAGACGCATAAGAAAAATTATTTCCTACGGGGCATATGTCATATTTGTGTGGGGGTCTTATTATCAAAAAGAAAGAGAGGAAGATATGGGAAGGAAAAATTTACGAGGAGTCGGTAGGAATCTACGGGTCAGCATGTCCAGGAGTGACGGACGTATGAATCCATCCATCCCGGTGTAAGACCATGGGTCGATAGAAACCAGCTGGAGAGGTCAAGAGTCTCCCTTAACATGCCTTTCATAATCCAGCCCGCCATGCAGCTGATGGGGAGGCGCATCTGCTGCCAAGACTTAAACGCACCTCAGGCACCCCTGCTAAGTCAAACGTAGCGAACCACTCGGGGTTAACCATAAATGAACTATGGCAGAGATGTTGGTTATCCAATAAATGTTTCCCAGGACGGTGGTATACCCATACATGCCTCCCAAATTGAAATTTAAATATGGCTGTGGGATGGACATTCTGATTTCGAACTCTTTTACCGAAATATCGATGATATGGTTCCTAGTTCCTACTCCTACCCAAGTACTGTATAATTTTTGTGTATGGTATATTCAATTGACGCTGACGACAACATTGAACGCCACACGTCAAAAAATTTGTGCAAATTTTTATCATGCCGGTCCAGGTGGACAGGGTTCCGGAAAATATAAATTTTCCTCAAGAAGAAGAGCGTATTCTCGACCACTGGAAAAAAATTGACGTGTTCCACACATGTCTGAAACAATCCAAAGGGAAACCGAGGTATGTTTCTGTTTCAATGATATCTTGCCAATCTTATTGCAGTACAAAATCATAACCTCTCTTCTTGCTTTTCAGGTATTCTTTTTATGATGGACCTCCTTTCGCCACCGGGCTTCCTCATTATGGACACATTTTGGCAGGAACCATTAAAGACGTTGTCACTAGATATGCCCATCAGCAAGTATGTTAACATTTTGCGATATCGACTGATGTAATAATTGACGAACAAACTATTGTGCTAGGATTTCGGTTCCACGACAACTCAACGAAGTGGCATTTCAACGCCCCTTTGAAAAAATCATTAAAAGTGATGAAAAAAAATAGCCCGTACTCTAACCTAACGTAACCTATTTATTTCATCAGTGATGACTTCAAAGGAGTGATGAAGTGTCACTTTGTTGAGTTGTCTGGTCACCCAGTATTTAATAGATTTTCTCTATGTATGCTATCGCTGGCTTCTTCGGGAGCAATTATATAAGATAATATTATGTATAAGTTGTTAATAATGTGATGACTCTGTATTAGGGCATTAGTGCCTTTCTTGGCAGGAATTTTGTTTATTCTTCCATTTCTTATAAATCTGATAAAATTCTTAATGTTTTCTATGTTATCAGTTGTCAATAAATGTTTACGGCTGTAAATTGATAAACTGGCGAGATATACACTTTATTATGATTTAAGACTTACCTAACCAATAGTAATGTTTTTTTTTTTTAATTACATGATTTAGGAGTACGAATGCAAAGACACAATATTTAAAGAAAAATATAAAAATTTGAGGAAATGAACATTATAAATTTTTTTATTTTTAAAAAGAAAGACAAACATTCCCGGGTTACGAATAACCCGACACACGGACGTATATAAGGGGGGGGGGGTTTGGGGGTCCGGACCCCCCCCATTCATATCCATCTTACTTGTCCAACAGAAAAAAATTACATGCACCGCACCGATTGTAGAAAACGATAGTTGCTTAAAGAAAGATTTGCAGAAATGGTTCCCGTTATACGCGAAACACTTGGGGCATTTCAAGATGCTGCTAGTAGCGACGTCGCTACTCAAGCATACCATCTTCAAACCGCTATGAATAATAGCCAGTTTATCGTTTCTTTAGTTATACTGAGAAAAGTTTTTTCATATACAGCAAACCTTAATATGTATAGCAATGCAGAAAGTCAATGTCGATTTGACCAACATTTGCGAATATGCAAAAACTGTAAAAACGACTTTACTAAATGTTCGGAATGAAAGTCAGTTTGCAATCCTTTTTGAGCAAGCACAGCAGATGAGTTCAAGCGATATAGTTTTGCCAAGAATAACTGGAAGGCAAACCCTGCGCAATAATATTGCAGCAGAAACTGCCGAAATATACTATCGACGAAATGTGTTTTACCCTTCAATTGATCATGTTATTACAGAACTCGACGCTCGTTTTAAACCACATGATTCGACGATCGAAGGAATTCAAATGCTGCTACCTGAAAAAACCAGTAATGACTCCAGGATAAAAGAAAATCTTAAAAAGATTGCACAAACATTTCTGGGTGGGGAAAATGAAGGCACAATGTTTCTGAGTGAATATGAGATATGGCACAATCACTGGAAATCTGTAGCACAAAAACCTGCAACTGTGATCGACGCCATCGATAACTGCGATGATCAGTTTTTCCCCTTAATAAAAAAGCTTCTCATTATTTTAGCCACACTCCCAGTGTGCACTGCAACACCTGGAAGATCTTTCTCTACCTTAAAGAGGTTAAAAACTTACCTAAGAAATAAAATGGGCGATGAAAGACTTACTGGTCTGGCTTTAATGAGTGTACACCGAGATCTGGCAGTGCAACTTGATTCCGAAGAAATTATTAATCAGTTAGCATCCATCAATATATCATACGTCAATGTCAGTTAGCAATAAAAAGTAAAAGACTAAAGTTGTAACTTTGTTACATATAACTTTTTATTTAAAGGCGCCTACTTAGAGTAACCTAAGTTATATATTATAGATTACCCGCGACTATACTTGCGTGTTATAGTCGCAGGCAATATTTAATTTGTAAATGATAGATTTAATTGGCGTTAGAGCTCTGTTTTTTTTTACTTTGGGGACCCCCCCCCCCTTGTCAAAGCTATAGCTACGTCCGTGCCTGACAATATTTGAAAATCTCCTACTACCACCACAGTAAGTCGAAAATGTTGCTTGAGTCATGATTGAGGACTTAGCCAGCCAAGGAATCGAACACGGAATACCTGGCTAGGACTTAAAAGTGATGTCCACTAAACCACTGATCGGTCAGTGGTTAAGTGAACATGGTAGGGTATTATTAAAAAAAAAACAAAATTTGCGTGAAAGTGAAAAATTGAAGCGTTGAATTGTGTCTTTGGCCAAACATTTCGGTCAACCTTACCTTACTGGTCAACCTTACTTGATGATGGACAACGCAACACTGCCTAAAACATTGATGTTTTACACGGCCCAAAAAACAACTATGTGCATATATTTAGCTCATAAAATATACATACAATATTATTATAAATTATACGTCATAGTTTTGGGGGTAAATTATTTATTTAGATCGATCTCGCATGTCTGTAAGCAATATTATTATGGAGTTCTTTATGATTTATTAACAATATTTTGATGGTTTTTCATGGTTTCAGGGTTTCCACGTGGAGAGGCGCTTCGGTTGGGATTGCCACGGTCTTCCCGTTGAGTTTGAGATCGACAAGGATCTGGGCATCAAGGGTCCCGATGACGTCAATAAGATGGGAATCGGCAACTACAACGCCGAATGTCGGAAGATCGTCATGAGATACGCTGACGACTGGGAGAGGATTATCGCCAGGATGGGCAGATGGATCGGTAATGATCTTTACTAATTTTATTACATATTCTGTAATGATACTGAATGTAGCATAATTTTTTTTTACACGAAAAATGTTTATTGATAAATACAAAAGGAAGAGGAAGAAAGTAGTATCAGTCAATGTTTAGCCTCGAAGAATATATTGTTTAGCAGGTTATATTTCTAAAGTATAAACAAATGGAGGCAACTGCTAGTAGGCAAATAGTATATGAAAAAAATTGCTCCTCTAATTTTCTTTATGACATTTTCATTGCAGATTTCAAGAATGATTACAAAACCTTATATCCATGGTTTATGGAGTCCGTCTGGTGGGTATTCAAGGAGCTGTTCAACAAGGGCTTAGTTTACAAAGGAGTCAAAGTAATGCCTTACTCGACTGCTTGCACCACTCCCCTGTCTAACTTTGAGTCCGGACAGAACTACAAGGAGGTTGTAGACCCTGCTGTGGTTGTGGCCTTCCCTTTGAAAGATGGATCCAGTATCTTGGCATGGACCACCACTCCCTGGACTCTTCCCAGCAATATGGCGCTCTGCGTAAACCCCAATCTTGTCTATGTCAAGATCAAAGAAAAGGCAACAGACAAAGTTTACATCCTTCAAGAAAAACGAGCCGAAGCCATTTTTAAGAGTGTCGATAACTACACAATCCTCGATACCTTCCCGGGAACCAAATTGAAAGGTCTAAAGTACGAGCCTCTGTTTAATTACTTTTTGGATCAAACCGCTAAAGGAGCATTCCAGGTCTTGACAGACACTTATGTTACCGATGATTCAGGAACCGGAATAGTACATCAAGCTCCTTACTTTGGAGAGGATGATTTCAGGGTGTGTCTCGCAGCTGGAATCATCTCCCGAGATCAGGAACCAATTTGCCCGGTAGATGCTAGCGGTAGGTTTACTTTACCCGTAAAAGACTTTGTCGGCCAACATGTCAAGGATGCCGATAAAAACATCATTGCACTCTTGAAAAGTAACGGTAGACTTATCCAAAGTGGACAAGTAAAACATAGTTATCCGTACTGTTGGAGATCTGAAACGCCGCTTATATACAAAGCTGTCCCATCTTGGTTTTTGCGTGTGGAACACATGTCTAAAAATCTATTGGAAACTAATGCATCAACTTATTGGGTTCCTGAGTTTGTAAAGGAAAAACGGTTTGGTAACTGGCTTCGGGATGCTCGAGATTGGGCTATCAGCCGTAACAGATATTGGGGAACTCCCATCCCATTGTGGATGTCGCCAGATGGTGAAGAAATTGTATGCGTCGGAAGTATTGCGGAGTTGTCAAAGCTGACAGGAGTTACCATTAGCGATATCCACAGGGAGAGCATTGACCATCTGGAAATACCATCCAGCAGGCCCGGAATGCCTCCACTAAAGAGGGTTCCTGAAGTGTTTGACTGCTGGTTCGAGTCCGGTTCTATGCCTTACGCCCAGCAGCATTATCCGTTTGAGAATGTGAAGGAGTTTGAGGATTGTTTCCCGGCTGATTTCATTGCCGAGGGTATTGATCAAACGAGGGGTTGGTTCTACACTTTGTTGGTTATCTCCACATCATTGTTCAACAAACCTCCTTTCAAGAATCTTATTGCTAATGGATTGGTTCTGGCATCTGATGGTCAGAAGATGTCAAAGAGAAAGAAGAATTATCCAGATCCTCTGGAAGTTGTCCACAAGTATGGTGCTGATGCTTTACGTCTTTACCTTATTAACTCTCCAGTTGTCAGAGCGGAAAATCTGAGATTCAAAGAGGAAGGTGTGAGGGACGTCATAAAGGATGTTTTCCTGCCTTGGTACAATGCCTTTAGATTCTTAATGCAGAATGTTGAGAGAATCGTTCAAGAAGATAAAATAGATTACGTTTTCGATGCAAAGCTTGTTTCCACAACTCACAAATCTGAAAATGTAATGGATAAATGGATTCTGTCATTCACCCAATCCTTACTCACCTTTGTCAAGCAGGAGATGGCTGCCTATAGGCTCTACACGGTGGTTCCCCGTTTGACCAAGTTCATTTCTAACTTGACCAATTGGTATGTGCGAATGAACCGTAAAAGGTTGAAGGGTGAAATATCACCGCGGGATTGCCAAATCTCTCTGGACACACTGTGCAGCGTACTTTTGAATATGATCAGTCTCATGGCTCCTTTCACCCCATTCTTGACAGAGCTGATGTATCAAACCCTAAGTAAAATTACATTGGGGAAGGGAGTTGACAGTATTCACTACATTATGCTTCCTAACGCTTGTCCAGAATTAGTTGATCTTAACATTGAACGAGCCGTCCAGAGAATGCAAAGTACTATTGAGTTGGGACGAGTTTTAAGGGACAGGAAAACCATCCCCATCAAATATCCTTTACCTGAGCTTGTAATTATTCATCAAGACCCTGAATATTTAACAGACATCTTGTCCCTCGAAAAATATATAATCGAAGAGATGAATGTGCGAAAGATCACGGTGAGTTCAGATAAGGTTAAATATGGAGTAACTCTGAGGGCAGAACCCGACCACAAAACACTGGGAGCACGACTCAAGGGTGACTTCAAGGCGATAACCCAGGAAATCAAAGGTTTATCAGATGAACAATGTCAAGCCATTATATCTCAAGGCTTTGCTCAAATATTAGGACACAAAATTGATTTAGCTGAAATAAGATTTATCTTCCAAATGACTGGATCAAATGAGAGATATGAGGCACACAGCGACAATGATGTACTTATACTTCTGGATGTATCTCCGGATCAAGAGATGATGGACGAAGGAATTGCCCGAGAAATCATCAACAGAGTTCAGAAACTGCGGAAAAAGGCTCACCTTGTTCCCACTGACGAAGTTAACGTCTACTATTCGGTAAACGACGTGAAGAGTGACATTCACCGCATTGCAGCTTCACACAAAGACTTTATTGAAAACGTAATCAAGGCTCCTCTTCTGCAACTGACCAAGAACGCTTACAGCACCATTATAGAAGAAGTCCAGGAACTGAAGGGTGTAAAGTTGAACCTGATCATAACAACTCGAGTTGAAATTGTCTTACCAGTTCTCCCGTGGGCAAATGTGGAACTTTCTGGTTTATGCCCCAGATATGGAGCAACTTCCACTAAAGGAATGGTTCTCTTGAAAGATTTCAAAGGAACGAGTGTTACAGTTGACTCTCTTCACGAAGAAGTCACCATTATCTTTGGACTGTATGGAATAAACTTCAGTTTATGGTTTGGGGAGAAATTCTTGACTAACGAAGATCTGCCAAAGGCAGTGGGTAAAACCATAATAATCTCTTCGACGAAACCACCTAACAAAGATGTCACATCCTCTGCACCGTTTTGTAAGTTTGCAAATGCCGAAAATGGAGGTAAACAAGTCACCTTTATCTTGGAAAACCCAACTGGTGAACATGTACTTGACGTTGAGATAGCCAAGAAAAGATTGAACAATTAATTTGAACTTATAAAAGTATAATGTATTCTCTTTTTTTACTTTTCATATTATTTATTTAATTTACACAACCAGAAATAATTTTTCTAAATTTACATGTATTTTTACGTGTTACATACTTTGTATTACTAGACTTTAAACCTCTACGTATTATGATTTCATTGTGCATTGTTCTAAGCAAATAAAGTACCAATACCAAAATGCAAATTTTATTATTTATTTAACTACATTTTCTTAACTACAGCTATCCCTCTCACTTGAAAACCACATCAGGACTAGCTATACTTAAGGCAGTTATATAATCACTCTATGGAAGAGGCGGAACAATAAAAAACACAAATATAACTAAATTAATTTAATAGTAAGAATGCTAACAAGAAATGCTTAAACGTTCATCGTAAAAACGATGGGCACTCCCTTTGGAGTTTTGGGATGTTCAATGAACTTGGTTGGCTTTGGCGGGCGGATCTTCCTACCGTGGCGACCGTCTTTCCTGTGCCAAAGACCGGAACGAGGTCTGTTTCCCAGCCACCGGTTTCTCTGAGGAGAACCAATGTGCGTTACTCCGTGTAGCACATTGGACAGACGACCTGGAAGACAGATTAAATTAGAAAACCAGATAAAATTAACACAAATTTCATACACAAAGACAATTTGGCAAAAAAAAATCTACCTTATTAGATTCGCATGTGCCGTTTCAGCATTAATATAGTTAAGTCCGGTTTAAGGTTGTTTTAACCGTACCTACGCCATGGTAATAAATTGAGTTTTTCACTGGTTAAACCTTATGCGCCGCATAATATTTACACAGCTTTTATAAATAAGGGGATATTGTACAGGCACAGCTGAAGTATGGATGTATTTAAATTGGAACAACTTAGAAAATGGTAAGCATGGAACTGTGAAACCAAGGAACATATTTAATACCTCTCCCCCTTAACTAGAGTTTTGATTCCTGCACTTGTGAAATAGGTAAGAAGCGTGGTATATTTCTCTGATTATATTTCTGTTCGCAGCCAACGACGGCCAAAGGTAGTAGTACCCAAAATTACTATCCTTCTTACATCCACTTAAATAATATATGAAATATATTTTTAGCCGGGAAAGGGGAGAGAGAAGGCGGGGAAGATCCCCACAAAATAAATAGAAAAAGGCATGGGGTCGTTGGCCGACTCACATGGTTAGTTAGTTTTTCATCTTGGCCTGTCAATGCGGCCTGTTGTGCAATTAGGCCTTCAAAATTACCTAAATAAAAAAATTATAACTTACCGACTGTAGCCATACACAGGGGATCGAAACTGAATGTGTGTTTGGATGGCATTTGGAGGATGATTCTGTCATCCACCCTCTTCAATATCTTTGCAGAAGTTCCAGCTGCGTGAACGTAAAGTCCACCATAACCTTAAAATAAATAGAATCGTCATTACACCTTTAATAGTATATATATATATATATATATATAAAGAAAAGTGTCTGCATTGGTATTTAACTTAACTTTAACTGAGTATAATGCAGAAATCTGATTGACAATTATGAAGTAGCAAAAACTCTGGACAATAAATACTTTATTAAGGATACAATTAAAAAATCACTTCTCTGAATTTAACTAGCTATTTTGGGGAAACTACTTATGATAGATTGTACACTATTTTTATAAATATATAAACACTTTATCTTGCAAGGCAGTAATTTACACAACATCAGATATTATTAAAATTTTGCGATCAAGAAATTAAACAATAAAATTGAAAAGGTGAAAAATACCAACTTATTTTCTAAAAAACTGATTGGTAATTGTTCCGCTATTGAGTCCACGCTCAAAACACACTTTAAAAAATTAAAATAAATTGTACTAGGTAGATAATAGTTAGTAATAAGTAATTCAGTAACCGGAATTTAAAAATATTGCGTTTTAATGATTATTTTGTTAACTTTAAAAATGCGAAATGTCATTTTCAAGGACCGCCATGTTATTAATTACGACGATGAAATATGCACTTTTAAAAGGAAAAATCACTCTCTGTCAGTTACACAATAAAAAGTACGAATTTCAATCTTCGAAAATGATAAATATTGCGTATTAATCATTATTTTGTTAGGTTTCGTAAATTCAAAAAATCATCACTTATTACGCGTGCATGACGCGAGACGCAAGCCCAGGGGGGTATAACTCCGAACTTTTTCGTCAACCGGTTTAAGCATGGTAAAAGTGGTACGACTGTGTGTGACGTCGATTTATGAAGTGCGTAAACTACTACGTACTATTTGACACTGGCCAGACATTCCATGGGGTGAAAAGCCATTTAATCATAATTTAAAAGAAGGACAGGTAGTAAAATCTAACCTAAAATTGACGTTCTCAAATCATCACACATCATTATCACGTGCTCTCAACTTCGACTCAACAACAACTTTTTACAAAACATTTAAAAATAAATTAACAAACTGTATCAAAAAAAATAAAGAAGACTATTTCAAAAATAAAATACTTTCTACAGACAATAACAGTAAACAAATATGGAAAACAGTCAACTTAGCCATGGATAACACTAAAAAAACACAAAAAATAAAATACATTGAACATGAAAATAAAATCATAGATGCTAATATTCAACCTAAACAATGTGCAAACATTTTTAATTCTTTTTTTGCTAATGTAGGAAAAAATCTTGCGAAAAAGATCAATAAATCTTTTAACCCGAAAACACAAACGATTGAAAATGTACAAAATCAAAATTATTTATCAACATTTGAAACAACCTCAGAAGGTGAAATTTTAAAAATAATAGAAGGCATGAAAGGAGGTTCGTCTCCCGGATTTGACCATATTACAGTACATTTTCTAAAATCTATGAAAATTTATTTGATAAAACCAATTACTCATTTGATAAACTTAAGTTTAACAGAGGGAATATTTCCGACAAACTATAAAAATACAATTATTTCACCTATTTATAAATCTGGAGATCCACAACAAGTAACTAACTACCGCCCAATTTGTCTAATTTCAAACATTGGAAAGATTTTTGAAAAAATTGTTAAAAACCAATTGATCAGTTTCCTAGAAAGTAATAAAATTCTTCATAAAAACCAGTTTGGTTTTATAAAGTCACTTAGCACACAAGATGCTATTGCTAATGTAACCTCATACATCAACGAATCATTGGATAAAGGTGAAAAATGTGCCGGTATATTTATCGATCTCAGAAAAGCTTTCGATAGTATATCCCATGAGATTCTCCTAAAAAAACTGAACAATATAGGTATAAAAGACAATGCGATTAAATGGATTTCGAACTACCTAAAAAATCGACCGCAAGTCGTAAAAATAAATCAGATTAATAGCGATAAAGAAATATCAGACTTTGGAATCCCGCAAGGTACAGTAATCGGACCAATCCTCTTTACCATATATGTTAATGACATTTTTTTTCAACCACTACATGGCCAAATAACTTCATATGCCGATGATACGGTACTAATAATTAGCGATAAAACTTGGGAAAAAGTAACATTTAAAGCCACCGAAGACATAAATATTTTAAAGAATTTCTTCGACGTAAATTTACTATCACTAAATGGTGATAAAACATTTGTAATTCCATTTGCAATACACAAAAATGATACCCCTAAAAACATTGATATCATCATTCATGATAATTCTACAACACATAGTAAAAATTATTGTATCCAAAACTGCACAATATTAAAAACAACAAACACAAAAAAAATTAGGAGTTATTATCGATAAAAATTTAAAATGGAAGGAACAAATTTGTCAAGTTGTAAAAAAAATTAGAAAATTGATTTACATATTTTTAAGAATCAGAAATTTTTTATCTGAAAAAAATTTATATCTAATATATTACGCTTTGGTTCAATCAACTTTACAATATGCTATCATTAGCTGGGGATCCGCATACAAAACTAATCTTTCCCCAATTGAAGTTGTGCAGAGGCTAATTATTAAAATCATATTAAAAAAACCATCTGACTACCCAACGGATAAATTATTTAAGGAATTCCAAGTACCTTCTTTCAAAGATCTGTACAATAGAAATACATTGATTCAAATTATAAAAGAAAAAGAGAAGTATCAATTTATAACTGAAAATCGTACTAGACATAAATATATTTTTTCATGCCCAAAATTAAACACTTCCTTCGCACAAAATTATTATACTTATCAAGGAAGACTTATTTTCAACCGATTACCGGATGAAATAAGAAAAATTAATGATAAAATCCAATTAATAAACTCTGTTAAAAAAATTTTTAAAGATAATCTCAAAAAAAAAAAAAAGTTTCCGACTAATCTAATCTAATTAATCTAATTAATTAATTAATTAATGAATAATTAATCTAAACTAATTTATTGATTAATTTTGTTTTGTTTTTAACAACTAATTACAATAACTCAAGATACCTTATTCTAATAGTAAAATTGTTTATTAGTAGAAAAATACTTTTAATTACATATCACCGAACTTACAACTTATTGTTTTTTACATTCACATAGTAATTTAAGAACTCATAACATAATATAGCATTAAAATATGTACACTACTCTTCCAGACACAAGCTAATGCTTCTATGGAAGAGTGGTATTAACATTCGAACATGAACATGTATGCTAATTATAACATTATCTAAATGTATACTATAACTTATATGCTAATAAAAAAAAAAAAAAAAAAAAAAAAAAAAAATATTCGTTATTTTTTTGTAAAATGCCTCCTAAAAAAATTCAGTGTTGTGTGAAAGGATGTGTAGACGCATATTCAATGCGGCATAGGCTTCCATCCAGGGAAAATAAGGAGAATTTGTTTCGGGAATGGTTGATGAGATTGGCAGTTGTAATTCGAATACAGGTGGGAAGCTGTCTTTGTTTATTGTTTTGTTCGTTTGTGTTCCTTATGTATTGTACCTATACTAATATATCTATTTTCATTTTTTAGACCGCATCCATACACTACCAAGATGCGACACGAATTTTGTTGCCCAAGAGCATAGTTACATCAAAGGTACCTATAAATCTCTTAATAATTGAATAGCCCCGTTTTTGTGAAAAATCACCTCAAGGGTGATACAAATGTATATTGCGTAAACGTAACATTGCTGTACAAACTTATAATACATTTCTACAATCTTAATTCTAACCACAAACTAGACAAACCAGGTGGGAAGCTGTCTTTGCGTATTGTTTTGTGTTTCTGATGTATTGTTTCTATTTTCATTTTTTAGACCGTACACCACTAAGATGCAAGACGAATCTTGAAGTTGCCCAAGAACATAATTACATCAAAGGTATAAATGTCTTAATAATAATAATATTGTATAGCGCCGTTTTTGTGAAAAATCTCCTCAAGGGCGCTGTACAAACTTGTAATACATTTCTTACTTCTAACTAGACGTTGTATGAATGTAAACGAGGCAAGTAATGTGTGCCAAGACTGTGAATGATGAATGCTTGGAGCAGGCTGCAGTATTCACAACCAAGTGAATCAGATACTTGAGTTGGGCCATATCAAGAGTCAGAATAATAGAAGAGCATCTATGAGACGTTGTATGAATGTGAACGAGGCAAGGAATGTGAGCCAAAACCGAGTTGTTTGGTGGTCTGTCCTCTCTGCCTACCCCTGCAGGGAAACGGCGTTATGGTTAGGTAGTTAGGAAACTACATATGCACTTATATTACATGTACTTACAATTATATATCTTTCAGTGTCCAGGAGTGATGATTTACACCCACCGATGCCATTTGGATCGACGAAATGGACAAAGCCTGCGAAGGTATACATCTGTTTTATATTTCGTGAAAAGAAATAATATTCTGTTAGGTTCGCAAACGTTGGATATAATGTGTTCAATATGTTCATTTCAGAAGTATCCACTGAGCCCACCTTTACACCCACCGATGCCATTTGGATCGACGAAATGGACAAAGCCTGCGAAGGTATACATCTGTTTTATATTTCGTGAAAAGAAATAATATTCTGTTAGGTTCGCAAATGTTGGATATAATGTGTTCAATATGTTCATTTCAGAAGTATCCACTGAGCCCACCTTTACACCCACCGATGCCATTTGGATCGACGAAATGGACAAAGCCTGCGAAGGTATACATCTGTTTTATATTTCGTGAAAAGAAATAATATTCTGTTAGGTTCGCAAATGTTGGATATAATGTGTTCAATATGTTCATTTCAGAAGTATCCACTGAGCCCACCTTTACACCCACCGATGCCATTTGGATCGACGAAATGGACAAAGCCTGCGAAGGTATACATCTGTTTTATATTTCGTGAAAAGAAATAATATTCTGTTAGGTTCGCAAACGTTGGATATAATGTGTTCAATATGTTCATTTCAGAAGTATCCACTGAGCCCACCTTTACACCCACCGATGCCATTTGGATCGACGAAATGGACAAAGCCTGCGAAGGTATACATCTGTTTTATATTTCGTGAAAAGAAATAATATTCTGTTAGGTTCGCAAACGTTGGATATAATGTGTTCAATATGTTCATTTCAGAAGTATCCACTGAGCCCACCTTTACACCCACCGATGCCACTTGGATCGACGAAATGGACAAAGCCGTGATGGTTATTCTTGTATTTCCTGTTTATAATAAAATACTAAAACATGTAATTGAGTTTTCATTTCTCTGTTGTAAACCAGAGAAGTGTCAAAATTCGATATTGTCGTAGGAACGCTAAATATTATTTGAAATTGTTCTTCCTGTTTTAAAGGGATTGGAATTTCAAGTAATTTTAGAATATTTTTACGACAGTTGGTTTCTTAAAGCAACGGGTTTCCATCTGACAAAGGTCTGTCTAGAGAAATTGAGCTGTAAAGAAAAGTAAACTCATTTTCTCAGGGCAGCGCTCTGTCAGGTGTAGCTCTGATGCTCTGGGGGAATATTTTGACATTTCATTTTATTTTTGAAATAATATTTTAGGCAATCGAATTAGGTAGGTACCGAAAGAGAATTATATTGTCTATGGTCGATCCTTTTTTTTTTGTTTCTTCTATCCTTGTCGATGGTATGTGTGACGTCGCTTTATAAGGTAAAAAAAAATTGTCGTAAAATATTGTTGCGCATCTTATTTATGCGCTCATCTATGGTGATTTAACGTCGAAAAATTGTCTATACAAAAGGTATCAAGTTATCAATCTAATGACTGGTTTATTTATGCGCAAGCCTATATGAAATGTGAAACTGTTCAGTGTTCCTTAAATATACCAAACCACCCACAACTGTTCCATGTGAAACATGTTTTACATGCAATTTACAAATGAGCCAACCTAAAAATAAAAGAAAGCATTCACGAAACGAGTAGCTAGAAGCGATACATAGACGATATTATTACGAAAGTACCTGATTTGCCAAATTACGTATGTAATTTGTGATGATCTCGCCTTTGGGCCTACGAAATAATTCTTTTAAAATTGAGAGATCAATTTAGAATTATATTTAATTTTTGTAACATGGAATGGTTTCAGCATACGATTCTCTGTTTCAATTCATGGGGGTGATTTATGGGTCCTTACCACTAAATAACCACATGTGTTTGCGTAGCTCAAGTGCCTGCGAGCCCCGGCAAAGGCCATTCTTCACAAAACTAAGAAGGGACCCAGAATAACATTTAGAGGGATTTTTTCAGGTTCATTATCAAGTCAGGGGCGGCCGATGGATATTTGCCCGAGTGGTGACTGACTTTAACGCGAGCAGATTGGATTTACGAAACAATTATCTGGTGAATTTTCTATGGCAGTAGGAAATTGAAAATTAGTCAATAAGGATTGCTCGTTGGTGCATTTAAATATACTAGCGCGACGCGCCGATTACGGGTTGAAATATTTGACATATTTGTCGAAATAGGATTGCAGAATTCGTTAAATAGTGACGCACGTAGAAAGGACAAAAGCGTGTTCGGACAATGAATATATAATGTTATTATATAACCAATAGTCAACGCAAGTATTGAGAAAGAGTATTAGATTGAAGTACGCCACTGAGCTCTTCTTTTAAGCGCTATTGGGATAATTTATGACTCCGGCGCAGACAAAATTAGTTTGTATTCTGTTATCTAAAGGTTACACACAAAAAAATAGCAAACATGAAAGTTGCACTGATTTCTTGGAATTTGGGACCTAATGTGACAGAACACTATTAAAACGATTGAAATATGCATATTGGGAGATGTGTTTATCACTTAAGATTTGAAGAAGTGGTTAATATATTATTGAAACCACACAAGTAGATGGGTGGGAGTCGGGGCAGGGAAGTGTTAGAGGACAGTCGGGGAGAGATTCTGGAGACGCACGGGCTAGCGAAAAATCATCGAGGTTGAATACACGATAGAATAATAACTCTGTGCGCGTAAACCGGGAATAATTCATAAAATTAAAGGATAATAGTTCACGCGATTGAGGGGAGTCAAGATTTGGAAGGAGTCCACGCGAATAAGGAAGTCAGAGATTGCGGCTTGAGAGTTCATATCTGTGACGTTAAATTATATAATTTGTAAATTGAAGCGGTCAATTATCAATACGGGACGTGCTTTCTGGGGCGTTTATCAGGGTCAGGAAAAATTTTACAACGAATCGACGCGAGAATTGTGTTTGACGGCTGCATCTTGGAATAAATAACTGCATGACGGGTTGTGGTTTAGAAATGCTTGTTTGAGTTAAATATTAGAGTAGTGAATTGATTTGTGAAATTATTTCGTGCAACATGGCGAATTTGGTAAGTTTGAAAAATTGAATTAATTATTAACAACATTGATGTTTGGATTTCGTACAAAGCAGGGTTAAAACAATAGAATCATCATTACTCCCCGAGTATTTTAATTGTTTATAATTGTTCGTCTAGCTTGTAATTTTCTAGATTTAAACATGTATTATAGGTTATATAGCGCCCTTGAGGTGATTTTCCATAAAAGCGGTGCTATGTGGATCGTTCAAATATTAGTATTATTATTATGGCTACCTTAATGGGGCCTTTAATAAGGAACCATGTCATCTAAGTCGGATGATTTAATCGGAAAATTATAACGGTAACATTTAAAAGGCTATCGGGTAATTATCGGTAATCGTAAAAAAAGGAGCGTTCCCTCCGTAAGTCGATCCGGAGCTGCCTGAGGTTGGCCGGCGACAATTTCTTGAGACAAGACCGTTGTAAAATAATAATTTGGGGTTCAATGAA
This sequence comes from Limnephilus lunatus, assembly GCA_917563855.2. Lineage (NCBI taxonomy): Eukaryota > Metazoa > Arthropoda > Insecta > Trichoptera > Limnephilidae > Limnephilus > Limnephilus lunatus. Next base: position 55,285,477 of record OU830601.1, read on the forward strand.
CTAAATAGCATTTGAAACACAAAGTGCGCTTTCGGGCAATAAATCTTAGACGAGAGACTTCATTTAAAAGACGGGATTTTGAAACCACAAAACAATAATAAAATCCTTTAAAAGTGCTTTGTTGGTGATCTAGAAAACTAGGTTACTGGGTATTCTCCAATACATAACGGGTACCAAAATACATAGGTATAGAATGTAGGTATAAATTAATGTGTAAAGCGTCTTTGAGGTGTTAATTATTATTTACGAGTTTCGTAATAATATTTTTAAACGTAGCTAGGGGACTATATTCAGGAAGGTTTTTTTTGAAAAGGCATTAGGTAATATAACAGTTTATGGAAGGTGCGTAGCATGGGCATCTTTGCTTACTAACAAAATCTGACATAATTAAATTCCCACTCCAAAAAAAATTTCCCATATCTTATTCCAAAATTTAGGTATCACGACAAGTCTATTACATAGGACTATACATAAAATTATCGTATAATCCTCACTTTTTGGTTTACGCTTAGGTAGGTATATTTCATTCGATATTCGATTTAGCAAAAACTTTCACATTGTCAGTTGAATGAAGCCGTCGGTAGGTATTCACATTTTAGCGTAATGCGCTATATCCACCTACTTAATTAACAAAATCTTTTTCTTCGAACTTAATTGAGCGGGTTACGACTCGAGAATGGACGGCGGTTGTCGAATGGATTTACGGGTCCAGCTTTCCTATTCCACCATGAGGAAGTATCTCACGCGACTTTATCGGGGGCGATGTGATCGAAATGCAGGTGGGCTTACACTATTTTTCTAATGTGGAGGCGAAGTAAGCGATGGTCGTGTCTGGTCCGAGCAAATTGGAATCCCTTGTGATCACATCTCGGTAACGTGGATCTCGTACCCGCTCTAGACTGGATTGGAAGCGTGGCCGGAGCCATTTCATGATGTCGACGTATGTACGTCACTAAGGCATTGGGGGACTTCAGGAGAACAAAGGACGTGCACCCATTTCCCCCTCCCTCTACCGCCGCTCCGAGGTACCAGCGGATAAAAGTTGTCGTCGCGGGAGGTCAATTTGATGCAGGACGAAGATTACGATCTGGCCGGACTACCTTCGTCATGGGGGAAACGAAGTGACGAAATTTGCGTGGGCTTCACTACCTTTTAGGTTACGCTCGTGTGGGGTCTGCCTTGTCGGCGGAACGAAGGGAACATGACATATGGAATCGTTTGGCAGCCGATCGGCGGTTCTTTGTTGGAATCCGGATAAGTTTTCTTAACTACCTTTTGGTTTACGATTTAGGTATATTCGATATTCGATTTAGCAAAAACTTTCACATTGTCGGTTGAATGAAGCCGTCGGTAGGTAATCATATTTTAAGCGTAATGCGTTATATCCACCTACATAAGTAGCAAAAGTTTTCTTAACTCCCTCACACTAGGAATAGGGATCATCCAGCATCAGGGTGGGATTGTACTCTGGACGAAAGCGCAGCCGGGGAAATAGAAGGGAGGGAAGCCAGATTCACGACCTGGTGCCTTTCATTCTTGGACCCAGCACCCTGGACGCCGAGCTTGACCTTCCTTCTTTGAGCTGATATTTGAGTTTGGGCTTGGGGTACGCCTATCGTAGAGCATATGCCCGTAACACATATAGGGGAAGGTCCCAAGTTACGCTTGTGTATGTTATGCGAGAGGACGTATTTTTCATTCAAATCAAATACCGATGACCATCGCGATTGCAGGCTGGCGCATGTTTCTGTAACGTGCCTAGAAAAAAACGTAATCAATATTTCTACTGGTTCGACGTTTCTTTGTTGGAATCCAGATAAGTTTTCTTAACTCCCTCACACTAGGAATAGGGATCATCCAGCATCAGGGTGGGAATGTACTCTGGACGAAAGCGCAGCCGGGGAAATAGAAGGGAGGGAAGCCAGATTCACGACCTGGTGCCTTTCATTCTTGGACCCGGCACCCTGGAAACCGAGCTTGACATTCCTTCTTTGAGCTGATTTTTGAGTTTGAGCTTGGGGTACGCCTATCGTAGAGCATATGCCCGTGACACATATAGGGGAAGGTCCCAAGTTACGCCTGTGTATGTTATGCGAGAGGATGTATTTTTCATTCAAATCAAACATCGATGACCATCGCGATTGCAGGCTGGCGCATGTTTTTGTAGCGTGCCTAGGAAAAACGTAATCATTATTTCTACTGGTTCGAGGCGGCGTGCCGGACGGAGAACGGGACTATTGAGGACATGAGTGACTGCCAAGGCGAGGATCGGTGACATCAAAATCTTCCTTAATTAAATTCATACATCGCCAGATCAGAGGAGAGAGCGGCCCCACCGATCTCCTGACATTGCCGATTGTCTAATCAACTTCGGTTTAATGTTTATGCCGGTGCTTTAGGAGTTAATGGAACTCAAGTCATCGGCATGCTGAAGAACTTCAACATCATCATCAATCCAGAGTAGGATGTCACGTTCCAAAACCTCGTGCCACCCACACATTTCCTGAACAGTTCCTGACATCGGCTATCACGCCATTAATCGGAGCAGACCCTCATATCAAACGGTATGAGATGACCTTTCATCATCATCATCAACACATTCATAATTTGGCGGCGTAGTGGTCGATATTATTCCCATTACCACTCTATGATCCAGAAACACACATCAAACCCTTTCCCGACAGAAGGCAAAACATGTCGATTTTCATTCGTCGCTTGCGACCTTAACATTCTCCGGAGGCGTTGGAATTGGAAGCTGATTCGGCGGTCTATGACCATCACCTTATCAGTTGGGCTATGGAGGAGTCCAATTATTTAAACAGCACATGTTCTGTCTCATGTTAATCCAAAATACCTACCCGTAGAATCAAATTAACAAAATAAAACAAGCTAGCTAACTAACAAACTGCATCTAGAACTGTGAGTGTAGAATTATTGCACTCCGTACTGCTTGAGTGTAAATCTTTTGTTAGAATGTACATAAATGTCAAATTATTTTCATGTTAGCATTTTATAGAGCTGCAGAGAGTACGTGACATCGCATCGAAAGGTAGGATCTTCTCAATTCGCCGTTTGAATGTAAATTTATATATTAGATGCTAGGAGGGAAAATGCAGATTACTTCAATAAAAATAGTCGTCGATGAGCGTAGGTGTATAACAGGTGCTAGGGGAGGAAGCTGAACGAATATAGATAGATAATTAGTTAATTTTCAAGCTAGTCAGACTCAGTCATTGTTATTCGAAGCCTTGCAAATTGTAACACGCCATATCTAAAAGAACAAGGGTTTACCACAAATAAATTATTAATTAAATTGGATTAACTATACCAAACCACTAAAACAAAAAAGTACACAACGTTGTGGGGTTAATTACAATTGATTAATTGAGAGCATCTCGTCACGTTTGCATAAAAGTATTACGTGATGGGGTTGAAAAGGCGCTGCAAAAGAAATGCAGGGGAGAGACGCGAGAACGGGCGAGCTACGAGCTTTTAAAGGCCGACCGGGGTTGCGCCTGTAGCTGTAACAGTGTAGCTGTAGCACAGTAGCAGAATTTGGAATCAAGAGGAAGGTTTTACTTCGTAGGGGGGGGGGGTTTATCACAAATTATTTTAATACCTAAAACGACAATAAATAAAAGAACACGCACGCGTTTTTCTTTTCAATAACACCCAAGTTTTGAAAGGTTTGTACTGCAAGTAGGATTAGTATTATAGACAAGTTTGTACCTGTATTTATAACAGAAGAACATGGAAAGAAATGTATTAGAATTATTAGACATACCCGCTAGACAAACCCTGCTTTGCCAAACAAACCATTCAAAACCTGGGATGTTTTTTTAAATTATGATGACATGCGAGTTTATTTAAAAGAATTCATTTTATAAGCACTATATTATAAAGTATTTAAAATAAATTCTCCAAAATAAACTCTAAACAATTTCGGTAATTATTTTTTATAAATAATACACTCATTTTTGTATCACAAACCACGTTACACAAACCTAGCGTAGCCGCTAAACTACTTGAAAACTGGGATGTTTTTCTTGCCTTGACGCGAGCAGGCGGTATAAAGGGGCACTTTCTTTTGTATCACAAACCATGTTACACAAACCTAGCGTAGCCTCTAAACTACTTGAAAACTGGGATGTTTTTCTTGCTTTGACGCGAGCAGGCGGTATAAAGGGGCACTTTCTTTTGTATCACAAACCATGTTACACAAACCTAGCGTAGCCGCTAAACTATTTGAAAACTGGGATGTTTTTCTTGCCTTGACGCGAGCAGGCGATATAAAGGGGGCACTGTATTGGCGTTCCGTCGCGAAAAATCCGCGACGTAATTTCCGACAAGTGTGGCGCCGGTCTTACAATAGTTTCGGAAATAATTCAAATTAAGTAGGTACCTACTTTCGTTGTAGTAAATGTTTTTGAATTTTTAGGTTGGTAGTGTGTATTGACAATTTGCGTATTGCAGTTTCACACGGCACAAGAATGGCCTTCTTATTTAAAAAGATGGCGGTCCTTGAAAAATATCATTTCGCATTTTTAAAGTTAACAAAATAATCATTAAAACGCAATATTTTTAAATTCTGGTTACTGAATTACTTATTACTGACTATTATCTACCTAGTACAACTTATTTTAATCTTTTAAAGTGTGTTTTGAGCGTGTATTCACTAATGAATGGCGGTCCTTGAAAAATGACATTTCGCATTTTTAAAGTTTACAAAATAATCATTAAAACGCAATTTTTTTAAATTTCGGTTACTGAATTACTTATTACTAATTATTATCTACCTAGTACAACTTATTTTAATTTTTTAAAGTGTGTTTTGAGCGTGGACTCAATAGCGGAACATTTACCAACTGATTAACCCAACAGTTGGTGTTATTGGCGTTAAGATGCCATCTATGTATTGGTCAAAGAAGGTTTTAACAAACCTGGAGATTTTTCCACACAGTTTACTAAAGTACCAAAAGGAAGTGATCCCAGAGGATAGGCATCTCCTTCTGAAGCCCGCACTAGAAAAACAAAGATTTTTATTTATTAGATTAATGTATAAACAAGTTATAACAGGACCGGCCCTGTGCAGTCACAATTGGAGCAGTCAGCGCCCGGAGCCTGGAGCCAAGGAGCTGAGGCTGCGCTGCACACAGCGCCATTGAGGTATTTACTGGCACCAGGCGCCGTTTGGCTCAGAGCCGGCCTTGAGTAATAATACAAAATTATAATGTCAGATCGATTTGTTTAAAAAACAAATGAAGACATTTAAAAATAGTGCATCTCACCTGGAATTCTGGACAAATGTCTTGAGGTCTTGATGATGTCTCCAGCTTTCATGTTTTCGGTGGCTAAAATGTATTTAAGATCCTTGCCAACTGCTACCAAAGCAATGTGAGCGGTTCTGCAACCATCTTCAATAATCTAGAAAATACAATAATCATTCCAATTTAATTTCATTGCCGACAAACCGGGCTACTATCGAAATTAAATATTACTAGCAGATACACATGCTAATTTAGTAAAGTTCCCTGACAATAGACTTTTGCCCCTTTTTGTATGTATAACAGCAATTAATAGAATGTGTGCAAAAATTAACTTATCACGTAGGTATCTAATCATTTTTCTGTTGAAATAAAATCCACTTGTGAATGCCTACGTAATGTATGCAGTTCGTACAACTTCATTCAATTGAAATTCACTGGATGAATGAAAGCTAATTTTTACTAAATAACAAACTTCCATTAACTAATAAATTTACGGCCAATCAGAACTCAAGAAATTAAAGAACGCCGCCAAAATGATGTAATTTGATATAAAATTCGAGTTTACCCCTCTAACCTCCCCTAAAACAATTTTTAACCAAACCGGTTTCCTGTTGGGAAATTTTTGATCGCCACTTCATGAACCAGGCTCCTTCATTCATCATGGTCGTGAGCTGCAAAGGAGTTATAGACACCACCGTTCCAGATGCCTGTGATGCCATCATATCAAAAGCCAAAACCAGGATAGTAGTCACTACCCGGATTTCTAACTATTTTTTCTTTTGTGTGTGGCCAACCTAATTGGTTTTATTTAGAGTTGTAAGTAAAAAGTCTTGTCAACAATACCTCAATAACTTTCTCCTCTCGGGGAGGGCCTTCTTCGGGTCCATCTCGAATCCAACGAATCCAATGATACTTGTGCTTGATACCTCCGCCAATACCCTTCGCCACAACACGCCCTGAAAACAAATTAAAAAGGCTTAGTAAAATCTCTTGTAAATGACAACTATGTACAATTTTTTGAACAGAAGAAACAATCGTAAACTATAATCTATACTGTAAAGGAATTTCTGAAGGTGATACCACATCACATTAATAATATTTTATATCTCCGAGAACTAAACACAGTATAATAAAATAAAAACTAATCTTTTTCAGTTTTTATAACCCAAAATAAAGTAAGAGATCTATTTACCAGATACGGGATCTCTGCCTGCCAAATTAGTTACTTCTAAAGGTTTAACAGTATAATCTTCAGGAAAGTGGACTACTCTCCTGTAAGCAACTCCAAAACCGGGTTTCGGTTTCACATTGAGGTAAGGCTTGTGTATAAACCTTAATTGTGTCAAATTGGTGTCGCATTTCGTCAATTTGGTGATGGTTGACGTTATGGAAAGTCTTTGCACAAGTTTGACGAGGGAAGACATTATTTATACTATTAACACCCCATATACGATTCCTTCATAAATATGTCAAACCACCCTACCACCCATTATTCCTTCCAACTGACAGATGAAAATATTTTACTTTTGAGGTTATAGTTTTCCATGGATAAATGAACAGTTGCGTAATGGCATTTGATGGTCTCCGTAGTCGAGGGGTAACGCTGGGTAAGGCCCTCTACCTCTACCACGGAGGTGTGTGGTCGAGGACATGTCGAGGACCAAAACAGCAACAGCATTGAATAAATGAGGCGGAGGAGGCAAAAACAAAAATAATGCGGATCCGGCTGAAATTTTTATAAATAATTTTTTTTCTTAGTATAGGATAAGCGTGTCTTTTTAACCCCCGACGCAAGCGGCAGTGTTATAAGTTTGACCGCCGTCTGTGTATCTATATGTCTGTGTGTCTGTCTGTGGCATCGTAGCTCCTAAACGAATGGACCGATTATGATGCGTTTTTTGTTTTGTTTGAAAGCTAACGTGATCGAGATGGTTCTTAGCTACAATTTATAAAAAGTTATTCTGGCGTTTTCAAGGTCATCAGCTCTTTTTTACTTGAAATTTTACTTATTATTGAGACCATATTTTTTTACCTGTCCACACCCTTACTGTGCCATCTCAGCGCCCCCTAATTTCTCTGGGTCTTCTAAAGGTTAAACCTCCCAGACAGTCACAAGGAGGCGTTATCGATCACGTTGAGAACCTATGCTCTAAAGAAAAGAGTTATATACAGATAATAATATTTTTTTCTATATATAACAGTAGCTAGGGTAGAAGAACCACTTCAGGTGACCTATGGCAGAGGTGTTAGTTAACCAATAAATGGTTTATGGAGCGGCGGTACTCACACCCGCCTCCCAAATGAGATAAGATTAGATAAAGAGACACCGTAGACACATGCTGAAGTTCAAGAACTACATTTATAATTTCAATCCATTTAAAAAAAAGTGTATCCCACTAAAAAGTACACACTTTTGTTGACCGGTAAAAAAAAGTCTCGTTCGATATGTTTTTTTTTCCAAAAATATAATTTTCTTTTCCTAAAACACCGTGGAAGTATAAAAGACCCAAAAACCATGAAAACATGTTTGAAAAACACAGTTTGATGGATGTTGATATCCAAAGATAATGTTTTGGTTTTGATAACAATTTGTAATCCGTGGATAAACTAAAAAGGAAACCAGGTCGTCGAGAAATTTGAACAATAGGTATTTTAGACTGTTGCTGTCGCTCTTATTATCCGAATACTGAGAGGATGGGACAACTGCATCTCAGGCTGAAAATATCTAAATTAAATCGAGGTTTGGTATTCCCCATTTTTATCCTACAAAACTAAACCGATTTTAAAGATTTTCTTAACAAACTGTATTAGAAGAAAATAGTCTATGTTTGTATGTTACTTTAAATAAATACATTGCCTAGTTTGTACACTGAAAGTCTGTTGGTGGCGTTCCAATCAGGCAATTTTAACGATCTTCGGTGGGTCCTAACTCTTAAAAGAAGTAGCATATAAAAAGAAACAAACGTACCGACACGCTTGTGGTCGATATCTATGTTATATCGTCGCAAAAATTCGTAGACTGCGTAACTCCAAATTTTTCGAAAATATGTTTTTAATGCCATCTAGTGTTAAAATTAGTCCCGCATCGACTAGTAAAACTCGCAACTTAAAAAAAAACATCTTTTTAGATAAACACAAATTAGGAAACTGCGTAACACCATGGTGCCATTTTTTCTTGCGAATACTTCGAAACTCCTTAACTCCACATACTTTATTTTATTTACCATTTCAGGTCTTATTATTTAACTTCAAAATTATTCCTAGTATTAGTATTGTGCTGTTATGCCTTGTGTACCTACTAAGTACTATTATATTTATCCTGTTATTCTTACATACTGTGACTAAATATAAAAAGTCAATTACGATGTTATTGAGTAATTTACAAAATAAATATTGCAGTTCTGTATTGTTGTTTTATTTTTTTAATGTAAAATTCCTATCTCCCAAGTCTTAAGCTAGTTGTTCATAAAACTGTTCACAGAAAGTACGTAGTATAGTAGTATCTTTGTAAAATACGTACGTCCATTCTCGTTTTTATGTAAACTTCGGAACTTCCTAACTCCGATTTGAAATAGAAAGCCTTAATTTACAAAAGTTAAATGATTGAAAATAAATTTAGAAATATGTATATTATATGTTTGGAACACAAATAAAAACAATGACCCGTCTTTAATTTTTTTTTCACTATGAGTTTTTTGTGCCTCCTGTAAAATTTGACATTTGGTGGTTACGCTTTCTACGAATTAATGCGATGATATGTAAAAAAGCATATAATATTTATATATTTATATATTCATATATACCTACTGTCAAAATCCAGAGAGGAAATTGAGGAACACGTTTGTATGGACAAAATGGCGCCCAGTTTCCTATTTCACCTGATATCACCATGTTTCGCATCGTCTGTGTTTGAAGCTCTATGTATATTTAAAGAACATTATTCCTGGATTCGGGATTTCTTCGGGGGGGGGGGGGGGAGGTGGCTAGATGTCGGGGCCCCTAGGCAATGCACGTCTCGGGGCCCCTTTATCAATGGTGGACTAACGGGGGGAAGGGGGGGGGGGGGGGGTGGAGGGTCCTAGGGGGCCATCAAACGCTTCCATGTCCCCTTTATCAAATCCTTAACAAGGCTTTAATGCCATTAATCAGCGGCCGAGAATTTAAATTTCGTCGCACGATGATCTTGCGATCGTGCCCTTGCAACTGTACAGGGCGATTCCAATGAGAAAGATTAATTATTCTCCATACCAGCATTTTAACATAATAGCTCAATATCGATATTATTTCATTCGCAATTTGCTTTAATACATACCTAAATTCAAAAATGCTCAAACTCGTGATGATAAAACTATTCAAATTATGTAATTTTTTAAATTATTTTTTGATCATATGTATTTATAATTTTTCAAAAATGTCTAAGCAAAATAAAAATGTTTTTTTTTTTTAAATATATGCGCGGGTCTTTTTTAATTCTGAAACATATCTTTCCCAGATAATTTATTTTACTCCATGATTTTTTAATTTGAAACATGTGTTGTATAATACAAAATTTTGTTTGAAAATTTAACAAATCTGCAAACGCCCTACGGTAAAACCTTAAGGTGTAAACATACATATTTTCTCAAAATTTAAAACATAGCTTTACTAGATAAAAGAACAGTCTTTCGAAATCAATTTATAATTTTGTGGTGAAAAAGAGTCAATACGTCTAAAATTTGATTTTAAAACGACATATTTCCGTTTTTGTCTGGTGATTCCAACTTAAGGCGGACTCTGTAAAAAAAAATTTTTTTGTAATTTTATTTTTTTATTTCATTTTCTGAAAGATGCATTTGTTAAAAATGCTCTCAACAATTTTTTTAAAGATATTCGAAAAATTGACGGAGATACAGCATTTTATGTGACACAATAACTTATTAAACACTACTTTTTTTATACATACTATATGCCGACCGGGTTTCGCTACAACCGTAGGTTCTTCAGGCCAGTTTGTATGTGAATTATCCTTCAGCAAAACTTTGAATGTGTTTTTCTCTAAACTTTGTTAACACATTTTTTAACCTCTATACATCCGATTTGCAAGTCTTAAACTGTTTGAAAATCTAGTGTCTATTTCACCACGTAGGTGAATTTTGTTTAAAAATAAGGAAAAAATGGCGGACCGACGAAATTTAATAATAATAATAATAATAATAATACTTGGCTGATTTATAAAGCGCCGTTTTTGTAAAAAATCACCTCAAGGGCGCTGTACATTAATTTCGATTGTTCATTAAAAAAATAGAAGGGGGCCCTTTATAAAAAAAACCCCCAAGTGGTGCCATACTGACTGGATTTACTAACAGTTTGAGACTTAGTGCTTGCAAATCGGATGAATAGTTTTTCTAATATGTTGTCAACCGTGTTGAAAAAAGCAGTTTCGAGAAAAACGCGTTCAAAGTTTTGCTGAACGTTAATTCAACATACAAACTGTTTAAAATGGTTTCATATAAAATGCTGTAGGTATTTCCGTCAATTTTACGAATTTCCTTAAAACATTTGGTGAGAGCATTATTAACAAATGCATCTTCAGAAAATTAATTTATAAAAATGACATTTTTTTACAGTGGCCTGGTGCCTTAAAGCCTTGTTTAGGATTTGATAAAAAAAAGGCGTTTGGAGGCCCCCCAGAGTCAGAGGCTCGTATGAACTGAAGAAAAAACTAGTAAAATTACATCAACTTCTTAAACTAGGGGGGGGGGGAGGTCATTCAGCTTTTCCGCCCTGGGCCTCTGACGGGCTAATGTGGAGTCTAGGAGGTTTTGGCTAAATCCGCCACTGCACGTTACCCTTTTCTAACTTTCAAACTTCTTTTTTTCTAACACAACGTAATTTTATTCATAATTAATCTGCTTTTTTACTACATTTCAAAGGTATGTCTTCACCCCCATTCAATAAAAAAATGAAACGAATACAATAGTACAATGAGCAGTCTTATCACTAAAGTGATCTCTTCCAGACAACCTTGGTATGAAGAGAAACAAAGAATTTTAGCAAGCAGATGGGTAGTCCACACTAAAGCTTGTACAACATTTATATTTTAAACATTAGAAATAAAAGCAAAAAAAAACAAAACAAAACAATTAAACCACACACGGCACCTATAATCATATCCCCATTGATACGAAGGAAAGTAAAGTAAAATACAATTATGTTTAAATATTTGTTTTAATTATTGAATTTTTTATTTATTATTTGTGCGTGATGTGAACAGTTATTGGGTTATAACCTAATTATTATAATTTGTTGTTTTCTTTAATGCATGTAATGTTATTAACCTATAAATGTTCGTAATAAAAAAATAAAATATTTAAAACATCTTGAAAGCTGACTCTTTCCAAAATGGGTGCCGGAGTTGCCCACTTATTGTGAGTCGAACCATTGACGCAAGTTATTTTTTCTTGTGGCGCGGGGCCCCTAGCCGATGCGGGGCCCCATAAATAAACCAGTCATTCGGGGCCCCTAGGCAGTTGCCTACTCTGCCTTAGGGATAATCCGATAATCCGGTACTGGTGCCACCGAGTGACACCCGAAAAAGCGCCAAGAATTTTAAATTATCAATTTTTGTTCTCTGTAATCTGTATCTATATAATCTATATAGATATATAATAACTGGATGGATAACTCTCTTTGCTGTAGTGAATTTTGAGCGGTCCACCTGAAATCGACGTCCGCCATCTTTGAAATGGCAAAAGAAGCGGCCAGCCGGCCAGCAGCTGTCTGTTTGAAGTTTGACTCTGTTCGGCTTTATATTAATATTAAAATATGTTTTTTTCGTGCTCGTACGAGATAAATAAAATTAAACATTTCATTAGAAAAACTTATAAAATACTCTGATCTAATTTGCATATTCAAAATTATCAACAGTATTACTGACACACCTGCTTTTTTACAACTCATCCAGTTCAACATCCCTTCCCGTAGACTCCGAAATAATTAATTACTGTTCCAATCAACATTCTACTATTTATAAATACCATTCTCCTTTATCCAGAATGTCAGGACTTGTCAACTTAAATCAAAGCATTGAATTTTTTGGTGTAAGCCTAAAAGACTTTCGACAGTCGATATCTCGACCAAGGATATCATACGTCAATGGTCAATATGCAATGTGTAATTTTTATAGCCGTTTAAACCTTCTTCATGCTTTGACTTGTAGTTATCTTCTATATGTACCTAATTTGTATATTATATAGGTATGTATTGTCAATGCTATTCATTTATATGTGCTCTCTTTTCACTGGACTATTTGTTCGTAAATAAATAACTTCAAATAACTCAACTAATGTTTTATGTACTTATTATTACAGATTTCCCTTAGAATATATGAAGGAGAATATATGATGCAAATGTGAAAATGGTAGAAGAAGTCGCAGACGCCCGAGGAAGACATGGCACGACCAAGTGAATCAGATACTTGAGTCAGGCCATGTGAAGAATCGGAATAATAGAAGAGCATGTATGAGACGATGTATGAATGTGAACGAGGCAAAGAGTGTGTGCCAAGATCGAGTTGTGTGGCGGTCCGTCCTCTCTGCCTACCCCTGCGGGGAAACGGCGTGATGGTTAGTTAGTTAGTTCCCTTAGAAAATGAAGAGACGCGCATGGAATGAGAAAACTGCGCTAAAGATTAAGACTTACGCAAGAAGATTTTCCCTAGAAAATGTACACGATAATAATGCTGTGTACACACACAGCTACTGTATATGAGGTGAGGCTTGACGTATTTCAGCATATCGCACGCCATATATTCCAATTGGGAATGTACGGCGAAAAATATGCCGAAATACGCCAAGCCACGTATACTCGTATTATAGTGTGTGTAAGTAAACTTTAGGCAGAAATTCCACAAACTTATATTATTTAATGTTTATAAAATTGTCTGTACATAATGTATAAACGTTGAACACTTTTTAAAAAATATATTTCTACCATACACTATGCATGACTATTATTTTTTCTTGCGTGTCGGTACATTTACTGATTGCATGTTAATGGCACATGATGTTCCGATAATAAATATTGTAATTTTGTAAGAGAGAAAAATGATACACCTATTAAATCCTGTAGTTTTTTTTCTTCTGTTTCTCAACATATTGTTACCCACCCCACCTACACCAGTATTAATGATCTAAGACAATGTAATATTATCACAATAGTTATAATACAGTAGAACTTGAACTTGTGATGCCCTAAATCTAAATGAAATTTCATTATTGAAGTTTACTTCGAAGTTAATCTTCCATAAATAAAGTTGTTCAAAGGATCTTTTTTTAAATATATTGCGATTTATTTATGTGAAATATACAAAGTCGCAGTGTTACTATATTACAATTCAATGCAACACAACTGAAAACAGAAAGGAAAGATGTTTACTAACATTTTTTAGTAACAAAAAATTTGGAATTTATGAGTTCCCCCTAAGAAGTTCCCTGAGTTCTCGTATCTTTTGCCTACTTTAAAAAAGACCGGCCAATTTAAGCGAGTCATCTTTATTTACTAAAGATGGCAGTGGCAAACAATATTTATGGTGGCAAACCTCGTCCCTCATTTTTTTTTTTTTTTCATTTACTAGATTCTTATGTTTCTTGAAGAGATGAATCATTTAAATTTACTGAATTTAAAGTTAATGTTCTTTATAAATAGAACGGTGTCATATGCGCCTTGCAATTTTTACCTCATGTGGGTATTTTAAAATGTTACCTGGCTATTATAGACTTAAAGGCCTTGTATTTCATCGGTAGGGAAAAATTGTTATCTAAAAACCCTACTAAAATTGCATGTTTTGCTAAGCTCCATCATCATCAAGCAGCTACTGCACTAGCAGGTGCCCATGTATACATACGTGTCTGTTTGTGTTATGTTGGGAGTGGGAAGGAGTCGGTCATGTCCTTGTTATTTGGATCTCTTCCGCATTTGCCTTCGGGAATGAGGAAACCATGAAAAACCTCATTTTTTTTTTTTTTTTCATTTACTAGATTCTTATGTTTCTTGAAGAGATGAATCATTTAAATTTACTGAATTTAAAGTTAATGTTCTTTATAAATAGAACGGCGTCATATGCGCCTTGCAATTTTTACCTCATGTGGGTATTTTAAAATGTTACCTGGCTATTATAGACTTAAAGGCCTTGTATTTCATCGGTAGGGAAAAATTGTTATCTAAAAACCCTACTAAAATTGCATGTTTTGCTAAGCTCAATCATCATCAAGCAGCCACGCCACCGGCAGGCGCTCATGCATACATACGTGTCTGTTTGTGTTATGTTGGGAGTGGGAAGGAGTCGGTCATGTCCTTATTTTTTGGATCTCTTCCGCATTTGCCTTCGGGAATGAGGAAACCATGAAAAACCTCATCCGGGAAGAGTCGGCCGAAAGTCAACATGAAACTTGTCGGCCTTCAGTGATTTCAATATATGAAATCCTGCATTGTGTGGTGAGGGGTGTGTGTGTCTGTTTTTATGTGAGATATATATACATACTATATGGGAAATTTATAATAAACTTACATAAACATACATATTATACAATATTAAATAGATATATACATAGATATGTAAACATAAGTTTTGGGGGGGGGGGGGGTCTGGTGTTTAGGAATACCTACTGCTCGCTCAGTCGTCCGCGTCTGAATCTGGTTCATACCAGATGTGGTCCAGGTCCATCAGGATATGTTTGGGTAGTCTGTGTGTATATCTGAAAGTAAAGTCACTGGGTGCATTGTATTGACCGATTTCCTTGATAAGTCTATTTTTACTATGTCTCAGAGATTTGTAAAATCGGTCTGTCAGTCTGTGCGTGTATTCAAATAAAGTCGGTATGTATTCTCTGGCATGTAGTCTTTTTAGATTCGTTCTGATTCTAGTGTTGTATGCGATTTTAATGCAGAGATTTTGTAGCGTCTGTAGTTTCAAATGGTCAGAATGAGAAATACTACTCCACACGGGAATAGCATATGTCAGTACCGGTCGGATGAGCGAGTAGTAGATCAGGAGCTTGGTTCTGGGACGCAGCGGACTTCGTCTGTTGAAGATGGGCTTCATCGCGCCGACTGCCTTTCTGGCTCTTGCGTGTATCTTGGCTATGTGAGATTTCCAATTGAGACGTGAGTCCATTGTCAGGCCCAGGTAAACAACTTCATCTTTCCATTCTAGGACGTGTCCTCCCATTTCGATGTTGACGTCTGGTGTTCTTCTTTTTCGTTTCCTCGTGTACATTATCACTTCGGTCTTTGCCTCATTTAATTTGAGTCGCCATTTCTTATAGAACTCTACTAGAGCGTCGAGCGCCCTCTGTAGGTATATGGCCGCCATGTCTGCTTTCAGCGAGGAAACGTAAAGTTTGACGTCGTCTGCGTATATGGATAAGTTGCATCTCTCGTCTCGGGGGATATCATGTGTGAAGATGTTGAAAAGATGAGGTCCCAGTAGACTCCCTTGTGGCACGCCTTTTGGAATCTCACGTAGTGTTGAGAGCGCGTTTCTGATAAAAACTCTGAAGGATCTGTTCTTTAGGTATTCTTGTATCACTCTCGTTAGGTATATGGGCGTGTTGAGTATGTGCAACTTGTGCAGTAGCCCTCTGATCCAAACGGTGTCAAATGCCTTCTCCAAGTCTATCAGCGCAGCGGCGGTGAAGCGATGTTCGTTGAATCTTCTGGCGATGAATTCCGCTACTCGGGAGAGCTGGTGGGTAGTGGAATGCCTTTTCCTGAATCCGAACTGCTCGTCTGGCAATGTGTCTTCGTGATGTGGTAAAAGTCTGTTGAGAATCACCTGTTCAAATACCTTGCTCAGTGTGGATAATAAACTTATCGGCCGGTAGTTCGTCGGCTGCCTCTTGTCTTTGTTAGGCTTCGAGAAGGGCAGCACGGTTGCCGTTTTCCAGATTTGGGGGAAGTGTCCGGTGATGAGGCAGGCATTGAACAGCTTTGTGATGAAAATTATTGCTTTCTGCGGTAGATGTTTCAGTAAGATGTTATGTATTTGATCGCTTCCCGGTGCCTTATTTGTCTTCAATCGCCTGATAATGACGGCTACTTCGCTCGGCGTGCAGAAATGTATGTCGGCGGTGTCCGTCTGCTCTGCTTGATCAAGATGTTGTAGAGACTCATCTACTAGTCGATCCGTTTCCGGGTCGCATAAGCCGTCCGTGGCTGCGTAGGCTCTCTCAAATCCGTCGGCGAGCGCGTTTGCCTTTTCTTCTAGTGAAAGTGCCAGCCCTGAGCCGTCTAACTTCTCAAGCGGGGGGATCGTGTTATCTTCGTGTCTCAGTGCTTTCGCCATTTTCCACAGGCTGTTATCTTTGGGCGTGAGTGACGTAACTTTCTTTATCCATAGTTCGCGTCTGAGATCGGTGATTTCTTGTTTGATCTCCCGCTGCAGAGTGTTGTAGGCGGTTTTGAAGTAGCCGTCGCGCGTTTGATGGTAGATGCGCCGCAGGCGATTTTTCTCCTTGATGAGCGATAGGACATACTCGGGAAGCTTGATCGTAAAAGTCTGTTCGTCTTTGTATGGTATGTAGTTGTCTTGTGCAAGTTGGATGATTTCGGTCAGAGTGCTTGCGGCTTCGTCGATTTCTTCCTTCGAGCGCAGGGTTGCCGACGATAGGTATATTCGTTCGTTTATCTCTTTCTTGAATCCTTCCCAGTCGGCCTCCTTGTAATTTCGCCATTTTCTGGGGCTCCTTGAAGTCGTCCCTCCAATACTGAAGCTCACGGGCAGGTGATCTGATGATAACTCATCCAGCGTACGCAGTGGCGAGATGGTCTTGGCGTTTTTCTCAAGTACGATATCTAGAGTACTTGGATACTTTGCGTATGTTGGATAGTGAGTCGGTTTGTCCGGAGCCATAATCGTGTAGTTGTGCGTCTGCATATGTGAAAAGAGCGTTTTCCCATTCGAGTTGCCTCGGTAGTTGTTCCAATAATTGTGCTTGGCATTGAGGTCTCCTCCTAAAACAACAATGGGGCGCAAATTAAGTAATTTATCCAAATCTTCTCTTACCAGAAGTTTGGGGCAGTAGGCGGCGATGATGGTATGCGCTCTATCCTCTATGGTGACTTCGATAATTGTGGCTTCAGTATGCTTCAGCTTCGGAGTAGGGATTCTTGTAGATGTGATGGTTTGACGAACGAATATGGCGGTGCCTCCACCTGCGCCCTCCAGTCGGTCATCTCGATGTACTTCGAAGCCGGGCACTCTCAGGGGTATGTCAGGTTTTAAAAAGGTCTCTGTAATGAGAAAAATGTCAATGTCAGTATTGTTTGTCAGAGCGAGCAGTTCGTCGGTCTTGAAGCGGATGCTGTGGGCATTCCACAGGAGAACGTTCACCATCTCGGGATCAGACATTGATGGTGGACGTGATGAGACCCATAAGGATCCAGGCTCTCGCAGCTTCGCTGGAAGCTGCGGCCAGCTCCGGTCGCAGGCGATCTAGTCCCTCGAGCAGGGCCATCATCAGTTGGGCATCGCTTCTAGCCTCTCCTGCGGGCTGTTGCGTGCGGGGCTGCGTGCGGGGCTGTGAGCGGGGCTGCTCCTCGTGTCGCTCCTCGCTCCTTCCGCCGGCTACGTTGGCCCAGCTGCGTCCATCTGTCCTCGGCGCCTGCTGCGCCTGAGGATGTGGCCTGCTGGCTCCTGGGGCCTGACGTTGGGGCTGTCGCTAGTGCTGCTGGAGCGAGGCGACGTAGGCGACCCTCTTCGGGCAGCCTCTGAAGTTGGCGGGATGGGGGCCTCCGCAGTTGCAGCACGCGGCGGGCTCGTCCCTGGTGGTCTTGGGGCACTCGGCCGAGGCGTGCTCCACCAAGCACTTCACACACCTCGCGGTGTGGGCGCAGTTTCGGGATCCGTGCCCGAAGTTTTGGCAGCGATAACACTGCGTCCCATGTTGGAGGTGATTGCTCCTGTGCTTCTGGAGGCGTATTCTGCAGTGGCACAGGTACTTCACTGCCGCTCTCAGCTGGCCCATATTCACTTCCTTATCGAAGTTGGCCAGGTAAATGGGATACTCGATCGAGGCTGTAGTCATCCTGACGACCTTCACCG
Organism: Limnephilus lunatus; assembly: GCA_917563855.2. NCBI lineage: Eukaryota > Metazoa > Arthropoda > Insecta > Trichoptera > Limnephilidae > Limnephilus > Limnephilus lunatus. The sequence continues at coordinate 55,303,825 of OU830601.1, forward strand.
GGGGGAAGCCTTGTTCAGTGAGGTCAGCCGCGATGTCCTCCGTGTCAACATTCGGTAGGCCCTTGATAACGGCTTTCTTCAGTTTTTCGGCCTCCGCCGTGTATGTATGGAAGCCTCGTGCCTCCGCTCGCAGCCCGTTTGTTAGAGCTTGGTGGTCCGCCATGCTCCGCACGAAGATATTTGCAGTTCCGCCTCGGTTGTAGCGGAACGTGAAGTTCGGATGCCCGATGTGGCCCTGCACCGCCGAGGTGATTTGGGCGTGGGTGAGAGTCCCCAGGGTCATCACAACCGGGGGGACACGATCTTTCCGGGCAGGCTGGCCGCTGGTACCTGCGGGAGAGAAAGAGGAATTAGTATTAATGCGCTTTGGTTGCGGTGCGCCGCCGCCTTCGCTTACCTCGCGGAGATTTCCGAAGCGGTTGCCGACAACAACCGCCCGGGGTTCCTGAGGTGACAGGGGCCTCTTAACGGGGTTGGACGGCCTCGTCCAACCTTCCTCCTGCCTGGTCGTCTCCATGTCCTGGGGGGGTAGCGTGGGTCTGGGAGGTGGGACGTAGCCCGAAGCTGGGCCTACTGCGTGGCGGCTGGGTCCGGGTGCGGGTGCTGGGCCGGTCGCGGGCATCTCGGGGGGCGGCAGGGCGATAGCCGGCTGCGTCCTCGGGTCAGGGTGGGGCTGGGGCTGGGAGGCGGGGATCGTGAAGATGATCGACCCCGTCTTAGTCTGGCGCCTGTACTGGCGGGCTCCCAGGGGGATCTCAATTGGTGAATCCTCCGGGTTGGCGGGTTCCAACCGCCCGGGGAACATCCGGACGGCGGGGATTCTGTTCTTCCTCTTCTTATCTTCTTGATCTCAGTCTACTTTAAATTTGGGAACCCGGTAGGACCCCACATCCTGAGTCTGACGCGCGCGCTCAACGCGCTTAAAGGCCGTAACATAGTTATCGGAGGTGACTTTAATGCACGCTCACCATTATGGTTCGACACTAGTGATTGTAGAACGGAACGGTCAGACGCCGTTGAGGACCTGATTGCCGCGCAAGGTCTTAGTATCATTAATGAACAGAGTTCTTTTTATACCTTTTCGAACACTCATGGTGAGAGCAACATTGATCTAACTCTCTGCTCTGGATCTGTTGCGACAAGGATTTCAAAGTGGACAGTCCATGAGTGCGCAATAAATTCGGATCATAGATTGATTACTTTTACAGTTGGTGTTAGGAAAACAGAAGCTCCAAGATCCTCCTGGAACTTCAACACCACTAGGGCGAATTGGGATAACTTTGGGGAAGCGCTACGAGATACGTTAAGGGATTTTCAACACGTAGCAGCTACTGATCCGGACAATTTGGGAAATTTTTTCAATAGGGCGGTTGTATCTGCCGCCAACTCGTCTTTAGGAAGATTAAACCCGAAGACGAGTATTAAAACGCCGTGGTGGTCCCCTGAGCTGACTTCGCTGAAGGGGGCCTTCAAGAGGGCCTGCAGGGCGCTAGGGCTGTCCAGGAGTGGCAACTGTACGGAGGAGGACACGGTTGCTCTTCAGGCGAGCCTCAGGTCTGCCAGGTCGGCCTTCAAACGGGCCGTCCTTCGAGCGAAACGAGCTGCTTGGCATAACTGGGTTAAAGACGTGGGTAACGCCAACCCGTGGGAAATCCACAGCGCGATTGGAAAATCCGGGAAAGGTTCTGATCGGTATTTGTCAACAGTAATTGGGTTCACAGATGGGAGGAACGCTGAGACTGTGGACGTGGCCTCCACTCTCAAGACACTATTGGGCGAGTTAGTTCCTTTAGAGTCAGTAGTTGGGGAAAGTGACCACCATAAACAGATTAGAAATCTAGCACGGCTACCACCTAGAGACCTCGCCCAAGAGGCTAACTTCACTAGAGTCACTAAAGCTGAAATTGATGTGATAATTAAGGGTTTGGGTCCTAAGAAGGCACCAGGGCATGATAGGCTCAATGGCGTGATTGCGAAGCAAGTCTGGGTCCACGCCAAGGAAGAGCTCTTCCAGGTGATGGACACGTGCCTGAGGAGAGGAGTTTTCCCCTCCGAGTGGAAGCGCGGCGTGCTCCGGATCATACCAAAGGGGAACAAAAAACCACTGACCGACATCAAGGCGTACCGGCCAATTACCCTCCTCCCAGTACTCGGCAAAATTCTGGAGAAACTGATACGAGAGCGACTTCGGCAAACCCTGTCTCCGGCAAGTGACCTGCAGTTCGGCTTCGTCCCCGGTAGATCCACGGTGCACGCCCTGTCGTATGTGCTTGACTGGGTGAAGGCTTGTCCAAAGAGGTATGTAGTTGCAATCTTCCTCGATATCACTGGTGCCTTCGATCACGCGTGGTGGGACATGATACGGACAAAGGTGAAAAACAGGCAGTGTTCCAAACTTTTGTTCCAAGCAATCGACGATTACCTTTCCAATCGTACTATCACGATTTGCTTCGGAGACTTTTTGATCCAGAGGGAAGCTGACATGGGATGCCCGCAGGGCTCCATTCTTGGACCTGACCTGTGGAACATCAACTTTGACGACTCCTCCAGGTTACCCTTGCCTGAAGGATGTATCGCTGTCGACTACGCTGATGACAAAACGTATCTGGTCGCTGGGGACAGCAGAAAGGAAGTTGAGAGCAAAGGCAGTGAAGGTTTGAACATGTTCCTCGATTGGGGGAAAAGAAACAAGATGACCTTCGCTCCCCACAAGACCCAGGGCCTCCTGATGAAGGGCTTTTTCAGCAGAAAAAGAAATCCTGTCATCAAAATGGGGGATTCTACTGTCCGATTTTGCGAAACTGTTAAATATTTAGGCGTTACACTAGATCGATCGTCCTCTTTTCTGGCTCACGTTAAAGAAGTATCCAGCAAGGCACAGGCTCTCTTCTTGAAGCTGAGGAGACTCTCCACAGCTGAGTGGGGATTGCGAAATCCGGCTTTGCGAACGCTATATAGGTGTGTGTACGTGGCGCAAGTCTCGTATGCCGCCTCTGTGTGGGAGCACCGCCTGGACAACTCGCTGATTCTCTTAGCTCTCAGGCGTGGCCAACGAACCCCCTTGCTGGCACTCTCTGGCGCGTATAGAACCGTTGCTTCGGACGCTTTACTCGTTTTGGCTGGCATATTGCCAATCGATCTGGAAATTAGGGAAGTGCTCACTAAGCAGAAATTAACTAGAGGAACCACGGCCACTCACCTAGGTGTTGTTCTGACACCGGGCGGGCCGGGGACTCTCCCTGGACTGCTCCGTCAAATGAGGGATCTGTCGCTCCAAGAGTGGCAGGTCCGTTGGGATAGCTCGAATATGGGAAGATGGACCTTCTCCTTCTTCCCATCAGTTAAAATCAGAATGGAAGGGGCATATTTACAACTGGACCACCACATCACCCAGCTTCTGTCCGGGCATGGGGAATTCAGGGGGAGACTTTACACCCTCGCCCTGTCTCCCCATCCCAACTGCGCATGCGGATCGACGAACCAGTCAGCCGAGCACATTCTGTGGCACTGTGAGATCTTGACGGATGCGAGAGAGGAAATGCTCGATGGTTTGGATGTACCTATCAGACCAGTATGGAATACTGATCTGGTTTCGAATAAGACGAACTTCGAGTGTCTGAAGAAATTTGCAAGGATCTGGGTTGAGAGATGGCCTGAACTTAGAGTCGCTGACTAGTTTACTTTGACACCAGGTGTACTTGTTCCTGTTTTACCACGGACTATCCCAAATGACTCTATCATCTTAATTTGCCAAGGATGTACAGTTTTTTTTGTATTTTTTTTCATTATTTTTTATTTTACACTTTTATGTTTATTGTTTATACCCTTGACTTTTATAATTGAATACTGTACAGTATGTTTATTTTTTAGGTTTTTTTTACAGTTTGCTTTTTTTTGCATATGTAATTTTATGTTGTTATGCTGTTTTTATTTTTTACATCTTGATTTTTCTATTAGCACTATTATGCTCACACATGTCCGCGTGATTTTACGCTCATGTCTTCTTTTTTTTGTTTTTTTTTTACACATATTTTTTTAAACATTTTTATTTATACTTTAGGCTTTTTGGTTCCTGATACATATAGCGTAATTAAACGCACATGCCTATTTCATATTATTTTGGTTTTCTTGGTTGCCTTACTGTTTTTTATTATTTTTATTTTGTCATTTCTTTTAGTTTTGTTTAGCGAGTGAGAACTGAACTCCGTTGCCCGTTTTGTATCGTCCTTATCCCCATTTAAGGGGTTGGACCCTAGAACGTGTCCCCGTGTACGTGCCATGGCCGATCTCTTGGAACTGGTGGGGCTGCACCCGGCCACCGCGCTAACCCTCGTGACATGAAGAGGTTGGGGAGAGGGCTAAACGTCATCCGAAAGCTGTCCGTCCCGCCTCCAGCGACCCGACGCTTCTCTCCCTAGGGTCTTCTTTTTGATTTCCACACACTCCTCGTCTAGGCACCACCGGGTAGCTGGCTTACGGACGACGCTGCCGGTTGTCGGGAGGCCTGACAACCAGCCTTCTTCACTGTCTCTGGGACTGCCGGTGGCTGGATTTCGGTAACACCAGTTCTACATTGTATATACGTTTATTTTTTCTTCCTTTTTTATGTACAGTGCACGGTGCTGCCTGCTGGATCATTGTGTGGTACTTCGCCGTCATGAGCTTCCCACTCATGACGGTTGTCGTTCATTTTGTTTTTTCCTTATATTTTCTCTATTACCTAGTTTTGTTACTAACACCTTGTTTGACTGTCCATGGGGCTCACTGCTTTGGCAGTGATTACCTTCATGGGCTTTAGAATTGTAGAATTGACCATCACAGTACATTCCTGTAGGCGCGCCTGCATACCGCCCTCTAACAACGTATGCGGGGACATTGAAGTTCTAGAATCGTTACATATTTTAAATGTAGAGTCGTTCATTAAAAAAATTAGATTCTTGCGAGAACTCCGAAGGGGCGACCATAAGTCGCCTATACCGGGGTGGGAATAGGTGGGTGAAAGCTTCAATGTTCTTCCTCTTCTGGATGGGGATGAGGATGGTCTTGTGGGAAATTCTCGGTGGGGCCAGGTCGTCCTTCTATATTGCCTTGATAAAGGCAGTTGGTGGCGCGGGCGCCGGTGCGGGAAGCAGGTGTCTGGCTGTGCGAACACAAGCCAGACAGAGCGATTCGGGGGCGAAAAACGGAGCGTCTCTAAAAGCGACTGTCGCGGACGGCAGTCACTCACTCAATCTGCTGGAGCCAATCTCCTGATCTCGCTCTGATCTGATCCTGATCGATCTGATCTGAAAAACCTCATCCCGGCTCGCCCCTCACACGGACACTACGAAGCGACCGTGCCGCCGCGCGCCGCGCAGAAAAGTAAAGACCGATAGTAAAAAAAAAAAAAAAAAAAAAAAAAAAAAAAAAAAAAAAAAAAAAAAAAAAAAAAAAACGGCTAACAGCGCATAGTCCAGTCAGTTGGGGTTAAAAAAGCGCTTCACCTTGCAAAAGGTCAGGTAGTAGCGATTTTGATATAATATGTTGTTAAGATTGGGACTCTAAGGAAAAAAAAGTGGTCGACCTTGGGGGGGTCGAGCTCAACCCGCCATCTTGGATTGAAGGCGGGGAAATTTGATTATTTCAAAATAATTGTGAACTGATTGATCTTACAACCAAATTGTTGAAAGCAAACTTAAAGAAAACTAAATTACCTACATTTTTGTGTTAAAACTTTTTTTGTAAGTCTAATAGATGACGAGTTACAGCGGTTGAAAGATGAAAATTTTGACAAAAAATCGTAAAACTCAAGTTTTCTTGATAAATTTTGTAAGAACATATTAAACAATATCATTTGTATTTCCACAACACAATATAATTATATGGCTCTTTCAAATAAAATATATTTTTCGTGTTACATAGAGGCAGTGGCAGACTAAGCCCGTCAGAGGCCCGGGGCGGCAAAGCTGAATGAGCCCCCCCCTAGTATAAAAAGTTGATATAATTTTACAAGATTTTTATTCAGTTCACACGGGCCTCTGGTCCTGGGGGGCCTCACTGTAAAAAAATTACATTTTTTGTATATCATTTTCTAAAAAGTTCATTTGTTAATAATGTTATCACATGTTTTAAGGGAATTCTTAAAAAAATCAAGAATGTTTTAACAGTTTGTTTGTTGAATTAATCTTCAGAAAAAACTTTGAACGCATTTTTCTTGAAACTACGTTTTTAAACCTGGTTGACAACATATTATAAAAACTATACATCCGATTTAGGGGCCGCATCCACGCTCAAAAAGAAAAAGATGGACAGATATGTAATTACAATAACGAATGTTAGAGGAGCGCGTTTATATTTAAGCGATAAAATCGATGCGAAAATTCTGAAAATGTTTAATAAAACACGACTCGTTTAAATAGAGCAAAAATTGCATGGAAGGCGTCTTAAGTATTATTTAAAGAAACATGTGAATTTTTTCTATAACTTTTATGAAACTATAACTTTTAAAATAACTGAAACAAACGTGTTTATAATAATTTTCGGAGCAAACTTTGCGATTTTTTTCAATCGAGGGAATTTCATATAATTTTCGTTTCGGCGTGGGAAATGTATAGATATTATCTTCCAAAATAACATATATTTTTTTAAGAGCTTAAAAACTGCAAATGTATGGGATATAAGTAAGAAATCGGTAGAAATTCGGGATGAGGCGCAGGATTTGATACAGGAAACATGGAGGCGTTTGGAGGCCCCCCAGGGACCAGAGGCCGCCCCTTCCGCCCCTCCCCCTTCCCGTTAGTCCGTTACTGAATCTTTTTAATTACCTATTTTATTACTATCTATATTATCTGTAATGATAAGATAACCTTAAGCAAAGGGCCTAAGTTAATAAAAATAATACGTAGTGCAATACGTAAGTGAAATTAGAACTAAAACTGTGTAGACATTATAAAGATTAGTAGTAGTAATTTTATTTAAAAAAATTGTAAATTACCGGTTCAGACTGTATTTATTTATTCCTATTTTATCTGTAAGGGATGATATGTGTATGGGACCTCCCAACTCCAAATCACATCTTAGATAGGTACTTAGCATATTTTCAAGGCACCAGCTCACTAAAAAAAATTGTTACTTTTTATTTCATTTTCTAATATATGCATTTGTAAATAATGCTTTCACCAAATATTTTAAGGAAATTCGTAAAATTGACGGAGATACAGCATTTTATATAAAACCGCTTTAAACAGTTTGTGTGTTGAATTATCCTTCAGCCAAACTTTGAACGCATTTTTCTCAAAACTACGTTTTTCATACCGGTTGACAACACATTAGAAAAACTATACATCTGATTTGCATGCAGCATGCACCAAGTCTTAAACTGTTCGAAAATCCAGTCACTATAGCCGGGGCAGTATTATCCATAAGACGTATAGGCAACTGCCTAGGGGGCCCCGCATTGGGTAGGGGCCCCTAGGGTAAAGGGGCCCCAAGACGTGCATTGCCTAGGAACCCCAACATGTTTAAGCCGGCCTTGGCAGGGCCCTATTGTCCATAAGGCAGTGTAAACCTCTGCCTAGGAGCCGCGCATCGGGTAGGGGCCCCTAGGGTAAAGGGGCCCCGAGGCGTGCTTTGCCTAGGGATGCCGACATTTTTTATCTGGCCCTGACTATGACCCTACGTAGGGATTGTTTTATAAATGGCGCCCTTACATTTATTTTTTATAACGATTAAAACTTTTTTACTTTTCTTACTTTTGTACTCTATTATATGTTTATTTATAAAAGGCAGTATAGCCGTTTAAGCATTTAAAATTAAAAAAATATATATATATATAAAAAAATAAAAAATCGAAAATAAAATTCTTTATATTCCATATTATCCAAAAGACGTAGGCAACATCCTAGGGGCCCCACATTGGGTAGGGGCCCCTAGGGTAAAGGAGCCCCAAGACGTGCAATGCCAAGGGGCCCCGACATGTTTAAGCCGGCTGTGAAAAATCGAAAATAAAATTCATTCAAAAATAAAACGCATTTAAAGTTTTGCTGATGGATAATTAAACACACAAACTGTTTCACATAAAATGTTGTACCTTGGTCAATTTTCCGATTTTTTTTTTAATTGGTGAGAGCATTCTTAACAAGTGCATCAATTACAAAATGAAATAAAAATACTTTTTTTTTAAAGTGGTGCCTTAAAGCCTTATTTAGAATTTGATCAAGGGAACATGGAGGCGTTTGGGGGCCACCCAGGACCGGGGGCCCGGGGCGGGCCGCCCCCCCCCCTTAGTCCGCCACTGCATAGAGGAGAGAAAGAGACGGCAACATACCGCGTGCCTGCATTCCTGACTGCAGCGTTGCCAGCTCAGCGCCTATATTGCTACAGGCTAGGATCACACTATGACAAACCCTACGTCATCAAGTGCACATATGAAACTACCTTGTAGTGATAATGAACGTTTAGTAAGCCTTAAAAAAGCTGGTCTGCCAGTGCGTCTTCATCGAGTACACGAATGAAAACAACATGATGCAAAACCAGAAGACATAGCAGATGCAGGAACACGCTTTCTTGTTGCTTTGTACGGGGGTGATATGGATGAGCAAACCTTGGAAGAAGTCCGCTACCAACGTATCGCAAAGTCGACAACAAAATGCAAATTCAATCTTCCCCTTTGCCACCAACGAATGGCGCTGCACGGTACCATGCATTTAGGACATACCATCAAGTCCAAAAAATGGTATGGAATCAAAAAAATTCCAGAAAACTGGGGCTGGAAACGTGGCACCAATGGGCTTGTTTAAGAAAAAATGACAAAGACGCACCCGAGAATTCATTAAAATTTATTTCATGCAATTGAATATGAAGATATTTTGTTAATGGAAGCCCAGAATCTCAGTACCACAGGCAATGAGTTAGATCATCCAGCGCCCTTGAGGTGATTTTTCACAAAAACGGCGCTATATAAATCGTCCAAATATTATTATTATCAAGACTACTAATACTAGTCGAACTCTGTGCGGCTCAAGCGCCATTTCGAAATCTACTATCGCTGGAATATCTGTGGAATAGACCTACTGACTTTAACATTGTCAGAAGGTCCCTACAGGCTGTAAGAGAGGTGTTTGCAAAATAATGAGAATAAAATTAAAATCACAATGCAAACCAGAACCCCACACCACAGAATAAAAGATAAAGTTTAAAATTTAAAGATACTTATAATTTATTTATTTGTAAGAAACAAACAGCTTGTTAACTAAAAACAGAGGAGCCCCACGGGGAAGCCAGTGTTAACTAAAAAGGGCCCCACGGCTAAGCGCCAGTGTTAACAAAAAAGGAAGGGCCCCCCAAGTTACAGCAAACCTGGTTCCGGTGTCTAGCTCAGTCGTTCGGTGGTAGAGCAGGTTCTCTTCACCCAGGGGGCGAGTGGGCAGCAAGAAATGGTTAATTGGGAAACTCCACACATGACTCGTCTCAAAACAAAGAATGTTTCGGGGTAACAAAAGCAGTGTATTGTGTTCTAAAATTGGTTACATTGTACATGGATTACATCAGGGTAAATTGGCTACCTGAATACTAGCTATTTCTCTCTCCAAGTCTGGGTTTAACGCGCAGGTGCTAGGGAATTAACATGGACACAATGAAGGGGAAAAAGGAAGCAACTCACGGCGTTGTCGGGCGGCAATGTCGTCACGTACTCCATACGTTATCTGGACATCTTCCAGCGTAGAAAAACCCACTCCGGAACGGGGGACCAACTGTAATTTCTCCCCGTTCACAGATTAGGACTACGTAAATTCACATGTTAGGTTTAACGGCTTACGGCGTGAGTGAGAGCGCGGCTGTTTACCTTGGCGGCTGGCTTGTTTCTGGCGCGGCGTGGTCCCTGCGGACCGAGGGGGGAGCAAAACGGGCAGCGGGCGGAAAGGGTGCCCGCTGTTGGGTCAGGCCACTGAGCGGCCCAATCAGCGAAACTTCCGGTGTTGCCGACTTCACGAAACATTTCTTCACGAAAAATTATCATGTACCTACTTGTGTTACATAACACTTCCCCCCGCGCTTGGAAAAAAAGCGACGTGGCAATGGAGCAATAGGGCAACAATCCTCTATGCCTCCACCGGGGGTTTGACAGAATTGACAAAAGAGACCTCAGGACTTGAAAGACTTCGGTTGACTAGAGAAAATGCCTAGCTAAAACATAAAACAGAACAGCTTATGCCATAGGCTAGGTACAATGTTTGCAAGGGTAGGGAGGAAAGGTACATGAAACATAAGGACCGAACAGTTTGAAAACAAAATGGTGTGAAACAACATACAAAGTTATGCACTTGGGAAAACAATCAACAAAGTTATGCAATTGGGAAAACAATCAACAAAGTTATGCAATTGGGAAAACAATCAACAAAGTTATGCAATTGGGAAAACAATCAACAAAGTTATGCAATTGAAACATGTGAATTCAAACTTTTGTGAGAAAGAACAACAATGCTTATGAATATGACTCTAAAGGTTTCATTGGTCTGGGAGCTAAGTTTGCGGTGCGTAGATTTGTTTGGATTTCGAAGAGTTTCGAAGAATTGCGAAGAAGACGTGGTTTCACAGACTCTAAAAGGATTACAATATCACTGTAATCTGACCCATTTGAGACAATACTCAGGAGTACACTAGGTCTTAGAAAAAAAAAAACACTTCGTTTCATCGTAGACGTCGAAGGTTGCGGAGTGGAGACTGTGGTTGCAGTGCCGTGGCTATGGTTACAGAGGTCGTTGAAGAGAAGAATCCAGGATCTGCAGACATGCCAGTACGAATCCTAATGTGCTATTATGGTAAGCACGGATCGTATATAATGGTTATCGAAGCATAGTGTAGCTCAGAATAACTTGTAGAGATACGCATTCAGCGGATACTGGGGAGTCAAGGTAATAATGGTTTACACAAGACATGGTATACGTCACTGCATGGCAGAGCAAGAGACGGTATAACTGGCTTTGGCAGCAAGAGCAAGAACAAACCTAGGGGCTAGCGTGCCCAAAAGGTAGTTCAGAGTGTCATTATGTATAGTGGGACAACTCGGCTTGCAGCGGCACAACAAGACAACATACATATGTGCGGTATGGTTTGTGCTTTCAGGAACAAATGTGTAGCAAATCACAGCGAAGGGACCTTGTAACCACAGCGAGGGGACCGCCAGGAAGTGGAGCTCAGCTTGGCTGCCGATGGGGACATCCTTCTGGGCTTCTTTTTAAATCCGGGAGAAATTATTATCAAAAGCCAAGATTCTTGAGATTTACCTGCCTAGAGACCAATGAAGAAAAGGTTTGGAGAGAAACAAAATGTGTCCAGAGAATGAAACAAACGAAGTTTAACAACCGCAGACCCAGAGAGAGAACGAGAGATTCCTAACTAAAAGTTTTTTTTTTTTTTTTTTAATTTTCCTCTATTAGGATAACCTGGCGTTTGCCGAGTGACAAAATACCTTGGTTGAAAAAACAACCGGCCTTCCATGGCCTATGTTAACATAAAGGTGGTAACATTTTCGTAGAATTTCAAAGAACAAGACAAAGAAGTCGTGAACGAGTCACGGCAAAAGCAGAGAAACCAATTCATGAATAAAGGTTGTCCGAGAGTCAGACGATACGCCAAGTGCATACCATACATATCCAACATTCATGAATGTGTTTCATTAAAACTAAAATGAAAATGGTGAGACATACGTAGAGAGTGAGGGAGAAAGCCTGCTGATAACCGGTCAATTTACCGATTCGCACTCCCAGTGAGGGTGAATTATGGTCAACAACAGATTTTCCACTTCATACCATATACCTGAGAACATGATGGTGAGGAGAAAGGAAAGGAAAAGGAAAGGAGTTGAGTGACGAAACTTGCTAGAGACTGGACTAATTTCCACTTCAAACTCCATGTGAGAATGAAACATGATCAACTAGCAGATTTCCTGACTCTTTACATTTATCAAAGTGGGTTCTTTTAAAAACAATGAGATGAGAATTTGAATACACATTATACCAAAAGGCTAATCTTTCGCGTGTATTTGACAAAAGATTAGGGGTCATTTTAAAACTTCTACCTGATTGTGAGAAAAGACCGACCCTTGCTCCAATTTCACAAACCTGGGGGTTTTCTTGTTCGTTCCCCAAACAACGAGTTATGTAAAAAAGGCAAAAATTGCATCATAAAAGATGACACACGATATTGTATCGTTCGCACGAATCGTGGTAAGTATTTTCACGTCTTCACGTATGGCGTACAGAGTATACAAGTACACACAAGATACAACTCAATTATAGACAGAAGTCAAAGAGTGTTATACAATGCATCTTAAAGAAGATAGGAAGGCCGATATTATGTCGTTCGCACGAATCACGGTAAGTATTATTGTTACGTCTCCACGTCTCGTGTACATGGTTGTACACAATTATACACACAAGCGGTACTCATGACAAATTAATGACACACGACCAAAATACAAAAGCGGTACTCATGACAAATGAATGACACACGACCAAAATACAAAAGCGGTACTCATGACAAATTAATGACACACGACCAAAATACAAAAGCGGTACTCATGACAAATGAATGACACACGACCAAAATAATAACATTTAGTTATAAGCAAAAATAATTATAACGAACTTCTCGTATCATGGCGGGTATTCTGAGGATCTCTCCTATAATGGTAGATGTTTTAAGGATCTTTCCTATTGTGTAACAAGATTACGTTTAAATACAACACAATAAACGTTACCAGTAGTATTTTAATACCGTAAGTGAAGATTTGTTAGATTAACTAACTCCGTAGCCCAAAAGGCGTATGATAGAACAACAGAGAAGATAGACAATTTGATGTTACCTCACATGTTACAAAGTGCGAGGGTGATGGTAGAGTATATTTCTACTTACACCAAGTACTTAAAACAAAGACAGACCTATAATGGTTTTACATACTGTCTATTGTAGCAACCTTCAGTGAGGAAAACAAAAGGACCGGTTGTGGTTTTACATACCTTTTGTATAGCTACCAGCGTTCCGCGTGATGTACAATTTTTTTAAAGTTGTAAACACTTGGTTAAATGAACACATAAAAGTTGAATGAGAATTCGAGAATCAGGATAACCATGAGGTTTTATTAACCTGTCCCGTAGGGTTGAAACGTGGTATGCAAGACATACGTAACGTAAAAGCAAAAAAACAAAAAAAAACAGTGACTTTGTTATAACAACCAAAGACCGGATGATTCGGTTTTAAGTACTTTAGTTGAAACGAGCCAAATTGATTTATATACAGGATTATAAAGACCAATCATTGGTTTTATAAATACGAATTCCAAAATGGACGTGTCGATATCCAATTTGGGTACATAAGCATGAATTTGGGTAGGACGCCATCAATTTTTAATTTAAGAAGAAAAAATTGAAAAAACTTATATGCACGAGAGGCGACTATGTAAGTAACCACTATTTGATTTTCATACTAGAGATACCTCGGAAGGTTTTACAACTCACGATGAACAAAAGAAAAGGAAAAAATTTGTAAAAATAGTAAACTGGTTCTGAGTCGGAATTTAACACTTTGGAATTTACAAAACCCGACTTCTAGAACGACACGCCGATGAGCAATTGTCAACTACTTCACATGAACAAAATAAAACCGGTGAGAAAGTTCCTTTCCACACGACAAAAATGCAACAAAAAAATAGGAGAAAAGTTACAAAATTACATGACAAGGCAGGGTATGACATGGCATGAACATTGCATAGTGTACGTGTTGAGAAGCAAAAAATGGGCTCGCGACTTCCCAAACATTGAAACTCGAAAAGGTGTCTCCGTTCCAAAGTGATCAGTTTTAGAACAGGTGAAAAAAAAAAGAAAAAAAAAAAAAAAACAAATTGCCGTGAGGGAAAGAAAACCAGTGCAAAAGCAGCATTTGAAAGTACCTTCAATGAGAGTATGCAATAATTTACAACTTGTTTCATTTACGAAACGATGGACATGTAATTGACACATTACACGCCTGACGTAGTAAGACTTTGCAAGCTTACAAAAAAATGTGATGACACACAGTGTTGTTTTGTGCAGAACCCCATCTTTGCATTTTGCTTTTTGAATGCGGTGCAAAGGGGTTAATTCCGGAGAAATAATTTTTATAAACTTTCTCCGCAGCACATCCAATGAAATGTTTTTGGAAACACCATTGTATTTGATTTTCCAAGAGGAGAGGTCGTAGGTTTTCTCTTGTGTAGTGATGGATGCAGTATCTTGTTTCACTTTGACAATTGTTCCAGGTTCTTTACTAGGGACAAGAACTTCCAAAACTTGGGTAGTAACACGTGGGTTGTTTTCATTCGATGAAGCGAGGTTTATTCTTCTGATAAACTTTTTGTTAAATAACAATGCATAAGCCTTCATTGCAGCTTTTGATTTGTTTATTGGTGAAAGTCCTCTGTTTTTCAAAGCAGACTGTAGTTGAGACTTTGATAAACTGTGCACATTGGGAATGACACCCAAGTCCGATGAAGCATATGTTTGGTTGTCTTCCATTGTGATGAACTATGGAAGAAAATTTTTTTTTGAAATTTTTCTAAGTGTCAAATTTTTGAAAAATTTGCGCAGGGATTCCCCTACAAAACGTAAAAAAATTTTTTTTGTAGGCACTTTTATTCACTTGGGAACACCTGTACCGAAAAGAGAGAAAAAAAACTCGAAATTGCACTTTCCGGAAGAAACAACACACTTGATATGCGAGCTCGTTAGCAGGGTTCGATGAGCAGGGCTATTGATGCGTTTAATGTTAAAACACCGCTTGTTAAGTGGGTGTATGATTATATGTAGGTACATATATTAAATATTATAATGGCCATCACTGTGGTCAGCTTTGTTCCCGACGGGAACTCGGACGCCAAACCTTGCCGGGGACAAGGTATGCTGACTCAGCGGGTAGGCATTTGATTCTCATCATCAGGGATGGGCATGAGGTGCTTATTCACAAGTAGTCTCAATCAATGAAAGGCAAGATCTTCTGTTAACACAATTAGAATCTATTTCATTAGAAGTAAGGGTTTACAAATACATGTGGAAACTTACCCCCATCATTGACCGTATAACTAAACCCTAACTACTATGTCTCTACCGATGGATGGGGACGCCTTCCTCCAGGGTTCCGCGACTGCTTCAGAGCGGCATCCAGCCTGCCAGCTCGTCTCTCGTACAAATACAGGCCAGAACTATACCGGGACCTCGTGGATTACCTCCGGTATCCTTCCATCCATATGATTGCGTGACTTCGCGGCAAAGTGGGTAAAATGCGATCTCGCCCCCAAATACGGATCTCATCCGATATAAAAGTGATTATTACTCGATCCCGACAGTCAACAGGTTCGAAGCGAGCGAGGATTACCATCCGACACATCGATTCTACAAATGGAATCTCGATTCTCCGGAATACGCCGACACGCGTTTTACGTTCGCGGATCCGGTTTTGTTTCACGCACCATGCGTATTTACTCGCGATTCGCACACGAACTTATTATTCATACTCATCCAGAATTGGATGCCTTGATCAATTTAAAAGAGCATTTGCTCCGCTCGACTTTTAAAAATCACTTATTTAAACTTGGCACTGTGACGTTCCCACAGGGTCCGTGCCCAATCGGGCCCCGCGGGGAAGTGGAGAGCCAGGCAAGAATCAAACACTTCCTGCCTATTTGCATCAATATATGGCTGTCAAAAAAACCATAGACAATATTAATATTGGTAATCAGTACCTGATTACAATTGTTATGACTTACTTTGTTAAATATGTTAAATATTTTCATAACACACTCTTTAATGAAAACAACCTATTTAAACTTGGAATTATTAGATTGTTAATCAACTAGGCCTTCTGTTTGTTTTTTAAGCACAAACATCTATCATTAGACGGCACCAATGTCACGTGAATTGTCGGTGTTGTGAGTAGTATTTGCCGGTCATTCACAATGCTCTCTCCGTCCGCGCGCAAACATTCCCGCGAACGACGGTTGGGATTTCGCGCGGAAACAGCAGTTTCCAGAAGGATCCAAAATGGCTGCACACATTTATGCGTGGTTTTAACCAACGGTTTTTTACATGGTTTTTGTCTCCCGACTTCGTAAAAATCACTGTTTTACAGCGGTTTTCACGAAATTCGGCAGGGCAATAAGGGACATATGATAGTAAAGGTTTTTTGAACAATTAGTTTAGCCCGAAACGGCTCACGTGTGGAATTTCAAAGGTGACAGACATGAAAAAAAAATCAACCACCTCTTGTGCCCCCCAGTTGCGGCGCCAGTGTTAACTAAAAACAGAGGAGCCCTACGGGGAAGCCAGTGTTAACTAAAAAGGGCCCCACGGCTAAGCGCCAGTGTTAACAAAAAAGGAAGGGCCCCCCAAGTTACAGCAAACCTGGTTCCGGTGTCTAGCTCAGTCGTTCGGTGGTAGAGCAGGTTCTCTTCACCCAGGGGGCGAGTGGGCAGCAAGAAATGGTTAATTGGGAAACTCCACACATGACTCGTCTCAAAACAAAGAATGTTTCGGGGTAACAAAAGCAGTGTATTGTGTTCTAAAATTGGTTACATTGTACATGGATTACATCAGGGTAAAT
This sequence comes from Limnephilus lunatus, assembly GCA_917563855.2. Lineage (NCBI taxonomy): Eukaryota > Metazoa > Arthropoda > Insecta > Trichoptera > Limnephilidae > Limnephilus > Limnephilus lunatus. The sequence goes on from OU830601.1 coordinate 55,320,436, forward strand.
TGGCTACCTGAATAATAGCTATTTCTCTCTCCAAGTCTGGGTTTAACGCGCAGGTGCTAGGGAATTAACATGGACACAATGAAGGGGAAAAAGGAAGCAACTCACGGCGTTGTCGGGCGGCAATGTCGTCACGTACTCCATACGTTATCTGGACATCTTCCAGCGTAGAAAAACCCACTCCGGAACGGGGGACCAACTGTAATTTCTCCCCGTTCACAGATTAGGACTACGTAAATTCACATGTTAGGTTTAACGGCTTACGGCGTGAGTGAGAGCGCGGCTGTTTACCTTGGCGGCTGGCTTGTTTCTGGCGCGGCGTGGTCCCTGCGGACCGAGGGGGGAGCAAAACGGGCAGCGGGCGGAAAGGGTGCCCGCTGTTGGGTCAGGCCACTGAGCGGCCCAATCAGCGAAACTTCCGGTGTTGCCGACTTCACGAAACATTTCTTCCCGAAAAATTATCATGTACCTACTTGTGTTACATAACAAGCTTTTACATAATACTTATACATTGATAAATATATAATTGAACTGGAGTCAAGCCACAGAGGTTTCTTATGCTAAAGTACATCGGAGATGAAGTTTTATAATTTCGAAGTGGTCGAAGAGTTTACGTACCTGGGCTCCATCATAACGCAGGACAACGAAAACCCAGTAGAAGTAAGAAGAGCATCACAGCCGCTAAAAACACTTCGGTACTTCGCGTTATTGTCAGTGTTCAAATCCCGTAACGTCCATAGGAAAACCCGAAAACCTTATATAAAAAACAATTATTAGAACGATCTTGGTCTATGGATGTGAGGCGGGAACACTAACAGCAAAGTCTGCGAAACAGCTGGACACCTTTGAAAGAAAGGTACTTCGAAGAATCTTAGGAGTGGTGCGAGAGGGAGAGGCATAGAGAATCCGCCACAATAAAGCTCTATGATATTTACCAAGCTCCCAGACTCTCTATAAATCTAAGGGTCCAAAAACTAAGATGGGCCGGACATGTACATCGAATGCCAAGTACACGAGCACCGAAGAAGGTTCTAACAGGACATCCGGGAGGTAAACGTAAGGCGGGCAGACCTAGGCTGAGATGGGAGGATGATGTCAGGAAAATGCAAGAGGACTACTCCATGTCGCAGATTGGAAGACGACGGCCGAGGACAGAGGGCGGTGGAGGCTTATATTGAAGGAGGCCAATGCTCGAAATGGGTTGTAGTGCCAATTAAGATGAAGAATACCTACTGGAGATACAAGATCAATACAACATGTCGCTACTTCCGTCGGCAGGTCGGACGGGGACGTTTCCCCCCTAGGTATAACTGCCACGAACTTGTGAATATGTGGTAGCTCCCATGTTGTATCAAGTGGCTATATATTACATATGATGTCATTGCTCTGTCTCGGTTACTTTGTCCCGGTGACTAACTACAGTGGATCCGAGGAACGGGCTGTTTTTGGAATCAGTTCTTATTTTCTTAATTAAAAAAAGATTATACATATATGTATATTAGTTTTTCTTAATCTTTTTCTATAATAACACAACTCCCCAATTCAAGCACGAGAAATGTTTTCTCTTTTAAATTGGGTAGATTCATTAACAAGAAATAACTTTATCTGTAATTAGTTTTTAAGAACCAAATATTTTCTTTCTGTAAATCTGTTACATATATGTATATTTAAAAAAAAATGAATCTATAAAATGGTCACCAACACTAACTGGGTGAAGCCAAACTAAAAGCCACCCGCAGGGCCTAGCAGTAAAAATCTGCGGAGCACATTTTTATCAGCTAGTTTTGTAATGTAAAAAATAACAAAAATTGGGAAAACAAAAATAACAAAAATTGGGTACGAAAAAATAACAAAAATTGGGATTTTCATTAATTTTTACAAAAATATTCCCATTTCCGCCACTGTAACTCGTTACCTATTAGACTTACAAAGTTACCAGTTTTAATACAAAAAATTTAGTTAATTTAGTTGTTTTCAAGTTTTCCTTCAACGATTTGGTTGTAAGATCAACCATTTCACAATTATTTTGAAAAAACCAAATTTCGACACCTTCAATCCAAGATGGCGGGTCGAGCTCGACCCTCCCAAGGTCGAAAACTTTTTTTTTCTTTAGAGTCCCAATCTTAACGACATATATCAAAATCACTACTACCTGACCATTTGCAAGGTAAAATTCCCCACTGACTGGACTAGCAGTTTATTGTTCTGCGCGGCTGCCTAAAGTGTCGCGTGGCACGGACGCTCCGAAGCATCTCCGAAGTGTGCTTGTGGGGCACGCGCATCACGCATGGGGCCATAAATAAACCAGTCATTAGATTGATAACTTCCTGCTTTTTGCTCAGACAAAATTTCAACGCTATTTCACCATAGATACGCCATAAATGTGACAACTTTTTTTTTTTTCCTCGCGGTATGACGTCGTAGACACCATCGACAAGAATAGAGGAAACAATAAAAGGCTCGACCATAAACAATATAATCATCTTTCAGTACCTACCCAATTTTTTTAGCCTAAAATATTATTTTAAAAATAAAATGGAATGTCATAATAAATGAAAACTCAATAATATGTTTTAATATTTTATTATAAACAGGTAAAAACAGGAAATACAATACAATAATACAAGAAGAAGGAAATACAAGGGCATGTAGAGCGAATGAACGAAGAAAATAGTGTAAGAAGAGTATACGACACATTTGTGAATGGTAAAAGAAGACGGGGACGCCGGAGGAAGTGAATCAGATACTTGAGTCGGGCCATGTCAAAAGTCAGAATAATAGGAATGTATGAGACAATGTATGAATGTGAGTGAGGCAAAGGGTGTGTGCCAAGACCGAGTTGTTTGGCGGTCCGTCCTATTTGCCTACCTCTGCGGAGAAACGGCGTGATGGTTAGTTAGTTAAAAACAGGAAATACAAGAATAACCAACTAACCATCACGCCGTTTCACCACAGGGGTGGAAAGACAGGACGTTCCGCCAAACAACTCGGTCTTGGCACACACTCTTTGCCTCATTTACAAATCGACACATACATACTATTCTGACTCTTGACGTGGCCCGAGGCAATATCTGAATCACTTGATCGTGTCAGGTCTTCCTCTGGCATCCCTGAGTTCATCTATCACTCACATCTGCGTCATATTACTTACATTCCATGCTTCGTTCATTAGCTCTACATACCCATATACATATCTGGGGGTCCCTTTCTTAATCTTACTCATTACGATTAGCCTCGCATTCTTTGCGAATCTCCACATTTCTCACATGATCATAAATAATAATATTTTAATGATCTGCATAGCGCCAGTTTTGTAAAAAAATCACCTCAAAGGCGCTCTGCACAAACTTATAAATAAAGTAGAAAACCACTTTAACTTATAGCAAAAAATTTCATCCACCGGTTCAGCGATCACTGATATGAAACTATACTCGTACATTCGTTTTGACCAATAAACGCTATGCTGCGTAAAATATACACATATAGCTTTCATTATACTCAGTACAGGCAGAAAGGGACTATACAAGATTTTATCACACATACGCCTCGGGGATCTCATTTCTACAGCATTCAGTCTACTTTCCTCTGCCAGTTCCTCACTGCCATACATCAGGTACAGTACTGACTTCACTTCTTTGGACTTTTCAGTTTTTTTGTTAGCGCCAACGCCATTCAATCCTCCATTAATAGTTACCCGCATTTACCCTTCTTTCAATAACTCTATCAACCTTCCCATATCTTGTAAACATACTTCCTATGATATACAAAGTCATTCACCCGCTCAAGCATTCATCATTCACAACTGTATTACAAACTGTTTTTGTACTCTCTCTACTGACAAAAATATAAAGTACAAATAGAAAAGGCGTACTGAGAATGTGTCGTTCTTGTCGAGTTCTGGTGGAGACTCTTCCTTCTTGTGTTCTCTCAAGGACAGCGGTGCCAGGAAGTGGTGGAATAAGTCAGCCCCCAATCTCCCGGTATGACACCACAACGTTACTGAAGGAAATGAGTGTACTCCAGCATTTGTAGTCTCCGCCAGCCTGCCAGCTGTAGGGGTAGAAAGTAGGCAGCCTGACACTATATCCGTCACTTTGGTGTTTCGAGCTGAAAGTATTAGAAAAACTCGTGAGATACATAAAGACAGACAGATCAAAACAAAACATTATAAATACGTGAAAACAAGATTAAATTAATGTACCTATGACACTATGAAGTGATTGTAATTATTCGCTAAAATAGCCGTACGAAATGAGCTTAAAATTCCATATAAATAATCAACATAAATATTTGTACCTGGAGGTTATGAATTCACGACGATTATGCATTCAATCGCAATGTGCCATTTCACGATAGTATTATCCAAAAACACATGCACGAGTTCTCAAAATCGGGTAAACAATGTATTCAAGTCTGCTAATTCCACACCACGCTGATATTTACATGTTTAAAGTTTTAGATTGCGCTCGGGTAAATAAAGCGTGACATTTTTAAGAGCGACCATTTTGGATTATACTGGATACTGGATTATACACTGATACACATACACATTACACATACGCATAGCTGTCAAGCTTTCCATTGGTCCTCGCGGTATGACGTCACGCAGTCACAGAAATTTACCATTTTTTAAATCGGTTGAAGAAATGAAGCGGAGTTATACCCCCCTGCATGGGGCACTGACATAAATATACCAAACCACCCACGGCACCATAAATATACCAATATACCAAACCACCCACCACGGCACTGATGTGATGTCTAGGGAAATTTCCCTAGATCTAGGGGAGAAAAAAAAATTTGCAAAAAAGGGAAAAAAGCACAATATCTAGGGAAATTTCGAACTCTGGTAATTTTTTTTTTTACATATGACAATATTACTGGTATTGCAGGTAGTATTTTTTTTTGAATTCCCATGAATCTTAAATATTGTTGATGTACTATTTGATATATTCAAGCAATGTTGTTTAAAAAACACTGACAACTCAAAATGATATCTAAAAAGATCAATGGGGACTTCTAAAAAAAATTAATTTAGGTTTCAAGTTACGTTTTTATCTATGTTTATTACAAAAAAACTTCTTCAGTTTCATTGTTTGCGTTTGATTTTTATTTTGCAAAGTGATTTTTACTAGGAATTCCGTTTCTAATTCAGTGGTAAAGTACGTATGCTTTCAAATTATGGTAAATTTTCGATCAAACTGGCCATATATGAATAATGAATATTCACGATTTTGATGAAATGTTTTTTTTATTTTTTTCAAAAAAAAATTAAAAAACATCTTTTTAATAATAAGAAAATACTTTTTAGAAAATATAAAAAAACATTTTTTTAAATAATTAGAATTTTTTTTTTTTAAATAAAGTCATATTTATTTTAGAAAAAAACCTTCAGATTCGCTTGACTATAAAAGGCAACTTTTTTTGCCAAGGTAGTACCCCCGAAATCTAGGGAAATTTCACCTAGAAATCTAGGGAAATAATGTTTTTGGGCATTACATCCCTGTTGTGGGGAGTGCTATCGCAATCGCAAATGTCAAACGCAAACGTCAAACCTTCAAACTAACGTCAAACCGGTCAAAGTGATAACCGGTGATAACTGATAACGTTTATAACTTCCGACTTCTGCTCCTGCTGATAGGTCGAGATAACTCTTTTGTATGAGTGCTACCGCTTGATTGTTCAATACTTTTAAATTACTCCAAATTTCCACACTTTGCTGTAAAATGTTCTTGCGAGGTAATTCGTGCTGTGGAGTTTATTAAATCATAAGATAGTAAATATTATAATTTGATAAAAATGGCAGATATCAGCTCGACTGATGCCGCGCATCCCAGATTTTGTACCACGCCGAAGCCTTTATTTGACCAATCTTTTACCGATGGTGGGTAAAAGTATATTTGTATTTATTTGATTGAAACAAACATCAGTGCTAGTGAATAAGTTAAGCATCTGTCATTATTAAAACGCATAATATAAATATTGCACTGTCGCTCATTGTGATTTTCAGTTTGAAAAGATGGTAAAGTTTCGGTAAATTTTCGAAATCACTGGACGAATATTTTTTAGAAAAAATCTTTAGTTTCATCTTAATTAATATATACTATATATCCTTCGAAACCAACAACAGACCTCTGAAAATTGTTATATCACAATAATAACATTAAATTGACTTCATAAATTTTACAACTAACTCTTTTAAGTCAGCAAAAATCGCTTCAACACATTGATTTTGTTTGCATTTTCAAGTTGTTGTGCAAGGAGGCCTTCAAAATTATCCAAATAAAAAATTATAACTTACCGACTATAATATTGGAATGGATGAAAAACACTGTTTGTTTATCATCAATAAATTAATATAAAAGTTACCTACCACACTCGAAGGCTGACTAATAATCTTTTATTTTTAGGGTTGCGTGTTGCCTTCATCCAGATGGCCGTTGGCTCGGATAAAAAAACTAACATAAAGCGGGCTGTGGACCATATTCACAAAGCTAAAAGCAAGGGGGCTCAGTTGGTTGCCCTTCCGGAATGCTTTAATTCTCCCTACGGAACGAGTAAGCCTCCATTTATTTATTTATTCACAAATAACTAAAAAATATTTAAAGTCAAAAACTCGGAATGATCGAAGATTGGTGGAAAAGTGAAGATAGTTACCAAACCCCCAATGTAAAGAAAAAAATTGAAATTTCATTTATCAGATTGATATTAAAAGATTGTATATTATATAGAACTCTATCTTTGAACGCTTTTATTATTACCCTGATGATCCACGATTACGGTACCGTGACGGCATAAACTAACTAACTAAGTAACTAACGGACTGCCAAACAACTCGGTCTTGGCAAACACTCTTTGCCTCATTCACATTCATACATCGTCTCATACACACTCTTCTATTATTCTGACTCTTGACATGGCCCGACTCAAGTATCTGATTCTTTGATCATGCCATGTCTACCTCGGGCGTCCCCGACTTCTTCGACCATTCACATTTGCGTCATATATTCTTCTTACACTACTTTCTTTGTTCATTCACTCTACATACCCAGACCATCTGAGGGTCCCTTTCTTAATCTTACTCATTACGCTTACATCTGCCTTACATTCTTTCTTACGTTCCTTAACACAATAATGCTGCATCTCTTTCAAAAGATGAGATACACAATGCAGCAAGGGCGGATCCAGGATTTTTTTCTGGGGGGGGGCACAAGGGGCGGAGGGGGGGGCGGTCCGCCCCGGGACCGCCTTTCCCCCGACCGCACCGCTCTCGCAAACGCTGATTATCATCTTTCATTTGCAAGTGCATGAATGGGATGCAACGAACAAAATTCGCAATTCCAGCCAGAAATAGACAAAAGTTTGACTCATGTTCTTTCTGTTATTTTAACAACTCTGATAATTTGATTTGCTTCTAAGAATATGATGGAATGTGAGTGATGGAATCTCCACAGTAGACAAAAATACCATCCTGGGGGGGGGGCAAGGGGGCACGTGCCCCCTTGCCCCCCCCCCCTAAATCCGCCCTTGCAATGCAGGTAGGTCTGTTTACTCCAAAGGAAAAATTAATATTTTTTTTGCTTCTCTCTCACACACCGCACACCTGACATCTCCGTAGACCCCCACAATACTATTAGCCATGACGATAATTTTGAAAGTATGGAATATAATTACGAGGATAATATTGAAGTGTGAGTGAATTCCAAGAATTCAAAAACTTTAAATGTCAAAGTGCTGATGGTTTTGCTTTTGTTCAACATATAATGCTGCAGCTCTTTCACACTAAATAACAACAATCGAAAATGAGATAAACTGTCAGACAGGACAATCCTGGTGAACTTTATAAAAATATAAAAGGGACTGGGTTACTGTTAAAGTAATGAGGTTAAAATTGGAGATAGTACAATGGGCTTGTGGTCTAAGTGCTCAAGGGAACTATATGTAAACCATCTCCGCTCTTAAATTTTTTTATATATATATATATTCTTTATCCTAATAATACTGCAGCTCTTTCTTACGTGTATATACGGGTCTTGTTTCCTCCAAGGATGGAAGGAGTACTTCGGAGAAAACAGTTATATCTTATTACGGCGACGGGAATTGCGTTTCATTTTCTTTCTACGTTTGAGGGAGATGTATGAAAATGATTTATGTGTCCTTTGGGGGGGGCGCAGATATACATACATCGTTTGTCGCACTATTATTTAGTGTGTAAGAAAGAGCTGCAGAATTATTGTGATAAGGAACGTATGTTTATTACATTTTGTGTCGTGCTCTAATTTTGGAAATTATAAAAGCAGCTTTTGAGGAATTCAGACGATCCTTGTTAATGCATTATATTTAGCTGAGACATGATGCGAAAAAATTGGTTCCTTTTCCACTTTTTTCCTCCAATTCGTCTAATTTGACCTCCTAACGCTAAAGGACCAGAAACGACTGAATCTGTTATGATAATAGTGGAACAGGTTTCGATGAGATATTAGTACGCAATAGCGTCCCTATGACCCTCCTGTGATTTGTCAACAGTTCTGCGCTTGTGTTATAGAACTGATAACAGTAGCTTACCAAGATAATGTTCTTAGGCTTTTGCTCATAAAGCATGTAACAAACATACTGCCATTGTTTTTATAAATTTTATTTACATTATCTATGTTATCTTGTTTGATGAGACTTTCTCATTATAAATATTCATCCCACCAAAAATAATTTACTTATTTACGATCTGGTAGCATTATTGTGTAACAGAATTTATACTGTAACTTCTAGACAGATTTTTTGTTCTTTTAAAGTAATATTGGGTGTGTAAAGCATTGCTCACAAATCAATGTGAATAGTACCTTGGAACCTATACAAAATATTTTGGGATACCCTATTCATGACATTAATTTTTTTCCTCTTCAAACCCATTTTCTGTCATGTTCTTCTTGACTAATTTAAAATCTGATAACTAAATTTTAGTTATCAGATTTGAGCAACTGTATTTATCAACCTTCCTATTTCACTGTTTTCTTCCACCTTACAAAATTCCGGATAATTTATTTTTAATATTTATTTTGAGTCAGTTTAACATTCATATTCATCCTTTTTTTTAAAATACTTTCATTCTTCAGACTTTCAGGCATTTCATCATTCATCTTTTGTCCTCTATACATTAGTCAGTTCTGTGACTGATTTTCTCGTACGCGGCAATCTAACTCTATTTATATTTTTGGTTTATTTATTATGTATATCTCTATATAAATTCCATCCTTCAAATATTTTGGAATTTGGTTTTTCATAATTTAAGCACAAAAATTAATGCATTCTCTTTTATTGGAATACGACAGTCTCTTTTTTATTGGAATACAATTTAGCCTCTCTCTCATAATTAACCCTTACATGCTTGCCTTTTCCCAGTATATAATTTCCCATTATAAAATGTATACATTAGTATACATTTTATAGCTCTGTTCTGCATAATTTCTGTTTGTTTAAGTTTCCTTCATTGGCCACATATAATATTGTAGAGCAGTAATCTAAATGTGGAGCAACTATAGTTTTAAAAATTAGCTCTGTACTGTTTCCATTTTGTTTATTTCTTAGTCCTCTAAGAATTTTTTTTATTTTTTATTCCTTCTTTAGCACAATACATAATATTGCCGGAGTCAGTTGGAATACAATAATACATAAAATATCTAATATTGTGAATTAGTTGAAAAGAACTATTGTAACAATTTTTTTCTCTCCATGTTAGAATTCTTTGAGGAGTATTCTGAAGACGTACCCAATGGAGAAACTTGTCTGGCTTTAGCCAGTGCTGCAAGAGAAACCGGTTTGGTTGTGGTTGGAGGGACCATACCAGAGAAGTGCGATGGCAAGCTGTACAACACTTGTACGGTTTGGGATGAAAAGGGAATACTTATAGCCAAACATAGAAAGGTAACAGACATAATAAGTTTTTTAATATTATTCTGCCTATAAGCACTGCTCAGATGCAATTTTTTCAATATGGAAATCTGTTCAAGCGATTCTATATCTTTTGTGGGATCATTATCAAGATAACGAACATGATCTCCTGTTTGATTTATCTGATTTGTGATTTGAACTAAGAATTATCGTTTCATAGGACAGGTTGTTTCAAATAATTTAAACAATTCATCAAATATTTTATGTTAATTTTCACGTTTTGTGTAAGTTCTATTCAAGTACTATTATTACATCATTACAGGCCAATTACTTCATAATAACTTGAATAGAACTTTCACAGAATGTCAAAATTAACTTCAAATGAATTGTTAGAATTTTTTTAAACTACCCATCCTTAACCTTTAACCAAATTAATTATTATAATAAACTATCCTCCACAGACCTATTATATCAACTTATAAGTAAATTTATTAAATTGTTATTTTTTTTTATTTCTGCAAAGCCTATAAATATTAGTGACCCCTTATGGTAATACAAATTTTGTTCTACTTTTTTGTTCCTATGTCAAAGTTTAATGAGTTGAAATTTTGCTTTGCAGGTTCACTTGTTTGACATTGATATTCCGGGAAAAATAAAGTTTGTAGAGTCGGAAGTTCTTACTGCCGGAGACTCCTTGAACACCTTTACCATTGGCAATCTAAAGGTCGGCTTGGGAATCTGCTACGACCTAAGATTTGAGGAAATGGCACGGGTCTACGCTAATATGGGTAATTAACAAACAATGTTTTTTTATGCAAGTTCATAAAATGTTATTCAGAATTCACAAAACATGTTTTACTTTTTTCGTCTTGTTCTTTTTCATCAGTCAACTTCTGTTATTTGATGACCTTTTTCATAAAAGTAATAAATCCTTGACTCTAGGCCGAAATGTCACATTTTTAAATTCTGACAACATGAAAATAAAATTAGTCAAGTTTAAAAAAAAATTCTATTGTGGTTTTACAACAATAGAATTTTATATTTGAGATTAGTATAATCTTATCCGGTTGTCACGCCATTTCAGGTGTGGATTGTTGTGGAGAAAATTTTAAGCATTCACTCAAATAAAATGTGCTTTATTTTTTTTCCGCCTTATATTATTTTGGAATCTCCAAGAAGTTTTATATAATCATATTAATCAGGAATATATGTAAATAGCTACTTACACTTTGGATTGAACCAAGGTCTCTTGCACAAGGGGGTAAATGAATTCTACAAATTCTACATACCACTCAACAATTATTATTTCAATATGACTTTTTATGGAACACCTTGACACAATGACCGGTAATTAATAAAAAAGTTATAAAAATGTTTTAATAAATCAAAAAATCATATTAAAATGGAATTCCATCATGAATTAAAGGTTTCAAAATAATAAATAAATATTTTAATATTCCCGCCTTAGTTTATTTCTTCAGCCTTATTATTACATTATACTGACAGGGAGACTGCCACCCACATAGCTCCCGTAAGTACTCATGCCATTGGCCCATTGTGCCTCCCATGTTTAATCTTATTTTCTTGATAGCGGCACAGTCCCTTAAACCTCTTGTACACGGACGTCACAATGCTAGCGTCCCTGCCCTGTACATAGACTTCACAAAGTTGTCTTGTATAATTATAATTGTATCAATTTCTCAAAATTAAGATAATTATCAATAAAAAAGTGCCATGTACAGGGGCAACTTGAAATGTCATGCATTTAAAGAGTTAATTAACCCTGCAGTGGTCGCGCTCTTAAAAGTAACGCCAGTGGTCGCATGGATTACATATGAGGTGTGTAGATGCAAAGGCAGCAATCTCCAAAATATCGAAAAAAATGTTATGAATGCAGTTCCATAGAGATTAAAATTGTGCATATAATAAGTTGATTGGTTAGTTACAAACTCAACTTATTCCCATCAAAATCCGAGTTTGAAAATACGTATTAAAAGCAAAGGCAGCAATCTCCACGTTCTTTTCAAAGCAAACATAGCATTCTCCATTTCGGCCAATCAAATTCATAGGAAGTGTCACGTGACAAGATGGCCGCTCCATACTAAAGTATCATTTGGTGCTGATTTTTCTATGTGAGTTTTTGATGTTTCGAAGTATGTAAAAGTGTGTTTGGAATAAATATTTACGATAATTATTAAAGGTGGATTGTCACCTGACCCCAGCATTATCAAAAGACGCCCGCAAACCTATTATTAAGTCTGAAAATTGGAAACGAAATGTTACAAAAATATCAAGAAATGTTGCTGTCACATTTCATTTTGGCTTGGAGGAAAGCATTATAACTCACAAAAATATTTAAGATAATCTATTTATTTTTCACTTTTGCACTTTTTATTTCAAAAATACCTAGTATCAGTTAGATAATAATGAGAAGTAAGTATTTTTGTTTCCGGAATGGAAAATAATGTATTTTAGTAGCTATTTCTTTAAAAATCAGACAATTTGACATCTTTTCTTCATGCCATGTTTGATGTTTTAACGGCCTCCATGGTCCCGATGTAACACTCACAATCTGAAGGTCGCGGGTTCGAACCCGGCGTGCGCAAATAAATTTTATTTGATTAATTTGTGGTATTTAAATAATTAATTCACTTTCTAATAATATGTAGTGTGTATATATTTTTTATATGAGCTCCACACAGGAGGCCTTGTCCTCAGGGCCTTTTTCATCTTCGGAGATGGTGTGTGGAGGGTTTTTTTAAGGAAAGGAAGAAAAGGGAGTTCTGGGAAGGAAAGGGGTTTAAGGGGTGGGTAGGAATCTGGGGTTCAGTGTGTCTTGGTCTTCGGCCTCCACGACTTAGACAAATCTCACCCCATGAACCTGCTAAATCACCAAACGTAGCGAACCACTTGGGGTGACCCATGACAGAGGTGTTGGTTATCCAATAAAGGTTTCCGGGGCGGCGGTACCCATTCCCGCCTCCCTAAATATTTGCGGCTCGCTCAAGACTGGAAGATACCCTCACTATCGCCCTGGTGTAAGACCACCATTCAGAATTGAAACGTTGCTTCAAATGACTTTAGCCGTGTTTGGTGACCAATATCCAGGTACTTCCCCATCTTCCTTCCCCCATCTCCTTCCCCTCTCCACTAACTTCAGCCTCACAACATACCCCAATTGGGTATGCCGTAGTCTCACTGGCTCCAGACGGGAGCAGTTGGTGACTCTTGTGCGGTATTCACATAAAAAAATTAAAAATATATATTTTGACACAATAATATTAAAATAGTTTTTCAGGCTAGTTTTTATTTTCCTCATTTTCTATTTTTTTTTCTCATATTTTTGCTTCACTTTCTGAATTTTAATTATTCAGAATATTATGTATCATCTTTTCTCATATTTTTTGCTCCATGCATAATAACACCTGTTTTCTAGAAAAAAAATGTTTAATAATATCTTCAAAAAGTTTTTTTTGCAATTACCCCTTATTGAGTTATAAAGTATTCCTTGAAGCCAGTCAACACAAAACAAAGATGGCGGTTTTTTAGGAAAGTTTGTAGCAAACACAGCAATCTCCAATGTTGTATGAAGCAAAAGCAGCAATCTCCAACACTTGGTAGCAAAAGCAGCAATCTCCGGATTAAAAAGTTATTTATCTTTTTATAGGCGTGCATAAACAAAATCGGATGATGCAAATAATCTATGATATCAAACTGCTATTAAATGTAATTTTTTCAGCGTTCTGTGAAATCCCATTTAATATGTACAAGTTTTTTGCCTTTTTCTCAAAAACACAAAAGTGGGAGATTGCTGCCTTTGCTTCTACACACCTCATATGTAGGCCATTTTTAAACTAAAAAAAAATAAGTGAAATCATTTAGATTTATTGTTTATTTATGTTTTAATCTTATAATCTAAGCATTGTTTATTAGAAATAAGCAACATATATTAAACATAACTTCTATGTTTTTCACAATTAACCAAAACATAAATGACCTATGTTTTTAAACCAAAAATTACGTCTTTCACTTTTATTGATATAACAAAAAAAGTTAAATAAAAAAAATAACATATACTAATTTAATTGCTGATTTCTGAGCAGGATAAACATAAAATTATAGAATGATTTTAGGATTTTTTTTTTTTTTAAATGTGTTAAGTAATTGGTCGCGCGGATTACAGGTGTAGACCATCGAATTTGCGGAGCTCCTGTAACACAATCAATGCGTGCCCGATACCAGCGCTGAGCTGAACGCGTCCGTGTGTTAACCAACTTAAAGTACACGGAAGATAAAATGATTCGCGCCACCCGTTTTTGAGGAATCTTTAATTTTGCGTGAGTGGATTACATATGTAATCCACGCGACCACTCCAGGGTTAAATTCAACAGGATTATCATTGGATATTCGACTATGTTTCCCGGTTCCATAATGTGTCTTCTCAAATAGCCTTCTTTCTATTGTGGCACTAGTACTGTATACATATATACTTTCAAGGTGTCCCAAAAGTCAACGTAGGGCTTGCCCTGTGTAGGCGCCATTGGAGCCCTCTGCTCCGGGCCCCGACTTGTCAAGGAGCCGATAATATCTAACACCTAACACAGCACCAGGCGCCGTTCGGCTCAGGTCCAAGTTATCCTTATCCGGTGTTATCCTTTGGAGGGCTGATATGCCATCTTTTTTTTGTTGGCTAACTAGTTTTAAGTTTACAAAAAATTTATTAGTGTTCTTGTAAATGTCGGCGTTATTTCTAAAAATTGTTGGAACAACAGTTGATAATTCTTGCCACCTTGGCGGCATTAGCTTTTTTTTTTAATCATCTGCGCTAATTAGAGAGCATATTATTTATTCCATCCTAAGTTTACAATTCCCGATTTCTTTAGGTTGCAACATGTTGCTATACCCGGGCGCTTTCAACATGACGACCGGGCCCCTTCACTGGGAGCTGCTAACCCGCTCCCGCGCCAATGACCTGCAGCTATTCATGGGTGTCATCAGCCCCGCGCGGGGCTCCGGGGCCGGCTACATCGCCTGGGGACACTCCACCCTGGTGGACCCTTGGGGGAAGATCGTTGCCAGAGCTGGTCATGACGATGAGTTGCTGGTCGCTGACGTGGGTGAGAATTATGTTATATAACTTTAACTAACTAACCATCACGCTGTTTCCCCGGAGGTTAGGCAGAGAGGATAGACCGCCACACACTCCTTGCTTCATTCAGAATCGTGTATTGTCTTTTACATAGTCTTCTCTTTTTCTGGCTTTTGACATGACTCCACTGTGTGGAGCAGATGAAAGGAGAAAGGTATGTAAGGAGAATATATGATGCCAGTTTGAGTAGAAGAAGTTGGGGATGCCTGAGAAAGACATGGCACGACCAAATGAATTGAGTCGGGTCATGTCAAAAATCAAATTATAGTACCTATAGCTCGTGGGTTTATTTTGTTTTTTACTTTTACTTACTCTATTCTGATAAATGTATGGAAACCTGGGCACAAAATGTGTTATACGTTGACATTGAATTCACATAGACACTTATTACACCAAATAGATAGGGTTACTAATTTAGAACTCTGCATTACTAAAACTGAAATACTGGACCCAAAAAAGAAAACTCGAATATGTATAGTGTATGCCAAACTTTAATACCGACCTGAAGTTGATACAGAAATCATCGCAACCCTGACCCTACTTTGGGGAACATTGATTTAAGAACTTTTTTAATGTATTACTTTATTATATTTTTATTTTGTGCATATTTTTACAGATTTATCCATTGTTGATGAAGTACGCAGTCAAATACCAACCACCAAACAACGCAGGACCGATGTTTATTCAACGATTTACAAAGGAATCGAACCGCTCGATATGACCAAAAATAGTTCCAAGATGTAAAATAATATTGTGCCAAACTTACTTCATAGGAAATGTTAACTTAACCTACTTTAACTATTTTGTTTTTTTAACTAATTTATAAGTATGATTAACTTTTCATAACAATTAAATTAGTAGGATTCTCAGTTTCAGGAAATACATACATAAAACTAGATTTTTCTTAGTGTGTATACTACGGAGAAAACTTATTTTTGATAAATTACATATTTTTATTATGCATTATGTAAAATGGATTTTATTTAATTCCTTACCCCTTTTATTCTACATTCACATAAAATAACAGTTTACTTCATTTTCATAATATGCAAATACAAAAGCACAATCCGTTTGTGTTAGAATAAGACAAAATTTAGATAATATTACAATATGTACATTATCAGAAAACAAAAATATCAAGCACTATTTAAAACACAATCAACTTCATTTTGAATTGCATCAATTTGCTGGTGAAAGTTTTTTAACTCTTCAATGTTGAATTCAATGCAATGCTTATCAGTGGGAGAATCATTACTTTTATTAGTGTTAAAATTAACGAGAACACTTGTGCTTCTCTCCAACGGATTCTTGCTTGATGCCATTTCTAAATTAACCTGCCAACAAGTTTTAGTTACTTCTTCTATTTCTCCAAGGTTTGTAATGTTAAATTCCTCCGCTGTATTCTTTGTAAGAAGTTTATATTTATCTACAAATAGCTGTGCTTTGTCTTCATCCATTTCTAGTGCCGTTGTAAGATCATTCATTATAAACATTGGTCGCATTATGAATTTGGTCATCCTTTTGATAATATGTCTTATGCTTTTGATTATTAAAGTTACATGGTTTGAGTCTAGGCTTAGTACTTTTTCCAGTGAAATGAGTTCATTTGCAGTGAAGAGGCCGGAATCTGTCCTTTCATTGATGTTGTCCACAATGTGTGAGAGAAGTTGTTGAAACTTGACCTTATCAGCTTTATTAATCAGTTCAATACCACTTTGTAACCTGAAATTAAGATATAGATATGTGGTGAGAAAAACACAATGAATATTGTGATAATTAAAGAAAAACGGACGAGAATATAAAGTTTCAATACTAAAATGCACTAGGATGCCGGTGAAACAAATTTCAAGTAGGCACTGGGAGGAATGCAATCAGATGATGAAAACAGCTTGCATGGCGTAACAGTAAATACAAAATAAAAAATAGGAAAACGAAGAGTTGCATTTAACTAGTACCGTCGTTATAGGGCCTTTTTGAAGCTGTGTGTACTCGGAACTCGGAACATAATAACAAGCTAAAGAAATAATAAGATTACATACCCAACGGTTTTCTTTATCCAGAATAATTCCATGATTATATGTCAAGACTACTACAATGCGTAAAATCATTTATTTGAAGTTGATCAGCATTAAATTGGAAACCAATACAAGGACCACAATTGACTTTGATTGACAAATTTGACCATAATTTGACAGTCGATTGCAGTCGATCATCAGTCGATGTTGACATTTCTTTCGAGAATCATTAATTTTATCTAAGCCTTTCACCTCATTGATGTTGCCCGTCGAGAAATTCAGTCACATATTATTGTAATTTTACAAAATGGTTTGACAGCCATAAACAAAACAAAAAAAATGTGGTCATTCGCTCTGAAATCTGATTGGATTCTATTCTGTCAAAAAGTCTGAATTGTCAAATTTGTCCGTGACTTGTCTTGGGAAAGTTCGCCTGCCTTGCTCGCTGGTCATTTAACTTTGGTTTGCGGGTCTAGTTTTATTATTAAAAATCCGCAAAAACATGTATCCGTTCCTTCATCTTTGAATAGTGTTTTTCTTTCATGTTTAGGGATCATTCCTTTTTATTTTGATTGCGTAGGCGTAAGTTCGTCGAGGTTAAACCTTTATTTTTAACGATGGATAATTCAATTCCTGCAATAGCTTACAAGCAACACGTAAAATATTTTTTAAGATTTCTAAATGTTTTGCCTTCTGGGTTATCTTCTCACGACACCACCAGGTGAGTCATCAAACCGTGTTAATAATCTAACCGACAATAATAATACCTCGAATTTCATTTATATGAGTTACTGAGAATCTAAGGTTTGTAATTTATTTATTCGGTTATTTTGATTTCAGACTAACTTTGGCATTCTTTTCGATTTCGGGTCTGGACATATTGAATTCGCTTTCATCCCTCTCCACAATATCGCCGACAATATCCTCTAATATAATTGAATGGATATACAGGCTTCAAATATTACCGGGTGATAATGGTAAGTCTATAGGTATTGTTTGATTTAAAATATAAGCTTTAAAATGTGATGTTATAGTCATACTGTAAAAGAGTTGCTTCATTTTAACCGTTTGTGCTCTGTACAACTGTTACCTGTTTGTGGTATAATTATTGTGTTTTCTGCATAAGTAATATATTAAAGTTGAAGTATAAGCCCATTTTTTCTTTGTCTGCCTCTCGCATTTCTTTTTATCCTCTGAGAAGGAGCATGTTCATTAAATATACAGTTATAGAACGATCTGCTAGTCCTCGCCCATATGAAAACACAATAAAATCCCCTTCATACAAAATTATTCTTTTTGAGATTTGGTACACCTCTTAATTTATATTATTAATTTCAATAACTGGATAATTTTTACAGTTTAAAATCAGTTTAATTTTTTAATTAATTAACAGTTTGAGAAAAATAATAGATAAGTAAGGATTGTGTGCTAAAACAGAGATTATAAGGCATTCCATCCTCTGAAATAGCGTATTAGTTTGCTAGTCACATTTTATGATTCACACATTTTTATTTTTTTCACTTCCATTAGAAGTTTTTATTTAATAACTCATGTACGCCTTATACGTCATACGTATGTCTCGTAATGTTACAATGTCGTGTAAACAAGCTTATGGTCCGAGTGGTTAAGTACTAGTTATTACCATCATGTAACTTGTCTTGCATAGAGTTCCACTTTTAAAAATAGTCTGCAAAAGTAAGCCATATAACATTTCAGGTAATGGTTCAGGTAAATTATTTTTAAGAGACTCTTGCTTGTTTAGTGGTGTTGTGCTTGATCAGTGGTTCCAAACCGGTGGTATGTGGGCCACAGGTGGTCCGCGAGATCTAAAATGCGGTCCACGAAGCATTTATTCATTTACATACTACAAAACCGAATCGAAAGGTATCCAAAAGCGGATTCGTAACTCTTTTGATGTTAATGATGGAGATGTAGCTGAAGAAGTCCGAGAAGAGCACATTAAATTGCAAAAGGATAGTAATAATAATAATGATAAACGTTTATTCAACAATAGATTTTTTACAGTATTATACATTTTGTTCTTTTGTCATTGAGTCTATTGATGAAAAAGGTCACTGCTCAGGATTTCAGGATTCTTCTGGAATGCAGCTGGTTTTCAGCAGTGCCTTTGCAATGGCAAGGAGGCGTTTAATTTCACGATTAACATTTTATCATTATTGTACCTTGTGGTCCATGTGGGAATAAATGAATATCACAGTGGTCCCTGGTCAAAAAAAAGTCGGAAACCACTGTACTAGATGGATAAAAAAGTACTTGAGTACTTTGTGGTGAAAATAATTTTATTAAATTCAATTTTTATACTTTTAACATATTGGAAAAACTTTTTTTATTCTTTCAACACTATCTGTGTGCACAAATACATTCAAACCTGCTTAATCGCCTGAAGATTCTTTTTAATTTTACTTTCTCTTCACCAGTTTGAATTTTGAAAAGTTCACTTTCCTTTATGAGGACGTACTCTCAAAAGAAGTATGATAGAATAGAAATTTGGTATTTTAAATTTGATCTGTCACCTTCCAGGCGAGGATATGAGCACCTGCGGCTTCCAAGGCTCGTCCACCCTGAACATGGAGTTGGATGATTGCAACAAGCACTACCGATGTGGCCACCTCACCATGACCTACACAGGATTGTGTTGCCTCATCATCCTCGGAGATGACCTTTCTAGGGTGCATAGGAAAGCTATCATCGCTGGTATGTGCAGAATTACCTGTTATATTTTGTATTGTATTGTTTATCTAGATTTCTTTTCATTGTCTTCATATTGTTTCTCAATTCTCTCAACCATGTTTTGACTTAAGTTTTAAATTTACCAGTTTCTTTTATTTGATTTGTTTGGGTATTCTATAGTTTCCTACCATGAAATTTAATATTTCTCTGTCGAAAAGATGTTTTTTTTTTACATTAGCTCCACACAGAAGGTCCTGAAAAAAAAAAAATTTCCCTCGGGGCCTAAATCATATTAGGGGATGCTGTGTGGAAGTTTTTTTTAAGGAAAGGAAGTAGAGGACATTCTGGGAAGGAAGGTACGAGGGGTGGGTAAGAATCTGGGGGTCAGTGTGTCCAGGAGTGACGGAGGTATGAATCCATCCCTCCAAGTGTGGTGCAAGGCGATGAGTCGAGAGATTCTGGCTGGAGAGGATAAAAGACCCCTCTCACCTAGTCTTACTCGATCCTGCCTACAATGCAGCAGGTGGGCAGACGTATCAGCCGCCAAGACCTGGACAAACCTCACCCCGTAAACCCGGGCATCCCTGCTAAGCCACCAAACGTAGTGAACTGTGGCCTGTGGGGTGTGGCAGACGTGTTGGTTATCCAATAAATGGTTCTCGGGGCGGCGGTACTCATACTGGCCTCTCAAATTGTAAAATGTATTTATTAAAATTGGGAATAACCCATATATTTTGGCTTATCGCTCTGATTGAGTGTTTATGTTGGACTGTGGAGTATTCAGATATTTTTTTTAAAAGTTTAAATATAACATTTTTGAATTATATGTTGTACATTTTTTACAACTTGATAATTTTTAAATATTTCATCTGTCGGAGCTCTAACCGGAACATTCAGAATTGTCTTTAAGTGCTCCTTTTTGGGCTTTGTTAAGCTGCTCTGTGTGAGTGCTCATGGTAAATATCCCCATCCAATTATCCCGTACTATATTTGTAATTGACATAAATCATACTGTATTTTTTTAATGTTGTTTAAGTTGAGGATATTACAAATGTTTCTAAAAAGTACAAGTACATTGTAAGTTTTTTTGTAATGACATCAATGTGCGAGTTATTGGAAATTTTTGTTTATTTGAATTCCAAGACATTTGATGCTTTTTTGAGTTTGTTGTACTCGGAAAGAGGCATGCTAAACCTTGATTATGTTGATCGATTCCTTATCGATCGAGACATTTATGTAATTTGAGAGTACAGTCATTGGTCGGCTGTCCTCTATATATCATAATTTATTATAAACTTATGATGAAAGAGAAAGGGGCGATTTTGGCCTGGAGATCTGTATGCCAGTATATTAAAAAAGAGCTGCTTTCAAACTTCAATTTTATGCTTATTTATTATGATATAATATACTAAATATCCTCAAATTACTCCCAAAATATTTATTTGTTTATACTAATTATACCAGGAAAACCTTTTCAATAAATTTAATCATTACGTAACTCCATGACCTAATCTATTTTTCATTATCTTTTAATATAAATTCATAAACATTGCTAATTATGTTTTCCGAAATCTGAAATCAGAGTTTTCTTCAATTTAAGTAAAAAACGTAAATGTGAGGAAGCTGACATATTAACCTAATGTCCCACTAATCTACTGATAATATAATTATCTGACATTTACAATCACACCTCATATCCGACAAGTATAATCTCGTTATGATCTAACATAATCTGAAAAATAAACATTCAAATTCCAATGCCATGCTTCTGTAAGTACATAATATATTATGTGATTCATGCTTCAATATTTTGACATTGCAGGAGTTAAATGTTTGCAAAAACCAGAAGGCAATTACTCTGCAACTTTATCTGGGACAGAAGCCGATATGCGCTTTCTCTACTGTGCGGCTTGCATCAGCTATATTCTTGATGATTGGTCCGGATTCGATATTGAGAAGGCCACCAAATACATTATCGACAGCATTGTAAGATAATTTTTTACTCCATTTTTTATTTTACAATGATTGAGTACCATTTGATTATTCAACAATATGCATGAAACATTATCGAATTGAACTATTTTTATTTTTGTACAATGTTTTTGTATCATTTGTTGATTGAATAAAAACAAAAGATGTTTTTACTAGAGATGCCACGAATATTTATTTATTTATTTATTTGTAAGAAACAAACAGCTTTTACATAATACATATACAGTGAAAAATATATCATTGAACTGGAGTCAAGCCACAGAGGTTTCTTATGTTAAAGTACATCGGAAATGAAGTTTTATTATATTATAATTAATGTTGGGTTATAGGAAGAGGAGAGGAAGAGGAATATAGGAAAAGGATAGGAGATGCTCACGATATATTCTCATATTAATAATCGATCGTACGCGTTACTTCATATCGATATTTCTTAAGGTTTTTACTAAAAATGTCAATGCTGTGAAATTTTGTATTATATTGTGCACATACACGAGGAATTGGGGAGTTTTTTCTAATGTTTGTTCTACAAGAGGGTAAATAAAATAAATCGGATTGCCGGGTTGATCTTGACGGAATATGAAAATTTATTAAATTGGTAAGTTCTGGTGAGTCCAGGCCATTGTTTAGAATTTTAAACAATAGGATTTGATCAAAAATTAGACGTCGTGTTTGGAGGGATTTGAAATTGTGAAATTTAATGGATTGGGTATAATTTGAGAAGTGTAATTTGAATTTATAATTTAAGTGTTTAAAAAATTTTTTTTGAATTCTTTCTATTCTTTCAATATGGGCTTGGTATAAAGGAGTCCAGATCGGTGTACAGTGTTCCAAGTGCGGGCGAATATATGAGGTGTAAAGGGAATATAGAGTGTTTATGTTGTGGAAGGGTTTTGCTATACGAATTATAAATCCCAGCATTTTATTGGCTTTGTTAATTATTTCATCAGTGTGTTGGATAAAGTTTAATTTGACATCCATTGTTACCCCAAGATCCCTGATATATTTTACTTCATTGATATGTGTGCCGTTCAGTGTGTATACAAATGAAATTATATTTTTATTACGTGTAAATGTTAATTTATTGCACTTTGAGATGTTAATAACAAGTTTGTTTAATTCGCAATAGACAAAAAGGCGATTGAGGTCTTCTTGGAGTTTAATGCAGTCATTGATTGATTTAATAACTAAGTATATTTTTTTATCATCTGCATATGCTAGGTAATTAGCATGTAAAAAACATTTGTAAATATCATATATATACACATTAAATAATAATGGGCCTAAATGAGAACCTTGAGGTACACCGGAGGGCACAGAAAAGAAACTGGACTTTGTTCCCCCAATTGAGACACTTTGAAGTCTACTCCAAAGGTATGAAGTGAGCCACCGGAGTAAGTCACCATGGATGCCTAACTGTTTTAATTTTTGAATAAGAATGAAATGGTTTACCTTATCGAAGGCCTTAGAGTAATCAGTGTAGATTACATCTACTTGGTTTTTTTTGTCCATATTGCTCGTTAAATATTCCGTAAAATTTACCAAGTTTGTTAGTACTGATCTCTTTTGAAGAAATCCGTGTTGTTGGTTTTGTATATTGCGAACAATTATTGTGTAAATTTGATCGTAGACAACACGTTCAAAAAGTTTACTAAATACCGTGAGTATCGAGATTGGGCGGTAGTTTTCAATGTTAATTTTTGAGCCTTGTTTATGAATAGGGATTATAATTGCTTCTTTAAACTTTGTGGGAAATTTACCTTCTTTTAGTGACATTATAAATATGTTAGTTAAAGGGTAAGAAAGAGTTTTGGCACATTTTTTAACAAAATATGGCGAGATACCGTCACCACCAGCACCCTTACTAACATCTAAATTATTCAGGTATTTATTGATCATTAGATTGTCAATATTTATGTTACCAATCGAGGAATGATTATTTACAAACGTAGAGCTATCAAGTGTGCTGGTATTGTTCGTGCTCATATCGCTTACGTAGGTGGACTGAAAGTGTTTAGAGAATAATTCACATACTTGATGAGCGCCGGTGCCAGACTCGTCTTTAAGGTGCATGATTTGTGGGATGCCGGCTGTTTTACTTTTGTTTTTAGCGTAATTCCAGAGTTGTTTATTATTATTCTGAATATTAGATTCAACCGAACTTATATATTGATTATAGCAATGCTTCTGTAGGTGTTTTTGTTGTGTACGTTTGATAGTGAACTCTATGTAATCTATTGAATTATTATAGGATTTCCATTTTTTATGAAGTTTTTGTTTTTCTTTAATAATTTTGATTAGAGGAGCTGAATACCAGTTAGGAAATTTTTTCTTTTTGACGATGCGTTTGGGGACAAATTGGTTGATGGTATTATTTAAGATGTTGTAAAAGGAATCAACTACTTCGTCAACGTTCGCATTTTCCTTAGTAAAAGACCAGTCTATCGTTGACAGATGTTGGTTGATTAATTCATAGTCGGCTTTTTCAAACAAGCATAGTACTTTAGGAGGAGCGTTGATAATTGGGAGCGTATCGATTTGTAATGTAATTTGAAGCGACGGGTGGTGTGAGTCTTCACTGACAAGAGGATTGCATGCACGAGATACATGGCATTCCTCACTACACATGATTAAATCTAGGATTCGGTTATTAGAATTTTTTATGTGATTATATTGTTTTAATTCTGAGTAATAAATTGTGTCAGTGAGTGAGGAACTAATTGTATTTAAGTTTGTAGGTGTCAAGTGTGAATCATACGCTTCCCATATTATCGTAGGCATATTAAAGTCTCCAATTACAAGTAAAATGTCATCGGGATATTGATCTTTTACATTAGCAAGTAAGCAAAGGAATGAACTGAGAGCGGTTTCATATCCATGACCTTGTGGGAGATATACACAAGCTACATGGATAGTACGTTTGGAGGTATAGTTAGAGGGAGGAATAGTGACCCAAATGCATTCAGCATTGCATACCAAGTCTTCGCGAGGGTATGCGTTAAGATTGTTGTGTGTAATGATCATCACACCACCGCCTCGACGAGAATCTTCTTGGTTGTGGATGCTATTTGTTGAAATGTTATTTGATCTATCCCGTCTGAAAATACTATAAAATTCCGTTGGTGCTAGTTCAGGATCGAAAATGGAATTATTAAGCCAGGTTTCAGAAATACCGAATATATAAAAATCGTCATTCAATAAAATATTATTGTGAAAAATTTCTGTTTTAGTGCGTAGTCCTCTACAGTTCTGATACAAAATAGTTATCATTGTGAGTTATATATGTTTTTTATGTATATTATTATATAGGTAGATATATAAGGTAAGAAGATGCAGAGTTTTATGAATGACATGTACGATTATAAACATAAAATACCGTAGTAGATAGATGAGCAGCGAGTACGAGCAGCATATTGGGATAAAGGGGGTAAGGAGAGTGTAGGGAAGAAAGGATGGAATGTCGTGGATAATGAATACATTGATTAATCGACGAATTAAATAATCCATATCGAGATTAAATTCGTCAAATATAAACAATAACATAGGATGTGAGGGAAATAGAAAAAAGAACAATATTCAAAGGAAGGTAAGATATAAGCAATGAGAGTACAAAATAATAATAGAAGAAAAATATAGAAATACAAGCAGTGCGCGATGATCTAGTAAAGTTTCAAGTTAACAAGCGATATAGAAATCTGTCTGAATCTGTCAAATAAGGGTAGAAAACATAAAAAAATATAAGTACAAAAATTTGTAGGCTGGCAACACCAATTTACTTGTCAAATTTTTTGTCAAAAATTAGATACATGTTCCAAAGCCTGGACAATGCCAGTAGGTACTTAAGCTAATATTAAATAAATGTGAGCAATTTCTAAAGTGTGTTTTAATATTATAGATCAGTGAAATGAAAAGAAAAAAAAAAAATTATTAAACTTTTATTTCTTTTTAATTTATAAAAATGTAGGTTACACAGCTTTAGATTATCACTGTGATAATATTTTTATTATTGCCATTTGAGCAACAGTGGCGTCCTCCTATGCTTTCTATACCCATTTGACAAACAGCTAGAATCAGCAAATTATTAATTTAAGTGTATAATTGAGTCTAAAAGTACAAATTTAAGTGACATTGTTGGTATAATTACATAATGAATGAAGTATAGTGATAAAAATTTTGCAATGTTCAATACGTTATAGCTTCAGACATCGTTCAAAGAAATTATAGATTTAAAAAAAGGTGAAATCGTGTTTAAAATATATACACGCATACGCATACACATGCAAAAATACGTACGTCTACGCACATATTACAATCGAAATGTCGGTACCTAGACGCCACTTAAATTTATAAATTGTAATATGTCTATCTAAGTAGGTATGTATTTATAAAAGTAGATAAATTAAAATAGGTTATGTGTTTCTATTATGCACAGTAAATAATACACAGTAAGTAGACAGATTATAGCTACAAGCGCATAATAAAACGAGTGTATATTAGATACTATGAGTTTGAATATAAGCGAGACAAACCCTAATATTCGGCTACTATTCGGTATTCGGCCTATTCGGCTACTTTTTTTACTATTTGGTATTTCGCCGAATAGTTCGCAATATTCGGCTGAATACCGAATAGTAAAAAAATAGCATATCTTAAAAAAAAAAAACATAATAAAAAATATATTACTAACAAAAAATTCTATTTTAACAAAAAAACTGCATATCTAATACTTAACATCTATCAGTGGTGAGTTATGACGAATGAAAACAATTTTTTCAGCATTTGTTGATAGCAAACGATTGCTCTTTTCTTCATAAATTAAACCTGCTTTCGAAAATAGCCGCTCACTATACATTGCTACCTGGAGATGATAAATAAATGTTAAAAAATTCTGCTAGGCTTGGATACTGTTTTGCTTTTGCTGACCACCACTTGTAATTGTAAGGCTCTGCTGTCCGATCTAGGCGAACAGTTTTCATGTAAAAATAAATTTAATTTGCGAAATGTACCTAATTGATTTTTATTAATTTATGAAAACGATTTTTAATTCATGAGTTCAACTAATTTAAATTTATGAAAACGTTTTTAATGTATTAAATTCATGATTTGAAAACTATGAAAACTGATTGCTAAGATCTACTAAGTGTCACCGAATATTCGGTATTCGGCCGAGAGCTTAGCCGAATATTTGGTATTCGGCAAAATCACTATTCGTGGCATCTCTAGTTTTTACAGTTTGGGAATAATTTTTTACAAGTTTTTGAGATAAAGTTATTTTGCAGTAATTTTTGTTTTAAGGTTTGTGCATTTATATTTCAAAGCTAGTGTAAATTGCTTTTATAAGAGACATTACCAGGCAGTTTCTAAAGAAAGTAAAATAAAACTATTACAATTTATTTGAAATCTACTTACAAAATTAATTATTGATGTACTTATCAAGGTGACCATTATTTGTTGTAATCATTTCAGGGTTATAATGGAATCAATATAAAATCATTTTTTGCACTTATTACTATGACGATTATTTCATAAAATCGTTTCGGTTTCACAATTAAGTAATCGGTTCCCAAATACAAAATGAATTTATGTACATATTGAGGTGACCATTATTTAATGTAATCATTTCAGGGTTACGATTATGGAATCGGTCAAGGTCCAGAGTTGGAATCCCACGGAGGTACAACATTTTGCGCAATTGCAACCCTCAGCCTGAGCAACCAATTGGACAAACTGTCGGCTCAGCAAACCGACGGACTCAAGAGGTGGCTTGTTAACAGACAAGTGGACGGGTTCCAAGGAAGACCGAACAAACCTGTCGACACTTGCTACAGCTTCTGGATAGGAGCCACTCTCAAAATGTTAGGAATACTCGAGTTGACCAACTTTGAATCAAACAGAAGATACGTTTTAGATACTCAAGATTCCATCGTCGGGGGATTTTCTAAATGGCCCGATACCAATTCCGATCCTTTGCATACTTATCTCGGATTGGGTGGACTTAGCCTTATCGGAGAAAATAACCTGAACCAAGTGATGCCAAGTCTCAACATAAGCCTTAGAGCGTACGACCATTTGAAACAACTTCACAAAAAGTGGAGAGGTGACTGACTATTGTAAATCTTAAAAATATATTATTTCTAAAGATAGGACAATATTTATTTTATTCATTATGCGAATCCATCCTCCTATAAGTCATATTTGGCCACTTTCCGAAAGAGATGAAAAATACATTGCTGCAATAAATCTTTTTTGTATTTTTAACACACTACTTGTTCCCTGTGGCGTTATAAAGTTTACGTACCTTTCTCTGTCTGGAATTTTTAGGTCAATGAAGTTTTGAAGTATCAATTTAATTGCCACCAAGATGGCGGTGATTTTACGGTGATACTGTTATCGTTTCATACTACACATGTATATTGAAAACATTTGATGTTTTTTTGTATTTTTCACCCTTCTCAAAAAATGGCTTTTCAGGATAACTTATGCGAGGATGGTTCGTTTCGTTCATTGAAGTGTTTGCCTTGCAACTCAATGTCGACAGGTCATCAGTTGTTTTGTTAAAGGAGAGGTCTTCATATTCAAAAGTTGTTTCTGATTTTCTGTTAAATCATCATTTTTAACCATAAATTACCGATGCTTGAGATTACCTAAATAATTTTTGTTACCGTCAAAACTTGCTTTCTACTCAATTACGTACAAATAATGAAACTATGTATAAGATACCATGTGTATTAGAGAAATACAGCAGGTCTGAAGGTTAACATCACAGCTCAGTGGTTGAAACAGATGCCTGGATAGCAGGTCCCGGGTTCAAACGCCGGTCGTGCCAACAACCTTCTTTTTTCTGATAATTTGCTTTGTAATGCAGCAACCAGTGAGAAGATAAAAAAAACAGCATTTGAATGTTTAGGCGTCTTCTTAAACTCTATTGAATGTTGTTATTTCTGATTGTTTTAACACCGTTATTTTATATTTAATAATTATTTTAAGTCAGCAAATTTTACTGCAACAGTGATATTTATAGTTACGCAAGTTATCTCTGATAATTAATTAGTTGTGAGCTTATGGTAGAAACATTTGTTAAACATAAGACATTTGTTACAGCTGTGTTCACTTGTAGAATGATTGAATGTGGATAAATGCATGATTTTTTATTAAAACAGGAATTGACTACGTAATATATTATTATCATAGTAAGCTTTAAAGACTTTCTGTTTGTTTTATAAAATCATAAAAACCTTTGTAATTATTTTGATTCCAGGGTTAGAGAGCTCGGATTACAAAATGCATTATGCTGCGATGAAAAAAAGATGCTTGTTATTGCTATAAATAAATTAGTTGCAATAGATAAATAACTGAAGTACATAATAGGCAATAATGTGCAAAATAACTTTCACTTTTAGTGACTCAATACAATTATTGCACAAATGTTTTCATTCCTTAACTCTCTAATAGTCGTTTTATAAAGGTTTTTCAAGACAGGCACTAGTTTCTTGATTACAAATTTAGTTTTTTTAATTTTATCTATTTTGCTTTAAGTAATTGATTTATGTAATTTTTTTAAATATTTAATTGATAGTTTCTCTTTTATTATTGAATTATTTACCAATTTATACAGAAACCTTGGAGTAACTGGCTTTATGAATGGTTTTCTTTTAAATGCGACCAATATTATTTTTGCTACATGTTTATTTTTTGTGCGTATTTAAGTATTATCATGTAATGTTTTGTGAGGTGCTTGTTTTCGTCTTTTAACATGAGAAAATACTGAATAAAAATGCAACGTTGCAATGCACTTCCTAATCTAATCTTTAATTGGTGAACTTGGCTGAAAGTCAAATTTTGGATGTCGTACTGTTATGAATGTGATTGTTATTTTGTATGTGTTGCACTCGGATTATTAGATTGTATAGACACCCAAGTTGTTGTGTTTGTGCAAGTTTATGATATTGTAAAAATGCAAATATTTATTGAATGTTTGGTAAAGTGAGTGTATAATATGAATGATTTCAGCAGACCAATGGGAATTTACATGCGCTGTCTCATTAATATTGTTTAAGTTTATTAATTTATAAAGGTCTTATAAATAATTGTGTTGCTATTTTGGTAATGTGCTATATATGTCGATCGTCCAGTTGAATAGACACATCCAAAAAAAAAAGTTGAGTATGCAGTTATATCTGAAAGTGGGTTACATGACAACTCAGAATCATGCAATTTCAACACCTCTTTGAAAAGTCACTAAAAATTATGAAAAAAATAGCCCCTAACCTAATCCATTTAACCAATTTTTTTCATCACTTTTAATGACTTTTCAAAGGACGTGTTGAAGCTGCATGATTCTGGGTTTGTCCGGTTACCGTAAAAGTGTACCCTCTATCTGGTATGATTGTTCATAAAAGCAACCAAATCAATTATAATGCAGAAAAACTTGTACTGAATTAAACAAAATGTTGATGTCTGGATCACTAGTAGGATATTTCAAAATGACATTCTAATAAGTACCAGACCTTATGACTCAGGTGTCATTTTATAGCATATTTAATACATATGTTAAACACAGACATGTGTAACTAATATTTGATTTATGGCAAGCATTTGCTCGTTATCTCAAAACGTAATATGTATGTGTTTGGAGATGTCTGACTAGTCAATTAGACGATCTATGTTTGTACATATTATCATTATCTGGAAAAATATTTTTGTAGTAAGCAGAGAACAATAAGAAAAATCATTTGTCATTTTAAAACTTTTTTTCGTAATTAGTTTTTGGGGTGTTATGCCGTGTTGCGCTACCTCCTTCTATAGCCGACGTTTCGGACAGCGTTGCAGTGTCCATCATCAGGGCAGATCCGGTAGATCCGACGATGTGTATCTACCGGATCTGTCCTGATGATGGACACTGCAACGCTGTCCGAAACGTCGGCTATAGAAGGAGGTAGCGCAACACGGCATAACACCCCAAAAACTAACTACGAAAATGCTTTTGGCCGTGAAAATCTAAAAACTTATCATTTTAAAACTTGTTTGAGTAATCCCATATCTGTACAATATAATATGTAAGTTGTACTTGATTAGTTCTCCACTTTAAATATTTTTTAGGTACCTACTCAGTACTCACTGGCATGGTTGTGTAAAGTTGGAATGTCATGCTGATCTTTCTCTTTTTTTCAACCTTTTGGACATCATGGCTGATAAAGTTCAAAATGTTGAAAGAACTAGTTAGCTCATTGTGTCAAAATAGCAACTCTTAAAATGTTTTTTTTCTTCAAAAGGCTTATCAAATATTGATGACATAGTGCTCAAATTTTTTAATTTAAATTTTATGTAAATAAAATTACGGTTTGTAATGCCACGGAATGATTTAATTTGTAAATAATTGTTTATATGAAATTTACATTACCGTAATTTCACACAACTACATACATATATGGTCTAAATACACATGCACATGAAAACACCGACATTTCTGACGTCTAGTGAACAGTTTACACACTGACTATAGATTTGATGATATTGTGATGGTTTGGTAACTCCTTTTTCACCATTTTTGTTCACTTGTCAGTTTGGTGACATATTTGGCATATAATCTCGTTAGCTGCTGACTTAACATTCTATTATTATTAATTATGATTCTTTATTAGTAAGTCAGGTACACCTGCCAAGTTATATGTATGTCTGGCAATGTTAAATTATCTTGAAAACAAACTTATGGGTCCGAGTGGAATATTTGAGGGAAATATTTTATCATATCCGAGGAAATATTAATGGAATATTATAGTTGTGTACTTCATAACACAACTGTATTGCCTGTAGTCAGTTAATTTAAAAAAAACAACATATTTAAGCAAAACTAAAAATCCACAAATTACTATTCGAATTACGAATTATTAAATTACGAATTCCGCTAGGCGTGTAAATATGGATTATTTATCTATACAATACAATTATTACCACGAATATCTTTTCAATATTTTTTTGTTACATAACCCCAGGACCTAACCTATTTTCAGTCCTTCTGCAGATAATTTCAGCTAAGAAAATCCTTTTAAGGTCATATTTTAGAAGATGAACGAATCGAGTGATTTTGGACCATATGTGTGTGTGAAATTACGGTACTTAATTCTATTAATCCGTATATATTTAAATCTTGAAGTAAACTTCATTTAATTTTCGTATCATGCTTAAGACATTTGCATACTACGCCCTTGATATTCCTCAACTATTACTTACTTTTCAGCCAAATTTAAATTACGTAACTAGTTCCATAACATTAGTTGCACTGATAGTTTCACGTGTAAACATATAGTTTTATCACGCATGCAATTGTTGTGCGTCACAAAATTAGAATCGCGCTAGTGCAAAATTACCACACCACTAGTGGTATGCAACTAATTTCGTAGTGTGAAAATATGATGCAACTAATGTCATGAAACTATTTCAGCTGAGCGGACGTGTATGCTCCTTGTAACTGGGTGAGAATTGAGTACAACAACACTGCATTGCTGAAAAAAGTTTCAATGTTGATGGTGCCCATGGTTGCTGTGATACGAAGGTTGCACAATACTAAATTTGCGCAATTTTACACCAACTTTTTGTTTGTCATGCAATTATCTGGAACATGCGCGCAACTAGTTGGCTTAATTTGGCTTTAGTTTAGAAAGCAAATTTTCAGTGTACATTCTTGCGGAATTGCTGACAGCTTTGTCAGCGTTCTAATAAAACTAACATCATTATTATGCCAATCAACTTGTGCTTTATGGGGCCTTACTTGAGCACAACCTTCTTGGTTTATAATAAACCACTTAGTACAATCGAAGCTGACTTAATTTATGTTCCTTTTATAATATTTATGTATTAGGTAAAGTTTTCTAATGTTAATAATTAAGTTTTTTCAATGAGTTATACTGTAGAACTTTTCTATTTATTATGTAACTAACAAACTTCTCGAACAGTTAAATGATTAAGAACTCGTGAACGAACCGTGTTAAAAATATTTTATTTATTTATTTTACTAGTTACCTATGCAGATTTATTTTTAGATAAGTTTTTAATTTCATGAAACGCTAAAATGGCAAGGCAGTAAGCCCGCACCACTAATAATCGAATAATGAATTGGTAACTAAAGGTGCCCACATTTTTCGATAATGTAAAACAATGATTAATATTATTGGTGCCATATAAGTTCTCTAAAGAAATCAGATGAATTTCAAAATATTTGCTGCTCAAATTAATATGTCATATGAAAAAGCGCACAAAGCAACCAAAGGTGTCAAGAATTTGTCAATTTAAGAAAATTTATAAATATATCATTAAATGATTTATATTTTATGTGTTTACTGATTATTATTCCCTGATTGCTGTTTTCTGGTTTAATTTTCAAGAACTTCATGTGCGACTGCTTTTATATCACATCTCAAGACAAGAGATAATAAAATGTGGTGACCTTATTCTAAAAATTTTAGTACTATATTTCGCACGTAGAAATTTTCTAAACCCAAACCCAAAAGTGGTTCCCTCAGTGAAAAATCAACACTTTTACAAACAAACTCCTGGACAAATTTTTTCAACACAAAATAAAGAAAATTATTCTCAAGCAATTTTTCCGAGCTTCAAACCTACCGATAAACCTTCACAATAACTTTAACACACAATCTTTCACAATGGAGTCCCAAAGTTCTAAAGTAACTCCAGACCAGTCGAGCGATTCTCTATGTTTTGTGAGATCAAGATAGATTTCGGGCGAGATCTCCTGTCAGATTTGTGTGATTTCTAAGTCTGTAAATGAATAAAAATAATCATGCATACTTGCATGAATTTGTGTTTAAAACGACCTAAACTAAAATGTGTGACAGCTCACAGCTGAAATTCTGACATCGGCCCATAGAAAAAAAGCAAATAACAGCCAAAGAAAATCAGCCACAGATCTCGCCTGAGATCTATCTCGATCTCACTAAACAGAGAATCGCTCGGCTGGGAATAATTCCAAACATTTTTGACACCCAAAAACATACTGTTAAATTACGCGTTGTACTCCAACAGAAGATACACCAAAAAACTGAATCTACAATTGGAAACTAAAGTTACAAAACCCCGAATATCATCATCGTCAGCGCTGGAGATAAAAATAATTATTATTTCGGAACCTCCAGTACAAAAAACCTACGATCTAACCTCATCTACGGTCTTATGTACTATAAAAAAGACCTGATTGCTCTGGAAATGTTTGTTTGGCACAAGATAAACAAAAATTAAATTAAATCTTGGCCCAAAATCAAGGCGGAACTGTCATCAAGCTTTGGGAAGAAAGAAGCTTAACATGGAATTAACTCATTAACATTGTTTTCACTAAAACAATTACCCACCGAAACTGCTGCAGGCTATACCCAAAGGGTAGAGGTCATAATTGTCATCTCCTTTTCCTGAAGATTAAATTCTACCCTTTCTTTTAGATGGTCTTCTCCAGAGTTACAAAAATATTTTCCGGTCCTTATTAAAAAATATCGGTACGAGACGACGATATAAAGCAGCAAGCGATTTTGGGTTTGACCTATTTTATGGATCAAATCCCAGTTTACTTAGGACATCTAGGGGTAATCACAACTAGTTAGCTTCAAAATCAGATTCTTCGAGTTTCGCACAAAACCGTACATTCCTTTACGATTTTCCTCGCCCATGCATGCCACAAACATAAAATTATATTGAATGTAGCTACAACTTTGTGGTTATCTATTATAATTAAATGATTGAACAATATTACTTAGTTTAAACCACTATAGTTTTATTTATTTTACCCTGACGTAAGAAAAATTGTTCCGAAACCTGTCAGCATTAATATTAAAGAAAATGTAATACTGTTTCTTAAATATTAAATTATGTGTTTGCCACAAACACAATGTGTTGTGGCGTACATGGGCAAGGAGATAAAGGTATGGTTTTGGGTGTATCTCGATAAAGCTGATTTTAGAGTTACATAGTTGCTGTGTTTAATTATTTTTTAGATAAATAAAAAATAGGTTTTTAAACTAAGAACATAAATGTATTTAAAATAAATATACAATTCTAGTGGTACACCTTACCAAAGGTGTGAAATTCAGAGGATTGTTGCAAGTAATACATAAAGTAGTTGGCAAAATATTGTTTATCGATCCACTTTTTTGGTTTGGATAACCTTGGTGGGATCATATTTGTATGTCTTTTGCAACGGTCCTTTGCCTGCTTTGTTAAATAGAATTTCATCAATTTTTTGCCTTTCTTCCATCTCTTTAGTCAGCTTCAAATTGGTCCACGAATCCTTTGCTCCAGATATAAACCCTTTCTTCTTTATGGGCAGACTGCCTGGATCGTGGGTTATTAACTTATTAATCTTGAAGTATTCTCTGACACGGGGTATCTTCAGCACAGCTACCTGCCCCAAGGATATGAAATTGGTGGACACCCAATAGCACAGAATAGCTCCGGGGAAGTTCATTATGAAAGGGAACATAATGAAGGGCAGAGCACGGAGGCCATACTTGACGAGGCCCATGTTCTGGGAGCTCATGCGCACGCTATCAGTTCCGACTTCAATGGTAGCCAAGAGGGTGAGACTGGTGATGACAGGAAGAAGGTAGTAGGGATCTGGCACAATGAGGTCAGTAAACCAGAAGAGGCCTCCAGTTGAGAGACTGTCTACCGGACAGTTGGCCATCCCTCTGAGGCCAAGGAAGAAGGAAATAAAGATTGGGGCCTGCGCCAATGGCACCAACATATTCTTAAACGGACTCAAACCTTTTGTTTTCATGAAAATCATCAATTCTTGTCCATATCGCGCAGCTTCCAATTGGTTACCAGACTGTCTTGCATTAGACATTTTCAATTGTATGGCTTGCATCTGTGGTAAATTGTTGTTCATAACGGCGTTATTACGTTGTGCCATTATGACCAAGGGAAAAACGATCGTTCTTACACACAGAGTACCCACCATGATTGCTCCCCACCATGGCAAATCTACGGTTACGTGCAGAAATTCCATGCAGTTTTGAATCAAGCCTACTGGAGTCCAACCGCCGAGGCCCATACTAGCAAATGTGGGTTCTCCATTGGCAGAAAGAGATACCGCTGCTTCAACAACTTCTTGAATCACCGGAGCTACAGGAGGTTCGGGTATATTTGGTATTACTGTAGCGACGGTTGATGCAAAATAGGAACCATTAATGAATGGGGACGAAAACTGCGAAGTGCGCTTGTTCTTACTTTGAGAGGTGTTACATGTCGTGCATAAGTAATATTGCTGTCTTCCATTCCAAATGTGATGGTTTCTCTTGGCGAAACTGAGTTGAGATGCGTTTTGCAACCTAACCTCAAATGTTTGAGAATTGTGGGCGATGTTAAACAGCGTACTATTACGTTGGATAAGTTTCCACATATTGAGCAGTTGACATAGATTTGACTCGGGTAAATAATATGAATACAAACTTATATTACTTAACAAGTTATCACATTTGACACCGGCCGAAAATACAACAACGCCACAGAAGACAGAAAATATCAGAAATTATTTGTCTATGGAGTTATGGAGAACCTGGTGATGCCACACAAACAAAAACGATTCTCGGCGGTTCTTAGCTCTCAATATATTATGTATGACTTTTTGTGAAACAAATTGCAATTTAGGTAAATTTTTGAGATCGCTAGCAATGGTTAATACGTACTTTTTTTTGAAAAAGTCTTTTGATTCACCTTAATTACATTAAAAGACAACTATTGGCATTGGGGGAAGTGGAAAATATTTCATTCTACATGGTTTGTGATACAAAAGAAAGTGCCCCTTTATAACGCCTGCTCGCGTCAAGGCAAGAAAAACATCCCAGTTTTCAAGTAGTTTAGCGGCTACGCTAGGTTTGTGTAACATGGTTTGTGATTTAAAAGAAAGTGCCCCTTTATAACGCCTACTCGCGTCAAGGCAAGAAAAAATTTAGAATGAAATATTTTCCACTTCCCCCAATGCAAATAGTTGCCTTTTAATGTAATTAAGGTGAATCGAAAGATTGTTTTAAAAAAAAGTGCATATTAACCGTTGCCAGCGATATCCAAAAATTACTGCAATTTATTACAATGATACAGATTGATATACCTTTAGGTATTTTATTTATTTATCTATAAAAGTTTATTTACATTGGGTGTTTTGATGCCTGTCTCATTAGAATATACCTGTGTCGAGACAGGCGTCATTTACACATAGAGATATACTATAGAGGCGCTATCCCGTACATAATTCTCCGAGATTTGTGTTCAAATCATGCACGAACAGGCCTTCGGAAAGTGAATTCGAACTGAAGCCACTGCGTTGAAAGGCTCGGCCGTCAGACCGTCCTTCCTTTTACTCAAACCCATGGTTTTATCCTTTTCTTGTTGTTGTTGTTGTACTATAGAGAAATGGAGGTAGCAACTTACGATTCCGTTGAACCAATTTATTCGCTTAATGTCTCGTCTATGGTCTATGTGTATATATCAATGCATTTACAATGTTAAATTCACAGAATTAAACTTAAACATTGATATTGTCACCCCCCTTATTCAACCGACTTGGCACCTTCGGCGACTTCACATTTTCATTAAACCAGGATCAGGAGGTCAAGGAAGCTGTGAAGAAGTGGCTGAAAAAGCTGGCGGTAGACACTAGCATTCAAAAGCTGGTGCCGATTACATTGAATAATAGTTTAATATATTTGTGAAGGATCCTGTGAATTTCAATCAAATCTTGCATAAATGTTGTAACCTTACTTTATGGATGACCCTCGTATTCCTTCATTGCTGATTACTGATTCCCCACTCCGAAAACCCTTTTTGCGTGTAGAAAAAAATATTTGTCGATGAAAAGTAGTATCTGTTACAACTGCCGAAATCTTTCCGCGGGATTGGTTTATTTATGCTTTCTGCTATGTAAACATGGTGTGTGGTGAGTGGTTTGGTATATTTATGGGTGTGTGGTGAGCATGTAAGTCCGCAACATGAGTTTTACGAGATTTTTTTTCATTTGGATAACGACTAAAAGTATGAGTTAACAATTTTGATTTTCGGCAACCGGAATATATTTTGAGATGATATATTGTTAAAATGATTATGCTTTTTTGGCTTAGTTGAGGCATTATTACAAAACTACTATTACAAGACTACTCCAAAGCCTTTAATAAAATCCCACACAGCATCTTAATTGAGAAAGTCGAAACCCGCCACCTTTGCTAATGACTGAATGGGATGAGAATGGGCAGAGTGAAAGGTATACCTACCGACCTCTCTGAATCGGAAATAGTGGATGCTCTCGATGACTCTGAAGTAACCCCTAAAGTTTTAAAAGTTCGTCGTTTAAATTTCAAGGATTCCTCTTCTGGAACCACAATTTGGAAACCCTCTCAATTCGTAGTTATAACTTTTGAGGGCCAAATCTTACCACCCCGTGTGTTCATTTATTATTTATTTATTTATTTATTTATTTATACTGGGCTTTTACAGATTGTTCACACACATGTGAGAACAACCCAGTTATAAAAACTCAGTTAATTATACAAATAAGAATTATATAATAAAGTAAGAATTTATAAACAATCAACAAGATAATACAAATAATACAATCATAAATTTTGTAACCGTTTAAATAAAATTTTAGATAAAATAAAACATAAACAGTTAGAAATGGAAAATTGTTAAAATACTAAGTTTACTCAAATAATAATTAAAGAGAGGCAAAATAAGAGACACAATTAGAGACACAAATGATAGGTACATAATAAATTAGCACATATTTTTCAGCAATCTCAGGGCATTTTTTTTGAATCCATATAAATTATTATCGACAAAAATATCTATTTCAGCACACTCTATCTTATTATATAGTCGACACATTTGGGTCAGAGGGCTAAAATAGGCGATATTGTTTTTAAATATATTCAGGTGAAACACATTATGGCGTCTTAAACAGTGGGAATTGGGAACATTTATATCAATATTGCTAAGACACAATGAAGTATCAAGATAGCCGTGAATTATTTTATGTAAACATGTTAGATCAGTCAATTGCCTTCTGATTTTAAGTGTATTAATTTTGAAGTAGGTATTCAAGTCGCTTCTCGTATGTTCTAAGATGTTCATGTAATTGACATTTAAAAGATAACAGTCTTAGCATTTTTTTTTGAACTGATTCTACAATGTTTTCATACTTGCAGTAATGTGGATTCCAAATAGTACTTCCATAATCAAGTTTACTTCTAATTAAGGCATTGTAAAGGGTTAGAATTGATAGAGGATTTTTGAAAGGTTTACATATTCTATGAATAAATCCCATCATTTTAAATGATTTACACTTAATGTCGTTAATGTGTACATCAAATATGAATTTAGAATCAAGAGTAATTCCTAGGTCTCTTATGGAGGACACTTTTTTAAGAATGATATTGTTAATAACATAGGAAAAATCCTTTATAATTCTATTCCGAGTGAAGTTTAAAGTGTAACATTTTTCAACATTTAAGTGCCTATCATTGACAATACACCAGTTATTAAGTATGTCGAGGTCATTTTGAAGAAGTTGATGATCAGAAACAGACTTAATTTTACGAAAAATTTTTAGATCATCGGCGAAAAAAGCATAATCACAGTTTAATTTTGAACCAAGGTCATTTATGAATATTAGAAAAAGAAGAGGTCCCAGATTTGACCCCTGTGGTACACCAGAAGTTACATCTATAGGGGATGATTTGTATCCATTAATAAATACTAGTTGCGTTCTGTTACATAAATATGATTTCACCCAGCGAAATAGGTCTCCATGTATTCCTAAGTAATATGGAGTGGTTAACTTTATCAAAAGCTTTTTGGAAATCGGTATAAATAGCATCTACTTGTAATCTTTCATTAAAAGAGTTACACACATAATTACAAAATTCCAAAAGATTTGAGGTAATAGATCTGTGAGGAACAAACCCATGTTGCCTAGTGCAGAGAAGAGGCTTAAAGTGTGAAAACATATTTTTATATATCAGAGAATCAAAAACCTTAGCAAAACATGATAGTATACTAATTGGTCTATAATTTTTTATTAAAGATTGGTCACCCGATTTGAAAACTGGTACCACATGGGCTTCTTTCCACAAGTTAGGAAAAGTTCCAGAGGTTAAAGATTCTTTGAAAATAATGAATAGTGGTAAACATAATGAATCAGCACAGCATCTGACAAAGAAGGGTGGAATACCATCGGGTCCGGAACCCTTACTGGAATCTATTTTACTCAAAAAATATTTTATTTCAACTGCACTAATATGAATTTTACCGAGATTGCTTTGGTTGTGTTCAGAAATATTTGACATTGAATTATTATCAGGTGATTTCGACTTAGTATAAACAGATGAAAAATATTTGGAGAATATGTTTGCTATGTGTTCTCCATCGTTTGCGGAAATATCATCAAGATGCATTACTTTGGGAATACAGTTGGTTTTTCGTAATGATTTTGAGTATGACCAGAATACCCTTATATTATCTTGCAGACCATTTTCAACCGAGTTGATGTATGATTGATAACATTCAATTTGTACTTTTTTGGCCTGTTTCCTCAAATTTGAGAATTCTCTATAATCTGAAACGTTGCCATGTTTTTTTGCCTTAAGTCTAATTTTATTTTTTTTCTTAAGAAGAGCAATCAATTGTTGATTAAACCAAACAGGGTATTGGTTTTTTGATTTAGAAACATATTTTTTAAAATTTTTGTCAATTATTTCCCAAATTTTCTCATAAAACAATACAACCATACTATTCACATTTTTATTTGTAAAAAGAGTTATCCAATTAACGGCTAATAGATCTTGACGACATTCATCGTAGTTTCCATTTCTGAAGCTGTACTTTGAGTCATTTTTATTAGTTTCTAAGAAATGATTTTTATTTTGTTTTACGATCATTTCAAATGAGGGGTGATAATTATCTAATTTTGTTAAGCCTGGGGCTACATGTAGATCTACGTTAATTTTATCAGATAAGACAAGGTCTAATACATTTTCGTTTTTATTTAATAAATAATTGAATTGACTCAAATTACAAATTGAAGAAAGGTTGACAAGACTGTGCGCCTTCTGACTTTTATAATCAGAAGGTAAAAGTACATTTTTTTTAAATGAAGTGTCAGGTATCCATTTAATTTCAGGTAAATTGAAATCGCCGATAAAAATAAACTGTGAATTTGATTTTGAATTCTTTAAATACAGGTCCTGTAATTTTTCAATCTGATTGCAATACTTTTCAACAGTTACACAAGGAGGAATATAAAGAACGCAAATATAAATGAGCGAGTTGGAATGAGAATTGGACTTGATCATAATCCACAAATCTTCATTTTCGCTCTCCCACTCAGTTTTTCTAGACACACGGAGTTTTTTAGATACGGCGATTAAAACACCGCCGCCTTCCTTAGATACATATTTGGTGGACTCACGATCTCTCCTAAATATTACGTATCTGTCATCAAACAGTTCTTCACTAAACACTGTTGAGTTCAGCCATGTTTCAGAAAAACAAATAATGTCATAATTATTGATTAGAATCTCATTGCGTACACTTGTGGTCTTTGTACGAATACCCCTTACATTTTGATAAAATATGCGCAATGTTTCAACACTATTAAAAGAAGGTACCTCACAATCTCTTGCGGTATGATCAGACGCCATAATCGATGGTGGAGAGGTCCTTTAATAACGCAGCCTTGTAGGCCGGGCAATCCTTGTCACCGGTGGGATGGGCGCGGGAAGCTGCAGGTTTTCCAAAACGTGCGCATGTGGCACAACTGGGTGCTGCAGCAGCAGTAGGGCAGGCGTCGTGTGCGTGACCTTCTACACCGCAGTGGGAACATCTTATTTTTTCTTTGCAGAACTTGTGTGAATGACCTACCATTTGGCAATTCAGACAAACGGTAAGTCCCACAAAGTCTCGTACACCGCAAACAGTCCAGTCCACGAATACTCGTCCTTGTTGTATCAGTGCATGACGAATGCTAGCGGGTACCAGGTATACTCTGTACCAGGTACCAGGTATACTATTATAACTCTCTTCCCGTCGAAACATATAGATTCCCCACAATCCAGTGTTTTAACTGTTGCAGATTTGGTCACTCTAAACCCATTTGTCGTTCCCCTCTGCGTTGCTTCCATTGCGGAGAGGATCATCAATTTGAACAGTGTCAAAACTCTAATAAAAGCCCAATTTGCATTATTTGTAAGGGTAGTCATACTGCTGTTAGTGTAGCCTGTCCAGAGTTGTCTAGACAGAGAAACATCAAGCAATCAATGGCTTCAGAAAATATTTCATACTTCCAGGCGTCTAAATTATTCCCTCCTGCAAAAAAATCTTTTGCAGAGTATCATCTAATTCATCTTTCTTTCATTTTTCTTCCCCTAAATCTCCTCAGTCATATTCCCACAGAGAAACCATTTTCAAGCCGTCAAAATCTAAACCTAAATTTATTCCTTCCTTTGATAAAAACAACATAATGATCTTTTGCTTAACCCGAATGGTAATAATAAATCTCAGGCTCCTAATGGAAATGCCTTAAAAAATTGTCCCTCTAATGATATTTTCCCTAAAATCATGACGGATCATCCTCTTTCATCCAAACGTTAATTACTCTTTTAATTTCGATTCTTTCAAACAATTCTGTACCGACCAATGCTGCTGAGTATATTAAATCACTTCTCTCCTGTGTCCCCAATGTATCCGAAACTGAGCAAAATTCTTCAATGGAATAGTAGAAGCCTATTCTCTAACAAAATTGAACTTGTAAAATTACTTGATGAGCATAATGCATTTACAATAATACATAACGAAATAGACTGCCCAGAACTCCTATCCCAAATAAATTTTAACATCCCATCTAAAAGAACTCGCCACACCAACCTTTTTTACACAACCAGTAATAATACGAACGCTGCAGCCAACTCCCCCATATCCCGCATCCTTCAAAGATTCAACTCAATTCAAACAAGTACAAATATCGATATATTTTTTGATTCCCTTCCTTTATTTAAGAAAAAAATTTCTAGCACACTGAACTTGCACACATAACACACACATCCACACACACACACACACACACACCCTTACCCCTCTCCCTCAATAATTTATTAATTAAATATAGGTAAAATGCATCATTTGTCACATAAAAACATATACTATATAACAGCGACATGTCATTGGTACCAATTATTGTATTAACTCTATAACTTGTAACTACTTTCTAATATGTAATTATGTACTGTTTGTTTCTGCAAAATAAAAAAAAAAAATAAAAGAATAAAAAAAAAAATAAAAATAACATTTCAGTTGCTGCCATTTCTGAAACATGGTTAAAAACTTCGTATCATTTTAAGATCCCTGGTTATCATTGTCTTAGACATGATAGACCTGATGGTAAGGGTGGCTCTGCTCTTATCATTCATAACTCTATTCCTTTTAAAGAAATCATTTTTCACTCCCTCCCCAATAGTTTTCAGATAGTAGCAGCAGTTATATCTGATATTACAATATTATCTATATATATCCCTCCCTCTACTATTTTTGTTGAAAACGAATGGTCCCCCGTATATGTTACTCGGTGACTTTAATGCGCTCATTCTCCCTCATGGGGAAGTGAATTAACAAACCGTTCTGGACGTAATCTGTTAGACTTTATGGATACCTATAATCTATGTGTATTGAATGACGGGTCCCCAACTCGTTTCACTGCTCCTCAACATAGAAAAAGTGCGGTTGATTTGTCTCTTTGCTCATCTTCGTTGATACCTGTGATGATCTCGCCTTTAGGCCTACGAAATAATTCTTTTAAAATTGAGAGATCGATTTAGAAATATATTTAATTTTGTAACAGGGTATGGTTTCAGAATACGATTCTCTGTTCCAACTCTTAAGGGTGATTTATGAAACCGGGCCATTACTAGGAAAAACACGTGTGCCAAAATACTTTGGTTGGAGGAGGAATCCTAATGGATATATCATTATCAAGTCAGGGGCGGCCGATGAATGTTTGCCCGAGTGGTGATTGATCTTAAAGCGAGCAGATTGATTTGCGAAACAATTATCTGGTGAATTTTCTATGGCAGTGGGGAATTGAAAAATTAGGCAATAAAGATTGATCGTTGGTGCATTTAAATATACTAGAGCGACGCGCCGATTAGGGGTTAAAATATTTAACATATTTGTCAAAATAAGATTGCAGAATTCGTTAAATAGTGACGCACGCAGAAAGAACGAAAACGTGTACAGACAATGCTTATATAATGTTATTATATAACCAATAAAGTCGACGCAAGTAATTAGGACGAGTAGTGAATTGAAGTGCGCCACTGAGCTCTTCTTTTAAGCGT
The DNA here is from genome assembly GCA_917563855.2 of Limnephilus lunatus. Lineage (NCBI taxonomy): Eukaryota > Metazoa > Arthropoda > Insecta > Trichoptera > Limnephilidae > Limnephilus > Limnephilus lunatus. Next base: position 55,364,544 of record OU830601.1, read on the forward strand.
TATTGGGATAATTTATGACTCCGGCGCAGACAAAATTAGTTTGTATTTTGTTATGTAAGGTTACACACAAAAAAATAACAAACATGAAAGTTGCACTGAATTCTGGAAATTTGGGACCTAGTGTGACAGAACACTATTAAACGTTGAAATATGCATATTGGGAGATGTGTTTATCACTTAAGATTTGAAGAAGTGGCTAATATATTATTGAAACCACACAAGTAGATGGGTGGGAGTCAGGGGGCAGGGGGTTGGAACAAGACAGTCGGGGAGAGAACCTGGAGACGCACGGTCGGGGTACGGTAGAATAATAATTTGGTGCTTCTAAATTTGGGATATTTTGAGAGATAACAAAAAAAAATTAATTCACGCGAATAAGACAGTCGGGGTACAGAAGTGTTGGTGGACGGTCGGTGAAAGAACCTGGAGACGCACAGTCGGGATTAAAATCATCGAGTTTTGATAAACGGTAGAATAATAGTTTGGTGCTTCTAAACCGGGAATAAGTCATTTAATTAAAGGAAAATAGTTCACGCGATTGAGGGGAGTCAAGATTTGGTCGTTGGGAAGCAAGGTTTAAATTAAGGGATCGAGGTCCGATAGTCGCGAGGAGACCAATTTGGTGCTTCTAAATCGGGGATATTTCATTTTAATTAAATAGAGGATAGTTCGTCTTTATTAAACAAAAAGAGTCTACGCGAATAAGGAAGTCAGAGATTGCGGCTTGCGAGTTCATATCTGTGAAGTTAAATAATATAATTTGTAAATTGAGGCGGTCAATGTTAATTTAATATCAATACAAAATGCACTTTCGGGGCATTTATCAGGGATAGGATAAAATTTAATACAAACCGACGCGAAAGTTAGACCGAAATAAAAAGTGCTTTAATTAGTGATTAATCAATTAGTGCACGAGGGATGCTGGTTTTGGATTGTGATTCGTGCATGTCATGTTCTGGTGTGCATGAGAGGGGTAAGTTTGACAAATTGAATTAATTATTAACAACATTAATGTTTGGATTTCGTACAAAACAGGGTTAAAACAATAGAATCATCATTACTCCCCGAGTATTTAAATTGTTTATAATTGTTCGTCTAGCTTGTAGTCTTCTAGATTTAAACATGTATTATCGTTAATATAGCGCCCTTGAGGTGATTTTCCATAAAAACGGTGCTTTGTGGATCGTTCAAATATTAGTATAATTATTATAGCTACTTTGATGAGGCCTTTAATAAGGAACCATGTCATCTAAGTCGGATGCTTTAATCGGAAAATTATAACGGTAACATTTAAAAAGCTATCGGGTAATTATCGGTAATCGTAAAAAAAAAAGGGCGTTCCCTCCGTAAGTCGATCCGGGGCTGCCTGAGGTTGGCCGGCGACAATTTCTTGAGACAAGACCGTTGTAAAATAATAATTTGGGGTTCAATGAACTAAAATAGCATTTGAAGCACAAAGTGCGCTTTCGTGCAATAAATCTTAGACGAGAGGCTTCATTTAAAAGACGGGATTTTGAAACCACAAAACAATAATAAAATCCTTTAAAAGTGCTTTGTTGGTGGTCGAGAAAACTAGGTTATTGGGTATTCTCCAATACATAACGGGTAACAAAATACAGAGGTATAGAATATAGGTATAAACTAATGTGTAAAGCGCCTTTGAGGTGATAATTATTATTTACGAGTTTCGTAATAATATTTTTAAACGTAGCTAGGGGACTATATTTAGGAAAGGGTTTAGGCAAAGGCATTATTAGGTAATATAACAGTTTATGGAAGGTGCGTAGCATGGGCATCTTTGCTTACTAACAAAATCTGACATAATTAAATACCCACTCCTAAAAATTTCCCATATCTTATTCCAAATTTTAGGTATCACAACAAGTCTATTACATAGAACTATACATAAAATTATCGTATAATCCTCACCTTTTGGTTTACGCTTAGGTAGGTATATTTCATTCGATATTCGATTTAGCAAAAACTTTCACATTGTCGGTTGAATGAAGCCGTCGGTAGGTATTCATATTTTAAGCGTAATGCGTTATATCCACCTACATAAGTAGCAAAAGTTTTATTAACTCCCTCACACTAGGAATAGGGATCATCCAGCATCAGGGTGGGAATGTACTTTGGACGAAAGCGCAGCGGGGGAAATAGAAGGGAGGGAAGCCAGATTCACGACCTGGTGCCTTTCATTCTTGGACCCGGCACCCTGGAAACCGAGCTTGACATTCCTTCTTTGAGCTGATTTTTGAGTTTGAGCTTGGGGTACGCCTATCGTAGAGCATATGCCCGTGACACATATAGGGGAAGGTCCCAAGTTACGCTTGTGTATGTTATGCGAGAGGACGTATTTTTCATTCAAATCAAATACCGATGACCATCGCGATTGCAGGCTGGCGCATGTTTCTGTAACGTGCCTAGAAAAAACGTTATCAATATTTCTACTGGTTCAACGTTGTTAAAATCTGGAGTGATCCTTTTAAATAAAATCTCGTTCTATTTACAAACTTTTCACTTTTATTTCAACTTATTGAACATGGACAATTTATAAGAAACAAAACCGGTAAGAATAACAACTGTTACACTAGCCCCGACTTATGAGCTGTTTTGAGTTTATTGTCAAGAAAGAACATAAAAACACATGATGCGAGCCTTTTTAAAGAGTAACTCCCTTCCTTCAAAACAACTAGTCATTGTGGAGTGGGAGACTAGAATATAAAACGAAAATCTACAATATCGATCAATATCCTGATAATCATCCATAAGCAAGGACTCACACCATTTGGGTGAAACATAGTAAGCTGAATTAATTGACCACAGATGTCGGTAGCCTTCACTTTTTTAACATATTGCCCGGGGCGGGATTCACAAATTTTATTAAAATTTTGGAATCATAATCTATTTAAAAATAAACTATAAAACAAACAAAATAAAACAAAAAATCCTTAATCTAAGTACCTATACCACAAAAATACTAATACAATAATTCAAAATAGCATAAATTAACTAAAAACCTTTTTTTTATATCCTACACTGAACTTATAATTTAACTGTATAAATGCTATTGAATTACTCTATTAATTAACCAAAAAATAACTAAAAATTATTAATCCTATTAAATAACTAAAATATTCAAATGACTAAATTACAAAAGTGTACATACTAAATTTTACAAATTTAAATTGTCCAATAACACAAAATAATATTGTTTACACTGAACACAACACAATTATTGTTCTTTTTTCTTCTTTCTTCTCAAGTCTTCTGCTTGATCCATCCAAGGTGTAGTCGAGAAGATAAGTACCATAGTGTAAGGTACATAATCAATCCTTGGTAAGGTCCGGGATGTCAATTACAGGTTTAGTATCTGACTCCAGGGGCATCAGACATATCTTTGTGATGGGCCTCACAAAGATTCCTTGAGGTGTTTTTAGGGTAACAACTCGTACTACTCCATCCGCTCCAGGGTGTGTCTGCAGAATTCGGGCCATTTTCCATAAAGGTGGAGGTAAATGTTCTTCCTTTAAGATCACCAGATCGTCCTTTTGCAGTGCCCGTTGAGTGCTGGTCTGCCATTTAGTCCTCTTTTGCAGTTCCATCAGGTAATCTTGCTTCCATCTAGACCAAAAAGATTGAATTAGCGAACTGATCCTCTGATATTGAGTTAGTCTGTTGTCTGGTATCGCCCGGACGTCTCTCTCCGGAATGATAGAGGATTCAGTGCCTATAAGGAAATGGTTTGGGGTGAGTGGTTGGTAATCATGGATGTCATCGGACAAGGAAGTTAATGGACGGGAGTTCAAACAGGCCTCAATCTGACAAATTAAGGTATACAAGAGTTCAAAGGTTAATGAAGAATTATTAGTGATTCTATACAAATGGAACTTTGCTGACTTAACTGCTGCTTCCCACAAACCTCCCTGATTAGGGGCTCGAGGGGTTATGAACTTCCCCTCAATACCTCTGTTCACTAAATAATTTTGAATCTTGTCGTTGTTTTCCCTCAAACTGGTGTACAGCTCTTTGAGCTTGCTGCAAGACCCTCTGAAGTTACTAGCATTGTCGGAAAAGATCTTTTCAGGTTGCCCCCTACGGGAGATAAACCTTTTTAAACTGTTCAAAAAAGCATTGCTAGATAAATCCGAAACTAATTCCAAGTGAACAGCTTTGGTTGAAAAGCAAATAAAGATACATAAATACGATTTCACGAGGGAAGCCTTTCTCAGCGTCCCACTTTCGGGTGGTAGATTTCCCATGATTTGATGACCGGTTCGGGGACGACATCTAAAACACACAACACATTTATGTAATATCTTTTTAATAGTATTTTTCCCAAAGATAGGCCAAAACTTTAGTCGTATTTCAGCTGATCTCAGTAGACATTTCAAGCTTGATTCCAATTCAGCTACACTTAAATTGCCTGAAATTCTACCTTTAACACTTCTGCAGTTATTGACAAATCGCAACACATATGCAGTAACTCTTTTCAATTTAACAAATGATGAGAATTTTTTAAATATCTCACATTCTTGAACATCTGTGGATAATAGAATATTTTTGCCTTTGAGTTCCGGAGGGTTTGAACACGAAATATTTGATATAGGCCAAGCGTTGACTCCTTCAGTCAACCAACTTGGTCCATTCCACCATATTGCAGAATTTATCAATTTATCTGTAGTGGTTCCTCTTGAAAGTATATCCGCTGCATTGTCTGCTGAAGATACGTGTCTCCATCGATCTGGATCACTAAGTTCTTGTATTTCAGCTACTCGGTTTGCAACGAAAGTAGCCCATCTCGTAGGTTGACTTGATGGTTTCATTATTACATAAGAAAAATAATCAGATTCATTATTCCATCTTAATCCTAATATTTTCTCAGTCTTTGGATTGTCAGTAATAATTTTTTCAGAATTGCCTGATTCGGCAATCTTAGCTTGGCCCGACTCGGCTGACAACTCCAAGACATTAGACCTCCATTTCCTCAAGGTCATCCCCGCAGACAAAAAGATGCTGATTAATTGCTCTTTTAACTCTCTACAGGATTCCATGTCATCTCCTCCGGTTAACAAGTCATCCATATAGAAGTCATTTTCTATGACCTGACTAGCTCTAGGAAAATTTATATTGTTATCCATACCAATTTGCCGTAGAGTTCTAGTGGCTAAGAAGGAGGAAGGCCCCAGACCATATGTGACTGTCTTCAGACGGTAATGCTTGAGCACCTCCTGCGGCGACTCGCGCCATAGTATCTTCTGCAGGTCACGGTCCGCTTCACCCACGTTAACCTGGCGGTACATCTTCTCGATGTCGGCCGTCAGGACCACTTGATGTTTCCTGAAATGCAATAGTTGGGTGTATAAGTCCTTTTGTATAACAGGTCCTGTCATCAAGGCGTCATTGAGAGAAATTCCATTTGAAGTTTTGGCGGAGCCGTCAAAAACGACCCTCACTTTAGTAGTAGTGCTTGATTCTTTTATTACAGCGTGATGAGGTAAAAAATAGGATTCACGATCCCCCTTTGACTGGTCACACACCTCCATATGACCCAATTCCTCATATTCACGCATGAATTGTACATATTGTGTCTTCAATTCGGGATTCGACACAAATTTTCTCTCTAAATTTTTAAATCTTTTTTCAGCAGTGAGCAATGAACTTCCCAGCTGATCAATGCATGCCCGACGCGGTAAACTTACTACGTATCTACCGTCGTCTTGTCTGGTATGAGTACTAGCGAAACTGGCTTCACAAGCCTTTTCTTCATGATTTAGAATCTTAGTGGGATTAATCTCCTCCAATTTCCAAAATTTTTCTATTTGATGACTTATTTTATTTATAGATAAACTACAAAAATCTGATACAGGCCTTTGCTTGGGGTACATGTTGATCGATCCTGATATGATCCATCCCAGTTGCGTACGTTGAAGTGTTGGTCCCGACTCGAGTTTCAATTTATCGTTGGTTAGGATTTCCCAAAAACTTTCCGCGCCCAACAGGATGTCGATGGGTGCAGCTATATTGAAGTTCGGGTCAGCTAGCTCCAATCCTCGTGGTAGCTTGAAGACTTTTTTCTCCATTGTCACTTGTGGTAAGTTTGTTGTAATCTCCTGTAAAATCAGACATGATATTTTGCGTTTATAATCAGTATTAAGCGAAGTCATCTCCACTGAAATTCTCTTTTTTATGTGTGTGATATTATTATGGATCCCAGAGACGGGTTTGTTTATCAATTCACTTGGTAAATTTAATTTATTAGCAAATTCAGCTCTCATAAAATTTGACTGGGCCCCTGAATCAATCAGAACACGGGCTTTAAAAATCTTATTGTTACTACCCACAACTCCTATGTTGGCAGTTGACAATAATATTATTTTTTCTGCTTTATCCGATGCAGAAAAATTTGATACTGAAACCTCGTTATCAGCATCCATATTGGAGGCCTCCCGCAGAGGTACCTCATTGTGTAGCAAGGTGTTGTGGTTATCCTTGCCACAGCGCCTGCAAGAAAGGTTTGCCTTGCAACTCTGTGCATGGTGACCCACCTTTAAACATTTAAAACATGCTTGGATTGATTTCGTAGCATCAATCCTCTCATGTAATTTCAATTTTATAAATTTTTTGCAATAATAAATTTGGTGACCTTTCTCGTTACAATAAATGCAGTTGTTAGCCTTTACCGCTAAAAATACTGATGAATCTTTTTTGTAATTATTGTTGCTTATTTGTGTTTTATGCAAGCTAGAAATCTTTTTCTCAGAAGCGTTCATAAGTTCCAATACTTGTGCTCTAGCAGATAAACATTTTAAGAATTCCTTTAACGTAGGTAATTCGTCTTGCAATGTATATTGCTCCCAATTTTTTCGGGTAGATGCGTCTAATTTATTTGATATTATATAAATAATCAACGGATCCCATTGATCTACCTTGATCCCGATATTTTGTAATGCCTTTAAACTAACGTTTGTTTCATCAATTAAATACCTCAATGCTACAGGCTCTTCTTGTTTCATGTCTTTTAATTGAAATAGAGATTGGATGTGTTTATGCGCGGTAGTTCTTAAATTTGCATATCGTTCATTTAACAATTCCCAAGCGGAAAGGTAATTTAATTCCGAAACTTCTAGATTAGCTATTATTTTTAATGCGTTTCCCTTTAAGGTGGATTGCAAGTAAAAGAATTTTTGCACATTGCTTAAAGTACTGTTATTATGCACTAAAGTCTTGAAGGTTTCGACGAAATTAACCCAATTTCTCTGATCTCCATGAAATTCCCGTAATTGAAGGGTGGGTAGTTTTATTTCCACCTTACTTTGATCAACGGATTCGATCGCGCCTTTGGCCGTTGCCAAAACTGAGAAATATTGGTTTTCGAAAGCTTCTCGTTGACTATAATTCTCAATTTCGTCTGAATCCGGTAACATTTCAATTTTCAGTTGAACTGCTTCGAATTCATCTAGCAATGATTTCACCCGATCATATCTTAATTTAATTTCATTTACCGACAATGCATTTAATGAATCTGCGAACCTAGTCAATTTTCCCTTAATCACGCCACGTTTGCTTATTAATGATTTTATATTTTCCATTTTTGATTATATTTTGTTAATATCGCTTGACAATTATTTTATTTGAGCAAAGCACCCGTTTGAAAGAATACCAATGACAATCTTGACAATACTATTTAAGAACACTATTCAAGTAATATTATATTATTATTCTCAAGTGGGTAGTGATTTTATTTATAATAATGACTCTATTTAAGATAAATCTCGATTAAATACATGAGGTCTGAATAAACATAAGATAGATGTGATAGGAAGACACTGAATACTTATCTCAGAATTGCTATGTGGTCCACTTTCCTTAATGATTTCCAGGTTCAATCAATTTTGTATTTTTTGGCTGCTGGTTCCTTGTTTTTTATTTATATATACAATCTCCTGATTGTAATCCGGCTCGAAGGACCAAATGTTAAAATCTGGAGTGATCCTTTTAAATAAAATCTCGTTCTATTTACAAACTTTTCACTTTTATTTCAACTTATTGAACATGGACAATTTATAAGAAACAAAACCGGTAAGAATAACAACTGTTACACTAGCCCCGACTTATGAGCTGTTTTGAGTTTATTGTCAAGAAAGAACATAAAAACACATGATGCGAGCCTTTTTAAAGAGTAACTCCCTTCCTTCAAAACAACTAGTCATTGTGGAGTGGGAGACTAGAATATAAAACGAAAATCTACAATATCGATCAATATCCTGATAATCATCCATAAGCAAGGACTCACACCATTTGGGTGAAACATAGTAAGCTGAATTAATTGACCACAGATGTCGGTAGCCTTCACTTTTTTAACAAACGTTTCTTTGTTGGAATTCGGATAAGTTTTCTTAACTCCCTCACACTAGGAATAGGGATCATCCAGCATCAGGGTGGGAATGTACTCTGGACGAAAGCGCAGCAGGGGAAATAGAAGGAAAGGAAGCCAGATTCACGACCTGGTGCCTTTCATTCTCGGACCCGGCACCCTGGAAACCGAGCTTGACATTCCTTCTTTGAGCTAATTTTTGAGTTTGAGCTTGGGGTACGCCTATCGTAGAGCATATGCCCGTGACACATATAGGGGAAGGTCCCAAGTTACGCTTGTGTATGTTATGCGAGAGGACGTATTTTTCATTTAAATCAAATACCGATGACCATCGCGATTGCAGGCTGGCGCATGTTTCTGTAGCGTGCCTAGGAAAAACGTAATCATTATTTCTACTGGTTCGAGGCGGCGTGCTGGACGGAGAACGGGACTATTGAGGACATGAGTGACTGCCAAGGCGAGGATCGGTGACATCAAAATCTTCCTTAATTAAATTCATACATCGCCAGATCAGAGGAGAGAGCGGCCCCACCGATCTCCTGACATTGCCGATTGTCTAATCAACTTCGGTTTAATGTTTATGCCGGTGCTTTAGGAGTAAATGGAACTCAAGTCATCGGCATGCTGAAGAACTTCAAAATCATCATCATCATCATCAATCCAGAGTAGGATGTCACGATCTAAAACCTCGTGCCACCCACGCATTTCCTGAACAGTTCCTGACATCGGCTATCACGCCATTAATCGGAGCAGACCCTCATATCAAACGGTATGAGATGACCTCTCATCATCATCATCAACATATTTTTAATTTGGCGGCTTATTGGTCGATATTATTCCCATTACCACTCTATGATCCAGAAACACACATCAAACTCTTTCCCGACAGAAGGCAAAACATGTCGATTTTCATTCGTCGCTTGCGACCTTAACATTCTCCGGAGGCGTTGGAATTGGAAGCTGATTCGGCGGTCTATGACCATCACCTTATCAGTTGGGCTATGGAGGAGTCCAATTATTTAAACAGCACATGTTCTGTCTCATGTTAATCCAAAATACCTACCCGTAGAATCAAATTAACAAAATAAAACAAGCTAGCTAACTAACAAACTGCATCTAGAACTGTGAGTGTAGAATTATTGCACTCCGTACTGCTTGAGTGTAAATCTTTTGTTAGAATGTACATAAATGTCAAATTATTTTCATGATAGCATTTTATAGAGCTGCAGAGAGTACGTGACATCGCATCGAAAGGTAGGATCTTCTCAATTCGCCGTTTGAATGTAAATTTATATATTAGATGCTAGGAGGGAAAATGCAGATTACTTCAATAAAAATAGTCGTCGATGAGCGTAGGTGTATAACAGGTGCTAGGGGAGGAAGCTGAACGAATATAGATAGATAATTAGTTATTTTTCAAGTTAGTCAGACCCAGTAATTGTTATTCGAAGCCTTGCAATTTGTAACACGCCATACCTAAAAGAACAAGGGTTTACCACAAATAAATTATTAATTAAATTGGATTAACTATACCAAACCACTAAAACAAAAAAGTACACAACGTTGTGGGGTTAATTACAATTGATTAATTAAGAGCATCTCGTCACGTTTGCATAAAAGTATTACGTGATGGGGTTGAAAAGGCGCTGCAAAAGAAATGCAGGGGAGAGACGCGAGAACGGGCGAGCTACGAGTTTTTAAAGGCCGGGCGGGGTTGCGCCTGTAGCTGTAGGACTGTAGCAGCATTTCGGATTCAAAGTGGTAGGTTTTACTTAGTAGGGGGGGGGGGTTTATCACATACCCATATGTTCTTGGGACATTCTTTCAGATCCCCTTTCCAGTGACCATTTTCCTATAATAATCTCGTTCCACCATCTAACTCCCCCTTATTCCCTTTCGACAAACAATAATTTTAAATTTAAAACTAAAGATGCAAATTGGAGAACTTTTTCTCTGGAATTGGACTCCATTATTCTTTCAACTAAGTCTTCTCTTATGAAAATCGGATCTCAATGTGAACTATTTCCTAATATGGTAATAAAAGCAGCAGAAAAAACTCTTCAAAAACGTTATGTTAACATTAAAATAAAACATTCCACTCCATGGTGGGATAAATAATGCACTGATGTCGTTAACTCCAGAAAAAAAGCAATTTCTATTTTCCGGAAATGTATGTCTTTTGAAAATTACCTTTCTGTGAAACGCGCTCAGGCAGAAGCTAAACGTATTTTAAAAAATAAAAAGCGGTCTGGATGGCGAAAATTCTGCAAAAGCCTGTCTCCGGAATCTCCTCAGTCGTCTGTTTGGTCCAATTAAAAAAAAAATCGGCTCTTCTTATACTCCGCAGCGTTCAAAATATATTCCAGAAGAAATTATTGTAGGTTTTGCTGATAAGATAGCGCCACCATCAGCTGCTAGATTAGAAGAAATGCCTTCGTTTATTTCTTATCCATCACATTCCAATTGGATGGACTCTCCTTTTTCAGTTAGGGAACTGAAACGTATTATTAATTCCCTTCCAGACTCTTCTGCAGGCCCCGATGGAATATTATATAGTTTCGTCAAAGCATTCTCGGACATGTCGGTTGAATATTTCTTATCCCTAATTAATTACATGTTCGAAACAGGATGTATTCCGGAAGCCTGGAAAGTTAAAAAAATCCTCCCGATTTTAAAACCAGGGAAAAACCCATCTAATATCTCTTCCTATCGTCCTATTGCTCTTTCGTCATGTTTAACGAAGGTAACATAACATTTGATTAAGAACAGATTGGAATGGTTTGTTGAAAATAACAGAATCATCTCTCCAGAACAGTATGGCTTTCGGAAAAAGAAATCAACCATGAATAATTTAAGTGTGTTCACAACAGACATCCGTATCTCTCAGTCCCTCAATTCTTCAACATTGGCCTTATTTCTTGATCTTTCGTCAGCTTACGACGATGTATTAATTAACGTATTGAAAGAAAAATTAATAAAAATAAAAATACCTTTAAAATTAGTTCAATTTATAATTAATTTGCTAACAGACAGATCCATTATTTTACACTTTTCTTCAAAAACGTTAAATCGAAAACTATGATAAGGTCTACCTCAGGGGTCCGTAATCAGTCCATTATTGTTTAATATTTATATAAGTGACTTAGAAATTGCAATTCCATCATCTATCAAGATACTTTATTTTGCTGATGATTTCCTTATATACTTATCTCACAAAAATCTATGCCACGCTGCGAAGGAATTAAATTTGGCTTTATATTATAATAAAGAGTGGTTGTTGACAAATGGGATGAGTTTAGCTACTTCTAAAACCAAGGTCGTGGCTTTTACGCGCAAAAGAAAAATACCCCCATTTTCTGTCTCTTTTGATAATGTCCCTCTCCAAATTGTTAAGCAAATTACATTTCTTGGACTACTTTTGGATCATAAACTTTCCTGGCTCCCGCATATCCAAAACATATCGTCTAAGTGCGAAAAGGGGCTTAATATATATGATGCGTGCTGTTTCGAGAGTGTGGTGGGGATCTCATCCTACTACTCTTAAATTAATGTATAGTGCCCTAGTGCGAAGCCATTTGGATTATGGTTCATTTCTTTTCGATCCTCTCCCTAAATATTTGGATAAAAAACTTCTCCTATTAATTCTCTTCAGGTAGAATGTGTTGATCCTCCCTTAATTCTGAGAAGACAATTTTTGGCTGATTAATATATTCTGAAATCTTTTTCTATATCGTGCCATCCTTTAGAACAAAGACTTGATCATTTGTTCAATAATTTAAACAACAACAAAAGATTGACAGATGAAAATCGATTTCCTCTCCTTTTAAAAAGTTTTCTTTCATTCAAATCTCTGACTTCTTCCCTCCAAAATATACAGAAAGATCCTATCCTTCCTATTTTCACTATCCCATTTGATTCTATCAATTTTATCCCCAACATAATAACGTCTGACTTTCGGACTAACATTTTAACCTCATCCAATCAAAATGTCGAGGAAAATTTTGAAAACATTATTTCATCCAAGTTTCCTGGATTTTCATTCATTTATACAGATGGGTCTAAGTCAGAACACAAAGATTGTGGAGCTGCGGTGAATATTCCCGAATTCAATTTTGATCTATCTTATAAATTGCCTAAAGAAATTTCTATATTTACTGCGGAATGCTTCGCAATCGAACAAGCTTTAATTCAAATCGAGCTGCTCAATATTCGTCAAGCCTTACTGTGCACTGATTCTCTCAGCGCAGTACTGAAAATTTCCTCAAATATCATTCATTATCCAGAAGACTACATTATTTGTAATATCAAAAATACCCTCAAATCATTAAATGAACTAAATTTCGAGACAATATTGGTTTGGATCCCTGGTCATTTAGGAATTGAAGGTAACGAGAAAGCTGATTCTCTCGCTAAACTTGGAACAATTTTTGGCTCTATTCCTTTAGATTTTAGAATTCCGTTCTCTGACGTCTTCTCTATTCTTAAATCCAACATGATTCGCTCCTGGGAAGAGAATTGGGCTGATACGAAAACCCGAACTGGTGCTTTTTTATGCTGGAATCCAAAATCATATTCCAAGTAAACCTTGGTTCCACGGCAAAAAAAAATACAAAAGATTTATTTCCTGTACCTCGAGAATGGGAATCGGTCACTGCTCTATTGCATCTCACTTATTTAAAATTCGAGTACTAGAGATTGTCCACTCTGTCAGTTCGGCATGGAAAATGAGACTCTTGACCATGTATTCTTTAATTGTAAAAATCATTCGTCCTTCTAAGGCATTTATCGTTAGTATTATCCCATTAGTATTCTATATTTGCTTTCACTCAAGAATTCTCGCGTTTTTTCCGTTCTATACAAGTTCATAGACTTAAATGACTTCAATATTTGAGATTTCCCAAGCCCTTATAGATTTTTCATAAAATATAATCATCTCATCTCCCTTAATTTTAACGGCACATAGCACTCTCTTTAGGGTGAATTGCCTTAGACAAAAAACAAACCTAGCTGCAGGTCGCAGACCATAATATACTTCTAAAATTGTGGGGAAAACGAATCGCATTTTCCGAGTTATGATCATTTAAGAGCGTATAACCAGAGAACACCAGAAATATGTCATTTTTAAATCAGTGTTCAGACGTATTGACTCTTTTCCACAAAAAAATATAAATTGGTTTCGAAAGATTGTTCTTTTATCTGGTAAAGTATGTTTTAAATTTTCAGAAAAAAATATAATTTTTAGTATAATAAAGTTATACCATAGGTCGTTGGCAGATTTGTTAAATTTTAAAAAAAGTACATTTATTATACAACACCCATTTTAAATCATATAATCATGCAGTAAAATAAATCAACACATTATCTGGTAAACGTATATTACAGAATTTTAATTTTAGTTTAAATAAAATCATTAAAAAATATATAAGTAGGGTAGACTGGGGACGATTGAAACACGTTATGATTGAAACATCTCAATTTACTCGAAAACTATAATACCTAAGAGTGTGATACAATACTCGAAACTCCGTCAGGTCTGTTGGGACGTTTCTACAAAAGCGCAGTAGCCGGCGAGTGACTCAATCATGCATAGGGGACATTATTGAATTTCGCACTAAAACGTAAATATTTAAGACATTATTGCTTATCTTATAACACATTTTACTCTCGCAGCTTGACGAAATGTTTCCTTACATTCTCTTCTTTATCTATTTAAGAGTATTTATAATGCATTTGCGTGGCGTTAATGTTTATTTAAAAGGCATGTTTTTGACTTTGAAGCAGAAAATGCAGCGTGGGGATGTTTGAAACAACTCGTGTGGGGATGATTGCAACGTTTCAATCATAACCATGTTTCAATCGTCCACACTGAGAGAAAATTTAGAAGTTATAATGAAAAAAGGTCAGAAATTTAAATCATTAAGTATTATTCAAATTCAAATCATTAAGTCTAATGTACTTCTGTGATCTTAAATGGTGAACTTCTGTGATCTTGGTAGATGAAGTCGATCTCATTCGACCACATTCGACGTCACACACCCTCACGTGACAATTTCGTAATAACATATCTTTTTATTGATTTTCTTACATTTATAACTAAAAAAAAATCAACGTTAATAGTATACATTGTTTTATCAATTATGTACGTACAAAACAACAGAGAAAAAAATTATGCTATGAAGAGAATGTGTTCCCCTTCTCAAAAAACCGAGGTTGCAAACTATGCTAAAAAAACAGCCAACATTTACCTATTTTGAGCTATCTTCAAAAGATTTAAGACAATTGGCATTTGATTTGACCACACAAGGCCAGATTCATGGTACACAAATGGGATGGCCGGAATAGAATGGCTCCGAGGATTTTTGCGCGCCATCCAGAATTTATTATCTATAAGATGTGCCCAAGCCACGAGTAGGTATGGCACAAGCAACAAGTTTTAATTGACATAATGTTGATGAATTTTTCAACAATTTAGCGAACGTTATGGATAGTTTTAAATTTGAACCAAAGGACGTCTATAACGTAGATGAGACCGGTGTCACAACTGTTCAAAAACCTAATCGGTTTATGGCCAGGAGAGGAACTCGGCAAGTAGATGCAGTAACGTCGGCCGAACGAGGAACTTTCATAACTGTCTGTATCGGCAAATGCAATTAGCAACTCAATTCCGCCGATGTTCACATTTCTACGTATCAATTAAGCCATTTCTTAAAAGATAGTCCGATTGGTAGTATCGGTACCACGAACAAATCTGTCTGGATGCAAGAAGAAGATTTTACCAAATTTCTTATTCATTTTCAAAAATTCACCATTTCGTCCTTAGATCGCAAAGTTATTTTATAACTTGATAATCATTCATCGCGGTCGAATCCTACGAAATCAAAAAAGAATATTATTTTGTAAAATCAATATTCAGTCTTCAAACCAAAAACTACACCTAGAGACTCCGAAGAAGAAACCACAAACAAGATGACCAATGTATAGGAAAAGGTGCCCTGGAATCCGAGGACAAAAATATGAAAAAAATCCCCCTTCACATTGATAAAAAAAGTGCTTCGTAGTCTTCACTCTTGTCTACTTTGGTTTTCTGTATATTTCACTTCTACCGCATGTGAATTGCACATCCAGATTTTTCTTTTCTTTTAATAGATAATATTTACTTGTTTAATAGATTTTAATGCCACTTAACAGATTATTTAAAAAAAAAAATCTAAAATATTGCGAAATTTTGTATAATGATGTCACATCCCAAACCATAAATTCAATTAATTTTTATTTTTTCGACTTCTTAATTGTTGAATTTTACACACAAAAAATGCTCTTAATTCAGAGGTAAATTCTACTTTGTTATGATTGAAACAGTGTGATGGTTGAAACAAGCACTTTTGTATGAAAGCAAAAAACTTATTTTAATACCGTTCTATTCTGCTCCAGGATAATATCGCAGTAAAAGTATGTTGATTATGCCAAATACTCATAATAAGTATAACTAAGAGCACGTAAACATAAATAATAAAAAATATATTTAAAGTTGTTTCATTTCAAGACATTTATGTTTATAATTTTTTAAATTTTTTTTATTTTTTATTTTTTTTATTTTAGCGACTATATAAAATAATTGTTACATACAAGATATAATGGTGAAATTAAGTATAAATTATTGTATTTCTTAGTCCTCCTCACTAGGGGGTCCTGTGCCGAGGCGGACTAAAGTTATTTAAATATGGTTTATTTGTCTTCTATGTCGTTTTTAATGTCTTCATTAGGGTTTTTTCATTGACCTCTTTTAGCCATATTTTTATTCTTGATTTGTATTCATTAGGATTTTTTATTAGTTTTATGTCTTGGGGAAGGATGTTATGGAGTTTTGTTGCAAAGTATGTATAGTTTCTTTGTCCGAAAGTGGTTTTATAACTTGGAATATTTTTTATATCGTTTTTATTCGATCTTGTGTTATGCATACATGGTCTAGTAGAGGATTCATTATTTTTGAAAAGCTTCAATAATATATTTTTGGCATATATTTGCTGTACATTTGGTACGTCGAAGCTATTGAAAATTTCAATTGAAGGCGTTCTAATTGGTACTTTCAATATGGTCTTTATGATTCCTTTTTGAATCGTATTCAGGTTGTGGAGGTACGTATGTGTAGCAGATCCCCATCCTATGATTCCATATTCAATTCGAGAATGACACAACGCGTAGTAGACCTTTTTCATATCATTTTTATTTACCACGTTTCTTAGATTTTTAAAGAAATATATAAGGCTTGTGAGTTTTTCCGTAATACCTTTAATATGTAGGTCCCATCTAAGATTTTCGTCAATTATTACTCCGAGATATTTTATGTTTTGCGTTTTTTCTATGACGGGGCAGTTACATTGTATATTATTTCCATGGCATTCGTGTAGTTTTAGTTCTAGTGATTTTATTGGTTGGCTCCGTGCGTTTATTGAAAATGTTATATATTTAGTTTTGCTTATATTAAGGGTAAGCGAGTTGATTTTCAGCCAATTTTGAAGTGCACTAAACCCTTGTTCAGCCTCATTAAATGTATCCGTCCAATTTTCTTC
The DNA here is from genome assembly GCA_917563855.2 of Limnephilus lunatus. Lineage (NCBI taxonomy): Eukaryota > Metazoa > Arthropoda > Insecta > Trichoptera > Limnephilidae > Limnephilus > Limnephilus lunatus. The sequence goes on from OU830601.1 coordinate 55,381,491, forward strand.
TTGAAATAATAAAACAGTATCATCAGCAAAACTGATTATGTTTCCTTTAATGATAAGGTTATGTAAATCGTTGATATAGATAATGAATAGAATCGGTCCCAGTACACTTCCTTGAGGAACGCCATAGTTTAAAGATAGTAGTTTGCTCTTTTTTTTACCAATTTGTACTTGTTGTTCTCGCCCTGTTATATATGACTCTAATAAGTTCATTGTTGTTTCGGCCATTCCTATTTTTTTTAGCTTAGTTAGTAATATTTTATGGTCTATTGTGTCAAAAGCTTTTTGAAGATCTATGAATAAAGCCAAACACTTTTTCCCATCATCTATGTTTTTTATGGCTATGCTAGTTAGTTTTTCTATGGCATCATTGGTGCTTAGATTTTCCCTAAAGCCATATTGGGATGGTGATAATAATTTGTTTTGTTCAAGAAATTGAACAATTTGCTTCTTCATTACAGTTTCCAAGATTTTTGAGAAGGAGCTTAAGAGACTTATGGGTCGGTAATTATATATATCCTTTTTGTTACCACTTTTATGTATGGGTATAACTGTAGCTTTTTTAAGGCATGAGGGGAATACATTCGTAGATATAGACAGATTGACCAAGTATGTCAATGGGAAGGTCAGCTCATTTTGGAGTTGTTTTATTGTTTTATTTGATATTATATCATTTCCGGATGATTTATTAACATTAAGGGATACAATTGCATTTCTGATTTCAGTATTGGTTACATCAGTTAACTTTAATTTATCTATCTGGTTCATACTTTCCTTTTCTTCTGGTTAAATGCTAGTTTTTGGTTGTCTGATTTTCTTTGCTAATTGTGACCCTATATTAGTAAAACATTCGTTTACGTATTCGAGAATTTTGTCCGGATGCTTTGCGAAAGAGATTTGGGTATTTTCAATTGTTAGTTCGTCTATGCTCTTGTTATGGGATGATTTTGCACTTGTAATTTCATTTATGATCTTCCATAATTTGCGTGGGTCATTGTTACATTCGTCTATTTTTTTCTTATAATAATTTTCTTTGACATTGCGTACAACATTTTTGCAAATATTTCTGTATCTTTTATAATATCGTTGTATAAAAATATCACAAGGATTTAATTTAACTTTCCTGTGTAGCTCATCTCTTTTTCTAATGCAATTTATAACGCTTTGGGTTATCCATGGTTTAAGATGTTGGTTTTTGTGTGAAATCTTTTTTTCTATTGATTTGGTATTTGACATGATGGTTTGAGTTATATATTCAATGAATTTACTCCAGGCATTATTTGTGTCAAGGTTCTCCAGTAGGTTTATCCAGTTTGTATTGAGTAACTGTTGTTTTACTTCATTCCATTTGGTTTATATATTACACATACTTGTGATATGTTTAATCACTATTCATGATCTCATTGAGTACTGTTTTAATAATGAAAATGTTGAACATTGATTAAAATTATTCCAATTATTCCATAGATATTTAGAGTGTTTCAATTATCCCCACATAGTGTTTCAATCGTCCACACTATGGGGATAATTGAAACAGTTTTCCCCATCGTCTTTAAGTGGTCATTGTAGCTTACCTGTACGAGTTGTGGCCATACAATAAATTTAATTTGATAACTAGATAGATCATAGAACATCTGGTATAAACATCTTTTCCATAAATACATAAGAAATATTACTAGGCCTAGTTAAAGTAAAAGTGTTTCAACCATCCCCAGTCTCCCCTACATGTGTTTCTTGACGAAAATTGGTCCGTTTGTGTATTTATTTGCGCACTTACAGACTAATATATTTCAAAAAAAATTTACATTCTTCTTTTGCTGAGACATTATTGAAAAACGATAAATACTTATGATCAAAAAATAATTACAAAAAGTACATAGTTTTAATAGTTTTATCAACACGCCTTTCAGCATTTTTGGATGTAGGTATAAATTAAAGCAAATTTGGAATGAAATAAAATCGATATTGAGTTATAATTTTAAAAAGCTGGTACGGAGAGTAATTAATCTTTCTCATTGGAACCTCCATGTACGATCGTAAGAACCTCTTTCGACGAAATGTGAATTTTCGGCCGCTGGCTGGTTATACGCTCTTAAGTTGGTGGACTCACATGAATCACGAGGTAAAACCAGTCTTGTATTCCAATTACAATAATTCAATTCGGCTTGCGGACTCATCTGCAGCAATTTTAAAATTAAACAACATGCCCCATGGACCCGAAAAAACTTATTTAATAATTTTTTTTGGGATATTAAAGGGCTCATAAATACTTTTGGAGCCGGTCGTTGACACATTTTAAAGGCAGGTGATAATAACCCCATCGCGACCGATTATTTTCAAATATGTATTCAAATTGTACCTACCGCAAAATCAACTCCAAATAAGAAGTTTCACCAGTTTTCCGCTTGTACTACGGAGTTTCCTGACACTGTATACCTATACACAAGTTACACATGTTTCTAGTTGATTCTGATTACTTCCGTGTATGGCCTCCGTGGTCGAGAGGTCGACTAATAATCCGGAGGACGCGAGTTCAAATCCCGGCTTATTAATTAATAATTTTATTTGATCAATTTGAATTATTTCACAATTTTATTCATTTAAAATAATATGTAGCATATTTGCGGCACGTTCCTGAGTGGAAGATATTCTCAGCATCGCCCTGGTGTAAGACGAATTGAAACGTTTTTTGAAATGGCTTTAGCCGTGTTTGGTGACCAGATCTTAATGGCCAGATACAATCTTTCTCTCCCCATCTCCTTTCCTTCTCCACCTGGAGGCAGGCCTGGAGTCGGTCGTAAATCGAGCTCCTTGCATGACTTATTTTATTTTCTAAAACAAGGGGGTTGATCGCACAGTAATTTTGAAGGCTACACTCGGAATAAAAGACTTTTTTAAAATTAATTACATTATTATTATATTCATATAAAAAAAGTTAACATTGTTAATAATTACCATTAAAATTTTCAAAATTGCCTCTAAAAACATGAAATATTTAATTATTTAATGGCTTATATTTTATAATTAAGACGCAAATAAATAAAGTAGCACATATCCGTAGAAACTAGATATTTGCTAAATCTTTTCTTAAAAAAATAATTATTCAATTTGGTCAAGTTTTTGACCTTAAATCTTACCTTCGGTTGTGTTTGAAAAAGGCTGCGCAGTATTTCATCTGATACGGATATATCAAAACCGGTAACAAGATATTAAAAAAGTGTCAAATATGTACATAAAAATAAAAATTCCAAAGGAAACATTTTCGCTGGTTCTGGTTGTAACTAGTAACCTTCGAACTAGGTCAATGCTGGCAACCCATTCTCGTTAAAATTGTGCCCGAAAAAAATAATTTCTTTTTTCTCTATTCATTTATTTGCATTTACCTACTTTGAAAGTAGCGACTCTTATAGCATTTAAAACTAAGTCGAAATGCGTCAAACGTTCAAATTAATTTTCGGCATACAAAATGTTATAATTTAGGTCATATGAATCATTCATCACGCGTTGAAAGCTGGGCGGTCCGTTATTCAGCCCGAAATTCCCAAAGTTGATTTGGAAAGTTGAATGCAGTTTTTTTGACGTCACATTCCGCTATTTGAACTTGGTGATGATTCATTACCATTTAATGCAGATTATTATTATCATTATTATTTAAGGCTAAGTAATAAGAAGACTGACTGAGAAGGACCGATGAATGAAGGCGAATGTCGTGGGACTACGACCAGTAGATAGCCTTTGTGGAGGAGGCCAAATCCAACCGTGGGGGGTAGGATTATGATGAAGACGAAAAATTCAACATTTTCCAATAAATCTCATGTTACAACGACGCTACTTAAAAAAATGGGGTGTCGAATTCTTCACCTCAAACTACCTGATTTCCTGATGAACCTATTGCCAAGAACCTGGGAGTCAATTCTAAACAACATAAGGGTATCGAAAAATTGACAATTTGGTGAAGGTATTATATTATGACAGTTCAGAAGCTGCCATGAATCAATCCTAGTTTCATGAATACTAATCGAACTAAAAATGGAGCACCGCTATAGTCATTCAAAGAATATGTGTCTGTACAGTGTACTGTAAATGCAGAAAGCTATGTCGCAACCTGGTTGAACAGTGTTGTAAGGCGGGTTAAGGGAGGGGCTATATGAAGAGATTTATTAACTAGGGCCTTGAAGAGGACCGTGAACACAGCGTAAGGCTTCAGCTTACAAAAAAAGTTTAGTTTTTAGTTTAGTCAAATATTCAGATCGTCAAGGAAACTTGCTATTAAAATGTTATGTACCTACCTATGTCTGTGTGATTTTCATTTGATAGAAAATAACAATAGAATATCAGTAAAATATATATAATAATAATCGAAAATAAATTTATTTTGTCGTTATTTTTTACTGTATACCGTCATGGTCCGTTATATAAAAAAAAAAACTGTTTATAAATGAATCCACCCGCCAACTCTTTTGTCAAGTATTTCCACTAATATAACATTATGGGGGTATTCCACCATCCTCTTGGTAGCTTATCCATACGATAACGAATATTAATAAATTACCAAATAAATACTCGCAACAGGTAAAAAAACTCGGCTAACTTATTTTAAATATAGCCACTATTCGTTGGTTCATGCACCGAAAAGTAAACTCAGACTTTTGAAATAAATAAATCTTGTTTAATAAATTGAAAATTATTTATTTAAATTATTATTACGCGTGATAGCTGTTTCACCTTCTGAAGACATTACCAAACTGTCAAACAGTTTGAAAATACATATACAATTATAAAAAAATTATTATTACCATAATAACAAATAATAAGAATTACACAGCAAACATTGTTTATAAATAAACTGTTTCTGAAAAATGAACATTTTTTAATATATAAAATTTTAAAAAATTAAAATGGAGTTCTACGGTTGAAAAACTGGATTGTGAATTGTTTTTTATAAGAAAGGCTGTAAATCAGCAAGTTTAGTATACCTCTTAATAGTCTCATTCGTCGACTATATAAACCTCACTATCAGAGGCGGCTCTAGGGATACAGAAGTGGAAGGTCAATCGAATTTTTTTTATTAAGAGTTAATTATTGTTAATGCCATCTTCTTCTTGTAACCCAACCTAACTATATATCATTTTCTTATGGAAGATCTGTGTGCATGGTATTAAGAACAGGCATAACATGATAATTTTTTTACATATTTTTATTTACTATCTAAGCAGCTATGTATGTATGTATAAATGTATAAGACTGATTACTGTGACTTAATATATTAATAATAACTTCACTTTTACAATAACTCTTTATCTTCTTTACCTTATTCTTATAATCCAAAATACCAACATAAACTCTCTTATTGTAGAAGAATCTGTGTGCATAGTATTAATTAGTAATAACCAATACTAATGAATGTAATCCGAAAACTGTAAACTTCACCCGCCATAACACAGGGTCATCCCTAGCATGGAGGGTGAAATATTATAAAAAAAACTATATGTACTTTCGATTTTTCATGTATTAAATAAATAAATATTATTAAAATGCCAATAAATGTAATTAATTTTCAAAATATTGTTTAATTTTAACAATATTGTTTAATTTAAGGTTATTTATCGAATTATTAACATATATAACTTTAACATAAATTTTATTGATTAATGATTTTTATTTATTATAGGTATCGTAGATATATAGTCAGATTTAAAAAAAATCTTTTCTTATTAAAAGTGTTTTAAATTACTAGACGCAATCTCAGTCTACTGGTGGGTGGTTTGGTATATTTATGGTCTACTGTTACCAGTTGAGTTAAAAAGTATAATATGTTCCTTTTATTGCACCCGCAAATCCACTAACAAAAATTATAACTTTTCGTATTCAAATATTGTTTAAACTTTTTATTTTTATCTCTTGTATTAGAATATTTCTCACGATTCAATTAATTATTCACCATTTCTTTCAATATGATATCCACAGAATTTAACATTTTAAATTGTTCCAAGCAAATTACGTCAACAATGACAAACACGCTTTCGCGAACTAATCGTGAACTAATATTCAAGATGGCATTTTATCACACAAAAAATTTTCGTCTGGCATTTTTTGACATCGCCCTTTAACATCTTAACAATCTTAGATCGTAGGTATCTTTGTCGCACCGTGGGCATGACCCAAAATCCCCTGAAAATATATTTTGTATGATACTACCTAAGCATAACCCAGCATTTGGCCGCTAGATGGTTTTAGAACCCTCTGTTATGATATGAATCTGCTCGAATGTTAAAATAAATTTAAAATCATAATTTCTTATTATTGCTGCATATTTTTGGGCGTCATTGCCCAAATGACGTCTATACAACAGCCGCCACTGCTCACTATCCACTTTTGATCCCATGTAGGTACCTTCTATTAAAATACTTACCAGACGAGTCAAATTATCATATTTAATGATTTTTTTTATTGTTGACAAAAAAGGCAACTGATTTAAATGAATTGTTTATTATTTTTAGGGTTACCGTACGTTTTGATAATATGCTGGTCTTGTACTACACTTTTGCTTAGGTATACCAAAAAAGGGTCTACTACTCAAAACAAGTGAAGGTGAACTGCTGATTGGGGGAAAAGCAGAATGGAAGTACACCATTTCTCCTAAATCCAAAATATAAAAAAAAAACATTGGGCAAATCAATTACTAATATCAAGAGGTCAAACATGGTCGATCAATAAAAACATATATCAACACGATATTGACCAAATCCGTCAACTACGGTCAGTTCGACGGCCGGCGTAGAGCAGCAGCAAGCAGCAGTAAGGCGCTTGACTCGCATACCGAAGGTCGCGAGATCGAATCCCGGCATGGAATTTTTTATTTATTTAATTAATTTGTGTTATTTCACAATTTATTCATTTAAAATAATATATAGTATATTTGCGGCACGTTCCAGAGTGGAAGATACTCCCTGTATCGCCCTGGTGTAAGACCACCATTGAGAATTGAAACGTTGCTTGAAATGGCATTAGCCGTGTTTGATGATCAGATCTGAATAGCCAGGTACTTTCCCACCTTCCGATTCCTTATCTCCTTCCCCTCCCCACTATCCTCAGCCTCACAACATACCCCAATTGTGGATGCCGTAGTCTCACTGGCTTCAGACGGGAGCAGTTGGGACTCTTGTGCGATATTCATATGAAAAAAAAAGTTATAAATATTTGCGAGCACGGTCATTGTTAACAGATATTCCGACCGACGACACGCCCTGATAAATTTTAGCGCTGTCTCTATATCTATAGTATCAAATAAGTATCGGTTAACTATCAATAGGTATATAACCATTTGTGAATACTGTAATTTGTTTCGCAAAATTACTGAGATATTTAATGAACTTTTTGAACCATACACGTATTCAAGATCTATTGACTTAAATAATGCATCTAAGATACAATAAATTTAATCCGTTCCATCTTTGAGAAACGAAAATGGTTACAATATGAATAAAGACCTCACTAAATACTTAACTCCCGTATATTGTCAAAAAGTAAATGCGGAATGCCAATGCATATGTAGGTTAGTATTTCAATTCAACATTGCCAATTTATTAATGTTTGTACGTAATTTTTGGCGTTTGACATTTCGCAGTGTCAATTCATAGAAAATAGCTTCAGTGTTGCTAGCGTACATCGATTTCTTATTTAATCGCTGTCAATATCGGTTCGGCTGTCAATGGTGAAACCTTGCTAAGGAAATCGAGATAAATACTTCTGGGAGCTTATCTGGATTCAGACCTTACGCTAAAAAGTCACGACAATATGACCGTTCGCACGGGGATCTTTTACCTTGGACAACCGTAGGAACCTTTCAACAGACGTAAAAAAGCTTCTTGTGAACTCATGTGTTAGTATCACGTCTTGATTGCTGCAATGGCATCTTTTCAAGTCTTCCTAAACGCCAAACTGATAAACTTCAATCGGTGATCGTGCATTATCCAGGGTATCCGGCCATGAGGCTTGAAATAAACTTCCAATTAAATATTAACTCCACCCCGGTTTACGGAATATATTATAATTATAATAATTATAATATATACCTTTGGGGATACTGTGTGAAAATTATTACACAGCCGAGTTGTTGAACAAAAGAACGTAGACGAGTCGTAGTAGCGAGACGTCTTCAGGTGACAAAAATGTCAACCGTATACAAATATTGGGCATGAGTTTGGTGTGTTTTCCGACAGTGCGCCGATAAAAATGGTGTTGTAACTTGTAACTGAAAAAAGGAGCCAGGTTTCTACTCACAGTTACTAATACCAATAAAAAAAATTAAAGTAGTTTTTCTTGTTTGTTGTGCATAAATGTTGAGTCCCGAAACACGGCGTGACTGAAGGGGTTCCTATTTATCAGAAAAATGTTTATTCCATTTGTTTATACCAAAACGTACCTACAAAACGTTAGTTTTCTCGGAGTGGCTGTTCATTTAGAATAAAACGCCTTGGAGAGTGGAAGCCATCGATTTCCAAAAGCTTTCAAATGGAATGTAATAAAAGTGTTTTCAAAATTTTAATAGTGATCGTGTTGTGGAGCTTCGATAACAATGGGTAAAAACTTAACATTTGAATTGATTTTTTAAAAATATTTTATGCCGCAATTACCCCATTTTGTGGTGTCGTGATCTTGATGGTGGTGAGGGGATGGGGAAACTAAAAAAGGGAAAGAAAAGTGGAAGGTGAAGATAGAGACCAACCAAGTACCCAGTTCTAAAAATTTTTGCAGCAAATTTGATGTATGAATATTTAGAATTGGGTGAAAGGTAGTAATTTATTCAACGAACTTTTCGGTTGTGAATACTGGGAGCATTTTATACTCTGGAACAAGCTGCATGAATTGAAAATTTCGTAACGGACGTGCATTTTGAACTGAAATTATTATGCTACTTAATTTATTTTAGTGAGATAATCACATTTGTTTCACAAAATCACCAAAAAGGTTTCTGTCACTAAAATCGAGGAGCTTGTGTGCTCTATGATGGTCGTCAAAAATAAATTCTTTTGTCTTTTTGATTCATTAAAATTAAAAAGCCTAATTTTGAGACAAACAATATTATTCATTCCCATAAATATTATGAGATGCAAGTAACTCGGTGAATATAATACATAAAGTCCTGTGATACCACAAACAAATGTAAATCAAAGATTTCAAGACATTATTTTTGCATTAATTTATTTATTTATTGTAAGAAACAAACAGCAATTTTTATAAAGGATGAGTTATACATAGGTTAAACATGAGGTAAGCCAAAACAGTTTCTTATGCTAATGTTGGTTATTATCAAAAAGGGTTATTATGATATAATATAAAATTGTAATTGGCAATAACCATTAATGAAAATGGAATTAACAACAAAAAAAATAAATATATATAAGTATATTAGAAGGAAGAAGGAATAGGAAAGGGCAAGAGGCAATGATGGGGTGATGGAAGATGGGGTGGGGACAGGAGATGCTCGTGCTGTACCTTTTCCATAGTTGTGCATTAATTTAATTAACATTTGTGGTCGTACGCTTGACTTCGTTTCGGTATTTAACAAGAGTATTATTAAGAATATCCATATTTTTATATTTAAAAGAAGAGTAATGATATTGACAACATCTTTTTAAAAAATGCAATATTCAAGTTTCGATTTGGTTTTCGTGAATACATGCATGAATTAATGTAAATCTTGTAAATGGAAATTAACCCACTTCCCGACAGACTGATCGAGCTAAAATTAGGCAGATAGACTTGTTGTCGATGACGATGCATTTTTTTTTTATTTTTTTTTTTATTCTTCATTTTAAGCACCCGCTAAACCGCCAAAGCAGTTTGTCAGCAGGTCAATTTAACAATATTAATATAACACTAAAGCACAAATATAACAAGAAACCACAATATACAAAATAGATACAGAAGAAAAACAACTTTTAAGTAGGCTACAATACAAAGACATAAAATATACAGACAGACAGATATAACATTATATATTCTATCAACTTTTGGTGGCACTCACGCATTTCTGTGAAATTGGATGAAATGATCGCACAACTAGGTCGTGCCCAATAATTTTGTAATATGCTTGATGCTTTTTTTCAACAAAAACATAGTAAAACTAGTAGGTCTTGGACAGTTGGGGACGGGGTAATAGGTTGAGCGATTACTCAGCTGAGTGAACAGTGACGACATGCGTAAGAAATTTTTATTGTTTAACTTTGAAGAAAAATATTTTGATTAAAAAAAGTTTTTGTATTTATAAATATTACTGGCTAGTTCACGGCATGCGTTGCTATGCCACATAATAAAGAATTTGTGTCTCCTCCACTCCCCTCTCCGGCTCCTCCCGCCCCGCGAACCACCCTCTCGAGTTCCCCTACCCCCTCCAGAGTACCTCTCCCCCGTCGCGCATTCCATGCATTCAATCCCGGTACATTCAGTTTTTAAAACAGCTCGCGTGCCACCTATTGCAATTTTTTTATACAAATTAATTGTGCCATAGCTCACCGCTTATTTTATACAAACTTTGTCCTGACAATAACGAACACAAAAAAAAGAATTACTTAATTTGGTGCAGTCGTTCGGAAGTTATGTGCGTGCATTTACATTTCGGCGATTCATTTTTATTTATTTCGGCGATATGTATATAGATATAGATATATAGATTACGGTTTATAAACATTTCTTCAGTATAATAATTTTACATGTGACAACAGCATTAGACTTTCAAAGCCATTAGCAAACTGGTGAAGTCATAGACCATCTGTACATGGCGGTCAGCAAGTGTAAGGTTTGGGTAGGCGAAACAGTTGTCACGTGCAGTAATAATAACACAGCAGAACTCTTTAATAATTTTAATTTGAAAAAATATATATTAAATACCTACGTAAAGAGCTGTTTTGCCTTCCAAAGTCCTTATGAAACTGTGGTGAAGTTACTTATAGAGTTACAATAATGCCTTCGGAAGGCGGAGCAGCTGTCACACCTAATAATAATTACGCAATAGAACATGTTTACAATTACTCTGTTTTTATTATTATTTATTACAAAAAAAACAGTAAAAAATTTAAAAAAACTATTTAAAAAAACTTAAAATATGATTTAGACTTGAAAATCGCGCTTAATGTTCTCAAAAAGACTTTAAAAAAATCCGACTGAAGAAAAATACTGAGGAATAAAAAAATTACAAGAAGTGTGCAGAAAACAAAAGAAGACAAGAGTGGCGAGACTACGAAGCACCGCACAAAAAGGAGACCGATTATTCTATTTCATTCTCTCACAGGCTAAATCCTAAAAACGTATGTGACTTTCTCTTTTTAGTTTCGCTTTTTCGTTTTATCGGGTTTCAAATCACAACGGTGTTAAAGAAGTTTTTACTTAAATAAAAAAGATTGCATCGTATCAATACTACAAAGCAACATTACTTAAACCTAAAACTTAAAATAGTTTATCTCTTTAACAAAAATAGTGAAAAATGTCAAAACAAATGTCACTTATCTACTCGTACGCGTCGAAACAAGTGAGATTCATACTTATAAAAGGTTTTTTGTTTACAGATGTGGAGGGGCAATATCGAAGGCACCGTCCAAAAAAATTGAACAAGGTACACTGGAGGGAAGAGTAGTGGTCACTCAATCAGGCTTCCCGTATGACAGCTATCAAGGAATACCATACGCCAAACCTCCTCTAGGTGACCTTCGATTTCGAGTATGTAATAATAATTAAATAATGAATTTAATTTGTTTGTTAAAACCGTTTGGTAGGTTTCTGTGTACTCATTTGGTGTCGTGATCTAATTGCAGGATCCATATCCAGCGGGGAAATGGAAAGGTATTCTAAATGCAACTGCTGCTGGAAGTGTATGTGTTCAATTCGAACCACTATTCCTGAAGACGTTTATCGGAAAAGAGGACTGCCTTTTCCTAAACGTTTACGTCCCAAAAACACGCACAAAGCCAAAAAACTTGGCTGTCATGGTTTGGATTCACGGTGGTGCATTTGTTGGAGGAGATGGAAGCACAAACATTTACGGGCCAGATTATTTTGTCGAAAGTAACGTTATTTTTGTATCATTGAATTACAGAGTCGGTGCTTTCGGTTTTCTTTCTTTAAATACTCCCGACGTCCCAGGTAACGCAGGAATGAAAGATCAAGTCCTGGCCCTTAAGTGGGTCCAGCGAAATATTGTTCAGTTCGGAGGAAACCCCAGAAAGGTAACAATTTTTGGAGAAAGCGCAGGAGCCGCATCTGTCCAGTACCATATAATGTCTCCCATGAGTAAAGGGCTATTTGGTGGGGCCATCATTCAGTCAGGATCCAGCTTATGCCCGTGGGCTTTTCAAGAAAATCCAAAAGCTGTGGCTGACGAAATAGTGAGAGTGTTAACTGGAGGGGAAGATATTAAAGACATCGGAAGGTTTTTGAGAACCATACCAGGACAGAATTTGGCACTTGCAGCCCTCACTACAAATTTGGACGGAAAGATTAAATTGCCATTTGCGCCAACAATCGAAAAAAACTTCCCTAAAATCGTTCCTTTTATAACTAGCTCACCGAAAGAAATTATGAGCTCTGGTAATTTTAACAAGGTGCCTACCATTACCGGTTTGACTTCCAACGAGGGTTGGGTATTCAGAACCTTCGCAATGTCCGCCCCTGATGATATTGACGCAATTAAAAACAATAATGTTCCTAGGTTGAGTAAGTTCGTTCCAGATGAACTGAAAGCTAAATACGGCAATAGAACAGAAAATATTGAAGAAAAAATCCAACAGCAATACTTCCCAACAAAAGACAATTTATCCAACAACTTGACGGATTTGTATTCAGACTTTGGTTTTGTGGTGGGTGTCATGAGATCGGTGAAACTGTTTGCAAAACATTCCTCTCCTGCTTACTTTTACAGATTTTCTTACAGTGGATCCATAAATCTAATGAGGTTGGTAACAGGTTTGCAGTACACAGGCTCCGCTCACACTGATGAGATGGGGTACATGTTTAATGTGGAGCTTGCAGGAATTAACAAAATTCCTCTTTCAATTTTTGATAAACTGATAACAATGCGTCTGCTTCAGATGTGGACGAACTTCGCTAAATTTAGGTGAGCATACGTCTTAAAATTCTAACAAAGATTAATATTGATCCAGCAGAGATATATATGGATAACTAGCTGGTTCCCGGCATGCGTTGCTGTGCCGGGAACAAATTCCAAAATGCTAGAAATAAATTGATTCTCTCTGTATGTCCTTTCCCGTGCGTCCCCTTTCCTTTCCACTTTCCCCGCTTTCCCTCTCCCTCGTCTCTTCTTTCTCCACGAACCCCACCTCCCCCGTTCCCCTTCCCCCTGCCTTTCCTCCCTGCCGCTAAAATATATGAAATACACATTTATACAAATTTCATAACGCCAGAGCTTACCTTTATACATAGCTTATATGTTATTCTGAAGTACGAGCTATATTATATTAAAGTTTCATTAAAATCCATTCCGTAGTTTTTGTGTAAAAAGTAACAAACACACATACATCCATACAAACTTTCGGGTTTATAATATTCGTAAGATATTGAAAGCATAATGCTTAAATCTCCCTTGGCGGAACACATAATACTATGTCAGAAACGCAGACGACATCTTTATAAGTTGGAAAGGCATCAACCGACAGTTACATACATACCTTTACTAATTGGGCCAACACCATTAATAATAAAATCCACTTCACAGTTGAACATGAGACTGAATTAATTCGTTAATTTCTTAAGTTGTATATGTGTTTATATGTGTTAAGTTGTATATATCTATAATATAATAAAACACTTATATACAACTTAAGAAATTAAGTGTAAATAAGTTGTATATGTGTTTTATTAAATTATTATAATGGAATTCCATCACGAATCGTCAGTATCAAAATTAGAAATATTAACGCATACCCAACTGCGGTGCAAGGCGATGGATCGAGAGAGTCCGGCTGGAAAGGTCAAAAGGCCTTTCTCAACCAGTCTCTCTCCATCCGGCCAACCGCGCATCAGGCGGGTTGACGCATCCGCCGCCAAGACCAGCACAAACCTCACCCCATGAACCCGGGCACCTCTGCTAAGACACCAAACGTAGCGAATCACTTAGGATGACCTATGACAGATGTGTTTGTTATCCAATAAATGTAGCCAAACTCGACTTCCAAATTGAACCCCGGTTGATCCTTTTGTCAAAGTTGTGCTATATTTATTTAATAAACCAAACGGTTTTTGTTTCTGCTAAAAACCTGTATAAAATGAGAGACGGTGTTATAATGTGAACAACAATTTGTATAATATGTGCACCTACATACTTTACACGGTTCCATGCCAACTCAGAATGAAACCAACTCAGAACCACCTTAGAAAGATCATTAAAAGCTATGAAAAAATAATCTTAAAATAGTCGGTAACCCTAACCTAACTTAACCAATTTTTAAATATTTTTTTACCATCACTCTTAAGAGGGCATACATCTAGATCCCCCCCCTCCCTTGGTGAGATAAATTTGGGCCACTTCGTATATTCTTTTCAAGTAACGTGAGATTTTGCTGGACCCCCCCCCCATTTTGAGCTCACGTAATTAATGTATACCCACCATAGACATATGAATATTATTCATATGTCTATGATGCCCACTAATGGCCTTTCTGAGGTGGTTCTGATTTGGTTTCTTTCCGAGTTGGCCGAACACCACTTTACACTACAAGGGTACAAAAATACCGAAAACATTTAAGTTGTGTGACTTTTATTGCGGAGTGGCTCCACCTTCTTGCGCAAACGTTTCAGACCCCATCCAGTGGGGAGTTAATATATATTTTTTAATTTAGGCGATAAACCATAGGAAATTTAAATTTTGGTTCTGGGTTTTGGTCTCCCATATTTCAACTCATTTTTTAAAAAGTATTTTAATTTTTTAAATATTTTTTTTCCAGAAACCCAACACCCCAGACCTCTTCCGTTGTACCGTTGATCTGGTATCCAGTAAAAGCAACAGCTACGGATGTAACCACTCTGGATATTGACCTTCATCTGCAGGTGATTCCAAACCCGTTTGCAGAGAAATTAGCATTCTGGGATGACCTCATCAAAACATAGAATTAATCTCTCAAATACTCGTAACAGTAGATACTCCTATCGGCTATTAAAAAAAATGTACATTTATTTTTCAATTCACTCTCCCTATTGGGTGGATAGAAGAGTTGTTATATTGATTACTAGTTGTGGGTTATTCTGCAGAAATAATTTAAGAAATTAATTTATTTCTAGGTATTGTGTTGGATTGTGGAACTGAATTTATTTATAAACTAAAAACTAGCAAAATATTAATAAATCTGGTTAATTTAATTATAATAAAACTGTGCATTTGTTATTGTTATTAATAATGTGACAAGATTTTTTCTCAATATTCTGTAGGAATCGGCATGTTTACCTTCAATACACAAAAAAAGTAACAAAGTAACACCAATTAAACTTTTTTTTTGGATTTAACATAGCAACAGTATAAAAACATTTCTAAAATTCTGTCCTTTCTAGATTTGTCTAACATCTGGGTCACCAGCATAAGCACGTCGATAAAGGTTTTATCGACAATCCCGGCAATTTGTCATCGCTCCCGAGCACGACTGCAGATTGCCAACAAATAACAATAGTTCGGGTCAACTAAATTAAGCAAATTATGCTCGGGGACGGTGACAAATTACCGATATCGCCAATAAAACCTTTAACGATGTGATTATGTTAGAGGCCCTGAATAGAGAGTAACGGAAGTGTTATAACGGAAGAAAAAGGGGAAGCGGATTTTTTTTTGCGGATGCGTTTGCGGAAGTGGACGTGTAATTGGTATTCGAAATTCCACTAGGACGGGTGGAATATAAAGTTACACATAATAACATAAAATATAAGACGGTAACAAAAAAAATCCAGAAAGGCGAAAAATAGTAACTAAAGAACAGATTAATGACCGGTCGGTGGCTGAGTTGGAATTATGTTAGGGTCCCACCCAGGCATCGTGAATTCAATTCCTCGGCTGACTTAGTCCTCTACGACACAGGCAGTATTTTTTTATTGTGGTAATAGGAGATTTTCAAAAATTGTTACGTCATTCGTTACCCGGGAATGCGTGTCTTTCTTATGTAAATTTAAAAAAAATTGATGTAAAGATTTTACAGGAGTTTACGGAATTTAATTTTAGTTATTTTATTATTTAAACTAGCTGACCTGGAAATGCGTTGCTGTGGCTAACGAAATGCAACGCCATCTACTAGTTGGTTGCCCAACCTTTATAACCAACGCCATTTATTAATTTGCATACAAATCAAATTCACACCGCCCGCTTGCCAGCCCGCTCCCTTTACATATTATATATTTCAACCAATTTACACACACACTTGACAAATTATATAACTAAACCTTCCTCATGAATCACCCTATCTATTGGTGAAAACTGCCAGAAAATCCATTAATTAGTTATTTAGTTTGACAGACAGACAGCCGGACAGACGCGTCGGAGGACTTTAATTTATAATATGTAGAGATTTATAGATACAATTAGTATATTTTAGATATTAGTAGATAGACGAAAAAGTTACTCACTTTCAATTTTTTTCACACAGCTATTCACATTTCTCTATATGAGTTCAGGTTTTGGACATGTTGGTGGAATTGGGTTAGGAATGGAATAATTTTGGGGCAGTACAGTTAATCCGGCTTTAGGTCAGGCTGATTTTACAGTGGGGCACTGTGTACACGGATGTGGAATGTCTCTGGCTAGAGCGATTTGTTATTTTTTAAATTTATTTTATTGTTATAACGAGTGTATATCTTACAGATAAACACTCGTTTTTAGTTATAACGCGTTTTCTCTAGTTAAAACTAGTTTTTAATAACTGCCCTCGTTAAAACTGAAATTGAGATTGAAAATACAGATACCTAGGTAATGTTTATTGAAATATTTAATATATTAATTAAAAACCTAACCTAACCTGATGTCACTCGACCAATCAGAATAAAGCACAATAAACTTTGAAATCGGTTGAAACAGTTTTAACTGAATCATTTCGAGAAAACGCGTTTGTCTAATTACACTGATATTCAACAGTTAATTCAAATTATCCAATTATTGTTATTATTATTATGCAATGTTTATTTGTAGTGTCTTATTTATAGTATGTATATTTAATAATTACCGGGAGACGTGCGTAGTGGGAAGGTATGTGTGAGTATGTCTGTAGAAGTAAGAAGTGGTGATGTGTGAAGGGATATGTATGCGCATTGACCTGATTATATTATTGACATGATGCTCTTTTTAAATTTGGGCAGTGAATCGGAGAAAATGTCGATGATAGAGTTTAGGCAAATATTATTGAACATATGAAGAGTATGTTATTTGGCGAGTCAGTTACTGCATTTGTTTTATAAATACGCACGTGGAATAGTCCTGTTCTATGGCGTTTTAAAATTAATTAGAGAAAGAAGTTCGGTACAGTCAATGTTATTATTTAAAATTTTGTGTATAAATGTTAAATCAGCCACTGCTCTTCTTTGTTGCAAGGTTTGAAATGTGTATTCCAAGTTATTGTTTAATTTGAACGCAAGATATTTTATAAATTTGATTTTAATATTTTCTTTGCTATCTATGTATATTTTGTTCTGCGGGTTCCAAATTGGCGAGGCATATTCGAGTGTACTTCTGACTAATGCAAAATATAACACTACTACTGTACGCAGGTTAATGAATACTCTACTTAAACGAATAACAAAACCAAGAATTTTATACGACCTGTGAACGTTTGAGTCGATGTGCTTCGATGTGCTTATTAAATATAAGTTTGGTATTAAGAGGAACGCCAAGATCTTTACATTATTTATATTAAATATATCAAAAAATAATAATTATTATATAAATATTAAAAATATTAAAAAAACAAAGTATTTGAACACACTCGTTGGATGAAGTGTAGTATTTGAACTTAATTTTAATATCAAACATTTAAGAATGGTAAGTTATATGTAACAAAAAGTAATTTGAACTATAGTCAAAAAGATCGTGAATTATATTTTTAACAATAGATCACACATCGATCGTTCGTTTGTGTATTATTTCAACATGGTTGTGTGGGGTATGCATTACACAGCATAGTTGTGTATTACATTTTATAAAAAAGTCAAAAAAAAAGGACAAACATCACAACAACTTTACCCGTTTCCTAGAGCGTTTTTGTCCCAGGAGCCAAAATTCCTCATCCATATACTAAAATACACTGAGCCCTGCAAAACTGTCGGAAAGGAAATTGTAATGGACGTTCTAATTACCCATATCCACTCATTTCGAAATTAAATTTCCCCAATAAATTGTAATCGTCACCCTGGGCGGCCATCCGTCCCAGAAATAATATTTTCACATTTAATATTCTCAGTTTAATTTAAACGCGTCGTTACGTGAAACGAACCCGAAGCAAATTGAAGTGTAAATTGGCCCTATTGCCGGTACCTCCCCTAACTCCCCAATCTGGCATTTCCGTCGGGGGGTAAGGTACTAAATGATTCGCATTTAATAACAGTTTAGGAAATGAAAGTGTAAATAAGCAAATGTTGGGGATATTATCTGAAAGTATATACCGATTTGAAATGAGCGTCGACGAAATATTTTTTGTAGATATACGATAGGGGTGCTTTTTATTTTACTCGAGGGTGGCGACCATTTTAATTATCTGGGCAGCACTGAAATTAGATGTTTAAACTAGGAAAAAATACAAAAGAAACACAAACGAAAAACACGGCATTGCTTGTAATGGCGAACTTACTTACATCGCATCGTCGGCAAAGTAAATGATAGGTACAGTATCACCATGTTTGAAATTATTTAGGATCTGTTTACGTTTTGGTTTTTGTTGGTTTCCTTAGAAAAGCACCGATAAAAATAAATTAAGTTTCTGGATGATTCATCGGGAAAATAAAAGACATTCACATCCAAATTTTTACTAATAATCTTTTTTCTAATGTGTAATATTTTTATTTTGAACCTTTTTTAACATTTACGTTGACGACATGAAAATATTAAAAGTTGTGCATCCTCTCTCTGACTGTGAAGCGTTTAATGTGACCTAGACAGGCTTTGCAAGTATAGAAAAGTTAGAGATATCAATGTTTCCAAATATCACACTACAACATTTACCAGATATAAACGTATAATTAACTACTCGTATTCACTTCACAATGAATCTGTCAACTCTAAAACGGAATGTAAAGATCTTGGCGTTTACCTAGAAAGCAAATTTATATTTAATAAGCACATCGACTCAATCGTTCACAGATTGTATAAAATGCATGGTTTTGTTCTTCGTATAAGTAAAGTGTTCATTGACCCGGGTACAGTAGTAATGTTATATTTTGCATTAGTCAGAAGTACACTGGAATATGTCTCGCCAATTTGGAACCCGCAGTACAAAGTATACATAGATGGCTTAAAACATATTCAAAACAAATTTATAAAATTCAACTTTAAACTCAACAATAACTTTGATTGCACATTTCAAACTTTGCAACAAAGGCGAGCTTTGGCCGTGAAAATCTAAAAACTTATCCAAAGGCGAGCTGATTTAACATTTATACACAGAAATTTAAATAATAATATCGACTGTACCGAACTTCTTTCACTAATTAATTTTAACATAGACGTACACGGCATACAGAACTATTCCACACACTGAATTAGAAAACAAATGCAGTAACTAACTCGTCAATTAACCGTGCTCTTCATACGTTCAATAATATTTGCCTAAACTCTTAGAACATCCGCTCATGGAGAAAATGAAAAAAAAACAATTTTCGACGCAATCGCAATCAACCTCCTGAACAAAATCGATATTTTTCTGATCTTACATACCGCAGATTACTCTGAAACTTGACAGTCAAGTTTCGTCATATTTTGACGTGCCAGATCAGAAAAATTTCGATTTTGTGGAAGTTGATTGCGATTGCGTCGACAACTGTTTTTTTTTCAGTTTCTCCATGAGCGAAGGCCCTAGCATCGAAATTTTCTCCGATTCATTGCTCAAATTTAAAAAAGAGCATTATGTCAATAATATAAACAGTTCAATGCGAATCCATATCCCTTCACACATCACCACTTCTCACATCTTCAAACACACTCACACATACCCACTACGCAAATCACCCGATAATTACTAAATATACATACCATAAATAAGACACTACAAAGAAAAATATCATAGGTACCTACCCACAATGAAATATTACATATTAACTGTAAATTTTCTTATCACTGTAATCAATGTACTGTTTGTTTCTATATAAATAAATAAATGAGCTCCACACAGGACATGACTCGAGGAAAATAATTTCTCTCGAGGCCTTTGATATCTTTGGCGATGTTGCGTGGAGAACCTTATTACAAAAGGAAGGTGAGGAAGTTCAGGGAAGGAAAAAAGTATGAGGAGTGAGTAGGAACCTGGGGGTCAGTGTGTCCAGGAGTGACATACGTATGAATCCATCCCTATCACTGTGGTGCAAAGTAGAGATGTATTACCGCAACTACTGTCCATTAAGATGCAAGTATCTTTTAATTTGTTCGCCAGCCTTTATTAGCTATTAAAAATGCTACGTGAGGGGCTGGGTATTTGCTTATTGTCAGTATTGTAACAGTTCGCAAATAAAGCACCATCCTATTTTCGGCCCAAGACAATCAAGATGTCAACTAAGTCGGTATACAAGAGTTTAATTAAAAAACCCGTTGAAAGATATCCCCAAGGCCATTTTGAATAAGCAGAACGAGGCACCCTGAGCTAATAATGAAAGTCTTATGGATTAGAGATTAGACGAACATTGAGACATTTTAAAGGAAATTTGCTTGGAAGATGTTTATAGAGAAAAGTGATTAGTGATTAATAAGTTGAACTGAATCTAACCTAACATATAGTACACGTCAATCTTTAGGACCGGCCTGAACATATTCATTCTCGCGCAGGTACCGACTTTACAATGAGCGTTAGCAAAAAAAATGCATAAAAACATACGTGCGACGGAGAAAGGCGTTGCCACGTTCCTGTCCTAAAACTCACGTACTGCGACGATTTCTGATCAACTTTAGGCCGATCTTAATGTTTGGCGTATACTATACCCACAATTACCGCACAATAGTCCCAACTGTCCCAACATACCTACGTGCAACGGAGAAAGGCGTTGGCAGGGGGCATGTCACGTTTCTGTCCTTAAACTCGCGTACTGCGATGATTTCTGATCAACGTCAGGCCGGTCTTAAAGTTTTGCGTGTATTATTTATTTATTTATTTATTATAAAGTAACGCCGATTAATAGATTTTATGTAGGAATTACAATATTTTGATATGCAAAAAATAAATAAATAATAAAGAAAATATATTCGTACGATTTTTTTTAAAAAAGTAAATACAAGTAACATCATAAAGTATAAATAGTAAACTATTATAAATACAAATTTGAAGAAAAAAGAAAACCTCTGGTACATGTATACAAGTTATTTTGAAAGTACTTTGAAACTAAAAAAATAACTAAGTAAAGTACGTAATAAAAATAAATTTAAAAGTTAACTTTGATGAAGAATATAAACATTTTAAGTATACTTGATTATAATCCAACTTAAAAGCGCTGACAAACAGCTTTAATAAAATAATGTTTGTATGTTGATATTCTTTCAATATTTATCACATCATCAACAGCATAATATTTATTACCAATTATATGCAGGCGATTAATTATGAAATTTAATTCAGCATTTGATCCTGTATTGTTGCAATGGTAAGATAATTTGTTTAATTCCTTTGATTACTGCACAATAAACCCAACTGTTATAGCATCCCAAATTGGGGTGTGTTGTGCGGCGGGAAAGAAAAGAGAAAAAGAGGAAGGATGGAAATTTCTGGGCTATTCAGATCTGATCACCAAACTCGGCAAAAGGCATTTAAAGCAACGTTTCGATTCTGAATGCTGCTCTTACACTAGGGTGATACTGAGATTATCCATCACTTTTTATTAGTAGAAAATTTTTCTAAGGGCCGGTTTTATAACCATCCGTTCGTTACGCTTGATACCATTTTTAACAAATATTCGGAGTACCACAAAACGAATATTGTTAAAAATGATATCATGCATACGGATGGCTATAAAACCGGCCCTTAGTAAACAAAAATGAAAAAAGAGTTACGCACTCATCAACGAAAACATGAAGTGAATGTACCTACATTATATTCTCCGATCGACGTCTTCGGACGACGCCGAAGTTAGTACGCGAGCACTTACCTAAAAAAAGTCATATGCAATTATAATATCCTAATGGTAGTTTGACTGACTACGAATTAATATTACCCACTCTTAAAATTAATGCCAACACTTCCAAGATGTTGCTCATTTCCTTTGGAGCCGTAATCAACTAATAAACTAAATCTAACTGTCATTAGAGAACTAGTTCCTACTGATGAAAGACACTTTGATAGTTTAATGGCGAATAAGTCACAACGCTCGCTTTTAAGAAATTAACACAGTTAAGTATATTAAAATATGAATGTATATATTTACTTTTCATCAAATAATCACAGAGTGTTTAAATCTGTTATGGTTTTAATCGTTTTTAAATGACGATTTATAAATTCGAAGTATAATTATATATAATAAGTCTTGTATACAATGATGGATCTATATCTATATGAATATATTTTTTAAGCCGTAATATTTATACTTATCTGGCGAGTCCATTTTTAAATGACAGTCGTATCCATAGTGAAAAAATACAAAGATTTTTAAATAAAATCAAGACTTTTAAATCACTTCCCGGTAAAAAGTACAGGGCGTTGGTCCATAAAAAAACTACACGTCCTTACTCAAAAAATTGAAAACAACCAAAGTATAAATTTTGTTAACAGGATCTCTAAAGTAAGTTGTTTTTTTCTGCTAAGTTGTTCCGGGATTATGTTAAAAGATAAGTGCTTACTAAACCACAATTTCTAAATATTATAAATTAAGGTTCTCCGTCTGTCTGTTCGCAATAATATCAAAAACTACTGAACGGATTTTCATGCGGTTTTCACCAATAGACAGAGTGATTCACGAGAAAGATTTAGGTATACAATTTGTCAAGGTTTTGTGTAAATTGGTTGAAATATATAATATACTAGCAGACCCGGCCACACGTTGCTGTGGTTAACAAAACACAACGCCATTACCCAACTTTTATAAAATCCACACCATCCGCTTGCCAGCTGCCAGCTGCCCGCTGCCCGCTGCCTGATTGAATATTTTAATTTCTCGGCTTTTCTCTACTATAATAAGCATGTATTATACATAAAAACCTTTCTCTTGAATCACTCTATATGTTGATGAAAACCGCATGAAAATCCGCTGCGTGGTTTAAAAGATCTAAGCGCACAAACATTTTGAGCGACTTCATTTTATACTATGTAATGATATGTAAAGGGAGCGGGCTGGCAAGCGGGCAGTGTGGATTTGATTTGAATGCAAATCTAGAGTTTTATGCCGAGGTTTATGTGATGAAATTTTTGCAAATGTGACCTTCAAAACAGGAAGAAGGTCAACTGTCTACATTATTTGATTTCGAAAACTCTCTGCACAGCCCGAGCATCGCCAAGGACTTCAGCTAGTTATTTATCAATACAAAAGCGGCCAGGGATCCACAATCTGATAAACCTTAAGCAGGCACTATAAAATATAAATATTTTAGTGTTAAATTGTTACTATAAGTAATTAATTTAGAACTCCACACCAATAAGCTCCATTGAAACATTTGGTTCTTATTTTTTAGAAATTTTCTTTAATAAACGCTTTCCTCAACAATAAGAGAGCACTAAGACACTTTCAAAGAAAACGGCTTTGATGTTGCAAAGCTTTCGAAATATTCACACCCATTGGGGATACCCCACTTGCTATCACTGAGCTCGAATTCATCGTATTTACCATAGTACGGTCACTTTTCATGTTACCTCATTGAAGATTGCGTTGTTGTACTAAATACAAAAAATTAGAAACCTTAAAAAATTTTGCTATTTTTTCTTCCTTTATTCTTTTTTTCATACCGAAATTCGGACATCATCAAGGCTAATTAGACTTGCGAGTCATTTAAATTTAGTCTAAGCAAAGAAGTCATATAACATCAGAAAATGTTGCCGTTCGTAATTTTAAATGAAAGTTTAATTTATTTATGATCATTTATTGAGTTAGTTTATACTACATTAGAATATAAACTAATATGCACAATGTAATATTTCATTTGAGAATCTAAAACATTTTTACAGTAAGCATAGGCAGTTCTGTGATTTTGATTTTTTCATATGTGGCAATCTAACTCTACTTAGGTATGTACATTTCTATTAAAAACAATTTCATCCTTAAAGTATTTTGGCATTTGATTTTTCATAACCTTATGCACAAAAATTAAACAAGTCTCTTTTTTATTTGAATCCAATTTAGCTCCTCTCTCATTTAATTAACCCTTGCGTATTTGCCTATTAGTATCTAAGTAGATATTTATTAATATTATTGTCATTTTAAAGATTAGGATAACAGCAATTATATACAGGGTATCCGGAGGTAAAGTGCATTAACTTCAGTAGGTGATTCTACATGATAGTAGGTAAAAGTAAAAAAAAAAAAATTTTTTTCGTAATTCCAACTTTTGGGCAACTTTTTTGGTAAAAAAATTTATTTTTTACGGTGCTCCAGATTTCATGTCCGGGTTGAATCTTTCCCAAATGAAAGACTAAACCCTTCCACACACTTTTCCACAAATGAATATCTAGTAAATTAACGCAATGTAATTGCACTATATAAGAATAAAACAATACAAGAACAATACGTCAATCCACCAGAAACATAATGGGAAAATATTTCACCGACTCCAGATATTTTCATATCAGAGGGTTCGGCTCTGATGAAATCCTAACTGGTCCGATAAATCCTACTGATCCCTCAATATAAATATTTAAAAAATCTTTCGTAATCCTACATGTATTTAAAATGACCGACTTTTGCATTTTTATGTACAAATTTTTTGACAAATCTAATACGCCTAAATTTTGAATGAGAGAGCTAGGTATAATGCCAGTAGCCGAAATAACAAATGGTAATATTTTTATAGTCTGAGAATGCCAAATTCTTTTAATTTCATTTCCTAAATCTGTATATTTTCTTATTTTTTCAGAAACAGTTTTCTGAATATTACAAGAATTTGGAATAGCGACATCAATGATATAAGTTATTTTCTTAATTTTGTCATGTAAAACTATATCGGGTCTATTATGACTAATTGTTCTGTCTGTCAGAATAGTTTTATCATAATAAATTTTATAAAATTCATTTTCTAAAAATGAATTTGGTTCATATTCATAATATGGTACATTACGGCAGTCAATCAAGTTATGTTTAATTACCAAACTTTGGTGAATTATTTTTAAAACTTGATTGTGCCTAAATGTATACTCGGACGGCGCTAATACAGAACATCCCGATATAATATGTTCTATAGTTTCCGGAAAAGCCAAACATTTTCTACATAAATCATCAATTTGATTTGCATCTTTGATGATATGCTTCCTATAATTTTTAGTATTAATGACTCTATCTTGTATGGCAAGCATAAAGCCTTCTATTTCTGCGCTCAACTCTCCAATACTCAACCATTTGTTTGACGAAAATTTGTCAACATATGTTTGGTTGAGATAATTGAAGTGTTTTGCGTGAAGAATTTTATTTGACCAGGAATCTAATAATTCCTGGTTGGTATTTATAAGAATGCTGGCATTCTCGTCGTATAAATTTAATGGTGAAATATTTCTATCTGCCTTGCATATTATTTTGTGCATTTCTGAACTATCAGCTTTCCTATGGAAAAAATTTCTTAGCATTTCTACCTGATTATGTTTTAAAGATGTTATTTTGACTATACCTCTACCTCCTAAATTTCTGGGTAAATTAATACGTTCTATAGCTGAATTTGGATGATGGCAATGAAATTTAGTTAATGTAGTTCTAATTAATCGTTCTAAGCTATCTAAATCTGTATTAGACCATTTAATTATGCCAAATGAGTAAGTTAATAGAGGTATTGCCCAAGTATTTATCGCCTTTACTAAATTTTTAGCAGATAGATTGCATTTCAAAATTTTTCTGATCCTAGTTTTAAATTTAATCCTAATATCATTTTTAATACTAGTATGATCTAATCTATTTGATTGCGGATATCCTAAATATTTATAAACCTCACCCCCTTTCATACTTTCAATTTTGAAATTTCTAAATATACCCTCGTCTCCATCTACAATTTTACCTTTCTCTATATGGATCGTTCTACATTTATCTAAACCAAAAGTCATTTTAATATCATCTGAAAAAATTTTAACTACTTTAATCATTTTCTCTAAATTTGGTTCAGAATTTGAATATAATTTTAAATCATCCATAAATAATAAATGAGAAATTATATTTCTCTCTCTAGTATAACCTTTAATTTTTATTCCAAACTTGCTTTTAATTAACATTTTAGATAGAGGATTTAATGCTAAGCAAAACCAAAGAGGACTCAATGAGTCTCCTTGATAAATCCCTCTTTTTATTGAAATGCCCGGTACTATAATTTTCTTATCTTTCAAATTCAAAAGCAAATCGGTATTCCAAAATGCCATAATTTTTTCCAAAAAGCTAATAATAATTGGGTTAATTTTGTATATATTTAAAACTTTTATCAGCCACGAGTGCGGGACACTATCATAAGCTTTTTGGTAATCTATATAACAAATATGTAAATTACGTTTTTGGGTTTGAATCTGTTTTAGAATTACAGAATCAATAACTAATTGTTCTTTACATCCCATATGTTTTCTGCGACAACCTTTTTGTTGTTCAGATAAAACATTTTTTTCATCTAAATGAGTGTATATTAAATCTGTCAAGCAAGAGGTTAAAATTTTATATATTGTCGGTAAACATGTAATGGGTCTATACTGAGAGGGATTATTAATATGTTCGCTTTTAGGCAACATATAAGTAATGCCCTTAGTTAGAAAATTTGGAAAATTTTGAGGTTCTCTGACAAATTTTGAAAGATTTTTTGCCAAAAGGGGATGTAAAGTAGTCAGACGTTTATACCAAAAATTATGTATCCAATCGCAACCCGTGGCTTTCCAATTATGAGTATTTTTTATAATTTTGGCTAACAATTCAACCGATATATCAGAAAAACTCATTTGTTCAATGTCTGAACAATTGAGTTCTTCATTTTCTATCCACGGACCTGACTCATTATGTTTTATATCTTTACTCCAAATATTTGTCCAAAAATCGCGCATATCTGATTCAGATGGCAACGGATTATTATTATTCGAAATAATATTTTGTTTATCGTCAAGTTTGGAATAAAATATTTTCTCATTTTTCTGAAATAATCTATTATTATTTTTTTTATTATACGTATAATTATATCTTTTTAATCTACTAGCTTTTACACCTAATTTTTGTTTTAACAAATCTAATAAATCATTGATTATATTTTCATTATTATTACTACCAATGCTATAACCAAATTTTCTCCCAATTACATCTACATGTCTCAAAATATTCCTACTTCTATTTCCATTTTTATACTCTATTACTCTAGCTATGCTACTTCTTAAAAATACTACATCATTTTCTAATCTACTCTGCCATTCTGGTTTTCTATAATTATATGATCTATCATCAGAAGACGTTAATTTAACTCCTAACTTGTTACATATAGTGATAGCACTAGCATACACTATTGTATGAAGATCTAAAAAACTAATGTCATCAAATATAATTTTTGGTAAAATTATATTATTTAATTCAGAAATTAATTTAGATAATTTCTTTGACGTATGTAATTTTGGTAATTTTGGTCTAACTGTGGGCTCTATATCTATATATCTATTTATATTATTATGAAGTAAGTTAGCTAATTCTATAATATTTTCATCTAGTAAGTTTAAATTTGCAATGTTGATTTCCCTAAGATTATAAATAACGTCTAAGTTATTTGAGTCTACTGTAATATCATTGGATTCTTCGACTAGAATATTATCTGAACTATCTACGTTCAATGTATCTGATATAACATTACTACTCGTATTAACTTGCTCTAAATTATTTTCTAATTGCAATCTATCTGCTACTTCCTTTTTTATCTGATCTAATGTTACTACAGGAATTAAATTATTTTTGAAAATTGCCCTCTTTTGGTCTGCTAATCTTTGTTCGTTTACTTGGGCAATCGGATAATTTTGTGAGAAAATTAAATGTAATTTTTTCCTATACAATAACATATCTGTTTCTAATTTAGTTACGTAAAAATATGAACGAACGATGAACATATTGACATCGTTCGTCCATTTCATACGCTGCCTAGGAATACCTGCTTTTGTTTTTGGTGGTCTTAGACTATCATTGTTCATCTGTGTAGATGACATAACAGACCGCTCTTCATTTCGGTTGGTTGTAAATGACATATTATCAATTTACAAAACAACACGAAAATGATTATTATTATTAGTTCCTACATTCCAGTAACCAAGCAACTATCGTTACCTAGTAATATCATTTGTTAATTGTCAATTGTCAACAAATAATTTTCAAAATGCCCAAATAAAATATTTTAATTTAAACCTTTTACCTTTCAACGTTACAAATCTATAATATATTATATTTTAGAATACTGCTATCAAAATAAAATATATGTAATTAAATTTACCTTTAAAATATATTACAAATTAATCTCAAATATTATTGTTTACCTTGGTTACTGGAGCCTTCACAAAAGAGATTTTTTATATCCTATTTATTTATCTAAATAACCTATGGTTTACTGGCAGTTTATTTATTACGTAATCTAATATACTTATTTTCAAATATTTATATTTTTTGGGATCAAAACTAATTATTTTCTATCTGAAATAATGAAAAATCAGAGAGATAATGAAATGCAAATGTCTCTATAGCGTTGCTAAGTCCGGCGTGAGCCGCCAGCATTATTATTTTCCGCTGTTACGATACGGGCCAATCATAACAACGCAACCGTTGCCAAAGCTCACGGCAAATTCATCGGGTATGTTTGTACTTCACACTAAAGATTTTTAGTAGGTAGTTTTCTTGTAAGGGAAAAATGCTGAAATTTCGGAAAAAGTTGTTAATATTTTGTACTTCTACCATCATGCAGAATAACCTCCCGAAGTTAAAGTACTTTACTCCCCGACACTTACATATTTTTTGTATGAAGTAATATTTTCTTTAGCATCATAAGCTTTCCAATGCAAGACTGTCTCAAGTTGTAACTTTTTCTAAATAAATTCAAACATTTTCATCTGAGAAATTGATACCGTACAATAATCATTAAAATATATTATTTTTTAATATATCTGCACCACGGTAAAACAACATCGTGGCGATTATTTTAGCTGCAGATAATGAGGTAATATTTTTTGTTTTTATGTGAGAGCAGAGACTCCCCCCGTCTAACTATTTGATTACAAAGGGGTTGGTCCGGGAACACTCCGCAGCCCGCTAGGGGTGGAAAGGAAGAATGGTTTGGGTCTAATGAAAAACGAATGCCTTAAAGGGGAAAGTTTCGGGCGGTTGATTCAGACGGGGATGTCTATAAATTCCCGGATGAATAATTTGATTGGGACGATATTTAATCCACCGGCTTGAAGTTTGGTGTACCTTCCGGCAGATACCAAATTACGCCTGAGCAGGTGAATGATTTTATTCGTCTTTAGACCGGATCTAATGAGACGGGTAAACTGGCCAAACTTGTTAAACGAGAGGAAGGTATGAAGTTTTTCAGAACCTTGACATGTTTTATGGAGGCTTTTTGTACATAGATAGACCAACGAAAATGAGAGAAGAAAAAAAATGATAGCCTGCCTTAACAAACTTGGGAAAATTAATAAATATATTCATACCTCAGTATCTCCGGACACGTAGATACTACTTATGTTCTTAGCGCAAACATGGACTAACACCAATTATGTTATGACTAAAATGACCACCACATAAAGAGTCATGAAATGAGAGCCATTCGAGGTATCTTGAGAGATTGAAAGAAGAGTGAGTAGACTAAACAAGTCCAATCATGAGATGTGGAGCTATGAAATATCCATTCAATTACCGAAAAAAAAAAATCATATTTTATCTTGAAAATTTTCAAATGTTAATTTTTTTTAAAGATGAAAGACTCTCGGGTAAGGCCAGAACAATCTACATCAGAAATGTGTGTACGAAGCAGCACAGCAAGCGGTGAGCTGAGACTTATGCCCACCAGCTGCATGGCAGGCAGGATCGGGAAAGAATGGTTGAGAGAGTCCCTTTGACTTCTCCAGCTGTACTCTCTCGGAACATCGCCTTGCACCGCAGTGGGAGGGATGGATTCGTACGTCCGTCACTCCTGAACACACTGACCCTCAGATTCCTACCCACCCCTCATACCCTTTTCCTTCCCAGAATTTCCTCTTCTTCCTTTCCTAAAAATACCCTCCATACAGCATCCCCAAAGACGACGTAGGCCCTGAGGAAAATAATTCCTCTGTGAATAATTATTCCTGTGTGAAGCAAATAAAAAAAAATCACCTTTTTTAGCTTCTGTTATTGAGCCTTGACATTCTGTAAACAAAATAAAACTAGATACTATATCGTTTGTCACACGATTTAAAGATTTCAAATAAACGGTGTTAGAACAGATTCATTACAAATGTTATTATGTTATGAGTTTGTACATATACCTACAAAACATGGTTGTGGTTTGGTTTTTAATGATATCATTATCACTGACAACCCTGGCAAATCAAGTATTTTGAAATGTTGGTACTTATATTAGTTTTAAGTCTCTAACTTTAAGTCACAGTTGATAATATGTACATATGTCATTAAGCAACTAGTTTTAAGTCAACTATCATAAGTCTTAGTCATAAGTCACTAGTTATAAGTCTTAGATATAAGTAAGTCATTAGTTATAATTACAAATCTTAGTTATACCAATTTTATTGTATATTTACTTGTACAGCGCCCTTGAGGTGATTTCTCACAAAAAAGTATTATTATTAAATTAGCCAAGTATCATTATTAAAGAGTAAAAAAAAAACTTATTTGCATTTTTTGTCTTTTGTAAAGCGCTTAGCTTTAAGTAGAGATAAATACTTACGATGTTCCGAAACCTTTATTTAAGTAGAGATAAATACTTACGATGTTCCGAAACCTTTATTTAAGTAGAGATAAATACTTACGATGTTCCGAAACCTTTATTTATATGGAATTGGATGACGTTTCCAGCGAACATAATCCTCAAAATATTAAAAGGTTCAAGTTACCTAAAATATGAAATAAAATGCAATTTCGCTGATGAAATATTCCTAATTAAATTGAAATATAATATTATTTAAAAAGCCGGCAATATTCAACGCTTCTTAATTGTAAAATTCCCACCTCGAGCTATCTATCTATTTTATTTTTGTAGGGGAGGAAAGTAAGGCTAATTTAAACTTAATTAATAATGAATCTAATAAAACGTGCGTAGGTAGCTGTCTACTTAATAAATTCTTGGTATGGTTAATTTACCGACATAAAATTTAAAAAGACAGCCTCCTTTTAAACGATTTTATCCATTTTTGTATATTCTATGTGTAAATTCCAAGGTCTTCCGGTGATTTTAATCAAGTTTTATTGCTTTAAAAATATGTATTAAGTGTTGGCAATAAGCAAACAAATTTTCATCTCTATTTTGCAATTTTGAAAGATTTGGAAACTGAAAACATTATTTTTGTCCAAGATTAGGCAAATTTATTGTATGCACTTCACCTGGAGTATATTATATTGATTAGTGTTAGTAACTTAACGTAAC
Organism: Limnephilus lunatus; assembly: GCA_917563855.2. Classification (NCBI taxonomy): domain Eukaryota; kingdom Metazoa; phylum Arthropoda; class Insecta; order Trichoptera; family Limnephilidae; genus Limnephilus; species Limnephilus lunatus. The sequence goes on from OU830601.1 coordinate 55,413,418, forward strand.
TTCCATATTAATAAAAATGTGTCACAATCGCCACTAGACCAAAGGAGGCTTGCGTGGGACCGTGGATTTATCGTATTATATTGGAACCGAGTACCTGTGAAATAAATAAATATTTTATTGGGTGACCGGCCAACTAAGAATGACACCAACTCAGAACCACCTCAGAAGAGTGATGATAAAAAAAATATTTAAAAAATTGGTTAAATAGGTTAAGTTAGGTTAGGGTTACCAGCTACTTTAAAATTATTTTTTACAGCTTTTAATGACCTTTCTGAGGTGGTTCTGAGTTGGTTTCATTCTGAGTTGGCATTGAACCGTTTTATTGCTATCTCATTCTCTCACAGGCTAAATCCTATAGATGTATGTATTTGTCTCTTTTTAGTGTCAGTCGCTTCCGTTTCATCGAGTTTTAAATCATAACGGTGCTAAAAAAAATTCGCTTAAAAAAGTACTTAGTCTACATAATTACGTATGGTACTGTTTCTTTTCTTTATGGATCGCGTGACGGAACTGACTGGTATATATAATGATTTTATTTTTCATGGTTTGGGTAACTATTATGATGATTAATGACAATCATGAGTAGCTACTTACCGTCGAGCAAAAAACAGCTTAGCGTCAAACCTTTTCCACTACTTGTTGATCATTAATCAAACCGTAAAAAACTCGTAAATGCGGAATAACAATAATTATTACTCTTTATATATTTTTTAATCTCTGTAGAAGTAAAAGGTTGAGTATTGTGTTTTTTAAATTAAACTTCTTTTTGCAATAGGAGGCCCCGAAGAAAATAATTCTTCTAAGGGGCCTATTTAATCTTTGGGGATGCTGTGTGGATGGTATTTTTAGAAAAGGAAAGGGAGGATGTTCTGTGAAGGAATAAGTACGAGGGGTGAGTAGAAAATCGGGGGTCAGTAAGTCCAGGAGTGACGGATGAATGATTCCATCCCGGCGCGGCGGTGCAAGGTGATGTTCCGAGGGTATAAAGGTATCCCTCAACCAGTCTCTCCCTATCTGGCCTGCCACGCAAATGGTAGCAGACGCGTCCTCCATCAAGACCTGGGCAAACCTCACCCCATGAGCCCGGGCACCCGTGCTAAATCACCAAACGTAGCGAACCAGGGGTGATCTATGATAGAGGTGTTGGTTATCCCACAAATGGTTTCCGGGTGGCGGTATCCATACTACGTATTGGACCACATTTTTTTTACAGATAACGGTGGTTTGTTTTTTTTTGAAGCTGCAAAAATACTCAAACGGTGAGCTCTCGCGTCATGAAATTTGCAACGTACATTCTAAAAACGTATCGTTTTAAGTATACTTCGAATTCTATTGCAGTATAATGTAAGTTTGGAGTCTCTCCACCCTCGCGAAGGTTTCTGGACAATACACCTGAAAAGATTTTTTGATAATTTAAAAAACTCTTACGAAACTGTCAAAAATGACACAATTTGAGAATGACATTTAGCAAACCATCGATTGTCCAATCAAAATTCAATTTTTGAATAAACTCTTTAAATTAATGAATTTAATCGAAATACTCACCTGTGTTACCAACCAAAATCGAGTACTTTGGATCTAATGCAAAAATATGTTTATTTTAAATAGGTACCAATGTTAGGTACCAAATTTGATTGATTTTTCTTCTACTATACAAAAATGAATGTTTGTAATATATTATGAAATATGTCGCAATTTTTTTTACAATTGAAAAATTGTAAAAAAAATTGCAATAGGTGGCACGCAGACTGTTCAAAAATCTGAATGTACGGGGACTGAGTATATTGAACGCGGGAGAAGGGAGGGGATCGCGGGAGGGGAACGGGACGAATGGGAAAAGACACGTAGGGAGAAACAACTTTTTTATTAGTGACATGCCGGGAACTCGCTAATATGTCATAAGTTCGAGCTGGACTTATCAACTACTACTCCATAATATATCAAGGATATAACATACAGGGTGTAACAGCACTTACCCGAAAGATTTTAACCAGCGATGTTCTATTATAAACATTAAAAATATTTTCCATCACACGTCGATAGTAGCGCGGTTATAGCATAGCGATCACTTGATAAGCGTTGCATCTCGTTCTAGCAGCACGGTAACACACGAAACTGCGCGCATATCGCTCAAACCCATCGCAACGCGATACATCCTGTAGAAATGGGATCAGTAGTAACGTGTGATGAGAAAATATATTTTTGGTTTTTACAAGTAATGGAAAAAAATATCATCGGACAGGAAATGATATCTATATTTTTTACTCCAAATGTGCTCAGGAATCGCTAGTTAAAATATTTCAGGTTCGTGCTATTATACCCTGTGTGGTAAACTATTTTCAGCTACCATTAACAATTCCATCATGAGTTATATAGCTGTAAAATACCATTTTATTTGACCAAAATAATACAAGACGCCAAATGGTTTGTTTTATGTTTTGCATAAATTCGACACTTAGTAAATGATGTTGAAACTCACTCGAAACCACCAGTAAGCTGCAAGAACTCTCAATCGGTGAGCTCAGACCTTATGTTTTTTGCATTGCACAGTCTAAAGACGGGAATTTCAAGATTAATTCGACGATTTTCAATTTTCAACTTCAATGAGCTATGGAACTTTGAAACATAAATATAATATTACGTATATTGTATTTAGGTACATAACTATTGAAAATGAGACAAGACGTCGAATTATATGTCCCATATTTGTCGTTGGTTGAAGTAATTTTATTTATTAAAATGATTTTGGGCAAATAATGATGTTAAAACTCGTGAAATTTCTGGTATTAACAACTAGCGACTGGCAATATCATTAAATCACGAAATTTTTTATTATGTTTTCAATGTTCACACTAAGCCTAAGTGCATTGTTAGGTGAATCAGGATTAGTTGAGGTTGCTGATGCGTAGAAAAAGGGGTTTCAGCACGGAGGAATGGGAAGCAAACATATAATATTTTTTTATCGTAAATATTCAACATTAAACTTTTAAGTTAGAAAAAATATTTGGGGCTAGAATCGTAATCCGTTGTTAACTTCGCGATAATGTGAATTCCTTTGCAAACTTTAGAGCACAGATGTCGGGTGGGAATGCTGTTCTACCGGTATTTCAATGGAAGATGCTCCAAAGAAACCCGTCATTGACACCTTCGGGAACAGTCGGGAAACACGCCAAACGCGCGCCAACGAGAACGGGTCGCTCCTACTCGTTCTCGAGTTCAACAGTTCGGCTGTGGAACGATTTGTTTGTTTCCTCCCACCTACAACATGGGTCTCTTCAAGAACCTTCTTCTCTACTTCCTTTCCACAAAAAAAACCTCCGCACAGCATCTCCAATGTGCCATAGGCTCAAAGGAAATTATTTTCCTCAGGGCCTCCTGTGTGAAGTTAATGCAAAAAATTTATATAAACTGTATCTTGGAAGATATACAGGTAAGTAAACTTAGTATAGTATATTTATGTACCTCCTACATCTGTCGCTTCACAGGAATTTACCAATGAGACGGGCATTGAAAAAATAATAAAAATTATTACATTTTATCAAGATAAATAAATAAATAATGACATACTATCTCAAAACTTATCTTTTGATTTTTATGTAGCTTTTTATGTAGATACTTGAGAGGGATTTAAGCAATACCTGGCTATTCTCATCTAGTCACCAAACACAAGTTTCGATCACGAATATGAAAGACTAAGAGAATTCACCATTCTTAATATCATAAAATTTTAATTGTAAAAAAAAAACAGTAATGCGCTCACCAACATAAGTGTGAGTGTACAATCTATTCTACTTATGTCCTGTATATTCTCTCCTGTTAATATATACATATGATAAGTACTGGGACCTGTAGTCTCCAGTACTTATTAACCTTATAAACTATAGTATGCTTGATTGAAAGACTTAGGTTTAATAAAACAGTTACTGTTTATTGTCGTATTGTAATTATAATAATACTTCTGAGTACAAACACTACAAACGTCATTTCAGGCTGACGGCTAGTTTTAATCTGAAGAGCTCCTGGAAAACTAAAGACATCGTAAATCTACCTTCGGCACAACTCGGCAACGAGACCATGTGACGCGGAGAGTCCACAGACTACTATGGTAAAGTGTGTTTTAGATCATAGACTACTTTATCAGCTAAACAAATAAATTTGAGTGCAGTTCATGCAGATTCAATTAAGAACGTCTGTAAGATGAAACAAATCCGCGAATATTACATTACAAAAATCCGGTAACAACCAACCCCTGGTCTAATTATTATTTTACTTGAAGGGTGTAGGAGGGGGTGCGTAGCTAGTTACGAGAACTGGATTGATTACAAGCCGCCATGATTGCTTTATGGGTAAAAAATGGTTTTCCCCTTTTGGCACAATGGCAGAATTCCGAGGGGAAAACCGCATATTATATTATAATATTAAAATCTTGAGTAAAAGCGAGTTTTACCCCAAACTCGACAACAATTCGGTATATTGGTTAGAAATTTAATTCAGAGAAGTTTACGAAAAAAAAATTTTTTTCATACTTTCATGAAATTTATTGATGCTTTATTTGGTTCACTTATTTGAGACAAAAATGTAGATAGCATAATTTTTTTTTATTACATTAGCTCCACATAGTAGGCCCTGAGGAAAAAATCCTTCAAGGCCGATGTCATCTTTGGGAATGATCTATGGAGGGTCGTTTTATGGAAATGAAGGAGATGTAGCTCTGGGAAGTAAAAAGGTACGAGGATTATTATTTTAGAACAGATAAACACTAGATATAAAATGAAATGGATGTATAGCTCAGTTGGTAGAGCTGTTGCCATGAAAGCAGAAGGTCCTGGGTTCGAGTAACAGAGGTGCCATGTTTTTCTGATTTTTAAGTCTCTAGGTTTTTGATTGAGTTCCGCTAACATTTTCTTAATTTAATTAAATATTACAATTTGAAATTTTACTCATAAAGTTAAAAATAAAACATTAAAAAATATAAGTAGAGCCAAAAAAATTATGCTCATTTTTATTTAGGTATTTTTGCTTTTTTTGCGTTAGCAAATATTGGTCAAAATGGGAGAAAATAGGTACTTTATACGATCGGAAATCACAAGGCAATATTATCTATATTTCAATATTGGCAGACTGGTCGAAATTACCCGAAATAAAAATGGCTCATATAAATTTCGCTTAAAGCAGGGATTTTGACGTGGGGTAATGTATAATGGATAATACCAATTTCGCCTGTGACACTATTATTTTAGTATGTTGTAAAATGTGTCAAACATCTGCGTATTTTTACGACGTCTATCGATATGAAACACTGACGAGATAGACAGGTAGAAGTGTATTAAGAATTGCCCGAAGTTAGTCCAATTTGTCACTGCTTCTGGAGAAATTGTTTACTGTTTTCAAATGTCAAACGAATACGCTTCCAGGTATTTTTTGTTTGTTTTAGTGGTGGTCCAACTGTCCGAGACAGCGTAACTATGACATCTCTAGTTCGAAGATTTTTTTCAGGCTAAAGGAAAATGAGGAGGGGGTGAAGGTGAAGGTAAGGGAAAACTGACTTTCCAGATCTGGTCACTAAGCACAAATAAAAGCAAGAAAAGATCTGTTTCTGATTATTGATGCTGCGATTATTTTCTTTAATCAAACAAGATGCATACATGCAATGTTTTGTTTTGTACAGTATTTTTGTACCCTGGTTTTTGCGATATTTTGTCTGAGGCCTAGAAAGGACTTTTTGTGAGGTGCAACTTGCATGAGCGAGACAGCGTGAAGAGAGATATAATGCAAGGTTTTCCAGTCCTCTTCGGTATCACGTCATCGTGGGGTGAGGTTTGTCTAGGTCTTGACGTCGGAGTGCGTTTGACCACCCACTTCATGACGGGCCGAATCGGAAGAGACTGGTTGAGGTAGACATTTTGACCTTTCCAATCGGACTCTCGGAACATCGCCTTGCACCGCAGCGGGAGGGATGAATCATACGTTCTTCACTCCCTTACACATTGACCCCCAGATTCTTACCCACCCCTTATACCCTTTTCATTCACATAACTTCCTCTCCTTCCTTTCTATTAAAATGCTTTTCACACAGCGCGGCATCCCTAAAGATGATTTTATTTTCCTCCAGGTCCAACGTGTGGAGCCAATGTAAAAACAAAGAATCACCTATCATCCGAGATAATTACGTTACGCTAATTGTACTCCTATCTATTGACTATTATTCTAGTATTTCAAAATGCAAAGACATCAATCACACTGACTAAGCTGGCATAATTAGTTTTCTTTAAAGCGGTGTAGGGTGTAGACCACACTTCAGTGATGTGAAGTTAGGTACTTAAGTAAGGGTTTCATCTCACAAAGTGTGCATATTACTCACTTATTTATCGGGAGAGCACGTCTATCAAAAAATAATTAAGAACTGTCATATCCCGTTAACAGCTCAACATCCAAGGGAGAGGCAGCATTATATTAGCCATTTTACCATCAGGAAGTTTTGCGTGGGTAAAATCAGAGGACTTCAAGCTTTTGTTAATTTTTGTATTCCCATGTAATTTGGATTACATGGGAATACAAAAATGCAAGCCACGCCAAAAAAGGTTATTGATGTTAGGAAAAAAATGTTTCAAGAGATTTCAAAAAATTGTATTGCTCATAATTTATTTGGTTGACCTTTTAAATATTTTTGTCGCATTCGTCAAATTTAATGTACAGAGTGTTAAGCAGCGTACCTGACTTACTTTAACCATTGATTCCTGACTAACCGATCAACCCATTAAATGCCTACTGGATTTTTAAGATGAAAGTTGGGAAAAAATATCACCGAAGACCAACAATTCATTAACATTTTTTATTCCAAATAATGACAGGAATCACTGATTAAAAAGTAAGTCAAGTACAACCCTTAACAACCTGTATATATATATTTACATTCATATGTATACAACAGTTAACAACCCTCTTTGGCTAATTAGTGCATATAACTTTCCATGAACTATTTTAACTCAGATACGTTTTTAGATTTTGACGGCCAAAATCATTTTCGTTATCTGTTTTCGGGGTGTTATCCCGTGTTGCGCTACATCCTTCTTTAATGAAGGAGGTAGCGCAACACGGCATAACACCCCAAAAACAAATAACGAAAATATTTTAACTCAGTTTCTATATTAGTTTAATGTTTTCACGTACACGGTTGTTTATCAATTGCATAAAATTTTCACCACGTTTATTACTAAGGCTGATTCTGTACAAAACGTAATGAAATGGTATTCATTGAATTTTTATTATAATTGCATTAATTACATGCTTAAGCTACATACATGAGTGTTACTGACACTGGTATTTTTAGGCATACGGCTCTTTACAGCTCTGTTGTAACCTCTCTATAACGTAACCGAAGTGTGAGAACGTCAGGTTAAAAGGAGAGATCTCAGAGGCGTGATCATTATTTATGCTGCATACCTGTGCTTATGTATTATTCCTGCTCGGCGGAGTTGAGATATCGCCTTGTTTTTAAAGAGAATATTTGACTGCACAAAATAATGAAATAAACAGAAAATAATTATTAACTCAGGTAACAGAAGTCATCCAATTCATGGACCTGCCACAAATGCTTAAGTCAGGTAAAGTTATTAAAACTCATTTAGATTTATTCACATTGGAACTAGAACCTACCTCAGTTTGGTGATAAATTTTAATCTAGAAGAGGGTCTTCTGTTTATTATTAAAATTCAAACCTTTGGCTCATTTCAGATCTCTAAATTTCCAACTGTGATTATTTCATTTGAACTTTTTGACTGGTGTAAAGGTAGACGAGATTGGCTTCTGTACGCCAAAAATGACCCATCTTATAAAAAAATGGTTTACCTAGTTGGTCAATGCCTAAGTGAAATTGAAAAATAAACTTTATGAGTTGATTCTACAAATCTTAGAAACTACAAACGTAAGTATACCTACTTTTATCTAAGAGACTTATCTCAGGGGGTTATTCCTGATTATTTCCATCAGCTTTTCTGGTATGCTGGGTATAAATAGCCTCGCGGATAGAAGGGAAACCGCTTTGCCGATAACAGCACATAACCTTCTGAACGACCATATCCGTGTTCCTGATATATTATGTGATTCAAAAAGAAAGTTTAAATTTATAGGATCAATTTTAAAAAATATAAGGGTTCCATCGAAAAAATATTTATTAAATATTAAAATACACAATTTGGGAGTTTATATCTTTGAAAATATTATCGTCCAAATGTAAACTTTCGCGTTCGCGGCATTCATTTAATCAAATAGTAAAATTTCCTATGACGGCTCGGCAGTTCGGCTCCGTGATGGCTGCCATTTTGTGACGGATATTTTCTTTTAATTGTGCCAGGGAAGTCGGATTGTCGACGTACACTTTACATTTGAGATAAAATCACAGGAAAACATCCATAGGGGTTGAAGTAGGACTACAACGAGGCCAATTTATGTCACCTCTCCTGGAGATCAATTTGCCAGGGAAAATTTCACGTACTCGCGGCAGAGACGTATTGGACGTGTGTGACGTTGCTCCATCTTGCTGGAACAATGTTTTTTTTTAGAGCCAGTAAAGTTTGTAGGGGTGCAGTTTTAGGTCTTTTTGTAAAATGATGTGTAGTGATGATGTATGCACATTTCAAGCACTTGCGCGCTTCCGAATCGAAAGGTTTGGGGCGTCACGAAAAGATCGATAAATACTCTCAATGTTTTCTACCATTCTCGATGACGATGATTTTGGTTTTGCCAGCGTTGTACCGATCTCTTAAAACTTTTTGACCCATTTTCGAATGAGAGGAATGCTTGGCGAATCATTTAACAGTCACCGAATCACAATTTTTGTAAAACTTACGCACGCACAACGCGCGGTCGCTTCCGAGAAATACTCCATAGTGACTGAATTCCCAAGAACCAGGCTACTGATTGACATACCCCCGTGTTCCTCGGAAAATTTGCGTTCATTCAGTAAAAAAAAGAAATATAAACTTTATTTTGGGACACCCAGTATTATGTGATTTAAAAAATTGAGTTTGATGTTCCCGACAATTTCGCAAAGCGCGTGCGTGGGAATAGAACTTTTGTTTTTCTGAAATGCAGAACTAACATACCTTTGGTAATGCCGCTGAAAATGCAGAACTATTGGACGAAAGTGGTATTTTTTTCCTACATGAATACCGCATAAGAGTCCCAATTGCTTCCAACCTTTTGGAGCCCAATTGGGGCTTATTTTGAGGCTGAAAGGAGTGGGATGAGGGAGGAGACGGAAAAAGGAAGTTGGTGAAGTACCTGGCAATTCAGGATCTCATCACCAAATACGGTTAAAGCCATTCAAGCAATGTTTCAATTCTGAATGGCGGTCTTACACTAAGATAGTATATTCCTGATAGTATCTTCCACTCAGGAACGTGCCACAAACATAAGATATATTATTTTAAAGATATATTATTCATAAGATATATTATTTATCAATTGTGAAGTAACACAATTCAGTTAAATAAAATTTACATGCGTACGCCGGGATTTGAATCCATGATCTCCGAATTGCTAGTCGACACAGCTAAATTAAAGTTTTAGCATTATATTGTCAAAATAATTATTATAAGATAAGATAAGCAACATTATTTACGACTAGCTCAAACAAGATGCGTCCATAAAAAGTTTAGATAATAAAAGTTTTAACAAAAATATATTCTTCAAGCGATTGAATATTTGCGAGGCTCTCAGCTAGTGTCTCATATATCAGCGGTTAAAGAATATAATACAAGTACACGAACATCGACAGGGTTGTTAGTATTAGGGGCTCAACCCTCCCCCATCAGGAATATATGAATCGGAACACCGGGTAATAAATCTTAAGACCTGAGTTGCCGGGAGGTATTTATAGTTCATACCTTGCTGCCGCTGCGGGTACCTACTAGCTACCCCTATCTACCCCGTACCTAGTGTCTAACCCTGCATCCCGGGATGCTAGCATCAACCCCTCTGCCTTTTTGTGCTCCTGTGCGAAGAAATGATAATGGCACACTTAGAGAAAAACAAAAATTTTAACAAAACAAAAAACGACTTCAAAAAATGCACTAAAAATTAAAAAAAAAAATTTTCGTACGATTGTTATTTTTGGAGTCGGTGTCAGCCAAGGTAACTACATACATACATAGGTAGTTATAAGTGAGATGTGGAGATCTTGGCTGACACCGACTCTAAAAATAAGAATCGTAAGAAATTATTTTTTTACTTTTTAGTGCATTTTTTGAAGTCGCTTTTTGTTTCGTTAAAATTTTTGTTTATTTATTGATTTTTATTGACAAGCGTGCGTAAAGAAGTTTTACTTCAAAAAAAGGATCGTCGAAATCTGTTGACATAATATAGAGTTATTCATCCATTTGTCGCTCACATACTTATTGCAAATTTAAGACATATATGGTTTTCTCATGGATCCCATTGTATTATACTTTTATTATAAGACAATATAAAGTTATGTTCATAGCAGTAGTTTGTATGTTTGGAAACAAAAAAAAAATTGGAAAAAGGGAGGAAAAAAAACCATTAAAAATATTTGGTAAGTTGTTGAAAGTGAAATTAACGTTAGTTTAAAAACAATATATTGTTTTTAAGGAACATTTTTCTCTTTCGGGTTATGGTTGTAGCTTACAAACCAGGTAGATATTTTCGTTATTTGTTTTTGGGGTGTTATGCCGTGTTGCGCTACCTCCTTCTTTGGCCGACGTTTAGGACAGCGTTGCAGTGTCCATCATCAGGACAGATCCGGCAGATCCGAAAAATGTGTCACACAGCGCAACACTGCATAACACCCCAAAAACAAATAACGAAAATACTTTTGGCCGTGAAAACCTAAAAACGTATTAAGGTAGATATGTTCCAGCAACACCCTAACGCTAATTAAAATACTTACAGTATATAAGTCTAGAAGAATATTAAAAACATTAAAATCTTCATTATTATCATGCAGTAGGTATTTGGCCAAAGGTCTAGTAATAATACAATTGAAATGTAAAATTAATATGACATAATAAAATAATAAAAAACAATAATTCATCAACTCAGTTTTTTCTAATACCTACTGTATATTGAACTGTATACTGAAAGTATTGATTATACTGTGTGTCATTGCATAGGTACAACTTTAATATCTCAGAGTAAATTATTACTTTTTTGAATGGAATTAAATAATAAATGCATATGCGTCCCTACTTTTCTCCACTCTTTCTGAACACCTTCAGACGTATGTATAGGTATAAAATATAAAATTCCCCCTCCCACACTAGTAAAGTGTATCAACTCTGAGAAGAACAAACAATAACGAGATAACTTAATAAAAAGAGCGTGCAAAGAGTGGGCGAATTGCAAGGATCATTTTCAAAAAGTTCAACGTGCAACCTACTTTCCTAGAATTCAGTGCCTTAGGCAATTTGAAACATTTATTTCTTATTCAGGAAGACTTTGGCCATTAATCCATTTGCCTAATATAATAGTGTTTTGTACCTACTACCTACCCAATAAAAATAGTAAAAATAGTACATGGCAAAACATGTGCCAATAATATAATTAAATTAACATCTGAATAGTTAATGTAACAGTATTAGTTAAAAGTAAAGGGTAAAAAGTAATAAGTCAATCAAATAACAATATAAAGTAAAAATGTAAGAAATTAATTAGTTGAAGGTGAAATGTATAAACTATAAATATCAAAAAAGGGATAAAAACTACAAAATGTATTGAATGTAAAATATAAAAAGATAGGTATAGAATTATTTAATACTCTTAGTAGGTGACAAAAATATAAATAATTCAGGTATAAGTCAAGTATCGAGAGAATCGAAGGTATATAATAATGATCGGTAGGTTTTATGGATTATGACAGTCGGATACGATAAATTTAACATTGTGCAAGAATTGGCTGGTTATATTATGATTTCATGTTACGAGTAGGTACATTATGATTACTTGGTACTTAAAGACAAATTTTGTTTCGTGACTTTTATATGAGAACAGACTACTGGCACTACCGGTGTTAAAATGATCATTACCTAATCTGTGCAAGGGATTTATTATTGAGTTTTGTTCGGCATTCGTGCCAGTATTGTTGCAATAATAAGGTGATTTGAGTTGAGTTGGTCTACTAGGTACACAATAATTTATTAAAGAAACTTTTCAAATCAGTTATTGTTTATTTTAAGGTAGTTTAACCTGCGAGTCTTATGTTGGTAATAAAATTAAACGGAGAAACTTGATTTAACAAAAGTGTAAAACAGTGGTAGAATAACCTTCGTTAGTGCAACACGTTTAAGCAATAGAGAAATATTTTTAAACATTTCATTATAGGTACATCTAGCCAGACCCACCCATAGCCAGACTTAAGGATAATCACTTTTTGGGTATATTTGAATGCACCCATTTACAATTGTAGGTAGAAACTCTTTTGTTATTATGGACTGAACTAAGCTGAACCCTTAATAAAAATGTGAAAAATTGCCATAATTATTTTTAAGTCTCCATGCCATATATACAACACTGTGCACTTAGCAACGCAAAAATAAAGCGAAATACCCGATACGAATTGGCCCCCTTTATTGCCAAAGATTCCCGGCGGGGGATGCGAAATTAGCCCAGGGTTGGAAGATTGTCCAGTGGAGGGTGACAGCCCCCGCACGCGGCGCACCCCCCTCATTAAACAGCCCCACCCCCGCTGGAGCCTTAAGCTTTATGCCACTTGTCAAACAGTGACGTGTTCGGATAAGCCGTGGTGAACTGGGACCGGATATCTTAAAGACAAATAATAATGAATTGTTGAAAAGGGTATAACTTGTAAAATGTCGTGTAGGATTTTCGTATTAAATAAAAAAAGGGTGATACAGGCTTACGGTATTTAGTAATATGGATATCTGATCCTTTAAAAGAAGTACATGAGCGATTGAGAACAGTTTTCAAAAGCTATCTTAGGAAATAAAAACACTATACACTAATAATACACAATAGAGGAAAAGGGTATACCTACTTCATTATTGAAATATCTTTTGAAGTAGGTATAAACATTTCAAGGTAATATTTAATAATTGAATAAATGACGTACTTATACTTATAACCGGTTTTGGTCTCCGGTGAGATTTTTAATATATTTTTTGTTGTTTCTCTACAAAAATAGTCGTTGTTTGGCAGTTGGGGCGGGGTAAGAGGTTGGGCAGTTACTCGGCTGAGTGACCGGTGATGACAAGCGGAATAATTTTTTGTTTGTTTTTTAATTTTAAAGATTAAAATTTTGAAAAAAAAGTCGTCGAAAAAGTCACCGGAGACCAAAATTTCATTTACATTTTTTACTCTAAATAATGTCAAGAATCACTGGTTAAAGTAAATCAAGTACATCCCTCAACCCTGCTTTGCTTTATTTACGTTATTGTTAGGTTTACAATGAATATTTAAATTTGGACCAGATGTCACTACTATAGGAAGCCTTAAATTATTCTGAATCTAGGGAACCAATTACTTTTCTTTTTTTTACATGAGCTCCACACAGAAGGCCCTGAGAAAAAAATTCCTTCAGTGCCTATGTCATCTTTGGGGATCCAGTGTGGAGTTATTTTTAAAGGAAAGGAATTAGAGGAGAGTTCTGGGAAGGAAAAGGGATTAATGGGTGGGTAGGAATCTGGGGTTCAGTGTGTCCTGGTCATCCGCCTCCAAGACCTAGACAAACTTCAGCCCATTAACCCGGGCACCCCGGCTAAATCACCAAACGTAGCGAATCACTTGGGGTGACCTATGGCAGAGGTGTTGGTTATCCAATAAAGGTTCCCGGGGCGGCGGTACCCATTCCCGCCTCCCAAATTGTATTATTGCGGGAGCCCAGCTGCTTATGATACATGTTTCATCGCATATTTCCTTAACCGTTCGTGCCATAGACATATGAAGATTAGTAGATCTGCCCTAAGTGATAAAAGCTTATTATTTCCCCCTCCCATTGGAACCATTCCATTGGAACCGGCTGGGATCGAGTATGGGTTCGCGTTAATCTAAAAAATGTGACGTCATCATTCTTCTGCGAGCCAGCGTCGAGTACTCATCGGTACATTTTACGAAATAACACGGTAAAAACAGTGCCTTGTGTTTTGAAAACGTGTAAAATAGAAGTGAAAAAGAGATTAAACCCAATTGTCGTATTACATTCCATAGGCAAGCATTATTTTAGACTATTTTAAGCTAATTCAGATCACATAATATGATCGTTTTTCAAAATCCACTATCACTCGAGATACATGGCGTGTGCCCGTCGTTTTTTACTGGGGTAAGTAAATTATGAAACATTTGTAAAAGTGTCTTAACTGAATACCTCAGCAAAATATTGAACTCGACTTTATAGGCGACCTTTCTTTGCTTATTTAGACTTCGCAAAATTGTTCATTGCGCGGCGTGCAATTCGCGCTCCCATGTAAAAAGGTCTATTCATTCAAAAGCAGAGTTTTCTTTTAAGAACTAAATGGTGATTTTATAGTGCGAGATGCCTGTATACTGTCAGATTGAGTTTTGACGAATCACATATCACCAAAGCCACCTTCCCACTCTTCGTCCCGCTGCAGTTGGTTTCTACACCTCACCTTTCTGTTCTGGTCTATTAATATTCATATGTCTATGGTTCGTGCATTAAACATGAACGACTATAATCGACAATCTTTTAAGGTACCACTTAACTGACATCTGTTGAGACACCTAAAAACTATATTCAAATATCTATACTAACGATATCTGTTGAAGGATGTTGAAACTAAATGAATAATCCTATATACCATAATATACAACAATGAAGGCCTAGTACCTATCTATAGTAAACAGTTGGAGGTTGTAATACAGAATACGGTCCTTCCGGTTCAGTATTAAGATAATTGAGTAGAAAGTTTAATGAGATCGGAATTGGATCAAAAGTATAAATACACAAGATGGTGCTGCAAGACAAACTTGGATACAAACTCAAAGAAAAATAAACAAGGAAATTTAGATTAAAACGGTCGGTTCTGAAAATAACTGCCAATGTACTGACAACAATACAAAGACAACTAATCGAAGGAAATAAGCCGGTGACCTGAATAAAGTTTTCAAATAAGTTTTAATATAATTATTGACCTGTCCGTGTTCTAACAAACGAGAACTTGTAAATTAAGGAAAGAAGTTTTATTCATTGGTAGATTTCCGGTAAATTATAACAGGAAATTCTGAATACCGAATTATATCAAGCATCCGATTTACTTAGTCAGAGAAAATTATTTATTTAATAATAGTAATGATAAAAATAATAATAATAATTTATTTCACATAAAATTAAGCCAGTCAAATTGATAAATTTTAATTCATATCAATTACATTGTTTAATTATATGACATTATTTATAGAAGGAAAAAAAATTGTTAATTATATATTCCTCATAGAATCTTGAATTTAATATACAATTTTGTACTTTTAATAAAAAGAATAAGCGAAGAGAAAAATAATATCTAAAAATACAAATTCAGTATCGAATGCTTATGTTTAGCAATAGATATATTTTAGGTTATTTAAATCGCTTGCAAAAATCGAGAACAAAGACATTCTTCAAGCGTGATTACAAAATATCATAATTAACATGGATGTTTAAATCGCTTCCAAAAATCGAGAATCAAGACATTCTTCAAGCGTGAATACAAAATATAATAATAATATATTATAATTCAATATTATAATATATAATTATTATATTTTGTATATATACATCCATGTTAATTATGATATTTTGTAATCACGCTTGAAGAATGTCTTTGTTCTCGATTTTCGCAAGCGATTTAAATAACCTAAAATATATCTATTGCTAAACATAAGCATTCGATACTGAATTTGTATTTTTAGATATTATTTTTCTCTTCGCTTATTCTTTTTATTAAAAGTACAAAATTGTATATTAAATTCAAGATTCTATCAGGAATACATAATAATAATAACTTTAATAATAATAATAATTAATAGCTAGAGAGTAATAGAGTATAAAAATGGAAATAGAAGTAGGAATATTTTGAGACATGTAGATGTAATTGGGAGAAAATTTGGTTATAGCATTGGTAGTAATAATAATGAAAATATAATCAATGATTTATTAGATTTGTTAAAACAAAAATTAGGTGTAAAAGCTAGTAGATTAAAAAGATATAATTATACGTATAATAAAAAAAATAATAATAGATTATTTCAGAAAAATGAGAAAATATTTTATTCCAAACTTGACGATAAACAAAATATTATTTCGAATAATAATAATCCGTTGCCATCTGAATCAGATATGCGCGATTTTTGGACAAATATTTGGAGTAAAGATATAAAACATAATGAGTCAGGTCCGTGGATAGAAAATGAAGAACTCAATTGTTCAGACATTGAACAAATGAGTTTTTCTGATATATCGGTTGAATTGTTAGCCAAAATTATAAAAAATACTCATAATTGGAAAGCCACGGGTTGCGATTGGATACATAATTTTTGGTATAAACGTCTGACTACTTTACATCCCCTTTTGGCAAAAAATCTTTCAAAATTTGTCAGAGAACCTCAAAATTTTCCAAATTTTCTAACTAAGGGCATTACTTATATGTTGCCTAAAAGCGAACATATTAATAATCCCTCTCAGTATAGACCCATTACATGTTTACCGACAATATATAAAATTTTAACCTCTTGCTTGACAGATTTAATATACAATCATTTAGATGAAAAAAATGTTTTATCTGAACAACAAAAAGGTTGTCGCAGAAAACATATGGGATGTAAAGAACAATTAGTTATTGATTCTGTAATTCTAAAACAGATTCAAACCCAAAAACGTAATTTACATATTTGTTATATAGATTACCAAAAAGCTTATGATAGTGTCCCGCACTCGTGGCTGATAAAAGTTTTAAATATATACAAAATTAACCCAATTATTATTAGCTTTTTGAAAAAATTATGGCATTTTGGAATACCGATTTGCTTTTGAATTTGAAAGATAAGAAAATTATAGTACCGGGCATTTCAATAAAAAGAGGGATTTTTCAAGGAGACTCATTGAGTCCTCTTTGGTTTTGCTTAGCATTAAATCCTCTATCTAAAATGTTAATTAAAAGCAAGTTTGGAATAAAAATTAAAGGTAATACTAGAGAGAGAAATATAATTTCTCATTTATTATTTATGGATGATTTAAAATTATATTCAAATTCTGAACCAAATTTAGAGAAAATGATTAAAGTAGTTAAAAATTTTTCAGATGATATTAAAATGACTTTTGGTTTAGATAAATGTAGAACGATCCATACAGAGAAAGGTAAAATTGTAGATGGAGACGAGGGTATATTTAGAAATTTCAAAATTGAAAGTATGAAAGGGGGTGAGGTTTATAAATATTTAGGATATCCGCAATCAAATAGATTAGATCATACTAGTATTAAAAATGATATTAGGATTAAATTTAAAACTAGGATCAGAAAAATTTTGAAATGCAATCTATCTGCTAAAAATTTAATAAAGGCGATAAATACTTGGGCAATACCTCTATTAACTTACTCATTTGGCATAATTAAATGGTCTAATACAGATTTAGATAACTTAGAACGATTAATTAGAACTACATTAACTAAATTTCATTGCCATCATCCAAATTCAGCTATAGAACGTATTAATTTACCCAGAAATTTAGGAGGTAGAGGTTTAGTCAAAATAACATCTTTAAAACATAATCAGGTAGAAATGCTAAGAAATTTTTTCCATAGTAAAGCTGATAGTTCAGAAATGCACAAAATAATATGCAAGGCAGATAGAAATATTTCACCATTAAATTTATACGACGAGAATGCCAGCATTCTTATAAATACCAACCAGGAATTATTAGATTCCTGGTCAAATAAAATTCTTCACGCAAAACACTTCAATTATCTCAACCAAACATATGTTGACAAATTTTCGTCAAACAAATGGTTGAGTATTGGAGAGTTGAGCGCAGAAATAGAAGGCTTTATGCTTGCCATACAAGATAGAGTCATTAATACTAAAAATTATAGGAAGCATATCATCAAAGATGCAAATCAAATTGATGATTTATGTAGAAAATGTTTGGCTTTTCCGGAAACTATAGAACATATTATATCGGGATGTTCTGTATTAGCGCCGTCCGAGTATACATTTAGGCACAATCAAGTTTTAAAAATAATTCACCAAAGTTTGGTAATTAAACATAACTTGATTGACTGCCGTAATGTACCATATTATGAATATGAACCAAATTCATTTTTAGAAAATGAATTTTATAAAATTTATTATGATAAAACTATTCTGACAGACAGAACAATTAGTCATAATAGACCCGATATAGTTTTACATGACAAAATTAAGAAAATAACTTATATCATTGATGTCGCTATTCCAAATTCTTGTAATATTCAGAAAACTGTTTCTGAAAAAATAAGAAAATATACAGATTTAGGAAATGAAATTAAAAGAATTTGGCATTCTCAGACTATAAAAATATTACCATTTGTTATTTCGGCTACTGGCATTATACCTAGCTCTCTCATTCAAAATTTAGGCGTATTAGATTTGTCAAAAGATTTGTACATAAAAATGCAAAAGTCGGTCATTTTAAATACATGTAGGATTACGAAAGATTTTTTAAATATTTATATTGACGGATCAGTAGGATTTATCGGACCAGTTAGGATTTCATCAGAGCCGAACCCTCTGATATGAAAATATCTGGAGTCGGTGAAATATTTTCCCATTATGTTTCTGGTGGATTGACGTATTGTTCTTGTATTGTTTTATTCTTATATAGTGCACTTACATTGCGTTAATTTACTAGATATTCATTTGTGGAAAAGTGTGTGGAAGGGTTTAGTCTTTCATTTGGGAAAGATTCAAACCGGACATAAAATCTGGAGCACCGTAAAAATAACTTTTTAAAGAGGATAAATCATATTTTGGTATAATAATTTAGATTTTATAATATAGTAATTTAATAATGTAGGCCTCATTGTGTGGCTTTCCCGTGCTGAGGCCCCCATTTTATGATACAAAATTCAATAAGATGAAGTATGTAATAAATTTTAATAAAATATGAAAAGTCTGTAATGAAAAAATAAAAATCGGTATATATTACGAGTATGTGTGTGAATGATGTGTGTTTTGTAATGGTATTGTATGTAACGTGTATATGTTTATACTATTACTACATCGCCGTTGGCGCTAACAAAATACTGTATAATAATAATAATAATAATAATAATAATGTTTATTTCAGCCGAACAGAGCGGTGAGTGCAATACTCTGTCAGCCATAAAAAAGTATACATTAAATAAAACGGATTTAACATATAAAAAATCAAATAACATAAAAAAGATTAAAAAAAAAAATATATACATCTACATATTTAGTACGTAATCGTATATCTACTACGGGGGCTTCAGATGTATTCTCCATGTTTGGTGAAGAGGCGCGCCCTGCCACTGGGCCACGGCCTGGACGAGAGTGTTCTCCGATCTTTGGTAGCGCTGACTCACCCCGGCTATTCTGTGGCGCATCAAGGCGGCGAACCCATGTACCCTTCCTTCTGCGAACATCTGCGAGGCACTGCATCGCCAAGGTAGGCCGAATAGCGCCCTATATGCGTTGTTGTATTGTACTCGAAGTGAGTTCATGACGCCTTGTGAGTATAAAGAAAGAAGTTAGCAGTTCACAATGCAGTGCGGTACCTACCCTGATGTATGGCAGTAAGGCATGGAACTGGCAAAGGAAGGATGGAAGTAGGCTGAAAAAGTAGGTGATAAAACCATGTATGATCGTTTGAGAGATTTTGAAGATCCGCAAAGAATGCAAGGCCAATGTAAGCGTAAAGAATAAGATTGAGAAAGGGACGCCCAGATGGTTTGGGCATGAACGATGAGAAAAGTGTAGGAGGAAGACACAGGACGATCAAATGAATCAGATACTTGCGTCGGGCCATGTCAAGAGTTGATAGTTATAATCAGAGTATGAATAATAGAAGAACACGCGTGAGACGTATATGAAGGTGAATGAGGCAAGAAGTGTGTGCCAAGACCGAAAATAAATGCTAAGATATTTAAATAATAAAATATTGTAATAATGAAAAAAAAATTACATATAATTTAAGCAAATAACTTATTTAAAGAGGATAAATCATGCTTAGTATTTATTATTATTATTTATTATCAGCGACATTTTCCATACATCTATGTGCGAATACATATTGCCCAAGTTTGGTATTCTGCGTAGTGGTATATTGAAATGGGACATTGTCGTAGTATTGCCATAATAAAACAGTAGTACTGACTTTGTATTTCTGGCTGGCACATTAAAATTTATGAGCGCCAAGACTTCAGAGCTGTTAATTTTATTATGCAAGATTTTAAATAAAAACACTACATCAAAAACAGTTCTTCTAAAATTTAAATATTATTTATAACACTTGGTAGATGTGGAGGCTAATCCAGAGGCCTTTTAATTTTTTTTAAATATCTTATTTTAATAAAATAAAAAAAAATACTTAGGTACATATTTTTTTAAAATTTCTTTTCGACTATTCTTGGGTCTGAGCAAGAAAAAAATAATTATGATCAACCGTATTTACTAGTATAGTTGTATCAAGTTTTTATTTAGTAACTGTATTTAGAAATTATTTTATTTATTTTTTAAAATTCTTATTATAAGAACCCGCTAAACTGCCAATGCTGATTGTTAGCAGGTCAATTTCACAATGTTAATTATAACTTTAAAACCACAATATTGAAAATTCATAAAAAAAATCAAGTGATTACAATGGCATAAAATACGTAGACAGATAGCACAGGCAACATATTCATCAGCACACACACACACTCAAAGGCATACGACATAAATAAACACGCTCATAATATTAGAATTTATTATTTAGTATTTTCATTACTCTATTAATTTAGGAAGCTAATTTATTAATGGTTTTCCCGAATATGATTAATAATGATGTGATAGCTGGTTTATGCAGGAAGTACTATGCTTTATTATATTGTTAAATCGGCTGATGATGTTGGTTATTAATTTAGTGGCTTATTGGAGCATAATAATGGCGTGGTTTTCGGACTTTCAATAGCCATCAGTGAAATAATTCTAAGAGGTAATTCGAATTAGAAGCGGGTGGTGATTCGCCGAAGCTTGAAATTTATATTGCAGGGATTATTTTGTCTATTAGTGCGCTGGCGCAAATTGATCAATAATGGTTAAAAAAGGAGAAAACGTAATTGAAGTGATATTTTAACGGGGAAATTCGCAAAGCTCTTACTTGGTTTCTATTATCGTAAGTGAGTGCAAGGAGAAAAGAGATTCCAATGAAAATTTTCTAATGCAATTGAATTTCAAATCAGAAAAGGCATAGAAAGCAAGTAACATTAGCTTTTCACCGCTAAAATGGCTTACATTATTATAGAGCACGTTTTTATGCTTTTCTACTTATTATATAAAGAAAAAAAGATATTGATGTTAATTGCTTCGTCAAATAATTATTTTTTTTTTAAATATATTTGTAGGAGTTTAATAATGAAACTTTAAAAAAATATCGTACTGTTGGTAAGAA
Organism: Limnephilus lunatus; assembly: GCA_917563855.2. Taxonomy (NCBI): domain Eukaryota; kingdom Metazoa; phylum Arthropoda; class Insecta; order Trichoptera; family Limnephilidae; genus Limnephilus; species Limnephilus lunatus. The sequence continues at coordinate 55,435,037 of OU830601.1, forward strand.
AATTAAAATAAATAAGTCATCTCCATGTGGCCTATTCACTATTTGAAAATGACCTTAATGCTGAGACAGCTATCACAATTTAAAAAAAACTAGCAGAGCTTAATTATCAAGTAATTGTTAGTTGTTTCACAGAATTTTAACAATTTAATTCAAGTTCTGGCAAAGTTCCGTTTTTACTTCATTGTTATTCAGTTGTTTCACAGACCTTAAATAATAATAGAACTATCACAGAAGTTGAATTTTAACTTTGAAATTTGATGAATTGCTGAATTTCTGTGAAACAACTCGTCGTAACACTTGTTAAATTTTGACATAACTATTATTTACTTAACCTAAAATTAGTGGCAATTTAACATGGGCCCAGATCCACCGATCTCTCACGATTATTTTTTTAACATGATTATTACGTCTGGACACAGAAAATAGGTATCAGAGTAAAAAGAAATGACACTTTTTATTAGTGTAAAATAATTAAAAAAAAATCTATCTGAAACCAAATCCTAATTCCACTTTTCCATGGCTAGCGAATGCAGTTATTTATATGATATTAATGTCAGGTGTCACAGCATTGTTGTTCTAATACAAAACTAACTGGTTACTTAACCATCATATCATTTCCCCGCAGAGATAGGCAGAGAAGATGAACCGCCACACGATTCCGTCTTAAATCAAACTCCTTGTTTCAATCGCATTAATTTATCGCCACATACTTTCTCTTAGGTTATTTTGACTCTTCTGCATTACTTGAAATGGCTTTTGACGTACAAGTTGACCAGATCTGAATAGCCAGATACTTATCCATCTTCTACTACCAAATCCTTTCAGCCTCACAATATTCTACACAAATTGGGGATGCCATTATCCCACCGGCTCTGAGCGGAGAATTGATTTTATCAATAAAAAAAATAACACAGCGTAAACCAGGCTATTGACTGCATCTAGAGATTGCCCACTCTCACTTTGAGTGTCCCCTTTTCACTAAATTATGAAAAAATTTCACTGAAATATCAACACACAATCGATATCAGATTTTGTGAAGCGCGTCGAAGTTTTTCAATTTTGCTGGTATCATTACATAGTATAAAATGAAGTCGCTCAAAATGTTTGTGCGCTTAGATCTTTTAAACTACGCAACGGATTTACATGCGGTTTTCACCAATAGATAGAGTGATTTAAGAGAAAGGTTTGTATGTATAATACATGCTTATTATATTAGAGAAAAGCCGAGAAATTCAAATATTCAATTCAGGCAGCGGGCAGTGGGCAGCTGGCAAGCGAGTGGTGTGGATTTTATAAAGGTTGTGTAATGGCGTTGTGTTTCGTTAGCCACAGCAACGTGTGGCCGGGTCTGCTAGTATTTTATATTTATAGTGTTTTACTTATTATTATTGCTAACTAAAATAAAATGAATCAGCGTGTACCATCTCCAGGTTGTTTTATTAATATTTTGTATCATTTTACATAAGTGGGCAAGCATTGTAATTATTCTGGAAATCACTGCAAACATGTGGGCAATCACTGTTAATTTTTTAATTAAAATTTTTTTTTAAATTTTTTAAATTTATTATATTTTATTTGTATCAGATTATTGGTTTTTTTCGGCTACCACACTAGGCTAATGCCCGTGTTGTGGTAGTTATACATTTAAAAAAATTTACAGGAACTAAAAAATACTATTCTATTGAAGCAGATAATAAATATATTTAATACATATTAAGAAATACAAAAGTAAGTGAAAAATAAAGAAAAAAAACAGTTTTAAAGAAAAATGGAAGTACAAATGAAAATGAAAATTATGAAATACAGAAATTAATAATAAAAATTTTGTGTTACGAACTAATAATGTATTCGATACAAAGATGTAAATTAAAACATAAATAAAAGTAGGTCATAAATTAAGAGAGAAAAAAATAGAAATAAAGAAAAATAGAAATAAAAAAGTAAATATAAATTTTGAAATATAAAAAATAATAATTAGATTTTTTGTTCCTTTAGTCATTGTGTAATATAGTCAATTGAAGCATTTGATAGGTAATCAAGTAAATATAATTGTTTTTATTCTCGAATCATATAGTAGATAGGACCTAAACTACACACATTCAAAGTCAAAATGTCGTTAAGCGAGCAATAATTACCTATTTTATCCATTCGTAGATTATTATTTTTTTTGCGCACACTGGTTTGTCAAGCAGATTTATGGGTTCTGGTGCCAGGGATCTTAACCGCCCGACCACGGAGATCATCATGTCGTGCGTATTAAAATAAAAATATAACTTAAGTGATAAAAAAATGCAGCGAATTTAATAAAATTAATATCAAATCTTGTAGCATAACCAGATATCTGATCTGTCACTTTCATATTACAAATTAGTCTTATATAAATGCCAGGTGTGTCAAGAAACGCCGAAGGTAAAATAAAAAAGACCCTTGGCAGGCAGAAGGCTAACAGAGGATTTGTCCTAAACGCGCTAACGTCGCACATTTTCGACATTTAAAATATTTTAATTCGACAATTTGTAATGCTAATCGGAGTGCCGACGCAGTAAGTAAGTTTAATAAACCTTTGTCGAGCAGTTTTATAGCGGGTGGACTACCCCATTGGATTATCCTTATTGAAGGGCGGCGGGCGGGATTGGGCGGGAAGGGCGGATTGCTGCGCGCTGTAATTCGGTGTTGTACCAGGGTGGCGTAGAAAAGGGCGGGTGTTAGTGTACTGCACGGGGCAATCGTGTGACAGGTAAAGGGTCAAGGGTGGAAATCGTATGTTATTATACTATCAATTTTACATTCTAAGGGTGAGGAAAGACACCAGTGGTGTTCAATGATATTTCATTAAACTTTTAAAAATTTATAAAGCGTATTTACTAATTACGGTGGTCGGCTTTTGGGGGTACTAAGTGTTGCTCTACCTCCTCCTTTAGTAAATATTTCAGGGTGCCCATCATCAGAGCAGATGTCTTATTAACACGGCTTCTTTTGATCGTGAGAATCATAAATAATACAAACATTTATGTTAATTTTGCTGAAAGTTAAGTTTATTTTGAGCTAGTGTTACTGTGGCTTCATTAGTTTGGAGAATTTTGTGAGCTAGTGTTAGTGTGGTATCCAAAGTTTAGGGAATCTTATAAGCTAGTGTTACTGTGGCATACCCGGTTTAGTGAAACTTATAAATTAAAGTTACTGTGGCATCCCCAGTTTGGGGAATATTATGAGCTAGTGTTACTGTAACATCATGACAATTGGGAGGACGTTCGAAAGATTAAGTAAAAAACTGACTGATGATATTCCAATGATTCGTTCACTCAACAAGATGTTTTAAGGATAGTTTCGTTGAACCATAACTCACTGTTGTTCTAATGCTAAGAGCATCTCATTCTCTTGAGTTTTTTGTACTTTAGTTGTATATCCATGGAAAAAAAACTAATACGAAATTTATTGGGAGATTTCTATTCGACTACAGATTACAAACGTATTACGTAGATACACACTATATATATATATATATATATATATATATTATAATCTTTGAATTGGCGGCGTGAATTTGATTTGTAAACAAATCTACGTTTCATTCCGAGAGTAATGAAACTTTGCACATGTGACTTTCAAAACAAGAGAAAGCCCTTAAAGCGGTATTTTCATACTTTTTGACTTTAAAAATAAGAGGAAAATTATTGCCTACACCTGATTTCAAAATGTTTTGCATAAAACTCTTTCTTATTGAGGCAAAATTCTTTCTTATTGAGAACTTGGAATCATTATATCTTGTCGTGTACATATCAAACATATAGTTAATGGAGCTTTATAATAAACAAATCATTACTATTAAATGAAAAAACACACTTTGTAAAACACCACTTTATTTGAATGAATAATTACTTAACAGCCAACCAGGTTTCGCTTAGCTCAAGCTTCATCAGGGCTATTATATTAACTGCCTAAGTTAATATAATAGCCCTGATGAAGCTTGAGCTGAGCGAAACCTGGTTGGCTGTTAAGTAATTATTAATTCAAATAAAGTGGTGTTTTACAAAGTGTGTTTTTTCATTTAATATATAATGTCACACCACAAAGTATTTTCTTCCTTCGATAAAATCATTACTAAATACTCGTAGATTAATTCATTGTAACTAAACTAAAAAATTGATAACGTACTTTTTTCATGTATTTTTTGTATTTGAAATTTAAAAAGAATGTAATACGTATATGTCTATATGCTTACACTATATTTTACTATTTTCGTGTTTTTTATTATCTTATCTTGTCTGTATCTTTTATATATTACCCAGTATTAGACAGTCTATCTAGATTATGCTTAGACAAATTATCTAGTTTCTATCTCTATAAGATTAGGTAAAAAAGTTAATAATTATTGACTTTTTTTATTAACTATTTGGGCGTGATGTAAAAATTTGTTATTGGATTATAACCTAATTATTATAATTTTTTTTTCTTTAATGCATGTAATGTTATTAATCTGTAAATGTTCCTAATAAAAAAAAAAAAAATAAAAAAAAACGCGCAACGCCAGGGACATCAGCTGTATATTATGAGACTTTGGTTTTTACAAAAATCTACAGTATTATTTGACATTAAAAACATTAGAAAGGTCATGGTTTATCTGAAATTTACAAAAACTACCCCACCCACTTTTCCCAACCGTTAAAGCAAATTAAAGCCAGAGCAACGCCGGATGTTTTAGCAAGTTTATTATAAAAGTTTAATTCTTTACCATTGTACGCTGAACATATTGTCAAAAGTGCTTGTAAACAGGAATCCGTACAAGCGGACTGAAAAAATAAGCATTTCACAATCCAAACTAGAGTTTTTTTATAAATACTAATAAAAAAATCAAAAATTCCTTTGTAAAAATATCAACCTTAAATTAAATGAAAGTCAGTGAAACACAATTTTACTGGTTATTTTTTCTTAATAAAAAGAGAGACAAAATTGTTTGTAATATAGCTGGCAGGTTGCGGGACTTTGTGTTGTGTTAGGAAAAATTAAGCATTTCCCTTTGGATGCCCGTGTTATTATGAAGGTAGAAACATGTGTACATTGTGTAAGCTCAAATATAAGGCATAAATATGATGCGGTTTGTACTGAGAAATGTGCCAGATAACGTAAAGTAAATAATTTGTTTGAAATTTATAAACTGGAATTTCATATCAAACAATTTTAATACCAGTGACTCTAAGTAAAATATTTTTAGTGCATGTTTGAAAATACGAAAAAAACAAATTTCGAAAAATTAAATTATAAACAAATTATTTCTTGAGCGTCCAGAACCAATGGGATGCGTCCTAATTGTGGAGGGTCTTTTTTGGGATAGGAAGAAGAGGAAGTTTTGGGACGGAAAAAAGGTATGAGGGGTGGGTAGGTATCCACCGATCCGGCCTGCCATGCAGTAGGTGAGCAAATGCGATCGCCATCAAGACCTAGACAAACCTCACCCCATGAACCATGGCATTTAACATTAAAAAATATATAAAAACAAGTAGTGGCAACAACAAATAGTATAAGTAAGTACATACAACTCGTGTACATTGAAGATTTATAACAATACTTATGACAACAATTTCAAATAAATATGCACGAGGTGACAAACGAGTTGTCACGTTGGTACAGGTTGAAAATAAATAGAGCAAATAGAAATATAAAAAGGCTAAGGTGCAGTTTTACTACTCGTATTTGTGACATGCGCCAAAAGATAGTTGCTAAACTTACTGTTTGCAAGTGATGTTGAAAATGTCAATGATCGTCGTTATAGTTGAGTCGCTTCTTTTTTTGATTAGAGCTTTCTGATAAGCAGAAGTTCTCGCTTTCGGAGCATAAAAAAAGTGCACCGGATCTCCCACGAGTCTAATACTTGTTAGAAACGAATAAGTTAACGTCTTTCAACGTAGGTGGATTCAGTATAATTCCAGAGATGAACTTGAAAAAAATATTCAATAATATTTTTCGAAGCACTGGGATGGATACAGAAATGGATAGTACGTATATTATATACCCAGGGGATGCATAAAGCTCCGTAACATATCGACGTTTTTGTGGTTATTAATTATTTTTATTAATGGACTCGACTGGACTTGATTTTACAAAATAATAAGGCGAAATTAAATAAAAATGTTAATTATAAGAATAAAGGATGGAATTTGAAAGCAAAGAAAATAGGCAGAGATAAACATAAGAAAATAGTTTTAAAAATAAAAATAATAGAAATGACTATTCATGTCAAGACTTGGCTAAAAATAGAAGTGACTAGTCGTGTTAATACTTAGCTAGAAGTCAAAATATGTATAATACTTCTTACCGACAAAAATCATTCAGACCTCTATATAACAAAAAAACTTGACTTGCCTTTATTTCACCAGTCTATACAATCTGGACAATGGATAATTATATTTATAATCAGTTAAGTGTTATTTAAGTAAGAGCAGTTCAATATTTCTGAGTCTACGGGAAGGTATATTGAAGGGATGAGTTGTACTAAAAAAGGTGAATCAATAACATTTTATACATTTTTTTTTTTTTTTTAATGTTCTTTATTCAGTCAAGTTTATACAATATTACAGAAAATGGGTAATTTTTTGGCCATCACACTAGGCACATGCCCGTGTATAATGTCACACCTCAAATTATTTGCTTCCCTCGAATTTTTTTAAAACATAGTTTGTATTAAAAAAAAAGTTTTTTTATATGCTCTACAGAAGGACATCTTTTTGAATTTATCGACATTTACTTTCAAGCAACTAATTTCACGCCAATCATTGAATCAGTTAATATCTGATTGGAAAAGAAGACAATGATGGTAAATAAATAAATATTCTGTTCCAATAATATTGCATAATCTCTACTCCTGTTAAATTTAATACACTTAACCCCAGGATACCTTACATAATATTTAGAATATAGACATCCCCTAATCTGACTCTGCTTGTCGGAAGTTTCCTTGTAAGTTTATCCCTGTACTTATCAAGGCATCGATTAGGGCGGACAGGCAATTGAAGGGCGGGCTGAGGGTGGCTGCAGGGGTGGGCGCAACGCGGGGGGAGGTGGTGTAAATGAGACTGGGATATAGGGGATGGTCTCATTTGATTGCTTACTGCATATGTGACTAACCTCACCCTGTCTCGAAGGGCAATTTCATCAAAATGATTGACTGCTTGAAACGAAATTGGGTGTAAACAACTACTTGATACGATATAATGTGTAATGAATTTTCGTGATGGGATTTCATTGTGTTGCGTATCTAGAAAATACTTCACTTCACCGTTACGTCTACAATCCATTCAATACTGTTTCATATCTTATCCCTTTTGCGGATAAAAATATATAACTTGTTATTAAATGTAAATTCAATTAGTTTGATGGCATAAAAACCAATACCTACAACGCGTCCTGTTGTAAAACATTTGTTCATATTTATTGATATTTGTGTCCATTTGGAATAAATTTCGACAATTTGGATAATATTTACACAATAGTAGGCACACTCACTATCGCCCTGATGAAAAAAACCTTTGATAATTTGAACACTGTTACCTCGAGGGTGCTCTAAAAATATGCTATTTAAGACCACAATTCAAAATAAAAACGTTGCTTGAAACGATTTAAGCCATTTTGGTGACAAGATCTGAATAGTCAGGATCTTCCCCATCTTCCTCTTTCCCTATCTTCTCCCCCTTTTTTACCCTTCAGTCTCACAACTTACCCCTATTGAGGGTGCCACATTCTCAGTGGCTCTGAAATCAGTAAATGGTTAATTAAATTAAATTAAAAATTAAAATTAAATCAGCCGTTGAGACGTTTGTGTGATATTCAAATAAAATGTATTAATTTATGTTGGTACATAATATTAAAATAATTTTTTTACAATCGCACATATTGCATATTTTACTAAATTTTGTACCATTTTTTTATACATTTTATCCCAGCGTTCTTCAATCTTTTCTGCGGGCCGGAAAAAAAATGAGAAATATGTCACGGACCGGCTGATTACTAATACATAAAGAACGCGAAGGTAGATACTAGGGGTGTCCGATGAAAAATATTGATGCAGATTCTGGTGAGGAGTCCGATGAAAATTGTCAATTGATACTTGTAGCGCCCGACGGAAAATACCAAGAAAAATCAAAGCAGATTCTAGGGGTATCCGTTGGAAATTGCCAATGTAGATACTAGGAGCGTCCGATAGATTAGGTGTCTGATGGTAAATGCCAATGCATATTCTGGGGATGCTCGATTGAAAATGCCAATGTAGATTATAGAGGTGTCCGATGATCCGATGGAAAATACCAACGCACGTTCTACATATATCTGGTGGAAAATGCTAATGTAGATCTTAGGTGTGTCCTATGCCAAATGAAAATGTATGTACATACTAGGGTTGTTTTATGGATAATACCAATGCAGATTCTAGGGATGCCGGATGGAAAATGTTAATGCAGATTCTGGGAGTGTCTGATGATAAATGCCAATGTATATTCTTGGGGTACCCGATGGAAAATTCCAAGGGATATTACGGGTTTATCCGATAATCGGATGGAAAATACTAACGCACGTAGTAGGGCATCTGGTGGAAAATGTCAATATATGAACATACTAGGGTTGTATTATGCAAAATACGAATGTATATACTAGGGTTGTCCTATAGAAAATAGGACATCCGATAGAAAAATGAGCTTTGGGAGTAAACGTGATTCGTATGGTTTATTTTTTAATTTGCATTTCTCATTTATATCATCTTGAAACCGGTAAAAAATGTGTATGTCTATAAATCTGATTTAAACTTTGGGTTGCGGAAAATGTATAAAATTTATACACTCTTTGAATATAATTTACTTGAATGGATCGATTTTTTTTTGTCAGTTTGGATAACAATTTTACATATTTGAAAATTATTTTTATGCTGTGTTATTTGAACCATACCAAAGGATTATTTATAACATTTTATCGAGTGTTTGAAAAGGGTAAAATTTATAAATTAAGAAATCAATATGCGTACGCTCTCTGGAGAAATTTAATACGTTTCTGATTCAAATTAAACATGAATTACCTAAAAAGGGATGTCTGTTTTTATGAGAAAAAAAATCGTTTTCCTTTTTGTATTTGTTCTCATATTTCGTGTGTAATTCTTCTTATATGCCTACAATAATTATAACCGAATTACTTTCTAAAGGCATGAACGGCATGAAGCATGAACGTGCATGAATTTTTAATTTATTTATTTCCACCGTTGCATTGGTTCAAACAAATTTAACTGTGGGTTTCAAAAGAATCCAAAAAGACTAGGTATTTGAAAATTCACAAGCCTCAGGTGATACTAAATTGGAAAAATGGTGCCCAATATTGCCAGACACCAACGAAATGAAAGTGCCAGTATGTACTAAAAAGTTAAAAGGATTGATTTTTTTACGCAAACATACAATTTTATACCTACATTGAAAGTTACACGAACGCAATATTTTTTCTCAACTGAAAATAGTCTGAATAAAATTTTGTTATAAATGGAATGATTATAAGTAATTTAAAAAATACACACGGTAGCTTCAAAATGATAATAAAAAGTTTTATCTATTATTTAGATTTTCAGTTGCGATATTTTAGTATATATATTTTCAAAATTCTTTTCAGAATTATACATCTCACACTACCTTCTGACAGTTCGACAAATCTGAAGCATGGACGATCGATAAAACCCTACATCAATCCGATATTGACCAAATCCGCCGTCTACGGTCAGTAATCAATATTTGCGATCACGGTCAACAATATTCGGAAGAGATATTCCGACGATAGCTATCAATATACGGATTTATTTGGTTAATGTCGTTCGTAATGCAAAATTATTTGCTTATGTAATGACTGGATTGAATTAATGAAACTTTTAGAATAGAAATAAGTCGTTTACTCGATTCATAGATTTAAATAATTGAAATAAGACGCACCTATTTATTCCGTTCGATTGCTAAGAAACTAAAGTGGTTGAAATGTGAATAAATACCTGATTAATTAATTAATTCCTGTTTTGTGTCAAAAAGTAAATGCGGAGTGCCGATGGATATTAAGGATAGTATTTCAATTTGACATTTTTACGTAATTGATTGGAGTTTGGCGTTTCGGAGTGCGAATTCGTGGACAAATCCGCTAGTGTTGCCGGCGTACATCGATTTCTTGTTTATTCCCTGACATTATCGATTTGGCTATCACAGTGAAACCGTGCTAGGGGTTTCGATATGAAATCATCGAAAGTAAAACGTGTCGATCCGATATTGTAAAGTTATCGATTTCACCGTGCTAGGGCTGGTAGATAATCTATGTATCGCCCTGATGAAGGATCACAGAATGATGCTCTGGCGAAGGATTGCGTTGCCTTAATTGTTACCTGAATTGTGATTTGCTGCTATACCGGAATAGCCACGAACTTTTTAACATTTCTCTTCCTAACACCTTCCTTAAGCTCGCAATACACGACATCTTTTTTCAGCCCTATTCCAATTAGAGAGAAAAGTCAACATTTTTCGCTTTACGTGATGGCTATTTTCATCTATATTTTCATACCTACGATTTCAGTTGGCATTACAACAAGTAGTATGGTTCATGTGTTAATTGCAGTGATAACAATTAAAATCGTATATATGAAAATAGAGGTGAAAATAGCGATCGCGTAAAGCGAAAAATATTAAATTTGGCCTTTAATTGGAATCGGGCTGAAAAAAGATGTCGTGTATAACGGCCATTACTCCCTCCAGACACTCGGCAACTCCGGGCAGTTGGGACTCTTATGAGTTATTCTCATGAAGAAAGAAGGTACGTCAGTAGGTGTTATTTAACAACTCAAAATCAGTTTCAATTTTCTGTACCATTTTCTTTTTTTTTGTACTTTAGTTCCACACAGAAGGTCCTGAAGAAAAAAAATCCCTCAGGGCCTATGTCATCCTCGGGGACGATGTGTAGGGTCTTTTTCGGGAAAGGAAGGGGAGGATGTTCTGGGAATGAAAAAGGCATAAGGGGTGGGTAGGAATCTGCAGGTCAATAGGTTCAGGAGTAATGGACGTATGAATCCATCCCTCCCACTTCGGTATAAAGGTCTCCATCAAACATGATATTTGGCAAGGGCGTTGGTTAACCAATAAATGGTTCACGGGCGGCGGTACCTGTACCCTCCTCCCACAAAACTCCCCAAATTGAAAAATTGAACCGCTTGTTGTTAGAAATTTTTAACGAATTTAGTACCAATTTTAAAAATGACACTTAAATTTGAATTCTTTGAACCAGGTTTCATACAGGACTAACGCATAGAAATTAGTAAGTTTGGTTGAAGCCTGAGATATGTATATGCAAAGAAATGACAGATTTGCTGCACCGCTCTTTACATGCACGCAAGTATATGAATATTGGTAAGAGCGGTATCAAAAAGTATTGGGCACTTTAAATTCCCTTTGGCCAGAAGTATTATCAAGTTGCATCCGTCGAATCGTTATAGATTGCAATCTTATAACAGATGAGCTGTTTCCCTCGCAATAGGAGAAGATCCTTGCTCTGTAATCTACAAAGGTATGAACCCGCATACATATTGTATGAATGGATACTTTCCTGGATTTTCTCTTTTGCTTGCAAGAGTTATTCAGTTTAAAACTCCCTAGTTATACAGGCTGCTTCAAAAGCGAACGTTTATCTAATTTTTTTTGGGTGGAATCATTTAAGTACATTATGCCCTGAGTTCCTGAGTTCGAGTATCAATTAAAAACTTATATTTTATCTTGTGTCTTTCTATGTTTCACTTTTTAGCTTTTCAGAGTGTTAAATAAGTACATGCATGACAGAGAGTTATCCTTAATGCACATGTACTTCTTATGACCTTGTTGCTTCAGCTGCGGTAAACATCTATTGACCACATTCGTCCGTGGTAGATACTCTAAGCCAGTGATCCTTAACGGGGGCGCCTGGCGTTTTAAAGGTCTGGGGGGGGGGGGGGGGGATTTTTAGCATTAGGGGGCGCTGTAAAAGTTACTGCGAGAGGAAATTGACAATATAGAAAATAAGCTCATTCACGAGCTTCGCACACTGATTCATTGACGCACTTTCTTTCGGTGCAACGATTTGACAAGTTCTGTTAAATAAATCACACTTTCATGCAAAATTTTAACTGTGTTTTATTTATACTTCTCACCATTCTGGGGGGAAGGAGGGGGGGGGGGTAAAGGGGGCGATTCTTCTAATTCTCTAATCTCTCAGTTTCGCCCTGGTGAAAGAACACCATTTCGAAACGAAACGTTGGCGTTGCTTGAAATGGCAGTAGCCGTGTTTGTAGAACAGCCATTTACCTACAAACCTTACTATTATCCATCCCCTCTTTACTCCCTTGAGCTTGATACCCCCATTGGGGATGTCATAATCCCGATTTAAGAGTCCCAATTTTCACATAATTAAAGTAAAAAAAAATTGTTTACTAAACTTAAATGTTCATATTTCGTGATTCTTTTGTGTGCCAATTCAAGATTTCTCAGAACTCATTTGAAGTACAAGCAAAGCCTTAGCCAAAGATAATTAACAGAGCGCGGAGCGTAGTGAAATCTTGTTTTGACTTGACCGTTTGGCATTTAATCTGTTCGTAAATTTGTATGTTCTGGTTAACTTTTACTAGGTGGCTAACTTTGACTATTTGCTGACTGATTTGCGTCTTCGAAAATCTGCTGCACCCCAAGGTTCATAGAAAATGCGTTTAACAAGGTTAGCTTATCGAGAAGGTAGAGCGGTGATTGGTTAAAAATTCGTGACGTAGCTTGCAGTCCATGTTCCACGGGGAGATTCGCTGCAATACAACTGGCAGTGTTTTACTTCAAGCTACTTCAGGCGTTAGAAATTTAAAAAGCTGCATGACGAGTTTTTTTTCTAAATAGGCCCGTACCTGCCAAACCATCGGAGCGTCCCTTTCTTAATCTTACACATTACGCTTACATCAGCCTTGCATTCTTTGCGGATCTCCACGTTTCTCACGTTCGTACATGGTTTTACCACATTCACCTCAGGGATCTCATTTCTACAGCATTAAGTCTACTTTCATCCTTCCTCTGCCAGTTCCATGGCTCACTGCCGTACCTCAGGGTAGGTACCAGTACTCCATTATGTAAAAAAAGTGGAGTTTCTTCGAACAAATTGTGGGTGAGCGCAATACTCTGTCTGCCGTATAAAAGTATACATCTAATCATAAAATTACATTTTATTATTACGTAAAATTGAATACAAGATCACCAATTAAAAATTCAGAAATAATTCAATATGAAATAGATATATTTTTTAAATTAGAATACCACGACCGCCTGACCCCAACTAACCCTATTGAGGAAATTCTTGATAGATTATCTTAGGTAATCTTAGCATAAGAGTTTCTGATCAGAATTTACAAAAAATATTTTTTTCATCATAAATTGATAATTTGGACTTGTGTGGGACGGCCTGGACCCAATAATTAAATAGATAGGCAATTACTTACTTACAAATCCTATTATTTCACAGGAAATTTTCATTTTGATTTATTCAATAAGAGAAAATTCAAAACATGCTCTTTTGGAGGTGAGTTCTGAAGTTAATAGAACTACTAGTCTAAAAAATGCATTTATCACAATTAAAATGAATGTTATTTCTTAAAAACCACCCTGTAACGGTCCATAACATGAATGTAGACTCCTTTGAGTAGCTGCGTTTAGAAAGTTGAGCTTCGTTTGCGCGCACTGCGAACTTTGAACGTTGACATAGCTTTTTATTTTAGATTTTAAATACCCGATGGAGTATAAATTATTTTCATAGAGTACTAAAAAAAGTACTTCTGGAAATTTTTTATATCATGAAACATTATTTAAGACGCTAAATTTAAAAAACTAAATTATGATGTAAAATTAGTTTCACAGGTTAGGTACCGAGGATTATTTAATCAAGATGCACTTAAAATAAAATATCTTAATGCTTACGTGAAACGTTTTTCTGCAACACGTATCAACAACCAACTATTCTGGTTCCAGTGAGAGATCGTAAGTCACGTTATTGATCTAGTATCTTCTGTTTATTTAGTTTTCAAACAAGATGAATGATAAGGAAGAGGATGAAAGTAGATGACGTCCGTATGAGCTCTTGCTGGGACTAGTTTATCACAAACACTCACTAACCAATAGAAAGTATGATCTGGGCAACAAGTTTGGGGTTATTGCTGTTTCAGTTTTCTAAAAAAAAACGTCATCTCTACCAACACTTTGCTGAATTCTACAAATTATTGTTACGCGGGGAATGTAGTTTTAGTATATTGTTTATGTTTCTATTTTATTAAGTGTTATTGTTACGTGTTTTAAAAATACTGTTTAACTTTATGTATTTAGTGTATCAGTTTTTTGTGCTAATTTATATTTTTAATGTTTTAAAATCTTTTTTAATAGAATTTTTAATAGTTCATTATGGGCTCACACTAGCTTACCTTAAAATCTATATAAAAGATTAGGATTAGACCAAATAAATAAATTCGTTCCCTTCCAACCAATTTATAACTACCAGTGGTGTACCATAAGGGTCACGTTTAAGTCCAAATTTATTTTTACTGTTTATAAACGATATTGCTAACACATTTGATAAAGATATAAATACCTACCTACGTAATTATTATTATTTTTTTAAAAAACTTTGCTAAACAAAGAACAGTCACTTTGTTTTAATCTTTTATTTTTGTTTTGTTCTTTTATATTATTTACAGACCATGTTCCGTATGTTAATACGCATCCTAATTTCACTGTCCTAAAACGGGAATCCTCCTAGTTGGGCAGTCAAAAAATTTCTTAAATAATGTATATAAATGTATAATCTTTTACTAAATAAAATAAATATAACTTTTTGCAGACAACTTAAAAATAATAATAAATAATTAAAATCGCAGATCATTGTTCATTGACCTGTCTACAAAATAACTTAAACATGATAATTAATTAGTCATAAGTAGTTCAATGAGATTTTACAAAATAAGTCAGCCATCTAACTATTGTTCTACATGCAATTTATAACTTAACTCCTACCTCTGACGAAGAAAGTAATGGCCTGGGCTTAATTTCCGACTATAAATTAAAGTTTATATTCCATATAAATGAAATTCGTAATAAGGGAATGAAAAATTTTGGCTTTCAAAATTCCAGGGGCTTCAGGAATATTTCAACCTTGAATCCTTCGTATCATCTTTAGTTCGAAGTCAAGTCGAATATTACTCCTCGATCTGGAATTCAATATAAGAGTGATTAAGTGGGATTCCGAATCGTTCCCCTTATTGGTTTCACTTGCACTAAGTGCAAGGGTTTTCTTTATTGATTTAGAATGATGTTATTTCTATGACTCATCATAATAGCATATCAAATTTAAATTTAATTAAATTTCTAAAAAAAAAAAAAAATCTTAAGACAAATTAATTTTAATCTTGTTATTCTCATTGAAAGTATTAACTATTGTACTTACTTGACGAAAGAATTAAAACTCACATTTCGAAGAATAAAATATGACTTAATATTATTTATTAAAAGAAAATAACTTAGTTTACATCACTTTATTTTTTGTACACTATCAACATGTTTCGTGAACCATGTTCACTTCTTCAGGAATAAAAGTATACTAAAGTTACAAAATTAATTATAGATTACATATGGAGAGAAGGAATTGAAAGAGGGGGAAGGGTTTACAATGGTGGGAGTTTCGAAGAATTGGGGATTACCATGCTATTAGAAGTAAAAGGCCGGTTAAGTGGGAAGATATTTAAAACAGGGTTAACAAAAATTTTTTGCTTATTAATTATGTCAGCTTTGGAATTTACATTTTTTCTTATTTCTAAAATTTCTAAATTATTGATTTGCGATGTTTTATATCCTGTATGTAATATTTGAAGACCTGAATTTATGTCAAAGCTATGATCATATTTTAATAAATGGTTAATATTATGTTCAAATTTGTAAAAAGTCGCATAAACAGCCCTGATTTAATTATACTCATTGAATTTCTTATACCTACGAGAGATACTCTTTCCAAAAATTCTGTTTAAATGAAACAATACCAGGACTGAGCATTTCAAACACTCGCTTTTACCTAGATTACATTTTTTATTTTTTATTCTTCATTTTAAGCACCCGCTAAATGCATGAAGTTAGTAATAGATACACAGATGTGGCAGATGTATTTAACTGCATGGAAGGTATGTACAATAATGCTAAACTAACATATCTTTTCATTAAGTTAATATAACCTAAGTCAACTTATATGTTTCGTATGTAAGCGCATCTCTTACTTTTATATCCTTCAAAAGCTTGTACTCTTTATACGCTTTCTGATGTCATTGTACTTATTTGATCTAATTGCAAATTTAATAAAATATTTGTACTATTTTAATTGCTTGTATTTAACTGTGACATGTAATTATTGTTTATTGTAAATCTTGATATATATAACTGTTGATAATACATACATATATAATATACCTACCTATTTCAAGGTATCCGAAAAGTGAGTAAACAACTTAGTTACTACCAAAGAAGCATTTCAGTAACTAGATGCAAGTAAGTTTCAAGTAACGCAACCGAGAGTAGCAGTGGCTGCTCCGGACTGGTCTTTACTATGGCTGCCTAACAGACTAAGCTTTGATCTAAAAAGTAATTAGAATTAGATTTTAAGTTTCTAACGGAAAGCTTTCAAAGTTATAATAATTAGAGGCAGATGTTAACAAAGTAGAGAAAATAAATGGCACGTTGTTTTGGCTTCATGTGTGAGTGATTATCTTCCTATTGTGAAAACAATGTGCGTTTATGAACTGATTATTTTTATTTTTGGAATAACTTAAAGAGTTAAACGTCAAATTGTAATGTTTAATCATTCGTGTGCGTCATATAGGTACAACACTTCTGTCTACGTTAATTCGCTCTGCATGCCCAAACCAATTAAGCTTCCCTTTCTTAATTTTATTCCTCATTACGCTTACATCAGCCTTGCGTTCTTTGCGCATCTCCATATTTCTAACACGATTGTACGTGGTTTTACCACACACGCCTCAGGGATCTCATTTCCACAGCATTCAGTCTACTTTCATCCTTCCTTTGCCAAATTCATGCCTAACTGCCATACATAATAGTAGGTACCCGGGTACCAGCCAAGAACCAGCGCTCTACTGGGGACTACTAGCTTCGCTTCTTTGTGGATTTTTTTTGCTAGCGCTAATCGTGTTCTCCATAATGTAGTTACCCGCACTTACACTTCTTTCAATATCTCTATCAGCCTTTCCAGAAACGACTAAGGTAATATTAAAAAAAAAAATTAAAAAATACTCTTTCAAAGATGGCGATACTTATTTTAATTATTATTGGTTAAAACACCTTTTGTTAGTTATGTTTAAAATATTAAGAAGAATTAATTGTTTGCGCCCGTACGTACTCAATTTGAAAATGAATAAATAGTTTTATCGATAGACGGACTCAAATCTTTCAAGAAAGGCTAAAATGCAGTACAGTATCAATGACTCTATCCAATAATGTATTCGTTAGGTTTTCTAGAAAGATTTCAGACAAAACTGTTCATTCATATTCATATTAAGTGTGTACGGGTGCAAAATATTAATTTATCTAAATATTTTAACTTGAAAGAAGACTTTTAACCTAAAATAATCAAACTAGTGCTATTTACGAAAGAGTAGATTATGAATTTTATTTATTATTTTTTTTATTTAATTATTTTCATATTACATTAGGTTATTTTAAGTATCTCCTTAAATCCGCATATTCCAACTGTACTATTGAAAGTGCCAATGACAAATATTTTATTTTAATTTTCATTACAAAGTTTTGAGGTTAATTCGACTAATCGAACACGCGGCGCATAAACTTTTCGTATCCGTGTTGTTATAGCTACAAATATATATTTCAGAAGCGTTCCGCTTTTCCCGCTTTCCGATGTTTTGTTCGGCTGTCCAAGACTCTGCCAACTTTTCCAAACTTTGTCAATAAAACGAGACGCTTGATACCTCCAAAGATTTATTTCGATTTTTATTCTTTAGTCCCTTTTGTGTTTTCATCTGAAGGAAATTCATTGCACGGAGGATGTCCATTGTTTTTTCAGCATCCATTATTAAATATAGCAGTTTAGTAGTTAACCCGTGAAATATTAGGGGCAACTTGCGTTCTTCTGGACACATCTCAGATTTTGGTAAAAATATATTTTCTTCTTTAATTAGGGTACGTTTAGATTGTTTATGGCTTCATCGAAGCCAGAGTTCTGTTAGCCTAGTTATGTACAGGGCAGGTATGTTAATAGTAACTTTTAATCCTGAAAAAATCGCAAGTGCACCTCAAGGTTGAATTTGGCAGTCAGTTCTGGTTTGGAGCCTCAAAACACCAGAAAAAACCTTACTCCTTAAACCGACTCTGCAGAAACTAGTGATTCTCCTTTTTTAACAAACGGATTTCATTCTCCAGACCTCAGGCATTGCGGTCGGATGGGAATGCTGTCCATTCTACCGGTACTTCAATGAAAGATGTTTCTGATTGATTCCTTCGGCATTGATGCAAAGTGATGAAACAGGACAACGCGGGCCCAATATTTGTATACAGTTGACATTTTTCACAACGAGTTGTTTCTACGATTCGTTCTTGAGTTCTACAACTCGGCTATGGAACGATTTGCCTCTGTGTTTCCTCCCTCCTACAACATGAATATTCATATACCATTATCATCTTATTTTCACGTGTACATATGTTGGGCGCGCGTTCGGCGTGTTTTCAGACTATGCACCGGTGCCGAAGGGATCGATAACGCTAGTTCCTCGGAGCATATTCAATTGTAATGCCGGTAGAACAAGAACTGCATCCCTGTCTCATGCATGTGCTCTGAAGATTGCAATATGTTATGAATTACTGTCATTTCTGCAGAGAATCAAGGCTATATCAAGTACTATAAAAGTGAAATAATGCTTTAAAGTGAATATTCATTCACATTAAATTTTCCTTGGATATGACAGTCTCTTCCTGATTTTACAGCATATTCCACCAAAATCACAAAAAATATTAAATTAAAATAAAATTTTGATATCAACGATGATAATTGAGTATGCTAAACGGAACCCTTAATTTATTTGAAAGAAATAATTCAATATTAAAATTCAGCTTTGCCAATTGCTTAAGTAAAAGTTCAGAAGAATACTTGAAAAGCAATTTTAATATCGCAAGTTCAGCTTTATAAGGTGCCGGTTTTATTATGAACCCATTTCTGGTTTCGGCGAGACCGTTACACGATTCATGGAAAGCTTCGCATTTAATTTGGAGATAATTGATACAGTTTAGAGATGAAAATATTTTCATTGTAATTACGTATCCAAGAACTTTGTAATTATTCCATAGATGGCAGTGGATAATGTTAGCAATTCTTAAATTGCAATAATGTGTCTCAGTAGGTCAATGTTGGTCACGGTAAGACTAGACGTAGGATCTGGGTTCGAGTCTCAGTTGCGACAGTCATCATTTTATTTTCGGTATTTTATTCAATATGTACGTTTTTATTATTTGCATTGATTAAATACCACAATGAGGTTTAAACTTCATTAATCATAATAATTAAATTTTTCTACTATAAATTTTCCTGGCCTCTCGGATTGAAGGGATCTTTTTGAATAAGCCGGGTAATTAACACATTGTTGAAATAAGTTTAAATAAGTTAAGTAAAAGTTAAAAATTAAGTGTAGTAAGTATACATGTAGTTTCAATGTCTCTCAACAAATATCGTTAGAGTATGCAGCTTCAATCTCTCTAATAAGATGTCGTTAGTACATGGTTAGACATAGTTTCAAGATATTCGGGTCTTATCTCGAACGGTTTCGGAGATCTACGATTGACAGCAATCACGAGCAGTTCCATGAAATTTCCCTTCTAGTTATGTGAAAATCTAGCCCTTAGTGGAATAAAAACAGATCTTGAATCGAACTTTCACAAAACTTGGATATTAACTCGATGAATTGTTCAAGTTCTGTGAAACAACACGCCCTTAGACCAATTGCGCGGCAGGCGACCATTGCATATCTACTTTAGGGAAAAAAGTGGAACGGTTTTTTTATTGTTTTTCTTATTCTCTATACCTAAAGGTGTCTACGAAATGGATAATTTTCATTGTCAAAAATAGCTGTAATTTACCAGTGATATTAAAAATCAATATTACATGCTTACATTCTTTTCATGTACATGATATATTTTCACATACATCCTGCTTTTAATATACATGTTATATTTTCATATACATCCTGCTTTTCATATATATATGTTATATTTTCATACATATCCTGCTTTTCACATACCTACATGTTATATTTTCATACACATCCTGCTTTTCTTATGCATGTTACATTTTCACTAATCATCCTGCATTTCATTTAAATGTTATATTTTCACATAGAACCTGCTTTTCGTATTCTTGTTATATTGATATATGACCTTGGGGTGACCTAGGACCTTGGGTTAGTATGTACGCCTTATCTTAATTGTGCAGTACGTACGCCTCGCCCGATCGCCGCGGCCGTTCGCATCGATTACGGTTTACATCGCACTTTTTGTAACGCCTCACACTTTTAGTAACGCATTCATCAGCTTACCCCCCAAGTCGAGCGTGCGTGAAGAAGTTTTACTTAAAAAAGTGTAATTAAAACTGATACATTTGAACAAAGATCTTAATAAAAGTAAAATAAACAGGTAGGTATATAATCTAAAAGATCCTTTATTATCTTATTCAAATGTATCAAAGTAGCCCCCTAGTTACATAAGAAATAAACTTTACTTCCACCGATTCCACCTTTTTTTACTTAAGTTACCTGTGCATTTTTTGTCTGGACATACCAACGGTCGATATCATGTTTAAAATTCTTATTTACGAATATTTTTTTTAGGTATGGTAGGCACGTAATGTTACAGAAAACATCTGTTCTTATTTTTATGTAAAAAAATATTATTTTAGAACAAAAATGCAGGGGTAGGTAGTTCGCTCTGTAAAAATTTAACATTTTTCAAATTTTTTAATTACTTTTCACAAATTAATTATGTTTTCTTATTATTCATCTTGTCCAATAGTTAATTAAATGTGCTTTTAAATACTCTCACAAAATATTGATCCCGAGTGATTATTCACTTATATCTGACCCATCACTCTTGAACACATTGACCGACAGATTCCTACCCACTCCTGAAAAACTTTTTCTTCCCAGAACTTCCTATCCCTTTTTTCCCTAAAAATACCCTCCAAACACAATCCCCAAAGATGTCGTAGGCCCTGAGAGATTTTTTTCCTCAGGGTCTCCTGTGTTAGCTATTGTAAAAATAGTAAAAAAGGTTTTTTTTTAATTTGTCATAAGTTGATTTCACGGCAGTAAATGTTTGAATTGGTTCATTTGGAGAATTGCATTACACACACCATCGGTAAAAAACTGTACTACATTTTCTAAAATGTATTATAATGCGGGATCGTTACTTTTCAGATTCTCGACTACAAGCCGTGTCAATAATGGAAGAGTGCGCTGAAAGTTTCCAGAACTCGATCTGAAATATTCTTTACAGGGTGTTCGTAAACTTTGTTATCTATTCAAAGTTAGATGGCAGATAAAGTGCCACGATGAATGGCAGGTTTTCAAACTGTGATAACAGTGAAGAAAATTTCGTTGAAGAGTTTTCACTTCAATACTTTTTTACACAATGGCTTAATAATAATGAACATTTCATCTATTTTCTCTTTTAATTTTTTAATAATATTAGAAGAAAGGCACGCTCTGTGGTTGTAATCATTTTTGCGTTCTGAAATTACTTCAACAAAAGTTTGAATCCAGGAAAATTTGATTTATTTATATAGCGCTATTTTGTGAAAGTTCATCTCAAGTTTTATTTTAAAGATATAGATTTGAACCTTAATATGTTCATTCGAGTAAGGAAGGAAAGTTTTAATATTAGAGTTGTCTCCTTGACATTTATACTTACAAAAGAAATGCGTTAAATAATTTAGCGTAATTACTGAGATTATTATAAGGATCCTTACATGGTTTGGGCATGAAAAGCGGATGAAGTAAGAAAGGAGTGTAAAGAAAATATATGAAGCGATAGTGAATGGTAAAATATGTCAGAGCCGCCCGAGGAAGACATGGCATGATTGAATGAATCAAATACTTGAGTCAAGTCGAACCAACAGAATAGTACCTATGTATGAGAAGATGTACGTATTATGTTAATGGATAAATGAGCATCTGTGTGCCAAGACAGCGTAAGAAGCGAGAAGCGAGAAGCGAGAAGCGAGAAGCGAGAAGCGAGAAGCGAGAAGCGAGAAGCGAGAAGCGAGAAGCGAGAAGCGAGAAGCGAGAAGCGAGAAGCGAGAAGCGAGAAGCAAGAGGCGGGAAGCGGGAAGCGAGAAGCGAGAAGCAAGAGGCGGGAAGTGGGAAGCGAGAAGCGAGAAGCAAGAATCAAGAATCAAAAGGTACAAAGTCAGTGTCTATACATGTAGGTTGCATTTATACGTAGTGTTCTACTTTATTTTCATAGGAAGTCTCGAGTCGTTCCTAATAATTAATATGAAAATCTTGACTGTATGACGAAGGAGGTGAAATATAACTTCGTTGGGAGAGTTGTGGACGTCTCCGAAGATCTCCTTTATTCTATGGTCAAAGATGGCATAGGTCCTGATATAAATTAGTTCCCACATGGCCTCCTGTGTTAAGTTAATAAATTTTTATTTATTTATTTAGAGATTTAATTATTTAGCGTACAAATGGATCGCACACCCAATGCGAGCAAGAAGTACAATGCACAGCCAACTATGTGTAGGTATATAAAGTGAATAACTGGTAGTGGATTTAGCATCCACTGCAGCGTATAAAGCATTCCGCCTGTTAGGGCAGGTGAGAGGTGGAAGCGTGTTTGAGGAAGTTTTCTACTCTAACAGTTGGACGTTTTGCCTTTACGAAGTGGCAACAATACAGAAAGTTACCTACCTGTTTAAAGTGGCGTATATTTGACGCGAGTCCTTTGCAATGAGCTTATAAAAAATATGAAATGCCGAGGGAAAAACAATTATTGTTGTGAAATGTTTTTCTCTAACGTCAAGTTAGAGAAAAACATTTTTTACATGGTAAGTAAGAATAACTGGATATTTTTTGCAGCGTTTTTTTGTGCAGTCACAACAATCGAGTTTACAGTAAATGCAATTAAAATTGAAACCTAAATAAATGTCATTTATACATTTCTAACACGAAATTTATTGCACGTATACTAGTCATTAGGTGCTGAAAAGGGGAGTTTAAAACAAATTCTTTGGTGGTTTTGATTTTTTCCTCATTTACGCATTTGGGTTGCTGATTAAGAATCCGAGTATTGTAAACCAAATATTTTTGAGTTATTGCCAAAAAATCACGAAAAAGGTTTATTCCCGTTTTTTACTACTTGTTAAAAATGAAAATAATCATCTTTGGAAAAAAAAATGTACTGTAAAAAAATCTGCATAATTTTTATAAAAATTTGGGTTATCAGAAGTTTTTTCGCCACGCGTATTGTATAGGCTTAATTGATAATTGAATTTTGACGAATGTTTTGTCAATGAGATGATTTTTTATGATCGAATCGCCCGTTTTCACATAGGCAATCTGCTTACTTACTTCGCATTATTTGTAATATACAACACATATCACTACTCTCGCATGTGTGGAGGTAGTAAAAACAGATTATTAATCTGGAAATCTTCTATGTCAAACCCATTGCATCACTGAATTTTTAGTTACTTCGTATTCAATTGCTTAGTTTAAAATCTTAGTTTCTTCTCCTTCTTACCAGAAACCTCCTCAACTATCGGAGGTTGCTAACAAAATCAATCATCACCGTACATCCCGAATCTCTAGAGAATAATAAAATAGAGTATTTTCCGAAAAAAAATAGTTTCTGTGGCTAATGGTGTTGTGTTGTTGGATTTTAGGACTAAAAACCATTTTGTTCTTCCTCCTCCTTCCGGAACCAACGCTTCAGAAAGCCTTGCAAATATCATCTTCAGGGCAGATAATATGTAGGTTACGCATAGATAAATATTTGTTTATTTGTGTAGAAGTGAAACTGTTTCAGTACTTAAAAAAAATTCCACTCTGCGTTGATTAATATATTGCACATAATTCAAATATATAATTTTTTTTTCATGAGTTCCACGCAGGAGGGCCTGAGGAAAATAATTTCTCTCAGGGCCTATGTCGTCTTTAAGGATGCGTATGGAGGTTTTTTTTAAGAAATAAAGGAGAGGAGAGTTCTGGGAATGAAAAGGGTGTAAGGGGTGGGTAGGAATCTGGGGTTCGGTGTGTCCTTGTCATCCACCTCCAAGACCTAGACAAATCTCATCCCATGAACCTGGGCACCCCTGCTAAATCTATATCAGAGGTGTTGGTTATCCAATAAAGGTTTTCGGGTTTGTTGTTTAAATTCTTTTAATTTTTATTATCATGGGTAGGTACATACAAAATGTGATAAATGTGAATCCAAGATTATAGGAACAAAAGAATAATGCTTGGGATTCTTTGTTTGGACATAAATGAAGGTTATAAAAGGCATGTCTTGTATGGGAAATGCTCTCTTCACCTTTTAGACCACCACGTTGTAAACATTATCTTAATATGTTCTTAATTTATGAGTTTATTATTTAATGGTCCCGAACATTCACAAGGTATAATTATCAAAGTAAAGACATCTTACATAATAAAAAAAAACCCTTCTTCACAGTGCTTTCTCACAGAGGACATATCTTGTATCGAGACAAGCATATTCTCAATTTTTTTAACGTTTTTAATACATGTTGTGATGCGAAGTTTAAAAAATATCAGAATCATTGAAGAAAAGATACTAGTGACGTAGTGACAAAAGTGCAATGGTAGAAATTTAGTTTTAAAATTGGTTACTTATTTCACGGTCTTATTTGACAATCCACTTTTTTTGTCGAAAATTTCAATTCGCAGTGATTTTTATTTATCTTGAATAGACTTGTTACATAAATGGTTTAATATTTTAATCTTCATTTATTTTCTTCAGTTGAATTCCAACGATACAGTTACTGTACAGTAAAATTTGTTGAAGTAGTTTAAAAGTAGAAGCTCTTTTGTACACAAAGCGCGGATCCTTTTGTAAAAACAGCCTAAGGGCTACAAAATATTTGTTTTACGTTCTAGTTTTCAAATTGGTACAATATCGTGCCTTCCCATTTTAAAATGAAAGTGGAAATTTGTAATACAAGTAAAATAAATACTTTATATCCGTGTATGGCAATATTCGAATCTGTAAATATCACTATTTACAATATTTACGGAACAAATATTTGAACTACCCCAATATTCAATCCGTTCATCCATATTTTGTGTTTAATTAATAAGTTCATGGAGTAGTGGTTTTATTAAAAAAATATTTTAAAATATATTGAACAAAATATATCATGACTTTATGGGATTAATTTTTAGGTATTACGCCATGAATGCCGAACAAAATAAATCATGATTTAGAGTGATTAATTTTTGGGCTCCTTCCTTAGTCAACGTTTCGGATACTGTAATGATGTCCAAAACGTTCGCTAAAGAAGGAAGTAGCGCCACAGGGCATAATATCCCAAAAATAAATCACAATAATACTTTGGGTCCTGAAAATCTAAAATCAGATCAAATTAATGATTGTTTAATGATTGCAATGCTTTTTTGTCCGTGTTTACAGGTTTTATTTGAATTCTCAGAATGTATGGAATGATGAAGTATTCAGCTTCCATCGCGCCTAACGTATAAGGACCACCCAGATTAATCCTGGTCGTTAACAATAATGTTTGATACCCGTCTTTCTGCTAGTTTTTCTATTCCATTCATTCTTGGAAAATAATTTCCGCCTTCTCTTTGGCTTTACTGTTGCGTAAGTTGCGGAATTTTCTACAGCAGGAGCCAAATATGCGTCTCGGAAAATAATTTCCGCAATCTTTTTGGGTTTGCTGTTGCTTAGTTTTCAGATTTTTTTCACAGCAGGCACAAAATTCAATTTTCGAAACTCTTTAAATTAATGAATTTATTTAAAGTACTCCACTAAAACTTTGAATCAAATCAAGAACTATACATATTTTAAATAGGTACCTATGTTAGGTACCAAATTTGATTGATCGATTTTCGAATAAACTCTTTAGGGGGCATCCATTAATAGGCCACTGGCATAGATTTCATAACGACTTGGAAAAAATCGTGTGGATAGATTTATTTACTAAGATTATGAAAATGTTAGTAAAAATTTTTAGAAATGTATAGTTTTTTTTAAATTTTTAAATAAATAAATCCATTATTTGAGCTCGTGACGTCACTACATGAAAATGTCCCGTCTCCGATTATGTTCCCTTAATTTTTTAAAATTCCACACGGATAATTTTTTTTTTATGGCAACATTTTGATTTCCGGCGAATTTTTGAATTTTCGTTTAACGTTCGCTAGATTTATTGTTTGTTCTATGCGAACTTATCCTTTGGTTTGATTTTTTGATAAAGATGGCGGTGTTTTTACAGATGTTACGAAGAGAACCCCGTACAATTTGTTGTTATTCGTGTGGAAAACATTATTTTTTTAAAAAGATTTTCGGCTTTGTAATTATCGTTTTTTCGCACTCATAAAATTATGTCCCGTCTTTCCGGTTTATAAAAAATGGTCTGATTTTCCGGATTGAAATTTAAAAAAAATGGCCATGGTTTCAAAAATACGATTAAAAAAAAAAAAGAATAGGGAATGTCTTAGAATATTTGCCTAAACCGGAAAAAAAATTGTGATGCAAGTGGCCTATTAGGTGAGCAGTTTTTCTTCCAATCTAGACCCCCCTCCCCCTCGGTGAGATAAATTTGGGCCAAATCGTATATTTTTTTCAAGTAAGGTGAGATTTTTCTGGACCCCTCCCCCGTTTGTGCTCACGTAATTAATGGATGCCCCCTTAAATACATAATTTGTTTTCGGTGTATGTACGCATGAGAGAATTGAACTGAATTAAATTTTTATTTATATTTCTAATAATATTCAGGAACGGGTGAAGGGAAGGGGACATGGGAGGGGAAGGGGAGGTGGAAGGAGAACGGGACGAATGGGAAAAGACACGCAGGGAGTAACAATTTATTAATTAGTGGCAATGCAACGCATGCCGGGAAATCGCTAGTATTTAATAAAACACAGATAAAATGGGATACGTTTTATTTTTGCTTCGAGTACATTAAGTTTGTATCACATTAAACAATAAATTATTAACATCTTATTTACAAAAATAAATTAAAATTATTTGCTATTTATGAGCAAACTTTATTACATATTACATTCAATAAATTAATATTTCCTTCAAAAATATAGCAAGGTATTGACTGTTAAAAATATTATTTCACAGAATTTTATCCATACAGTTTATTTAAAGAGCAACGCATAATCTATTCGTTCGAATAAATTTGAAACTAAAATGGCTTCATGTTGCTCACGTAAATATTATTACTTTTGGTTATTAAATATTTGATATGTTTGAATATTTACATATGAAAGTATTGTACACAAAAGTGTTTTAAAAATGTTATTCAAATTTAACTTTACAATTTAAATACTAAATTTATTTGTTAAATGCTCTCGTAGTAATTTATGGGAAACACAAATACAGATATGCATCTAAATCAAATGAAAATTTGTGAGTTAATTTGGGAATTTTTCTTCTTTCTAACATGAAAAGTTGAATTACGGTTAGTACAACATTTAGTTACTTATAAACGTAATAAAAAATTATTTCAAATTTCGTTACTGTGATAATATTAGACAATTTAACAATATTTTAACATGTTCGTGTCATTAAACATACGAACTTTTTAAATGATCACTCGGTTAATATTTACACCTCACAAACATGACTAATAATAATTTATTAAATAGATTTATCTCGAAAAGGTTATATACATGATACAAAAACTACGTAAATAATAAAAGAGAGAACGAAATAATGCTGTGAACATCAAATAATTTGATTTTATTAATATCACTGAAAAATTATAAATGCTTTCTGTAGGTAGGTACTTAGGCGGTATTATTCGTCTAAAATTTTGAAAAAATAATTTTAATTATTATTTTTGTTTTTGAAATACATTTTCCCGGGTTAAGGATAATCTGAGAATGTTTGAAAATCTCCTACTACCACAACGGTAAGAGGAAAATATTGCTCGTGTCTTGATTAAGGACTTAGGAGGATTAAATATACGACGCCTGGGTGGGACCCAAACGCGATGCCAACTCAACCACCGACCAGTCAATAAATAGTATTTTACATGTAAATATAGAATTTTGACATATCTAACATTTGAAGTACGTATATAAATAATGAACAAATGAGTTACTTAAATGGTCATAAAAACTCCTAAACTGTTAAAATGATAAATGATAAACAATAAAAACAACCATTTGACTTTTGATTCATACTTATTATATTTGTTTACGCCATAACATTACGTAAGTTGGTACACATAATGATAATAATAATAAGGGGTGAAGTTTTTGATTTGAATATCGTGTAAAGCGTTCTTAATATGGTACTTAAAAAAATAGTTCCTAACAAACAAACAAAACACAACTATCACACCATTGTAATACCTCAGACCTCACATCATATAATTCAAAGATCTGCGGGTAATACCATTAGTTGCAGTGTAGATGTAAGTACTCAAGGTATGTAACATTATGTAATGTACATAATGAGTATAATTATTGTATGTAGGTAACTGCCTTTGTTCCGGAGATAATTCAGCATAACGTACGACATTCGCCGTATGTTGGTGGATTAATGATTATTTGGAAAGCGGAATGTACATTTACAAGATGGATGGCTCTGTGGCCAGCTTTGTAAGGTTTACTAGATCTGATGAATTTGAAGTCAATTAAATTACCAATTTGCCTTCAAAGAGAATTCATGCTCTGCTTCGAGTAATCAAATGATTTTGATTTATCGAATGTCTAGGCTTCAATCATATATTTTGTATTTTTTCATAAAGAATATTAAATTTTAATTTGTGTTTTAAAGGGACAAACCTAAAAAGAAATGCTATATTCTAAATTTGTCTACAAATGAGCATCTGCTTTCCTCAAATATTTTTTTTCAAACATAAAAACCCTATAAATAAAGTTGGATGTTTGCAGGTGGAAAAATGTAATAAGCAGTAATTGTTGAATGAAACACTAGTAGGAGATAAGCCGACGTAGCTCAGTGGTCAGAGCATTTGACCGGAAATCAGAAGGACGCGGGTTCAAGTCCCGTCGGCGGCATGTATCTTTTCTCGGGAGATTTTTTTCAATGTAGAGGAGTGTTTCAGGCTAATAATTATTGCTTATAATAATAAAAACTCTCGTGTGAGACTTTGTAAGATATAAATATATATTCAGTAGTATGAGAAGGTTTATTTTATACTCATAATTTTATTTTTGTCTTTTAACAAACACATTTAAAAAAAAATCGAGATTAGTTTAAAAAAGAACATCCTTTCGTGCGGTATTAGTCAGAAAATCAATATAACTTATTAGTATGCATTTAAAAACATAATGTTATGTAATTTAATGTATTTTATGTTCAAACTATTAATAATATGGAATGCATGAATTATGCAAATTATGCAGAAGAATTTTATGATATACACTTAAAAATAATACAGATTCTTTATTACAAAGAAAACCACACATCTCAAAAATCCATTATTACCTATATTTTGTTCTTAATATCAACAAATTTCTAATAATAAACCAGTTTAGTTTTTTTTGCACTTTTCAATCTTTGCTGTTTCACTAACGCGAGTTACCACATGAAATTTAATTTCACACTTATTTTATTCAACATGAAATTGAGCAACAGCTTTCGACTGTTGATGATTTTTAAATTTTAAAGTTTACTTGCACTTGCCAAATAATTGTTTTGTATCACTGTTGTAACTTGAGGTTATGATTGATATAATTAACTTATCATCTGTTGAAATCACTGCTGGAGTGTTGGTAAAGCATGTTGAAGAAAATCAAAGATGCTGTGATGATGAAGGAAGCTGTGCTGAAGGAGCCTGAGGAGTAGATATCGTCGTCCTTGTGAGGAGATCCTGTGGCTTGCCAAGCGTTGTCTACTACTGACTGTTCGATGACGTTATCCAAGGCATCTGAAACAATTAAAACAATATATTTAGTAAAGGATTCATTTCAAACGTTTTTAACCTTTGAAATGCCAAACTCCCGCGACCAAAATAGAAAGAATTGTTTTCAGAACACTGATTGAATATGCCGGCTCTCAACGGATACAAATTCTTTGCATCCAATGGGTACTTTTGGCGCTTGAGAAGTTGAAGGTTGTATTAAGTTTGCTTTTACATTGAAGAGGATAGATAATTTTTGGTGCGGCCCGCGAGCTCCTTTGGCAAGTCGTGCTGAAAGAACCGCCAAAAACATTTAGAACGCGAGAATGATTTTATTTTATGGTATGTCAGATGTATTGTTAAATTAGTTAAAAAAATGGATAAATAAACTAATAAAATTATGAATTTACAGTTATTTACGTAAAGGCAAACCTTTGTCGAAGACTGTAAACATGCGAACGTCAATAAAACATTCTAAAACCATCTTCGTGTTCCTTGATAAATTTTTAAAATGAAGAAGAAGACTCGTACGCAGACCAATTCTTAAATTAAAACCAGTCTTGTGTTTCGAAATAATAAAAAATCAGGTTGCGGATTCGTGGGCTGACACATTTCGAAGGAAACCATTATCGTGTTCGAAGTGCAGTTATTAAATTCAAGATACCATTTTCGAGTACTCGGTGTAGTTTTGAACCTGAGGAAATTAACTCAAATTCACACTGAAGTTAAAACCAATTTTGTTTTCCAAGTGCCGGATGAATTTCAAAACGCTGACACAATTCAACGGAAACTATTCTCGCTTTCTGAGTGCAATTATACATTTCTAGTTGTAGAGTTTATGAACATGAGGTCTGGTCAGGCATTTATTAACACAGACAATAATAATCTTATTAATTTTTTTTATTCGACGATTATTTTAATTATTAAAAAAAATGGTAAACAAGGGCAGAATAATGTATTGAGGTATCTAACAGCCCTCAAGTCCAAAAAAATCAAATTACCCCCGAGAGTAAAAAGGTTCCCCACCCCTACTCCAGCGCATAGAACTATTGACAACTGTTAACCTAATTCCCGATGAGTTCATAATAAAATAATATATTAATTCTCAAATTTACTCAGGATTGAGTGGCGGCATAATTTATATCCACATTTTACTATTCAGGTAAGTACGTGATCTATTCAAAAGTAAAAGTAACGAACATACCTCTTCATCAAAAAAAGGAGAATAACACTTCACAGAAAGATTTAAAAAAATTCTATGAAATGGAGTTTAAATTTAGATTTGGTTTCGTATAAAAAAATTAAGTACGAGTTTGTCTCATTACTCTCAACGAATCTAAAAGAATTTTGTTTATGGAAAGAAGAATAATTGAGTTCTGTTTTTGGTACAATACGCTAAAGTATGGACGGAAATTCATATAAAGTACCACAAGTTGGCATCTAAACCGAATATTTTATTCATAATATGTTTTTGAATGAACCATATTATGAAGCGTTCAACGGGAAAGTGGAAAATGGTATTTAACAAAAAAATATGAAAATGTTGTGGGGCTGCCAAGAAAATTCAAAGTGAAAACCATATTTACATGTTCTTTAAGACCAAAGTACTCGTAAGCATTATATGCTTGAACAAAACTGCGGAGGAGGTTTAATATATTTTTTTACGGGGAAGTTTTGTATATCAGAAGGAATTAATAAAAATATTTATCGTATCTCTGATGAATAATTCCTTCATTATGGAATGGCCCTGAACAAGACCGTCTCATAAATCGAAAAACTGCATTTTTTTCAGATATTCCTATAGCGGTTTTAATACGATATATGATCGATAAAGTTTTATCCATTGGAATTTTTTTTTTGTTTTTTAGTATATATATTTAAAATAATGTCAAAGTACGGGTTCAGGCTGAAATATTCATATGAATCAAAATGTGAAATATTTAGTGGTACAAATTTAAAGCATTTGAGCTAGCTTTATTATATATCACCTCTATTTTTCAAGCTTTAATAATTTGTATTTTTAATATTTTAGTTTTAATTTTTAGTGATTTATAATCACTCTTTAAGCAAATGATACCTAAAGCAGATTTTGACAAAGTTCAGGTAAACATTCAACTGGATGCGGCAGAGTTTGCCCCTTTGGATATTAAAACACCATTTCATACTACAAACATTTTTTTAATGTGTTCATTTAAAAAAGTATGCGGATTTTTTGCGAAACAGCGTCAATAAACGGTTTTGCCGCTGCTCTTTTTTAACAGAAAATTAACTTGTCGCAGTACCCAAAAATGATAAATTGTTTTTGAAATGACATGTTTAATACCAAAATAATAAAAATTCACTAAATAAAAATATGAAACATAAATATTGTTTAGTTTTTAATCAGCATACAAAATTTTATTTTTTATGATAAGAAACAAAGAAGTTACAGTTGTATAAGACGAAAATGAGCATTTGCCACCATTCTGCGCCGACCCGGGATCCATTCATTGGATGATAAATGTCACCCCGAGTAGTTCGCTATGTTTGGTGATTTAGCAGGGGTGCCCGCATGACGTTTGCCCAGGGCTTGGCCGGCCGGATCGGAAGATCGGACTCTCTCAACCCATTGCTTTACACCACAGTGAGAGTGATGATTCACACGTCTGTCACACCTGGACACACTGACCCCCAGATTCTTATCCATCACGATTACCCTTTTCATTACCAGAACTTCTTCTCCTTCCTTTCCTTAAAATGACCCTCTACACAGCATCTCCAGAGATGAAATAGGCCCCGAGGGAAAATACTTTCCTCATGTGTGGAGTTAATGTAGCAGTGGCAGTTGAACCTGCATCGAGAATTACTGTTCCGCCTACCAAGAAGCTGCAGCGTCACGGAAATATTCATGGAAGGATGAGTTCACTCTTTCAGAGCACTTCTACGCAACCGCACGAGAAGCTTATGGCGCAGAATATGCCAATCGAAAATTACCATCATCAATGCCATTGCTGCCTTGATGGAATCCCCCAGATGGCCCTCTGAAGATGGGAGACGGTCGAATATCACCCCAAATCCTATATTTTAATACATTTTTCACTTCTTTTTAATTCTAATTCTATTCTTTGTATGTATGTACTGTTATTTTGTCAATTTTTGCATTATTTAAAAAAACGGATTGTATTGCATTGCACTATCCCTGCATACATTCTGGAATAAACTATTGTTATGATTATTATAGGCATTTGACCCTCGACCCATCGCGTGGGGTTTTTAAAAGCCCAGGTTTTAAAGAAATGCTAGTAATGTACATTTTAAATGTTCCCACTGATTCCTTACTTTAGGTAGCTTCCTTAAAGGGACTATACTTGATGCTAACACTGAGGAAATTCAGTCTGCGCATGTGTGATGTGAGATACAGACTTGTGTTTTGGCGTGAGGCTCAAAAAATCAACAAAATACCAAGAGAAATCATGTTTATATGTTTTTTCATTGTATTTTGTTGTTGTTATAATAATAAGTCTGTATCAACCTCAAATAGTTATAAGTTTGAGAGATATTGGTAAGATTTTTTTAAAAAGTTTTCTATAAAAAAATATAATTCGAAATTACCAAAAAATGTTCCTTGTTGATTTTTAAGTTCTTGCATTGAAAATAAATATCTGATCATTAAAATTTCTTTTTATCTCAAAGCAGACATTATCACCTTATTGTAATCAGTTAAAATAACATGCAATAAAAACAATTTAATCATATTTATTTTTGGGGTCCTAAGCGACCCCGCGCGACACGTTACAAAAAACGCGCTGCGGTGAGAGAGTTAAAGAGTGAGCACTTGTATATATGACTAGGAAATGAAATAGATAATGAATGATAGTTTTCTAATATAGATTGCACTGAAAACAGATAGATTACAGATTATTACATAACTTGCATGACACACAAATAGATAAGAACTTCGGACGGCAGTGAATAGCAGTGAGATCTGAATTGGGTAGTACGGACATACACATCAGTAGAATAAGGAGTATCTGCTTTATCACCCATACAGCTTTACAACGAGCGTTAGATCTCCCTGGAGAGGGAGGCTGCGGGAGCTGTGAATTAATGATCTGTGTTCCTCGGGACACTCCACTGCACTGGCAGATTGAGATATTCCCTGTCTTGGTTCGTGCAAATGTAGAGAATGAAGTGTTTAAGGGATGATTTGGAGAACATTTTATGAGTGGGTACACTGGGTACCTATATATAATATTAGTAATAAATTTAACTGCCCAAGTCTTTCTACTAGGGAAACAATTTAAGAAAGAAAAAATAATCTTGAAAACTGGACATTGTAAAGAAAGCATTTTCATTAAATCATCATGTGCCTTCAGTGTTCGGAAAATCAATCAAATATCGAAGAAAAACCTTAGAGCTGAAATTCTAAATGAGACTAGTAATGATTACTGCAAGAATTATGGTTCTAAAGAATATTTTTTTCTTAATAATATAAAACTTAATGATGATTTATAGTAACCAATAAATCTCAATTCGCCGCCCCAGGAACCATTTATTAGATAACCAACTCCTCTCAGCAGCGAGCACCCCTGCTAAGTTCAAGGGGTGATGTTTGTTAAGGTTTTGGCTGCGGGCGCATTTGCCTACTTAAGAATTGAGTGGTGAGCGACACCATTTGAACTCTCCTACAAGACTTTCTTGACCCATCGCCCTGCACCGCAGTGGGAGGGATAGATTCATACGTCCGTCACTCCTGGAACCACTGTCCCTCAGATTCCTACCCACCCCTCACACATACCCAAGGTATGAGGGGTGGGTAGGAATCTGGGGTTAAATGTGTCCAGGAATGACGGAAACATGAATCCATCCCGCTAGGGTGCAAGGCGATTGGTCGAGAGAGTCCGGCTAGAGAGGTCAA
The DNA here is from genome assembly GCA_917563855.2 of Limnephilus lunatus. NCBI lineage: Eukaryota > Metazoa > Arthropoda > Insecta > Trichoptera > Limnephilidae > Limnephilus > Limnephilus lunatus. Next base: position 55,470,120 of record OU830601.1, read on the forward strand.
AAGGCCCTGCACGGTGGGCAAATTCATCCGCCGCTGACAAATCTTACCCATGAACACGGGCACTCCTGTTAAGTCACCAAAATATAGCGAACCACTTGGCGTGACCCATGGCAGACGTGTTGGATATCCAATAAAGGGTTCCCGGGACGGCGGCACCTTTACCCGCCTCCCAAATTAAAATGTGTAGAGCTTATGTAAATAAAAAAAAATTCCAATGCTAAATAATTAGATATATTAAGATTTATCCGTTGAAAATGACGAGTCTCCAAAACACATAATGGTAATAATAATGATGACGATGAAAAATCTACGATAACATATTTTTACAATGCTATATTACTATAGACTAGACTAATCTAATTACTATAGACTAGACAAACTGTTATAGTAGCAGATTTCATCCGACGGTTCGTTGATCACTAATACAAAACTATTTTACGTTAGATTCTATTGATTTCAGCATTTTTTTTTCTTACGTACTTATACTGATCAATATTATCTTTAAAAACAAAAAAAATTATATTTTTGTAATGCATGTAAAATGATTGAGATGAATAGAATTAAATACGTCACTATTATTTTAAAACTAAGTGACAAATCCTCTAGAATTCTTACTCTATCGAGATATTCGCCGGAGATTTAGAGCTGGGTGAAAAGCTGTGTTCATTTTAATTTGGTGTCGTTAAAACGCCATACGTTTGATGAAGCTCTGGTTTGTTACCGAGGGCGGGTATTATACTGTTTGAGTTTGATTACGGAATTATATGCACTCGAATGCATGGAAACCACAAAGGAAGTTTGTAAAGATTTCATATATTTACCATTGTCTTTGCGAGACGTACCCGTGAATACTACGGTTCCACGATAACCCAACAAAATGTTATTTAAAGACCCCTCGGAAAAGTCTTTAAAAATGATGAAAAAATTGGCCATAACCTAATCTAACATTACCCGTGATACTAAAAACTTGCTTACACGACTTCCCGAATTCATCACGAGAGAGAGAGACAGGAAGACAGTAGGGTATTTAAACCATTGTTTCCGGATTTCAAGATCCGGAAAAAAATTCACCTCATGTAGCGAACCACTTGTGTAACCTATGGCAGAGGTATCGGTTATCCAATAAATGGTTTCCGGGACGGTGGTGCCTGCATCCGCTTCCCAAATTTAGATTTATTGATTTTTTTTTTTTTTTTACATTAACTCCACACAGGAGGCCCTCAGGAAAATAATTTCCCTCAGGGCCTATGTCATCTTTGAGGATGCTGTATGGAGGGTCTTTTTGAGGAAAGGAAGGAGTGAACATGGGTCTTGAAGAGACCTACATATGTTGTAGGAGGGAGGAAACACAGAGGCTGGTAAATCGTTCCACATCCGAGCTGTTGAACTCAAGAACGAGTCGTAAAAACGACCCGTTCTCATGTGACTAATGTCAACCGTGTACAAATGTTGGGCGCGTGTTTGGCGTGTTTCCCGACTATGCCGAGGTGATCAACGACGCTAGTTCCTCGGAGCATACCGGTGCCGAGGGGATCAACGACGCTAGTTCCTCGGAGCATTTTCCATTGTAATACCGGTAGAACAAGGACAGCATTCCCACCTGACACCTGTGCTCTAAAGATTGCAATCCGTCTGTTAAGATGGGAGAATCTATCAAACGGACCGCCCGTTTCTGCACAGAGTCAAGGGTTTTTTTTAAGGTATTTTGGAGCTCCAGACCAGAGGTGGCTGCCAAATTCAACCGTGGGGTGCACTTGCGATTTGTACAGGGTTAGCAGTTGTGTACTATTAAAGTATCTGCGGGCCCTGTAAAGTACGCCCAGTTTCTGAGAAGCTAATTTAACTCTGGTTTCGATGGAGCCCCCATACCTGAGCTTGTCACTTAGAGTAACACCAAGCATATCAATGGAGGTCCTGTTCGGAAGAATGCTTCCGTTGAAGGAGACTAGATTATCATTTCGATCCCTTTTAGACGTTATCAAACATGATTGGGTCTTTGAAACATTAAATTCGACGAGGTTATTCTTACCCCAAGAGAAAACACTCTCGAGGTAACCGTCCATTCTCTGCTTCAAAGCCCTCCGAGCTATTGGGGTTTGTGTGCTCTTTGGAGGCTTGTCAAACAAAAAGCTATCATGGACTGTACTGTCATCCGCGTAACAATGCATCGGTGCACATGACAAGAGGTCGTTGATGTGCAACAGAAACAAAGTCGGAGACAGAACCGATCCCTGTGGGACGCCAGCATTTATCGAATGCGAGGAAGATGTGAAACCGTCAGCAACCGCCTGAATCGACCTCCCCCTCAAAAAGTCGGCAATCCACGCACACAAGGATGCGGGAAGTCCGTACGAAAGCAGTTTGTTGACAAGCGCTCGATGCCAAACCCGGTCAAAGGCCTTGGAAATGTCCAGTCCAACCGTTTGGGTCTCACCAAAACGTTCCAGGCACCGTCCCCAAACATGCGTCACATACGCGAGAAGATCACCGCACGAGCGGTTCCGCCGGAATCCGTATTGACGGTCGTTAATAATTTTGTTCTTCTCGAGGTATGTGAGCAGTTTGTCGTTGATCACACGTTCCATCACTTTTGACAGAACAGATGTGATCGCTAGTTGGCTGGGTTGGAGCGGTCACCCTTCTTTGGAATGGGGTGAATGATCGCTTTTTTCCAACCAGAGGGCACAGAGCCAGACTTCAGGGACATCTTGAAAAACTTCGTCAAAATTGGAGCTATTTCTACAGCGCACCTCTGCAATACCAGGGCAGGAATTCCGTCAGGCCCGCTAGCTTTTTTAACATCAAGCCGTCGTAAGACTTGAAGTACATCCCGATGCCGGATCCTCAGCTTTTTCATACGAAAACCGCAATGAGGAACCGACGGCGGGGTAGCACCTTGATCATCGAGAGTCGAGTTTTCCGCGAACATTTTGCCTAATAAGTTAGCCTTTTCGGCGGCGGTATTTGCTAGAGAGCCGTCAGGTCTGGTAAGAGGTGGCAGACCGGGTTTGCAGAAATTGCGACCTATGGAGCCCGCAAGCGACCAGAACGCTCTGCTGCCGTGCGGGCAGGCAGCCAGCTTTCTGCTGATCTGCAGGTCATGCTCGAATTTTGACCTGTTAATGATCCTCTTGCATTCCTTTGCCATTTTGTTATACACTATTCTGTTTTCGGACGTTCGACATGTGTTGTAGGCTCGGTAAGCCGCGTTTTTTCGTCGCACTGCTTCGGAGCATTGTCGACTGAACCACGGCTTTGAGCCCACACCAGTTTCTTTGACAGTGGATTGGATGAAGCCATCCATCGCAGATGTGATGACTTCACCAATTTCCTGGGCACATTGATTAAGATTAATCATCATTAAAATTTACATTATTGAAAAATATCTTCTTTGGAACCATAAAGCTTGCAGTAGTCATTACTCGTCTCATTTAGAATTTTAGCTCTATAGTTTTTCATTGATATTTGATAGCTTTTCCAAATACTGAAAGGCTCATAATGATTTAATGAAAACGCTGTATTTGCAGTGTCCAGTTTCCAGGATTATTTGTTCTCGCTCTGTATTTTGTGAAATGGTTGAAAGAGAGGATTGGATTAGCTTCCAATTTCTTTAGCTTAGCAAATTAGAAAGTCTTCTATTTCATTTCTTCAACGGAAAAGGATTCAGCAACAAAGGCAGGATTTTCTGCATAGTAACCCAGATGTATAGATAAGCAACAAACTAATAATTTATTAAATTATCGAAGAAAGCAATTATCTTAAATTTATTATTTAGTTTTAAACCTTATTTTTAAAACACACAATATTCAACTAGTTTAGGTTATAAATAACCTTCTTCAGAACTATAATAATAAAAACTAACTTAAACGCAGACATCTGTAAAGAATAAACAATAACAAGAGGGATAGAAAAAATATTGATGAGTTTTTAAGGCAACAGAACCCTTTTTTTTAAGTATGTTTTTCTAATTCACAATGGTGTCGCAAAACTGCGACTCTACTGATTGGCGGTTAAGTGTTGCAGAGCAAAGCCCTATGCAACCGCCGAAGGACCAGTCCTGAAACTACGTTATCGCTAAGTTATACGGGACGATTAAATAGCATACACTCGCAAAACGTCAGTCGATGGTTCAGATCTGGGCTTTTGGACAATAAGATAAGCCCAGATCGGAAAAGAAAAATAGGACTCACCGTTGCAGATGGGGCCTCACTGATCTTCAGGTTTGGTGGACACTTCACTAGATGTAATATTCTTACTAAGAAATCTTAATATTCTTATAGCGAGATGTAAACATGTATATGTACATGCGCCCTGTCTGAGATATTATTTTACACTGAGCCTCAAAAAAGCACACTGTCATCTCTTCTTGCAACAATTGCCTTTTTCATGGTGAAATTTAGGATGGGAATATTAGGTTGGTGGGATAATTTCAGGATTTTGACATATGCTACCCACCAAGTTTGCGAATGCAATACTCAACCAATCCCATAAGTATAATAATGCGCGAACACACATTAATGATCATTATGATTTTTTGGAATATTGTAAGCTGGAAATATTCGGAATGTCTTTCCGTTCACATATAAATTTCATCTGTGATAGGACCTGAAAATTTCTAGGATTCATCGTAAGAATGACAAAATCAATCAGATCACCCCACATACAATTAAAATATTATTCGAGTATAAATAAAATACTCGTATGCCTTTTTTGTTCGTCCAATATAATTCGGATCAGTTATATGGGATCCCCAGTACAAAGTTAATATTGAAAGGTTAAAAAGAATAAAAAAAAGGTTTTGAAATACTTAGACTTTAAATCCTTACGAATATCTAAAAGACTCCATAACATTAAATTAATATCAACTTAAGAGGATAGAACAAATATATTCGACAAGAATTTTTTATTCAAAATCATCAACAACGTTGTTGACAACAACTATTTTCTAGGAAACATTAATTTCCACTATCCAATATGAAATACAAGGTCAAACCAACTATTCCAAATCCTACACTCAAATACAAATTACACACAACATTCATTTCTGAGAAGGACGTGCACAAAATATAATAATATCTTTTTTTTTTTCTTTTCAATTTTCCATTTATCCTGAGGTCACTTTATTAAATGCATAATAGAAAAAAATATTAAAAAAACTTAATTACGAACCCTCTACCCCTAAACCCTCTACCCCTGCTGCGTGGTATTTTCTCATTTGAATTATGTCGTTTTTCCTTTTTTCATCTTTATCCTTGAATATTATCTTATGATGTGAAAATGCATTATTTTTAAATACGTTCATAGTTTCATTTCATATTATCTATCCTACATACTTTAATCTGGATTTTTTATATATAATTTTTTTTCTTATTTTTTAACACTGTATGTTTTATTTAATCATCCATGTTTTTCTATACATAATATGATTTTTTGCAGAAACTTCACTGGTTTATGCAACCCCATGTAATGTGTTATTACTTTAATAAAATATGTATAACTATTTATTTCCCCAATAACCTAAAAATATATAAATTCTCATCAAAATTAACATCTCCACCGTTAACACAAAAGGGAATCCAAAACCATAGCCCACAGTCGGGGGCCCGGGGCCGGGGGCCGACTAGGAAACACGCCCGGCACCATCGCCAAGGGCCATTATTGCAAATCTGTTCCGACACGAAGAGCTTAAACTTCTTCTGCGGTAACCGCACAGAGGAAGTTGCTATCAAACGGGGAGATACTGGGCGGCTGCTAATTGTATCACGTGTTATTAAAAAATAGAGAAACACCATATTTAAAATCTATACTTAGATTTGTCGTATGTATGTGCATTGTGCAACCTACCATTTTTTAATTAATTAAAAACCTCATTAATATTCGAAACAAGTAAAGGATATAATGTAAACCAGGACATATAAAAAGAAAAAAAACACATATATCTTCAGCCTGTGAGAGAATGACATAGACTAATCGGTCTCCTTTTTGTGCGGTGCTTCGTAGCCTTTCGGTCTCCTCTATATGCGGAGATTCGTAGCCTCCCCACCCTTGTCTACTATAGTTTTCTGAAGGTTTTACTTCTAACGCGTGTGAAATTCACACTTAATTTTTTTTAATGTTTTTTTTTCCCCAGCTGGTAGGTATTTATAATATAATAATTGTCGTTTTCTAGTGACATCGCTAGATGAACACTTCTATCCTGAAATGAAGCGTGCATCAAAATTATATTAGGTATTACTAGCAAAAGCCAAAAACAAAGTTAACCATAAACACATAATTAAGTGTACTTATGCGTGACAGTCGCACCAAGAACATAAGATTAAGTGGTAATTGTTGACGCAACAACTTGCATCTCTTTCCTCCATCCAAAATTTTATCCAAGTACCTGTCCCTATCTGACAGTGTGTAGCCAATATACCTACATATTTGATATATTAACAGCAATCAATTGGTTGGACAACATATTAAACTATCAGCACAATTTAATATCGACTTGTAAGAAATCTGGGCAGTGGCCACCTGGTACTCTCTCGGTTAGTGTAATTTAGAACCTCTTATGTGTGATTGTGAGTAACACCAGTATCCCTCATGGCCATAAGAATGATTCTTATAAACAAGAAGTGAGCAAAACTCAATTGATGCCTCAGTTCGCTTAATTCGAATCTGTTATGTGCTTGTGCCGTAATTACCACCAGCTGTATCCCGCAAGATCATAACATCGATTCACCATAATTCAATATCAGAAGTCAAGGGTTAAGTCAGTCTTAGCAATCATCCAATGTTTACCAACTTTCACAAAGTTTTATCAACTTGAAAAGTTTATAATTATTGATTACAGTTCACGAATTTATTCGCAGAGAATACATGCGAATACAGAAATTGAATTAAATATCATTAAAAGATACATGCGTAAAACTTAAATAGTTCTACATAGTTATACAAAAACAAGATATGAATTCGTATAGCGTTTGATATCAGTGCGTCCAATTAGGAATAATGTTAAAAAAATAGTTTAGAATGTGTAATGCAAGTTTATGGGCAGCTTGTAGAAAGTTGTATTTTGTGTAAAACCCTTAAAAGTTACATAACTCACCGTAAGTAGTGACGTCGGGAACTACTTTTTGCTCCGCGGGCGGCAGAGGCACCACAAATCCTGAGAAAAGAGAAAATACATTCGTTACAAAATTTCCCTTTGACAAATCCCACTTCTGAAACATTTTCAAATGAAAAATTGCACACAATCACTTATACAAGGCCTTTTTGTTATTTGCCAAGGAAGGCTGCTTTAGTACTTACTTTGTACGGCGGGAATAGAAAAATATATATTATATTGTCGTTTGAAAAAATTGAAATATATATATTGTCGTTTGTCAAACGGCTTCTAATTTTGAAAAAATAAGTTAGGGATGTGTGGCATTTTTCACGTTGGTAGTTCTATTCACCCGCTTCCATAGATCTTTTAAGCAAGTGATGTTTTTCATGTAGTTCCTGCCTTCAAAATGACAGGTGATTTATTACACAATATTTAAACGAAAAACAAATTTTAACAACAGATAGAAAAAGTAATATGCGTAGTTTCAATTACAACCAACGTATTTCAGTTGGTATAAGAAATTCAATATTTAAATACATGATTAGTAAAATTTTATGATTGATGGTTTTGAGTTTAAAATATTCGAAGGCTAGAATTCATATATGATTTTTTTAAACATAAGCTCTACACAGGTGGCCCTAATGAAAATAATTTCCCTCTTGACCTAAGTCATCTACATCAATTTTTTTATTATTTATTTTGGTTTACCTGAGATTCGAACCTTCCCATCCAATGATCGGAAGCAACCGCACTACACAACCAAAACAAATCCCGAGTTGGTAAGACCGACATTTACTCGTATTTCATTTTATCATTCGTATCATTTTTATTAAACCCGGACGCAAGGAGCGGTGTTATAAGTTTGACTTTATAAGTGTCTGCTTGTCTCTGTGTGTGTGTCTGTCAGTGGTATCGTAGCTCCTAAACGAATGGACCGATTATGATAAGTTATTTTTGTTTGAAAGCTGACGTGATCGAAATGGTTCTTAGCTACAATTCATGAAAATCTGTTCAGGCGTTTTAAGGTTATCAGCTCTTTTTCGAGTCGGGGGTTGCTTAAAATTTTGAAAATTTTATTTTATCATTTAAGTGGTTAATTTTGTCGAATTTAGAAAAATGCGTAAATGTCCGCGTGTGTGTGCGTGAATGTCATCAATTTGACAAAATGCATTCAATCAACAAAAAGTCTATCTGCCGAGTTTCAGCCCGATCGGATGTCGGGAATTGGGTTAATTTCCACTTCCAAGATTCCGCTTTATTCAAATAAACAAAAGTAAAATTCAAATAAAATTAGAAGTGATGTTTTGACTTCGTGGTTTGACATATTTTAATGAAGCAAAATAATTACTTCGTTTGTAACCACGATTTATTTATTTAAATTCCTTTTAATATCGACTGGTTTCGCTTAAAACAAGCTTCATCAGGGTATAAAATTATACTGAGTTTAATTTGATTTGTTTTAAGCTTGTATTAAGTTAAGCCGGTCGGTATTAAAAAAAATCGTTGTTATAAACAGTAAGTTAAGTAATTGTTTTATTTCATCAAATAGATGTATTTAATAATAGAACAAGAGCCCGTAACGATCAGACTTTCGTTATTTTATAAAACCTGAAAGTTTCTCTATGTATGTTCCTAATACAGGTAAAGATGATCCTCGACTAGAAGTTTGGATCACGGTGGCCTTGAAAGATAGCAGGTAGCAAAGGTGTAGAAAATTGCACCTCAATTTCAAGAGCATTTCGCTCGCACTTTTACAAGATCTGCTAGCTTCGAAATTTCGCACTATTTCACTCCCACCCGCTTGCATGTATGTATCGCGCCCCCACCTACGGTAGACTTTTGATGTGTCTGACAAGGTGAAGGAACCATCGGAACCGTCTGATAACTGAGAAAACATATAATGTCGATAGTTCCTCAAATGACATACATAAAATTCAGCTTGTATACTTTAACGTAAGTACAATTATAATTAATTAATATAATATCTTTCAAAGCCACCGTGATCCAACCTTCATAGTCGGGGATCGTCTTTATCTGTATTAGAAATCAATATACTCAGAGAAACTTTCAGGTTTTATAAAATAACGAAGGTTTGATCGTCACGGGCTCTTAGACTATAACGGTTTACTTATTAGAGTTTTGCTTTTTAATAATTATCACACATATTATTATGTGTGAGAGAGTTACCCCTTCCGAAGGAATTATCAAACAGGGTTGTATAGAATATGCTGTTTTTGATTTGTGCTCTTTGTACCTTCCGATCCACCATAATAGGCAAATACCAATTTGTAGGAAAAAAAATGACTGGAAAAGTAAGAACACTTTCAGGCCTTGTTACAAAAGTGTGTCTGAAAGAGTAGCTTAGCTAAGTAAGAAGTGAGAAGTGGGTGGGGTGTGGGATGTGGGGTGGGGCGGCACTCGGGAAGGCACTTGTGCCGCACCATGGCGGTGGTAATGACCCGTCATCTGTTCCATGAACTGGCATATTTTAGCGGGATGATGAAACATTTGTCCATTTCATCAACACCTGCGGCCCATAGATCAAATAACTGCGGGAGATGCGTTACACAAAGAACACTCCACGCATCAATAACCGTAACGCTGCAACAACAAACGATTATTATCCCTACTCTGTTTATACTAGCAGATGCGAATTTACGAGATACATTGTGAAATTAAAATATCTGATAGTCTTAACATCCTACCTATCGGGTTATTGTATTTTTAAGATACGATAGTCTCTTTGGGACAACCACTGGGATTGAAAATTTGCCAATGAATTAATGCATACAATTAGATTGATATATTCGTTAAATGCAAATATTTTGATAGTTCGATCCGTAGGTATTATTTTGACACTTATGTCACGTATTCCAGCGAAAAAAAGCGGATAGACGCCTTCGAAATGTGGTGCTGGAGAAAAATGATGAGGATTCCATTGACAACCAGACGCGCAAATGTGACCCTTCTGGAAGATAGTCTCCATAATTAGGCATCCACGATAGGCCTTCAACTATCGGCCTACAAATATACTTTAAGGGCTCCAACTTGGAGAAACTCATAGTCACTGACAAATTGTTTGTTAGACGAAGCAAATTAAGATCAGGTGGAAGATCAGGAAGAAGAAGTGACCAAGTTACACCGAAGTCCGGTGTGTCGGTTTCCGCAGCTCTCGTGGAGGAGCTTTGCCCACCATGGAAATTGGAGTAGGGGTCACGATCATCAATAACGAGTAACCGACTTAGAAGAAGTTACTTGATGGTAAATTTCAATTCATTTCTCCACCAGATGGAGTTTTGTATGGCTCCCGACTAGTCTTTAGGCTTTTGTTGACTTTTCTTTTCCAATTTTCGGGTTGAATTGTCCTTTTTTCCTATTATTTTTATTTTATGATTTCACGCCGTTGGAGAAAACCCAATGGAACAAGATTCGTCCATCTTGGATATGGTTTTTTTTTTTTAAATTTTACTCCAGTTAAAAGAAAATTACATTTTCACTCATTTAACTAGAAATAATTATACACATTAAGATAAAATAAATATTTCAATACAGCGCTATTCTATTTCATTATTTTGTTTATCAAGAATAAATATATATATTTTTTAAATTGCCCAGCCAGGTTACACATCGTTGTTGAAGGGAAGCCAATTTACAAATCGTTTTAATATTATTTTTATTTATTTTAAATGGCTGTTCAATATACCGTTGGACGTCGAAGGAGACACAATAGTTTGGCATTCATAATTTATGTATCTTAATACAATGTTTTCATCGTTGTACAGGATTCAACAAAGCTATATACTCCCATCTGCTACCATAATCGCAAAAATAAAGCGTTGGGTAGTAAGTGGGGAGAAAGGGTAGAAAGGGTGTAGAGTTAAAGGGCGTAGAGAAAGGGCGGTGTGAAGGGACAGGGGACAGGGGAACGGGGAAATTAGGGTTTAATGCTGTTTTGCCATTTCCCTTTCAGCGTAAACGCATTAACGTGTACTTAGATGATAAATCAAAATGTGCTCCTGGAGTTCTATTCAACTTTGTGCCGAGTTTTAGTTTTCCTTCTTAAAATATTTCTATTAAGATTTGGAATTTTAAGGAAATGGTCTCCTTTTACAAATAGGGCATCTTTTATCTTTGTTTCTGCGCAGGCAATATTTGAACATTAATTTTGTCAATAAGCTAAATAAATCAAAAATGAAATCTCCTGATTCAAGAATTTAATAACATAATATTTGGTATGTTTTTGGTTTTTGCGTAGGTAATGGCCTTTTTTACATTAAAGGATTTTCTGTCATGATGGCCGAATAATACTATAATTTGGAAAACAGGCGATAATCACAAGCATTGGACAATCTTACTTGTTCTTATACAATAACGACACGACCACCGCTGTCGACCGATAATAATTTTTGCAATAAAAAAAAATATATACGTGTATATATATGTTTCCATCACACGTGCTATATATATTGTAATCTCTCTTTCACGGTGACTCTCTCAAACAAAACGTGAGTCGTAGGTTATCAATTATTTTTATATTAGGGAAAAAAACTCTGTTTAGATATTTTCAATTTGCGAGTCGGGCATGGGTACCGCCGCTCCGGAACCATCTATTGGATAACCAAAATGTCTGCCATAGGTCACCTCAAGTGGTTTGCTACGCGTGGTGACTTAACAGTGGTGCGGTTCAATGATGAGGTTTATCTAGGACTTGGCGGCGGATTCTCGCCTTTGCCGTTTTGGCGCCGTGTGGTGCACGCTCGCATTTACCCGACTTCTGCGTGGCGGGCCAGAGCGGGAGACTCTGGTCGAGGGAGATAAATGTAGCTTCGTTCAATAAAAAGTAAAGTCTTGACGTGTGCGGTGAAGGAGGAAACCATATGTTTCCTTATAACGCCATTCAAGTCATTCGTTCTTTACTTCTGGATATACCGACCCACAGATTCCTAACCTTTTCCATCCAATAACCAAAATTGTATGAATTGGCATTTTCAAAATCGGATCTGAGTTGTCAAGAATTCATACTATCCCGCGATTTTTCATGTGCATGAGCTTGTATTTAATCTAAAATGTTCATATAAGCGAGTCTGACGCTCAAGAATATTGTAAATCATATTTTTAATTTGCATACATATCCAATATATGTATTACATATACAAAATCTTGATAATACACTTGTAACTGTTTTCTCATTTTATTAGATTAGGTTTTAAAATGTAAGGTATACTTGAGGTGAAACTTCACAAAACTGAGCTATATAAACACAGTATTCCTTACTGTATAAAGGAATTCAAATGTGCAACTTAGTTCCTAGTGAAATTAAAAATATACCTGGTTTAAAAAAGTTCGAAGAAAAGGGTAAAAATTACGCATATATATGTAATAAGTATTAGAAGTGTAAGTTAAGATTTATAATATAGATACCACATGCAGTGGACCTATTATAAGTGTATAAAATAAATTTAAACATAACTTTTTTTATTAATATTATTAAAAGTTCACCCTAACAATAATTTTCGAAAGCGATTGCCTGATGGCTTCATTTGTCATTTGGAATATAAAAACGCGAATGCTGTTTGTTGAAAATACATGGGGTTGGGAAAGGAGATGGGGTGGAGGAAGGATGACGTGCATTATTATTACTACATATTAAGATCTAAAGTTTAAGATAGGTGCGATTCCCGCTTAGCGCTAAATTACATTATTATTAATGTGATTCCTTTGGGTTCTCTAGGTTTTAATCCTCTACTAATGGGTCCCGACCAATGAATATTTGCAATATATGTCACTGCAGATCAAACTAATTTTATACATAATCAAGCACAGCTTCTTATCGGGGTACACCTTTAAATTAAAGTATATTTTATTAATAAATGTAACAATATATATTTGTTACATATATATTTTACCACTTACCACTTATAAACTTTATTATATATTTATTAACGCCGACCGGTTTCGGAACGATCGTTTTTTCCTCAGGGTAAACATATAATATAATCGAAACCGGTCGGCGTTAATAAAATATATGAGTGGTTCTAACAAAGATATATTGAATTAAATGAAGACAATATTAGCGAAACCCAATCGAAAATCTGGAGACAGAAAAATCAGAAAAATATATTGGCACCTCTGGGACTCGAACCCAGGATCTGCTGCTTACATGGCAACAACTCCTGAGTAGAGCTCACCAACACTCGAGCTCTACCATAGACATACAAATAACTAGACGAGAACTTACAGATGAGGGGTAAAAACCAACTATGGCGGGGCGAAGAGAGGAAAGAGACTCGTGATTCGCCAAGTCTTCTTCATTGTCTAAGTATGTGTTTCATAGACATACAGCGTCCGCGCGTAAAATGTACGACGAGAGCACGACATTGGTCCGGACACGCCCAGCCGGTTCCGAAAAATGGTTCCAATGGGAGGGGGAAATAACATGTTTTTTTAACACGTAAGGGCATGTCCATATATTTTGTACGTCCGTGAGCTCTACCAACTCGATAGAGCTGTTGCCATGTAAGCAGAAGGTCCTGGGTTCGAATACCAGAGGTGCCAATATATTTTTCTGATTTTTCTGTCCCCAGATTTTCGATTGAGTTTCCCTAATATGGTCTTCAGTTAATTAAATAGTACAATTTGATGCTTTACTCATAAAGTTAAAAAAAATATTGTTTCATTTATTTATAATGGAAAACCACAAAGTTATAGCTACATTCAAAAGCATAAATTTTATTACATTATAAGAATGACTTACAATATTTTCATATGGTTATTTATACATTTTTTAAAATCATTCGTTGGATAACCAACACCTCTGACATGGGTCACCCCAAGTGGCTCGCTACGTTTGGTGGCTTAACAGGGATGCCCGGTTTCATAAGGTGAGGTTTATCCAGTTCTGATCTCGTGCCCACCAGCTGCGTGGTGGCCGGATCAGGAGAGGCCGATTGAGGAAGACTCTTGACCTCTCAAGCTAGATCCAGTTGGAGGAATGGATTATTCATACATCCATTAATCCTGGGCCTTCTTACCCCCGGATTCCTACCAACCCATCATTCTCTTTTCCTTCTCTGAACTGTGGATTCCTCTCATTTCTTTTCTAAAAATTTTCCCCACACAGCATCCCCAAATATGACAAGGTTCCGAGAGAAATTATTTAATATTGTTTATAGAAAAGAATATGTTGTCTGTTTTATTATCAAAAATATTAAAACGAATGGGAGTAATAGGTATACTTCCCTTCCGTACGAGAAGGGAGAGCCTCTCTTATTCCTAGTTGTTTAAATTTAAATAAACTCACGGTTCCGTGTCGTACGACATTAGTTTATTGGATAGACATTATTTTAAAAGGTCGATAAATTGACTTAAACAGAAATGAAAGATAGATTAATTGGTTTTGTCAATGGTGATGCAAAAATAAGGATGAAATGTGTGTCGATAAAAAATACTTAATACAAGCTTCCTATGTTATTTTAGTGGATGCTGTGTGGAGAAAATTGTCCAGAATATATTTAATATTAAAGTCGGCGAATAATCCGAGTGTTTGAACGAGCTGTGAAAACAAACCGTTATCACGCGTATTAATATGTCGATCTCGTAGAAATGTCCAGCTGTGCAGGGTTTGAGAAGAGATCACGCATCAATTTAGTCTGATCATGTTCCTTTATTGAACGAATTGTGACAAAATCGAAATAGAAAAGTAAATTTATTGAACATCATGAAAGGTTTAGTTATTATATTTTATTGTATTCTATTAAGGGTAGCGGAAGGAAGGGAGAGGGAAAATTAACGATAGAAAGGGATGAGAATCTAGAGAGGGGTTAATTAAAGCTTTAACAATGAACTATTAACTCTGCGTAGGTTTCGTATAATGTACTTGCACGAATTACCTTTGTGCAAATCCAATAAAACGTTTTAAAGTATAACACGTAGGAAACCCTCTAAGGACTTAACAAAGAAAAAAAATACCCCAAAATTTAATCTGCAAATTCTTTAAAATTTTTTTTTTTACCAATATCATAGGCGTTGGTAAAACTAGCATGCATTAAAAAAGAATTACAATTTGAAATGAAAATTTAGCTCCATACCAAATGAAGTAAAACATTAGGTTATTTTCTTCTTAGAATTCAACCTTTCGAAGATCACAGCAAATTCTTAAAAAGGTATTTGAAATACCCATAATGGTTTTTATGGTTTCATCCTGAAAGGTTGGTGAAATGGGGACTCGTTTCATATGTTTCCGCGACTTTTAATCCCGCGACAAAATATCCCCCACAAAATATCCTCCGACAAAATATCCTACGGACACAACATCCCCCAACAAAATATATACTAAAACCTAACCTAACCTAACAAAAAATGGGATAAAAGTAATACAGACATTATGTAAAGACAATAAACTATTGTTCAAAAATAGTTAAATGTAAAATTAGGTTAGATTAGGTTAGGTTTGGTTAGGCTTTAGTAGATATTTTGTTGGAGGATGTTTTATTTGTATGGTGTTTTTTCGGAGGATATTTTGTCGAGGATATTTTGTCGTGGGATGAAAACGCGCTTTACCGTTTTATATCGATTCGTATAGAAATCTATGCCAACAATATTATTGTGCTGAATCCTCCACAGTTCTCAAATCTATCGTTCGTATGGCAATATAATTTGAAACGCCTCTTTCAAAATAATTAATCACCCCTTCCAGAAGATTTATGTGAGGTCATACCTCCAATAACAGTCCAATAAAAAACCAATTTTCATTTTAATTATTCATCAAACACAGCTTATGTACGAGTAGGTATATGGTCATTTCCAAATCTACATCGACGATTTACATTTGACGACGTCAGTGGTCGAGGGATGAGGACCTCGACTACGAATCCGTAGATCACTGGCTATATTCCCGTTTATTTATTATTGAAGAATAATATAATATTTTATACTTATAAGTCCAAATAAAACATGAAACAGAACAAGACACAGAAAAAAAGATAATATTCGCCACTTGGAATCAAACCCAGGATAAAAATGATCCCAAAAATTAGTTGAAGCTAATTTTTTTATTTCTGAATTTGAAATTAAGATCGACATCAATGACGTAAAATAATTAGGTCCCAATGAGGCATTGTCCCGGTAAGAGAGAGTTCCTGGGTTTGATTCCCTGTTGCAACCGATACCTTTTTATTTTTCTGAATCTTGTTCTATTTTGAGTTTCGTTCAGATTTATTAGTATTAGTGCGGGCGGCGGGCGACACGACAGTAGCTTTGTAACAAACGTACGAAAATGGTTTTGCATAAGGAGCGGCGTCAGAGATGTACTTGAAGTCTGGTTCTTAAATTTTAATCGTACAGACGCTAGGTTATTAATAATACTATCAGAAAATTGTCTTCGTCAATGATTGATATTACATTGATGAGCATAACCTTAAAAAATTATAAAAAAGAAATTCCAATATAATTAAATTGTGAAATTCACAATTAATTGATACAAAATAATATAGTGGTATATAGTATCGCCCTGGTAAAATACCACATTTCAGAATCGAAACGTTGTTTGAAATGACTGCTGAATATTAAATAGTATTCAAATAATCATTTATCCATTTTTTTTCAATGATAAAGGACACTGTAAAGAAAACTTGATTATTAAAAACTCAATTTGGCAAAAAATGTTAGTTCTCCACTTGATTCCATTAATCTACGATGTACTGTAAAAAAAACCTTCCGTCTTAATTGTGATCGCCCAACAATGAAAAACTTTACTTATTACCACGGCTTTTGTATGGATAAAACGGCCATAAACCAAGCTTAAAGCAGGCTTTGAAAGACCGTAAGTATCTACGTACTTTGATCTAGAGGAAAAAACATTGAAAAAATAAAAACTCTTATAATATACTGCCGAAACGAAAATTATGAGAAATATTGCAAGAAATACAGCGTTTGGCAACTCTATTAATTTAAATAATATTCGCTAAGGGTGGAGAAAATTTAATCTAAAAACTTGTAAAATTAGATGGCGAGCCGTTTGAAAAAAAAATAGCAAATTGGATATGAATAAAGTGAGAGGAAAACCAATTAAATTGTGTCAAATTTTGTATCGAATTTTGTAAAAATTTGAGTCCCCTTTCAAAACACATGATCAATTTTGTATATTATTTCTATGCTCGTGGAATCAGAATGCATGTGGCTGACTTTTTGGAATTATACAAATCTAAACCAAATATTCAAGTCTGGTTAGTATGTACAGCAGATTAACGCATCAGTTATAACTTCGTTAGTTCTTACGTTAACTGTTTATTTGAGGAGAATAAGTGTCATTGGAAATTAAAGTTAATTAATTAATTTAATTTACGATATAGCAGCGATTCGTTTGAGTGTTCATCTGAAGTTGAGTCGGATTTCTATCGTCGCGCGTCGCGACATTAATTAAATAGTTTTATAGGATTTCTGTGTCAACGTAACTATTTTCACCGGCATGCTTATGTACAATTGACTAAGGGAAAATAAGATATATGTAATTAGACAAAATTTAACTAAGTGACCCTGAAGTGATGTGCAGAGAGGATTAAGCAATCATTATATTTTTGTGTTTTTCTACGTCTTGTTCTCTTTCACATTTTCCTTTAGATTATTATTGTTATCTTCTTCTTCAATGAAAAATCTAGTTTTCTATATTCTGTAAATACTAGCGCTTAAGTACAAAAAAATCAACACTCTATATAAATTCGTTCGATATTCATACCAAATTATTATTAAGGGTATTTTAAATCGATTTTACTTTTGAAATTGGTAAAAAATGCAAAAAAATCTAATTTTATAGAAAACTAGCTAAACCCGGCCACACTTCGCTGTGGATTTGTCTGATTTTAATTATTAGAGGAGTTAACAAAAATTATCTAGCAACTATGCATTTACCAAGAAGACACATTGTGTAATTTATTATATGCTGTGAATATGCTGTGACTACGCTAATATAAGGAAAGATAAAAACATTCATTAAAGTTTTTAATTTATTTATTTATTTATTCACACCTTGAAGACTTTTAAAATATTACGTTATTATGGAAACAGTTAGTATAGATCTAGTTATTCAGGAGTATAATTATAAGCATGTCGTATATAACACAATAAACAGAAAAAGTTGTACAAAGGAATTAATTATTATTTTTTTTATTTTTATTATAATCTTTATTTATCAAGTTACATAGGTGATTGTACTGTGCCTGTCTCACTAGGAATTCCTGTGTTGAGAGCAGGCGCATTTTAACATAAGTAGTTTAATATAAAAAGAAGAATAAGGATAACAACAACAATGTTATATACATTTAAAGGTACAAGGACAATCAGCATTGTACTAAAGGGAAAGCATGCACTAGGAGGTTATAAAAATATTGTTTATATATGATCTGTCTTTGCTAGTGATCCAAGACTTGGTATCTGATTTGTATTTTACATAATTAGTGTGCTGTCTAATGGTCAGTGAAAGTGTATTATAAAGTTTAGTTGCAAAGTATCTGAAGTTTCTTTGACCAAATGTTGTTTTGGCGAAAGGGATAAGTAAGAGATTTTGCCCTTTGGTTCTCGTATCACGAACAGTTTGGATATTGTCAAAAACAGTTCTATGTTTGAATAGGTAAGTTAGTATATTTTTTGCATAAAGTTGCCTAATGTCCAAAACACCGATTCTCCTAAAGATTTCATCCGAACTGCTTGTGATCGGTAGTTTTAGAATAATTTTTATAATTAGTTTCTGGGCTTTGGAGATCGGATCAATGGCGGCAGCATTTGCTCCTCCCCAGGCTATGATACCGTACTCGATTAGAGATTGACATAGTGCATAGTAAATTGTTTTGAGTTGCTTCAGGTTAAGAAAGTTACGAGTTTGTCTAAAGAAGTAAATAGATTTTCTAAGTTTGTTTGCTGTAGTGATAATATGTTCTTTCCACTTTAAATTACTGTCAAAAATAATACCCAAGTATTTGATTTTTGTAACACGTTCTAGATAGGGGCAATCACATGTATTAGCATTTGACAGGGGGCAAGCACATATATGAATATTATTTTCAGGGTTACTTGGGGACGGATTAATACTAAACTCAATGTATTTGGTTTTTGACACATTCATTGTTAGTGTATTATTATCTAACCATCTTTTAACAATAATTGTGCCCCTGTTTGCTTTTATGTAAACATCATACCAGTTACTTGATTTGAAGAGGAGAATCGTGTCATCAGCGAAACTAACGATTTTGGCATCTATTGGTAGATTACACAGTTCATTTATGTAAATTAGGAATAAAGTGGGACCCATAACGCTTCCTTGAGGCACGCCAAAACTAATTGGCAATTGATTGCTGAGGCAGTTATTGATTTTAACACTTTGTCTACGGTTTGAAAGGTAATTACGAATAATACTAAGTTCATTCCCATTTATTCCAATGTTTGATAGTTTTTGTATTAGTTTGGAATGTGAGATAGTATCAAATGCTTTGCATAGGTCTAGAAATATTGCCATGCATTTTGATCCCTTGTCTAAGTTTTCATTTAAAAAGTCGGTAACTGTCGCAATGGCATCGGAGGTGCCTTTATTTTTCCTGAAGCCAAATTGGTTGTGGGATAATATATTATTTTTTTCAAGGTATTCGACCAATTGAACGTTGATTGCTTTTTCAAAGACTTTGGATAGTGAATTTAGTAATGTTATTGGACGATAGTTAGTTATATCCACTTTAGAACCTCCTTTATGTATTGGAATTATGATTCCGTGTTTAAGTTTATCTGGGAATTGGCCTTTTGCGATACTTAAGTTAATGAGATTTGTAAGGGGAATGGTGATTTCTGGTAAAAGTTTTTTTAAGGCAATATTTGAAATGTCGTCCAAGCCTGTTGAAGATGAGTTCTTTAATGAGTTTATTATCGTTCTAGTATCTTCAATCGAAATATTTTTTAGACTAAAATTCAAGTTAATGGGCCATTTTGTATTACAGCCTTGTGTGCTAGAAATGATAGAACTTTCACCGATATTTTTTGCGAGTTCTTCACCAATTTTTGAAAAATATTTGTTTGCGTGATTAACAATAATATTGGGATGACTAGAAAAACGAATTATTTTATTGTTTATAGTAAGTTGTTTCAAGTCATTTACAGGATTACTCTTTGGCCTTTCTTATTATTTGGGTACATATGTTTCTATATCTTTTATAAAAATTTTGAAGTTGTATATCGTAAGGATTGTTAATAACTTTTTTGTGGAGCTTGTTACGTTTACGTATAGATTTAATAATAGTGTGGTTAATCCATGGCTTAATTGGTAAGAGGTTATTTGGAACATGCTTTATAGTAATATTAGTCTGTTGGTTAATGGTAGTTTGTAGGTAATTTATAAAGTATGTCCAGGCATCATCTGGATTTGTGATTTCATATAGTTCAGACCACGATTTACTCCTTAGCGAATGAAGAATTCCATCATAGTTAATTTTTTTTATATTTGTTGTGTTTTTTTGTTTTTTGTCTTTCTGGTTGTATAACTGTATGGCAAGTATGGTGGTATAGTGATCATTTAGTGTAGATTCGTATACAATAGATGTTATTGGGTAGTTTGATTTGACCATGAGGTGGTCAATACATGAGATGGAGTCCAGTATAGCACGTGTAGGAGTGTTTATGGTGCTTTGGAATCCATGGTATGAGAGTGTGTTTAGGTATTCTTGGCATTGCGGATGTTCGTTTGTGGGCAGAATATTTATGTTGAGGTCACCAGCAATAGTACAATTTTTAATATTACATAAATCAGTTAAACAGTTATTGAATGATTTTAAGAAAGGTAAAATATTGTAAGAGGATGGAGAACGGTATACTGCTAAGATACATGTGTCGTTGTTGAAATTTATTTGTAAACAATTTGCACCGCTGACTTGGATTTCTTTTTTTATTGATTAGTTTTGCATAACAAAGGTAAAACTGTAGTTATAGATGAACATGTATTTACTATGTTGTATGTAAGCCATATTAAAATGTGAGCATGTGGCAATCCTCTTTTTTGCCACTCCACAGAGTTCATCCAGCATTGTGTTTCTCCGAAAATGTTTAGTGAGGTGATTAAATTAATCAACGTCTTTAGCTTTTGTTTGACAACACGTGCTGTTATGTCGTGGCAATCAATCGGAGACTGTCCTGGAAGTAGTTACTCTTTTATTTCATCCCATGTTGGATTACACGTAAATTTAATGAAAAGATCAGGACAACCATATTACCGCACATATGTAATAGCG
This sequence comes from Limnephilus lunatus, assembly GCA_917563855.2. Lineage (NCBI taxonomy): Eukaryota > Metazoa > Arthropoda > Insecta > Trichoptera > Limnephilidae > Limnephilus > Limnephilus lunatus. Next base: position 55,491,471 of record OU830601.1, read on the forward strand.
TCCTGCGCATATTCTAGTATATGTCGGGGACTACTACTATATGTTGCCAGCAAAATAGTCAACTTCCCTATGTTGCTTACATCACCATCATATCATATGTATATTTTCTTCTGATCTAAGTTTCTTTTGATTGAGCCTAATGAGTAGTAGTCGTTCGGATTCTATTTTCAATACCACATGGCATGAGGCATCCCACGAACGGCGATCAACTTTGAAAAAACTTACACACCAATCAACTGGTCACAGTTACACTTTTTTGACAGTTTGAAAATTTGTCATATAAATATAATTCGATTTGTTAATCTGATTTTTTTGTAGGTTTTGTAAAGTTACGAGCTGACATTCAGTACATTATAAGTCAATTTAAAACCCATAGAGAAAACAAATGAGTAAAAATAGTAATATAATTATTGTAAGATATAATTCTATTTTTAAATCCGATTAAATTCTTTTTATTCCTTATTGTAGGTATCATAAATTTTTTAAACTTTTGATAAAATTAATAAAATGGCAACACTGTCTAGAACTGTCATTCCGTCGTTTACTATGACAAATTATGAGTCAATTTAAAACGCACAAAATTTTCCTTTTCCTTCAGAACTTCCAAATAAAAAGTATATAGAAACACTCTTCTGCTAAAATGCAATATTCTGTAAAAATTTTGAGTCAACCCATCGATTAATTTCCGAGATTAGCGAACGCAAACATACGGAACCTAAATTTTTATATATATATATATAAAGATACGATCGCATTATTACCTTAAATTTTTAACTTTGTAACTGAATGTTATTGTAATTAGAATATGTTATTATTATTACAGTGTAAAAGAAAAGGAAGAAAATTAAAATTAAAATAGGAAAATATAATCAAAATGTAACCAATACACGACTATGTTGTAATATGATATTATTTTACATACCTATTCATGATATTTTTTGGATGAAATAAAAAAAAAAATAAAAACATCCATAAACACTAAGATCTTTTAATGTCAGAGGAACCAATGAATTAAAAAATATAATTTGTTAATCATGTGATTGTCTAACTAATGTTATTTTCAGCGGACTTATTGTTAACAATCGTATTAATATTATAAAACAACTTTACGTTTTTTTTTCTAAGCCTCTAATTTGTTTGATTGTTCATAGAATAGCTAGCTCATTTGATGTTTTATTTAGAGTAAACCCGATATACGATGGGGTAGATTTTATAGGCCTAAGGGAATGCTGATAACAGACAGGGTACTGTGAAGTTGTTTGAACGGTATTGGGTGCGTTATCGCTTTAATGCCGAGACATACTAAGAGCTAAGAGGTGCTGTATCTCAACACTGACAACATTGCCAATATAAACCCTTCAGGATAATTTGCTCGCTTTTGGGAACAGCTCATAAAGGGTCTCCTTTACTTGGTGAGAAATGTGATGGGATTTTAGAAAGAGAACACACCACGACTTATATTAAAATCTAAACGTTAACGACAAAATAATTAAATTGCACAACTTTATGAAACCAAAGATTCCGACATGAAACGTCAAGAAAGTAATGTGAAAATAACCTTACGAGCCTTTTTTTTAATAATCTCAGTTGACCAGTATTTTTCCGACGAAAATCGTGTTTATAAATTCTACTGCAAAGTTTATAACTGCTGTCGGAAATCGAGAAAACACACGGAACAATCAATTTCTCAGAATTTTGCAGCATTTAACTCAAATGTTAAGCTTCACTTGGTACACGATGAATTTGCAACTCGTTATTTAATTTATCGTTGCATTCTGAACACATAACCAGTTTGGATGTGGTTGATTAATATTATAATCAGAACATGAAAATGGTTTTTCTTTGATTCTGGCATTAAATAAACAGTCCGCAACTAGAATTTTATAACTGCACATCGAATAAGATAATGTTTTCCTCAGATAAAATGTGTCAGCAGATGAATCTTCCATTCTGAACACAAAACTGGATTAAATTAAATCTGTACCTGTCGAATTAAAAGTACACTCAGAACATGTAAATGTTTTTTCTTTGATTCTGGCAGCACATACATAGTCTGCAGCCAAAATATTATAACTGCACTTCAAATTAGATAATGTTTTCCTTCGAAATGCGTCAGCAGATGAATCCACAACTGGAAGTTTACATTCTCAACACAAAAATGGTTTAAATTAGGTCTGTATGCCGTGAATTAAAAGTACATTCAGAACATGAAAATGGTTTTTATTTGATTTTGGCAGCACATACAGAGTCTGCAAATAGATTTTAATTACTGCATTTCGATTAAAATAATGATCTCCTTCAAAATGTATCAGCAGATGAATACACAACTGAAATTAAATTGTTACATTCTGAACACAATTCTAGTTTTATTTACTAGTGAATTTGTTTGCGAGTTTCCAGCTTTAATTAGTATTGCTCTCATAATATGCGTACGGTTTTCCTACGAATTACGAAATTTGCTGCTTAAAAAATTAAAAAATTAAAAAATATAAATTATGATAAATAATAAAATAAAGAGTTGAATTCGTAAACGAAAGTATCGTAGAACATTTTCAAATAATTATTAAACATTTAAAAAAAATAACTTACTTTAATGAAATTTATTTTTCTGATATCTGAAGTAATGAAAATCATTTCAATCGGTCCGAATCGTAAGTGCGACAAAAATATGAAATGAAATGGTTTAAATTTTTACAACATAATATTATTATTTGTTTTGAAAATTTTCCGTCCCCCTTAAAAGTGCCGCACGGGGAGGGCCGCCCCCCCCGCCCCCCCACGCTACGCCACTGTTTAGATATCTTTAGTGAACAGGTCTTAGGTACATGACAGTCTTGGTTAGTGTAATGTATTGGAATAAAGAGCGCATAGGTAGATTTTGAACAGGTGCTTATTGAGGAACGGGCGCATGCCCACTGCCCAGAGAAAAACACGCATGCATCCCTTTTTTATATCACGTGCAAGCAATTTTTCTCACTTGCACTCGCTTACTTTCATAAACACATTACGGTTAGTTTACAAAAGCCATAATAAAACGAAACGATTATCCCGAATTATTTTTAAACTTACCCATTTGAATAAGAAGAATGAAAGCAACATACCTGTATTGGAAAAAAAAATTGTCTGTAAGGATATAGCACGTTTCTGTATAAAATTTTGAAAAACTTTAAGAAAATATCAATCAAAAACACTTTGTTCTGGAATATTGTGAAAATTTGATACCCAAGTAGATACTTTTCCACTTCCTTTATCTACATATTTTATTTTCGAGATATTACCAAATTAAGGATGCTGTAATCCCACTGGTTTCGAGCAGTGAGACGTCAAGGTTTTCTCATTTTAAAAAAAGCATTTGAAGTGGAGATGTGAGAACATATCGTAGTAAATTTTTTGTACCTATATCGTTCCAACATTCCACAACATGGTGTGCTAACGTGCTTTGTTAGAACATCACCAAACACAATTCGTCATTTACGGGGTGCGATGGTAGGACACTACAAAATATACATAATTTATGTGAAAATTCAACGAGGTGCGGTCAGCGAATATGGATTATTCGATAAAGCGGGCAGTCGTTAAATTTTACAAGCGGTCAATCCGAAGGCTGCCAACTTCCGTAGTTCTGCAGCACGGACATTGGACAACCACGGGATATTTAATATAATATATACCGCCACGTCCAACGTCCTGTTCTCTCCCCATTTGCGTTATAATGAGCCACGGTAAGTTAAACATTATGATTTTGGATTGAGATTTTCCATATTGGCTATTCATTTGTTCGTGCAAAACTTGAAATTTGACGAATGCTGGGGAAAATTAGAACGAAATAAAATACTCACATTGTTATATACATAGAAGGTGTTATGGGACGTAGTTGACTTTAACCAATGGTTCCTGGTATTATTCCGAGCAATGACTAAACAAAATCACTAAGAGAAGGACTTGACCTACCGATCAATATCTGTCCAAACGGTTATACAAAAATGGCGGCTAAGATGGCCGCAACGCCGGACCGTTTCCATGGTTATTATAAAGATTATATTATAAGTAATAAATATTGTTTCTATGTAAGATTATAATAAAACAAATAAAAAACTTTATTCCACTTAATTTTATTTGACCGTAACCGGTTTCAGCTCGTCAGAGCCATCTTCAGACTGGTACAAATAATTCTTAGCCTACGGTTTATATACATAACATATGGGGGAGGGGGAGAGGGGTAGTCTACAAGGATTTTAATGAATTATTTTTATTACTGAGTCGTTTTAGACTGTCGAATTTCTAAGTATTATGGTAATTCCAGTGGGCTAATTACTTTGGGTTTGTAGCTCACTTCAATATCTATTGATTAGGGAAAAAACCTTACAAGTAATTTGAATTATTAATGGACTAATTTTATTGTCAAATCGTTATTATACATATCTATGATCAATGGGATTTAAAAAATCCCATTCATTAAAATCCTTGTAGACTACCCCTCTCCCCCTCCCCCATATGTTATGTATATAAACCGTAGGCTAAGAATTATTTGAACCAGTCTGAAGATGGCTCTGACGAGCTGAAACCGGTTACGGTCAAATAAAATTAAGTGGAATAAAGTTTTTTATTTGTTTTATTATAATCTATTATAATGGACTTCCACCACGAATTAACAGTTTCGAAAATAGAAATATTGTTTCTATGTGTTTGCTTTTTGTAATACCTTTTACATTATAATTCTCACAGTAAAGGGAGACACAATGATTTCATAGTGATTTCAATGAGACATGTTTGAGTTGTTCCCAAAGCGAACTAATTAGCCAGAGGGGTTAAATTGCATCAATGTTCAATACATAATCAAAGCTTCCATTCCAATAATGCAACAGAAGGCAGCCAAAATAATTAAATTTGTTAATTATAGAGCCGAGTTCAGGAGTTGTCGCGGCTGTATCGAGATAAACCGAAATAATTACGCCTCTTAAAAGCTAACACGGGGCTACCCCAACCAAGTAAATTATAATTGTAGCTTTCCATGACATCATATAATTCTGTACAAGCGCGTCATTCTCTACATTTAGTGGAATTGTCAGAGCTGTTTATGTGTATATTCTAAAGCTAATAAGTGGAATACATAGATTTAAATTTAGAGTAGTTTTTTGAAATAATTTTATTTATTGTAATTAATTTAATTGATGATGGGAAGCTGATGTCAGGAAGGATGCAAGAGGACTACTCCTTGTCGCAGATTGTAAGACAAAGGCCGAGGACAGAAGGTGGTGGAGGCTTATGTTGAAGGAGGCCAAGGCTCGAAAAATAAATGAATCTTTGAATAAATCAATAAATAAAGAAATAAACAAATATAAAAAAAGTAAATAAATAAATAAATAAGTAAATAAATAAATTACTAATTAGATAAATAAATAAATAATTGAATAATAACGATAGAGTCCTGCTGAAAAGGTCAAAAGGTTTATCAGGTCTACTAGTCGATCGGGCTCGCCACGAAATTGAAGACAAACCACAACCAATGAAACCGGGCACCACTGCTTAGTCACCTTGTAGCGAACCACTTGGGGTGACTTAAGAAATAGGTGTTATATCTCATTTGTTATGGAATGTATCTTATTTGCTATAGTGCCTGCCAAATTGAAAATTATTGTTTGAACTGAAAGCGTCTCTCAAATCCGCTATTCGTGACAATGGATGGGCCTTCAATTGTCACTGCCTAACCTTATTGGATTATTACATTTTTTAATTAAGTTTTTATTCCAGTAGGACTGGGAGGAAAGTGCAATACCAGTCTGCCATATTATTAAATGATTGTTTTGTAGCATATTTGGATAGGACGTAGACCGAGTCGTTTAAATAATAAATAACCAGACAGCCTGTCGTAATGCAACGTTCCACCACTAGGGGAGGGATTTAGAGGATTGGAACCAAAGTAGATATCTATTTTTGCAGTGTTCTGTGTACTGCCAGACTTTTTGGGTGAATGTACTCGGCCTGAAAGCATATAAAGAATACAAGAGTGTCGACACAAACGACGACAACAGAGTTTTTATTCTCATTTTTTATAGTAAACCTCCTCTATGTATTTATATGAGATCATAATTATCCCAGGAACTTTGAAAACTGATCTCTCAAAAAAAAAAATATATATTAGCTCGACACACGAGATCCTGAGGAAAATAATTCCCCTTAGGCACTATGTCATCTTTGGGTGTGGAGGGTCTTTTTAGGAAAGGAAGTTCTGGGAAGGAAAAGGGTATGAGGAGTTGGTAGGAATCTGGTCAGGGTATCCAGGAGTGACGGACGTATGAATGCATCCCTTCAACTGCGGTGCAAGGCGATGTTCCGAAAGAGTCCGGCTGGAGAGGTCAAATGGACTCCCTCAACCATTCCCAACTGCAATTTGGGAGGCGGGAATGGGTACCGCCGTCCCTGGAATCTTTATTGGATAACCAACAACTCTGCAATAGATCACTTCAAGTGGTTCGCTACGTTTGGTGATTTAGCAGGGGTGCCTGGGTTCACGGGGTAAGGTTTGTCTAGGTCTTGGAGGCGGATGACCAGGTCACACTGAACCCCAGATTCCTACCCACCCCTTAAACCCTTTTCTTTCCCAGAACTCTCCTCTCCTTCCGTTCCTTAAAAAAAATCCCCACACAGCATCCCCAAAGATGACATAGGTCCTGAGGGAAATTATTTTCCTCAGGGCCTCCTGTGTGGAGCTCATGTAAAAAAAAATCCCTCCCGATCCGGCCTGCCAGCTGATCGGCAGACGTATCTGCATCCAAGACCCGAACAAACCTCAACCCATGAACCCGACCACGCTATTAAGTCACCAAACGTAGCGAACAACTTGAGGTGACCTTTGGCACTGTGTTCGTTATCCAATAAATAATTCCCTGGGCGGCGGGAACCCTTACCCGAATCCAAAATTAAATCAAATGGCATAGTTGTGCACAAGTATTTCGTAGACAAAGTACAGTTTGGACTTTTCTTAAAATATTAGTTGCTGAAATCAAAATCTTTGGCTTCACAACTCGCCCCAAGTTTTCAGAGAAAAGAACGTATGTAGGTACTAAATTATTCTTAAAACGCTTTCAATAAAGAAAAAAAAACCTTCTAGATGTAAAGACCCAATATTGTATTCAACGATTCGTGTTTACATGATTACTCTGTATGAAACATAATAGGATAATATTTCACAGTGGAGACGAGTAAAAAGGCAGGAGTTTTCCGAATTACAAAAGTATATCTCGGATTCCCAAAAAAGAAAAACCACGGAGAAAATATTGTAGAGTTTCCAAAGAAAAGTACAGTATCGTTCTGTAAAAGGGGAAGTCTTTTAATAAACAACTCAAAAAACTTGAAGGGGAAATTTAGATACGTGACACAAAAGAGAGAGGTCTTAAGTTTGAAACGAAAGGCTTTGATCTTTACACTGCTTTAGAAGGTATGAAAACAATTAAAATGAAGTAGGATCTAAAATTCTTGTTGCGTTGAATTTAAAAAGGTTCGAATCTAATTAGCAAGCCAGTTATCAGCACTAGAGCTAAGGATTCTTTTCTCATAATAAAAAAATAAATGACGCACCTATGCCTAGTAGGTACCAGCATACCTTGCAATTAAGAAGAATAAAATGATAATTTAGGTTTTAATTTTTTTGTCATGTTAATAATCTCTGCTCCCAACCGCCTGGAGCCAGTGAGACTGGCATCCCTAATTGGGGTATGTTGTAAAGGTGGAGGTAGTGGGAAGATAAGAAGATGGGGGAAAGGAAGGTGGGGAAGTACCTGGCTATTCAGATCTGGTCATCTAACCTGGCCAAAGCCTTTTCAAACAACGTTTCAATTCTGAATGATGGTCTTTACACCAGGGCGATACTGAGAGTGTTCCACTTTGGAATGTGCTGCAAATATAACTTTTTATTTTTAAATGATTAAATTGTGAAATAAAACAATTAAACTACTGCGCACGTCGGGATTTGAGCCCGCCACCTTCAGATTGCAAGGCGAGAGCCAAAACCCTCGGCAACGGAGGCCGTCGAAGGGTAAGGCTATCGTTTTTTTATTTCATCTAGATGAAGAATGTTTATTTGATTTCTTTGCATTGGTACCTACTCACATACGAATGAAATCATTAAAATATATATAAAAAAGCTACCAGAAAGCATCCCTTTAGAATGTGCTGTCAATATTTACGCATAAACAGAAAAAAATAAATTCCATATCATTACACAAGAAGGGTTCAATGTAGAAATGCGGGAACTAATAGACAATTCCTCTCATCTCACACGCCAGAAAAGTAATTTTCTAAGTATCTATAATATGGCAAATACCACGTGAACAGGCAGGGATTCTGTATGGTGCTTGGAAGGGGGAGCCTTGTCCATCATGGAAATTGGAGTGGGGGTCACGAACCTCAGCATTGAGGAACCGACTAAGAGAATAGAAAAGTACACCATCTTCTCAGAAGTCGAGTATCCTTAAGGTTTGCAATGATTTTGTGACAGTTATTATTATTATTTTTCTATTATTTAGAAGCAAAGAAAATATTTACCAAAACAAAATGTATTACGAAAAATACGTGTGCAAATATTCGTAAAAATTGTTCACAATAAAGCTAAAGAATTATTTAGCCACAAATACATTTCAATGTTAATTTTTCTACTAAAATTCCCAGCTTGCAAACAGAGTATTTTCAATGTTGAAAGCAGAACCAAGTCACAACCAAACAGTTGGAACATTTTACTTGGTTTATTGTTGATTTAATTAGGGTGATAATTAATTTGAATAAAATTTTATTTATTAATAAAATAAATAACCAACTGTTGCTTTTTGTAAGGAGTTTAATGACATTTGAGAATATTGATTATGTTAAAACGATTGAGGAAAATGTTTCTCACTCGTGGGTACAATCCCATGATGAGAAGAGTTCTCCACCATTGCACAAGCAACGTTTTTCGCTATTTGTAATGGTTGTAGGAGGTATTAAAATATTTAATGATTATTTGTATAGCACAGTAATGCATATTAAATTTACACCGAGCAAATTTTGCAAATCAAAAAGAAACAATGTGAAATAAATCCTTTATTCATTAATTTCATTCGTAAAAAGCGCGGCCCTCGAGCCGGAACCGCCGTCGTGTCGCGCGGAATTCGTTTCGGGGATCGGCAAGCGGGGGCATGCGAGGTGAATTTAAATAATCGAAATCCTATCTCATCCGGATCCCAATTTGCATACATACAAGTAAATTACTTCTGGCGAAAGATCCGATTTACGAGGAAATACTTAGCCACTGTCATCAACGATTAATGAAGGAGATTTTTCTGATTCGGTTGAAAGCCTCGGGGAAACTTAACGATTTAAGGGATCACGTAGATTCAACAAATAATAAACAACGGTGGAGATTCATTATACAGCTGTAGAGAATCCAAAACATATCAGGTGCTAAAAGTAAGCCTTGAAGAGCTCCTTTGTATTGATTTTATGGGAAGTTGATGATTTTAATTGACGGGAGGTTGCTATTTGAAGTATTGGCACCAAATAATAATAAATATTATTTTACCAAAACTTTATTCCGATTTGTTTAAATTTCTAAAGAACTTACTTAAAAGACATCGAAACTTTCTCAGATAATGAAACATTCTCCTAGCGTTTTCTCAAGTCTTGGACCACTGTTAACTTGACTGAAGTCACAACAAGGATACTTGTCGTGACTTCAGTCATTAAGGTCTCAGTAAGGGAGGCCTTTTGACCTTTCCAGCCAGACTTTCTCGACCCATCGCCTTCAACCGCAGTTGGAGGGATGGATTATTACGTTCGTCACTCTTGGGCACACTGACCCCCAGATTCTTACCCATTCCTCATACCTTATTCCTTCCCAGAACTTCCTATCCTTCCCTTCCTTAAAAAGACCCCTCTGTACAGCATCCCCTAAGATGACATCTCATGAAAATGTTATGAATGTTCCCTGAGGGAAATTATTTTCCTCAGGGCCGCCTGTGTGGTTGAATGTAAAAAATAAATAAAAAAACATGGTCTCATTGCTGAGTTGTGCCGAAGGTGACCAGAGGTAGATTTACGAAATCTTTACGTTTTAGGGTGCTTCGCAGAACAGAAAATCTTCAGCCTGGAAGGACGTTTGTCCTCAGAACTATTATTATAATTAAAATTCGACAATAAATAGTCAGTGTGTTATTATGAACCCAAGTCTTTCAATCAAGCATCCTATAGTTTATAAGGATAATAAGTACCCCAGTAATTATAAATGAAATTACAATAATACTAACTACCTACTGAAAAAATACTGTATTGTAAGTATTACAATGTATAAAAAAGTGTGTAGGTATGCAAAATAATATTCACTAAACTAAGCCAATCTTCAAAATATTACGATGTAAAAAATTCCAAATTAAGTTTCATTATACATTCTTTCTGTGTGTTAGGATAAGCTAACAATGGTGGCTTATTGAAAAACACTATTGCGTCACCATTGCGAAAAAAACATCATCGTAGATCTTTCATCGCAGGGAGAACAAATTTAATGCTTTTATTACTTCAGTGATTCACGACCTCGCCGCGGAAGCTAGGATTCGCTCTTTTTAAAGATTCCTGCAATATGTTTTCAGACTATCAATAAACATAAATAAAGATTTATAAGACGTTTTAAATCGTTAAATCGTGCACAGAGATTTAGGGATTGTTATGTTCTAATCGTTAAATTTATTAACGCTACGTTGAAGTGCTTTCGTAAACAACCCATTTCATTTCAATAAATTCGATACCCGTAGTGGGGCATTTCCGATACGCTAAATATAAACAAGAGGGAAAAACTATTAGCAAGTGGTTTGACCATATAAGAAATATCTGAGTTTTGCTGAGATTAAAAGAAGAACGCTCTTTAGTAAACCGAATCTCTAGGTATTTCTTAAACTTCATATGGTGTTCATCCATTTCTTTTCCATTCCCTTATTTCTCCCATTTTTCGCCTTGTATTATAGTTCCACTGCCAATAGTCGCACTGACTGTTGATAGTGGAGCTATGGAAGTTCAATGTTTTAGGGGTTCTAATAAAAAATATACATGGTTACAATAAAATGTGTTTTTATAAATACGTTTTACTTACTTGGAATTGTGATATACTCAACGACAGTAGTTGTTGGTAGTTGAGTCGTGGTTGTGGTGGAAGGTGTCGTTGTTGTCACCTTGATTTCTGTAGGAAAAACAAACGAAGTTAATAAATATCTAGGAATTATACAAAACCACAATGCGAACGGTGTCGCAAACATAGGTAAGCCCACATATATTATGTATTCAAAAAGAAAACACTTAAAGACATATTGATAATCTTTATTTACGTGATATTTAGAAAATACATTTATTTATAAATTTTCAGGTTCGAAAGTTTCCCTCAGAAAATAATTCCCTTCAGGAATGAATATAGAACATAATTCCTCTCTGTGTCCGGGATGCTTAGTGTAAGACCTTTTTAGGAAATGAAGGAGAGAAAGTTCTGAGAAGGAAAAAGGTATGAGGGGTGGATGAGTGGGGGGGTGGATGATGTTATTCCAACCCTCCCAATGCGACACGCTCTCATTTCCACGACTCACACGACACGACTCCCATTCCTCCCAAAACGATTTTCCGAGAGAGTTCTGCTGGACAGGTCAAAGGTATCCTTCAACCATTCTCTCCCGATTTGGACTACCGCGCAGTTGGCATGCTGACACATCCGCCACCAAGACCCGGACAAACTTCACCCCATGAACCCGATCATCCCAGTGAAGTCATCAAACTTGAACCACTTGAGGTGACCTACATATAGCAGAGGTGTTGGTTATCCAACAATGGATTCCCGGGGCTGCGGTATCCATAACCTTTACCCAAAATCAATTAAAGTATCATCTACATTAAGTAATAACAGTATTTAACCAGGAAAATATAAGTTTTAGTACGTGTATTTGCGGCTTAGATTCTTTTAATATTTTTGTTATATACCTACACTTAATACGAAGACACATTATAAAAATTTCTAAACGTCAACAGTAACTCACATCACAGCATTAAGTAATTGGTAGGCTAAAGAAAAGTTAAATAAGCTTAAGCTTTATTTCTCGTGAAAATAACCTTAATAGTAAATCATAGATTTAGCGGCGAAAGTTTGCAGAAAAAATGACACAAAAAGTTTCCTGTGGCAACCCAAAAGTTTCTTGCAAAAATAAGCGCCATAGATACATACGCCAGATATTTACGACGGCAAATACCTCAGGGTTTCAATTATCGAGGGAATATACCCATATCGTAAGAAATTTGCACCATTTCTTAGTCCTGCGCGAAAAAGGATTCTATTTTTTTTTGTAAAAACTGTCTAGAATAATGAGAATTTTACGAATGGTTGCATAAAGCAATTGGCGGAGAGAAACTTATTGGAAAAGTCCGTATCTTGTTACGAGCGAGATATGGGAGAAGTCCAATGAATACGAATGGAAAATGTAATAAGGTTTTACATTGAATGTTTTAAATTTAAGAAATCAGACTGCTATGACTTCTTGAAACTAATTTCTGGTGGTGGGTGTTGAATTGTAATTGGGTTTTAATTTATTTTCCGGAATCAGATGGCTTCGATGCATATGAATACTCTCTGTTAATAGCTGAGTACCGGTCCATGCTGACGATGAGATGGAACAAAAACGTTCGAAATTCGATAGACATCCACGAAGCAAAAGCGGAAATATCATACGATTTTTGTAAATAAAATTTTCGGAGATTAACGAATTATAAGCGATATTATTATTATTATTTTTTTCTATTTAATGTAAACAAGATATTATTTAAACAATATTATTATTTTATATATACAAGTTCAGGTTTATAATTATTACTACGCGTTACAGCTTTTTCCACCTCTGAAGGCATTATCAAACTGTCAGCGAAAATATAAATAGTATTTCTGTGAATAGAATTCGTAGCTTTCAAAGAAGTATTTTTTCAATTTTTTTCTTATTTAATAAATCTAAACTAAAATTTGCTCTGAAATCATAAGAATTGTACGTAGGTGGGAATTACCTATTATTATTTTTAATTGGTTAACTAATGTTTTAAGACAAGATTTTTATGCATAGCACAAAGGGTAACAATTATTATAAGCAATAATTATTAGCCTGAAACACTCATCAACATAGAAAAAAATTCCCGAGAAAAGATAAATGCCGCCGACCTTCTGATATCCGGTCAACTGCTCTACGAACTGCTTTATTATAAGCTGTAAATATTTTGATGTAGAATTATGTGCTTTCGGAAAAGACCACTAATTTCTAGATACCTTTTGGTTGAAAAATAAGCACTTGAACAATTTGATTGTTTTAAAACTTACGTTAAAAAATAAGCACTTGATCCGTTTGATTGTTTTAAAAGTTACGTTAAAAAATAAGCACTTAAACCATTCGATTGTTTTAAACCTTACATTAAAAAATAAGCACTTGATCCATTTGATTATTTTGAAAGTTAATTTAAAAAATAAGCACTTGAACCATTCGATTGTTTTAAAACTTACGTTAAAAAATAAGCACTTGAATCATTTAATTGTTTTAAACTTACGTTAAAAAATAAGCACTTGAACCATTTAATAAGTAAGAACTAGCACTGACGAAATCTTCAACAATCTTAACATCATGTCAATTAAACAACTGTATTCTAAAACTATACTCATTTACATTCATAAGTACAAAACCCAAGAAATGACAACTTATACGTACATTAGAAACACTAGATCTCATGGTCAAAAACATATCCAACAAGTAACTACAAACACAACATTTGGGCAAAAAAGCTTCTTGTATTATGGTATTAAACTTTACAATAAAATACCACTCTCACTTAAAAACCTCAACAGTATAACATTTAAATCTCAAATAAAAAGCTGGATACTAAATATAGGGAGAACAGAAATAGAAAATATACTGATATCAAATACAGACTAAAACTGAATCTACTGAACTGAATTATAAAAAAAACACACTTTTATTTAATTTTTAATTATTTAAAAAAATACTACATGATACCTATATGTTTATAACTAATTCATATTAATTTCTTATAATTAAATTATAATATGTAAATGAAATCCTCAGCACGGGAAATCCCAGTGAGGATATCATTATCTTTAGATGTTTGTAAAGAAAGGAAGACAATAAATCATTATTATTATTATTATTATTTAATTGTTTTAAAACTTATGTTAACAAATAAGCACTTGAACCATTTTTTTTTAAAACTTAATTTTCCGATGAACCATCTTGGTGTTGCCATTTAAAATCTTGGAAACAATCGCAGCATCATCGATTTTTGTGTACAATATTTTAAAGACATTTTTTAAACATTTATTAAAAATAAAAATTACGCAATTCGTCCAAATAAATGTCACCATTTTAATGACAATTCTTTAGGGCGGTAAGTACAATAATATCGAGACATGATTATGCAAACTCTTGCCTAATAAAAATGTTGTATCCAACACGGCCACCATATTTCGTTCGTCCACGGAACGTTACCAACAAATTTATATACTGATGAAATGTCGAATGGTTCAGTTAAAACCTTCGCTAAGCCCAGTAAAAAAAAATAAACGGATGCAATGCAAGAAGTGAAAAACTACCGAAAAAGATCAAACGAAACAAAAACATGTCAGTTAAATAATTGTCACTTAGTTCTTATATTTAACCAGGTTTATTGACATAAAAATGAAGTAACTGATAATTTATTGTTATTAAAATTCAGTGAGATGGTGATTAATTTCTTCCCTTCAGCCTTGCAAAATACTCATATATATTCCAATAATTTTGGGAAATTCCAACAGATATTTCAATAATATCGGGAAATTCCTTAATAATCGCACTGGCCGGAGTTGGTTGTGAGTAATTTGGAAACATGACGGGTACAAAAAAAATTGCATTCATAAAAACACGGTGTTTAAAAAAACTTTTAAAACTAGGTTTTGCCACAGGTAAGTTAGTCTGTATGTATTGGTTTAAATTTACCATAAAGTCTGATGGTCCCGTCTGCTCTCCCCACAGTGTTGGCTGCCACGCACATATAGGTCCCGAGGTCGTTCTTCCCAAAGTCCTTTATGACCAAGGTCATCCTTATTTCGTACTGTGATATCCGTTCCCAGCCCATCACGTAATTTTTGCTGAAATAAGAGAGAGAAAAACATGAGAAAACGAAAAAAAAGAAATCTTCGTTACGAATCTACCCTTCGGTTTTGAACAAACAAACAATCATTCACGCTTGTAGTGAGCGATCAATGCAGTGCTTTTACGACAGATTCCTAATATTAGCAGCTCGTACACCAATAGTATACACGGGCTTTCTATCATCAGCGGCGCGACAAGCCGAGCCAAAAAACGAATTCTTCTGTTCCTGATTGCCGTAGCCTCAACTGCTCGCGTATTGCTCCAGTGTTCGCTTCCCACCTTCTGATAAATAATCTCGCATATAAAAATATTAATTATGTGGTTGAATATTGTTTAATAAACCTGTAAGTGGCAAGTGTATTTATTTGATTTACCACGACAATTATGTATAAATTATGTATGAGTTATATGGATTTATTTATTCTCATTCTTTTTTATATGGATAAATATACACCTACTAAAAAAATGTTAAAGCTGTTCCGGAAAACACATGTTTAATGTTGTGACAGCTGCTGTCGTTCTTTCTGGAGATAAAATAAGATATATCCTTTTAGAATAATTTGTTCATCTCAAAATAAAATATTTACTCTTATTATTTTCGATTTTGACATCGATACAATGTTTACGAAATAATATCAGAATGTGTTTTCAACTTCTACTCCTCAATAAATAATAACTGCGTTATATAATTATTTTTCATTACAAAACGGAGCAACTGCTCGTATTTGTGGGATTTTTAAGAAGCTGCAAAAATTCCAAAAAACTGGTGTCTTTTAATTTGTTCATTTTATCGGAAAAGAATTTGAAATTCATGGCAGCGTAAGCATTTTCAGCTACGTATAGCTTTGAAAAAAAAAACGTTTTTTTAATACGTGGAAACGCCATATATGTAGGTGAAGCAAGGATGGGTGAAGTCATAGTAGTTATTCGATCGTATACGGGTTGATAGGGGTGAGATTGGGCACGAATTTGAGTTATCTGAAAGAATATTGTCTGTAATGTTGTATTCCAATGATGCGGTGCTGATTCCTAACAGTATGGAAGATTTACAATCTACAGTCTCTCGTGTATAGGATGAAGGAAGTATGTATGAATAATGAGTTAATAATTAATGTACAAAGTTAAGTCTAAAGTCACGGTGTTTAAAAGAGAAAGTTCGAGAACATTGTGCAATGTAGTTGTGAATGATGAATACTTGGAGCAGGAGGATGAGTTTGTATATTTCGAAGTATGTTTACGACAGATGGAAAATTTGGTAGAGCTATTGAAAGAAGGGTTATTTCAGGAAAATTCAGCTAGCAGTCTACAAGTGCGTGCTGGTACCTACCCTCAGGTATGCCAGTGACGCATGGAACCGGCAGAGGAAGGATGAAGATGACTGAATGCTGTAGAAAGAGATTCCTTAGGTGAAAGTGTGGTGAAACCATGTATGAACGTGTGATAAATTTGGAGATTTGCAATGAATGCAAGTTAAAGAATAATGAGTGAGATTAAGTGAGTTGTGTGCCTGTCCTGCGAAACGATGGTTCCATGAACTCAAATTTGCCTAGAATTCAAGTATCATTTTTAATTTAAAAATTGAAATTGATTGTGTGAAGAAAACATACAAAAAATATAGGACCTACCTGTCAGATACAAATTCGCCCTCGTGTGGTTATTTGCCCTCGTGAAATCTGCATCAAATGTAAGTGTCGTTATAACGTTGGTACGCATCTATAATTTAATATTTTTACAGAAGATTGTTTAAATTATTGTGTAAATCGGAAAAAAATATAATATCTGTGATTTTAACACAGGTCTGCTCTTGTTTCTACTAATTGCAATAAGTTTCAAATGGAATTGTGAATTCTCTTGTGTGAAAATGTGTTTTTCATTTTGTATAGCAGCACTTCGCTTGGAGAGTGTTGAAACTGGAGCGAAGCCGGGTACATGGTTGTTACAACCAGTAATGAATAAATTCGCTGTTATAATTAATCCCCTCTTTAGTTGGCTGTTGTAGGGTGTGTACCGTCTTTATGATTGTAAGCAGCACTTTACACTCGGCCTAATGATGACCTACAGAGACTAATGGGACCATTCCGCTCTCAGGTGGACCGGCGATACTCACATTAGTGCGGGCCCTGCGAGTCCATTGGCCGTAATGGGGGGTAAATTAAAACATATGGCCAAACGATCTGGGTCCTCTTGCCTTGTGTTTAGGTCAGCCCTTGGAATACTTCAAAATAGAAAGCAGCCATATAAGATTCGGTGTGAAGTTGGTGAGGATGCATTGTAATGATGAAGCGCGTTTTAGGTGCTTTGCTAACGAAAATAACGCTGTATAAATAACTAGTCGTTCGGATTGACCGGAAACGGAAGATACAAACAAATTTACAGAGAGACGAAATGCTAAGTTGTAGAGTTAAAACAGGACTTTGCTACCCTCAGTTCAATCAAACATTGTTAAGAGCGTATAACCAGAGAATACCAGAAATATGTCATTTTTAAATCAGTGTTTAGACGTATTGATTCTTATCCACAAAAAAATATAAATTGCTTTTGAAAGATTGTTCTTTTATCTAGTAAACGTTTGTTTTAAATTTTCAGAAAAAAATGATAATATTTAGTTTAATAAAGTTATACCATATTGGCGGATTTGTTAAATTTTAAAAAAGTACATTTATTATACAACACCCATTTCAAATCATATAATCATGCAGTAAAACAAATCAATACATTATCTGGTAAACTTATGAAACACAATTTTAATTTTAGTTTAAATAAAATCATAAGAAAATGTATAGTACATGTGTTTCTTGACGAAAATTGGTCCGTTTGTGTATTTATTTACTCACTTACAGATTAATATATTTCAAATTTTTTTACATTCTTATTTTGCTGAGATATTATTGAAAAATGATAAATATTTATGATAAAAAAATAATTACAAAAAGTATATAATTTTAATAGTTTTATCAACACGCCTTTCGGCACTTTTGCATGTAGGTATAAATTAAAGCAAATTTGGAATGAAATAAAATTGATATTGAGTTATAATTTTAAAAAAGCTGGTACGGAGAGTAACTAATCTTTCTCATTGGAACCGCCCTGTACGATCGTAAGAACCTCTTTCAACGAAATGTGGATTTTCGGCCGCTGGCTGGTTATACGTTCTTAAATGAAGCAAAACAAGTGTTTTTAATAACTAGACATTTTGTAAATTTTTTAAAACTTTATGTTTTTAACAATCATTTCGATTTTTTATTTAGTATATATATATATATATATATTTTTTTTTTAATAATTCATTTACGGAAAATAATTTAGATACATCTTAGTAATTATTTATATATTAATAATAATTTACATCTTGCAGTTAGTTACTACGCTTCCATTAGAAGCATTTGCTTGTGTATGGAAGGGGAGTGTACATAAATGCAGTAATTAGTTAACAATTACATAATTAATTGCACAAATATATATTACGAGTATCCCGTTCCGTTCTAATAACTAATGGTTATGGAAATAGCCGATGATATCCGATCAACAGATGGGCACCTTCAGTGACGAGTTCCCCTGCCCCAGAACATAGAGCGTCAATTAGAACGGACGTTTTGTGCAGATAAATATTCATTGTAAACCGATGATAATAAACACTTCTCCTAACCTAGCGAACTGATTATCAATGAAACTCCGGATCATCCGAGAAGTACAGTTTATCAGAGGAAACAATAGAGCACCATAATAAGTTACCACCACATAAAGCGTTGCGTATATACACCACACTATGAATGTTTGTTTACTTGAAATTGTTACCGCGATGAAGCTAAAGCCTAGCGAAAGCGGTTGGTGAATAAATTTATTTTTGTTTATATAAAAAGTGTTTGATTTGTAGGCGAGCAACGAACAACCATAAAAATACTATATTTATCCGATTTTATACAATGGTATCACCGGCCACCACTCTCTGGCTGGGTGCATGATAATGCACATTCATTTCGGTTCTAGCGTCCATTCTTTCTACCTGCTTTTCCTCTAAGCAAGATAATTATTAAATCTGTGCTAATTATTGTAACACACAGTTTCATTTGTAAATATATTTGACTCGTGTTAAATCAAGAGTTGTTATTGAAAACTTCCACAATACACGCATACTGTATACAGACGTGACAAGTTTTGTAAGCTGTCAAACCCTCTGGTTAAAATATCAAAATAAACCAATATTGCCAAAGATTCAATAAATAACATGTCAAACCATAAAGTGATTGCTATCTACGAAAACATGCACAAATTAACAAGTGTATATATTATTTTATGATGTTATCTGTAGAGTTGTATTAAAATCTTTCCCCCCCCTGCCACCCCACCGGGAAACGTAGTTATAGATAGTTATTTAGTTTATTTGCAATTCTGTATTCCTTCTACACCGCGTATATTCTTCCCCACTTAGAACACTTCACACCGATCTGGAGTTTTTTCTTCTAAGCCCATATTGAAAGATATGAAAGAAAAAAAAAATTACAAATAAATTATACACTAAGCTATAACTTTTCAAAATAATACCGAATTTAATAAATTTCACAGTTCAACTCCCTTCATACACGACTTTTAATTTTTAATGAAATCTTGTTATTTAAAATTCAGAATACTGGTCTGGACTCGCCAGAGCTTACCACTTTAATAAACATTCATATTCTGTCAATATCAACACGACAAACCAATTTATTTCATTTGGCCGCATGCAAAAACATTACAAATAAATTCCGAATTCCACGAATATTTGCGTAGATAATATAACACAAAATTTCATAATATTGACAGTTTTAGCAATAACCTTCATAAATATCCAATAGAAGTAAAATTAATATGTGAGTTTGGAATTTATTGGGAGCCTATCCCAAACAAACATTCCCCTTTCTCTACCCCTTACCTAAAATTAGTTTTAAGACATTATAAAAACTCCAAGCAACTTCATCATCAGAAACTTTTTTGGCTTGACTCTTTAGTAAGCTGATATAGACTCTTAAGTAAGTCAACATAATCAAATATTATATTCGCCTGTTGTGAATTGCAGATGGTATTAATATACCTATACATATCTGTTCCGGCACATAGGTGCTTCTTTCTTCAATCACATTTATACTTCGTCTCATAAAATCCTTTTAAAGATTTTGTTTTTCTTGAATTCACCGCGACTTTGTGTAGATTCAGAACTCTTCACTTTCCCATTAAATTCGCCTTTTAATTAGTAACACTTCAAAATCCGCTGTTAAACTGCTAAGTTGGGTGGTCTTCCACGTCCACTTATTTCTCTGATCTTGGTTTATTATAATTTTAGGAGATACTTCGTCATCTCTAACTTACTGATATCGTCAGGCGCGGAATTTATCGTAAACAATCCAGTTGGTTACATGATTTGTACCATGGTATTCCGCAAGCAAACTGCGCAGACTGCGCAAACTGCGCAGACACAGAGCTCCTTCCATGCGCTGAAAGTGTGTGATTTATTAGTAGTTTGCTAGCGTTCATTGGTGGCTTGTCACTTGACTCAATTGGCACATCGCACATCGCTTGATACCTTTCGAATGACGCTAGGGAACGGTCTTTGGTTTTTTCGAACTATAAGTACTAATAACCTGTTTTTCACACAGTTAACACTTTTTTACATTTAAAAAAAAAAAATCTTTAGATTAAAGAATAAATATAAATGCCTTCTAGGTAGAATTGAATAGAAACAATATAGCCACTGATTTAGTACCTTTTGGTTCCAGCCCATTTAGTATGCCTCTCTTACACTTATCTGACATCGTATATCGCAATCCCATTTAATAGAAATGAAACTTTAATAATGATGAATGATGAATCACAGTTCACCACAGTTATACATAATGTACATCAACAAAATGATTGTTATTATTTTACTTAGTTATTTCATCCCTAGACATTAGGCAGTCCGTGTTACCATGACATGGTACCTAACCAGTGGTATCTGACCATTCTAACCAGTAACCAGAATCTAATTCCCAAGGGTTAGAATCGGGGCAAAAACCCAGATAAAGGAAGGAAATAGTAAGGCAAGGCAAAAACTCGCCGCACCACTCTCGTTTTATGGTCAAACTTTATTTGAATTATTTTATTAATTTTGGTCTGCCCGGATGCGGCATAAATAGGAAACGAAGTTACTGGTCTTCAATCACGCCTTGTTTCTTTTCATTAATTTGTTTAATAAATCAATTTATAATAAACAAAAATATTAAATTTATTGATTGATTATCATCTTGTTTCGTACAAATTGTGAATGGCTCTCCACACAGCAGCGACCCAATTTTACCTAATGCTGAGAAATCTTGGATTTAATCGAAGATTCAAACTCTAAATCGAAAAGGTAACTCGGCTTTACTAATGTAATTATATTTTTATTCCATTTCCCGCGTTTCATTTCTATTAAACATCCGGCAAATGTCTTGCTTTTAATGAACAACTACACATTTACACAAATGAGTCCAGTTTAAGATTTTAATTATGAGATAATAAGCGATGAATTATAATAAATATGTTATGTATAAGCGAAAATGTATTTTTTTATAAAGCAGCTGCGTTGCATACCGTAGAGTACTAATCTAATTAATCTTTAATTGAACCATAGATATAGTAAAACTTAAAAGATGGATTTGTTTGATGGTTTGAACGACCATTAATTTTAAAAAGTAGCTACAACTCTGAAATCGTAAGCACGATTAAAATGAGAAAATTCTTAGTATAATACTTTACAAATATTGGTATAAACAGGAAAAATGTAAAGTAATTTTGTAGAAAAAATTATTAAGATGTTATTCGTTCATTGACGCACCAAAAAGTTTTTTATCCACTTTCTTTTTTTTCTCGGAATTAAGTTGGTCTGAAAAACAAAAAAAGATCGCAATCCAAATAAACCTTTTCGAGATGGGAGGAGATAATAAGGTCTTGTCCAGGGGGAGTTTTAAATGGCGCATAAAGGGAACCTAGATTAAATAAACGTTACGACTAGAAATTGGATGCACCTGAACGATGACTTTTTTTTTAAATATGGGTTTCTAATAATTGCTAAGGAATGCCAAATTCATTACTTTTTAAAGAAATGTACGCTTGAAAGGTAGGTATAAAGTTTTATTAATTTTTACCTGAATACATATTTTTAATCATTGAAGACTAGCGAATCTCAAACGACAATTTGAAACAGAAAAATCATAAAAAGTTTCAGTGGAGTCTAGGAATTAGATACTCCTAGGACATTAACCTTGCTGGGGCTTGGCTCTAAGAACTGAACTAGTTCGATGCTATATGGTCTGTGTTTCGTTCGATGCTATATTTGGTCATATTTATACTTTAAGAAATACCAAAATTATCTTCATTTTATCAACGCATTTTTTATTGGCTGCTGTCTTTTGTGTACGATTGCAAGATTCTTTCCGAACTAAATGTAATCTAGGTATTTTCCTGGATAATTATATCCATTTTTATTTTAATATTGAAAATCTATTGAATTTTCTACAAATGAAGGAAGAATATTAATATATTTTTTACTCTTAAGTCATAAAGATTTTTTTGTTGTTTTTTTTTATTTGCCTATATTTATAAATATGTGCACATATTTGCACATATTTATAAATAAGTTTAATAAAAATTACTACCAAAACATTGTACTGACTTCAAGTGGATTTAAAAATACAGTGTAGTTCATAATATATGCGAAGCAATGTTTTTCTATAATATTTTGTTCAAAACTGATAGAGAAATGTTAATATTTGTTACTTACTTGTTAATGCATAACAGCTTAATTGAGATTTTATTTGCGTATTTAAATTATAAAAACTGTTGAAATGTTGTGTTATTATTGATAATAATTAACAGTAACATTGTAAAATAATTATCGTTTCGGGTGATACTTTGGCGTAATAATGGAAAATATGAAATAATGACGTAAGTATTATAATGATAATTCAATTAAAGTTTTTTTTGGACAAAGGACATCGGTTTTGTCGAAACAATTATTTTTGTAGTAAATTATTACATTTATGTAATTTATTTATTACTATCTGGTTCCCGGCACGCGTTGCTATGCCATTAAATAAAATAATTGTTTCTCCTTTGTCCTTTCCCATTCGTCCCGTCCCACTTCCGCACCCCATCGTCTCCCGCGTTCCCTTCCCCTCTCGCGTTCCCACTCCGCCCCCTCCACCTTCCCTCTTCCCACTCCACTCCTCTCCTTCCCCGTTCCATGAACCCCCTCCAGAGCAGTGGCGTGCACAGAGTTTTTAGTGAGCTAGAGTGCTAAGATGGAAAAATTCGATGTTAATGATGTTTTTGTAGCTGAAAATGATTTTTATTTTTTTTCGAAATTTCAATATTTTGTATGAAATTTTTTTATTCAGGGTAGGCATACCTATAGGTATACAAATCTTTATACAAAAAGTTGAAATTTCGAAAAAAAATATCATTTTCAGCTACAGTAACATCAATAATGTTGTTATTGTAACACCCTACCCGAGTTTCCCTCTCCCCACCCGCATTCCATACATTCAGTCCCGGTACATTCAGTCTATAAACAGCTTGAGTGCCACCTATTGCAATTTTTTTATACAAATTTCATAATGCCAGAGCTCACCAGTCGTTTTATACAAACCTTGTCCTGACAATAACGAACACGAAAAAGAATGATCAAATTTGGTGCAGTCGTTCGGAAGTTTAAAAAAAAATGTATATGTTCTCCACCAATCTGGGAAATTTGAATCGGGGATCATTGATTTCATCATTTATTGTAAAGAATTCAAGT
Organism: Limnephilus lunatus; assembly: GCA_917563855.2. Lineage (NCBI taxonomy): Eukaryota > Metazoa > Arthropoda > Insecta > Trichoptera > Limnephilidae > Limnephilus > Limnephilus lunatus. Next base: position 55,515,441 of record OU830601.1, read on the forward strand.
TAAGATTATTTTTAACATATAGAAATTATTTCATAAATTATAAATGCACATCTTTCGTAGACACAAATCATAAAATCCTCTCTAGCATGTCTGCCTTCCCTTATGACTTTGAATGTGGATTGAGTGCAAAATTATTAACAAGATGTTAACCAAATTAATATACAAAAGCGCTACCAAGTCTAGGCGTTGCTATGTTGATTGTTAACTTAGATATACGTAACAATAATGGCTTAAAGTAAGGTGTAAGGAAAATTGATTAAAAAAAATCACACTTAGTTACAGTAAAGTTCTTTCATCACTAAATAGAACGTCGAATTTTGCCAATGTTGTTTCAAAGAAGGATGAAACGTTTTCCTTTTGAAGATTTAACAGTGCTAAACACAACGTAATCGTGTTAGTAGATACGGGAATGTGCTAAGAAAACGGAGAATCGCTTTGGAAATGAAACGATTGGTTCAATTAATTAATTCTGTTGTCTGCGAAGGGACACGGATATTAGGAAATTAAAGTAAACGAATTAATTATTTAACAAGTGATTACGAGAAAAAGAAAAAAAACTGGAAAAATATGTATTTAGGCAAAACGATTTTAACCTCATCATTGAAAATAATTACGTAAGACTCGTCTTAGAATTAGTTACCTCTGAGATTTTCTTTCCAAGTTTGCTATAAAAATGAAATGGTCTTTTTATGTTACAAGGACTTGAAATTACCCATTGATCACTCCAAGGGCAGGCACTAAACTATGTCGTTTTTCTAGGTCATTTGACACTAGCATTATTTTGCTCAATTTTCAATATAGTTATAAAAAGGTTTTATACATCATTTTTTCAAGAATCACGAGTTTAGGACTGTTTGGTTGAAGTTTTTTATAAAATTTCTTCGCTAAATTGATTTACTACTTAAATTGCCGACAATTTTCCGTGAAGTAAAATTGATACTATTTTGTTATTGTTTTGTTTTGCAAACACTACACGGGAGGCTCTGGGGCAAATTATTTCTCTCAGAGCCTATGTCATCTTTGGGGATGCTGTCTGGTGAGTCTTTTTAAGGAGAGGGATAAGTGAAGAGACACATGTTGTAGGAGGGAGGAAATACAGAGGCTGGCAAATCATTCCATGGCCGAACTTATTGAACTCAAGAACGAGACGCGAAAACTACCCGATCTCACGTGACAAATTTTAAATGCCAACCGTGTATAAATGTTTTGCGCGCGCTTTTAGTGTTACCGATTGTTCATTGGCGCCGAAAAGATCAATGTTGCCAGTTCCTTAGGTATATTAAAAAAAAGTCGATAACAAAAACAATGTTTTCTCTGAACTATAATTTTAATGTCCAATCAATTTCAATAACTTTTTTGGGGTAATGTTTATTACTAAATACAGCTATAAAATTTTCCCTTACAATCATAAATATTATATGAGAGCTTAAGAATGGAACGAATTAAAACGGAGGAATGGAAATAAACTAGTAGCCAAGTCTAGGTCAAGGAATCCTTTCAATGAAACCCTCACAATCAGTGAAGGGGCTGTAGCTATTCCTTGCGGAATACCTCGGAAAACCGATCAACAATTTATCTGGGACAAGCGGAATCAATACTAACAAATAAACGTTTTATGTTGCCCTTACAAATCTTGTTAAAACTACAAACTAATTCAATTTCAATGGCTCAGATAAAAACACACAATCGGCACTAATTAAGCTTTCTGAAGATATTGTTATGCTGAATCTGAATTACTTGTTATGTGACAGCTGAAATATCAATGATTCACCTTACAATTATTCACCTAATGCTGTTAATATTTAAAGGAATAGATTGATACTTAAATTAAAAGTTACGTGTGATATACACATATTGGAGTTTCCGGTGTTAAGGGTATTTTTAAGGAAAAGATGGAGTGATACTGCGTCTTGAAGAAAACAATATTACAGGAGGGAAGATGCACAACAGCTGGTATGTTATTCCACCAAAATGTTACTCCATGAACAATTTCCACTGAAATTGTGTAAACACGGTATTTCCACTACTAATGGTTGCAAATTGCAATCAGATAAATGTTGAAGTATGCGTATTTTGGTCAAATACCACTGCAAGGGAAGCCTATAGATTAAGCCTATTAAAGAACAAAATCAGTGCCATGACAGCCAGGCTGAAGTTTTCCTTGATGGTGTCAATTTGAATTTCCACAGGAAGCCTTGAGGAAAATAATTTCCCTCAGGGGCATCTCATGTGGAGGGTTTTTTAAAGAAGGAAAGTAGAGGAATTTACGTTAAGGAAATAGGTATGAGAGGTTGGTAGGAGTCTAGAGGTCAATGTGTGTGCCAAGAGTGACGAACGTATGAATCCATCCCTTCAACTGCGGTGCATAACAATGGCTCGATTCTGGCTGGAGAGGTCAAAATACCTCCTCAACCAGTCTCTCTCAATCCGGCCTGCCTCTCAGCAGGTGGGCAGACACATCGGCAGCCAAGACCTTGACAAACCTCATCCCATGAACCCGGGCACCTCTGCTAAGTCACCAAATGTAGCAAACCATGGCAGAGGTGTTGGTTATCCAATAAATGGTTTTCGGGGCGGCGGTACCCATACCCGCCTTCCAAAATGATCTGATTCTCAAACATAGTTAATATCATTTTAAGCAAAGTTTTGATAGTGAATGATGGTTTTCCACCGTCGATACTGAAAGTAAATAATTTTACACTAATTACTTATGAAGAAAAAAAACTGAAATAACAATTTTTACATTTCATTCTTCAGGACGTTTAACCAGCCAGCGGCCGAAAATCCACATTTAGTCGAAAGATGTTCTTACGATCGTACAGGGCGGTTCCAATGAGAACGATTAATTATTATCCGTACCAGTTCTTAAAAATTATAACTCAATACCGATTTAATTTCATTCCAAATTTGCTTTAATTTATACCTACATCCAAAAATGCTGAAAGGCGTGATGATAAAACCATTATGTACTTTTTGAAATTATTTTTTGATGATAAGTATTTATCATTTTTCAATAATATCGAAGCAAAATAAGAATGTAAAAAAATCTGAAATATATTACTTTGTAAGTGCGCAAATAAATACACAAACGAACCAATTTTTGTCAAGAAACACATGTGTGTAAATGATTTTATTTGAAATAAAATTAAAATTCTGAAACATGCGTTTCCCAGATAACGTATTGATTTATTTTACTGCATGATTATATGACTTGAAATGGGTGTTGTATAATACAAAATCTTTTTAAAAAATTCAACAAATCTGCTAAAGACCTATGGTATAACTTTAATATATTCAAAATAAACATTTTCTCTCAAAATTTAAAACATGCGTTTACTAGATAATCTTTCGAAATCAATTTATAATTTTTGTGGAAAAAAAGTCAAAACGTCTAAAATCTAATTTATAAATGACATATTTCTGGTTTTCTCATACCCTCTTAAGTGTAATATTTTCAGAAAAAGTAATAGAAGCAAAAAAAATAGCTTAGTTTCATGAGAAGAGAGAGCGCCGCACCGCATCCTTCCTTGGGATTCGGATCGTCGTCTGTCCCACCGCCATAAATATCCAGGACCATAAATACCGGGTCTTATTTCAGGAGAGCGGACCCACGATCATCCCCCGAGAATGTGAAAACGTGACGAAGGAAGGCCCCTCGATTAGAGACTTACATGTTACACGTGGTATGTCGCTATGTCTTGGAGAGAATTATAGAATCAGTTTCCTCCAAGATAGATGTCACAATTACAGGTAAATGGCATATAAAATTGAATTTGTCATTTATTGCGAGTGGAACGTTACATTTTAACTATGCAGAAAATCTGTTCTGAATCTTGAATGCACAATATTATATACAACGTAAAGGTGTTAACGAAATGTAATACTTTGAATTAGTTGTATTCAGCAAATAGAATCAGATCTAAATATTAACTTCGCAGGCCTCTGGCAAATCAACCGTTATATATAAGAAGCTGTCAGAAGGTCGGAGAATTTGTGTATTCCTGCCGTGCAACAGATGGATTATTTCTGAACGTTTCCGAAAACCAAAATCATTTTTTAAAGGGGATGAAATACGTTTTTAGATCGTATTATTAGAAAAAATATATACAACCTTACTAAACGTGGTGACGATTTTATTCAATTGATGAATGAACGTGTATATGAAAGCCTTACTAATAAAAACGTTAAATTAAATCTGACATTTAAAAGCCATAGTTCATGAAAAGATATACATTGTTTATACGGTCAGAAAGGATTGTTTATCTGTTCTTAATAATAATAATAATTTCCCAATGAATTTCGAAATATATTTGAAGGTATTTTAAATGCGCTATAATTTATTTATTCTTTTTGAAGTTGCCGTAAAAAAAACACCATTTTCGAAAGCAGATAAAATTACCTTTTAGTTTTTTGTACTTACAACATTGATTCAAATATTATTATAATTATTGTATGAATATTAATATTGTATGAATCAATATTTTAAGTGCAAAAAACTATAAGGTAATTTTATCTGGTTTCTAAAATGAAATTAAAGGCTTATTAAATTTGTCGAAAGGCCTGTTAGATTTGTGAAAACAATATTAAAGGCTTATTAGATTTGTCATAGAATTGATATATAAAAATGAAAAAATCAGTCATTTTAAATACATGTAGGATTACGAAAGATTTTTTAAACATTTAGATTGAGGGAAAATTATAATTTATCAGTTCAGTTAGGAGTTCTACCGAGCCGAACCCTCTGATATGAAAATATCTGGAGTCGGTGAATAATTTTCCCATTTGGTATCTGGTAGATTGACATGTTGTTTTTGTATTGTTTTGTATTTATTATACTTACGTAGTGCAGTTACACAGCGTGACTTGCCTAGAATCTAGATGATCATTTGTGGAAAAGTGTGCGGAAGGGTTTAGTTTTTCCTGTGGGGAAGATTTAACCCGGACATAAAATCGGAAGCATTAAAAAAACTTAATATTGTATTGGTAAATTAGAATATTTAAATTTCAAACGTGAAAAAAGTTGAAAAAATATAACCAGGTATATTTTTAATTCAACCGTCTAAAAATTATGGATATTACGAAATTTAGAAAACACATTCATTTTCTTTAGGGAATCTGTAATAAAACAGCGACTTCTGTTTTTACCTTGTTTTTATACAATTAAAAATTATTAAAAATGAAGAATATAATTCCCAGAGAATAACCAAACTAATCTAACATTTTGGATTATTTGTTGCTCAATATAAAAGTTCTTGAATTTGTATTTACCTACTCATGCATAAAATATGTACGTCATTAAAGAATATTGCTTGCATGGAAGTGTTATAAAATTCCTACGTCAAAAGTCAATTAAAAATAAAATGCCCAAAATAACCTCGCTCAATTGTTCAATAATTCAGTAAATATTAATAACAGTAAATATTAATAATAATAATCAATGTTTTTTCCAGTTTTTGTGGAGGATAGTGCAGTCCCAAGTAAATAGTAAGCATAGTATGTAGTAAGTAAATGGTAAGAAGTCAGTAACGTGCTCTTTATTTACCCTTTGACCAGCAATTCATCCCTGTTCTTGATCCAGGATCTAGCTGCAGGCGGAAAGGCTTGCACCAGACACTCCAGATGGGCGTCGGCCCCCGTCGGGACGCCGATCAGCTGCTGCCCCACTTCGACGCTCGGCGCGACTGCAATCAATCAATACACTTCCAATCAATTCACAATCGTGGTCACCGGGGCGATTATTTGTAATTAATTCATCACTCTGCGGTCGGTCAGTAATGTTGTTCATAGTGGAGCGGGAGTCGATGAAATGTTAAACTATTTATTGTCAAGCGGATGGAATAAAATTAACCGGACAAATTTTAGCGGTCTGAAAATTTTTATGGAAAATATATCTTAGTAAAATTGTAAAAAATATGTGTTAATAATTTATTCATAACAACGAATGAAATAAGTGTTAAAAAAATAGTGATTTCTGTAAAGCTGAAAATTTGAGTTGGAATAATATATGTATATTATATGAAGTAGTAAGAATTCTAAAACTGGCGGCTTTAGTACCATAAAATTAAAGAGATTTTTCTGTCTTGTTTTAGTAACACAGCTATGACATGACTTTCTGTTCTATACAATATAACTTTCAACAAATTCAAAGCAACACTATTAGATAAATGTAATGCATCACAACACACCCCTTAATATCCATATTTATATTTATTATATTAATAATCAGATTTCTTTTCCTAATTTGCAATATATTTACCTATTCCCTAATTACATACATATCATCCTTATACTCCTACAAGATCATAAGCTTACCCTTTATTGTGTTTTTCTATATTCTTATCATGCATATTTAAGTATTTAGCTTCTCCCAACTATTTTTTTCTTAGTTTTTTCTTTATGTTTTATTTTAACTTCTCTCAACTATTTTTTTTCTTAGTTTTTCTTGTCTGGTTACTAAAAAAAAATATATCAGCGAAAACATGTTTTTAGGCTTACTGTTTTATTTTAGCCCTCTTTCTTTTTTATGTATCTTTGTAAAGCTGTTTGTTTTCTAAATAAAGATATTATTATTATTATTATATATGTTTTTCAATAATGAATTCTTAATTAAACGAGGTAAGCCGAGTATTAAAGTCGGTTAATAATTTTATATCTTATTGTTCTGGACTTGAAAATTTGCAGGTGAAGACTACTTAAGAATTTTGAAGGTCTAAGAAAGAACTCATATAAATAATATAATCAATAAAAAATCAGAATAGCAACATTAAATAACTAATTAATTATTTAATATTATTAAATAACCAACTAAATAAACAATTACTTAGGATGGTCCTAAAATTGGGTTTCCTGAAAGTCCGTTTTTATTTTTTACATACTAGGTACCTAATATATAAAAAAATAGTCGCGAATGAAACAGCTATTGCCACGATTATATATAAACGTGTAATTACACTGTAATATTACGTAATCGTGAGAAAGGCTATGACTCCTATCCTATTCTGAGAAGGAGATTGTTTTAATAAGAACAATTAAAACGCATACTTAATTACATAGAGAAATATTTTTCTTAACATTGAAAAGATATTGAATTTATAACTTATCTAATCAGATGGTTGAATTTGATGCGTTTCAAGAAGTTTGTTTATATTAGGCTCGATTTTACTTAAGGCGGTACACAATCCTAATAATTTTTGTTTGCTCAAAACTCACTTTTTAATAATTTCCGGCGAATTCGTAACTATATTAACTTTTTTATTCAGATGTCGTCCTGGGGATGTAAGTTCTTTGTATTTAAGATTAATAAAAACAATACCTTACCATTAATATATTTTACGTACAACGTCTTTAAAAAATTGTAATACGTTGTACAACTAAAGTTAGCGGTAAGCGCCAGATTTTATTTTTCAAGACGATAAATTAATAACTTCGGAAGTGCGACATCATCCCACATTTTCAATATTTGTAACACGTTCTTCAGAATTAATTAAATTGAACGCGGTGAAAAGGTCTAATCTCCATGCCTGCTAGGATGAACTCCACCGTACGTTCATCCAGTACGCCGTGCAGCGGGCGCATATTTGTTTACACGCTTTCTTCACTTACGTCGTTAAGATTCCCATATTATTTGTCTTCTTCTTCTTTTCTTTGATAGGGCAAATTCGACAGTAGGTCCGTGCAATACACGGGTCGCGAGACTCTATTTGTATACACGTCTTGTGATAAACCCCCCCCCCCCTCTACGAAGTAAAACCTACCTTTTGAATCCAAATGCTGCTACAGTGCTACAGCTACAGGCGCAACCCCGGTCGGCCTTTAAAAGCTCGTAGCTCGCCCGTTCTCGCGTCTCTCCCCTGCATTTCTTTTGCAGCGCCTTTTCAATCCCATCACGTAATACTTTTATGCAAACGTGACGAGATGCTCTCAATTAATCAATTGTAATTAACCCCACAACGTTGTGTACTTTTTTGTTTTAGTGGTTTGGTATAGTTAATCCAATTTAATTAATAATTTATTTGTGGTAAACCCTTGTTCTTTTAGGTATGGCGTGTTACAATTTGCAAGGCTTCGAATAACAATGACTGGGTCTGACTACTTGAAAAATAACTAATTATCTAACTATATTCGTTCAGCTTCCTCCCCTAGCACCTGTTAAACACCTACGCTCATCGACGACTATTTTTATTGAAGTAATCTGCATTTTCCCTCCTAGCATCTAATATATAAATTTACATTCAAACGGCGAATTGAGAAGATCCTACCTTTCGATGCGATGTCGCGTACTCTCTGCAGCTCTATAAAATGCTATCATGAAAATAATTTGACATTTATGTACATTCTAACAAAAGATTTACACTCAAGCAGTACGGAATGCAATAACTCTACACTTACAGTGCTAGATGCAGTTTGTTAGTTAGCTAGCTTGTTTTATTTTGTTAATTTGATTCTACGGGTAGGTATTTTGGATTAACATGAGACAGAACATGTGCTGTTTAAATAATTGGACTCCTCCATAGCCCAACTGATAAGGTGATGGTCATAGACCGCCGAATCAGCTTCCAATTCCAACGCCTCCGGAGAATGTTAAGGTCGCAAGCGACGAATGAAAATCGACATGTTTTGCCTTCTGTCGGGAAAGAGTTTGATGTGTGTTTCTGGATCATAGAGTGGTAATGGGAATATTATCGACCAATAAGCCGCCAAATTATAAATATGTTGATGATGATGATGAGAGGTCATCTCATACCGTTTGATATGAGGGTCTGCTCCGATTAATGGTGTGATAGCCGATGTCAGGAACTGTTCAGGAATTGTGTGGGTGGCACGAGGTTTTGGAACGTGACATCCTACTCTGGATTGATGATGATGTTGAAGTTCTTCAGCATGCCGATGACTTGAGTTCCATTAACTCCTAAAGCATCGGCATAAACATTAAACCGAAGTTGATTAGACAATCGGCAATGTCAGGAGATCGGTGGGGCCGCTCTCTCCTCTGATCTGGCGATGTATGAATTTAATTAAGGAAGATTTTGATGTCACCGATCCTCGCCTTGGCAGTCACTCATGTCCCCAATAGTCCCGTTCTCCGTCCAGCACGCCGCCTCGAACCAGTAGAAATAATGATTACGTTTTTCCTAGGCAATCGCGATGGTCATCGGTATTTGATTTGAATGAAAAATACGTCCCCTCGCATAACATACACAAGCGTAACGTGGGACCTTCCCCGAAATGTCACGGGCATATGCTCTACGATAGGCGTACCCCAACCTCAAACTCAAATATCAGCTCAAAGAAAGAAATGTCAAGCTCGGCTTCCAGGGTGCTGGGTCCAAGAATGAAAGGCACCAGGTCGTGAATCTGGCTTCCCTCCCTTCTATTTTCCCGGCTGCCCTTTCGTCCAGAGTACATTCCCACCCTGATGCTGGATGATCCCTATTCCTATTGTGAGGGAGTTAAGAGAACTTTTGCTACTTATGTAGGTGGATATAACGCATTACGCTTAAAATATGAATACCTACTGACGGCTTCATTCAACCGACAATGTGAAAGTTTTTGGCTAAATCGAATATCAAAGGAAATATACCTACCTAAGCGTAAACCAAAAGTAGTTAAGAAAACTTATCCGGATTCCAACAAAGAACCGCCGATCGGTTGCCAAACGATTCCATATGTCATGTTCCCTTCGTTCCGCCGACAAGGCAGACCCCACACGAGCGTAACCTAAAAGGTAGTGAAGCCCACGCAAATTTCGTCACTTCGTTTCCCCCATGACGAAGGTAGTCCGGCCAGATCGTAATCTTCGTCCTGCATCAAACTGGCCTCCCGCGACGACAACTTTTATCCGCTGGTACCTCGGAGCGGCGGTAGAGGGAGGGCGAAATGGGTGCACGTCCTTTGTTCTCCTGAAGTCCCCCAATGCCTTAGTGACGTACATACGTCGACATCATGAAATGGCTCCGGCCACGCTTCCAATCCAGTCTAGAGCGGGTACGAGATCCACGTTACCGAGATGTGATCACAAGGGATTCCAATTTGCTCGGACCAGACACGACCATCGCTTACTTCGCCTCCACATTAGAAAAATAGTGTAAGCCCACCTGCATTTCGATCACATCGCCCCCGATAAAGTCGCGTGAGATACTTCCTCATGGTGAAATAGGAAAGCCGGACCCGTTAATTCATTCGACAACCGCCGTCCATTCTCGAGTCGTAACCCGCTCAATTAAGTTTGAAGAAAAAGAGTTTGTTAATTAAGTAGGTGGATATAGCGCATCACGCTAAAATGTGAATACCTACCGACGGCTGCATTCAACCGCCAATATGAAAGTTTTTTGCTAAGTCGAAAGAAATATACCTAAACGTGAACCAAAGGTGATTATATGATTAGATATCGAACCAAGTTTATGCAAAGTCCTATGTAATAGACTTGTTGTGATACCTAAAATTTGGAATAAGGTGTGGGAAATTTTTGGAATGGGAATTCAATTATGTCAGATTTTGTTAGTAATCAAAAATGCCCATGCTACGCACCCTTCATAAACCGTTATATTACCCAATGCCTTTTCAAAAAAAACCTTCCTGAATATAGTCCCCTAACTACGTTTAAAATTATTATTACGAAACTCGTAAATAATAATTAACACCTCAAAGGCGCTTCACACATTAATTTATACCTACATTCTATACCTATGTATTTTGTTACCCGTTATGTATTGGAGAATACCCAGTAACCTAGTTTTCTAGATCACCAACAAAGCACTTTTAAAGGATTCTATTATTGTTTTGTGGTTTCAAAATCCCGTCTTTTAAATGAAGTCTCTCGTCTAAGATTTATTGCCCGAAAGTGTCTATTGTGCTTCAAATAGTATTTTAGTTCATTGAACCCCAAATTATTATTTTACAACGGTATTGTCTCAAGAATCGTCGCCGGTCAACATCAGGCAGCTCCGGATCGACTTACGGAGGGAACGCTCCTTTTTTACGATTACCGACAATTACCCGATAGCTTTTTAAATGTTACCGTTATAATTTTCCGATTAAATCATCCGACTTAGATGACATGGTTCCTTATTAAAGGCCCCATTAAAGCAGCCATAATAATAATACTAATATTTGAACGATCCACATGGCACCGATTTTATGGAAAACACCTCAAGGCGCTATATAACTATAATACATGTTTAAAAATCTAGAAAAATACAAGCTAGACGAACAATTATAACCAATTAAAATACTCGGGAGTAATGATGATTCTATTGTTTTAACCCTAGTTTGTACGAAATCCAAACATTAATGTTGTTAATAATTAATTCAATTTGTCAAACTTACCCCTCTCATGCACACGAACCTTGACATGCACGAATCACAATCCAAAACCAGCATCCCTCGTGCACTGATTGATTAATCACTAATTAAAGCACTTATTATTTCGGTCTAACTTTCGCGTCGGTTTGTATTAAATTTTATCCTCCCTGACAAACGCCCCAAAAGTGCATTTTGTATTGATATTAAATTAACATTGACCGCCTTAATTTACAAATTATATTATTTAACTTCATGAACTCGCAAGCCGCAATCTCTGTCTTCCTTATTCGCGTGGACTCTTTTTGTTTAATAAAGACGAACTATTCTTTGTTTAATTAAAATGATTTAGAAGCACCGAGCTGGTCTCCTCGCGACTCTCAGAACTTGACGATCTTAATTCTCAACAGGATCTCTCCCTGACTGTCCTCTAACACTCCTCTACCCCTACTATCCTGTTCCAACTCTCTGCCCCCTGACTCCCCCCCATCTACTTGTGTGGTTTCAATAATATATTAGTCACTTCTTCAAATCTTAAGTGATAAACACATCTCCCAATATGCATATTTCAATCGTTTTAATAGTGTTCTGTCACATTACATCCCAAATTCCAAGAAATCAGTGCAACTTTCATGTTTGCTATTTTTTTGTGTGTAACCTTTAGATAACAGAATACAAACTAATTTTGTCTGCGCCGAAGTCATAAATTATCCCAATAGCGCTTAAAAGAAGAGCTCAGTGGCGTACTTCAATCTAATACTCTTTCTCATTACTTGCGTCGACTTTATTGGTTATATAATAACATTATATAAGCATTGTCTGTACACGTTTTCGTTCTTTCTGCGTGCGTCACTATTTAACGAATTCTGCAATCTTATTTTGACAAATATGTTAAATATCTTAACTCCTAATCGGCGCGTCGCTCTAGTATATTTAAATGCACCAACGATCAATCCTTATTGCCTAGTTTTCAATTTCCTACGGCCATAGAAAATTCACCAGATAATTGTTTCGTAAATCCAATCTGCTCGCGTTAAGGTCAATCACCACTCGGGCAAATATCCATCGGCCGCCCCTGACTTGATAATGAACCTGAAAAAATCCCTCTAAATGTTATTCTGGGTCCCTTCTTAGTTTTGTGAATAATGGCCTTTGCCGGGCTCGCAGGCACTTGAGCTACGCAAACACATGTGGTTATTTAGTGGTAAGGATCCATAAATCACCCCCATGAATTGAAACAGAGAATCGTATGCTGAAACCATTCCATGTTACAAAAATTAAATATAATCCTAAATTGATCTCTCAATTTTAAAAGAATTATTTCGTAGGCCCAAAGGCGAGATCATCACAGTCTTCTTTACTTACGACGTTAAGATTCTGAATATATTTTAGGGTATATTGTCATCTTAAAAACAAACGTAAGTTGCCGCATCTGTAATATAGAGTCTATTTTTCTTTTTGGTTACCAACGTTGCTACAGCACTGAATCCACGTTCAGCTAAATAGGACGATGGGAATGCTAGTAAAAATCGTTGAACTATCGACCATAATCCTGGGTACAGTTGCGAAATCGGCTTCTGCAGCCAAAATTCTTGGTAGCCATTCTTAAATTTAATTTTTAATTCCTCATTTGTCGTCTGTTCTATTAGTTCTTCTTCTAACTGGGATGATCCTGCTGTGTTGACATTTGAAAAAGGATCCAAAACCCAGTCTGGTAAATTTAATTTTTAATTCCTCATTTGTCGTCAGTTCTATTAGTTATTCTTCTAACTGGGATGATCCTGTGTTGACATTTGAAAAAGGATCCAAAACCCAGTCTGGTATGTCCACGTTAAATATCCTGGATTCGTTAATTGAAATCACTGTGGAGGTTTTCCAAGTGTTGACAGTAAACAAGCAAGTTGTCGTTCTGGAATGATACTGCTGATAAATTTGGGAAGTTATTAAATTCCCGTCTGCCGATATTTCTTTTGTATAATAGTAGTTTGGATACAAAAGCTGCAACGCAATTTTTTATTTTAATCAAATTTAAGTCATCGCCTTGAAGTTGGAGATTGACAAACAATTTAAACAGGTCTGTCAAGTACGCAATATCGTTCTTCAATGAGGTGAGGTTGTCGCGCAATTCTGTCTCTTTGTTTCCTAGGAACTCTATCACAAACTCAAACAGATTGTAAAATCGAGCCAAACAGGAACCTTTTGACAGCCAGCGCACCTCTGTGTGAAGCAGCAATCGGTTGAAATCTTCATCATTGGCAATGTAAAGCTGACTAAATAATCTGTCATTCAATGCGTTACTTCTGATTTTATTAACTGCTCTGATAACATATTGCGGTGATGTATGTAGGCGTTCACTCAGACTTTTCGCAACCAAATGCTGGCGATGAATTACGCAATGCACAGCAAGCAAGTCAGGAACTTTATTTTTTAAGCACGCTATGAAGCCTTTGTGACGCCCTGTCATAGCTGGAGCTCCATCCGTAGCAGCTGACAAAATATTATTAAAAGGAATTTTCTTTTCGTCACAAAACTTTTCCAGTGTATTAGGTTTCTCCTTTTCCATCTGTTTCCAAATTTGTAACAAACAATAGTTTTTGACATATTTTCTCCTTTTCCATCTGTTTCCAAATTTGTAACAAACAATAGTTTTTGACATATTTTCTCATCTTTGATGAACCTCACGTACGACATGGTTTCTCCTTTTCCATCTGTTTCCAAATTTGTAACAAACAATAGTTTTTGACATATTTTCTCATCTTTGATGAACCTCACGTATGACAATAGCAATGCTTCATTGGTTGGTAAAGTTGACTCATCCAGCTGAATTGAAAATCGACAAGACTGCAGATGATTGCATAATGATTCTTCAATGTTTTCAGCCATTTCGTCAATTCGTCTTTGCACAGAACTACTGCTCAAAGGAATTTTTCGGATAATATCTGCAGCTGGTTTATGGAGTGCAGTGGTAATTACTTCTTTTACTGCTGGTAAAATTAAATCTTCCCCAATAGTATGTGGTTTGCCTGTTTTAGCAATCAACAATGAGATATTGTACGAAGCTCGAAGTCCATCATCGTCATGCTTAGAAGCTGTTGAAAATTATTTTATTATATATTTATTGGCTGAATTTTGTACTTCTTTTTTATGTCTTGAAAATAAGTCACATCTTTGTCTTTCTTATCCGGGTGGATTTTATTAAAATGATCGAAACCTAGAAGGCTTCATCGCATGGATTTGTGGGATCTTCGATAAATCCGTATTTAGTCTAATCCACACCATATTGTCCGTATCTTCTTTTTAACTTCCGACATGGGTTTTTAATAACAAAAATTAACCAATATTAAAGTTTACTTTGCTTTATTAGTATGTGATTAGAGTGTTTTGTTTGTCTTTTTTAGATCATATTTTTTTACTTGCCAACGCCCCCCTGTGCCATCTCAACGCCCCCCAATTGTCTCTGGATCTTCTACCGCCCCCCTGAAGGTCTCAAACGCCCCCAAGGGGGCGTTATCGCCCGCGTTGAGAACCTATGATTTAGGGGATTCATTTTTATTTATATAGAAGAAGAAGATAGACATATAGATAGATAGATGTTTGTATTTGGAATATTGTTGTGGATTTTTCTTTTTTATTATGGTGTCTAATTTAAATGCCGTTATTTTATTGGTCAATTTTAACACTCTTATTTATGAATTTATAAAATCTGTAAGTAAAAATTACACAGATAGAAAATATTATTGGTTAAGACAAAATTTCAAAATTCTTGACATTTTAAGTACCTCCCGACCTCGGATCACATGATCTGAGCTCCCGACGGAATGATTTCTATTGAGAGTTAACGGCGCATTTAAATTCGTATTTACTCGCATATTGCAATACGAATATATATGTGAACTATTGGTCGATCTCAGCATTGGTTCTATTTGAAGTTAAACAAAGAAACGCAATAGAATGTGCATAAAGATAGGTGTCAAAGGCCGTGGGAGATTGAAAATGTCTGAATAAATACAAAATATTTCACAATCTTCTTCTTTCTTCTGTGAAGCAATAGTTTCATTATTTTATTTTAGAGGCTTGTATGGGTACCGCTGCCTCGAGAAATGCTTTTTGGAAAACCAACACCTTTGCCATGGGTCACCCTAAGGCTTGGCGCATACATCGGATTTTTTCATCCGATTGTCTGATAAGACAACCGGAAGGCCTTTGCGCCATACATTTCCTATGAAAATCGGATAAACACTGCACACATCCGATTCGAAAACTGGATCGGTAATGAAAATAATGGCCGTTCAATCCGATCCGATAACGGGCGTGGCCCCGGTATTATAACCAATCCGGTTTTAGAATCGATTTTTGTCTGATCAGACAATCGGATGAAAAAACCTGTGTGCAGCCAGCCTAAGTGGTTCGCTACATTTGGTGACTTAGCAGGAGAGCCCTGGTTCATGGGGTGAGATTTTTCTGGGTCCTAGCGGCGGACCAACTACGTGGCAGGCCGGATCGGGAGAGACTGGTTGAGGGAGACCTTTTGACCTCTAGGGTAGGACTTTCTCGGAACACCGCCCTTCATCGCAGTGGGAAGGATGGATTCATACGTCCCGGATGGATTTGTGATTATTAAAGTGATGAAGTTATTGTTGCATTATGTTATTTGATAACTTTTTCACGATTATTTAATTTAAAATAATATTCAGTAAATTTGCGGCACGTTCCAGAGTGGAAGACACTCTTAGTATCGCCCTGGTGTAAGACCACCATTCAGAATTGAAAAGTTGCTTGAAATAGCTTTAGCCGTGTTTGGTGACCAGATCTGAATAGCCAGGTACTTCCCTACCTTCCTCTTCCCCATCTTCTTCCATTCCCCACTATTATGGCGATGCAATACTCACTGGCTCCAGACGGAAACAGCTGGGACTCTTGTGAGGTATTCATATATTAAAAAAAAAATTGGCCATGTTGAAGTGATAATTTTTTTTCCACTTTATAAGGAACCGAATTTCAAGAGATCTCTGAGTCACAGCAGTACTAATTTCTTTTTTAAAAGTATCAACTCCACCGGGTTACATTTACACAGCGCGAGAGAATAACCAGTTCAATTACAAATATAGTGGAAGTATTGTACGCAATTATTTATTTTTCCAACTCGGGAGCTAATGAACGCACAAGCGGCGATACAAAGGTGCCGGGAAAACCACTGCCTGTTGGCATTTAAAAATATTTGGGTTTTGAGAAGGAATAACTTTATGAGGTTGTGGCTTTTTCCACCTCATTCCCACTTCATTTATTTCTCGTTACTGAATTATATAAAGATCTACTTCAATATTATAATTGCGAAATGAATATATAATAATGAATCAGCGGGATTCTAATTTAATGCTTTAGTTTGTTAGGTTGGTTATTACCGAAATAGACATAGAGAGTATGTAACTACTTTTATGTCAATAATGATGATAATACTAAAACCGTACATAGCATCTTTAAATTGTGATATTATGCCAGCCTCAGAGTATCTTCCCCCCTAAAACAAGAGTCTTGGTATTGATTTTATACTTCTTTTCATCTAAAATACCCTCCACATAATGTCCCGAAAGATGACATAGGCCCCGAGGCAAATTATTTCCCTAAAGGGTAATGTTTCTTTTTTTTTTACAAAACAGCTCCACACGGGAGGCCCTGAGGAAAATCATTCCCCTCAGGGCCTATGTCATATCTAAGGATGTTATATTGAGGCTCTTTTAAGGAAAAGGAAATTCTGGGAAGGAAAAAAGGTATGAGGGGTGGTTAGGAATCTGGGGTTGGTGTATCCAAGACTGATGAGATGTGATGGACGTATGAATCTAACTTTACCACTGCGGTGCAAGACAGAGTCCTGCTGGAGCGATCAAAAGATCTCCCTCAACCAATCTCTCCCGATCCGGCTTGCTACACAGTTGGTGGGCAAACATATCCGCCGACAAGATTCGGACAAACCTCACCCCATGAACCCGGGCACTTTTTCTAAGTCACCGAACGTAGCGAACCCCTATGGCGGATGTATTGATTATCCAATAAATGGTTCCCAAACCACCTATCAAATAGAAATTGTTCGGGGTTAATATTAAAATAAATATTAAGTGAATGCTTTATTTAGATCCATTCCCGATAAATTCATGTCTCTTGGCATTTTCTATGAATTTTAAAATGATATTATAATGCAATATCTTCAAAGAAATCCAATAATTCGAAATATCTTCTTTACCTGAGAGGGATCTTGGTTCGTCTACCAGATAGTAAATAAAATAGTAGTATGAAATGGTCTCCAAATCCTTAAGGACATAGTTTTCAAAGGATCTTAAAATCTAAAACGAAATATATTGCAAGACTCTCGAAGTCTTAAATTCCTTTACAGAGTAGGAAATATTTATGGTTTTAGGAATGCGCCCTGATCGAGTATATAGATATAATCCAACGAATAAAATAAATCTTTTAGGACATGGTGCACTTTTGTTACTCCGATAAAGATTTTAATATACCCAGTTACAGTTACCCCAATGAATACAACTTTGAAGAGAATAGTTATGCTTGAAAGCTTTTACATAATTAATGTGCGTAATAGCGCATTCTCGCCTGATCTACTATAATATGAGCCCTATGGTCAATTTATAGAACGAAAGTTGAAGTCTTGTCAACATTGGATTTTTATTCCGTAGAAAAGCCTATTCCCTGCTGAACTTAAGACCGACAAGGCGAAGGAGCCTGGGAAGACCAAGTTTAAGATGGAGCGACAACGTCCTAAACGATATATCCACCTTGGAGATTGTAAACTGGAGAGAGCTGGCATAAAACCGTGATGAGTGGAGGAAGACTCTTGAGGAGGCCAAGACCCACCAGGGGAGAGCCAAGAGTGATGATGATGATGATGATGAGAAAAGTCTATTCTCACGGATCTATTGCATAGTTTCTATGAAAGAAAGAATAAAAGAATAGCTCAGACGAGATCCCGAATTAAATGCGAGAACTTTTAATTTTCAAAATTGAAACTGCTTATTAGAGAATTGTGATATCAGACAAGCGATAAAGTGGGTTCCAAAATAATTTTATTCATTAATGTTTCTTCGGAACGCCATCCGGTTAAAATGAAACATGATAAAAGATTAGTTTAGGTTAGGTACGTGTTCTGTATTGTTTTATCGTGGTTTAATGGTGGTCCGTTCATTTTGACTTTGTCTGGGCAAAACTGATTGATTATATTATTAGTTAGTTATACCCTACATAATGCTGCATCCACTCAACTATAAGCATTTTGTCTTTACCTGTACAAAATAATACGAGTACATGTAGAACGGAAGAGTGTTCTCTAAAACCCATCGGATTGCGAACCATTGTGACGTACATCGTACAACCTCTTAGTTTACAGGTTTTGTTGGTGTGTTGATTGGTCGGCAGTCTTAGTCTCCGGACAAATGGGAATAATATAATTATTATTGGTTATATTTTGGGAGGCCTTCCCCGGCGATTTCACTTCCGTGAAAATCCCGTCAGAGGTTTAAATTCCAAACGTTAATATTTTAAGTTATCCTGCTTAAAATATTAACGATAAAATATGACTGCAGGAAGCACAGGAGCTTAATGCTGGGTAGAGCCCCCTGTGTTTTATCGTGCGATTTTACGTAGTTATTTTTCTAGACGTTATAATATTTTCACAATTCGAGTCTAACCTTTATCTAACCTTTACAGAATCTAGGATGTAGCCGTTTTTCCTCGCAAACGAATTATCTCCCACGTACGTAGTTTACATTTATTTAAGTATGGGTCTCTCCTCCATTGTATACTTTCACTGCAAAAGAGCAGTACATATTGATCCAACTCATTTAGTCGGTTTTTTAAACTTATTTGATCACATGTTTATTCCTAATGTAGAGAAACTCGTGGTCGCCGGCATAATGGAAGGCAGGAGAAGCATTTAAGAAGATCACCGATGCGTTGAAGCGGCCAATTGTCATAGACATGTCGGAGCCCTTGGCTCTCCACCCAGTGCAGGACGCGTGGTGTGGAGGAGCCTTTCTATCAGTGAAAAAGGGAGTGGTGATCAAGAATTTCAGCAATGAGGAAACGACTTTAATGTTTAATGAGTTACAAAAGCTCTCGTACAGTCAGTGTTGCAGTACGGCATAATCGCATGGGGAAGCATCTATAAGCATAATCTGTATCCGATAGTAACAACACAAAAAATGATCATCAAAGTTATTATTAAAAAACCAAGAATTTTCCCAACCAGGGAATTTTGAAAAAATTAAGGTCCTGCCGGTTTCAAAAGTATTTTAAAAAATTGGTATTTTAACAGTTTTTTAAGAATCTGAAGGGTCCTCAACACGAAGTATAAGACCTAGAACATATGGAAACATATATGTACCTAGATGCAACACGACAGCTGCACAAAACCATTATGAATACGTAGGCCCAAAGCTGTTTTACGATTTATCCGATACAATAAAAAGTGAGAAAAACTATTTTAAATTAAAAAAAAACTCACGTTATATTTTTACAGATAAGCAACAGATTGACTTATTTTTTATCGATGATTTTCAGATATATTCTGTTGCTAATCTTTTGTTGATATTCTATTTCTATAATATATGTTTTTTTCTTATTGTACAATATTTTGTAATATCTTACAGTACTTTTGAAAGCATTTTATTTTCATTTTGTAACTATACATATTATCTATAAGAAGTTCTAAATATATAACATAAGAACATAGACTAGATTCCCAGTTAGATCTGAGTATATTTCTCTACTAATTGAGTAACCAAAAACTGATGAATGATATGTAATGAAATGATATTATAATTGTGAATATTTACTTTTTTTATAAATATAAAAAGCCCGGGCTTCATTCTGCTTTAAGGGGTGGGAAAAGTGGAAGGGGTGATTTTTAAAAATCTCATATAAACAGTGACCTTTCTCATGTTTTGAAGATCAGGTGTGTCAAATTCCTTCATTCTCGGAACAAAACTGTCGATTTGTATACAAATCAAATCCGCGCCGTTCACCCGCCAGTTTGCCCTCCACAGTGAATGAACTTTATATATGTATTAGAAGATGAAGCTAGGAGGTAAAGCAATGACATTTAGCAAAGTTTTAAATTACACGTGTTACGATTGATAACAAACCGAATAACGCTGAAGACAAAGCAATGAACACGAAAACTTTTGTTACATGTGATATTTATATATATAGCTCAATCATTTCCTTTATTCCTGCCCATCCTATATTCCAATATTGGCTCCAGGTTGCCATGTATACCGGTCGATTAAACTCCAACCTCCTTCCTATCCTCAGAGCACGTGTTCCAGTCCTAACAAACAGTGCCCCCTGGTGTACCGGTCTCACCGGGACAGGAGTGCTCCTGTCTGGGGTGGTACAATCGTATCGTATCGTGCATTACTTCGAACATATATATATATTTTGATATAATACATTTTGAAGTTGGGTGTCACCTTCTGCAAATCTTTGGTTACAATAAACTCAGTAATCGAATAATGAAGTAAATGCTTATCGCATGTATTAAACCAAGAATAGAGTAAATCGAGCGTGAATATGCATCAAGATTCGTAACCTAGAATTGCACTACGTGTTTTCATGTGTTGACTGTTCAAGCTTTTAGTTACATTATTTACTTTCTACATGTACTGTAGTTTTAGCTGTAAAAATGCAATGAAATTAATAAGGGTTGTGGATAATGCTGAAATAAAAGGTTGTCCATAGACGTCATTAACCTTCCAAATATTAAAAATACATTTAGTAAAGCTTTTCAAAAGTTTTCTTGAGTCCTGAAATAGAATATTTTAAAAGAAATAGGAAATCAATGTTGTTACAATAATTCAGTTAATATTATTACTCTACTGGCGACAGTGAAAGCAACAGTTTCGTAAAATGCCTATTATCCAATCTCACAAATTTATGGTAAATTGGCAATAAATGTTTCATATCAAATTGTTACCACTGATATGCACCAGTACATTTCCTGTAATTAAGTTTATATAAGTAGTTTTATTTATCTATATTGCATTGATTATACGTAAAAGCTTTGAGATAAAAACAACTACATGGCACACTTACAATTAACGTGGACCATTATCCTTTTGCTGACGGCCGGCGGGACGTCGTTGGTCGCTATGCAGAGGTAGGCGCCCATTTGCTTTCGGTTCAGCTTGGTCAGCGGAAGGGTCTCTCCGTTGTATACTTCCACTGCAAAAAAAGCAACACTTTAGTAATATATTGATACAACTCATTTAGTCTATCTTTCTCTTATTTGACTACACGTTAATGCTTAATGTAGAGAAACTCATGATCACTGGAAAAATGGAAGGCACGGAAACATAGGAAGATCGCCAATGAGATGGAGTGACCAAGGGTCACAGGCATGTCGGTGTCCCAGAGCAGGTCACGAAGTGTGGAGGAGCCTTGTCCACGAGTGAAAAATGGAGTGGGGATCAAGAATCTCAGCAATGAGAATACGACTGAGACAAATGTTTAATGAGTTAAAATCAAAACAAAAGTAGACAAGGCTAAGTGTTGGAGACAAAAGCAGGTAGTAGAGTTTCAAAAGACGATTTGAACCGTTTTAGTTGCTTTTTCTCATCCTGTTCAGAATACAAAGCATGATCAATCAATGATAATAATTGTGGTCCCGCGGCTAAGAGCTGAATTGTAACCTCTATTTTGTTTGTTGCCTTTTTTGTTAAAGAGGTGATAATATAATATTTTGTGTTTTTATTTTTATTTCTGAAGCCTGTCAATCCGTGAATGCGGTATTAATAAACAAGTTGGGCTTGTTGACATCTGCGGATCCCGTTTTTATGTAGGTAGATAGCTATCAGTAATATTACTTACATTTATTTGTTTTTTTTCTTCTCTAAACGCTGTCAATATGTAAAATAAATAATGGTAGGATGGGAGGCGATAGGAACGGGTCCCAGGAGGGGTGGGGGCTCAAGGAGTTTTTCTTATAAACCTTTTTAACTTCAAAATATGCTTAGTAAACCTTAGGAACTAAAAAAATATTTTAAAAAAACTGTCGAGAACTTTACGCGTATGTTAGCTGAGAATTGTGATTGCATGATGAATTAATTATTTAATTATTTATTATTTTCTAAATATTATTATTTTTCGATAACAATTTATTTTTCTTATTACTATTTACTTGTTGATATTTACTTTTTTTTTTTTTTTCATTCAATCCCTCTCGCAGTTTTATTTGGCTAACATGATTGTGACTGATGGAAGGCACCAAAGTTACTTTGTTTTAAATATTTGATATATACTACTAAGTGAAATTTTATTTTTTGTTCATATGAAGCAGTTACTTTGTGATGTGACATTATAATTTAAATAAAACAATAACTTCGTAAACACCACTTTTATTTTTTATACTTTATGCCGACCGGGTTTCGCTACAACCGTAGCTTCTTCAGGGCAGTACAATCTCTACTAAAATTAATTTACACTTGTGTTATAGATATTACATGATTTAACCAAATGGGCTGGACTCCTACATGTAAATTAATTTTAGTAGAGATTGTACTGCCCTGAAGAAGCTACGGTTGGAGCGAAACACTGTCGGCATAAAGTATAAAAAATAAAAGTGGTGTTTACAAAGTTATTGTTTTATTTAAATGAAATTTTATTGTTGACGACTGTAAATTTAGAAGGATATTTTACAAAATTATAAGAATTCATCAAATTTCAAAGTTAATTTTCGAGTTCTGTACATCAACTTTGAAATTGATTGAATTTTAGAATTTGCAGTTGCAATAACCGTAGTATATTTTTATAATAATTTGCTTTAATTTCGAGGGTAGGTTTTATAAATTGAACTAAATTGTCACACGTCCTAGTGAGGTAAGTGCTCAATGTTTTACTTTCAATACATAATTTTGCGAAAAATTGAATAATGGTCTTTAGCAAATGACTGAAATACTGAGGTATTTATTTATTTATCTTTATTCCATAATATTTTATTGGTTACAAACAAGGCTAATGCATAAAAAATTAAATTTTAAATAGGAATTAAAGAATACTTTTCTATTGAAACAGTTAATAAACATAGTAAATTTAAAAAAAAGAAATACATAAAACTAAGTTATAAATAAAGAAATAATAAATCATATTTTAAAGAAAAATAAAAATTCAAATTCAAATTTTGAAGTACAGAAAATAATAATAAAGATTTAATGTTAAGAACTCTTGTATAATCATAAAGCTAGTTTAATAAACGAACAAACAAATATAATTCGATCGCCACTTTTAGATATATTCAAATCAAGTTCATATACCTAATTATACCACAAACTCAATCCGTGAGTCATCGTGGATTCGTTCTAGAGAATCAGTTCAAATTACAAATATATACATTAAAACATAAATATATATACATATAAATGCAAAAATTAATAATTAAAATGTAGTGTTAAGAACTTATTTATTCTTTGAAGTACGCTGGTTCCCTTTCAAAAATCCAATGTTGTACACGTGCAATATACATAAAGTGAATTCGAATTACTTGACTTTATGTCAGTACTCGGAGCATTATATATTTTAGGAGCGATGAACCAGAATTGTCGTTGAGCGAATAAGGTATTAATTTTTGGGACCACACAACGCAGGTTTGACGAAAAGCGGGTGTGTGCTTGATATTGTGGAGCCATTAGTAGGTTATTTTTTCGTATAAAACAAATGCTTGTCTTAGTAAAGTATGTCTTAGTAAATTGTGTCTTAGTAAATAGCTATAGAATATCTAAGACCCTGATTTTGGCAAAGAGTTTATTTGAGGGATGGGTAGGTTGACATTTAAATATAATTTTCAGAATTAGTTTTTGAACCATAATAATTGGTCTAATAATGGATTCAGCATAACCACCCTATCCCACTATACCAATAATTTACGATAAAAGATTGAGTTATTTTGAATTACCTTAGTCATATTTTGAACCCGCGACCTGCAGAATTAGTCAATTAGCTTCCCGCTCTGCTTTGTCATGCTGATTTGTTTGATGTATAACGTTCCTCCGTAACATTAATTAGAATGTATTTTTAGAGCGACGCATCTGTATTTTCTACTACGTTTTCTCAGAATAACGATTCATAAACCTTTTGTTATTACATGAAAACATGTATTAACATCCTTACTAAATCTAATTATGTTCTGTTTGCTTGGCTTAATACAAATTATAATTTTTATGATTCCTTGCATTGAATGTAATACTTGAAGCTTTGCAAAATGTACTTAGTAATTAGGTATTTTTATGAGCTGTTGTTGAATCCTTTGAAACAAGTTATTATGAACTTAAGGAAGAATGAAATGTTATTAGAGGCGGGTCGAAAGAATGGAAACTGAAATGATTTTCACACGATCGCGTTTTCATTTTCGTTTTACGATAAAAGCATTGATATTGACTTCGCAAGTTTGCGTTCGCAGTACGAAAACGACCGTTAATTGAATATGTTTTGCCGTGAATTTAACGACAATGAAATAGCTCTTTCGAAGCCATAATAAAGGTTAAGCAACGTTTATAAAAAAGGGAACGGGGATGGGTGAATGCTGAAAAATGCCAAAAAAAATTTAGTTACACATTCTTTGGATTTTCACGGAGTTTGTGGAACCAATGTATCACAAATTTAGGAATATTGTTAATTTGAAAGTTATGGGGGAAGAGAAACAGGAGGTCAGAGGCTACTCAGATCTTATTTACAGATTCGCACATAATATTTTAATGGTTAGGCTTTTGGAGCTCTTGGATGGTCAAGTTTTTCGGGAAATCTATGTTTTCATATTTGACTCAATGTGTATCGTTTCAATATAAATATGCAAGACGTAGGTACATATTAAAGGCTCCGACTCGTATTAGTGAGTCAAAATTTATCAAAGTATTTATAAAGATTGATGGACTCATCGCACTGTTCCAACTTTTTTTTTACATCCTTGGAGATGGTGTGTGGAGGGTTTTTTTAGGGAAAAAAGGGGAGGAAGTTCTGGGAAAGAAAAAAAGTTAAAAAAAGGCTCGTTGGAGAGCTAAAAAGGTGTACTTCATCCAGTCTCTTCCGATCCCGACACCGCAAGTATCCGCCGTCGAGACCTAGACAAACCTCGCTACATGAACCCGGACACCATTGCTAAGACACCAAACGAAGCGAACCACTTGGGGTGACCTTTCGCAGGGGTGTCGGATATCCAATAAACGGTCACCGGGGCGGCGGTATCCATAAGGGTCTCCTAAATTGAAACTCAAAAACTCTAATATATTTCCGTACTTAAAATAATTTTATTTACTGAAAAATAAATATTTACCTACAAATTGTAAGCCTCTCCAGTCCGAGGGAGGACTAATCTCGAGAATATTGAAACAATGCGCGAAGTCTTAGATGGGGTAAATACAAATCGAGCAGACGGCTAAATTAATATTAAGTAAATTATCGAGCGTCAACAATAAAAACCATTTTCTGAATAAGCGTGCAATAAAATCCGTTATTGCGAAAACAATTTGCGAAATGGTCCTTCGAAGGGTATTTTCCACCCCGGGTTGTTTGCTCGGCCCGAACATTGTTATTGATGAAGAATTATTATATCGAAATAATTCAATAGGATTATGGAGATATATTAAAATATATGTATTTATTCAAGAATACTACATGTCGCACAAATCACAGTATAACAATTGGATTCAGATTGGAGTTTCCCAGAAAATGTGAAGGGAAAATAATTATTACACCGAAGCCTTGAATTTGTGTAAAACATGGTACCACAACAAGAAAATCACATCCAATGGGTTTCGAACGTATACTTACAATTGTAGAAAACTGGTTCGAATGCTGAATAATATCTTATTCACATAAATTCATTGTTAATTACCTCCCGTAATCATATTTTGAACCTTTAATAAAGTACCCCAGGGGGTCTTAGCTGTTTTGTGTTCTGTATTGTAATTGTCCTATTTTATATTTAAAGTCATTCAACTCTAAACACCTTTATTTCTCATTTATTAATCTCGATGTGTAGAGCCTCTTACATTAAACTTTTCATGTCTATGCCTCCTCATGGTGAAATATTGTATCTATAATATCTTTTGTCTGTGGTTACGTCAACTTTCTATTTTTGTTTATAAAACGGCTTGTTTTGTTTTGCAAACTCATTCTAATTCTGACTCTACTTCTAACATTTCTAGACTCAATTATGTTCTCTTTTTAATTGCCAGTCACTCTCTCTCATTGAGAATTTATTCTCAAATAAAAAGTAACAATTATATCCAGTAAAAACACAAGTGTTTTAACTAACAAGGATAACCTCAAACCTTAACCTCTCACAAACTGCACGCTAATCCTTGGCGTGGATAGAAGGAAGCCAAACAAAGCAGATCAGCCTTACAACCTGACTGCGACTTCTGAAAATCACGACCTGGGACGCTGCGCACTAGCATGGTCGATTGATATAGATTTTATCGAAAATGTCGGTAAATTTTCATCGCGCCCGAGCACAATTGCAGCCCGCTAACGAACTAACGACTAAGGGTTTCTAATTTATTTGATGTAAACTGTTGTTTGTCCGTTAGCGGTCTGCAGTCGTGCTCGGGAGCGATGAAAAGTTACCGATATTAAAAAAAAATGCTTTTTGCCCTCCCCCTATAACAATTTGTTGTAAATATAATTGTAGCAATAGCTGTTTCATATTCGATGCGACGATAAGATTGGGGGACTCTAAAAAAATATACTATCTAAGTGGGCGGTGGGTAAAATAAGGTTGAGAACCGATGAACAAGTGGAATATTAAGTACTAACCGGCATTGAAAAACTTTGCGATGGAAGACGGTATGATTTTATAAAGTATCCGAGCCATTACGCAATAAGGCGAATCTGGTAGCTTACTTTGCCCTTTCAGGGGAAAGATAGACAACCATTCTCTTGGGAAATACGGACAACTTTGTAAATAACACGATACAGACTGTAGGGTTGAAATTCCGAACAAAATGGTTGGGTTTTTTGTGTAATCAAAAAACAAGGGATAAAGTTCCTATGAGATTGCGGAGTATCATTTTGGTTTTCTTTTTTTCCGAAAAAGAAAATGAAATATCGGAGAGAACAAGGCGATTAAGTATGTATTCGGTTGAAACGTATTGATTGATTAAGTACACATTCCGTTGTACGTTTCTAAGCCACGTTACAAATTACCACCACGAAAACCAACAAACGTAGACAGAATTATTGTTCGATGAATTTTAATGATTATTCCGAATTCTGAACCTAATTTAGCCCCTCTCACCACATAAATCCACAGGTATCTAGACAGGTTGTTATTAAATTTGTTCGTATTTACATTTCCTTATAATTGGGAAACGAATTTCAATTCTTCAATAGGTACTATGTTAATATATAATTTATTTATTAATTAACGCCTTTTCAGGGGCTTTTACACATGAAAAGTAAAAAGTGTGCAATATTTATCGTACGCAACTAACTGCTTCAAATCATTTGAGTGCCGATTGTCATCCGGGTGACAATATTTCAAGCATATGCGGCCACATTCGCCACAGAACAAGTTAACAACATTTTGTATTTATTTAGTGTCAAATTAGTGATATTTTGCATTTGTTTAGCTATAAACTGAATTGGTATAACTATTTCCCTCCATTAGTATTCTAATGGGTACATAATAGGTATTAGTAGGTAAGTACTATAAGTCTACACCACAGCTCAGATGAAACGAAAATCCAAACTCGATTAGTTTAATCTAAATATATATAAAAATAAAGTTTGCTTGCTTGGGTGTATATTGTATATACCTAGATAAGTATACAAGTATGTACATGAGATGTCTATGTATTGTTATATTAAGCTTAGAAAATGTTTGAAACTTTCAAAATACCTTCTTTAAACCCCCGCAAAGGATTCTGGACTATTACAACCACTCGACAATACATCTGAAAAGTTTTTTCTTCTTCTTTAATGGCGCTACAGCCCATTTCGAGCCTTGGCCTCCTTCAAAATAAGCCTCCACCGCCCTCTGTCCTCGGCCGTCGCCTTCCAATCTGCAACATGGAGTAATCCTCTTGCATCCTTCCTGACATCATCCTCCCATCTCAGTCTAGGTCTGCCCGCCTTTCGTTTACCTCCCGGGTGTCCTGTCAGAACCTTCTTCGGTACTCGTGTGCTTGGCATTCGGTGCACATGTCCGGCCCATTTTAATCTTTGGAGCCTTAAATGGGTGGAGAGTCTGGGAGCTTGATAAATATCATAGAGCTCATTGTTGTGGCGGATTCTCCATGCCTCTCCCTCTCGCACCGCTCCTAAGATTCTTCGCAGTACCTTTCTTTCGAAGATGTCCAGCTGGTCTGCTGACTTTGCTGTCAGTGTGAAAAGTTTTTTAATCATTGCGAAACTGTCAAAATTTGAGAATGACTTTTTGCAAAATGATTATTAAAACAAAATTCAATTTTCGACGCTCTTTAAATAAATGAATTTATTGGAAGTACTCGCCTAATACTTTGAATCGAATCAAGCATTATAGATATTTTCTATAGGTACCTATGTCAGGGACCAAATTTGATTGATTGTTCTTATAATATATAAAAATGAAAATTTGAATACAAAAATTGTAATACGTGGTATGCGACCTGTTTGAAAACTGAATGTACTGGGACTGAATATATGGAACAGAAGAGAGAAGGCGGGGAAGGCGGAAGAGGAACGCGGGAGGTTAAGGGGACGCGAGAGGGGAACGGGGACGCACGGGAAAGGACATGCAAGGAGAAACAATTTATTTTTTTGAATATGGCATTGCAACGCATGCCGGAAATCAGCTAGTCATATGTATATTTATATTTATTTATTTATTTAAACGCCATAAATTTGGCTTTTACATTCAAGTGATACATGATACAATGGTTCACAAGAGGATATCAGTATGTTAAAAATAACAGAAATAAAATAGTTAAGCAATATTTAAATAATATCCGAGGTTTATAAAAGACCTAACTTAAAAAAAAAGTGAAGTTTGTATGATAAAAGCTAGTATATACATAGGTATATGATACAAGTATTTGTTACAACCAAACAAATAATGTGGGCATTAACATCATATTTGCGCAGAATAAAAATATGTAAAATAAAGGTGGCTTTTTAGCAAGTAGAATCGAGCAAAGTCTGGTATATCATACATTCACACATTCGCGTTTATTTGCAAATCTAGGAGTTGATTATAAATAGAATAATTTTGTAGAGTTTAATGTTACCTTAAAAATTAACTTTGCTTAAAGTGACTGGGCAGGTATAGTTAGCAAATTAGCTCTTTGGTTTCAGGGCTGTCAGTTGGAGATTTGATAATAGTTATGGATTAAAAATAATAAATTTTATTATACATATATTTATAATGATTGTTAAATTTTTTAAATTTTTATAAATAATTAACCATCACGCCGTTTCTCTTGGCAGGGGTAGGCAGAGAGGAAGGACCGCCAAACAATACACACAGTTCACATTCATACATCGTCTTCTATTTTTCTGACGCTTGACATGGTCCGTCTCAAGTATCTGATTCACTTGGTCATGCCATGTCTTCTCTGGGCGTCCCCGACATCTTACACTCTGGAATGTTCCGCAAATATGGCTTATAATGTTTGAATGATTCATTTACTTGAGCACCACGGAATTTGAACCAGCGACTTTCGGATTGCTAGTCAAGAGCCTTACCAAATAGGTCGAGGCCATCAAATGAGGAGAGATGATTGTTGGTCAGATGATTATTCTAAGATTTTTAGTCAATCATCTCATTATTATCAAATAAATAATAGGTGGTAGGTTATAAGTTGGACCTCAGATTTAAAACAAAAACAAGACAAATATTATAATCAATAATTATCAGCCTGAAACACTCATCTACATTGAAAAAATCTTCAGAGAAAAGATACTGGCCGCCAACGGGAATTGAACCTGTGACCTTCTGATTGCCGGTCACGAGCTCTGACGACTGAGCTATGGCGGCTTATCTAATACCCGCCAAATAATTCAATATATACTAGTGTTTCATTCGACAATTACTTATGATTACATTTTTCCAACTGAAAACAACCAACGTTATTTTTGTGAGAGAGGTATTATTAAGTACTAAATCTCCTGCTAGGTGGCGTCGAGACTAATTATGTCTGCATTTATTGCTGAAATACTTTAACTTGTCAAATTTTCTATTTGATTTTCCGTATTTTTTTTGTATCAGGGTAATTCAGAACACAATTAACGCTTTCCGAGAATTTTGTCTAATAAATAAAAACTCGAGCCGAGTAGGTATACAGAACTCACGCCCAAACTAAAGACAATTTTAATTTAAAAATAATTTGCATTAATGCCGCCTCACGGAGCAGTACAAAGAAAAGTAATTCCGAGATATAAAAACGATTTTACAAAACGAATTCATTGTTTCGGCGCAATTTGTTTAAACAAGACAAAATGGAAATAATTTACGGAAATCTTCAAGAGAAAAGATGATAATGTATTCCGTGTAGATCAAAGCATCCAAGGAATATTAAAGAGTCAGTGATGGAGAAGATAAAGGGTACGTTGCTTCCGAGTCCCTTTTTTAATTGGGGTGCAAATGATTATTATAACATGGTTTTAAAACTGCTGTAAATATAATCTTTAAATATAAAAATGAATGTTTCTCTGTTTGTCCCTAATGCTTTCAAAACTTTAGTGGTTTGTTGTACGTATGTCTACAATTATTTCTATATATAACTGAAAGACCTGGCGTTATGAAATTATTTCCTAAACTATTTATCCGATTACGAAGAAAATTTAGTGTTTCGTTGTGCGCACGTCTTGGAAGTTTTCTATATATAAATGTGAGCTCTGACGTTATAAAATTTGTATAAAAATAAACAATAGGTGGCACGCGAGTTTTTTGAAAAATTGTGTGTATTTCATATAGTTTAGCGGCAGGGAAGGAAGACGGATAAGGGATGGAAATCCGGGAGGGGGGAAGGGAACGAAATGGAGGAGGGGTTTGCGGGAGGGGGAAAGGTGGAAGGGGAAAGTGGGAAGGGATCGGGACGTGGGGGGGGGGGGATGGGGAATGATAGGGGGTGGGAACGGGGACGCATGGGAAAGGACAAACAACAAACTTTATTTCTTTGAGTGGCATTGCAACGCATGCTAGTTTCTAATAAATATAACTTGAAAATGGTTTAATGTTAAACCCAAATCAAAATTATTGGCGAATTTGCAAAATAGCTCCACCCAGGTGGCCCTGAGGAAAAATTCCTTTCAGGGACTATGTCATCTTAGGGAAGGTTTATAAGAGGAAGTCGTGGGAAGGAAAAGGTACGGTGAGGGTGGGGGGGAATGTGGGGTCAGTATGTTCAGGAGTGATAGACATATTAATTTATCTCTCGCACTGCGGTAGGGCGATGTTCCGGGAGAGTTCTGCTGGAGAGATTAAAATATCTCCCTCAACCAGTCTCTCCCGATCTGACGCAGTTGGTGGACAGACGCACCCGTCACTAAGATCCGGACAAACCCCACCACATGAAACCGGGCCCGAATGTTAAGTCACCAAACGTAGCGAACCTAATGATTGTAATGGACTGAGTCAGCGGTATCAAGCCGGCTGCCGCCTTAGCATTCTTGAGGAGTACAAAATGATGACACGCCTGTCTGGTGAGTAGTCCATTGAGAAACTGTTGTGGTGTCATTTATGTCTCCACATTATTTATTTTATTTATATTCGTTTAATCTCACTTCAACTGATTTGAATACTCGTGCGTAGGTGTTGAGTTATAAATTTGCCAAGAATTTACGGGACTCCCGCGGGATCTTCTAAATATAACAAAAAAAAGTTTTAACGAGGGGATCTTCTTGGTAAAATCCATCATGTTATTTATATAACCTTTAAGGCTTTAGTAAAAGTTTACCTTTATTTAAAAACTGTAAGAATGTAGGCACAACCGTTGTGGGAATAAATATAACAATAGGTAAATAAAAAAATTTCCTCCGCGGAATCCATCAGTACATTAATAATCCGTGACAATACATAAACTGATACTTGCACCGAGATTAAAAAAAAAATGATGTAGTTAGTTTTAATAATTTTAAAAGTAATAATTTTTTGGGTCTCCAGAAATGCACTAAATCTGTAGTTCTCTATCAATCTTCAAAACTCTCTCAAAACTCTTAAACAACATCAACATTAATTTTGAATTGGTACTGGTAAGGGTACCGCCCCCCGGGAACCATTTATTGGATAACCAACACTTCTGCCATAGGTCATCCCAAGTGGTTCGCTACGTTTGGTGACTTAGCAGGGGTATTTGGGTTTCTGAGTTTTTTTTTTTTTTACTTTAACTCCACACAGGAGGCCCTGAGGAAAATAATTTCCCTCAGGGCCTATGTGATCTTTGAAGATGCTGTGTTGAGGGTCTTTTTGAGGAAAGGAAGGAGTGAACATGGGTCTTGAAGAGACCCATGTTGTTGGAGAGAGGAAACACTGAGGCCGGAAAATCGTTCCACAGCCGAGCTGTTGAACTTAAGAACGAGTCGTGGAAACGACCCGTTCTCATGTGACTAATGTCAACCGTGTACAGGTGTCGAAGGGATCAATGACGCTAGTTCCTTGGAGCATCTTCCATTGTAATACCGGTAGAACAAGGACAGCATTCCCACCTGACGCCTGTGCTCTAAAGATTGCAATCCTTTTCGGTGGCGGTATTTGCTAGAGAGCCGTCAGGTCTGGTAAGAGGTGGCAGACTGGGTTTGCAGAAATTGAGACCTATTTAGGTGAGGTTTGTCTGGGTCTTGGTGGCGGAAGCATCTGCCCACAGCTGCATGGCAGGCCGGATCGGAAAAGAGTGAAGAAAGAGTCCCTTTGACTTCTCCAGCCTTTCACCGCAATGGGAGGGATGGATTAAAACGTCCGTCACTCCTGGACACACTGCCCCTTAGATTATTCCACTCCTTCCTTTCCTAAAAAGACTCCGCAAAGATGACATAGGCCCTGAGGGAAATTATTTTCCTCATGGCCTCCTGAGTGGATCTAGTAAGAACAAAATTACATCTTTTAAATACAAACAAAACCTTGGTTTCAACGCTTTAAGACATTACAGACCATTGGCATACCACTCACTTAGACTAGTTAGTTCCGAGAGCCGTGATTGTCAAAATTAGCAGATTCAGTCGTACCAAAAGAGTGTGTTTTAAAGTGACGGTTCTAATTATACTATTCAGAATCAGCGTTTGTTTATCTACTCGTTCATGAAAATATAATTTTTAGCCATAATAATTTACCCATGAGTTCTTTGTTGTCAAATCCCGGTGTTACTTTTCTCGATAGTAATATATTATAATGCTAAAAAATACAAAATAAATCCCTCCAACGACAAGTTTTTCGTTCAAATATCAATCAAATCGGCCCCTATCTTCTTCATATATAAATTAACACTAACACAATTGCGTTTAAAAACTCACAACACAGAAAACACTTTTAGATGGCACCAGGACTTGCACCCGGATCTACCTCTTGTTCAACCCGTGATTATTTCTCCATTACACAGTGTAGATGGTTTGAAACTAAGGAATACTTTTTAGCATGAATTCAAATATAACAACGTCATCAAATGGCCTTTAAGCGCTATTTTACTTTTTTGGCATTTGAAAGGACCCATTTAAACGCCTATTCTAGGTGCTTTTCTGTTTTCTGTCAAAATAGAGCAAGGGCCCGTGACGATCAGACCTTCTTTATCTTATAAAACCTGAAAGTTTCTCTATGTATGTCCATAATATAGTAAACGACGAACCCCGATCATGAAGTTTCGATCATAGTGGCCTTGGAAAATAGAAGGTAGCAAAGGTGTTTAAAATCGCACTTCAATTTCAAGAGCTTTTGCTCGTAGTTTTATAAGGTAGTGGTAGTCCTAGCGTCGAAATTTTGCACTATTTCACTCCCACCCGCTTGCATGTATATATCGCGCTCGCACCTGTGGTACACTTTTAATGTGTCTGACAAGGTGAAGGAACCATCGAAACTGTCTGATAACTGAGAAAATATATGTTGATAGTTCCCAAAGATATTGAAATATAAGGAGATGTGCTATCCGTCTTTTTTACTAGGTGAGACTGCGCTTCCGGGTGTCGCCGGTGTTGTTTAATAATTAACGAACAAACTAAACGAACGCTAAACTAAATGAACAAATTCTTTCCGTATTCAAACTATATTGTTAACCAATAATAATGCACATCTTCAAAAAAATCAAGAAAATGAACAAATTCTTTTTGTATTCAAACTACACGCATTAGGCCGTAGTTCGGCGACAGTCGCGCGGACATCATAGCATATCTCTTTGTATTTGAATATCTTTGATAGTTCCTCAAGTAACATACATAAAATTCAGCTTTTATACTTTAACATAAGTACAATTATAATTAATTTATATAATATCTTTCAAAGCCACCGTGATCCAAACTTCATAGCCAGGGATCGTCTTTACCTGTTTTATGGATATACACAGAGAAACTTTCAGGTTTTATAAGATAACGAAAGTCTGATCGTCACGGGCTCTGGGACTAAAATATAACAAGCTGACTAAGCCAAAAAATTTAATCTACTGTCAAGATAGGGTATTTATTAGTTGTCTGCATCCTTTTCAGTATTACAATAATTCTAGAAGAATTACTTGTATGTACTCCTCGTTGAAAAAATAACTCTTTTTCAGTTAGTGAAACCATCAGGAACAACTTCTCCGGTTGATTATTTTTATGATTAACTCCGGCAAACGCGGAGAAACGGTAGTTACTTTATAAAAATTCCTAAACTCACTTCTTTAATCAATGGAACAAACTTCAATGGAACTAATTAAAGCGTTAATGTATTAGACATATTCTGCATTCAAGTTGTAGGAACAAATTTGGGAGGAGGGTATTGGTACCAACAACCTTGCAATAGGTCACCCCAAGTGGTTCGCTACGTTGGGTGACTTAGCAGGGGTGCCCAGGTTTATGGTCTTGGCTTGGATGCATTTGTTCACCTACTGCATGGCGGGCCGGATCGGTAGGGACTGGTTGAGGGAATCGTTTTGGCCACTCCAGCCGGACTTTATCGACCTACCGCCTTACACCGCAGTGGGAGGAAAACATTTTTTCGTCCGTCACACTGACCCCTTGATTCATACCCACCGCTCATACCTTTTTACTTCCCAAAACTTCCGATTTTTCCCTTTTTTACTCCTTCCTCAGGACCAAAAAGTAGCAAACCACTCGGGGTGACCTATAGCGGGGGCGTTATTTTTCCAAAAAATGGTTCCCGGGGTGGCGGTATTCATACCTGCTTACCAAATTATGGAGTAGATCCAGGAGTGAGAGACGTCTTTCTTTCCACTGCGGTGCAAGGCGGTGATGGGTCGAGAATGCCCGGCTGGAGAGGTCAAAGGGTCTCCCTCAACCGGTATTTCTCAATTCGGCCCGTCACGTAGTTGGTGTGCATACGCAACCACCACCAAGTCCTGGACAAACCTAACTCTGCTATTCATTGGGTGACTTACGGAATAGTTATTTGATTGTTATTTGGTTATGTGAAACATTGGCGGTTTTAGCTTTCAGATAATTAAACACCCGACGCCTCGGATCATTCAGCTAAAAAATCAATCAATATTGATTAAATGTACACCAATAAAATGGTTTCCATTAAAAAGATTCAGAATATTTCCGTTGAAATTCCAATAATAAAGGAGTTTAACATTTAAGGCTTACAGTTACTTTTTACGAGAAAATATCTTCTAATGCCACATTAAACATGTCTACAGTGGAAAACACATGTTACAAAATTCTAACACGTTTTCGCATTGGGATTTTTAAGTTGTTTTTTCCTGGTAGACAAAACTATAAAAAGGTAATATCATGAATCCACATTTCCTATTACTGGAATTTAATACAGCCGCAAATGGGGTTGTTTCATTGTCTAGTTTCTTTCTAAAAAAGTGTTTTTGGTTAGTGCTGGTGAATCATTTGAAACGTAAGAAAAACTCACTGCTATCAATAAAAGTCCAAAGTACTCGTAGATCAGCGAATTATAATAATTATTTTTTCACAATTTCTATCAATAGAATTCAAATATCTATTTAAATATTCGATTTCAAAATAAGGGTATATTTCCAAATACATATTTTTTTTTTAAATCCTGGAGGGACGAGTGCACTTTTTTGAAGGAT
This sequence comes from Limnephilus lunatus, assembly GCA_917563855.2. Classification (NCBI taxonomy): domain Eukaryota; kingdom Metazoa; phylum Arthropoda; class Insecta; order Trichoptera; family Limnephilidae; genus Limnephilus; species Limnephilus lunatus. The sequence goes on from OU830601.1 coordinate 55,551,956, forward strand.
TCTTTGGAAAAGTCATTAAAAGTGATGAAATAACAAACTAAAAAAAATAGGTTAAATCAGGTGTAGATTATGGCGACGGTCCCGAAGAACAATGTCGGATCTACTAAAAACTGAAAATCGTTTTGTTGGTTAATTTATTGGCTTATTTTGTTGATTTAAAATTCTGTACATTCTGAATTTTGAATGAAATGCAAAATATCAAAACTACACTACATTTCTTGATCTCAAAAACAGTAAAATTGAAGAGACGAAACTTTAAAAGGCTCTACTGCAAAACTACAAAATCGCACATCGGACGTTGCTATTCGGGACCGTCCATGGAATATATATATATACATTTTTTTTTTTACACCTTCATTGAGTTTTCAAAGGGGTTTAGAAATGCCACTTTGAGTTGTCATGGCAGACTATGCTAATCGAAAAATACCATCATTACTGCCATGGTTGCCTATACGGATTCCACCTGTAGCCCTACGGAGACGGGAGACGGATAAAAATCCTCCCAAACCTGCACAAATTCTTGTAGTTTATATTGTAAACTTTTCACAAACTTTCGCGCATTATTGAATTTTATATTGTTTACTTCGCACGAAGTTGCACACATTCTTGTAATTTATATTGTTACGTTGTATATTTTTATTCTCTATGTGTTTTGTTAATTAGTTAATTAAAAAAAAATATTATTAGTCAAAGTTCTTTTTGATTTATATCAAAATATGTATTGCGTTTTTATTATTACGTCTGCATGCTTCTGTAATAAATTTTTATGAATATTATAAAACATCACAACGAGATCATCGGTGTTTCCACATAACTAAATCTGAGAAACAATTTCATTTTGAAAATGTCATCTCGTATTTTATCTATAAGAATACTTGTTCTTGAATCCTTATTTCAAACTGACTACGAAACCGCTTATACAAATGCATAAATATTAATTTACGTTTTTATTACCGTTCTTGTGTCTTCTCGTTGGTAAAGTTTCGTAAACTACATCTCGTAGAGAGAAATGAGATGACAACCTTCCGAGAACTCAGAATAGATGACATCCTCCTAACCCTAACATAGTTAAGTGTGTGTTTTGAATGTGTTTTTCCACTTTTCACACTGCTGAAAGAATTGGTGTTATAATTCTAGATATAAACCTCACTGCCTGTCGTGAGTGTCGTGAGATTGCACAAATTTTATTATTACGTCTCTCTCGTGGTGACTTTTTCTATGCCAATGATTTATTATTACTCTGTTATCACAGGCTTACAATTAATGTACAAGTAAAAATGTAAAGTTCGCAGTATAATGATAGATGCCGAGTAAAAACATCGATCGGATAGGGATTTTTGGAAGAACCATAATAAAACCTTCCATACGTCACTTTCATAATAATGTACGAACTTTACCTACGCGAATGTTTGTGCCAACGAGGTGTTCAACTATTGTATATTTTTTTAATTTACACTAAGTTTGTGTATTGCCCGGAACACGGATAGGTGAAATGCCAGTTGTTCTACAGAATATGAAGAATTCAACAAATGTCAAAGTTAATTATCAAGTTCTATAAAGGTTCCATCAAAGTTCTGTTTCTAAACGCGCTAAACTAAATCATAAATGTAACGAAATGTTTGGTTTCTTATTAGATAAAAATGTAAAATGGAAAGATTGCATCAACCTCAATTTGGGAGACGGGTATGGGTACCGTCGCCCCGGGAACCATTTATTGAATAACCAAAATCTCTGCTATAGGTCACCCCGAGTTAACTACGTTTGGTGACTTAGCAGGGGTGCCCAAATTCATGGGATTAGGTTTTTCCGGGTCATGGCACTGAATGCGTCTGCCCACCAGCCGCATGGCAGGCCGCAGCAGGAGCGAAAGGTGAGGGAGTCCCTTTGACTTCTACTCTCTCTTACTCTTTCGGAAGATCGCCTTGCACCGGAGTGGGAAGGATGGATTCATACGTCCGTCACTCCTGGACACACTGACCCCCATATTCCTACCCACCCCTAATACCTTTTTCCTTCCCAGCATCCCCAAAGAAGAGATAGGCCCTGAGGGGAATTATTTTCCTCAGGGCCTCCTTTGTGGAACTAATGTAAAAAAAAACCTTACTGTGGCAAGAATAGTAAAAATAATTCATGTTGTCTATAACGTATGCAACACGTTAAATAAGAAAACAGAATCAGTATTGTCTATTTTGCATTAATCGAGTTCCTATTACAATATGGCATTATTGGATGGGGGGGGGGGGGGGGGGACCTTTAAAGCTTCCTTACAGCCCATAATTACAATTCAAATAATAATTATTAAAATTTACATTAGAAAACCACACGACTTTCCAATTTTATAGATACTTCAAGAATTTATCGTACCATATATGACAGAATAGTATGAAAGATCTTATATCAAGTTTAATAAGGGATGGTCCGATGCTCTGTAGGGAACCCGCTTGCACAGCGCGGGTGTAAACTGTGCGCCCTAAAGTTTAAGTTTAGACTTACGGAATTCAATACTTCGTTTGTGTGAAAGCACTATGAAACAATTAGAATATTTTATTATTAAAATTCACCCCTCAAATAGCATTTGCAATATATTCAAAACAAATGGCTTAATAGCCACCCCAATGCTAAGAGCGACTACCGCTTACCACTATTACTTGTATCTAGGTGTGAGAAGATAAAACATATTGTTATCCAAAACCAACCTTTAATGTAATCCAAACTTGAACAATGCAAAAAGGAAATTAAGTCCCTGAAATTTGATAAATATACATATACTGTACCCATAATGTACGTTTACTTAATCTTCATTCTAACGCTGGTTTAAAAATAAACTTTGGTTATTGTTATTGTTTTTATTCAACTATTTTCATAAAATTGTGATTGTTGAATTACGATTGTGGTTATTTTTAATATTGAATACGTCTGTAGTTATTTATTATTTGCATTTTGCCTTTATTGCATTATTTTCTTTTATTTATGTGTTGTTATTTACTTTTTAACTCATCTTATTATTTGTCTTTCTTTTGTTATTTCGAAATGTGGAATGTCTTGCATTGCACTACCCCTGCGTAAACATTCTTTAATAAACTATTATTATTATTTATGTGCCTAAAATTATGTTTGTTGAACAACGCTTATTGTCATTTTAATGTTGAATTAGGTTATTTTTTATGTTGAATTCGTCTATAATTATTTAAGAAGTCTTTAATTATTGTTTGTATTTTGCCTTTTATGAATTATTTCCTTTATGTATGTAAATACTTCCACGAGGAATAATTAGAAAAAACATATAATTTTGCGAATAGTTAGATATAATTTTAAATGATATATTTTTTTTTTTATAAATAAAAATAAATATATATCATGATTGGTCAGATGTTTCACACAACTAAAATAATAACACAACTTGAAGGGAAGTTTTACCGAACTTAAAAATTAACTTAGAAAGTTGTTCAAATGTTTCAAATTCCGTGAAACAACTGACTCTAGTAGTGTGGTACTACTTCTCTGTAAGCTGATTATATGTGAAATAAGAATTCTACTCGATACATTAAAATTCTACGTATTTTTATGTGACCACCGCATAAGAGTATCGACTACCCGTAACCAGTTCGACCGTGACACCCCCAGTAGGGGCATGTTATGAGGCTGAAGGGCGGGGGAAAATGTAGGAGATAGGAAGTAAGAAGGTTTGGAAGCACCTGGTTGTTCAGATCTGTTTACCAAACTCGGCTGAAGCCATTTCACGTAACGTTTCGATTCTGATTGGTGCTCTTTAACCAGTTCGATGCTGATAATATATGTACAACTCTGGAAACAATTTATTTAGCTTACTATTGAAACCAGATGTTCCACTCAATTTTATAGGTCTTGGTAGAGCTATCAAGACAGAATAATAATTATGCCACAATGATAGAGCGTTAAAAATACATTACAACGCTTAGCCAAGATACCCTTTACCATTAAAAATGTATAATTTCTCATTATAATCAGTTTTAAATAAATAGTGGTTTCGAAATTTCAGCAAGCGGCTTAATGAAGTAATTTCCAGGGAGTACCGCTAAACGAGAACCTATTTGATATAATCTGGGTAAGGAGAGTTGGATAGGACAAAGCAGGGGGAAACGGGAGAAGGTTCTCGCCATCCCAATTCTGATTGACTATCACTCGGATTAGATAACGCTGAAATTAACCGCATCAATGAACTTTACTAAGCCCTGAGTTGAGAATAAGCATCAATGTAATTCTGCTAAGTAGGAGTTATCTGGTTGGTGTATTAGATCCGGAATAAGCTTAAAACGGGGTTTTCGTTAAAAGTGCTTCATGACTTTGATGATATCCTAATTCTATGAAAATCTGTTTCTTAAGTGTGTGTATCACACAAATAACAATGTTCTTAAGAGACATTATACAGTTTGAATTCATGGTGACAATTTTTTACTACACAATTTTGAATACAAGTTCAAATCTGAATCACCTTTTTTTAAAAGTGAAAAGTTCTGTAGCACCATTGCGATTTAAAACTCAATGAAACAGAAGCGAGCGATACAAAAAAGAGACAAACACATACTACAGCATTTAGCCTGCGAGAGAATAAGATAGCAATAAAATATGTATTTATTTCACGTGTTCTCGGTCACACGCAAGCCTCCTTTGGTCTAGGGGTATGAAGCGCCTGACAAACCTTAGCGGCCATACATTCAGCGGACCAAGGATCGAATCTTAGGAAATACAAAAAAAAAGTCTCCAAAGAAGAAAACACAAATTCTCATAAGATGACCAAATGTATAGGAAAAGGTGCATTGGAATTCGAGGACAAAAATATGGGAAAAATCTCCCTACTCTTGTCTGCTTTAGTTTTCTGAAGGTTTCACTTCTATAGCATGTGAATTGCACACTCCGATTTTTTTTATTTTTAGAAAATTCTACACAAAATAAAGGAAAAGTTTCAGTTATTTTAAGTAGAGAGAGTGCACAATCAATTTCATAAAACCAAAAGCCCAATCGTTTATCAATACTCACTTGATGATACTTATCTCCTTTCAGTCAATGAAAGGAGTGATCTGGGGACGGTATTTGATTATAAATATTTTTTCGTCACATTTACAAATTATTACAAATAAAGCAATAAAAATGGACGGCTTCCATACGTTTCATAAGAATTGCAAAATACTTTGGTAATGATATATTACATTATATATAGTAGACGTATTGTATAGGGTGTTAAGGGACGTATTTGACGTACGTAATATTACAAATAAAGCAATAATAAAAAAAATTGTAACAAAACAAAAAACGACTTAAAAAAATGCACTAAAAAGTTAAAAAATAATTTCGTACGATAGTTATTTTTGGAGTCGGTGTCAGTCAAGGTAACTACATACATAGGTAAGTTATAGGTGAGATGTGGAGATCTTGGCTGACACCGACTCCAACTGTTGGCGTAATATTGAGTTATTCGTCCATTTGTCGCGCACATACTTATTGCAAATTTAAGACATATATGGTTTTGTCATGGATTCCATCGTCAGAACTAGACAAAATTAAAATGGAACTACACGGGAAGCACCAGCTTTCTAATAAAAAAGAATCATCAATATCGGTTCACCCAATCGAAAGTTCTGAGGTAACAAACATATTTTTTTTTTTAAATACCGTCGAATTGATAACCTCCTCCTTTTCGAAGTCGTTTAAAAATGCACGGTTTCCACTTGTTTCATAAGAATTGCAAAATACTTTGATAATGATTTATTATATTATACATAGTAGATTTATTAATAGGGTGTTAAGGGACGTATTTGACGTACATAAACCAGTGATGCCAGACATTATTTGGACTAAAAAACGTTTGGTCTCCGTCGACTTTTTGGATGCTTTTTTCCTTTTAGAAGTTTTTATTAAAAAACAAAACAAAAAAATTCTTTCACTTGTCTTCACTGATCACTCCGTCAAGAAGCTGCCAAAACCCTCACTCCGTCCCTAACTGTCAAATGTCTACCAATTTTTTAGTATTTATGAAAAAAAAAAATCAAAATGTCACCCGAGACCAAAATTTCATTGACAGATTTTCCTCCAAATAATGTTAGGAATCACTGGTTAAAGTAAGTAGTCAAGCACTTCTTCAAACACTCCTTCAAATGTTTATATACTTCCCTACCTTCCTCTTCCCTTTCTCCTTCCCCTCCCCACTACCTCCAGCCTCACAACATACCCCAATTGGGGATCCCATAGTCTCACTGGCTTCAGACGGGAGTAGTTGGGACTCTTGTGCGGTATTCATATAAAAAAATATACTTCATTGGCCGGAGACAAATTGAGTTTAACTCACCTATTTCATCACCTTTCTCAGATTCTCTTTTAAAAAAATACCACACAAATTTTTAAGCGATAGATATAAATTATAAACTGAATATTTCCAAATGAATTATAATCTTTTTTTATTTATATATTTATTCAATGTTGTCGAGGTATTGCTGTTTGCTGATGACATCAAGCTATACAAGAAAATAACTGATATAAATCATTGCCAAATATTACAGTCGAATATTAGTAAGTTTAAAGATTGGTGCATTCAAAATAATTTATTTTTAAATGTAGAAAAGTGTAAAACCTTGACTTTCTTCAGAAATAAAAATCCTGTTTTATTCGAATATTCCATCAATATCACAGCTTTAGAAAGAGTCACGGAAATGAGGGATTTTGGGATCATTTTGGATGAAAAACTAAGTTTCGCCAATCATATCCACCAAATTATGAACAAAGGTATGAAAACACTAGGCTTCGTTTTAAGAACAACTAAAAGCTTTAATTCCATAGAAGCCATTAAACTATTATATGTATCTCTAGTTAGAAGCCAAATTGAATATAACTCGGTAGTTTGGTCTCCATCTTACAAAATTCACATTAATAATTTTGAGCGAATACAAAAAAAATTTCTGCGTTTTATAAATTTTAAATTAAATATCCCACTAGAAGACTTAAAATATAATCTATTACTAAATATTCTAAAAATACACACACTAGAAGACAGACGTAAAATAAACGACTTGACATTTTTATTCAAAATACTTAACTCTAAATTCGACTGTTGCGAACTCCTACAACTCATAAACTTACGAATACCGACAGTAACCACACGACAAAACACACTATTCTACTGCAGCATTCATAAGCGGAACTACATTGCCCACTCTCCGATACAAAGATTTCACACTATGGGAAATCAGTATTTAAGTGATGTTGACATTTTCAACATCAACTTGGCGAATTTTGTGGATCTTGTAAAAAACTTGTTCCAAAACTATTCCTAAACATATATGTATTTTTGTAAACTTATCAAATCACTGTATTTTTGTATTTTTGTGACTTGTGTGCATTTTTATCTAATTTTATTCTTATCATTTCTCTATCTGTTGAAAAATCATCTGTTATATCTGTATTACTGTAAAAGCCCTCTGGGCGTTGAAAAAAAAAAAAAAAAAAAAAAAAAAAAAATTACAAAGTTATGTAATGAAAAATCTAAAATTACTAAAGCTGTCCGACAGAAAATTTTTATCTGATGTAATTTTTTCTTTTAAAATCTTTCTTTATGTGTTCCTAATAATGTCTTGTATACGTAGAAGTAGCAGATATTTTTAATTAGATTAAATACAATTAAAAATAATAGGCCCAGTTTGGGCCAATAATTCCATACGAAACTGTGCCTTCGAAATTCAATTGGGATGGATCTACGATTTCATGCGAGTACAAGTGAGATGGATTACTGGGGGGTTGGGCTAAATGGAACGTTTGTTTTCATTCAAATTTGTAGGGGAAGGCACTTCTAGTGTTCCATTATTTTTTCTACGGAAAGAACTTACAAAAAAACATGTAACAGGATTATGTTCAGGTTCAATGTAATTGTAATTAATACGGCAGATCAGAGAGCACAGCTCAGGATTATGGGATTAATTTTCTGTCAAGTAGGTAGGAAATCAGTAAATAAAAGAAGATGAATTTATAAAACTATATTGCAGCCATCAAAACAACACACACGAGAGTGCAAATTTATACCAATGTAATAATAAGATTACAAAAACATGAACATACCAGATGGACTCCTGGACACGCCAAGCTACCTAAACGAAGCCGAATATTGTAGAAAAACACCGGATGACGACCGAAAACTTGGTTCGTAGAGAGAACGGTCCCAGGTCGGGACTTCCGGCCTCAACAGCCGGGGACGGCGCGGAATCCAGGGAGCCTAGGTCTTCCTTCTATTTGAGAAGAAGGCCGCTACACCTCCAAGGAGCGTCTCCCGCCTCAGACTGTCCCAACAATCTCCATCCGAAAGGCACGTGGCCCAACCAGTCTCCAAGACTTACGGTTTCAACTCTCAGCAATCCGTGACTTCGCGACGCGGGGTCAAAAAGGCATATTAATCTAGCCACTACAAGGACCAATCACTTTACAACTATGAGTCCAAAAAACATTTCCTCAAAAATGGCCAACTGCCAACACCGGAAAAAAGTGGGATTCACATATCATCCACTAAAAAATCATACTGTACACGAACTACTCGTGTTACGTTAAAACACCCCGCGCCCTTTTTAAGATAAAATCAACTTCGATTCACATGATTTACAGTGATTAAAACACCTCCGTGGTGAGTGACTAATTCACGCACAGCTAGCCCAATGCTGTCCGGGAGGAAGTGACCATAAACAAAAAAACCATTTCTTCCCCAAAAAATTGCCAGTCTCCAAAAAAAAACACCATAGACAAAATATCCAAATAGGCAAGAACTGCACTAGTCACATAATATTTATGTGACAAACAGTTAACATACAAAAACGTTATTAGTTTACCTTTTGTTATCCATAGCTTCATTATACATTTTAGTTAACTTGAAAAAGCTACTGAGCCTGGCGAAGTTCTGTTTTAACTCGACCGTTGGGAATTTCATCTGTCTGTAAATCAGCTGCGTCCACTTTTTTTAAAAATAAGCAAGCATATGGAATTACTTTGTAAGAAGATACACCCAGTATTACCGTGGTCTATTTGCTTATCTTCAGAATACATGCGTTGCTTAGAATGGTTTCAGCATTAGCATTTAAGTACCGTTTATTAAAATATGTTCCTTTGAATTTTAAAAAAAAATTTTGAACTAATTGTAAAATGTTTGCTAAAACATATAATTTATTATTTAACAAATAAACATTTGAAATAAGTACCTTTTTAAAATGCAGCAGCAAATTCAAATTATGTAGTGGAGTATTAAATGTTTCACTAGCGACTAAGTAGATTAAAATGCAATTAACCATTGAATAAGAACGTTTGAAGTCATTAACGCAATTAACCATAAAAGAAGAACACTTAAAGTCATTGTGTTCGTGGAATATTAATTTATTGTGACCGTTAAAGCATTTCACAAGGAAATGCAAATTAAAATATGCATGCCGCGTGACATCTAAACATCTCGATTGCTATTTATCTTTAGAACGATTTAACGGAGTCGTTAGGCATTCAGAAAAAAATAATTGGTTATTTGTTTTATTGTACAGAAATCAGTAGTTTACAATACGGATGGTTTGTACATTCAGTTTACTTAATTCAGAAACCAATATAGATTTCCTCACAATACTAATAAATTTATTATAATCAAAGGAATATGAAACTTTTTTCCATCTAACTTTTGTTTGACCGTAACCGGTTTCTGCCTGTAAAGGCCATCTTCAGACTGATACAAATTATTCATAACTCACGGTTTATATACACAAACATGGGGTAGGGGAGAGGGGTGGTCCACAAAGATTTTATTCGAATATATGGGTTTTTTTACAATTGTTACAAGTGGTGTTTTCTGTCTAATTTCTAATTATTTTGGTTTTTTCCAGTAGGCTTAATTACCTCGGGCTTATAGCCTTACTTCAATATTGTTTGGGAAAAACTTTACAAGTAATATTCATTATCAATGACCTAATTTTAATTGTTGTTTATATTTATAATGATATGAAATTTTTGTTTTTGAATTTTGAAGGGATCCATGTTTTACATTGGAGTTGGAATAATCTTATAATGGTCACAATACAATAATAATACATCTCTTCTACTTTTTATCTCTTTAACTTCGTAGTTTATATTAGTTACAACAAATTCGCTGAGGTGTTTTAATACAAATAAATAAATAATACAATCACATCGAGCACAAGGATTCTCCTAATAAAATATATAATCTCGCCAAGTGCACGACCGCGATAAGAGCATTTTGGAAAAGGCTTGGTTGGTTTTGGGATAGCTCAGGAGTTGAATCCGGGGATCAGAAGGGAACAAAACAAAGCTGTAATGGCGAGAGGATCAAGGGGTCTGAACCGCATTGGCTCACTAACAAACTAGACTAGAGGAACCAGGGCTGCTTAAAAACCTATTGTTGAAGAGTAGGAGCTTAGCAGCTTGTGCCGAAAAAGTCTGAGAAAGATTTACCTTTAAATATAATTGAAAGATTTTTTTATGGATACATGCACACTTCTGCACACCGTAAAGGTTTGCAGTGCATAGTTCAAACTGGTTAGTAATCGAGTGAGTAAATGTGTAGGGCTCCCATTCAGACGTTGCGGGTTCAATCTTATGCTAACTAAATCTTTCATCATTGCTAAAGAAATATTTAGATAAAAGATTTTCAAATATTGACAGGTTAGTCGTAACCTAGGAATGTTTATCTTTCTTTTCAAACAAACAAGATTTCTTGTTATCTCTGTGGTTATTTAGTGTATCCAGGTCTCGTCCCCAGTCACAATTGAGTTCAAAAATTCTTCGCCATCGATGTCGTAGCACTCAAGGAATCTTCGGGCTGGCTTAACCCGTTGTTCTTTATGATCTTCGGTGAGAATTTTGGGACTCACCTTGGGCAGACTTTGTGGTCTCCCAATTTTTTTGTAAAAATCTTGTGAATCATAAGTGGTCTTACTGATATCAGGGATCATATCACAGAACTCCCGAACCGTCACCCGTCGATTTGCAATCATCGTTTTTTCCATTTTAGAAATTTTATCATCTGAAACCGATGGCCGTCCAGCACGCTTTCAAATTCTCTAAACCATTTTCGTACGTTTTCGCACTCATAAACTGTTTTCCGTACACTTCAAATAGCTGAGAACAAATTTCTACCGGGGTTTTGTTTTTCGCACAAAAAATCTAATTACAGAGCGTAATTCACACCTGGCGGGTGCGGCGAGCGGAAGCTTCATCGCGAACGGCTGCCACGCCGAGACTAAGTGTCGCAAAGAGTGCATCTTTGTGGGGATTTGGCGTAGGTTCCAGGCTACATGCCAGTTTTCCCGGATCTCGCATAAAATAGTTCCTCGCGACCACAGCACCCTGGAGACCTTGTTTTACGGACAGCCCTCGTTAACCAAAAAAAAAAAATTTATATATATATATTTTTTTTAAATTCTGAGTAAGTTTATGAGTAAAATAAAATTGTAATATTTATTCATTGAAGACCATCCTTTAGGTGATTTGTCACAAAACAGCGCTTCACAAATGATCCAATTATTATTATTATAATTAATATTAGCGACGCTCAAATGATAATTTGAAACAATCTTTTTCTGATTTTTCTGTTTGAAATTTTCGTCTGAGAGTGGCTAATATTATCTTCAATGACTAAATATAATAATTTCTCAGAAATTTAACAAGGTCTTCTAAAAAAAAAAAACTGAACGAAGATAAAAGGAAAACAATACTGGTACGCTTCTGCAATTTATTGTCGAGCTCACGTTTCTAAAATTATTTTAAAAACAATTTAATTAACGTTTTGATAATAATTTTGAAGTCAATAAAAGAAATCCATAAAAAGTTCAACGTTCCAAGTATATAAAAAATATATGCCAAAATATTCTGGTCAATCTTTTCAAAAAATACAAAAAAGACTAACACTCCACATAAATACTCGTAACACCAGAGCAAAGCAAATAGAAAATGTATATAGATCTAAGTGTGATAATACTACCTTTAGACAAAGAAGCTCTGAATTTTTTTCCATAAATTTATACAAATTACTTATTTTTATGTGAATACATTACAAGAGTTCCCATTCCTGGTCACCAAACACAGCTAAACCCATTACAAGCAACGTTTTAATTCTAAATAATGGTCTTACCCCAGAGCGATAACGAGAGAATCTTCCACATGGAATGTGCCAAAAATATACTATATTTATTATTTTTATGAATTAAATGTGAAATAACACTAATCATAAAAATAAAATTTATTTGCGTACGCCGGAATTTGAATCCGCAACCTCTGGATTGCTAGTCGAGAGCCTTAATCCTGGACCACGGAGGACGGAGGCCGTCGTCACCCAGTATCAAATAAATTAAATAATTTACCCAACAAGTGGTCTTAGGAATTGCCAGAAAAATTACTGACATTTTAAAAAAAAAACATCGTCGTAGGAGTTGCCGAAAATACCCCACCCAAAAATGTAGTTGTCAAAAGATGTCGCTGAAACCTTCTATTCAAAACTTCGTTCGCCTTAGCATAAGATCTCATAAATTAAAATATTTATATATTTTTTATTTTTTTTTATTGAGTAAATTTTTTACAATAAGTTTATTTCATTCTAATATTACATATTTTATATACTCTCCTAATAAAGCTAGTGCTTGTGTTTAGGAGAGGTATATATTATGGTAATTAAATAAAAAAAAATCAAGCAATTAAAAAAATCCTCTTGTTCATAGATATGTATAATAACGATTTGACAATAAAATTAGTCCATTAATAATTCACATTACTTGTAAGGTTTTTCCCTAATCAATAGATATTGAAGTGAGCTACAAACCCAAAGTAATTAGCCCACTGGAATTACCAAAATTCGACACTCTAAAACGACTTAGTAACAAAAATTATTCATTAAAATCCTTGTAGACTACCCCTCTCCCCCTCCCCCATATGTTATGTATATAAACCGTAGGCTAAGAATTATTTGTACCAGTCTGAAGATGGCTCTGACGAGCTGAAACCGGTTACGGTCAAATAAAATTAAGTGGAATATAGTTTTTTATTTGTTTTATTATAATCTATTAAAAAAAATCAATTACTTTTTTTGGAAAACCTTGTTAAACTTCTAAGAAATAATTAAGTCTTACTTGTAAAATAAAATTTGGATTGATAAAATAATACTTAAATGTTATGATCTATTATTTTCAAACAAATTTAAATAAATTATATAAATAAGGATCATCACCTTTAAACTGTTTACCGGGAAATATCACAAAAACAGGATAGATAGATTACCAATAGGATGCATGATTTGGGCAACAAGTTTAGTGGTATTATAGATATATTTGCTGATTTCCTTTATAATCTTAAATGCAAATTAAACCAACACTTTGTGGAATCCTACAAATTATTGTAATGTGGGTATAATATATTTAACGATTTGATGTGTTATTGTAATGTTTTATATTATGTTATTGTCAAATATGATTTATGATTATGTTAATGTTCAAAATATTTCTTTACGCCATATTCTTCTAAAACTACTTGTATATTTTTTTCACTTTTATAACTTTTGGTATAAATTCCAATTCGATAACTCAAATATTATATTGTTTAAAATATTTCTTTACGCCATATTCTTAAAAAAACTACTTGTTATTTTTTTAATTTTTCACTTTTATAACTTTTGGTATAAATTCTAACTCGATAACTTATGTAAAACTTATTTATAATCTATGTAAAAGCCCCTATAGGCGTATAACAATAATAAATAAATAAATAAATAGATCACAAATTCTCAAAATTCTTAGCTTAGCTAGCTGGAATGTCTAATTTTGCAGAAAAGACCGAAAACGAGTTATTACTTTTAATTTATTTGAGATAAGATGTCTGGATTTTTTTATATTATCATTCAAATTAACAAATATTTTGTGAATGATTTTACCATCGTGATTAAATTAAGAAACAAAAAACAAACTGTGGTGCATTGTTGTTTCCTATGATGAACAAAACAACTCGGATGATCGGGAGTTTCAATGATAACTCGGTTCGTCAGGTTACGAGTCGGGTTTATTATCGTCTTACTTACAATAGATATTTAACTGAACTTAACGTCCGTTCTAAAGGATGATCCGAGCATATCTGCCACGGGAGAAATGAATAATGAAGGTGCTCATCTGTCGATCGGATATCATCGGCTAACGGGCGGCAGTTTTCTTTCCCTAGTACAACTTTACTTACCACTGTTGAGATACATTACAGCTATTTAAAACTACCCGTACTAATTAAATCTGTTGGGAGACATCGAAACTACATACATATTCACGTACACTACACAAACGTACACTACACAAATTAAATATGAGTCAAAAACAATGATCTTTGAGAATCTAATTGGTCATGAAAGCGTCGCAAAATTATATATATGTCTCAAAGACTGCTATGGGCTGGCCATGTTGAAAAAATGTCTGTAGACAAGAATCAGAAGAAGAGATTAAGAGGCAAAAAGAAAAAGATACTACATATTTGTATGGAAGAATACCAAACATAATGGGAATACCAGGGGATTGGAAAAGGATTAGCTTGGGACCGTAGCTTTTTTGACTGGAAATTTTTCTTGAGAAGAAAAAAATTAAAGGTCTTGACGTTTCATTGCCACGTCAAAAAAATTATATATGCCGAAAAATATTTAACAAGTCGAAGAAACTGAGTAAGTTTCTTCATATATTTTTTCTAAGAGGTCATAATATTACATTTTATGTATTAGAATAACTTTAACTTTCTTCCACTTTTTTGTTGTCCAGACCTTACCACGGTACAATTTTATTACGTTTTACCAACAAAGTCAATTTCAGCTCCAATAGAGCCAATCTTTCATATTTAATATCGACATAGAAAAAAACTTGATTTTGTCCAAAACGCTCGTGACACCTGTACATTGTATTTTCCCGATTGCGGAGGATCCAATTTCCAGTGCTTTTTTCCTATTTTCATTTCCACCCTGTTCGTGCCTCCCACCGCCCAACACACGTCCCCTTACTCCATTGTCTCGATGAGCTGGCTATTGTTGTACTTATCTCGATAATTGGTACGCCGCCAAGGGCTGCTTTGTTGAAATAAACTTTTTGGTCTACCATTTTTGTATCACAAAACATCATTAAGTGCACCACTTGCTTGCATTAATATCAAATGAATGATCAAGTAATTCATAGCGGACGGTATTTTTTTATCTGCTCAAAATGTTTGCAATTGTTGACTGTATTACATAATTTTGAAGGGCAGTTGGCATGCAGTATGCATGGAAAAGGTTTTTCTCTTTTCAGTGAGTCAGCATGTGGATTTTAAATTGTTACTTTCGAGAACACGAATCGTCGCAGTCGGAACATGATAAAGTTTTTTTCTCCACTGTGAGACGGCTTGTGGACTTCATGTTGTAAATGTTCCGTTTGAGAACATGAATAGTTGCAGCTGGAACATGGAAATGGTTTTTCTCTAATTGAGTAAACTTGAGAGTTTTCAAAGTTTCCTTTCTAGCACTAAATAATTGCAATCGGAACATACAAAAGGTTTTTATCAACTGTGAGACGGCTTGTGGAGTGAAAACACCCCTACCCCCGGGCCGCGGTTAAATTATCAAAAGTTGACCGGTCCGCGATGATAAAAAGGTTGGGGACCACTGCCCTAAGAGATAATGATATTTTCCACTGTACCCTTGAAAATTTTGAAATCAAATACATATATACAATTTATATCAAAACTATAATTTCTGTAATGTTTTATTTTTTAAATATTTTTAATAGTAACTGCAACCAAAACAAATATATTCATGTGAGTTTGGTATTTTTTTTCAACGCTTTTTAAGTTATTGATAGGTAATGTAGGTACCATACAAAAATGGCTTTGCAGCTATCGCAAAGAGCAATGAATTTAAAACAAATTACTTAAAAAACAAACAAAGAAAAATGGTATTACACATCTACGGATAATAATTGTTTTAGATCCGTATCAAACGAAAAGGGGATATCTTATATTCTCGTTAAATAAAACCGATAAGTTTATATTTAATCAATACTTAAACACTTTTTTTTATATAAGTAAAATAACCTTTTATGATACTACGACATCACGAGAATTAGGATAGGTATTTTTAGAGGCCAAAGGGTGTGGAGGGGAAGTAGATGTTAAAGAGGATGCTTGGAAAGTAACAGCTTTAATAAATTATCAATTTGGGAGGCGGTTATGGGTACAGGCTTCGAAGGAAATTGTTTTCTTCAGGGCCTCCTGTTACAAAATATTGTGAAAAAAGGGCAATCAGATATGGACAATAAACACGACTACTACATTTTCAAACAAATTTCTAAACTGTCGAACCGGTCTTCTTCCGACAATTGAAAATTGTGATCACATATGTAAATAATTGTAACATTGATTATGAACGACGTTATTATGCTACATTCGTTTTTCAAAAATTCAGCAACCATCGACAATTTCCTAATATTCCAGATTTTGATTGAATTTTTGCCAGCGTAGAAAACGAAAGAAAATGGCCCCGGTTCTATTGAGCCCCAGAATAAGGGATGAATTTCGCTTGCATCGCATTTTTCATTCTTAAGCCCCGTCAACGTGTCAGCCTGTGATTAGGAAACTTGCTAAACCTTTGAATTTAAGGGGGCTGCTACTATTTACCATTGTAAGGGTCGGGTTCAAATGAAATACCAATATATTACCTTTTTCTAAGGCGCTAATGAGAAAATGCGCTAGAGAAAAGAGAATTGATAATAGGCCACTTGTATGGATTTCATAACGACTTGGAAAAAATCGTGTGGATAGATTTTTTTACTAAGATTACGAAAATGTTAGTAATTTTTTTTAGAAATGTATAGTTTTTTTTATTAAATAAATAAATCCATTATTTGAGCTCGTGACGTCACTACATGAAAATTTTCCGTCTCCGATTATGTTGCTTTAATTTTGTAAAATTCCACACTGATTAATTTTTTTTATATGGCAATACTGATTTCCGGCGAATTTTTGAATTTGCGTTTAAAGTTCACTAGATTTATTGTTTGTTCTATGCGAACTTATTTTTTTGGTTTGATTTTTAGATAAAGATGGCGGTGTTTTACAGATGTTACGAAGAGAACCCCGTACAATTTATTGCTATTCGTGTGGAAAACGTTATTTTTTTAAATGATTTTTGGCTATGTGATTATCGTTTTTTCGCACCCATAAAATTATGTCCCGTCTTTCCGGTTTATAAAAAAAATTTCAAAAAATTGCCAGGGTTTCAAAAATACGATTAAAAAAATAAAATACAGAATGTGTTAGAATATTTGCCTTAACCGGAATTTTTTTTTAAATGTGATGCAAGTGGCCTATTGCGTGTCAGGGAAATAGTATTGAATTATCCGTATTTGGAGGAAAAACATTTAATCAATTATTTTTTTACCTTTTCGTACAGACAAACTCTTTGATTTTTTGAAATTCTCTAAATTCAAAATAAACTGAATAAATCCGGTCACATTTTTGATACGAGTACCTACCAACCGTCAATTTTCCATTTAACAAAATCTAGATTTGGCATTACGATTTGAAAAATAATAGCGTTGAATTAATTGTGATAAGATAAATGCTTAAAGCATGATGTGATTTTATAACGGGTCGGTTCCTTACTATTAAGTTCGGCTCTACAATGATTAGACAGTTTCTGTGTTCCCATCCTAAAACACTTTTGTGTTTTCAAGCCCCAGGTTCACTCCATCCATAGCATCCCCGACGAAGGTTATAAATATGGCATCAGAAATTATGTACGTACGTGCATACCGTGTTATTTAATACTGTTTTTTTTTTCAATCTATTAGAGCTACTTTGTTTGACTCTATTTAACTCTGGATGTGTAAATGAACTCTGAAATTGCTTACGAATCAAGGCTTCAGATGCACTTGTAGTGTGGACTGTAAATAAATGAATCGAGATGAAAATGGTTTTGCTGAAATTGGGTGATTATACCTTATTCCACGACGGAGCATACAACACAATAGTTCAACTGCGATACCTAAATACGGTGTTCGGGGTACCAACGAACACGATTGAACTCGTTAGAATATTGATTTTTTATGCAATATATTTATTTGATATGAATTCACCGTAGGTCCAACTAGAATATTGTAAACATAAGCTATTGCTTTACAGTACCTTAATTAGTGACGAATGTTATTACCGTAAAAATTTTGTTAGGAAAAGGAGAAGCAATAAGTAATAATTCTATAGACGTTATTATTGATTGTGTGTAATTTGTAATGTATGCTATTCCAAAGTTTGATAGTTTATAAATTTAAAAATATATTGTAATAATAACGCAACTAATTAACAAATTAAGTATTGTTCGCTTTCGGGAACAGCTCAAGCAGGTCTTACAGAAATCGTTGTAACTCTCCTGTCATGGCGACATAATGATTAAAATGAAGTTAGAAAGAGAAAAATACCACGCTTTATTTATTTATTTATTTTATTTATTTATTTATTTATTCAACGCCCAGAGGGCTTTTACAGTAATACAGATATAACAGATGATTTTTCAACAGATAGAGAAATGATAAGAATAAAATTAGATAAAAATGCACACAAGTCACAAAAATACAAAAATACAGCGATTTGATAAGTTTACAAAAATACATTTATGTTTAGGAATAGTTTTGGAACAAGTTTTTTACAAGATCCACAAAATTCGCCAAGTTGATGTTGAATATGTCAACATCACTTAAGTACTGATTTCCCATAGTGTGAAATCTTTGTATCGGAGAGTGGGCAATGTAGTTCCGCTTATGAATGCTGCAGTAGAATAGTGTGTTTTGTCGTGTGGTTACTGTCGGTATTCGTAAGTTTATGAGTTGTAGGAGTTCGCAACAGTCGAATTTAGAGTTAAGTATTTTGAATAAAAATGTCAAGTCGTTTATTTTACGTCTGTCTTCTAGTGTGTGTATATTCAATTCTAGAAGTTAACCTAAGAAGAATTAAAATATTTTACACCTCTATGAAATCAAAATTTCCGACCACGATTTGAATAAATTTTTTGAAACTTTGGGAATTTTTTATTAATATATTTTTTTTTATATGAAACGACAATAAAGAAATATGACAGTAACGTTCGTAATACAGTTGTCTGATAAGATATGTGAGTGTTTTTCTTTATTTTCGGAATCAGTAATTTTAGTTGTAAAAAATCTAAAGTTAGCCATATGAAAAAATATATATCTATGTATATATTTGCAAAAAAAAAAAAAATTCTAAAATTATTCGTTTATTTCTAATAATAATGTTAAACAGCCTATTTCATCACCTTTTAAAAAAAGTTTTTAGTTTTTGGATACATACAGAAATATTCCATTTATTTTGATTTTATTGCAAAGCGTAAATTTTCTGACCTTTTGACAGAATATGCCCGAGGTTTGAGGGGGTGAATATATAAAAACGACCCGGTCGGAGAGAAATAAAAGTGGAATGAAGAAAACAAAAATAAATTTACATTCTCTATTATATATGATGGCTTTCACCAAGTACCTAAGAATTTTCACCATGAAAATAAGTATTTTTACCTATTGTCCAATATTTTGTAATATTTTGAAGTATTTTTGTCAGTATTTTTTTCTATTTTTGTAATTATCGATACTATCTATAATCAGTATGATTCCCAAATACTTTATCTCAAGTACTTTATTATTTCCAAATATATAACATAAGTAAATAGACTAACTCCCCAGATAGACCTGATATTATTTCTCACTAACTGGGTAAATTAAAACTGTTAATGAATGATAATGTAACTTATTGTGAATATATTTAACTTTTTAATTTACAAAAAGATAAAAAAAATTGTGTTAAAAGTAGAAAAAAAAGACTCTATAAAATATATTTAACTTTTTAATTTACAAAAAGATAAAAAAAAATTGTGTTAAAAGTAGAAAAATAGACTCTATAAAAATACTGAAAATGTACACTTCTATTTTTTCATTCTTGAAGAGACCCTATACAAGTATTTGATTCCCTCCATCGTCCGACATCTTTGTCGGGCCTCTTTTGTGAAATTAATTAAAAGAAAACATTAATAATATTACATGCAAATTTCCCCGTTTCATTTCGTTACGCCGGCAACTCAAAGATACCTGAATTTATGTTATAAATTTTATTTAATTGAAAAATAATTATTCCAATGTCATAGCGTCTGCTTACATAATCAAGAAGTGTAGGTGGAAATGTGCTTAGTACGGACAGATGACAGATTTGTGTGTCGTGGTGCGATTAGGTTGTCTGGTGTGACATGATGGATGTGTTCTTGGCTTTGTGTTGACGCCGAATAATGACGTTTAATATTAGATACCACAAAAAGGTGTTCGTTCCTAATTATGGTGACAATTTCTAAGGAAAATTGGTCGACCAGATGAAAGATAACTATTTCGGACCGTTCTGAGGTTTTGAGTTTCTGAATATAATAAGATAGCTCAGCGTGATATAAATAAGATGAAAGGCGATTACGAATCTTTTGTGTTTGGGGGTGGCTATAGTTGACATGAAAAAATGAGCATGATATTTCACAACTGTTTTTACTTAAAAAAAAAAAACCTTAAAGTAAAAACCTCTTTTTTTTTAAGCCAGTATATAATGATAAACTATTTATTATGGATTCATTATGAAGTTGATTCACTCATTTAATAACTCTCAAGGGATACATGCAATACATAGAAATGGAATAGATTTGCATCATAATCTTGAAGCTCTTGAATTAAAATTTAAAAAAAATATTGATTTATGTTATTTCACAATTAATTAATGAAAAATTATATATAGTATATTTGCGGCACGTTCCAGCGTAGAAGATATTCTCAGAATCGCCTGGGTGTAAGACCACCATTCAGAATTAAATCATTGCTTTAAATGGCTTTAGCCGCGTTTGGCAACCACATCTGAATAGCCAGATACTTCCTTACCTTCCTTTTCCAAATCTCCTTCCCCCCCCACCACCTTCAGCCTCACAACATAACCCAATGGGGGATGCCACAGTCTCACTGGCTCCAGATGGGAGCAGCTGAGACTATTGTGAGGTATTTATTCTCTTTAAAAAATAAATAATAAAATCATTTTACTAAAAACAATTAAATTTGTTAAAAAGGGCTATTATAAACATATTTCCCTTCCCCACACCTATTCTTACCACCTTTCTCTTGGGTTCTTCCCTCTCATCCCCCACCAAAATTGATGTTCTCTCTCCCTCTTCTATTATTCCTTTAAATACATAGTATTTAAAGGAACAATAATTTAATTTCAGCATTTAATACAAGCGAATGGTAGGGTTTATACCGTTTATATTAAATAAATACATATGTGACTCAGTAATTGATTTAATGGGTTTTCCTGCACAAAGTTATTGTATTTAATTATTAATGTACATTCATCGAGAACAAGATGTGAAAATACTTGATTTATAAATAATATGTATTCTATATTTGCACATTATGTGGAACTTCTTTTAGTTTAAGCCCAAACCACATTCTAACGTCTAACGCGTGACTAATTTGAGGGAACATGCAATGAAACCACGCAGTCTATTTTCATACAAGCTAGACGATAAAAAATCTAACGCTTTTATCAAGTATAGGTGCTCTAGCAACCCACCTGTGGCTGTATTTAACCCTAATGTGTTAAACAATAGGTTTTATTTAATGCTTATGAATATAAATTGCGGTTGTACAAATGATAGTGTTTGTACAAAATTATTCATTTATCCCTTGATTGTTTTTAGCCAAATTTTGGCCAATTTGCAACCCGCGACATCCCGCTGGTCCAAATGTGGCCAATTTGTTATGCTCCCAAATAAATTAAAATTATAGAAATCAGAAATTAAATATTTTTTACACATTATTAAAATATTTATCTATCACCATTTATAATAAAGTATTTATAGAAATTGTACTGGGTGTCTTTAATAGATCCAGGTTGGCAGGAATGAGGGAAAGGATAAGCAGCTCTGGAAATATCCTCGTCATGGAAGCCCGCCTCAGTCCATCATCCAGCATTGATGTACACTGGAGAAAATAATGGCACCTAATGTGGTCACAGAATCCTAAAAGCTAATTATTATGATTTTCTTTTGTTAATACCTTTGTTTCATGTACAATCATATTCACTAGCTTTTCTTTTTAAAATATTTTGTGTATGTATTATAACCCTTATGGAATGTGTGGGATTGCACTATTCTCCCTACATACCGGAATAAAATTTTTAACGGTGCTCCAGGTTTTATGTCCGGGTTAAATCTTTCCCAAATGGAAGACTAAACCCTTCCACACACTTTGCCACAAATGATTATCTAGTAAATTCACGCAATGTAAGTATAATACATACAAAACAATACAAGAACAATACGTCAATCCACCAGAAACATAATGGGAAAATATTATTATTATTAATAGTAGCTTCCACTTTTTTCGGAACCGAAAATTATCTCTTTGAAATAAAAAAAAAAAACAACATGGAACATCGCACACTTAAGCGAATAAATGCAATTGAGCTTTCTTATAATATGTACATTTATGAACATTATTTATAAGAACTCTGGCATTAGTCAATGATTGCATTTAATCACACCAATTTAGAAAGCATTCATCACACTGAGGGGTAAGGCTTGACCCGTAATCCGAAGGTCGCGGGATCAATCCCGTCGTGGTAATTTTTTTATTTTTTTATTTGTGTTATATAACAAATAATTCATTTAAAATAATATATAGTTTATTTACGGCACGTTCCAGAACGGAAGATACTCTCGTTATCGCCCTGGTGTAAGACTATTATTTAAAATTAAAACATTGCTTAAAATGGCTTAAGCCGTGTTTGGTGACCAGATCTGAATATCCAGGTACTTCCCCACCTTTCTCTTACACATATCCTTCTCATCCCCACTACCTTCGCTTCACAACATACCCCTATTGGGGATGCCATAGTCTCACTGGATTCAGACGAGAGCAGTTGGGAGTCGTAAAAATAAATAAATATATGTATATATCTGGTAATACACTGGAGTACCCCTATGACGCCACCACTTAATAATTCGAAAGGGAGTTTTGTATGAAACGAAACACTGTGCGGAGACAGTATAATTTAACATTATAAGTAGGTAACTATTTTACACGGTTTACATTATTTGGGCGGGAGTGACAATGAAAACGACGTTGGAAGTTAGAATACCGCCTCGAGTAAGACGTATTTACACGTGTAACAAGGAATTTTGAAACTAACATCATAATTAAGTAATGGCAATCAACAGGCGACAGCTAACAATGTTATTTAGGTTGTTTAACCTTGCTTTTCTCGAGCGTTGGTCTCTCAGACCGAAAAATCAACAATTCGTGGTTTTTTCAAAAAACAACAACGATGGAACTTTGGGGTTTTTAGTAGATACTTTATTTGTTGGTAGGCATTGTTTAGTGCGGCGCGGCGCACGCATTGGTGCCGAGTGGACTTGAGACATTTATTTACTGGTATCGGTTTTTAGGTAAATAACAATTACCACACAAAAATGATTTAGTCTTATTTTTATAATATTTTTTTTTTTTTGATATACTCTTTTCATTAGATTTCAGAGTTAATGAAAAAGTTTATTTTTGTTATTCAAGTTAGAGTACAAAAATATGTCCTTTTAAGGGGCTGAGTAAAAAGTCTGTTTCTATCAAATAAAAAAAAGTTTTAATATTTTTCTTTTTTTAATTCAATTTTTACTCCCTTCTATATAATGAATACCAAGAATGCTTAAAAAGTATATAATTAAAATAATTCAGATGGTAAGAAATCTCGGTCTGAGACACCGTGCGCGATTATACGTGTTATGCCGTTGGGCTTGAGTACACGACGGTTAACGTTACTTTTTACTTGCAAAACTGAACAAAATATTACGAAACTAACTTTACTTTAACTGCATCGTAAATCAAATTAAAAATAATTATTTAAATAATTCATATCACGTTCTTTCTTGGTAAATTAACATGTAAGAAAATAAAAAAAAATCCGCGACCATTCTGCGACAAAAAACAATAAAAACACAAAATATCTACTCACCTAAGTTCTAATAAAAAAAATCTATATCTCCACTCGGATACCGATAGGGCGGCTACAAGTTTATGATTGTACCCTTCTCTAGGTAACCGTGCGTCCACCCCCGATAGTCGCCGTGCAAACATCTTATCGTAGGCATCTACGGCCGAAACAAATTACTGTGAATTATGGACCCGTACCTTAAGGTACGGCCCGTAACCATTTTGTTGGCCTCCGTGGTCGAGTAGTAAGGCTCTCGTTAAAAATAATTTATGGTGTATTTCAATCATGTCACAGAGTGGGAGATACTCTCAGTATTGCCATGGTATAAGATCACGAACCAGAATTGAATCTTTGCTTGAAACTTTAGCCTTGTTTGGTGAGCAGATCTATACAGCCAGGTATTTCCCACCATTCTTCTCCCTATCTCCTTCCCTTCCCCACAACCTTCAACCTAAAAAAAACACCCCTGTTGGGGATCACTTGATCCAAACGGGAGCATTTAGGACTCGTATTAAAATAAAATATGTACTCAGTTCAAACATAATTAACAAGTTCAATCATAACTTTAAATAACTTTATTTTCTACTCTCTACGACCTACGTTAAGGGTGATTTTTGATTGATTATTATTTATTTATATATGTCATATATCTGAGCATTAGGCTGGAGAAAACTAGAATCATCTTGGTATATCATTATTTATTTTATTATTTGTGCTTGCGGGCGGCTTTCCACAGAAGGAGCTATCTAGTGTTTGGCGCGATGAACTGATATTCTGAAACTGGTGATACGTTTCAGACTAAGTTAATCGTCACTATGGTTGATTAAGAAATTAGCAGTTCCTTTAGCAGGCTAATCGGCCTAGAATTGCCGTGTTTGAGGCGATACATCTAAAGAAAAAAAAAATAACCCGTTTAGCCCCGCATTATTGTTTTGACATGTAGAGCATATTTTGTGATTAATATAGATATTTGTTTAAAATTATTTGGTCTTTTTTTTTTGCTATAGAGTTTACATTTTTTTATAGTTAAAAATTTATTTAAGAAAAAAAAAAGAAACCGATTCCCTTGGACACGTTGCATTTTTTTCAGTTATTAACAGAAAAGGTTATATTGGATCGTTTTTCGACTTATTTTAGGGTTCTTTTCGTAGCTAATAAAAATACTTGACAATTTAAAGAAACTTCTTGTTCAGTACAGACTGTGGTATATGAATGTAAAACAATAGTAATCAATTTTTATTCCTACAGCCTGGTGGGATATAAAAGAAACAGATAAAATTCTCCTATATAATATGTTAATGCAAAAATATGTGTTAACTCTTTCAGGAGCGTAATATTTTAGGTTTGATAAAACCATTTGAAATTTTATAAAGTTTAGTTGTTAGTTGTTTATTTAATTCTCAGTTGGTAAGTGGAACCAATACCTTTTCCTGATTTTTCTGTCTCCAGATTTTCGATTGAGTTTCGCTAATATTGTCTTCATTTAATTAAATATTAGATATAATTTGAGATTTTACACATAAAGTAAAAAAAAAGTTTTATTAAAACAGCATTTAAAATTTAACATGAATAAAAAATATTCGAGGGTAGGCTGAAAAGTAATGCACATACCCTTGTACAGCGCGAACAAAATAACCTTCAGAAGCGCGCTAGGTAGAATATGGAAGTGACATTCCTCCTCTATACGTACGTGCAAAATTGAGGTCGTTAAATTCAACCAGTGTATTTTGAGAAGCGGAAGTATGGAGACGTGTTTTAGTTTTATGTCAACGCAAGGTAAACAGCGTGTTGTTATCGAATTTTTAACTACTGAAAAAATTACTCCTACTGATTTTCATCCTCGTTTAAACGATGTTTATGGTGACGATGCTATTGATGGGTCTATTGTAAATCAATGGGTAAAAAATTTTCATGATTGCGAGCCTGAAAAAGCAATGATTGTTGATGAAACACGCAGTGGACGTCCGATCATTGATGCAGACGATAAACAACTCAAACTCTTCCACGATTTGATTGAAAATGACCAAAGAATCAGTCAAAAGCATATCACAACCATTTTGGAATATCCAAGAAATGTGTCTGCTTCTTTGTTGAACAATTAGGAAACCGTAACATATGTGGACGATCGGTACCACGCCGTTTCACAGACGAGAACAAACAACGTCGATTAGGGCCTCCAAAAAACGTGAAGGTTGAACCGATTTCAAACTCTTCTCACTCCCCCGATCATTCGCCATGCGATTTTATTTTTTTTCCTTTACTCGAGAGATACCTCAAAGATAATTATTACACCTCGGAGGATGAGGTGAAGGCAGCTGGTAAGTCCTGGATTCGAGAAATGTCGGAAGAATTTTTCAGTTACGTAATGAAAAAACTTGTTACAGGTTGGGAGAAATGCGTTAGCCTTAACGGTGACTATGTGGAAAAATAATTATATGATTTTGAAGCTTAATAATAATAATAACTTTATATTTGTATAGCGCAGTTTTGTGTCATTTCACTTCAAGTGCGCTAAGAATTGTGAAAAAAAGTGTGTTAAGAATTGTTATTAAATGTAATTTTCGCCCGATCTAGCTATTTGTTTTTGTTCGAGTTCTACAAGCATATTATGTGCATTACTTTTCAGCCTACCCCAGTAAAATAACAACAAAAAAATACAAATCATAATAAACCGCAGAAGAAGCTAGACCGCCGAAACGGAAACATTCGCTACAATTGTGGAATAAGGATTGAAATCTAGAAATCAACAAGGATAATATATTTGGATTATTTATAAAACGCCGTTTTCGTGAAAAATCCCTTACGGGCGCTGTACATTTGTCACTAGGACTCATAATACTAACTATCATAGTTAATTTAATAACCATTACAATCTTTATATTAGCACGTGAATATAACAATATGTTAGCCTTATTTGGTTATTTTAAAAACTTTTTTTCTTTTCATCATTCCAAATTTGGGCAAATAAAATAATATACCAACCTACAAAAATGGCTATTCTTATGATGCTGTTCACAGATTTTTTAAATTTTATTGTTTCATTGGAAATGAGGCTTATATTATGTAATTTGTAGACATCTTCTCAACTTGAAATATATTTGACTTATTATTTACCTACCATTATAAATTTTCAACGTTCCTCATCTTTATGTTAAATTATTTACATATATAATATAAATGTATTTTTTCATTGTTGCAATATTGTAGTATTTATATTTTGTAATATTTATTGTTGGATTTGTAATCTACATGTGTCTTTCTCAACTTATGTTTTCTATTTCTTGCTATTTTACAAGCTCACTAGAGCTGTCTTTTTCTCGTTGTGGTTATATCCGATACTATCTTATATTATGTAAGTGGCGAAAGGCGTTAATATTATAATTAAATAAATAATTTATCATAAAATTTTAATTCAAGGCAAATAGATTGCATCCACCAGATATCAGTCAATAACATAACTCTATATATGTATTATTAAATGTATTACTAATGAGCGTGATGCTGCATACAAACATAAAAATTATAATACATTTTAGGTATCTACACTGTACATGTAGATAATTATATTATTTATATTTATTTCAGAAAATTAAGAGACATTAATAATAATGTTTTACGATAACTTGTTTCTACATGCTCCCGAGGAAGAATGCTGGTATTGAAAGGGTCTTGTCGAACTACGAACAACATGAAAGAAAAACGGTCGAATTTAAGAAATACACCATTGTAGAGTTTCTTGGAACGATGGGATCACAAAGACGGATAAAGCGATAAAAAATTTACGTACAAATAACAATGATTGCAAAACAAAGATTTAACAACTTCTTTTATTTCCTGTCTTGTGTCTGTCGTTTGTTGAGTCAATACACTATAGCTAAATTTAATATAGCCCGAAATATAGCTAAATTCAAGTGCGAAGATTTAAATCAACCATCGAGGATTAATATATTTATTTTTTGTATTACAACAAATTTTGTGATGCATGAATCGCATTATGCATTATGTACTATCATGCACTTGGCATTCACATTAACAGGTATCTAAGAAACTTTTTAGAATCGGTTCTAATTTCTAAATGTATTTTAACGGGGTTCCCCACAACTCAGGTGTGGTTCTATTTAAAACCTTATGATGCAATTATACATTCCACCATTGCTTCAGTTTTAGAAAACTGTTAACTGCAAGATCTTATAACAAGCCCATAGTAGCTTGTTGTTGTCAACTGTAATATACCTATAGGTTTAAAAACATAAGTTTGGGATCAAAAACTACCCCTAGGTCTTTGACGGATTTCACTGGTGACAATATAACTTTTTTAACATAATAATCAAATTTGATGCGGTTTCTCGACCTTGTATATGACTTGTGACACATGTAACCTAACAAAACGTCAATCAGTCATCGACGAAAATACTCTCACGCAAAGTGCAGTATCAACCTTTCATTCATCAACGAACCTAATCCTAATATTTTCTACTGTGAAGTCTAGTAACCTAAAAGAACCCAATCAAATGGGATGGCATTTTCAGTAAGTATTTTCCAAGACACCCTATGTGCAACTTTTCAATAAATAGTATATATAAGTTTCTTCATCTCCAATTATACACAGAAAATTGACAATCTACGACCAGAGCGATTAAGCACAAGCAAGCTACCTTAGGTAGAAAGACTAAGTAGTAAGATTGTAAAATACCACAATTGTGAAAGAACACCATTGTGAAAGACGATAATCGTGAAAGACCATCATTATGAAAGACCGCCATCGTGAAAGACCACCATTGTGAAAGACCACCAATATGAAAGACCGCCATCGTGAAAGACCACCATTGTGAAAGACCACCATTATGAAAGACCGCCATCGTGAAAGACCACCATTGTGAAAGTCCACCATCGTGAAAGACCACCATTGTAAAAGACCACCATTCAGAATAGAAACGTTGCGCAAGAAATGCATGGCAAAAGCCGTATTTGGTGGCTAGATCTGAATATCCAGATATACCACAACATTTATCTACCTCATCTTATTCCCCTTCCCACTACCTTCAACAATTAACTTTCCTACTTGGGGATGCCTTAATCCTGCTGTCTCCGGACAGATGAGACCCCCTTGTACGGTGATCACATAAAACAACATAAAAGCAAACTATTTAATAATTACGAACGGGATCTCGATATGTCACATTAATGAAGTTTAGTTAAATCACGTTATGAATCATCAACGATTAATCATCTGTCCAAAGATACACCAACATGTTTGGGTTCGGTCCGCTTTTTGTTTGAATTATAATTTAATTAGTCAAATTCAAACATATCTTGCTCTACCCTTAGATCACGGTCAGAAGTAAGGACACAGAAGGTATTGTAAGAGATTGGGGATGAACAAAGTTGCGAGACTGGGAATTCTACATTGAACACTTACACGGATATGGACATACGTTGTACATATCATGTACCTACATACTGGTACAGCCTTGAGAGCACGGTTCTCAATTTTTTTCGAGTTGCGAGACCCTTTACAGTGAAAAACAAAAAAAAACTAGCAAAACCGTGATTTGGCACTTAAATAGGCATTTTGATTAACGTATAGAAACATAAAAAAATATGTATAAATTTTTTCTTTTTTCATTGTTTTTATTTCTTGCTAAGGCAATCTCTATGAGTTGCAGAACTCATTTTAGGACAGGAAGACCGTAGAATCCATGGGTTGGAGGAAATAGTTTCAATTTTTCATTGTAATTTAGATATTAAAAATAAAATTTTCACATACAATGTAGACGAAAAATAAAATACAGGTCAAATAGAACAAATAATAATAGAAAACAATTCTAGAAAAAGGAACAAGGTTATACAAATATGGATGATTATAACTAAATGGAAAGAAAATAAGAAAAATAAGGAACAAGACAATTGAACATGACAAGAAAAT
The DNA here is from genome assembly GCA_917563855.2 of Limnephilus lunatus. NCBI lineage: Eukaryota > Metazoa > Arthropoda > Insecta > Trichoptera > Limnephilidae > Limnephilus > Limnephilus lunatus. The sequence goes on from OU830601.1 coordinate 55,581,942, forward strand.
TACATAGTTTAATCCTTAAACGTATTAAAAAATATTCTTTTAAAGCCTTCACCGAATTTGTTTATTTTGCTTGATTCCCTTGTACATATCTGGAAGCATATTATATAGTGTATTGGCAATACAGTTCAGAGATTTTGTACGTTGAGGTACGCGGATTTTATTGCAATTGAGTATTGTGAGGATGTCTTGATTATAAAGTGGCTTGGTGTTGGTGTGAGTAGATTGTTGAGTAATTAGAAGGATGGTGCTTGTGATTTCATGTTTAAGATGAAGCCATACTAAATAATGCAAAATCATACAAAATCGTATGTTTTTGTTTTGAAAATTTGACCGCTTAGAAGTATTATAGATGCTTCAATTAAATACTGCGTGTAGAACATACCTTGGCCCTTAAAAATATCGGTCATTTTTTTAATAAGTCTTTTAATAAGCTTAGAAAAAAATAAAGTATTAGGTCTATAAAAAACATTTTTAAGTGCAAACTCTCCTACTTATAAACTTTTTTTCGGATATGGTTTTATTGCATAATGTGGCAAATTCAGTTTCTTATATAATTGTCGCAAAAAAAATTGAAATTTACGCCCGAACCTCACAAAATAAAATATAATATGCATTTTCGCGTTGGTATTTTTGACATCACGGCGACAATACGGCAGTCGACGAATTTGTTACATCAAAGTGAACCTTATACCGTCCACCGAAGAACGACTGGCAGCCGCCTCATTCTTCCGTCATTACTCCTCCGGACGGAGCGGAGAAACAACGTGTTAGGGTCCGCGCTGCTTTTTTTCGTGAAATCAATTTAAAATTTCCGTTTTATTACAATAAACAATGCATAAAAAAGGAATTAATGTTTTTTACAGGCCTTTACGAAATCAACATGTAAAAAAAATTCTCAAATATCTTTTCCAACCTTTCCAAAAGCTTTTTCTCAAGTATTTTTTAACTCCTCCCATAAAAGAGCGTGAATTCCGATTTCGATTTTTTCCTGTACTAGTGGATCGCCTTAAGAAGGACTGTGATTGGAAGAATACTTGAAACAGAATAAATTTCTCTGACATGGGTGTCCCATGAAAGTCCAAAAACATTTCTGAGAGCTCGGTTTTGAACCACCTGCAGATCAGCGTAGTACACTGATGTTAGTAAAGGAATGGGTAATAATCCCTGGAGTCTATATAGTACACCATTTATGGGGGTAATTTTCACCTTTACATGATTTACGTGGAGATAACACCAAATAAAAAATTTAAAAAATTGGCATAGTTTGTGTCTAGATTGCATGCAGTTGCCAATTTTCCCTTTTTTTCCTGCTCCACACAGAAGGCCCTGAGGAAAATAATTCCCCTCAGGACCTATGTCGTCTTTGGGGATGCTGTGTGGAGAGTTTTTTTAGGAAAGGAAGGAGAGGAAGTTCTGAGAAAGAAAAGGTTATGAGGGATGGGTAGGAATAGAGGGTCAGTGTATATAGGAGTGACGGACGTATGAATTTATCCCTCCCACTGCGGCGCAAGGCGATGTTCCGAGAGAGTACGGTACTCCTCCAACCATTATCTCCCGATCCAGGCAGCTGGTGGGCAGACGCATTCACCGCCAAGACTCGGACGCAGAGGTGTTAGTTATCCAACAAATAGTTCCCGCGTCGGCGGTACCCACTCTCGCCTCCCAAATTTGAATACTTTCGGAAGTAGTTAATGTGTTCAACTGCACGGAATACAGTTAAAAAAGGCTGTAACGACATACCTCAATAACAAACAACAATTATCAATATTACCATGATAACATTCTTCCGCGGGGTTCCATATTATTAAAATAGCATGTTTCACTTGATGATTACTATTCAACTAAATTATTATGTACATTAAATGTTTGTATAAGCCCGTATTAGCGTTTAATGAATAAATCAATGTAAAGGGATAATTTTTTATATATTAAATTTGTAATATAATATTTGTTCTAATGTACTTATAAGTAGAGTTAAAGTATGTTAGTAATGAATAAAATTACGCCAATTTGTAGGTACACAATATACACATTTAAAAAAAATATAATACTATAATAATTCAGCAAGAAGCAAGTATATAATTTAATACAAGGTTTAACATTGTGTATGTAATATCGGTGACCGGATCTCTCAGAATCACGCAACTACAACACCTCCTTTAAAAAGCCATTAAACGTGGTGAAAAAATATACAAAAGTTGTTAAAATAGGTTATGTTATGTTAGGTTAGGTTAACTTTTAATGTGTTGAAATTGTATGTTTCTGAGTTGTCATGGAACCGTAATATCGTAGTGTAAAATTGAAATATAAAAGTTTCGCAATTTAAATTAAGTATTGAATAAGAGTCACTCTCCTAGAGGTGTGTGAAAATAAAACTTAAAAGGATTAAAAAAACTCATGCATGTAGCAAAAAAATCATTAACAGGAAAAAAATATAAAACAAAAAAAAAAGTTTCCGAATGAATCGTTGTTGTTAAAAAATTTGTTTTAATAATACATTAAAACAGTTCAAACTTTATTCACTTATTTTATTTTTAACTGTTAACGGTTTCATCAATTATTCCTTAAACTATCGTTTACATACACAACATTTGGAGGAGAGGGCTTAACAGGGATGGTATTCAATAATTTTATAAAAATTGAACGGATTTCCCTTGTATATAATTGTACTAGTGTGAAGATGGCCTAAATAGGCGAAAACCGGTAATAGTAAAAAATAAAGTAAGAGAAATAAAGTTTAAAACTGTTTTAATACATTATCATAACGAGAATCCACAACGAATCGTCAATATCTAAAATAAAAATATGAAATATTCGATTATTTCCGCGGAAATGTTAAATGCATGAAGATATTTCCGTTGACACGGCGTTCGATGTCTTCCATTCGACTCAATGACTAAACAAAATACGCAATACTTGGCATACCGATCCAAATACATAACGAACATTCTGTCCCAACGGTTATTAAAAAATGGCTGCGGTTTACATTATTATTATTTAATTTATACGATAAGTAATAAATAATGATTTTTCAAAAGAAGCAAACACATTGTGACTTGACATTTTAAATTAATAAAAAGAAAATACCTTATATTACGTCACTTTATTGATATTTTGTAGTCCCGTTATCCCACACTCACCCCCCCCCCCATTTCCCTCCCACAACCGACGCACTGTCCCACTCTAATTTACTGTCTCTTTCTTTTTTAACAATGTGTATCTATATATGTACATTATTCTGTATTTGTGAGTATTTTTATAACAGTCCTGAGGATGGTACGGAGGTAGCGAAACCGGTAGACTACAAAATATCAATAAAGTGATGTAAAAGAAAGTATTTTCTTTTTATTTATTTAATAAATAATGATTCTATCTTTCAGGCCATTTTTTAATAACCGTTTAGACAGGTATGTCAAATCGTATCTTAGGTTATTTTAAAATGGCCATTCATTTATAAATATATTTATAACCTAGTCTTTTAATAATAGTTTGAAAATTTGTAAAACTTATTTAGAAATTATTGTAATTTGACATTATTTAAACATACAGACACTGACTGGGGATGAAAAATGCATCTTGGTAAATATTTTCTCAGTTTTTGGTTTGATTTTGACTCGACCCCTCAGAAAACACTTCGTGACCCCATTGTAGGTAGCCGGGCTGAAGCTCTGTACTGTAGAATATGCCGTAGCAAAAACATCACAGCACATGACTTAGAACATAATACTTTTGTCCTGTGAGGGGATCCATTACTTTGAGGAGGAAAAACGGTTTGAAAACGGGAGAAGGTTATGGGAACTAAGTGGGTTCTTTTGGCGGACAGGCAAGATAGGAATTGTGAACAGTCTCCCCTTTCTCCGGCAATATATGAAAATAAGCGTACAAAATAATAATTCTCCCGAGAAAAAGGTTATATGAAGATATTACTTTCTTCATGGGTATTGGAATTTCAACGGCTTTGTTGAACACTGGCAAATTTTTACTTGCCGAAAAAATATTAGTTATTTATGTAAATAATATTCTGTACAACAAATACACTTATTATATGACTACTATTTTATAATAACATTTTTTTTTAACCTTCGACCCTCTACACGAATAAGGAAACAGAATTAGAAATAATAAATAACGTACCACAATACCATCGTCCTAAAAGCTAAAAGGCAGTTGGATAAATATTGAGATTTTGAGAAAAACGCAAGTTGTGCCACCGCAGAATTGCTCGCGGCGGGCGGTATAAGGATCAACAAAAAATGTCAACGAAGATTTTTATTAATTTTAAATGATATTTGTTAGCAGCAAATAAACCGTAGTTCCGGAACACGAGGCGATCTGCTAACGGAATATCGGGCCTTGTTTTTGTATGACTAATATTCACGTGGAAATGAAAATTCAGTGAAATGTGTACTCACCAAAGTTATACTAACTTTATGGTGTACTTCAACGACACGAGTTTCCAGTATGTTATTATTATTAAATAGATGGCACGTGTAGATTTACCAACGCCATTTAGGTACGGGATTAAATCAGGTAGATCCACGTAGGTAAAATAAAACATTTTCAATGCAGTGATATTACTGGAAACATAATTATGCTTAATGTAAACTATTATCGTATTATTATTATATTATTACAAAAAAGTTAGGATTTATACTACGAACATAAAAAACTATTTTATTATCTCGATACATTTATTTTGCTATATTATACCTATGTTCGTCCGCACCTAGAACACGCCTCACAAATTTGGAATCCAAGATATATAACATATGTTCATAGAATAGAACGTGTTGAGGAAAAATTTCTCTCCTACATAAATTTTCGGTCGTTTTATGCATTCCAATCAAATGAAGATATTCGTCAATTCTTTAAAATCATGAAATTAAATTGTATGAGAATTATTTCTGATAAATTGTTATTGTACAGAATCCTAAATAATATGATATCTTCCCCGTATCTTTTACAAAAAAAAGATATTAGAGTTCCTGGTCGCAATGGCAGAAACGTATCCCTTTTTTATAACAGCCGCTCCAACACCAACTACTTACAAAATGAGTTCATACATCGAGCCTGCCACTATCATAACACACACCTCACATATACAGACATCTTCAATATAACTTTCAACAAATTGAAAGCAACACTATCAGATAAATGTAATGCATCACAACACACCACTTAACATCCATATTTATATTTATTTATTATATTATATTATTAATCAGATTTCTTTTCCTAATTTTCAATATATTTACATGTTCCCTAATTACATACATATCATCCATATACTCATAAGATCATAACCTTACCCTTTATTGTGTTTTTCTATATTTTATCATGCATATTTAAGTATTTAGCTTCTCCTAACTATTTTTTTCTTAGTTTTTTCTTTATGTTTTATTTTAACTTCTCTTAACTATTTTTTTTCTTAGTTTTTCTTTATTTTTCTTGTCAGCAAAAAAAAATTATCATCGAAAACATGTTTTTAGGCTTACTGTTTTATTTTAGAACTCTTTATTTTTTATGTATCTTTGTAAAGATGTTTGTTTTCCAAATAAAGATATTAATTTAAATAAATTTAATTATAAATCAGTTTTAAAATGTTCAAATGACGAGAACAAAAGATGTTGCATTACGAAAAAATCTATCTTAAACGTGGTGATTAGGAAAGATTAAAAATTACAATAACTCATCGAAAAGTTTCCATGACCAGCATGCGAACAGCAGTCCACGGGGGTCAGATTCGATAGTTTCCGGTCGTTCTGCGTAAGAGCGTTGGAGGTCAAATTGGACTAGTTGTAATTAAAAAGTGAAAACATTTTTTTCTCATTTAAATATTATACGTCAATGGGAGATAGTCAGAGTTCTCGATAAATCAAACATTATATTATACTCCATGATTGAGTGGTTATGATCCTTGGCTTCGAATATGGAGTTCACGGGTCCTGGCGGGAGCATAAAAATTTAATTTGATTAATTTGTCTTGTTTAAAAATTTATTAATTGAAAATAATATTATAAAATAAATACATAATAAATGGCCAAGTCGACTTAAATCTCAAAATACTCCACAAACTGAAAATTGCATAAATTGAATAAGTCAGTCTGTGAAGTTCTGCTACACGACAAAAGTCAAATGACAACTTTATCCTGTAGTTATTTTTAAAACTTTGCTCTAGATTTGCAATAGTAAGTGATTTGGTGACTGGTCGGATGATGGCTACTCTCATTATTAAGTCACTTATGAAAAATAAATGTGAAGATGTGGAAAAAGATATCATATTCCCAAAAGAATTGGCTGACGAGAAGAACATTGCCGATAAGTTTAATAAATATTTTGTGACAAGTAAAGAAGAAATTAACAAAAATATCCCAATCATAAAAGAAGAAGAAATTTTCAATTTTGAAGAAAAAACTTGCGAATTCAAGTTCAAGAAAATAGACGGCCAGAAATTCCAAAGAATACTGTCCAACATCAAATCAAAGCCCAGCCATGATGGGATCACAATTCAAACATTAAAAGATTGACTACCTGTAATAGGAGAACAGTTTCTTAGTTTAATAAACGAATCTTTAGAATCAGGGAAGTTTCCCGAATCACGGAAAACGTCTATGGTGATACCAATTCCAAAGATTTCGAACTCAAAAAAATGTGAAGACTTTTGACCTGTAAATATGTTACCAAAATATGAGCAAGTGATGAAATACATAATTAAATCTCAACTTGAAGAATACTTGGAAAATAATAGCATCCTTTGTGATGAAAAATTCATGTGAAACAGCGTTAAATTTAGTGATTGATGATTGAAAGGAAGATATAGATAAAAACTTGTATACTGTTGCTGTGTTTTTAGATTTTCAAAGAGCTTTTGAAACAATAGATAGAAAAAGAGTTATTAAAAAAATTAAAAAATGTGGAATAAAAGGGAAAAAATTGGAATGGTTTAAAAATTATTTAAGCAACAGACAACAAACAACAAAGATAAGAAACAATGTATCAAATCCGATTGAAAATGTGCTGGGGGTAACGCAAGGATCGGTATTGGGTCCGATATTGTTTATAATCTACATAAATGATATGGTAAAAATACTAAAACATTGCAAAAAGACTGTTTGCAGACGGCTCACTGATTTATATTGCAGAAGATAATTATGAGAACGCAATCAAAAAGATAAATAGTGACTTAGAAACTTTGTCAAAATGGCTCAAATTAAATAAATTGAAACTAAATGTAAATAAGACAAAATACATGCATATAGGTAGAACAAATACGCATGATGAACCAAAGGTTTCTATAAATGGAGAAATCATAAAAAAGTGGAAGAAATTAAATATTTTGGTGTCATCATGGACTCAAAATTGAACTTCTCAAAAAATGCAGATTACACTATTAAAAAAATTGCAAAAAATATCATTTCTTGGTAGAATCAGAAACAAAGTAAATAAAGAAACATGCCAGATAATATATAATACAATTATATCACCACACTTTAATTACTTTTCAAGTATTATTTTTCTCTGCAATGAAGAGAAAATGAAAAAAACGCAAAAACTGCAAAATAAAGCAATGCAAATAATACTTAAGCGCAACATATACACACGGATACGAGACATGCTAAAAGAGATAAATATGTTGACGGTGAAGCAAACTGTCTATTTGAATGTAATTATTTTTTTTATATAAAATTAACATGGGGACGATGTCTAAGGAACTAAAAAGAAAAATATATTATAAAAACGAAACACACGGACACGGGACAAGAAATTCAAAGAAAATTAGACTGCCGACAAGACAAAAATCAAGCACCCAGAAATCTCTGATGTACCAGACCGTCCAACTGTATAACAACATCCCGAATGAAATTACTGAGATAGAAAATATAAATAAGTTTAAAAGAGAATTACAAAAGTATGTCTACCTCAATTATTAATGTCTTCATTTATGTGTAATATTTAAAGAATGATTATGTTTGCCAACCAATGTAAATGTTTATATCTTTATAAAATATTAGCACACACAAAGATGAGAGCTAACTTAAGATTAATAAATAAATAAATAAATTATTTGACATTTGCGGCGTAAACGTACTTCGAGTTTCGATGCCAATAAAATGCTAACTTTTGTAAATCGGAATTGTGCCATAATTAGATGTTATTTTAGTGCAATTAAAGGATCTTTAATGTTTCCCATGTATTTTTAATTAGTTAAAGTTCGTTTATAATATAATATGTAAGTTTAACACGCTCACGCGACAACTGTTTTTGCCTAAAAAAAAATTGTATATTTTGTGTTAAAAAGTATTGCCCATCTCTGAGGCAAAACAGACATGTTAAGTTTGTGATAATCGGGAATTTCATTGATGCTATGAACCTATTCCAACAAGCAGTATTAATAGTAAGGTTAGAAATACCTAGCTAGCCAAGTTTATTCTCAGATTCCGAAAATGATGATTCATTTTTTGAAAATTCTCATACAAAAAACTCATGTGCCGTGCTTTTTCCTTTATTTTATTTGTGTTTAATTTTTGCTTAACTAAGTTAAAAATAAATAATAATGAGCATTATAATTTCCTTTTTAAATTCAACTTTCTATTTTCTTTCAAATATTTTTTGTTTATATTTCACCTTACTTTTAATTTTTATAATTGAATTTAGTATATCTAATATCTGCTTTTATAGAATAGCATTTTTTAGTTCTTTATAAAATATTTCATGGATGACTACCACAACACGGGCGTTAGCCTAGTATGCTAGAGAAAAAAAATAAACTGTGACGTATAAAAGATTATTAAATAAATAAAAATGTACTCCTTGATCTTTCATAACAGCGAAAAGCCAATGCTTAATTCAAAAAGCAAATTTTGTATTTAAAAAAAAATACTGTTTAAAGCTCCAATATAAATGTTAAAATTTGCTGATGCCTTGTACTATGTGAAGCAAAATTGACTTTACATTTTAAAAATATCCCTTCTTCCGAAACTGTAAGTTTGTTTTAATGGAAACACTTTTATCTTAATTTACCATGAAACAAAGATTTTGACTTGGCAATATTTTCTTGGATTCTCACTATTTATTTGGTTTTCATGTTATAATTAATATTTATTCAACTTAGCGACACTAAAATCTGGTAGCTTGTATGTCTAAGACTGTTGAGCCCATAAGGCGGCGCCATCCAATAGAGTCCGCAAGACTATCTAGTAAATATGCTATTACAGTCTAGACTGGACTACTGCAAGATGCTGGTTCGCCCAATGCACATTTGAACAGATTGCTAGGGGTATAAAACAGTGGCCGGTGTAATTTATGATTAATATCAGATACTGTCAAGTCACTTCTCTTCTGCATTGGCTCAAATTTATTTATTTTTATTTCATGTTTTTAATTCAGCAGGACTGGAAAAATAGTGCAGTTCTAGTTTGCCAAATTATATAAGATATAAACAATTATTACCAAAATATTAAAAAAAGTAAATGAAAACGTAATATGTAAATAATGACAACATAAATTAAAATCGTAATATTAGTACATAAAATTAAAGAAACGTCCTTTAATGTAGTCGCCGCATCATCTGCATCCATCGCTCATTGGGTGGAGGCAGAGGACTCGAATGCAGCCACGACAATGACGTTGGTTGACTTCTTTGTCCTGCCGCAGAAGCTGGCTAGTCGGTGGTAAGTAAGGTGAAAAACAAGTACAACTCTCTCTTCAGTGAACACCGTGGAGGCACTGTCAAACCTTGAAAGTTGCACACAGTCCCACAGATTCCGGGATTTTTTTAATGCGAATAAAGCACACACACAGAGTGCATTGCGGCGGGAATGAAGATGAGTACCTCAAAAACAGATGTGATGGTTATAGGAAAGGACCAAACTCAGTGAAGCATACTCGCGGACAGATTCAAATACCTTAGGGTCGAATTCTCCAGCGATGGTAGGCAAGACGGACAAATTGATCGATAAGTGCGGTAAGCAGTGTATTGCGTTCTCTCTACAGCTTGGTGATAAGAAAAGCCGAGCTCAGCATCAAGACAAAGATGGCACTGTTTAAAACGGTATACCGCCCGACGCTCACATACCGCCTGTTACTCATTTGTTACTAGGGGTAACGTTATAGTTTACTTAGATATGACTTGCGTCATTTGTTTTGTGGAAAATATAATGCCATGACTATCCCAGAGGTTACAAACTCAATTATAGAGCTAATGTTTGGAAGGAGGTGATTCCCTCATGATTAGTAGCTTTGTGGGGGGGGGGGGGGGGGCACGCGCCAAAACCTTGTAAGAAGGTTATGCCAGAATCATGGTGGAATCCTCCTTCGTAACAAGAGACTTTCTCAAGGTGTGGGCATGTTTCATATACAACTACAAGGTTATAAAATTAAAAAAAAAACAAAGGTAACAATCATTGAAACAAACTGTATTATAATACTTTTGCTGGGAACAACATTACGTGTTTAAAAACATGAAAAACAACTCACCCCCACCGAATCAGACCGTAAGATTAACCTAACCCTGTCTATCTAACTTCATTTCTCCGAGACCGGTATTGCAGCCCGGGCGGCCAGCCCGACAGGATGGTGCCATCACTCGTTCCATCTGGAGACTTGATGAATTTCTGCAGCGGCTGGAGGGAATCTAGCTAGTCCAGCCCATGGGTAGCCAATCTCCACTCGTGGTCGGAAATAATATCTCAATTATTGAGATATGGGTCGTGGCCGATGTTAATTTTACGGAATACCATTCCGGGCCGACTAAAAATATAGGACGAGCGCTGATTGTCAAGAATCAAACCGATGCAGTATCTCGGTAGGTTATTTAATCCGCCATTACGGCAATGTCGGTAGCGAAAAACACTCACGGCACATCGGATGCATTTTGCGTATTCCACGTTACTTGTAGAGGAATTTTAATAGAACCCCAGTTCATGATTATGCCGGAAATTAGTTATGTAATCGGAACGATCCACATCGCTCTAGCAACGATATTTTAGTTTTTACAACACGGTACAATGCGACGTCCTGCACAAGTCGTGTTCCCCAACAAGGCTCGTGCAAAAAGTGAAAAAAATTCCGTTCAAATAAATGAAAAATATCTCCCTCTTTTGTCTCCCGATATACAGCTGTTGTACGACTCAAGTACCAAGTACTAGTTTTTCACAGTACCTGTTCGAATTTGTTATTCAAATATAATATTTTCATGACACGCCACCAGATATGGATGCTAAATGAACGAACACGCTCTAGAGTCCAAGCTGCCGAAATGAGGTACTTGGGAGGAGTGGCAGGGGTTACGAAATGGGATCATATAAGAAACTCGACGATCCGAGATGATCTAAACATTGAACAACTGCTACTCTTCATAGAAAAATCGCAACTGAGGTGGCTTGATTATGTACTAAGAATGTCTGATGACCGAATTCCTAGGAAGATACTGAGTGCGATTCCAGAGGGTAAACGTCCAGTGGCCCGCCCCAGACATAGTTAGGCGAGTCAACACCAGAAACTGTCGGAGGCTGAACAATCAGCACAAGACAGTGACGTATGGAGAAGCCTTTTCGATGGAATGGGTCCCCAACCCGAATAGGACAAGGGGAAGAAGATGATGGTGATGATGAATAAAGCACAAGTATCCCAACTGCTTCCCACTGTACCGTTTCCTAAATGCATCACATTTCTGCACTGGTAACAAACACCACGCCAGCGCATCTGCGGCCTGCAGTTCTATTGCAGACTCGGCTCCTTTACGTTCGTTTCTAGCAGCCGCTCCGGGCAACACCCTCCATTCGGTGTCATAGTTCCACGTCCCTCTGACAATTCACAATTTATAATTTACAATCGATAAATATTAAAGTGTATTTGTATTTTTTTTAAACTATTTACATGATAACCTTTTAACAATTTCCAATAATTTGTAGATTTTATATACTTATGCTTTTATATGTATGTGTATGAATTTGTGCATTGTGCATAAATGCGTATACGTGTGTGTATGTATGTGTATACATATGTGTGTATAAGTGTGTATATGTGTGTATATTTATATATATGTACCCGTTTCAGAACAGACGTCGTCTACTGAGGCGGGTTACTTGTTAGTGTGTGATCATGTTTTATTTTATTTTTATTTATTGATCTTAAAAAATGGAACATATTATAATAATACTTATCTTCCATTAAAAGCATTTGCCTGTGAATGGAAGAAGAGTTTACATTTCACATATGTACAGTTAATACAGTCACGTGTGTCACATATATAGGTAGATACAGTTAATATATAGTTAATATACAGAAATCACATAATCAAGAACCTTTAACTAAAAAACATAAACATCCACGTACTGAGTAAAAGAAAAACAGGTATAGTTTTTATTGTGACATTCATGTGGAAATAGGAGAAGCAGCAGTTTTCCCATTGATTATTTCTCGAAAATACTTTTTAATAGAATTCAACAATTGTACCTTGTTATTAATGCTTCTAATTTCTACTGGTAGGTTATTAAATAAGTATTTTCCTTGGTGTTGGGTAAAAGAAGTGTTTAGTTTGGGGCATACAAATACATGCTTAAGTCTTGTACGATTTTCAGTTATGAATGAGTATTTATCATTTTTTTTTATAATTTGTATGATTGAATTTTTCACAAATAAGTTTTTAAATGTTGGAACTTTGAATTCTTCGAAAATGCGTTCAGTGGGGAAGTCTGGAGGTTTATTAAGTATAATTTTTATTATGAGTTTTTGAATGATTTCTATTGGGGTCAGACTAGTTTTGCAAGCTGCTCCCCAACTGAAAATGGCATGCTGAAGAATAGACTGTACTAATGCGTAGTATATTGAATATAGATTTTTCGTTGATAAGAAGTTTCTAATTTGTAAGAATATATAAATTAATTTCCCAATTCTTTTTATTGTATGGCCGATATGATCTTTCCATTTTAGGTTTTTATCAATAATTATTCCAAAATATGTAATTTTATCCGCTATTTTCAGAACATTTTTGTCGGCAGTGATTAGTATCGTGTTGTGCGAGAGAATTATTATGTAAGAATATTTGAAGATTTGGGGGTAAAATGTTAGTATTAATTTCGAAAGGAATGACATATATTTTATCACTATCTTTAGATTATTTATGTCTTCTGTGGCTTTTATAATGTTATATCAATAAACGCCCGGATTGCCGGCATAATTAAAAATAAATAAATAAGTACTAAAACAATAAATCTGTGATAATTTAAGTCATTTTCTAATACTGTCCTTCACATGGTAATATAATCATTCACACAGCACACAAAGCCAGAGACAAGTGCAGGAAATGGGGTAAACGATGGTTAAAAAATACCTGCCTTTTGAGGTCCGGCTACCAAATACGGCGAAACACCATTTCAAGCAACGTAAATTCTGAATGGCTGTCTTTCGTCAGAGCGATACTGAAGGTATCTTTCACTCTAAAAGTTGGGACTATCTTCTCATTTCCATGCGGTTTACCACTCATCATTCATCAAGCTTGACTGATCCTCTGCACGAGAGGCAGTAGAGTACTCAAAGGCAACTTGCGCTCGTGTCGACCAAGACTGATGCATCTAACAGACTGGTTGAGAACAGACCAATTAATTAATTTAATGATCCCTCAGAGCAAGTGGATGAGTTTGTGTACTTGGGAAGTGTGTTCGTGTGAGACGGAGAGTGTGACAATTAGGACAACGACGTTGGGAGGATGCAGGAAAATCGATTACTGAGGGATAAACTGCACTGCTGATAGATGATTGTCAAATTAAACGATGCAAAATTAAATTAGTCCACAGATAAGTTTTGATTCTAATCCTGATGACAGGGAGTAAGGCATGAAACTGGTATAAAAACAAGAGAAGTGGAAGGAATTCAGATGACTGCGTCCATTAGGCGTATGTGCGTTAAAACGTATTTGATATAAAAAAAAAAAAATTTGATATAAAACGTATTTAATAATACCAACAAGGATATTAAAAATAAAAATATAATGATAATGTTAGAGTGAAGAACAAAGTTAAGAACGTTATGCCCAGATGAATTTGACATATTTAACCGTAAACGGATGCACTGAGGAAAGCGTGTTAAAAAAACAATATATGTACAATTCGCAAGCGTACGAAATAAAAAAGTCGAAAAATTCCCAGTATATTAGTCGATCTTGTGGAAGCTAAATAACACCAATATTAAAAAGAAATACGGCTAAAGCTATTACAAGCAATAAAGCAACCTACGTATTGATTTTGATTTCTCCTCGATAATAAGAGAAGGCTCCACTCTGGATCGTGCCGTTAGTACACCAATGACGGGATGTTTCACAGAATTTGAACAATTCGTCAAATTTAAATTATTGTCAAGTTCTGTAAAAGTTCTATTCAAATACTGTAAAAAACAGTCCTATGATAAAATAACAACAGAACTTGAAGAGAACTTTCACAGAATTTTTTATGAATTATTAAAATTTTGTGACTATTCGTCCTAAATATATTTTATTCGTTTTTAAAATACGCCCATTAAAATACATATATTTGCGCACGGCTTTCAAACCGTTTTTCAAACAGGTTTTCAAACCGTTACCACTATTTTCGATTAATCTTTACTACGAATCGGTTTACATTGGAAATACATGAAAATGTATTTGAATAAAATGTAGATTTTTCTACCGTTTCCATTGAGGAGAATTAATATAAAATAGTTGATTACTTTTAAAAAAATAAAAGCGTACACTACTAAAAAATGTATTTTTCATTAGAAATGTATGAAAGCATGTAAGAAACAACTTTTTAAAAATACAATTTTATGGCTAAAACAACCTGTGGCAGCTTCCGTTGATTGAATTTTTTCTTTATTATAAAACTATTCACAAAAAAAAAACATTTGTGCAATTTGCACGCGATAGAAGTGAAACCTGCAGAAAACTAAAGTAGACAAGAGTGGGGAGGCTACGAAGCACCGCATAAAGAGAAGACCGATTATTCTATCTCATTCTCTCGCAGGCTGTATCTTATAGATGTATGTGTTTGTCTCTTTTTAGTGTCGCTTTTTCGTTTCATCGGGTTTCAAATCACAACGGTGCTAAAGAAGTTTTCACTTAAAAAAACTTTTGCGCCTGAAATCGTCACATCTAGACTCGGTTTGCCAAGTAAATTTTATGCAAGTTCTCACTTTAAAAAACTTTTGCGCCTGAAATCGTCACATCTAGACTCGGTTTGCCAAGTAAATTTTATGCAAGTTCTCACTTTAAAAAACTTTTGCGCCTGAAATCGTCACATCTAGACTCGGTTTGCCAAGTAAATTTTATGCCAAGTAAATTTTATGTCCTTGTGCGTGGCGATGAAAGGCACACTAAAAAGTCAAAAATGCAATTTTTGGCTTTTGGCTAGTGGCTTCATCTTAATTGCTTGACCACTTAAGTCATGATACGTATGCAAAAGGGTCCCTCATAAAATGCTAAAGGCATGTTTAGCAAATAAAATACAAGACAAACAATAACAGCCACGTGTTCCATCTGGAGTTTATCTGACGACGATTTAAATACTAATATATTATTACTACGGCTATACAAATATATTATAAAAATTTGTCCAATAAACAAGTGAGAACACTTTTTTTATATAACCGACTCGTGTTAATGGGAGATTTACACGTCAAGTGTAGTGTTTCAACGATAACTGTGTAACCAGGTGTAAGGAGTAAATGTTGCGTGTCCCATTATTAATATTTACACTGCTGACTCAGATAGGGGAGATTTATTTAGACAACGCAGTCAAAAATACTTTCCAAACAGCACGCAACGAATATCAGTGTGAAAAGATTTCGTCTGATTACTGAAATATCACCTCTGAAACAAGTAGTGATGATGGTGTATAATAATAATATAATCAGTTATTTTTACTGTTGCCTTACACGCTATTTATGGTGCTATCATTATTTGGTCTAGGTTTAAGAGAATGACTCTTGTGGCTGGAGGCTTATTTGAGTTTAGACTTTACTTTAAGTTTCTATTTTATTTTTTATGTGATACTTAATAAGAGCGCCCAGTCCATACATCGTAAAAACTATGTCGTCCCCCGGTTAGGTTTGTGAGTTTGTGTTAGGAAATGAGAGGCTGGTTAAGGTAGGGGCTATAGGAAGGCTGAATGGATTTATTAATGCGGGCCTTGAAGAGGCCCGGATTACGTGAAGAAGGAAAAACAGATGCCGGTAGCGCGTTTCACAAACAAGCCGACTTACATGAAAACGAGTCAAAGAAACGACCCATTCTCACGAAGCCATCATCAACTGTGAACGAATGTTCCGGTGTCTGTCGAGTTTCATGCCAGTGGACCGGTTATCAATGCTACTAGCTTATTAGAGCAGGCGACATTTAAATACCGATATAATGGACTCAGCTCGCCTACATCGCGTCTGTGCATTAGAGACAGCAATACGTCTGTTAAGAACGTATTGTAAATCAGACGGACGACCCTTCTTCGCATAAAATTAAGTTTATAAAGTATTGTGAATAAATATAAAGTAAGTCAAGTTCGTCCTTTAACACCCTATATTAAGACGAGTGTCTGTATCGAGCGGCATGGATTTGATTTTTATACAAATCTACAGTTTAATTCCGAGATTCGACATTTTGCACACTTGGCCTTCAAAATAAGAGGAAGGTCACTCTTTACATGCTAATAAAAACTGGTACCATCCAATTTCTCCACCTAAAGCAGATTTTTTAAAGTTCTAGAAGAAATTTTGCAAACTTGACGTTTAAAATAAGAGGAAAATTACTGTACATCGGATTTTGAAAAACTCGGGCAACGGTGGGGAGCTCAGCTATTAATAAATGAATTTAAGAATGGCGGAAGTAGGTACCTATTGTGTCGTGTTCTCATTTCTCATAAATGTTGAAATCGTTATCATAAATCATTTTTAATCTTTTTTATTATGGTATTACAAGGGCCATCTCATAAATGATAATAGTTCTGAGAGGGACGCAGGAAATGAACGTTGGCAGTTTTCCAGAAAACGACGTCTCTAATGAGGTTAGATTACTTAGTATGCGGCATATTAGTGAAGTTTTCACAATCAAAACACGGTATTTCTTCTTTTAGAGACGACGGGGATAAACTTAATAGTTATTGGTTTCTAGTATTTGACGGTTACACCAAAACTAAATGCCGTAAGCCACATTAATTTGACTAATTATTATACTGAAATTCCTGCTTTAAGATGGTGAAGTCCCCAGGCTAATTTGTATGCTTTACGGAAAAACTCCTATAGGTCTCATACAAATAGTTGTGACTCTCTTACATCATGGTTATAAATATGATCCAAACGGTGTTAGAAATAGAAAACACAAATACAAATTTAAAAAAATAAAAATAATGAAAATGTACACCTTTATAAAATCAAAGTTTCCAATCGCAATTTGAAAATAAATATGCTTTGGGAATTTTTATATATTATTTTTACATGAAACGACAAAAAAGTGAATTGACAATAACGTTTAATACATTTGCCTGATAAAATATGTTTGTGTTTTTATTTTTGTTGGTATATCAGTAGTTTTAAAAAACTTAAGGTGGGTTATTTTTTTTAATGTTTGCATTAAAAACACATATTTTTCAAATAAATATATATTTTGTTGTTTTGAATTATTAAATTTGAAAGAATATTTAATCACCCTTCAAAAAAAGAATTGTTTTTGAAGCCTTCAGAAACATATTTATTGTAAAATGGAAATATTTTGACCTTCCGACAAAATACGCGACGCGCTCAATATCGTATCATTTATACATACGTATATAAAGCACACACTTCTCCACAATCTACACATCTGCCCAAATAACGAATACTGTAATGCTGTCGGAAACGTTGGTTAATGCTGATTCGTTGGAGGAAGCGCAACATGGCATAATAATCCAAAAAATAATCAAGATAATTGTATTTCTTGTTTACGTCTTAAGAATAAATAAAAAAAACTACATCAAAGATAGTTTTTATTTTAGGGCAGACGACAATAGTAATGCCTTTAATCAAATGTTTTTTATTTCCCAGACAAATTTTCCTGCTAATGGATTCCCAATGTCACTTTCCTTCCGTGTAGAGTTTTTTTTTAAATATTGCTCCCAAAATAGTTTATGAAAATAAGAAAGAACATCGCATTACATTCTCTCAACAGCCTTCTCCCTCACTAAACCGTGAATTAAAGTGATTGAAAATTACACAGTTGAGAAATGCAATTGATCCATCTTATTTTGGTTCTCTTTTCTTCTAAAAGTTTGCTGTCATCAGGCAAATTTTCATCATAGGCTGCAGCACACAATAATTCAACATTTATAAATTAGAAACCATTGCAGATAACTTGATATAACTTCTATTATTTTATTTTTATACAAAATGAATCTAAATGGACTAAGTACCTCTGAAAGATCATAAGAGATTATAATGAGTATTTTATAATTTAAAAACAGATGAGGCAAAAAATGACAACATTGTGTGAGTCAGAAGCCTCGATAATATACATGACATTAAAAAAAAAACTTTGTTTGAACGTCACGAACATAGGAAAATAATTAGAAGGTTAGTTATTACAAATTTCATTAATGAAAATTCACATCCCGGAATAAAGAATTATTATTGTAATTTTTTTCCACAATATATGAACTAGGTATAAGTAACACGTAGATTGGGTGTTGAAATAGATTAATCAAATGTGAACACTTTAAATAAGGTTATTAAAAAAAGGGTAGGATATTAATTTGATACTTGTTATTCAATAGTGATTATTTAGAACCACTAAATAATTTTAGAATTCAAATGGATTAATGTGTTCCACCCCGTACAGGGTAAAACATATTTGAATACTTTTGAATTTTAATGTAGTGATTTCGTAGTTCTTTTTTAAATTAATAGCGTTATAAATTATTTATAATCAATTTTTTAACACATGGTCACCCTACGTGTTTAAATTATTTATTAGCGTCCTTTTTGTAGGTATCATCTGGAAGAAAACATTACGTAACAATATTGTTCTGTGTTACTTCATGCTATTTTGATAACTTCATACAATTATTAACCTCAGTACAGTAGTGATGTTGAAAATTGAATTGTAAACCTACCATGTAAAGAAAAAAATGTAATTCTGCTGGGAAATATCAGTTCATTTATATTGCGGAAAACTCGTAAATTTATTATATTTTGTAAATCAAACGTCGACTGGTTTTGCATCGTTAAATATAATAAATCACTTGCAAAATTTTTCTCAGAAACTAATTTATGATTGGTTCTATCGCAATCAGAGCCATTTAAACTTATCGATCTACCGGTATTAGTAGACTGTTCCGGGGATCGAGGAGGTAATCCACTGTCGTTTGATTGTTTGAAGCGTTCTGCCAATTCAATATGAGTCCCAAACACTGGCTTCGCGAACTCGGTTTAAAGGCAGCCGCGTCGCTCGGGGCGAGCGGAATTTCCGGCGAAACAACTATGCAATACTGTGCACGCCTGCTACTTGAACATTTACACATCCACCAACTCTATGGTAGCAATCAGTTAGTTTATACTGGAATGATGCTCGATGTGCGATAGTACCTCTGGTTGCTGCATTTTGTCAGACGATATCGCATCCTTTAACTAAGACTGTCCGTATTGTTTTTTTTTATGTGATGTCCACACTGGGGAACCTGAGGAAAAAATCTTTTTGGGCCTATGTTTGTGGGGTTGATATGTAGAAGATCTTTTTATGATAGGAATTTCTGAGAAGGACAATAGGAAAATAATTACAATAACCGACAGTAACCACACGACAAAATACAATATTCTATTGGAACATTCATTACCCACTCTCCGATACAACGATTTCACACTATGTGAAATCATTACTTAGGTGATGTTGATATATTGAGTAGATCTTGCAAAAAACTTATTCCAAAAGTATTCCTAAACATACCTATATGTGTTTTTGTAAACTTATCAAATCGCTGTATTTTTGTATTTTTTTATATTTTTGTGACTTGTGTGCATTTTTATTTGATTTTATTTTTATTATTTCTTTACATCTTTAAAAATCATCTGTCATGAATTAATTGTACTACCAAACATGTAAAAGCCCTCTGCGCGTTGAATGAATAAATAAATAAATACAAATAAATAAATAAATTTCCCTCAGGGCCTATGTCAACTGAGATGCTGTATCTTTTTATATCCGGCCACCCATGCAGTAGGTAAACAAACACATTCGCCGCTAAGACCTAGACCCAAATAATTCTAAGACCTTAACCTTACACCAAATAGCCGGTTGCCCTTGCTAAGTCATCAAACCTAGCGAAACACTTGGGGTAACTATGGCAGGGGCGTTGGTTATCCAATAAATATACCCGGGTGGCGGTACCCATATCCGCCTCCCAATTAAAAATGTTGTGATTCTCTTGGCGAGGCTACCCAAGGTGGCTCAAAAGTGGAATGTCTCAATGATAGAGTGTGTAGAGCAGGCAAATTTAAGTATATGTGAGAATAGATTTACAAAAAACCTACCCATCTCAGAAGGCATGGTAATCCCAGATAGAGGTCGTGCTTTTCTCATCAAAGATCGTCCTCTTTCGTCTCACAAGTCTGAATGAAAGTGAAAAAAAACAGAATATACTTGAACGATGACTTCGTGTATGACCTCTCGCTGGGACTACTATACATTGCTATGTTCTATGAAATTATGAAAACAATATTTCAAGTTACACCTTTATTTGCCCTAAAACAAAATACATTTTGTCTTACGTGAGCTTTCAGCAGAGGCCGAGATTTTGAAAGTTTGTGCACATGTTACTATATACTCGTACTTTACGTACATTTGTAAGATTTTATGAATAGTGAACGGTTGAACAGATAGTTCATTTAAGATTAAGTCATACAAAATAATGCAAAATCATAGGTTTTTGTTTTGAAAATTTGTTTGCTTAGAAGTATTATAGATGCTTCAATTAAATACCGCGTGCAGAACATTAGAACATATCTTGGCCCTTAAAAATTTCTATAATTTTTTTTTAGGTCTTTTAATAAGCCTATAAAAAAATAAAGTATAAGGTCTATAAAAACACTTTCAAGTCCAAACTCTTCTATTTATAAACCCCTTTTCGGGTATGGTTTTATTGTTTAATGTGGCAAATTCAGTTTCTTTTATAATAATCGCAAGAAAAATGATATTTACGCCCGAACTTCATAAAATAAAATAAAATTAGCAATTAAGTATTTTTAAACTCCTCCCATAAAGATCAAAGTGAATTCCGATTTCAATTTTTTCCTGGACTATTGGATCGCTTAACTCAAATTACGAGCAGTAGCAATGTTTTTCGGCGAATTAATATGTAGTTTTAATCATAATGTGGACTGTAAAGAAATGGTGTGATGATTAGTTAGTTAACAACATGATCTGGTGAATTTTGATTTTAAAATTTAATAGCCGGTGCGTGTTTCAAACCATCATTCTGTGCATATCGTTCATCTTTTTTAGGATAACAAAAGTTTATATTATGTATTTCATAATTAACGTGTGTTTTCACCATTCATGTGCTTCAATGACTTCATTACCACTGCATTAAATATTTTTTGTTCTTCTTCTGGTAGGTAGATAGTACAATTAATTGAAAAGACAATTCAAGGCAGATATGTAATGATAAATACTGTAACGCTGTCCGAACTGTTGGCTCTAGAAGGAGGCAGCGCAACACTGCATAACACCCCAAAAATAAATAACGACGATACTTTTGGCCGTTAAAATCTAAATCATAATCACAAATTGATTGTTTACATGTAAAAATACATCTTCTGTGTAGAAAAAACGACGAAATTTCGAAAAAACTGTTTTTTACGTCTACCATCATTAAGAATCATCTTCCGAAATTAGTTTACTTTATCCCTGAACACTGCATAGTATACTTACTTACGTATTTGTGGAACGTTCCAGAGTGGTAGATACTTTCAGAACCACCCTGGTGAAACACAACCCTTTAGAATCGAAAAATTTCTTGATTTGACTTTAGCCATGTTTGGTGATCAGATCTGAAGAGCCAGGTACTTACTTTCCCACTTTCCTCTAATCCATATCCTTCCCTTTCCTAGCTTAACATACCTTAATTTGGGATGCTAAGGTCTTGCTGGATCCAGAAGGATCACAACCATATGAACTATTTAATCTCGCTTCCTTTGACTATTTCTTGTTTGTTACCATTAATTCAATTTATACTCATTACCACTTTAATTGCATTGTCCGAATTCACCCTTCGGAAGAAGTCTTTGTTATCTGTTTATGTCATTTTTGCCCCACGCTTCTCAGATCAGCAAAAAAGTTTGCACCGATGAACAAATTTCGCGAATACTGCCATGAAACTGTTTTGGTGACAGTACTCCGGTGCATAAAGTGTGCTATAATTAAACGCTTGAATTTGACATTAAAAATTGAGTTCTGAATTAAATTTACGAGTCTCGGTGCAATAAATTCACGATCACATATTTTATTTTGCTTAAGTAATTGCGGTTGGGATTTGAACTGGGAACAAACTTGACAGAATTCGCCCTTGAAATAATAATAATTGGATAATTTGCAGAGCGCCGTTTTTGTAAAAAATAACCTCAAGGGCGCTGTATAATTTTTTATAAATTCTAAGGCTCCATCTAACTTTATTATTTACAAATACATACAGAACCATACTTACCTGGCAGGTCACTTCCGATAAAAACACTTTATTAGAAAGTTTATGCTTGGAGAAGGTACGACTTTGCACATGAAGGATATTATATTTAAAACACTAGACATTGTACGATTTTAATATACTAGTGAGTTCTCGGCAAGCGTTGCAATACCATTTAAATAAAGGAAATATTCCCTTGACCCCTTCCCCTCTCGCATTCCCCCCTCACCTTTCCCGATTTCCCCACCACTCTTCCGCATACATTCGTCCAGCGAACCTCCCCCTACTCGCGTTCCCCTCCCCCTTTATATACAAATTGCGTAACTCCAGAGTACACCAGTGTATACAGAAAGCTTCAAGAGCGTGCACACAAAAACTCACCAAAGTTCATCGCAATCAGATGGATAAGATAAAAATTAATTTCATAACGCTAGAGCTCTATTTTATATATAGATACCATAGACAACTTGCGCACATCAAATCCCCAAAGTTTCAGGGCAATCGGATGAATTTAGGAGCGCGTAAGGGCCAAAAAAAGAAACATTCAAATCCCCCAGATCGACCCTGATAATGGACACTGCAACACTGTCCGAAACGTTGGCCGAAGAAGGAGGTAGCGCAACGTTGCATAACACCCCAAAAACAAATAACGAAAATACTTTTGGCCGTGAAAATCTAAAAAAGTATCTGCCATAAAATAGTTCGTGGAAAGATATGCACATTGTTTATACATTCAAAGAGGTTTTTTTATTATTGCATAAACTTGAAAAGTCTCATCGAATTTCGGAACATTTCAAAGGTTTTTTTAGCGTGTCATTTATTTATTCTTTTTGAAGATGTCGTAACTTTTTAAAAACTAGATAAAATTACCCTTTAGATTTTTATGTTTGAAAAAATACTTTTAATTTGAAATATGAAAAAAAGTTTAAAAAAAAAACAATTGTTTTTATTCCAAACGTCGAAAATTATAAAAAAAGGTTTAATAGCAATTCGTCGTCTTGGTTCTTAATTGTCCAAACGACCATTTGAAAACTTTACGGGAGAAGAAGGTTTTCTTTCATTATTTCAACTGATTAACTATTGTTTTTATTACTTTTTTTTAGTTTTAAAATGGAGATTGAACAAAAACTAAAATAGTCGTTTGGACAATTAAGAACTAAGGTGACGAATTCCCAGAGAAGAACAAAAAATAACATTTTGGATTTATTAATTGCGCAATGTAAATGTTGATGTCTATATTTATCCACACTTTTTACTATTGATTAAATTCACGTGGTAACAGTCAATTAAAAAATAATAAGACGATACAACCTCACTTTCTCAGGTATTAGTCTGCCGAAATGCAGTGTTGCCAACTCTTTCGGAGCACAGTTAAAGATATTTTTATTAGCACCAAATTAAATCTGAGCTTCTACGGTCTTTATTCAATGTGTGAATAAAACGCCGTTTAAGTGTTGGGAAGTGTATTTTTTGCTAGTAATGATTATGTTCTACCTTTGAGAACCAATTTAATTAATATTGGACCTCGGGTGAAACTGTTTTAATTTCCACACTTTAAATAAGTCATTGCGGAGAGCATTTAAATGTTTTTTTTGTGGAAATTTTTGCTTAAGGGTTCAAATCGTTTGTAATGATTCTGGGGTAAAAGTCTGTAATTTGGATTAAGAGGTGGATACGAGTTCATCTAATGACCGAAGTTTAACCACAAAACGAACAATAATAGCAATTATAGACCATCGGTGTTCGAGAGACGCTTAAAGCTTGTTTTACACGATAATTATTTCCATAACGATCCCAAATAGAAAAAATACCAGGAATTACACGGAAAATCATTCCTAGGATTTTATACAGATTTTCAGTTACATTGTTGGCATTAAACTCTCAGACCTCGAGCATATGTTGTCAGAAAATCAGATGATTTCCACTTTGCAATAAAATCCGTATAAATGGAATATTTCTGAACGTATCCAAAAACGAAAAACTGTTTTGGAAAAGTGATAAATAATATTTTCAAATTTTATTGTAAGAAATAAAGTTATTCATTTTGAAATATAAAATTTTTGAATTAAACAAAAAAGTTGTAAAAATGGCCAACCTTACGTTTTTAATAACTTAAATGACTGGTAACGAAAAACAATAAAAACACACACAGATTTCGTCAAACATATGTATTTTAAATGTTATTGTAACCTCATTTTTGTGTAGTTTCGTGTAAAAAATAATTACTAAAAAATTCACAAGATTTAAATTTTTTTTATTTGCATTCTGAAACTTTGGTTTCATAAGGGTGTATATTTTATATTTTCTGTGGTTAACTTTAAGATTTAAATATAAAGCGTGGTGTTTTCTCTTTCTAGCATCGTTTAAATCATATTTTTCACTCTGACAATAAGGGGGATAGAGCGATTTCTGTACGAGCTGTTCCCAAAAGCGAACAAATTAGTTCGAGGGGTTAAATAATTAATAATATTCTGCGTCACTTACTTGTAAAAAAAGGAAACACCTTTAAAATAAGCATAGGTCATATTGTAAGTATCTGTCACAAAATGAACATAAAAAGTTAAAAATACGCGAAGCTTAATTCATAATATCGAACCAAAATACGCAATAAGTAATAAACAACGTCTAGTGAATCTAGTCGGCCTATAATTTTTTTAACACTATTTTCAAAATGTTCCGCAATAAACACGCAACATTTTCCATAAAACATAAAATAATAGTTTCGCAATTGACAGCTGTCAACTGCCAGACAAACTAACGAAAATTTGATCAAAAACAAAACAATCCTTTTTACCAAACCGAATCTTAGAGTATATATAAGGACCACCTGCACGGAATCTGTATGATAAAAAATATCGTGTAAAGTGGCCATGAGAGCATTACATCTCAGTTTATTTAAATGAACCTATACTAATTCCATTTCGGTTGGATTAGTTTAGGTTAGGGTAGGTTGTGCTAGGAATGACTGGGCAAGGTTTAGTCAAGAATATCGCCGGACTCTGGGTTTTGTCGTTCTTTGGTATTAGAATAAAATTCAACGTAACAATTTTTGCAATCTATACGATTTACTGAAAATAGATTATAAATATGCGTATTTCTTCTTCAGCAATGCTTTGTGGCAATTGGAGTGATGGTGAGGTATTGCACAAATCTCTATAATATATTGAAGGAGGAAGGATGTGCAGAATCTGACAAAAAAAGCGTGGCCCTAGGACGAGCAGTAAAATAAATCTGTTTTTGGGTGGTAATAAAATGAATGAATATAAGTTATCGTAAAATTAATGTTTTAAGCCGAATAAGAAAGGCATGTCAAAGCGTGTGTGAAAAGTGAAAATGCATTCTAATTTTCATGATTTAGCATTAAGCTTTTGCTGTTTCCGAGGATAATTAATCTTTACGTATAATTTATGAGAAAACGTTTGTTATATCGAGATTCATTAAAAAATACACGTTTATCCCAGTTTCTTATCGAACTAATGAACAACTTCTTAAAGCTTTAGCATTGTTTAAAAAATAATTCAAAGGTCAGTAAAATGTACATTGATATCGTGTTACAAAACTTGATTTTGCCCTACAAATGCACCTAAAGCTCTAGAAGGCTTTCATCATTCAAGATCGTGTACAAATTTATCAGGCAGGTATCCAACTGTTTACGTAGAGGGGGTGACCAGCGACCAGTGCAGGCGACAATCTTCTGGAACGCCAATACAAACAAGTTACCTTATATTCTATATTGCTTAATTAAGTTACCCGAGAAGCATGACTTATGGTAAGCAGATTAACCAAGTTTCGGTATTCACCTTTGAAACAGAATTAAATCACTTTATGTAAGTTTGTTTGCAGTGGTGCAATGTTTTTTAAAAGGGATTATTTGAAATAGTTAAATACGTTACGAAAAATTTAATAATTTTTAAAAGTTGATGATCTGTGTGGTAGGAGGTAAATCTCTTAGCTCTGGCATCATATTTGAGGGTTCAAACCCCAGAGAACTTAAATATGAAAAGATATTTTATAACCTCGTTTCAGAGTGGAAGACACTCTCAGTGTTGTATTAATGAGATACCACTACGGAGAATCTAAACTCCTGCTTGTTTACTGTTTTAAGATTAGATCTGTAAAATCAACTACCATCACTTTTCCATCGCATTACAGGCCGCTCTCATTTACTCTCCGCTTTTACGAATATTTCTCAGAAAATACTGGTAGTTGAAAAAAAAGTTTGCCAAAGAACTACATCAAACTAGTTTTCATCTGTCTAATAATGTATATGCTTTAGCCTAGTTAAACTGAATTTATTTTTTACTATTAATAAGAGATCTTCCATTTTACTTCATAAACAATTGAATTAACAACAAAAGCTTTGAAAGAAACTACTAAAACTAGCGTTATACAAGTTTTCCCTCTGTTAAATCTCGTTAATTAAAAGTTTCTACTAAGCCACGAGGCCGCATTTATTAACCATGAAAATGAGTATTAATTTATACTTTTATAAGTGAAAAATGATATAAGAAAAATATTCAAAATGCCGTTGTGAATCGACTTTCATGAAAAACTCAACGCTAAAATCGCAAAATTTTGGTTATATTTGGATTTAATAATATTTCGATACCCAAATCGAACATTTTTCATTGATTGACAGAAACGCCAAAATTTTTTTAATTTTTTCATGAATTTCGTTGTATATGGAATTATGTGGAAATGTGAAGAATTATTGGTTGGTAATTTCATTCAAGTAACGTACAATTTTAATGATACCGCGTTTTGGCGTTAAAAAGGTCGAGTACGTTCTATTCCTGGTGGAATTGCTATTTATGGCAAATTTTTGCTACTGCTTTTAGCAAAAGTGCCCATTTTGTTAAAAAAAAACTACCTACTCTGATTTTATTCGTCTGGGATATTAAAATGGTTATATTATTAAAGTTGTTTGAAAGCATTTTTTGTGTAAAGAGTTATTACAATTTTTATTAGAAGTTGAAACGTTACCAGGGTTGGAATGTTTCATTCTCCATATTTAAAAAATGATCATAACGACGATCAGCCGTCAGTGCCATTTATAATTTTTGTTGTTTAAATGGTGTGGACTGGAAAAATATAGCATTTAAAAAGATATTCATTTGAAATTTTTGAAAATTAACGGCATTAAATTCCGATTCCCGGCATGTTTAAGTTTGAAGGTTTTGAAATTAATGGACAATAGTTAATTTTTCTCTCCTGTAAAACTATTTATGTGACGGAGATGTGAATTGTACTAGAAAATGCCACATGCCACAATCAAGTGCAACAAATACTTGAGTCGGGCCATGTCGAGAGTCAGAATAACATATGAGGTATGAATGTAAAGTAAGGGCTGTGCCAAGACGTGTTTCTGTGTTTCTATGGCGGTCTATTGTGTCTAGTATTTAAAAAAAATTATTTTTAGCATTTATTCCGGTATGTGGGGGGGGGGGGGGGGGGGTTATGTAGTCCCACAGATTCCATACAGAATATACATATTTATGTACATTTTTGATTATATTATAGAGACAAACACAAACGAAATAAAAAATAAGTACCTCCAAATATGTGAAGATAAAGTCTTTAGGAAGTTGTGGCTTATTAAGAGAGGCCAGCATCTTCGATATATGCTGAGACTGGACCGAGCCTTTTTGTATTTATTCCTCCTTATTTATATATTTATCCTTTTAATTTATTTTTCCTTTCTCTCATTCCAGTCACACTGGATCTTACAGGAAGCATAGGGGCTGCATAACCGGAAACTCGCCCACCCAGGAGCATGCTGGAAGCGCTGCAGTATCTGAGGAGGCCGTACTTCATGCAAAAGGCGTTATTGTATTGGAGACGAAGTCTTTGCACACTGCTTTTTTGTAGTTTGCCCAAAGTACGCGCGTGTCAAACGTTGCGTAGAAGGCGAGGAAGGGCGCCCTTTTCACAGCTTTACTGCAAATCTCCGTTAAGGGGATCTTACCGCAATCGCAGCATATTTGCAGGTTTTTAATGCAGTTTTTAGAAAATTTCTATATTGTTTATTAAAAAATAATATTATGTTTTGAACAAATAAATTATTCTTCTAAATGGTGAAACAACAAATCGTGTTAAAATGTTTAAAATAATTGCGTAAAAAAATATTTACGGAACCTCTAAAAATAGCTTAAAGTTCGATTATATCCTTTAATTCTAAATACAGGAGAGTTATAAAAATATACATTATCACCAGATCGATGTTTTCTAAACGGCTGATAATAAAATTATTTTAAAAAGCATAAAAACAATGCTTATAGAAATAAAAAACCGTTTTTCTATATTACGATATCCTCCCGCCATAATATAAAGCAGGAGACAAGTTGTTTCCCATTAGTATATGAGATGCGTTCACGGTGGAAGGACGTCGAATTTTGCAAGAAATAAATACGTAAATGTGGTGGCACTTGAGAAAAGGGGTCACACTAAAGGCTAGTCATTATGTTATCGTGTATTATTTCAGAACCAAGTTGACTTTTTTACTCGAAATTCCATTTCTCAGCCGTTTGCTACAACCAGCGGCATATAATGTTTTAGAGTGCCCCTTCACCAGAATCATATTCCTAGTTTTATTTATTTACGCCCTAATTGGCTTATATATAAATTTCTAATTATAGTTATTTCAGTTGTAATAATGGTATATCGAATAAATTATGGTAAAATAAAACGATTTATAAAGTTATAAAAAGCAACAAAATTGTAAAATAGGTTTGCAAACAAACAAAAAGAAGTCGACACACTCCTAAAAATTAAATATTAACAAAAAAAATTGTTGAAACCCATTTTATACATAACATGGGAAAATAAAATAAACAATAAAAAAATGTGTGCGTGGAATCCACGCGCGACGTGAAACTTCTTGTTTATTTTTAAAATTCGATTTATGCGAAATATATGTATTTTTATGAATTCATTCCGAATAGGTATCTGAATTAAGGCTGACCGCGACGAGATTCTGCGGCGAAAAATTCGATTTACGTGAAATATATCGTATTTTTTATGAATTTATTCCGAGTATTTTTTATTTATTTAATTTAATTAGGACCAGTCGCGAAAATTTGATTTACGCAATATATATCGTAGTTTTACGAATTTATTCCGAATAGGTATCTTCATTAAGGCCGGCCGCGACGGGTACGGCCGCGAAAATTCGGTTTACGCGAAATATATCGTATTTTTACGAATTTACTTCCAATATTTAAATTTGAAGAGCCGGTCGAGGAGGTTATAAGTCGCAAAATTTTGATTTACATCGCAGAAAAATGCGATGTTTTTACGAATTTATTTCGAATATCTGTATTTAGTGGGCCGGTCGCGACGGGATTTGGTCGTGAAACTTCGGTTTATGCGAAATTTATCGTATTTTTACGAATTTACTTCGAGTATCTGAATTCAAATAGTCAGCTGCATCGGAAATAGACTGCAAAATTTCGATTTACGCGGTAATATATCACATTTTTATGAGTTTAAAGGGATGGCCGCGACGGTAATCGCCAGCGAAATTTTGATTTACTCGTAATATATCGTATTTTTGTGAATTTAGTTCGAATAGAGGGCCGCCCGCGGCGGTATACGGCTGCGAAAATTCGACTTACCCACGGAATAAGTCGTATTATTACGAATCAATTCCAAAGAACCTACCCGAATTGGAATTTGCGGCCGAGAAATTCAATTTTCGGCGCTTGTTTTTTTTTCATAAAATTTTTAATTACGTGGGAATTCGTTATTTTGAAATTTTATTTTTGATGACCCCTTGGATTTCGAGTTCTACTGTAATAAGATTATTTTTAGTATTCCTAACTGATATAATAATAATTTATGGCGTTTATACAGGGTGTCCGGGGATAAAGTGCATTAACTTCGGGAGGTAATTCTACATGATGGTAGGAGTAAAAAAGATTAAGAACTTTTTCCGAAATTCCCATACAAAAAGACGTACCTACTAAAAATCCTTAGTTGAGGTAAGGTCTTACTTACTGAGAGCCTGCCTAGCACGATTGTGGCCAAATTTATGGTTGTGATTGGTCCGTATCGTAACAGTGGAAAGTAATAAAGCTGGCCGCACACGCAGGTCGTATTTTAGCTTTTTACTACAAAACTACCCCTAATCGTAGTATTTATCTTTTTTTCTTATAATATCGTGGAGAATCAACTTCAGAAGTAGATGCACTTGCACGGGGTGGTACAATCGTATCGTATCGTATCGTATGATCCTTATACTAATAATAATGTAACTAATTTCTACTAAGTAAAAAAAGTAAAACAAAAAAAAACTAAGTAAAAAAACTCCCATTAATTAAGAAATGTATTGCCATGGCCAATCAGAACTCAAGAAATTAAAACCAAAATTTTGTATTTTTACATAATTCTACCCCATACATACATATTACCCTTTAGCAATGTAGGGTAATTATTGTATTAATTACCAAACACTGTGTACATAAAAACCGTTCACTCTCACATTAGCGTTGATTTGTACACACACAGTTATAATATATGTGGCTTGACGTATTTCAGCCTATTGCTCGCCATATATTCCAATAAGGAATGTACGGCGAGCGATATGCCGAAATACCCCACGCCACGTATATTGTAGCTATGTGTGTGTACACAGCTTAAAGACAATGAATTCTCACACATACTTGCAAACCGTGCACCTGCCACATGAAGTTCGTGCTAACGGTTTCGGAATTGGAACGCATACGCAAGTGAAATGTTATATTTTAAGTGTCTGGAACAAAATGGCAGTTGAAAAAATACAGTTTGTCAAATTTACACCAAAAAAGAGAATTTTCGAGTACTTACTGTTTTTGTAGCTTCCTGAGATTATTGCAGTGCTTCAAGTGATTGGGTATTCTATTTTTAGAGCCATTAACAAAGCTTTTTGATGGCATTTTTTAAATACATACGCTAACAAACAAGGAGCGTATAGTTTTGTTACTTGCCGACGGGAGATTCTAGCCCGGAATGAATGACGAGCTGTGAAATGTGTTAGAATTTGGTAAAAAAGGAAGTATTTATTTAATTGTTAAATCCACAGATACCATAACGAAAATAAGAGGTCGTACTTTTATAGATGTATGTATTATGTATATATTTTAAATTAAAAATATTGTATAAAATCATTATTAATGCGATAATCATATACTGAAGTTTTAAAAGCGGGTTGTATGGTGTATCAATGTTTTTATTTTTCATGGTCGAATGCCTACATCAATTACAAAAAAAAATAAGCAGATTGAAAAGTAAAAGTCCATTATTTGGTAACAAAAAATATCAAGACTGAGAATGACACACGAAAGGTAGTATTAAGCCGTTTTAGAGAGCCGTTTTTCAGCAAATTACAATTCTGCCCCTATAATATGCTCTTAAACGTTTCATGTTCAAACCTTACTCAAGGGCACTATCTAGTCTATATTTCTTAGCTGCTCTAGCTGACAAGCGCGTAGCGGCCGCGGCGTGTTCCCCGTTCCAACTTACCCACTCCATTCCTCCCCACCCCGAAATATTATTTCGGTTTGCGTAAATTACCCCTTAAGCATGTTCACTTTTACGCTGAGAGCTCGTCTTTGCCTTTTAATTTCGATATCATCCATAAAATTACTGGTGATTGTATGTGCAATATATTTAGTTCCTTTATTCACTCCAGGATTACACCGTTCATTGTAGCAAGTGAAATACTTTTCGGGCGCTGACCGTATCTTAGGATCAATAGAGCCATTTTAATGGGGTCATAGAGCATGTGTGTTTCTTCAAAAAACTCTTCGCACATTTTGTGCAGAATGCATAGTTCCTCAATAGATGGTGCTATCAGTGTCATGCCGCCCGCTTAATCGTATTGTTCAGACACTGTACTCTTCATAGCAGCCTACTCCAGCGTTGTTCAGACTTTTGGTAAGTTCGTTCATGAAGATTGAAAAATATCGGTGATATACATTTCCCGTCTGACGCCACTCTTTAGGAGAAAAGCTTCTGAAAGACCATCTTTCCACCTAGTAAGGTGGAATGATGGTCTTTTTCTACCTTTCTACCTTTTTCTATCTGAGTGTTGGTTAATTAGTTAATCAGATTTTTAGTTTCTGTTATACTCTGTGCTATGATTATAAAACTCTTTTATCGACATTGATGGGCGTACGTAAAGAATATATCGTTTTTATAACGTTAAAGAATATCTGAACAAGTAATTATCACAAATTAACAGAGTTTTCAATGAAAAGTTTTGATCACAAAGTCATTACATACAAAAATAAGTTTGCTTACCCTTGTTAGGCTCCCCTTGATCGTCCCTCAGGAGGATATGGTCTCCATCTTCTCTCCTCCACAGGATCCTGGGAGCTGGTCTGCCCTGGGCCTTGCAGACCAAGGGAGACTCCGCACCCTCGTCCACTTCTACATCCCCTGAAGAGTCTGCATCCACTATGTCTGGTGGAACTGAAAATAAATGAAAAATTAAAATATTTAACAAATCTACCTGCAAAACAAAATTATTCTGACTATAATACATCTGTTTTCAAATGTCTTTTAAAACTTACAAAAATGTGTATTTGTGGTTCTCAGAGGTTTGAACTTTCCTACCCAGTGATCGGAATCAACCGCGTTACCTAATTTTTATATTTTCAAATGTCTTTTAAAACTTAAAAAAAAAAAAAAATGGCTTTGGTTTGATCCTTCTCACCGAGTGATCGGAATCTACCAACCGGGTAACCGGTGCGCAAATAAATTTTATTTGATTAATTTGTGTTATTTCACAATTAATTCATTTAAAATAATGTATAGATTATTTGCGGCACGTTCCAGAGTGGAAGATACTATCAGTATCGCCCTGGTGTAAGACCACCATTCAGAATTGAAACGTTGCTTGAAAATGGCTTTAGCCGTGTTTGGTGACCAGATCACCAGATCTGAATAGCCAGTTACTTCCCAACCTTCCTCTTCCCCACATCCTTCCCCTCCCCACCACCTTAAGCCTCACAACATACCCCAATTGGGGATGCCATAGTCTTACTGGCTCCAGACGGGAGCAGTTGAGATTCTTGTGCGGTATTCACTGTAAAAAAAAAAAAAAAAACCGGGCGAAATCCCGGTTTGGTGAGACCGACATTTATTTCACATATAAATGTGATTTTGTGCGTGGTTTTTGGTTGTTTTTTTGGTTTTTGCAAAGTGATCCATGGATACCTAATTTAACATAACAAAACCCATTTTTATCACTTTTCAAAAATTGCTCTGTTTTGTCACTGTTGGTTTTGGTCCGGTTTTCCTTAATAACACCAGCTTGGTGTTTTAAAAATGAGACAAAAACGTAAGTCAATTTGAGTGCTCTACTACTTTTTCTATGATAAGACTCTCGATTAGTAAATCGAAAGTCGCGTATTTAAATTGCGGCGTTCGCAAGTATTTGATTAGTTTGTGTTATTTCATAATATACTCATTTAAAATAGTACAAATATATTTGCGGCACGTTCCAGAGTGGAAAATACTCTTAGTATCGTCCTGGTCTAAGATCACCATTTAAAATTAAACTTTGCTTGATATGGCTTTTGCCTTGTTAGGTGACCAGATCTGAACAGCCAGTTACTTCCCCACCTTCCTCTAAAAAATCTCTTTCCTTTCCCCAATTCCTTCAGCCTCACAACATTCAGAGATCGAGACTCACTGGGCAGACTTTTGGAGCAGTTGGGACTCTTATTCAGTTTCGTAACATTTCTGAATGAACAATACCGATTTCAAAAGCAATAATAATCTCAACAGTAAAGCAGAAAATCATAAACTAAAGTTTATCTCAAATCGTGACACGAGACTTCCAGAGCTGTTCTTTGTTTATCCGTCTAAAACGAACTATTTCATTAACTCCACAATCCAAAGACTACTAGGCTTGGAAATAAATTCAGTTCGGTTGATATTATCGTTTATTCTTTACCTAAATTTATATCAGAAATTTCTAAAATTCTGATGTAAATTTTATTATTATTCTTCTAATACCTATTGTTTTCGTTGTTATTTCTTTTTAATTCTGCTTCCTTTCTATTAGTGTGTAGGAAGAGAAATAATACTTTTAAATAATTGGTAATTTATTGTTTCTATTTCTATTATAATTATGTTACACGACTGATGTAAATGCTCCAAGGGCGTAAAAAAATAAATAAATCTCATGGAAACCTCCGAAAGCTGAGTTCTGGCGCCAAGGAATTCGTGAAGCTTTTTCTAACAAAAATCTCTATATATTAATCGTTATAGAAATTTTGTTTATTCTATAGATTTCAATTGTTTATGGAAATGTTGATTTATATAATATCTACTTAGAAAAGTTGCAAACTTGAACGAAGCCGGTTATCATTTCATTGTACGTTAGGATCGACAAATAAACTTTACAACATCAGCCTTATCATTATTATTATAATTTTAAAGTGAGTGTTCTGTTCGCAATCTGATTTCCTTCTAATAAACAATATCACTTCAGAAACAAAATGATAACAATGGCGGGCATAAACGCATTCCTTGAATGACACTTTCTTTCAAGATTCCAAAATATAATTAAACATTTTGAGGAAAACTTTAAGGCTTTGTCATTTACATAACTAAACTGGAGCGAGAGAATCCTCAAAGCCGAGAGAAGTGCCAGACGGTCGCGTATCTCAAAAGTGTCAGCGGGGTATATCTTGATTTGGGGACTCCATTGTGCTGCAATTTCTGCAACCACTGAAATAGCATTTCTAGTTTGGAAGCGAATTATGCAATGGAGTCATCGCAATTCTATTCATGAACGATGCTCATTCAAATCGAGGCAATCTTGTTTGAGCTTGGTGAGATATCCGGGACTTTGAAGTTGTGCGGGGAAGAACGCATTATTGCACGTGAAATCAAACTTTATTGTACTAATATGGTTTTGGCCTATAAGTTAATGTGGTTTGATTGCTTTTATCGTATGACGTTAACAATTAAAAAACAAAGTGTATAATAAGATAAAAACGTCATTTTTAAAAATTCGCCGGAAATCAAAGTGTTGTCATATGAATTAAAAAAAAATCAGTGTGTAATTTTACAAAATTAATAAAACATAATCGGAGACGGGACATTTTCATGTAGTGATGTCAAGAGCTCAAATAATGGATTCATTTATTTAAAAATAAAGAAAACTATACATTTCTAAAAATTTTTACTAACGTTTTCGTAATCTTAGTAAAAAAAATCTATCCACACGATTTTTTCTAAGTCGTTAAGAAATCCATGCAAGTGGCCTATTCGGTCACTTTTAACTGTATCAAACTTCGACTAAGAACTACCAACAGTATCTTCATTTTCTTAACGCACATATTATTGGCTGCTATCTTTATATATCAATCATATATAAAGATAGCAGCCAATAATATTTGCGTTAAGAAAATGAAGATAGTGTTGGTAGTTCTTAGTCGAAGTATGATACAGTTAAAAGTGACCGAATTGGAAATGGGTTCCATAGCTCAATCGGTAGAGCACTTGCCATGTAAGCACAGGACCTGGGTTCGAGTCCCAGCGGAACCAATATCTTTTTCTGATTATTCTGTCTCCAGATTTTGATTGAGTTTTGCTAATATTGTCTTCATTTAATTAAATGTTTGTATGATTTATTTGATTTTTTGTTTTTAACCTCTTTAATTTTTCTCTTTTCATAAAAAAAAAACATAATTTTCAGAAAAATCTAATCATGTATTTAATAATCGTATTCATGTTAACTCATTTGTCTTGTTTATTTACTATAACTTAAGCATTTGAACACAGGTGGTACATAAAAAAAAAAAAAAAAACAATTAAAAGAAGTTTCGAAAAATGTGACATCACCGGAAAAGTCATGAAATAACGTTTAATAAATAATGTATAAAAAGACATTGTGTATATAAAAAAAATATTTTTATCGCATACGAGTATTACTTTTCAGCCTACCATCATACTTTTACATTTTTTTGTTTTTTTTTTTTGTTTAAACATTATGTAATTTGTGTACAGTTTTACAGTGATTCGACTACCACGCTAGCTAGGCACATGCCCGTATTATGGTAGTCGAATTATGAATATATAATTATATAAATGTAAGAATTGTTATTGGTTAATACATAGTTTAGTTAGGTACAATATTTTTGTATAACAACGAATTCTTTAAGTGATTTCGCAATTAAGTAGATAGTATAAGCAATAAACCATTCTTATTGTTGGCTGCTTTTTCGCTTAAATGAAATAGGTACATAAATACATGATAGATAGATAAATAAATGAATAACTCTTCTTGTGGAGATGTTGAAAATAGTTCATCCGAATATAAATATTAATATGATCATTATCAAAAGGTTTTTTTGTTTTTTTTTGTTTTTTTAATTTGAATGTAAAATAAAATAAAATTAAATTAAAAATAATAATAATAAAACAAATTAACTTAATTTGTTGACTTCAGGCATTCTTTAAAATAGTTCCTCCCCTTTGTAAATAACCAATCCTGTACATTTATGATATAAAGCTTGTCAGTTTTCGATTTCCTTGTATCAATATTCAGTAAGTTAAACATTTTGGGGGCATTATAGGAGAACTGTCGCTGTGCAAAATTGTTTTAGTTGTAGGAATTATGCATTTTAGGTGTGAAGAGTACAGAGTGTGAATTTTTTTTGTGTTTTTTCCATCAAATCATTTTTCCATAAGAATATGAGAATTGTCTTTATATATAGTTGTCGGATGTCTAACACTGTGAGTTTTTTTAAAAAGTGGCTCTGATGGGTGTGATGAGTTACATTTGAATATTATTATTAGCAGAAGTTTTTGAATTAAGACCATGGGATAAAGAATTGACATTGCACACCCTCCCCATCCCACAATACCATATGTAGCAATTGATTGGAAAAGTGCAAAGTAAACACATCTCAGTGTTTGTAGGTTAAGAATAGATCTGAGAGAGTAGAAAATGTAGCATAATTTGACTTAAGTTTTGTGATTATAAATCACTATATTTTAAACGCTTATAAAAAATGTTTTTTAAATGGATGTAGAAATAATGGGAAGAAATAAAGAATAAAAAATAAATTTAATTAAACCTGTCATGGATACTGGATGTCAACTGATCGTCGCCCGAGTTCTTAATTGTCCAAACGACCATTTTAGTTTTTGTTCAATCTTCACTTTTAAATTAAAAATAAAGTATACAAAATGCTAGTTAAACACTTAACTAAGAATGATTTATACTAATGAGACCTTTACCTTTAAGTAAATAGCTTTATATGAAACACTATCATAATGTTTCATTGAAATAATGAAAGAAAACCTTCTCCTCCTGTACAATTTTCAAATGGTCGTTAGGACAATTAAGAACAGTTTATGAATTGATTATAATTCCACGAATTCCATCAGTAATCGAAAAGTTCATTAAATATTATGTGTTCTCAAAATCGCCGAATTTCGGAAATAGGTCTTTTAAACCAAATATGTCTGCTGAAGTTCCGGGAAGCATTCAATGATTGGAAGTACAACTATTTCAAATTAAACTCGTCAGTCATATGGAAAATTTATAATTTGACCCTGTAAATAGGCGAATACACGTGTAGACTAATACGCGTCGAATCGGAGATTAGTTTGCCTTCTGTTTTCCGAAATTCAGGACATAATACATATTGGAATAGCAATTCTGAGTAGGATCGAAATGGAATGGAATCAAAGAAATCATTTAAAAAAAAAAACCTTTTGATTTACACGTTAGATTTACTTTTGTTAATATTCATTCACTATTTGTTTAATCAAAATTATCCAAATTTTTAGAAATCCATGATTCCTTCATCATGATAAAATTAAAACATAATTCTGATTTTATCCTGACAAAGGAACCAAATCATTGGTTTCAAAATATGTTGATAATTTTGTTGATTAAATATGTGGTGAATACATAGTGATTTCTTTTTATTTAATTTATAAAAAAATTTGACTCTCGTAATCGTTAATTGTTATTTTCGTTGTGTTTCTTCTTCGGCAATTTAATTTAAAACAACCGTTAATTATAAAATATTACAAAGATATCTGTGTAATTCTACTCCTATCCTACTGCTCATTGTTTATTTGGTCAATTTAAATGTAACACTTCACTGAAAATTTAAGCATTTCGAAACGATAATTAGGTATATTATTCTGTGTAGATTGAACAGTAAATGATTTGAAGTAGGATTCTATCAGAGAAAGATACTCTCAGTTTCACTTTGATGAAATAACACCACTCCGAATTGAAACGTTGCTTGTATTGGCAGCCGTATTTGGCGTCAATATTTGAATAGCTATTTACTTCCTCCTCAACTTTTTCCCATCTCCTTCCACTCCCGATTATCTTCAGTCTCACAATACGCCCTAATAATTGGGAATTACATAGTTTCACTGGTTCCAGACGGCAGTTGGGACTCTTGTGCAGTTTTCACATTAACAAAATGTAAAGAGAGAAATCTGTTTTGCAATGGATTTTAAAAGTTGTTTACAGTTCAAATCAGTAATACGTTAAAAAGTTTACAATAATTCTGTCGGGGAGAAGGTACATGGATGCACGAAATCTAAAGACGCGTGCACGCTTAATTGTTTACAAAAATAATATCGCTGGTGTCCGTGAGACCGGGGTTAAGAGTTAATGGTCAATGAAAATCGCATTAGGCAACCCAGAAGTTTAGAGTTAAGAAAAGCCAACAAAATGAATGGTGAAATCAGTAAAATTTAAAAACCAAATATACCTAAACCAAAGTCCGATATTAATCAGCAAATTAATCGGCGATACTATCGACAAAGAGAACTCCCTTTCCAATCCTGTACCTACATCATTCATTGAAACTCATCCTATTTTTTCTAACTCACTGTAAAGCGTAGATAATATTTGGTCGATGTATAGCTACATCACACCTTGTAATAGAATTTGCTAGAGTATTATAACTGACCTGAAGAAGCTACGATGTTAGCAAAACTTGGTCGGCAATACTTGTGGTATTAAGATGTAATTGAAAGATGAATACAATAAATTCAATGAATGTGAATTTAAATGAAAATAATTGCAAGCTTAATTTAATTGTGGCTTAATTTAAGTCATAATATGGTGAGTTTTTTTTTTATTAAATTTTACTAATTTGTTAACCATTGAAAATAATTCTTACATAATACGTCGTCCGATATGACAAAGGTACCAAAATTTTAATTTTTTTAATATGTTTTACTGCGCTGAAAGTGTAAGATTCAGCATTTTCACTCTTAGAATTGCCAAACTTTGTTGATCTGTGTTAAACTTTGAATCAAGTTATTCAATATGAGCGCACAGAGGGAACTGGCGTCTAGCAAAAGCATACTGTGCATCGGGTGGTGACGTGAACAACTGCTGCACTGTGCACTGTGCACTGGTGGTACAACTCTGCGTTGGAAGCTCACTGTGCAATTAAATCACACTGACAAGCTTTTATTTAAGCCTAGCGAAGCTGACTTATACTGAAAACAGTCATTTAAGTAACTTTTGGTAATGTAATAAAGTATTATTCGTATTCGTTAATACATCGCAAACATGCTAATTATTATTATTAGATATTATTTATAATCTAACATAATCTAACCAAGCGTAATAAATATAACCTCACCTAAAATAGTAACCAGAATCTTATTAGAAATAATATATATATATAATAAAAATAATAAAACATTTTTAATTAAGTGAAGACAATATTAGCGAAACCCAATCGAAAATCTGGATACAGAAAAAGATATTGGAACCTCTGGGGCTCGAACCCAGGACCTTCGGCTTTTCGGTCCGCTGCGCTACCAACTGCGCTAAGATGTACCTATCCAATTCGGACATTTTTAACCGGACCATAGAACAACCAACATTTTATAAATTTTTATTAACGCATATTTTATTGGCTGCTATCGTTATATATGATTGCAAGATCCAATCCCGAACTAAATGCTATCTAGAAAGTGTCTGGGTAATTTTGTTATCTGTTTTATTTATAAGACATGCGACATCTCTTAATTTTTATGCAAGAGTAGCATGGTTGCGCAGCTGCCCGGAAAGCCGAAGGTCCTGTTTACATGTTTCCAATAAATAGCCCGATTGTAATTTTTAGCTAATTTAAATTATTACAGAGTATAATTGTTATGTACATATCATTGTACCGTTTATTGGCCTTTTACCTGGGCTACAATTCTCCGGAAAGAAGTGTGAAAATAGATGAAGCAAGGAGTGCCAAGACTTTTCATATTTCTGTCTAGCCCTGCGACTATACATATAAGTCGATGGTTACTTGATAGATGACTGAAATGATAAGAATACTAACATGGTTGCATAAAACCGAATCAGAAATAATTCCTCGTGTGATTCAAGTAAAAGATTAACGTTTATTATTTATTTTATCATTTCCAAATTGGGAAATAAGAAAAACACCGAACAAACTTGTAACCGTTTTGTGGAGGAAAAGTTAACCGCCGTCGTAACAGAGAGAAATCTTCATTTATGAAGAAGTCTTTCATTTCGCATTAGAGTTCCCCGTTAACAACACACCTGACTTGAGATATTGCGCCAGAAATTACTCCCAAAGGTAGGGGTGGTACTTATTCGAGGAACATTTATTTACCGGTTAGTGTTAACACCGGTTTCCTATGGCGAATAAAAGATAATCCTATAAAGCAATATTTTTACTGGGTTACTAGCACTACGGTTATTTTTCTTTCAATCTCATCCATTCCATTCTTGGACGAAATTTACATAAGTATATAAATTTTGTATTATTGGAATTCTGGTCCTTATGGATGTCTTTTTTAATCTGGCACTTAAGTGGAACGTTTGCGCGGCCCGTTTCTGTACATTCAAATCTTAATTTTGGATTTGAGATGAAAACGCCAAACCAAACTGAAAAATTATTTTTGTAATCAAAAGGTATATCAAATATCTAGTACGGATGTGAGCTATTTTATATATTTTTTGCTTTACAATTAAAGATATAGGCCATTAAAGACTTTAGGTGTTTCATGACTTTAGAGGCAACTTGGGCAATTATTTGCGAGTAAATGCAAAACATTAAAAAAAAAATTTACTATATTAATTTTTAAAATATGATGAAAATAAATAAAAATAAAACATCTTTATTCATTTTAATATATAAACGACAAACCTTTGTTCCGGCGTAATTAGATAATTTGTATTTTCAATGTACAACCAACAAAATAATTTCTTTTATTAGTTTTTTATTTTGTGCTTTATATTGCATTATA
The DNA here is from genome assembly GCA_917563855.2 of Limnephilus lunatus. Classification (NCBI taxonomy): domain Eukaryota; kingdom Metazoa; phylum Arthropoda; class Insecta; order Trichoptera; family Limnephilidae; genus Limnephilus; species Limnephilus lunatus. The sequence goes on from OU830601.1 coordinate 55,623,863, forward strand.
TTTTCGTGATTCATATAGTAAAATTATTTTTATAATGTTTTTTATTTACTCACAAATAATTGCCCAAATTGCCTCTAAAACCATGAAACACTAAAATCTTTAATGGCCCGTATCTTATAATAAAGTAACTTGTAATCTGAAAGAATATGATGTTATTTGGAAGTTACTCAACACAATTCAAGCAATCTCAATCACTGGAATTAATAAACATTACTCTTAATAAAATAAAACATGAAAATAAGGTAAGAATTTCAATTCGATATCATTTGTTTTTGAAATATTAAAGGGAATCTTAAACGGAGAGCTATGGTTATTAATATTTATTTGCATATCTCTTATAATCGTGACTTTGTAGTGGCTTACGAGACATACCGTTTTTTTTTTCATTTATACAATACTAGCCGCAACCTTAAATCCGGCATGCGTTGCTATGCCATTTTAAAAAAAAAATGTTTCTCCCTGCGTGTCCTTTCCCATTCATCCCGTTCCCCTTCCGCCTCCCCTTCCTCTCCCGCGTCCCCTTACCCCGTCCCGCAAACCCCCCTACAGAGTTCCCCTCCCCCATCTTAGGTTCCTCTCCCCTTCTCTGGTTCCCCTCCCTCCTCCCGCATTCCATAAATTCAGTCCCGGTACATTCAGTTTTCAAACAGCTCGCGTGCTACCCATTGCATTTTTTTATACAAATTTCATAATGCCAGAGTTCACCAGTAGTTTTATACAAACTTTGTCCTGTTAATAACGAACACAAAAAAAAATCCAATTTGATGCAGTCGTTCGGAAGTTATGCGTGTAAATACATTTCGGCGATTCATTTTTATTTTTACAGAAGATAGATAGATAGGTAGATTATTTTCTTCAAGGAAAAGTTATAAAAATATCTTTTTTGCTGCAGCCCTTGCCACGTACCTTGGTATTTTCCCGGACAAAATTGTTGGGCCGTTGATAATTCGGAAACTTGGTCGACAGAAGATGTAGCGAAGTTTTCACTGGCGGCAAAACGGTTAGGTGTGCGTTACACTATCATTCCGCTACAGTACAGCGATGTCTCACAGTAAATGGCACAATTAGATTGTTATCATTTGATACTGTTTGACTTCTGGCCTCTGGAAAATTAAGGGAAGGGGGGGAGGGGGAAGGGGGAATTGCAACTACTGAGTGTTCAATCCAGAAGGAAGCATTTTGTTACTGGTTGATAGGTTTGAGATATTTTTGCCGCAGAAAATGTGGAATTTTTAAATTACCTAATTGATATAAAAAAAAATTTGAAAAAAAAAAGTTTTTTTTTAAGAAGTTAGAAGGATAAACTAAGCGTTTTATTCTTATTTTGTTTCAGTACTTTCATGGCTGAGGATTGTGACCCTTCCAATTTCCATGGTGGACGAAGTACCTCTACTCTTCGCGGATCTGCGCTATGTGGAGAGCTACGGACCCCGATGTACCGGACGCTAGTGATACTTGATCACTCCGGCGCATTCGTGAATTTCCATGGTGGACGAAGTACCTCTACTCTTCGCGGATCTGCGCTATGTGGAGAGCTACGGACCCCGATGTACCGGACGCTAGTGATACTTGATCACTCCGGCGCATTCGTGAATTTCCATGGTGGACGAAGTACCTCTACTCTTCGCGGATCTGCGCTATGTGGAGAGCTACGGACCCCGATGTACCGGACGCTAGTGATACTTGATCACTCCGGCGCATTCGTGAATTTCCATGGTGGACGAAGTACCTCTACTCTTCGCGGATCTGCGCTATGTGGAGAGCTACGGACCCCGATGTACCGGACGCTAGTGATACTTGATCACTCCGGCGCATTCGTGAATTTCCATGGTGGACGAAGTACCTCTACTCTTCGCGGATCTGCGCTATGTGGAGAGCTACGGACCCCGATGTACCGGACGCTAGTGATACTTGATCACTCCGGCGCATTCGTGAATTTCCATGGTGGACGAAGTACCTCTACTCTTCGCGGATCTGCGCTATGTGGAGAGCTACGGACCCCGATGTACCGGACGCTAGTGATACTTGATCACTCCGGCGCATTCGTGAATTTCCTCTGCTTCTTCTTTTTTCCACTTTGCCAGTGACTATGAGTTTCTCCAGGTTGGATTCCTCAGCTTGACGAGCAACGTATCCAAATTATCTTATAATTATATTTCTTTTAAGTTTAGGTATATGTATGTTTTTTTTTAAATTACATTATTGTAAAACTGCATATCTCGATAAAGGAATGCCCTAGTGAGATGTGCATCTTATGTTTTCATGTATATCTTATTTTTTTCAATAAATAAATACGTTGTAGGCAGATATAGCGTATTCTGGAGGCCAAGCCATTTGAGCATTTGGCTGTCCATGGGATCCTGAGAATTTTTTTCAGGCACCACATTTTGAGATCGCCTATGGGCTTTCTTTCACCGTAAAGAAATATGGGAAAATCAACGCCCAGACTGTGTCATCTTGGCGGTTCTCGTTATGGTTTTTCACTCCATATCTTTTGTATTTTACTTTTGTGATGCAAATTCTTCTTTTCACTTCCATTTTATAACCTCTTTCGTCATTTATAGACGAGTGTAGGTATATAAAATCGTTCACCGTTTTTCAAATCTTTGAGAGCATATTAGTTAAAACATAGGTTTTTGCGCTGTCGATCACCGTTAGATTTGTTTTGGCCATGTTGATCAGTAAACCTAGATCACGGCTTTCTTCTTCTATTTAGGAGGTGGTTCATTTCTTCTTTAGAAGAGGCGATGAAGATAAGAATACATTTTAGAAAGGAATTTTTTTAGAGACGGCAAATCTATAGAAGAGGAAGGAGAGTGTTTTAAGAATATAATGAGACCCACAAGGGACTGGAAGAAAAAAACATACAGAGAATTTACGGAATCAAATACTTGAGACATATCTTACGGTAGTCGGAACAACAAAGGAACGTATGTACCAATTCTAACATCATATGTAAGATGTTAGAACGTAAATGAAGCATGAAAGAAAATACATGTTTAGATGTTAGAATGTGGATGAAGCAAACGTAAATCGTTATGTGATACTGCATTATTTCTACCTACCAGAGATAAAAAAACATGATGTTTAGATATTTAGTTTTGTAAATAAATAAAAATAACGTTCCATTGGAATTCAACCTCAATCCTTCTTTGTATAAAATTATTTATTAGTAAAATTCTACATAATTCAAATATTTAAATTTTTAATCCACTATGCACATGCATTTATTTAAAAAAGATATAAACATTTTATAATAAAACATTTATATCCCTAGCGTACAGTCTAAACAAAAGCAGCATATGATATCACATTTGTGAATTCAAAAGTGCCTTGCCAGGAACTATAAGGACTAGACATGAATCACAGGTATTCTCTACTTTACTAAACCTCCCCAACACATTAATCACGGTGACTGCCCAACTATAAACTTATAAAATTCCCACCGTAAATCTAGAGAATTTGCATTATGCAAATAATGCTAAAAAACATAAAAATGACGAAGTATTTTGACCTACATACGTTAGCTGGGCTCTGTACTCTACTTTTACAGGGAAAATAGTAAAATTAACTCTGATTTTGTTTATTTCTTACGAAACTGGTGCCTTAAATTTTAGAGGTTTATTGGGAAAGCCAATCAATAATACACCGGATACGGAAATGCAGTTTTGGGAAGCCGTAAATCTCAAATCATTGCTTCTACCGGTTATTTGTTCATATCCGGCATGTGGATATATTGTAAAACCGTATTTCTGGATATCCTTGCATAAAATTTGAACGATTTGTTTCTCCGTTTCATAGTTTTGGAACATAAATTTAATATGGGTAGTTCAAATTTAGAATATCTGACATACAAGAAATATGATAACAGATGTAGGCAACAGGCTTAAATTTCGCACTTAAAATTGGCACTCAAAATAACGAGTAATAGTGCTACGTCACTATCTCTCTCTCTTGTACTTGCCCAACATGGATCTCCCCATCTTTGCTTATTATAAGAATCGAGGGAATAGAGATGTACAACAAATTATCGAAGTCAAATGTTTTTATTATTACGCATATAACTTTTTTTTTTGTTTTTCACGGTTTTGTGCCAGCTCTCTCCAGTTTACAATCTCCAAGGTGGATATATCTTTGTTGGTGATATTATATTAAATTATCTTATATATATATATGTATATTTTTTGTTAGTGAGATTATGATGATTAAATGCTGTAAAAAACGTTATGTGTTCAGGTGATTTTTTTTTAACATTTGATACTTTTTTTTTTACATTAACTCCACACCGGAGGTTCTGAGGAAAATAATTCCTCTCAGGGCCTATTTAATCTTTCAGGATGCTGCATGGAAGGTCTTTTTAGTAAAGAAAGGAGAGGAAGTTCTGGGTAGGAAAAAGTTATGAGGGGTGGGTGAAAACCTGGGGGTTGGTGTGTCTGAAGTGACGGACGTATGAATCCATCTCTCCCACTGAGAAGCAAGGCGATGTTCCGTGAGAGATCTGCTGGAGAAGTTAAAAGATCTTCCTCAACCAGTATTTTTCGGTCCGGCCTATCACGCTGTAGATAGGCAGGCAATTTCCGCCCGGAGTCCCGGACCAACCACTTCCTATGAATCCAAGTACCCCTGCTAAGTCACCAAACGTAATACACATACCCCTCCCTCCCTCAATTGAATATTAGTGTTGGCAACAACTCATGCTCTGATGGGCAGTGACAATTTACAATGCCTATTCATAAACAAAACATTACTTTATTGTAATCAGTTTTTAAGAACCATGCATTTTTCTTTTGTAAATCTGTAATATGTGTATTTCAAATAAAAAAAAGGTAATCCGTAAGAAGATTTTCAAAGTGGTCGTTTAGTGTATATTATGCGAGAAGAAATTGAATTTTTGATAGTAAGTAATTTCTCCAAGTCCATTTTCTTTACAATATTGTTCTTGACTAAAATTCGTTCTGCATGCCCAAAGGCTGGGCATGTAGAGCGAATGAAAGAAGAAAGGAATGTAAGAAGAATATATGACGCAAATGTGAATGGTAGAAGAAGTCAGGGCCGCCTGAGGAAGACATGGCACGATCAAGTGAATCAGATACTTGCGTCAGGCCATTTCAAGAGTCAGAATAATAGACGAGTACCTATGTATGAGAAGATCTATGAATTGGAATGAGGCAAGGAGTGTGTGCCAAGACCAAATTGTTTTTCTGCCTGCCCGTGCGGGGAAAAGGCGTGTTAGTTTTGTTAGTTAGACTAAAATTATCTTGTAAAGGTTACCCTGTCTAAATCTTTCATGAATTGATATCGGTCATTATAATTCTTGTAATTCTGTAATTATCATTTATGATTCCCCAAAGACCGCCCGTTCGTTGCAAATACTAAGAAGTGATGACTGTGTACCACTACATCATTTATCAGTACAAAGGATTATCATGATAGGAGAGGACATCTAACTGCTGAGTCTTGTCAAGATGAAGTTTAGACACGCCGGAGATACGTATGTTCTACGTAACATAATAGACGCATATCGTATACACCTATTTGTGTAATACCCCGTACGTTAGCTTAGTAATTAATCCGTAACAGATGTTCAGGTACAAATAATGTTAGTGTTTAATGACGTTTGCTCTTCGGAAGGTAGCGCTAATATCGTATAATATGAAGATAGTTACTGAAATTTAAAAAAAAAATCACTGAATTGTCAATCAATCATTAGCTAGGCACAAACCATCCTAATTTATTAACCCCTTAGGCTAATTTGCTCGTTTTTTGGAACAAATCATAGGTCTAATAGAAATCGTGGTATCTCCCTTACTATCATGGTTAGAAATATGATATAAAGGTGATAGAAATAGAAAAAACAACGTTCCATACGCAAATCTAAAAGTTAACCACAAAATAATTAAATTGTACACCATTAAGTAACCAAAGTCACCGACCGTAGTTTAAAAAAAATTTTTGAAACCCCGGGAATTTTTATTAATTATTTTTACATGAAACGGCAAAGAAGTGAATTTGATGATATCGTTTATAATACGTTTGTCTAATAAAATATGCACATGTTTTTATATGTTTTCATTATCAGTAACTTAAGTTAGATAAAACGAAAGGTTTGCTATTTTTTATGTTCGCAAAAAAATATATATTCCAAAAAGTATATGTTTATTTTGCATCATAAAATTTGACAATGAATTTCTTAACCTTTCAAATATAGTTATTAGTTTTCGGATGCGTTCAGAAATATTCAATTTATTTCGAGTTTATTGCGAAGCGGAAATATTTTGATCTTCCGATAAAATAGGCCCCAGGCCTGAAGGGGAAATGGACCTTTAAACGAATAAATGAAAAACTGGTAACGGCCTTTGGAAAATGGTGTGATGAATCAATGTGAAGTTTCTGCGAAACCGACACTTAAATGCCGTCCATTAATCAATAAGATTCATGGTAATGCGAAAAAATGCATCAATTTTCAAACGTTTTGGTGTATTTTTGCAGGTGATCCGATAGTTGGCCCCGCGAAATGATATTTATCATAAAATTATAACTTTTTGTGCATTATTTTAAACCTTCAATCGACTTCAAAAATGCCTATAATAATAAGTTGGTATGGATATCAATTAGTTTTTTCTTTGATGCATTTAATTGAAAATATGTTTTATACTGTTGTTATTCAACATTAAATCCTCTCTGCACACCCCTTTCTGGGAAACTTGGTTTTATTTTGTGTAATCTAGTATTTTCCCTAAACCGACTGCATATTGTGCATTTGTATGCGGGGAGTTAACTGCAGGGGGATCAATTGTAATGGAACCATGTTTGAATGTTTTCAGAAGCACGCTGTCGTAAGGATAAGTATAAGCCGCAATGGGACTAAATGAGAATAACACAGTGCACAATGGGATCCAATTTGCCCTTAAATCCTTGGTAATACACTAATATTTATATTAGAATAAGTTAACAATAATAATCTAAACGAAAATATGAAAGAGAACGAGACACAGAAAAACAGAAAAAAGACAATGGTCGCAACTGGGACTCGAACCCAGACATATTCTCTTTCATATTTTCGTTTAGATTATTATTGTTAACTTATTCTAATATGATATGTTTCACTGATGGGAGTAACCTTCAACAAAGTTTTTCTTATAAAATTGAATATTCATTTAGACGTAAAAAAAAGTCAATTGTTCTATATAAATAAATTCGGATATATCTATCCGAGACGCTATCCAGGAAACAAACCAATTCTTAGAACGATTGTTTCCAATAAAAAGGGTAGTTGCCCGTAATATGGAAAAAATAATTAGTTGATAATAATGTTAATTCTAAAATTTGAAAATATGAGGATGACGGTTTGACAGAAGGTGGCAATGGCGAAATTGGTTAACGCGCTCGTCCCGGTTAGATGGAGAGGTCTGGGTTCGAGTCCCAGTTGCGACCATTGTCTTTTTTCTGTTTTTCTGTGTCTTCTTCTCTTTAATATTTTCGTTTAGATTATTATTGTTAACTTATTCTAGTATGATATATTTCACTGATTGGAATAACCTTCAACAAAGTTATAAAAAGAAAGTTTTTCTTATAAAATTCACTTATATTTACGTTAATTCACGACAAAATACGTAAATACGTCCAAATAATAATGCTTAAATATGATATGAAAGTATTGAAGGTTTGTGTTTTTTAAAATTTATTTTGTTTGATGTTCGTTTAAAACACATATAAATATTTAAAAAATGATAGTAGATGTTGTACTAGAAATGTGAGGAATACAAAGGCCATGCCTACGATTTATTTCCATTAACATCGAAATAAAAAAAAGAAACTTCAATGATTTCGCAATATATTTAAGAATTAATATTTCGATTGCAGTGTCATGTACTTTATATAAATATGTGGATTTCAAGGATTTAAGGACAAATTGGATCCTCCCGGATATTTTTACAAGAACCATTAATCAACAAGACCGGATCCAGACAAGGCGAAGAAACGCGGTTCTTTCGAAACTATAGGTAATAAATAATAAGAAAAATGGAATTCGCTCAGAAAAATACGGGCTAGAGTTAAGTTTCTTTGTTCCTAAAGCCACAAAGGCGTCGTTCCCGTAATGACTAAAAATGAAACAGGTCCGAATTAAGCATTTTCTTTTAGCGTGCTCAGTTGGGTTAACCCTCGGAGCTGGTATTCCCAGGGGATTAACCATTACCGAGTACAGGATGACGTGGCTAAATACAAGAGGACAAGGCTAATACTGAAACGCAGGACGATTGTCCTGGAAGAACCTTTACTTTTAAGTGGAGCGTAATAAAAACACTTTGCAGATAAAACTTCGGTTAAATGCTTAATTTTAAGTGACGCTTTGTTTCTTCTGCGGTGTACTAATAAAGTTTTTTTTAAAATGTTTTGTTATGAAGTGAAATATTTTGGATTTTTTTTTATACCTACTCACTAAATCATCTTACTCTTACTGTCACATTTATAAATGTAAAAATGGTTCTCCTTATATTTTCTTCTCTCACACATTTTTTAGTCAGATTTTGACGTACCGTTTTTGGAATCGTTCTGAAATGTAATTTACGTAAAAAATGTACCTTTTACGTTATGCCGGCAATAAAAAAATATGAAAAAATACGCTATGCCGACATGGTAAAAAGGGAATAACGTAGGCAGAAAATTCAACCTTTTTAAAGTTTTTTTTATTTTATTTAATTAACTCCACACAGAATGCCTTGAACGAAAATAATTTTCCTCAAGGCCATCTTTTTAAAGTACTGCATAGAAGGTCTTTTTGAGAAGAGGAACAAGTGAACATGCAGGAGGGTAGAAACACAGAGGACGGAAAATCGTTGCACAGCTGATCTGTTCAACTCAAGAACGTGTTGCGGAAGCACCCTATTCTCATTTGAAAAATGTCAACCGTGTACATATTAATGTTGGGTGCGTTTTTGCACGATTACGCAGCGGTGCCGAAAGGATCAATTTCAACACGCTTGTTCCTCGGAGCATCTTCCATTGTAATGCCGGTAGAACAAGGATATCATCTGACGCTTGAGCTCTAAAGACTACAATCTGCTTGTAAAGATTGAGTTATCTTTGAAACGGACCGCTTGTTTCCGCACACAGTTAAGGGTTTTTTCAGGTATATTTTTTCAGGGGCTCCGGACTAGAGGTGGCTGCCAAATTTAACAGTAGGGCTTGCTATCAACGTTATATTTTAATGTGATAGACGCATGAATTACCGCCAAATGAGGCAATATTTTCACCCACCAACCGACATAATTCGTTCCTTTATTTATTTTTGTATTAAGTGCTATCGTGACGTTTTGAAACTACGAGCATGTCCTCTCAAAAATTAAACTAAGTACTTGTTAAAATATATTGATACTCAACTTATACTTTCCTCAATTAATTTTCTTTCATTTTCCAAACCCATCCTCAACTTGAAGATTTTATATAAATTTGCACTTTACTGTAAAAAAACGCAAAATGTTTTTATTCACGCCGTAAATTTAATTCGAATTGGTTGAAAAAAGTTGCTTCAAAGATATTTCTTTGGAGCAAAATTATTAGTCCACTTATATAACCGTAAATATGCTTATGGAAAAAAAACTGGAAAGTGTATACTTGAATAAGATGTAAAGCGCGTCGGGTAATTTTACGAAAAAATCTCTATTTCGTAAAAAGTGTAGGCGGGTAGGGAAAGCCTTCGCAGTTAATATTAAAATATAGAAACCAAAAATGATGATGATGAATCACGTTTAAATTATTTTATATTGCCGGGTAACATGTTTTAGACTGGGATTACAGATTAGATTTTAGAAATCCGTTCCATTAATACTTTTTACTCTAATGAATTTTCCTACTGTAGTTTTTGAGAGTCGCCACCGAGATACAGAAAACGGGCGGCGCGTGTCGCTAATGTCTCTCAAAACTTAATTCGACCATGAATAGTTAAAAAGGCTTTCATGTTTTTTAAGGTTTTCACGTTTTTTCGGCAAGCCCCCGAGGAAGTTCTTCTTAGTTTTTAGGGTAAAAATAGACATTGAAGCACGTGTTTTAGGACCAAAAGTAAACTGGCTTTATTAAAACTCAGCGAATTGAAAGCTTTTTAGTTTCTAAACATATTATAAAGTTTAATGGTGTAATCCCTATTTAATTATTGATGATAAGAAATGTAATGAATTATGTACAAACTCGAACTACAATCCCATTCAGCGTCTAATCAGCTCTACAATACGAAAAATTGAATACAATTGTTTCAACAGTCGTAACGCAAAACCATTATTTCTTGCATATCTGTGATACATCGTAGGTACATCGTAAACTATAAAGCAGTTCGTTTTGGTGACGCAAACCCATATTTTCTTACATACCTGTGATACACCGTGGGTACATCCTAAACTATGAAGCATTTCGTTTTGGTGACTTCTGCCCTTGACCTACAATGCCAGATGTGAAGTTAAAAGAACCAGCGCCTAACCTAGATTTGTTTCCTAGTTAGTTTTTTCCAATGTAAGAGCTAAATTTTGACCTTTTGGAGGTCAATACATTATATTTAAAAATCTATCTACGTCGTAGCGAAGCCCGGTCGGCATAATGTATTAAAAAAAATAAAAGCGGTGTTTACTAAGTTATTGTTTTATTTTAAATTATAATGCCACATCACACGTATCGCCTAATATGAACAAATATAATACATCTATTTTTATTATGCATTGAATGGTTTTGACTTTCCGCTATCGAACTAGTTACACCATCTTTTCATCCAATTTCAAAAAATGCGTGTGTGTGCGCGTGTTTGCGTGAAGGCCACCAAAAGTTGACAGAATGCATTTTCTTCGATAACAAATCTATCTGGCGAATTTCGAAGATTTGCATTAAATTCATTCACAAACAAAATCGATTTTCAAATAGATACACATTTTCAAAAATTAAGAAAAATATGTATTTTCTCTTTCCAGAAAAGGAACTTTTAAAAATGATTTCAACGATAATATATTGCAAATATAGGTGAACACCTCTATTAAAAAATATAGTGCTTAACTTATATTACGTGCGTTAAGAGCGCGCAGGAGCGCCGAGAAATTTTAACGATAGGTATTTGTAAAAATTATTTCTATTTCGTTCATCTCAGCGGGGACAGCAAAAGCGCTATCGGTGTATTGGTGAACCCCAATGCGTGTGTGTGCGTGGCTGCAGGTGTTGGAAGCACGAATCGCCACGCCGCGCCCGCCAGCGACTTCGCGTTCTTATTATTTCATTTACTGTTATTCATTTATTCCAAAAATTAAGTAGGCGCCTAGGTACATATTCGTAATAAAATAGCGAGGTGTACATTATTTAATATTGTATTGTACTTAACTTTATTATTATTATTACTTACTACAAATACATGTGACTGCCTGCTCCGAGCTCATCTTCTGCACACGCACAAGTCAATGAGACTTGTGGGTGCGTGTATACAGGTTGCTGCCTGCTGCAACAGATAAGTCAATACGCGTCGCGACTTGAGCGTGCGTATTCCTATATAATAGATATCTTCTGCGCTCATAGTTCATTCATCTTGTTACTATTAGTAAAGTAAGATGCACGCTGTTTTGGTTTAGTAATATCGGGAGATTCATACCATCTTTTTTTATAAAACGGCAGCATAGGCGCAGTAGGTACATCACGTACTTTGTGATTGTATAGTGTTTTTATTTTTCGCTGGCTGCATCACTCTACTGTTTTTGACTAGCCTTTTTACTGGAAACTATTCTACGTCAAATACAGACCTTCGAATTTTGACCCTGAAACCCCCTTGAATATTGAAATCTGTTTGGTCATTTCTCACGATTTACACATATAGGACATATGGTGAGTAGATACCTACTAAACTATTCATAAATTATTCATAAACTATTATTATAAACATAAACTATTCATTCATAAAAACTCAATATTACAACACAATTTCCTTTTTTAATTAAACATATAAATATCGCTAAAAATGTTGTTGTTTTTTGGCTCTCCCTGAATAACGTAAATTCATCAGTTTTGACTGTATGCATAAAGTGCATTAGTGCAAGTCGGTACATTTGTTAACATATCTAGTAACCTATAATAAATATTATTCTACGTCTTAGGCTGCGTATACACACGCCAGCCGAACAACGGATTATGGGAAAGGAACGAAGCAAAAGCAAACTGCCCGAAACGCTGCGCCGCTTGCGGTTGCTTCGTACCTTTACCATAATTCGTGGTTCGGCTCGCGTCTCTGTCCGCAAAGAGTGGCGTGCACTGATTTTTCAGTGGGCTAGAATCCTAAGATTGAAAATACGACATTAATGATGTTGTCGAAGCTGAAAATTATTTTTTTTCCGAAATTTCAATTTTCAAATTCTGTGCACGCCACTATTCGCAAATATATACGTAGCATAAGATATGTGTATTTAGAAATTGAGTTACATAAAATCGACTACTATATTACCTACCTTCAACTCAAAAAAATTTTTCTTACAGATAAATAATGGGTAAAAGAAATGGAAACAAAGCGCGTTCGTTTTTATCTACTAGACGAAAAAAACCGATTATTAGTATCAAACGACAGATTCATGTTGCACCACGTTCGACATCTAGGTAAGTCGAAATATCGCTTTCCTGTCACTCTTACTACTGAACCTTCCTAAGGTTACCTTTACGTACGTAAAGTTTTTTTTCCCGTAAGTTGCTCACATAAGAGAGTTATGGCAAAATTACCAATGGGTATCGTTTACATTGATAATTTTGCCATAACTCTCTTACGTGAGCGACTTACGAGAAAAACCTAAAGATTTATGCTATGAGAGCCGTGTATTATGTAGCATGTATAACGGGAAAATGGGATGGACAAATTTAAATAAATAAATCATTTGCATTTACAGGGATATGGATGTCATCGATACTACTTTTGGAAACTTAACTACATCTTCACTAATGCATGAAACTTCCATGGATGAATCATTTGCTCCAAATATAGACGAAAACGCAAGTTCATCATCATCAACAACGCTTGATGATTTGGTGATAGAACCAGACCATATTGATGAAACCGATAATTTCGAAGGTCGCAGAATTGTGGATATAAAATATTTGTTTTCGGAGATATCAAATATAAAGCACGAACACACCAACTGCACATTTTCCGATTTAAAATTTATGAAGGAACGACGAAATGGTCTTCTAAGCCAGTATGTTTTCGAGTGCAAAATGTGCAAGAAAATAGAATACATTCACTCCGAAGACCCGAAACGGAAAATGTCTATAAATACTGCTGTCGTCGAAGGAGTGATGTGTACAGGAAATGGGTATTCACAATGGAATGAAATTTGTGGGGTTTTAAATATGCCAAATATGGATTGTAAGACTTACACGAACATAGAACAATGTTTAGCGCCAACAATTGAAGAATGTGCCTTAGAAGAAATGATCGCAGCTGGTGAAGAAGAAAAAAGGCTAGCCATTTTAAACGGTGACGTAGACGAGGGTGGCTATCCTTTGGTAACGGTGGTTGCAGATGGCTCCTGGGCAAAGAGGTCGTACAAAAGTGGATTTAGCTCCTCATCTGGCGCAGGGTGCATAGTTGGACTACGAACTAAAAAGGTTTTATTTCTGGGAGTGCGAAACTCATACTGCTGCATATGTGCTAGAGCTACTAAACTACACATAGTTGCTTCTGAGCACAGGTGCTTCATAAACTGGCGTGACAGTGCTAATGCCATGGAAGCCCACATTATAGCAGAAGGGTTCTCGAGAAGCATGGAAATGCATGGATTGAAATTTAACAAACTAGTTGGTGATGGCGACTCCAGCATCATGAAAAAAATAATGCAACAAATGCCATATGGTCCTAACCTTATAGTACAAAAAATAGAGTGCAAAAATCACTTACTCCGCAATTTTTGCAATAAAATGAAAGCACTTGGAAAAAAAACCAACAACGCTAAAGGCTTTGTACCAGTTCATATAAGGAAAAAGGTTGAAGCAAACGTTTTACGCATGAGAAGAGCTGTAGTTGGAGCAATAAATTACAGGAAAGAGCAAGAAAACACAGTACAAAGTGATAAAATAAAAAAATTGAAAATGGACATAAAAAATACCGCAAATCATGTGTTTGGTGATCATAAAAATTGTGCATCGTACTATTGCAAGCCGGAGAAGTATACTGATGATCCAAATTTAGTAAGCGATCTTCGAGATTGTGGAATATGGACTGATATCCAACAATTCTTATTGTCTCTAATAGCAAATGCAGAAAGTCTTATTATTGACGTGACAAATAACACTGTGGAGCAATTCAACAACGTTATCGCCAAATTTATAGGTGGAAAAAGGGTAAATTTTACTACAAGAGGATCTTACCAAGCAAGATGTTTTGGAGCAGTAACTTCGTGGAATAGTGAATTGGCAACCCATTCAAGAATACAAAAGAAAATCCAAGGCCACAGTCCCGGCAAATACACGAAGCACTTTATAGAGAGAAAACGACGTTCGAAGGAGAATAAACAAATGTGTCGAAAAAAAAAACTAAAGTATAATGAAAATACGACAGAAAAAAGAAAATAAGTTACAGGGCCCGATGAAAATTATGGTCAATTGGAATTAGAACCAGATATGCCACCTGAAATATTTGAAACGAAAAAAGAGGAATTTCTCAAAGAATTATCTTCAACCAATAAGGAAGAGCTCGAACGGAATACGGTAGGCCAAAGCAATAACAATCTGTGGGCAATTGAAAGACGTAAGCGGATAACGGCGTCTAACTTTGGAAAAATATATAAGCTTCGGCAAAAAACTTCAGTTACGGGAGTACTAAACTCTTTACTGTACTCACAATTCAAAGGAACTATGGCCACAAATTATGGAAAAGAAAATGAAAGCCTAGCAATAGAGCAATTTAAAAAAAAAACAAGTTTTCAGGTATCCGCTTGTGGGCTATTTATCGATAAAACCAAAAACTTTTTAGCGGCAAGTTCGGATGGCCTTATCGGTGAGGATTCTATAATTGAAATTAAATGCCCTTATAGTATAGCAAATATGTCACCAGAAGAGGGAATTGCACAAAAGATAATTGATTACTGTAAATTGGAAGACCATTCTTTAACATTAAAACGGAATCATAATTACTTCTACCAAGTACAAGGCCAGTTACATATTACTCGTCGTAATTATTGTTATTTTGTTGTGTGGAGTCCAAAAGGTTTGCTGTATGAAAAAATTGAGAGGGACGATGAAATCTGGCAAAAAATCGTTCCACTGTTAGAAAATTTCTACCACCAATGCCTTTTACCAGAAATAATTGACGGTCGCATACCAAGAAATTTACCGGCGAGGGAAAGGTCTGGACCATAAATTGTTTTAATTTCATTGTGTAGATGTTAAACAGTAATTTTTTTTACAATAAAGCGTTTAAAAACAAAAAATATTAGATCATTGAAGAAGATTGAAAATGTCAAGTGATGTAGGAGGTATTCCCAAAAGTGCATTTTTCTGTAATAATATAACGTATTAAAAAAGTTAAATAAAAACTAAACTAGTTATGTGTATGTACCTAATATGTAGCACAATAAACAATATGGTGCCTCTTATACATAGATTTCAATATTCATTTGTATAATATGATATTATAATAACATAATCGATTCAACAACATGTGGTAGATGCATGTACCACTGAACATACGCTGTACCAGCATTCCATCAAACGATCAGTGGTGTATGTACTTACCATCACACATTTTCTTGTAAAATATAATTTTTTTGAAAAAAAAATCTAGAACAATATATTTAGTCAAATATAAAAGTTTTTTTTTGGTTCGGTAGTTGTATCTTAAAAAAAGTGTCCTATAAAGGGATAATATTATGTTGAGTACAACCTTCAAAAGTTATCAAAAAATATTTTAATTAATTTTTGTGTTCCATATCCAACTCGGCAATACGGAACGGAATCATCTCGGGGTCTGTCTGTAACAGGTGTTTTTTTTCAATTTATTTGACGTAAACAAATTAAATTTGTCACAATAACTTTAGTAAATAAGCTCGGTAAGTATTGGCACACTCAAAATAAGTCACCAAACAGAAAAATAATTTTAAAAAAACATCGATAACTCGGGACATGACAACACTAGTGGACTAGTGTATCGATATAATTATTGAGAATGTCACATCACTTCGTTGACTGTATACGTATTCAACAAAACCCTCTCCGCCCCCCCTCACCCCCGAATACTGAGAGAAAGGGACACATGCACCTCAGCCTGATAATACCCAAATAAAATTGTCAAAATCGAGGTTTTGTAGTCCTCATTTTTCTACTCCAAAACTGAACCAATTTCCAAGATTTTTTTTACCAAATGTATTGGAAGAAAACATTCTATGTCTGTACCTTTTGCTTTTTTTAAAAATACATCGTCTAATTTGTATACTGAACGTTTGTTGATGGCGTTAAAAAAAGGCAATTTTAACAATTTTTGAAGGGTTATAACTCCTATAAAAAGTAACTTATCAAAAAAATCAAAACGTACCGACACGCTTGCGGTCAATATTCATATTATGTAAAAAAAATATTTTCTCTAGTGTCAAAATTCAGAGAGGGAAATGAGGAATACGTTTGTATGGAAAAAACACCACCCGGTTTCCTCTTAAATACTTAACTATTTACTTGTTGATTGTTGAGCTGCCTAAGTCTACAATCCCATAGGATTTAGTCCATCGGAAGACTTGGTCTGATCTGATCAATTTATCACATAGGTGAACCGGAAATACATTACCGGCTGATGTATTAATGGACAGTAAATTATCTTAAGCATGGATCCTATCACAGACCTCCTGTGTGCCGTGCCACCCGGGGACAATACACTGTACGTGTGAATTATTAGGGACCGTGCTGAAGTTTACTGTAGTACCTAGGTCTGATATATGGCTTCTGATGTGTGTGAGCATATTAGAGTAGATCTCGATGTTAATACAATAACACTAATCAATCCGAGCAATTGCTAAGTGTAATTGTAACTTATTCACATAACCTATATGCTTAGGAACGGTACCTACGAAGTTTACTAGTTTGAGCCTAAGCGTAATGAATCTATTTTAGTTGTAACATTAATCTACATCTATGTAATTAAACCAGATTTCACCAATTATACTGAGGTATCTCAAGTTTTAAATGCTTGAAGCTAAGGGACGTATCAGAGGAAATTTGAAACTCGAGGAAAGCGACCACAACCCCGCAAAGGCTTGCAGTCAATTCAAAGAGGTCAAAAACGATTCCATGACAGCTGATCCCCTGACAGTTGTTCCTCCGGTATACTTATATGCAGTCGGTATATATATAGTACTAACACAAAGTACATACATACATTTTCATTCAAATGCATCAAGGATTAAACTACTTGTCTGTATACTGTATACATACCAGCGTATGAGTTTAAAAAATCGACACTATAAATAAGTTCGTTATATCCATACCAATACAAACTGAATATTAAAGGTAATTTTAATTTTAAAAATTAAACAATAACTTTGTAAACAGCACTATTATTTTTTATACTTTATGCCGACCGGGTTTCGCTACAACCGTAGCTTCTTCAGGGCAGTACAATTCTCTACTATTGATTGTAGGTTGTGAATTGGTAAACAATCCAAAAAAAAGGGAGATCAAACGTCAGGTCACCGTCAAAAACGGCTCGAAGATATTGGGGCAGAAAAAAATGCATCACACCACGTTTATTCACGTTCAAAATATACATAGGTACATAATGTCAGCACGCAGGCTTTAGCGACCACATTATGTAACAGTTTTTAATTTGTGATGATTCTGAAACTGGCATGTGACTATAACGCGGGATAATTCGCTTGTTAGAGCAACCCACTTAGTTCGTTACACAATTCTAAAACGGCGTGGATGGATTTAGTTCTGTTATCGGTTATAAGCTCGATAGTCATCATTTATACATAAATTGCTGATATTAACTATGCTACTCAGTTTTTCATTAACGATAGGCTGAAAAATCAATTATTTGAAATCACAAACCAGATATATATGATATCTTCCTAGAACAATGAAGTCTTCTTTGTTAAACATATATGAACACAATGACTATCTGGGAGGCGGGTATGGGTGCCACCAACCCGAGAACGTTTTATCGGATAACCAACACCTCTTCCGTAGGTGGCAGCTGAGTACTAAAACTACGAAATCGAAGAATAATACACTTGCTTACCACCTTTGAGATTTCTACCATGCGTCTATATATTATATATAACGTTATTGGCCTTTATTATTACATTTTGCACCCTAAGTAAGATGCTCATTAATCATCACTCCCGAGACGAGATCATTAAAGAAACGTATAAAAATTGCTCCATGCTCTGAATTGTTACGGTTTAATAATTTACATTTGCATGAGATCGGAAAAATGATCTCGGAAGGAAGGTAGTAGGTTCCTACCTATTCAAACGAATAAAATTATCCCCATGTCGTAAAATACTGGGCGTCCCTCACCCCTATTTCATAAATATATCCCGCTGAATGGCGGAAAAATGTCACCAAGTCACAAATTTTACTACCAATCTCCTTAAATGGGAATCGAATTGGAAATATCCACAGAATGTGTTTATGATGTGCAAAAGAAATAAAAATCACACGAAGAGATAAATAAAAGTTTGGGCTTGCATTTATTTATGTTTATTGAGGGCAATATTTTACACTAGATGCCCCAGCTAGGGTCGTTTACATCCGTGGGGCTATTTGGTTTTTACTCCCCTCACCCCGTGGATTCACACTTCAACCATCCTTGAAGGGATATAATATATTACTTTGGTTTCTTCGTGTTCACCGTTCCCGGATCGCTTGCAAATCTTTTGAAATACGAATTTTACACCTCAAGGCTCTGTGCACAAGCTCTGTAACAATATTGCTAAAATTAAAATTTTTAGGTAGTTGCCTATTATCTACTAGTGATCATCCACAATTTTTTTTCGTTTTTCAAAAACAGTCCAAAACAATTACTAAAACTTTTGCTATTAAAATCACCAAGAATCACCAGTGTAGTGTACTACAGTCTAATTAAGCCCCCGCATTAGGATTTTCAACCGATTTATAACATATTTATTTCTCTTGAGTGCCTTAAATTTTTAAGTTAAAAAAATAATTTTGAATATCTTTACATTTGTGGAGCTGAAACGGTAATTATATAAAATTTCCTCCATTTAAAAAAAAATTGCTCCGAAAAAAGAAGTTTGCTCCGAAATTTATTAAGAACATATTTTGTTGTGTTGTTTACACGTTTATGGCATGAATAAATTCATAGTGTGTATTTAAATTAAACTTAGGCATTGTCGCCAAATATTTGCTTTATTTTAATAAAACAATACAGATAACCTGTAAAGACAATGAATTATTGTTCAAAAATAATAAAATGTTAAATTAACTTAATTACGAAAGATTTTTGAAATATTTATATTGAGGGATCAATAGGATTTATCGTTCCAGTTAGGAGTTCCACCGAGCCAAACCCTCTGATATGAAAATATCTGGAGTCGGTGAATATTTTTTCCCATTTGGTCTCTTGTAGATCGACGCATTGTTCTTATATTGTTTTGTATTTATTATACTTATATAGTGCACTTACATAGCGTGGATTGACTAGATAAACATTTGTGGAAAAGTGTGTGAAAGGGTTTAGTTTTTCCTGTCGGGAAGATTTAAGCCGGACATAAAATCTGGAGCACCAAGAAAAATTAGGTTACGTAAGGTTAGATTAGGTTAGGTTAGGTTCTAGAAGATATATTGTTGGAGGATGTTTTGTCCGTGGGATATTTTGTCCTTGGGATATTATGTCTAGGGAAATTTTGTCGCGGGATGAAAACCCGCGGTACCGTAAAGTATTAGCCCTGAATTCAAAACGAATAAAACTTTTAGACGCTAATATCATTTTTATTTAAAAAAAAAAACATCTTCCTCAAATAAATCACTATGAAATCGGCGTAAATTTCGTTCAAACACTCCAGTCACTTTGGGGAGTTGTAGGGCGGCCGCTTATCGGGGTCTGGGGTGGGTCGGTGATTTCTCGTGGGACGGAGGGCAGGGATGGTAGGCGAAATGCGGGGCGGGCGGTAGAGGCCGCCTTCTCTCGTGGAAGTTATTTTTTAGTCCGGACACTCCATCCGATATTCACATTTCCGGTGGCCGGAGCTTTTCACTACCGATACTAGCGAATTTATTTTTTAAGGCACTCCAACTTTAGGAATTTGTTTTGAAGTGTGGTGTTTATTATTCAAAGATATTTTCTCCACAGTGAAAATTGCAAAGTTTGTTGATATTCTCGAGCTCTCAAAATTGCGTATCACTTATTTATTTAATTTTTTTAAAAAAAAGTTATTTATTTATTGCCATTTACAGTTTTACATTTATTATTATTTACAGTTTGATAATGCCTTCAGAATGCCAAACAGCTGTCTCGTGTAATTATACACACACACCAGAACTTTTCCATTAAGAACTTGTTTTTATTAATTGCTTAATAATTATTAACATATGTATTTAATTACCATTTACAAAATAAAGTAGGTACTTCGTAGCAATTTTCTCCTAACAATCCATTATTAAATATTTTAATCTAACAATTATATTTGAAAAAAATAATATTCCTACATTATATGGGTGACCGGACAACTCAGAATTTAATCAACTCAAGACCTCTTTTTAAAAGTCATTAAAATGATGTAAAAATCTATAAAAATTGAATAAATAGAATTTAACGTTAGCTTAGGTTATGGGTTACTTTTAAATATTTTTTTAATAGCTTTTAATGACTTTTCAAAGAGGTGTTGAATTGACTTGATTCTGAGTTGGCATGGAATCCGTTATATGATATGTAGACAAAAAGCAACAAGTCTTAAAATAATTGTACATAACAGACGTATAAAAATGGTTTCTTAACAGGTTTTGCTACAAAATCACTCAAATATCACTTATACGTGGGTAAGTACTTGGAAAAAATATGGTGGTAGGTGCAAAATTTGAATTTTGAACAGTCTACAAAGACTTTAAATATAATCGCGATTTGAATATATATAAAAGATGCAGAGAAAGTTGTCAGCAGGCCCAATTATAAAGTCTCGTATGCGCACCTCCATACACCGTAACCGATTTTTATGCCCACAACTGTTGCAACGCATCTGTCTCTGCTATTAAGGTCTGTGGGCGCCCTATAGACCAGGAGACGAGATAGGTAAACTCTACGTCATCGAGTACACGGATGAAACTACTTTTTAGTGATTATGGACACTTAGAAAACCTTAAAAAAGCTGGTCTGCGGGTTCATCTCTTGGCAGGAGCCGCGCTGCTATGGAAATAGTCAGCGATTTTTTTCGAAAAAATTACGTCATCGAGTGCACGAACGGGAATGGTTTCATATGATAAAGGTCGATTAGAAAATGAGAAAAAAGCAGGGCTGCCAACCGGCAGCCTGGCAAGTTCGCAGGCAGCCGGCGTCAAAGTGGGGTAAAAAATAGTAAATTTTACCTCATCGAGTACACGAATGAAACTAATAAATAACTATAGTCCAGATCATCCCGTTTCAAAATTTCTTAGGCTTATGAGGCTCTTCCGTCCAATGGGTACACTCAAAATTTACTTTTTTATCATTACCACATATTTTATTTAAAATCTGGCATTCTAAAAGGCTCTCCCGCCCGATGTAAACACTCAAAATTTATTTCTTTATCATAACCACATATTTTATTTAAAATCTGGCATTCTAAGTTTTTAAAACCATATTGAAATAAAAATAATAATAAAGATATTGAAAATAATTTTTTTTAAATTAAAAAAAAAAATTAAGACTTTAAAAAATCGTACACAAAAAACTGCCAAGCTGCTAGTTGGCAGACCAAAGAAATCATGAAAGAAATAATTTAGACTAAAGTTTTTTGTTAGTTTGATCTTGTATTCGATGTAATCGGTACAGTAGGGCAAGCGAAACCGATATGAAACGGACGGGGTTTCGGAAATTTCCGTCGTTTTACGGACGAACGCAGCTCTTACAGCGACGGTGCGTTAATTTTTCGAACTTTCAACTACTATGGACTCTTAGGCAATCTTAAAAGGACAATTAATATTATAAATTTCTACAATAATATTGACACGCAACAGCGTTGAGGGACACCGTGGCAGGTTTCGTAATTGGTTTGACGTCGAACGGCTCACCTGACGGATGGGTTCACTCGGAACTATCAATTTATTTTTTTAATCATTATCGCTTATACTTTTAAAATATGGAAATCTAAGTTTTTAAAAATATTATGAAATAAAAATAATAATAAAGGTAAACGAAAAATTAAATACAAAAAATAAAAAAAACTTTAAAAAATCGTACACAAAAATTCGCCAGGCTGCTGGTCGGCAGACGAAGAAATTCTTAAACGGAATGATCTGGACTATAGTTATTCATTAGTTTCATTCATGTACTCGATTACGTAAAATTTACTATTTTTTAGCTCACTTTGACGCTGGCTGCCTGCGAACTTGCCAGGCTGCCGGTTGGCAGCCCTGCTTTTTTCTCATTTTCTAATCGACCTTTATCATATGAAACCATTCCCGTTCGTGTACTCGATGACGTAATTTTTCGAAAAAAATCGCTGACTATTTCCATGGCAGCGCGGCTCCTGCCAAGAGGCGCACCGGCAGACCAGCTTTTTAAAGGTTTTCTAAGTGTCCATTATCACTAAAAAGTAGTTTCATCCGTGTACTCGATGACGTAGGGTTTATCTATCTCGTCTCCTGGTCTACTAAGAATACAAAAATTATATGCACCCCAGCTTGCCATAAACTCATGGGATTCATTGTCAGAACGTCTAAAAAATTTAATGACCCAGTTGCACTGGTCAATTGGACATCTTGGACAGTGACTAATCAGCAAACTTTTGAAAAATGATATAAAGTCACGAAAAATTATGAAAAAAAATCTAGATTAAAAATGTTACGTCAAATTATGTTTATATGCAAGTTCTTTTATTTTTTACTTGACTGATTTTATAACATAACTTTTCAAAGGTGTCTTGATTTGTCATGGATCCAATAACATGATGTAATTTTTACTTCTTCTAACAAAGCAAACTTATTTCGTGGCATAATTTTAATTCAAATTAATAAAATATTTAGTTTTTACCACTTTTATTGTTTAAAAAAACCGACATGTTTCATCAGCAACGCTCATTTCTTCAGGGTTTTAATAATATTAATTTTAAATAATGGACATAGACAATGGTAACAATGGAAAGATGAGAATGATGGTATGGGTAGTGTTGAAAACCATTGTCTATGACTATTATTTTTCCATCGACACCATTGTCTATCATTTAAAATTAGTATTATCAAAACCCTGAATTAGTGAGCATTGCGCTGAAACATGTCAGTTTTTATAAACGATAAAAAGGGTAAAAACTAAGTGTTTTATTAATTTGAAAATAATTTTTAGTTTTCTTTAATGTTTGGCTTCATATTCCTTTATTATAAAATTAATTATATCTTATTATTTATTATGCTGTCTAATCAGAGGTAAAGTCACAAAGAGGAAATCCATAATTGGTTTCATTTCGGATGTAAACTGAAAAACGTAAACTGTTGATTTCCCGAAAGTGAATATATAAAAATAATTCAATATTTGTTCAACAGAAAAATATTTTAGTAATAAATTCTCTATTTGAATTGTTAATTTATTTTTTTAAATTTTTTGAAGGTCGATCTTGCCATAAAATAAAATAAAGTTGGATTTCGTGTTTTTTCAAAGGATAAGAACTTTTTCGCTAATATTCAATTTTTAACAGTCCTACAATTTTATAAAAATGTCCCACGCGGCAAAGTCATAAAATGGCCATTTAGTGCCATTTTGCTTTTTAGACATGTTGAAATTCGAAGTACCGTTCAGCTTTTGAACGAATTGTGTTCAGCAGAAGAGGACAACTTTAATGTTGTTCAGCTTGTCAACTTATTACGACTAGGTAGGAAGCTGAAACGCATCTAGAATCGGCGTTTAACGGGAACTTTTCAAATATGCTGAAAACAAAAATAAATTGCTGCAAAACAGCTGCATTCCACGAGATCTATGCCCCTACAGTAATATACGAAAAGTAACTCTCTCTCTTTCTATCTTCACTTACTTATATCTCTCTCTCTCAACTTTCGTCCGTCTCGCCCGATCACACTTTTCATAACGCTCTCTTACTCCCGAAGTCAAGCGTATACGTAAAGAAGTTTTACTTCAAAAATCTATTGATGAATAAACGGTTTTTTTTATAATCAGAATATACGACTTAAATGTGAATGGTAGAAGAAGTCGGGGACGTCCGAGGAGGACATGGCACGACCAAGTGAATCAGATATTTGAGTCGGGCCATGTCAAAAGTCAGAATAATAGAAGAGAATGTATGAGACGATGTATGAATGTGAGTGAAGCAAAGAGTGTGTGCCAAGACCGAGTGGTTTGACGGTCCGTCCTCTCTGCCCACCTCTGCGGATAAACGGCGTGATGGTTAGTTAGTTAGTTAGTAAAAAAAAACAAAATGACGCCAAATGGCCATTTGATGGCAATATATGTACCATTTGACTTTCTGCGAAATCCTGGGTCTTAAAGTAGGTACGTAAGTAGTACTAAAACAGTTTAAACATAAAAATAGAACAAAACACAAATCTTTAAAAATTTAAATACCTACACAAAGTGCGAAGAAATTAAAAAAAATATAATTAAGCATATATGTATATAAAAAAGGTAGGTACATCAAATGATATAAAATGCAATATTTTATTAGAACTTACCCATTTAATCACGTACTTGTCAGATTAACAATACATAACTGAAGTAGTATGTGAATCATATATTAGCCATGATATATCAGCCAGGTCAAATCAACCATGCCCCAAAAATATAAATTCAATGAAATGGACATTGCACGTAGACTGCTATCATCCAGCAAATGTTCGCATTCAATTTCCGCTCTGATAGCCCCACCGTGTCAGAACGGAGCTTTATGGCGAACTCCCAAAGGAATGGCGTTGAATCAGTTGAAAAGGCTAACACTATTATGGGTCTCTCAGATAGTCTGAGACCGGGGATGATAATAATCAACATCGATTGGAACTGGGAAATTATTTTCAAACGTTCAAGAGCTCTGGGAATTTTTAAAAAACTTTTTTTAATTTTGTATCTAGCTTGATTTCGGAAAGTTATTGTAAATTTATAACAAATATAAACGGGAATTCCCGTTGGCGGCCAGTATCTTTTCTCGGAAGATTTTTTCAATGTAGATGAGTGTTTCAGGCTAATAATTATTGATTATAATATTTGTTATCTACCCTTTGTGCTATGCATAAAAATCTTGTTTAAACGTTAGTTTATCAATTAAAAATAATGAGTAAATTTATAATTTCTCATTATGTAGTAGTTTGAGTTTTCTTTGCTCCTTTATATCGATCAATTACTTAACAACACTATTGGATGCGCTCAACACTACAGAGTCACGTGAATGAGAGTTACTGCTGCGGAGTCGTTCAGATCGCGAGTTACAATTTGGGTAAGCTCCGAGGAACTTCAATCGAGCGGAATGTCGGCAATGGATTTTCGTAATGTTAATTTATAAATTCTATTTTAATATATATGTTCCGACACAGTGTTTATGTTCAAAATTGTAAATGGTAGAATAGAAAATCCTGATTTAACTAATCTCGATGAATTTTATATACCCACGATAGCAACTCGTTCCAAAATCCTGTTTAAGTGCAACAATACCAGGAATGAGTATAAGAAATACTAGCTTGTATCGCAGATCTATTTAACTGCATGGAAGGTAGGTACAAGAAGGTACCATAAAATATTTTCAATCAATATTAATTTTATTCGTAGGTACTATATAATTTTGTATAGTTGTATCTCTAGTGTCATTTCCCAATCAAATGCTACAAATAACTGTTATACTCTTTTTTATTTAACCATGATTTTGTGACATGCAATCAGTGTTTACTGTTTATGGCGTATTTATAGCGTTGATATTAAATAAATAAATATGTTTAGTTTTATACGGTTTATCAAATAATGTAAATTATTTTACTCGTTTTGTCTCAAAATAAGTTGGCGCCCTTTATTAACCTTAAAATTACGACCTCATTAGAATTATTTGGTGGTTTCTAGAATGTGATATTCTACAGATTAATTATAATTTCAACAGTCTTCTTCGAGCTTTTGCTCCCCCTGAAATATATTTAATGATATTTTAGTCTCTTAATTTCAATTACCGTAATCCTTGCTGTAAATTTAGATTAGTAAATATTTAAATGTTTTTTTTTACTCTCATGTCTTTATTTATTGTACTAAAAAAATATTATAATAATACAAATTCTTTATTACATGATGCGGGAGGATAGGGCAATCCCACACGTCCCATATAGTTATACTTATTTATTTATTTATTTACACAGTTAAGAAAAAAGAACATAAAAGTAAAAATAAAAAAAAATTGGTGCTGGGAGGCTGCGGTCACCACCATGTTGTGTTATGCTCTGGCAAAACATTACACGTTACTACATACATCATACGTAGTTACATTTTGTTTTAATTGTTGCAATTGTTCACACCTCTTTCGTGTTTATAGCCAATATTTCATAATATGATTGTTATAGATACCGCACCAAACAGAACAGTGACGAAACAGAATACTTGGTTAACGGGTTGTTAGTTTAGGCTTTTAGGTTAGCTTGTTTTTCAAAGAAAAGTGCTTCTAACGGGTTATAACTCCGTGATTGCGTTATTTATTTTATTAAAAAGACAAATACCTTTCATTAAATATATCAAACCTTTGTGTTTTGATATATTTAATGAAATAAAACAATAATTTTGCTTATAACCACGAAATTTTATTCAATTTATTGATACCGACCGATTTCGCTTAACACAAGAATCATCAGGGTACAAAATTATACTGTACTAACAAGTTTAATTTTAATTTTTAAATTTCATGAGTAAAATCTCAAATTATAATATTGAATTAAATGAAGACAATATTAGCGAAACTCAATCGAAAATCTGGAGACGGAAAAATCGGAAAAAAATATTGGTTCCACTGGGACAGCAAAGGGTCCCGGGTTCGTGTCCCAGTAGATCCAATATATTTTCAGATTTTTCTGTCTCCAGATTTTCTGAGTTTCGCTAACATTGTCTTCATTTCATTAAGTTTATTTTTGTACCCTGATGATGTGTGTTGTGTTAAGCGAAACTGGTCGGTATCAATAAATTTCCTGGTTGTAAACAAAGTTATAGTGTTTTATTTCAACAAATAATAACTTAGTTTCCATCGCTTTTTTTTACATAGGTACAATCTACGTGTTTCGTAAATAATGTTCATTTCGTGAGTAAATATACATTAAAGTAAAATTGAATTACAGTAACAGGATAATGAAATAACTCTCTGGTAAGGGATTTGCAGTTTGCATTGCATTTAAAATTAAATATTTCTCTCGGGATTAATTGACTACGCTGCAAGTACCTAAGTACAAGTATTTTGTAAAAATGATGAGAGAGGATCATTTATTATTGAGGTTGTATTAATATCGTGTTTGAGAAGAAAATGTTTTAACGATGTTTAATTCTAAAGGCAACATTTCCAATAGTATATAATAAAATAATATAAAATTTATTTTTCTGTTTTTCGGTATTAAATTTATTTTTAATTTTTTTGAACAAAATTCTTAAAATGCATGTCGTAAAAGACGCAATTATTTTACTAGAAATATTTCGACGACAGAGATCAAAGGAGAAAAAAACGGAAAAAGATATACATATTTAACAAATTTTTGGATTTATTGTCCTTTACAGCATTTCAAATTTCTGTTGCTGACATGGACTCTTGTAGTTCCCCGTTTTAATTTTTTTTCAATCAATCTGATTATAGAAGCAGAAATCACGTAAAAAAAATTGATTCATTTTACATACAATTTTTTAATTTTATTCTAGTTTATGGTTGATGTACATTTTCAAACCTTATTCATGTAATTTAATCAACATGATGCATCCTCAACATCCAAAAATCATTACGCTTAACTCTTAGCAGTCATCAACAAAGGATGAACTTCAGCCGAGAAATCTCAAAGAAAGGACTCGAGAAGTCAAAGTGGTTTAATTTGAATCATTACTTCAAAATGCTGTTTGCCTGAGTTGAAAATTTTCAGAATTCATTTTCTTATCGGTTTAAAGTAGTTTTATGTTTATGATGTACGTAAATGATGTTTCAGAAATACGTTCAGGAAACTAGGCATGTCAGAAAAAGTTAGAAATGTTAATGGCAATTTGGAATGGTTTGATTTTATTGTTTATCTTGTCTTTTTCCATATCTAATTTAATACTGCAACGGTAATAATATTATGGAAACGAGTGAATCAGTGCAGCGAAAATCGGCTTTTGGGATTATTCGTACGGTGCCTCGAAATAATTCAGAACACTGAATTGCGAGTATCAAGGAGGATACTGTGTTTTTACTTGGTGGCACAATAAAACTTTATCTAAAACATGCCAACACCTCAGCACAGGTTCTCCTAGTGAGATATTCACAAAATACGACTACTAACCCATTTAATTATGCACACTTAACATTATTGAAAATTAACATTTTTTTGTATTATTGAAACTAATTATCTACGTAAACTAATCACCTGTAAAATGAACGTTCGAGAAAAGAAAAAAATATGTTAAAAAAAGTTTGATTTAATTTTTACGTTTGTATCAAACGCAATCATTATTATGCTGAACTAATTATTCGATACGAGTTTGTACGGCCTTTGATCTAGGAACTAAATCAAACTGAAAATGGGCCTTGAGACTCTCAAGGAGGATACTGTGTTTTTACTTACAACGGCAGAATAACACTTTATCTAAAACATGCGAACCCCTCAGCATCTGTTCTCCTAGTGAGGTGTTCACAAAACACTACTACTAATCCATTTATATACATACAGTTACTGATTAATATCTACGTGAATGTAAACTAATTATCTGTAAAATATTTAACGTTTTTTGTCAAATGCAAAAATTACTATGCTGAACAAATTATATAATAAAAGTACGGCCTTTGAAAATGTCTGATAAAACGTGATCCTATGAACTAAATCAAGCTGAAAATGAGCATTTACCAGTGTTGAGCATTCGCGGGGCTTCAGGTGCAAGGATTTCATATCGGGTTTTATTTCCTCGAGGAGAATTTATCTAAGTTCGAGATTTATTGCCAGACAGTTGGGGGTTTAATACATTCTATTGCATTTGGTCCTTCGAGCGAGAGTGGTGGCGTTGGCGGTGAAACAATAGAAGATATATCATTGTTTTCATACTTTCTATATACTTTTTGCGAACTATTGATCTTGTGAAAAGTTTATTCGAGAAAAACGTTACAAACAAAAAGCTAAAGTTACTTGATAATGCTTTTGTGTTTTTTAGATGAGATTTTATAAAATTAAAATTAATTAATTCCACAAAGTAAACATTCCATTAATAATTGAATATTCAAAAGTGTTAAAATTTAGGAAATAAAATTTCAAAACAAAAAAAAATAGATAGATCCATAGATAAATTAAAATTCGCCCCAGAACACTACACTAGTGGTACGATGCTGATTGTCTTTTATTTTGTTATGATAGCTATTTCGTTTATTTTTATTTCTGTCATAAACTGCGCCTGCTCTCAACAAAGAAGTTTTTAGTGAGGCATAGCACACCAATTGTAATAGTATTAATAAAAATAAATAAAGAAAAAAAGAAAGAATTTGTATCCAAGTGCATGTAGGCGAGAAACAGATGCATGTATGTTGTAGTTAGTCCCGGAATAACTGTTGAAAAATAATGTTTCCAACGTTTAAAACAATCCTCAAGAGTAATGCAATTTAATAAGATGGTAAGGTGGTAGGGCGTAGAGAGTTGCGGAACGGGCTAGTGGCCGGCAGGTATAAACCGATATGACTTCCCAAGTCACCTATTTCCCCACCCATCCCACAGCTTCCGTCTGCGAGTTCGATCTCCCGCTCTTCCTATTATCCATGTATTATTTCTCCTGCAATTTAAAACACTTTGTTTTTGGCTCACGTCGCGTCAGGTCGCTCACTTATATTAACAACGGTGATTTGTGTTTAAACTTAAAACCTTTGGGGTGATTTTAGCCTTATACATAGGTAATATCATTTACGGATAAATTAAAACTGCAATTAAAATCGACAAATAAGAGTAAAGAGTAAGTGAATCTTCTAACAATTCATTTAATATTGAAGTCGATACACGTTTTTTAAAATGTGCCTACCACGAATTGTAGAGCTAAATTTGTATTTTGATTTAAAAGTAAAAACGACTTTTGTATTCCTCAAGGTGTCTTATAATGTGCTTTTCGAAGATATCCTCGTTGTCTTGTTTCAGTATATTTATGTTGTTTTAAATAATAGCAAATTATTGTTATGTACATGGGGTGAGGTTTGTCCACGTCTTGGAGATGGATGCATCTGCCCACCAACTGCGTGGCGGTACGGATTAGTAGAGGCTGGTTTACACACTTTGACGACTTCGGACTCTCTTGACCTTGCACCGCAGTGGGAGGGATGAATTCATACGTCTGTCACTCCTGAACACCTTGACCCTAGTTTTTTACCTACCTTTCATACCTTTTCCTTTCAAGACCTTCCTCTCCTTGGTTTCCTTAAGATGCCTTCCACAGCATCCCCAAAGATGAAAGATGCCTTAAGTGAAATTATATTTGTGGTTATTTGTATGTTAAATTCAAAATAGTATAGTTCAGCTAACTATTTACGACTCTTAAACCTGTATTACATTTGTCAAAAGTTTTATCCCAAGTTTTACCCTCATATATTAAGACAGCGTCATCTGCAAAACTAACAATATTACCGGGAATGTTCAGACTTCATAAATCGTTTATATAAATTATAAACAACTTTGCTTGTCAAATTCACATATTTTTAAATTCATATATTCTACGCTCCAATCACCATCTAGGTACTTAAAAATATGAAACGGACGTTATAATTATATTAAAGTATGGAAACGTTGTATTCATTAAGTACAGTTTTAATTTGCTATAAAAGTGAGAAAGATAGAAACCTGGACGAGAATTAATACGTTTATTTAAGTTCCCAGCGTTTTTTGACTCCGATTCTGACACAAACAAGTCACTATTGTTAGAATCTATGAAAGTAGGTACTACAATGGAAACAAAAGTAGTCGGAACAACGTAAACAAACGTAATAACGGCTTTTAGATAAAGTATAAATCTTCATTATTTGTTATCCTTGGCTTTAAAATTCCGTTACATACACAAATACTGTCCTTGTCACTGAGAAAAACGTGTTTTATTGCTCAATCTACACAAAATACAGTAAAGCAGTTTCCTTGAGCTGTTTAAAAACTTATCAAGATGGATGAGCGTCGGAGCGGTAGATCGACTATTTAAGTTGAGCTTTATATATTTCTTAGTGCTTCAGCCAACCCATGCTTCTTTATTTTACTAAATTATTAACTTTTCAGAGAAGTTCTAGAGTTTACAAAAAAACTATTATCAATTTATTTGTTTTGGGAACGGTGAAACCAATATATTGGCTCATTTAAATTGCTCCACTTTGGTGAACTTCTCGCCATCAAAGACTCTATTGAGATGCTTGAAGCGATCGGTTTAAGTATTGCGAGTCCATTAAAGCCCAGTAACTTAACGGTTTAAAAAAACTAAGCGCTCCGTACAGCGGTAGCAGATTCTTTAACAGTGCTGACCAAAATTAAAAGGACGGTGTTGTGTAGGTCCTCTTCAAGACCAGATGCATAATAACATTAAAATTATTACAACCCATTTCTCAATTAACTTGGATCACAACAATGAACCTATTCGCATAATTGGGTTTCTGGAAGCAATTATTCGAAGGATTTTCACAAATAGATTGAAGCGTTTTCTCGTTTAAGCGTTAAGACTGAATTACACTCGACCGCCGCAAGAAGAGGTCTGAATAACATTGATAACTCCCAGATGTATTTTAGGAAGTGCAATAACTGCAAAAGCATAAAGCAAACTAGTGGGTGTCAATTAGGATGTGGATTTTTCTCTTAAAATTCGAGTGAATAGAAGTGCTCGTAAGCAAAGTATTCTTTTAATTAAGGCAAATTAAAGCAGTGCAGAGAAACCTACCAACATGGATGACTAAATTGGTAATCAATCAAGGTCAGCAAGGCTCCCCAAAAATCAAATTAACAAATTGCAATCCGTTTTCAACGTCGCGGCAAGATTATCTAAATAGTACCTACTCCCATATTTCAGAGCACTTCAAAAATCTTCACTGGCTGACCATAAATGTACTAAAAAAATCCAGTACCAGCTCTGCTGGATGGTATTTAAGTCACTTAACGGAATGGCTTAGGCTTACTTCTCAGAACTGTGTTTTCCTGAAAATCAAGTCAACTTCTAGGTCAACAGCGTCATCAGCGATCAGAAAATTCAAAGAACCAATGCGTACACCAGATACTAAGTTCGGTGAGCGTGCTTTTAGAGTGTCCAGTCCTAAAACCTGGAATTAACCGTCACACGATTTATGAATGAAACTTTAAACTATTATTTTCAGAAAATCATATCAATAAAGTCAGAGAAACCTTTCACCTTCACAGCCTGCGACATTGTAAATAACTGTTTAAAAAATGTAAGTAACTTCGTAATTATATAGAAATGTTTGAAGAAGGGCGAGTTCCCGGATTCCGAGCACTCATGAAGAAACGGATCACTAACTTCAGAACGCGACTAGCCTCGAGCGAAAACAGTCTTGTGATGGCAGCATTCCACTTCTGGCAGGGTCCCATCTACAAGCGGTGGAGCCACTTCCTGATGACATAGATTTATAACAAAAAGTTGACTTAATTCAAATTTTCTTATTTTGTTTTGTATTATTATCTATTATTTTCTTTTACCATGTAATTTTTTTTTCTCTCATCTTGCAATATTTTTATTTTACTTGATATATTGTATATGTATTATATGGAACTCGTGGGACTGCACCACCCTCCCCGAGATCTGGAATAAAGGATAAAAAAAAAAATATATATATATAATAAGATTTAATTCTTTTCTATTGATTTATAAATAAAACACTTGTGTTGCAAAGTTTAACAAAGAAACGACATTTATGTTTATTTATAATAAAATAATAGAAAATAAAACAAGTGACAATTGATAAATACATTCCAACTGACACTTCAGGATTCAAATTTAAATGGAATATATTGCCATTACATCTCCCCCCCCCCTGGAAAGAAAATTACTGCAAAATTTTCACTCATCTTCGATGTCCTCTTCATGGTTCATAAATAAAGGTGCTGGAGTTAACTTCGAGATGTGGAAAAAATTTGATTCTAATTTTTTTCGACCAGTGTTTATCTTGTAAATTGAGTTTGATAATTTTTCTATGATTTTGTATGGTCCGATTCTCAATTCGTCGAGCTTCTTCCTGTTAAGTTTGTTTCCATTCTCCACAAAAACAGTATCACCAACTTTGAAATCAAAGTGTCTCCTGGTTTTATCGTAAATTATCTTGTTGTAATTATGTGACTTCATAGTATTTTCTAGAGCTTTTTTTCTCTCTTGAATCAAATCGATGCCGGTCTTCTTAAGTTTTAACTCATTTGGCAAAATCGTAACATCTGTGCCGTCAAGTAGGTACTGTGGCGCATATCCAGTAACAGTGTGCTCCGTTTCATTATAGTTTTTTACACAATTATGAGCTATAGTTGTCCAAGCTACTTTTGAGTCATTTTCGTTGATTTTGCATCTAATTTTATTGACCAGCGTTTGGTTCAATCTTTCATTTAATCCATTTGAGAAAGGTGAGTTCACTGCAGTAAAAATTATTGGAATATTTTTTTTATCCAAAAATTTTTTGAATTCTCTAGAATTGATACCCGGGTATTGGTCTGAGAGTATCATGCCAATGTCATTAGTTTCTGTGGAGTTTAAGAGTTTGATGAAATCATTGGTATTTTGAGTTCTTGACGTCAAAATATATGCAAACCTCGTGAAATGATCTGATAACAGGTGCAAGTATCTCTTTGTTGATCGTGAACCCCCAAAACCGCCTATTGTATCAATGGAACATATTTCAAAAGGTTTTGTTGCGGGACCCAAGTGGGACATCAATCCATATTTATTTTCACCTCTTGATTTGTTCTTTAAACATACTGCACAACTTTCGCAGGTTCTCTTTATATTATTTGTCATGTTTTCTGCTGTGTACCATGAGCTTATCATTTTTTGCATTTGTGTAATTCCTATGTGACCTAGTTCTGTATGAACATTTCTGATAAAGTCTATGCTGAATTTTTCTGATAGAATTATTTTTTCTCTTTTTTTTACTTTCTTGTAATAAACATTATTTTTCGATATCAATTTATCTCTTCTGCACTGTATCTTCTCATTTTTGACCTGATCTTTTAAGATATCTTCTAATTTTATTAAGTTGACAATTTTTAATTGCTCATCTGTATTTTCAATTGATTCCAGCACTGGGTTTCTGCTTAGACAGTCAGCTTCCAAATTTTGTTTTCCTGGAGCATATTTTATGTTAAAGTCATATTGAGAAAGATAATATGTTAAATCACCTAGCTCTTCATCGGTTCTAGATTTGAGATTCATGTTTTCCAGTGGTTTGTGATCTGAATAAACTGTAAATGGTTTACCTATCAACCAGTATTGCCAGTATCTCACTGCTTCTTTTATAGCTAAGCATTCTAAGTAAATTGCTTTTTTCTTTTTCTGGGCGCCATTTAGTTTTTTCGAAAAGTAAGCTACAGGTTTTTCTTTTCCATCAGACTGTGTTTGTTTTAAAATAGCTCCAAGGCCTTCTAGAGAAGCATCTGTATATATATTAATTGGTAAATCTTGATCAAAAATTTCCAGGATTGGTTGTGAGCATAGCAGGTTTTTCATCGTTTCAAAAGCATTTTGGCATTTATCAGTCCAAATAAACTTTTGGTTTTTCCTTAGTAAGTTATGCAAAGGATCTAGTATTATTGCACTCTTCGGAATGTACTCATGATAAAAGTTGATTTTTCCTAGAAATTGTCTCACATTCTTCTGTGTTTTTGGAATAGGAAAATTCTTTATTGAAATCAAATTATCCTTTACTGGCTTGACTGAATTATTCTGAATTATATGACCCAGATATTTTACCATGTCTGATGCAAATGTGCATTTTGTAAATTTTAATCTAAAACCTTCAGTTTTGATTGCATTCAGCAACTTTGTTAAATGATCGATGTGTTCAGCAAAAGTTTTTGAAAATATAAATATGTCATCTATGTAATTGACAGCAAAATCGGTTAGTTTATATTTTCTCAATATATTGCTTAATATCCTCTGAAAAATTGCCGGAGAGGTCTTTAATCCAAAAGGTAGGCAGGTCCACTGATAATGCCCCTCCTGTGTTACAAATCCTGTTTTTTTTTTGTCTTCAATCCGCAACGGAATAGACCAAAAAGCTGAGTTTATATCCAGCGTTGAAAAAAATTTGCAATTTCTGGTCTTTGTCATTAGGTCTTCAATCAATGGAAATGGTTGAGCTTGAGGTATTACTATTTTATTTAAGTCTCTGAAGTCTATGCATAATCTGGATCTTTTGTTTTCTTCTTTTTTAAATGCTAGAGTGACAGGTGCAGCAAATGGGCTGTATGACTCTTCTATCAGTTTATTGTCTATTAATTTTGCTATTTGCTCTTCTATTTCCTTTTTATCTTCTACACTGCATCTGTAAGGCCTCTTACTACAATATTTATCCACCAATAAGTCTATCTTCGCTTCATATCCATTAACAGTACCAACATCGTATTTACTTTTCGCAAACACTGATGTGTATTTGCCTATTAGTTCATTTATTTCTGTTTTTTGATCATTATTTAAATGATTTATTGTTATTTTAAAATCTTCTTCTTTAACATGTTCATTAAAATTAATTTGGTGTTTTTCTATAATGTTCTTATTTTCAGAATGTTTAAATTCAGTATTTGTTTTCATATTTGTAGAATTTTCTTCTTTTTTATTTGTATTATTCAGGCAGATTTTCTGTGATATTTGTAAGTCTTCACTTTGAATTAGTTTGAAGTCTTTTATCATGTCTAATCCAATCAAAAAATCATACTTAAAATTGTGTTCATCAATAATGTACACATCAACATTTTTCTCCAATTCAAAAATTTTAATCTTTAACGTTGTCAAACCACTCGTTTTTTTAACACCATTAATCGTTACTAAATTTGCTTCATTCAAATTGTTTCCTTTTCTTTTTAGTTTCAAAAACTTAGAATTAATTAGAGAAACATTTGAACCCGAATCATAAATTCCGTATATTTTTAATTTATCATTTAGTAATAGTTTGACTTTGATTAATGGTGTTACTATTAGTTTTTTTGATCATTTTCATTTATCTCAGTCTCTATCACTGAATTGTTTACATGTTTAATGGCATTTCTCTTAAATTTTTCATCCTCTTTTGTTTTGAACCAGCATGTGGCTTCAGGGTGGTAACGAGTGCCCTTATTCAATTTTTCACAAATTTTACATGGCTTTTTATCCTTATTTTTATTATATTCTGCATTCCCAAATGTTCTCCTATTCATGAATCTTTTTTTGTTGACCATATGTTCATACTTGTTTATTTCATTAAATAAATCCACAGTATCTTGT
Source organism: Limnephilus lunatus (assembly GCA_917563855.2). NCBI lineage: Eukaryota > Metazoa > Arthropoda > Insecta > Trichoptera > Limnephilidae > Limnephilus > Limnephilus lunatus. The sequence goes on from OU830601.1 coordinate 55,660,614, forward strand.
AATCCTTCTCTATCGATCTTGTTACGTATGAATTCTGGTAGTCCGGAAGCAACAAGATCTATCAAAGTACCGGTTTCGATTGATCTTCTCATATCCAATAGAAGTTTTTCTTTTCTCATAGCATAATCCAACAGAGAACCATCTTTGTATCTAAATAATAGTGCGTAGGTGACAGGGTTCCATCCTTTGTTTGCGAATGATTCACAGAATTTGTTTTTCCATGTTGACCACTCTGAGTTCATTGTTAGTTTAATAATCATGGAACTATACCAATCTACACAACTTTTATCCATGAACAATCTTAGTATTTCTATTTTTTTTTCATCCATCGTCACATCAAATCGTAAACATTCTTTTTCAAACACTTCTATCCACTGGCTTGCATTTGTATTTTTACTACAGAATTTTTCTATAACAAACTTCTCAGCAATGTTTTTTAAGCTCTGTTGCTTATCTTCCATTAATTTTACCATCAATCTTCCCAGTGTATCTTCTTTTTGATGTACTTGTAAACTTTCTTCTTCCAATTCTTCGAGGTATTGGTCTCCGAACTGTAGGTTTCCATCTTCGTCTACATATGTTTTTTTTAGATCTTCTGTCATTGTTACCCAGACTCTTCTAAACTGGTATCTTTTTTTTAAACTATTTTTTACTTTGCCAAAAGCACCACTTTTCATAATCTCCTTGTGATGGCTGGCGGATTGTAACATTTCTGGTATTGTAAACACTTTTTCATCACTTGTGACTATTTTTGTAATGCTAATAATATCTGACTTGCCATCGCCTCCAGGTAGTAGCGTAAATTCAAATTGAAGTTTCTCCATTTTTGGTTACGAAAAATGTCGTTTTATAATAAGATTTAATTCTTTTCTATTGATTTATAAATAAAACACTTGTGTTGCAAAGTTTAACAAAGAAACGACATTTATGTTTATTTATAATAAAATAATAGAAAATAAAACAAGTGACAATTGATAAATACATTCCAACTGACACTTCAGGATTCAAATTTAAATGGAATATATTGCCATTACATATATATATATATAAAAAATATTGTATCCTAAAATTGAACAATAAAAATGTACTTATTCAAAATAAAAATGAACTCCACTTCTAAAAAATGTAATATCAATCGTAATGGAGAAAGAATATATAAAGTAACTGAAAAATGATGTGTGATACTGATGAAGTATCCTCTGCGTGCAAAGTCGTATCTTCTCCAAGCTAAAACTTTCTAATAAAAGCGTGTTCATCTAAATGACATGCCAGGTAAGTATTTTTCTGTTGGTAAAATAGTCCAGAAACACATAATGTAATATTTTTACAGCGCCCCTGAAATGATTTTTCATGAAAATGGCCAAATACAAATTATCGTTCCAAAAATTAGAAATAAATGCGGACAATTAACATTCATTTATATTGTATCCACCTATTCATATTTTATAAGATGCCAACGCAGGAAAAAGCTTCACATACGAAGCCCTGAGGATTTTTTTCCCTCTTGGGTGCCTTGTGGAGGGTCTTTTTACGGAAAGGAAGGAGAGGAAGTACTCGGACATAAAAGGGACATGAGGGTGGGTAGAAATCTGGGGGTCAATGTGTTCAGGAGTGACGGACGTACGAATCCCTCCGACTGCTGTGCAAGGCCATCGGTCGAGAGTCTGGCGAGATCTAGGTTCCTCAACCAATCTCTTCCGATCCGGCCCGCCACGCAGTAGGTGGGTAAAGGCATTCACCACCAAGACCTCGACCAACCCCACCTCATAAACCCGGGCACCTTTGTTAAGTCAGTTTTATATTGATATTGTTTCTAAGCACGTATACATTAATATCAATTGATTGTATTCATGTAATCTTAAGTATAAATATGCCCATGAGTGTGTTTAAGTATGTTGTGCGCTTTTGAGTGTATATATGTCAATAAGTATGTGTTTAATGAAAAAAAAAATATTGTTTTCATTAAGTAGTTCAACTGTTCCCATGAAAAAATATTTTTTTTCTGTAAATAAACTGAACTTACTAAATTTCTATCATAGTTGTATCCTAATATGTAAAAGCACATAGTGACGTACACAATAAAATTTAATAAAATCATACTATTCAACACAATGTACACCCTTCCACAGATGTTTTATTCAACCTATTAAACGAAACTTAGAGACGAAAGAAATATATTTAAAAATTTAAAACTGATTTAATCATTGAAGAAGAAGATAATTTTAACAAATCTCAATGGAATATGAAATTTGATATTTTAATGATATCGTCTTCCCCAATTATGATTACATTGATGTATAAACTTCAAATGATAATTCTAATAAATTGATTAAAATATTTATATATGATATATTTCTAATAAATCTAGAGAACATCAATGAATTATTTTTGAATATGAAGCACACAGTTAATTCAGGGGACCCTTTCTTGTGAAAACGGAGGAATATTCTCTCGCATTTGCTTCACAGTAGGTACTGCTTCGATTTTATCTCCGACATCAAGGGGAATCCCCTTTTAAGTGTCTGGTTTTGTGTTTCAAAGGAAGGAACAACAATTCAGAATAATGTAAATGGTTCGGCAAAGGTAAATAATAACATGGATAAGAAAACACCGGTTTAATTAAAAATAGATGGAATCCGAAAATTGAGATGGACGCTCTCGATTAACAACAGAGTGCTCAGCTCAAACAATTAGGAACGTTTTAAATTAATATAAAGAGTATGGTGTAGATGTTGATGGTAGATTTTCCTTTTAAAACAATGTTAGAAAACTGCATAATTAAATTATTTTTACGAATTTAATATTATTTGTAGGATTTTCGGAGTAGGTACCCGTTTTTGCTAACATCTAAATATACACATATTAATGATTGTACGTTTGCTTCGTATGTATGTATGTTGTTTATGAATTGCTATATTAACCATTGGGATTGTTTGAAATTTTCAAAATACCTCCTTTCCACCCTCGCCAAGGTTTCTGAATTATTACAACTACTTGACAATACCTCTGAAGAGTTTTTAATATTTTCAAAAACTCTTACGAAACTGTCACAATTCGAGAATGACATTTTGCAAACCAACGACTGTTCAATCAAAATTCACTTTACGAATAAACTCTTTAAATTAATGAATTTACTTCAAGTCCTCACCTATGATACTGCCCAATATCGAATACTTTGAATCTATTCAAGAATTCTAGGTTTTTTAAATAGGTAGCTATGTTAATATCAAATTTGATTGATTTTTCTTATAATGTGGGGGCGTAAATTAATTACGTAAGCAGCTTTTCTTCCAATCTAGACCCCCCCCTTGGAGAGATAAATTTGGGCCACTTCATATATTTTTTTCAAGTAACGTGAGATTTTGCTGGACCCCCCCCCCCCTTTGAGCTCACGGAAATAATGCATTTGAAAAATGAAAATTTGTATTAAAACACGCGAGCTGTTTGAAAACTGAATGTACCGGGATTGAGTATATGAAAAGCGCGAGAGGGGAGGGGAAAGCGGGAGGGGGGTTGGCGGGTAAGTGGTGGAGAGATAGGGGTGAAAGTACGCGTCGAAGGTGGAGGGGGAACGCGTGAGTAGAAGCTGACATGGGAGGGGAAGGGAAAGGACACAGTGAGAAATAACTTCTTTATTAAGTGGCATCGCAACGCGTGCCGGGAACTCGCTTTTATTTAATAAAACAATATCTCTTTGCAAAATATACCAGCGGCTACGATTTGACAAATAGAAACCATGACCAAATTCAAACACTAAATAAATAATGAGATTGCTAAAATTGGTCATTCCTCTATTGCAAACATCTGTTAAACCTGTTACTCGTAAATGTGAATATTAATTTACATACAACCTTATCTAAATAAAATAATCTTGTTAAACTTAACTTCCGCAATTATTATGACAATAATCATATTTTCTTTTTACACTTATAATATTATTTTCTATTTAGGATTTTCCCATTTAGTTATATATGTATTTATATATATTTAGGTACCTCCTGCGTCTGTCTAGACACAGGTATATCTTAATAAGACAAGTGAGACAAACATCGCCAAAACACTAAAATAAAACTTTATACAGATAAATAAATAATCGATATAAAACAAATATATTTAGCTGAAAAAGATCCATATTTTATTCAGTGCTTTTCAAAGTGTGAAGTTTTTAAATTATTATTTATTAATTGTCCTAGTTGCTTAATTATAATAGATGTACCCACCTAGCAATCTCTCTGTATCGTATCAATCACATACATACATAGAAACCTACGAAAAAAGAACTAAGGAACGAAAAAATCATTTTGAACATCCAAAGATAAGCTTGAGATGATTTCATAAAACTATCAAACTGTGTTGCCCCCGATCGCGTAGACAAGTTGGCCTAAATTTATATCTGTAAATATTTTCAGATTAGTAACTGTTTTCCGATTTGTAAATATTTTAAGATTTGAGTTTATTATGCAAATGATTCTGTTCAATAAATCGTAGAATAATAAATCACCACCGCCTTTAAATTGTTTGTATTCCATTATTAGATTACAGGAAACCGGCAAGTGACAGGAAAATAATTGAAACAATGTGAATTCTAATTAGAAAGTGAGGTTTGGTAGTAAAAAGATTTATTTCAGTTGTCGAAAATTTTTCTTTAAATTATTCTTTCCCTCTCAGATGAATTCTCATACCCCGAGTGGAAAAGGTAGGAATGGACTTGGCATTCACGAATAGAAACACAAAAACAAGGAGAAACAATTTTAAATCCTGTAAAACTTTTAGATCCTTCGCCAAATCCCAGTCGTAGCAGCGAATCAGATTTCTTAATGATCGAATAGCCAAAAAGAATACGTTACAATCATGACAACAGCGGAAACTGATAAGTATGGATCAAAGAGCAAATCGATTAATGAAATAACAGGTTCGAATATCAGGAAAAGGTGTATTCAATGACGTCTAAATAATATGGATATTGAATGGTATGGAGGCAAACATCGAGTCTTTCGGTATAATAAACTGGAAGGGGACAGCAATATTGAAGGTGTTTTACATACTAAAGATTTCCTATAGTTTGTAGCCACTTGGCTACATATAAACGTTCTTTACATGTAAAATAAAGTTCCAATATTTCATAACGAAGAGAAGACAGGAAACCTCGAAAATGTATGGATAAAGTTTAAAGATTTTTTTTAATCATTGAAGACGATATCAGAGACTCCCAAACAAAAATTTGAAACAGAAAAATCAAAACAAGTTTCGGTCCCATCTAGGAACGAAATCAAGAACTTAGACTTGTCGGGGTTCTGCTCTAACCACTGAGCCTATTCGACCCTAACCCCTTCGACTATATATAACAGTATTATACTTCGACTAAGAACTTGAAACATTATCTTGATTTTCAAGTTCTTATTAAGAACTTGAAACATTATCTTGATTTTCTAATCGCATATTTTAATTGGCTATCTGTATGTAAATTTCTTCCAGAACTAAATGCAATCTCGATGGTGATTTTTATTTTAATGTGCGAAATCTATTGAGTTTTATATCTAGGATTTTAAGTCTAGGATGAACATTTAATTTTTTTTAAATTTTTGGGATAACTTAAAAAGTAAAACTTCAAATTGAAATATTTTTAATCATGACTATGTTAGTAGCTCCCAAATGAAAATTATTATTTTTTTCAGTGGGATTGATTTTAAGTTTTAAGGCTCAATATTTAATTATATTTTTTATTATTAATGTCTTCTAATTCCACTGGTGCCGTCTCATATCGGGTGTTAGCTTTCATCAGATCAATCTTCACCATTAGCAACACTTACCATGAATCTTATAAAAAAGGCAACTAGTGTCTTTATTGAGATTCTTCAGCATTGATGAAAGAAACTTGGTTTTCAATAAAATTAGGATCGAAACGTAATGTTTTTAATCAATGTTCTCTCAGAAAGGAGAAAAGTTTATCCTCTACAATTCCACAATAACATTTTTAAAGTGTAATTTCTTTCCTTTTGTGCGTTTAACTTGTTAAAACGTAGTTTACGAGGGTGAGAGCCCAGGGGCACCGGAGTCGGAAGAGATACTACCTGCTACCGCAAGTTTAGCGAGGAATGTTACCTTTGCCCGGGCAGGAGCTTCGGGCGGAATTACATTATTTATTATCATAAGCAGATAAAGTACAGGTGGAATGGAAATAAGAGAATTTTTAATCTCCCGAGCACGAATCATGTCGGATTGAAATACTTAACGCTTTAGAAAGGAAGTTCTAAATACTTTAGAAAGATATCTGATGTTTTAGAATACTTAATTTATTTCACTTTATAAGTTCCGCGTAGGATTTAATTTATTTTCTACATGTTCTGTTTTGATAGGTTTCTTAAAATGATTTTCTCCTGGCAACATCCATCGTGTGTTGTTGATAAGGGAAACAGACTTTTAATATATATTTTTTCAAGAATATTAATTTTTTTCACATAATTCTTATTATTCAAGGAGAAACTATTTTTCCTTTATCAAAAGTTTTGCTTTTTTAACTATGGTATTATAAAAAAAAGCTCGATATTTCCGAGTGGGAACTCAGACAAGGAATAATAAATAAAAATAAATAATAGGTAGGCCCTTGGCGTGCAGCGTGCAGATACATAAAAATTAATAAATAAAAATATGTAATGCGAAAAATGTTTTATTTCACATTTAAAATACATATTTTTTTTAATATTGTAGGTACTTATAGTACCTATCACAACATTTATTGAAATTAACTAATCGGAGTTTAGATACCAAATCTGAATAGTCAGGCATTTACCAACTCTCCTCTATCCCACCTCCTTTCTTCTTTTGGACTTGCAACATACCTAAACTGGAGCTGCCATAGTCTCACTGGCTAAGTCTCTTGTGCTGGATTCATATATATTTAATCAATTAAGGTTACCGAAAAGTTATATATATTATTATACAAATAACAAATTTAAAAAAATCATCCTTAATAACAAAGACAGCGACATCAAAACAAAAAAATCGGGCGTTTATAAACTCGATTGTAAAGATTGTAATAGCTTTTATATTGGTAGAACAAATAGAAACTTTGAAGTAAGGATTAAAGAACATCTCAGGGCATTAAATGACAACAGCGAATCTGAGTTCGCAGATCATTTAATAAAAAAATAATCATAATTTTGACAAAAACCACGGACTTAAAATATTACATACAGGCTATAAGGCATCACAGATAAATTATTTAGAGATTTTAGAAATTAGAAAAAATGTAAATAATAAAGCCGACATAATTAATAAGCAGCAAATTTTTATAAACCCTATTTTGAACCTTTTCCAATTTAACCGGTCTTTCCCTGCTAATGACTTTGAAATCCCTAATTGATAAACTTTCCCCACTCTTACCCCTCCACCTCCCTTCTACCCTTTCCTTCCATGTGTAATCTATATTTAATTTTTAAGTTTAGTATACGTTTGATCCTGATGAAGTAAACATTGTTTACGAAACATTTTGATTGTGTACCAATAAAAGTGATGTAAACAAAGTTATTTGTCTTTTTATTAAAATAATTATTATCCTGAAACACTCATCTATATTGAAAAAATCTCCCGAGAAAAGATACGTGCCGCCGACGGGACTTGAACCCACGTCCTTCTGATTTCTGGTCAACCACTGAGCTTCGTCGGCTTATCTCCTACCCGCCAAATAATTCAATATATACTAGTGTTTCATTCATTTCCTCTTATTACATTTTTCCTCCTACAAATGACCAACTTTATTCCCTTAGAAAATTCAGAAAAAGATATTGGTTTCACTGGTCCCAGTGGAACCAATATCTTTTCTGATTTTTTCTATCTCCAGATTTTCGATTGAGTTTCGCTAATATTGTCTTCATTTAATTAAATATTACAATTTGAGATTTTACTCATAAAAAGTAAAACATAAAAATTAAAAATATCCAATTATTATTGTTATATAACTGTGTAATGGTTGTGTCGTGTGCTCCTTCACAGAGATATAGTGGTAAGTGATTGGTCATTCCTCTTTCCTTGCATACCTTGTTCTGTCCTACTAATACTATCATCCAAATCCAGAACACCATTTCTTTTCGTTTCGTTTTTAGTATTTACAGTCCATTACAAGTGCGTTTGAAGCCTTAATTCTTAAGCATTTTCGGGTGAAGCACACAAATTACATTTTTCTGAGTCTACCAGATAAATTTTGAAAAGAGATCGTACATATAAAATTAGTGTGTAGAGATAGACGTACTTCAAGACCTACTGACAAAAATTGTGGAAAAATGTTGAGCACACCAATTTGGGTATATTTAAATATATTCAAATTTAATTTATTATTAACGTATTAGCTACATAGATACTTTATTTTTCACTTCTTTCGTAATTAATAAAAATCACATTTTTAATTAAACAAATATTTTTACGACTTTAAGTTTATACTACGAGAATGCCAGCATTCTAATAAATACCAAACAGGAATTATTAGATTGATGGTCAAATAAAATTCTTCACGCAAAACACTTCAATTATCCCAACCAAACTTATGTTGACAAACTTTCGTCAAACAAATGGTTGAGTATTGGAGAAGAGCAAGCATAAATAGAAAAATTTATGCTTGCCATTCAAGATAGAGTCATTAATACTAAAAAAATATAGGAAGCATATAATCAAAGATACAAATCAAATTGATGATTTATGTAGAAAATATTTGGCTTTTCCGGAAACTATAGAACATATTATATCGGGATGTTCTGTATTAGCGCCGTCCGAGTATATATTTAGGCACAATCAAGTTTTAAAAATAAATCACCAAAGTTTGGTAACTAAACATAACTTAATTGACTGACGTAATATAGTACCATATTATGAATATGAACCAAATTCATTTTTAGAAAATAAATTTTATAAAATTTATAACGATAAAACTATACTAACAGACAGAACAATTAGTCATAATAGACCCGATATAGTTTTACATGATAAAATTTAAAAAAATAACTAATATCATTGATGTCGCTATTTCAAATTCCTGTAATATTCAGAAAACTGTTTCTGAGAAAATAAGAACGTATTCAGATTTAGGAAATGATATTAAAAGAATTTGGCATTCTCAGAATATAAAAATTTTATTATTTGTTATTTCGGCTACTGGCATTATACCTAGCTCTCTCATTCAAAATTAAGGCTTATTAGATTTGTCAAAGAATTTATTTATAAAAATGCACAATTCAGTCATTTTAAATACATGTAGGGATACTAAAGATTTTTTTAATATTTATATTGAGGGATCAGTAGGATTTATCGGTCCAGTTAGGAGTTCTACCGAACCGAACGCTCTGATATGAAAATATCAGGAGTCGGTGAATTATTTTCCTGTTTGGTCTCTGGTTGATTGACGTATTGTTCTTGTATTTATTATACTTATATAGTGCACTTACATAGCACGGATTGGCTAGATAAACATTTGTGGAAAAGTGTGTGGAAGGGTTTAGTCTTTCCTATGAGAAAGATTTAACCCGGACATAAAATCTAAAGAACTAAATAAAATTTGATGCAATTTTTTATATCTCATGTATTACGGGTGATTGGATTTAGACCACCAACCTAGTCCTGTTGTAATAAAAAACTTTGAATAAATAATAATTATGCTTTTGAATGTAGCTATAACTTATGGTTATCCAGTATTTATAAATGAAATTTTATTCCTTTGTCAGATCGACTATATATTATATTTTTTCTTTATATTAATAATAAAGTAAAATGCTTAAAAGCCTTATTAATAAAAAAATCCTTACCTGTAATGAGTCCATTATCAATAAAAAAAAACATTATCTAATAGTCCCATCTTATACATGTTCCTTTTCACTGTTCATTCTATCTCCTGCACTAATCCCTAGCCACGCCCCCACCCTCACCACAACTTTTAGTTTCACATTGTTTTAAATGTAATGTCAAGTAATTATATGTTTACCCTGAGGGAGGAACGATCCTATCGAAACCGGTCGGCGTCATTAAAATATATTAGTAGTTTTAACAACGATATTTTATTTAATTTATAAATAATAATTACTTCCCAGTTGTCTATCTATAGTTGTGTTGTATTAACGTTTTGCAAGTTGTAAAGAAATTTCAAAGTTTTTTTTCTCATGATTAAAATCACACAGTGAGTTGAAAATAGCTGCGTTGAAATACAATAATAATAAATTTCTAGAAATTGAAAATTAAAGAATCCGTAAAATAATTATTACAATGGTTATCAAATTTAATTTGTGGAACTCCATTTTATTTATTTATTTTAGATATTCAAAAATAATATATCGGTTTATAAAATAAAATCGACGATAATCAAAAAAATAATGCTGATGATGAATCGAGTCCACGTCCGAGGGTTTATTTCAGAAAATGTACGGATTTATCATTACAGATAAATATTTCTCCATTTCATTCCCAAATTCATAACTGTTCTTATGAATTAAATATAACGGCGAATTCAAGTACGTAATCTTTTGAAAAGGCTTCATGGAAAGGGACTGAATCCAAAGAAATACTACAACATTAAAATCATGTTAAAAGAATTTGCAAGTTATTAATAAGATGAAACATTAGTACCTAATCTGTTAGGCGAACCTTTCGGCTATATCAAAGGATTTTACTATATGTTTGTATTATTTCGAAGGTGAAATAAAAGTATTTAGCAAGAGGTGGAAGGTTTTTCGCAAGCAATATTGTGTTATTTATAGACAGCCGTATGAAGTTATTAGTTTTCTTTACACGTAGGAGCTGGAAGAATTTAATCAGTATTTAATGCGAAAACTTTCCTAGAAAACAAGTTTTTGCCTTAGTTTTCACGAAACACAAAGTTATTTATTCCATTTCATACGAGAGAAAAGTCTTAGCACATAACACAACGTTCTTGAAACTTGTGATTTAGCGGCTCCAATATAAGAACACATAATATCTCTTGTAATATCATGTACTACTGTAATAAATGATGGTAATAAGTTATTTGGTAACACAATAAGAAATACCACTTATGACTTATAAAATAACGATATTAATTATAAATGGAGACATTTATTACAAGACATCGTTTTTTTGTAAGATTTATTGCGAAACCATTTCTCGTTGTATTGTCGTTTGTATATTTTGCACAGAAGCCGAAATCATTTATTCAATGATGTTTTTATAATACAATTAAACCAGTAGGTTTTATATGATTCTAAAACCATATCCTTTTATTAGAACTTTTTTCTTATTTAACAATTATTGATTAATACGGGACATATAATATGGGGACTCGCCCTGTTTTTGGATAGTACAATCGATATTTCAAAGCTACACAGTAAAAATGATGTTTTCAACACGAGATTTTCAAAAGACATCATTTGACAGAAATTTAGAAATGATTTTCAATTACAACAAAATAAAATTCGCAGCTTCTTTATGAAAGAAAGAAATTAATAATTATCTCAGATATCACGAGCGACCGCTGTTGTTGCAAAGGGAGGAACGAACGTTTAATTGCAAAGAAATTATATTCATCACAGAGATTTCTTTAAGAATGTAGGGAGGCATTCTTGGGCATTTTCAAGAGTGGAATAAAATTTTAATTTTTGGTTATTAAATATATTTGCGACAAAAAATCATGCACATATTTTAAGATACCAATTTTATGAAGCAAAAGAAAAACCGTAGCATTTATATTTTTGTAATAAAAAAATAATAAAAATCGAATGCAGCTCACACGTGGTAGAAGCGAAATTTCACCAAAACAATCTCAACCAATGAGAGCCTTGAAAAGTGACATTATAATCGAAGGGGCCAAAGAGCGCATTTAGAGGCTTCGCTGGTACTGTAATGCTTCATTTCCGTTTTATCCGAGTTTCAACAATCTCAACCAATAGGAGCCTTGAAAAGTGACATCACAATCAAAGCGGCCAATGAGCCCAGTTTGATGGTTTGTAGGTACTCTAATGCGTCATTTCCGTTTCATCCGAATTTCAAATAACATCGGTGCTGAAGATGTTTCACTTAAAAAAAAAAGTTTTCATTTCTTATATATTTTATTCCACAAGTTTGTTTTTACACTCGTAGATGTATAGTTAAGATTGTTTGTTTTTTTCATTACATATTATGCATTTTCTCGGCACCCTAAGGAGGTACGAATTTGAAATAAAGTCGATATAAAGTAGTTTTTTCAGTAAAAATATGATATAGTGAATGATACCACGTAAAGTGAATGGTTGAAAAAGTCAGGGAGGCACAATTAAGTGAATCATATACTTATGCGGGGTCAAATGAAGCGCTCATGATCAACCGAAGTTTACGACGTGGAAGCGAATGGTACAAGAAGTCAAGGACGCCCGAGGAAATCGTATCACGATAAGTTTTTGTTGGTTACGTCACAATAAGCGAAGAACCAATGTATGTTAAAAAAACAATAAATTCAAATGTAAAATATCGACTGTTTTATATTGGTGAAATACCGTATCCATTTATATTTTGATTAATCCGAGGATTATTTATCTGCATCTTTATAGGCGATAAACACATAGATTTTTTAACGGATCGTAATTACAAAGTCTAATGATAATTTTAAGTTACATCTTGAAATATTTACAAACAAACAATTTATTTGATTATTTTATTTATTTATTTATATGTACAATCTACTTTTTTGTATAAATCTCCCCAAGAGACTTTGCCTGTTTCGATGCGGCAAGAATTTAATACAATTTTAATATCTTAAATCTTAAAGAAATGTGATGAACAAATAAAATGGGCAATTTAAATAGATTTATAGAAATGAAAGAAATAAATGGAAGAAATATAAAAGAAAGGCAAAAAGGAGAAGAAAAGAGAAAAAATACAAGCGTGGAGTGTTATTATAATATTGTGGAAGTAGATATTTGGTTTAAGGAATATCGAAACCTAAGGAATCGTAATATTACCAATAAATAACAATGTAAACATCCCAAGGAAATGGGATACGCGTCCTAAATCCATTAAAAACTTGGCCCATATATCGTGTCCGACCTTCTCCGTGGTAACTGCTACTGCTGTGGGGGAACACATACTAGTTGGGGCTAAATGGTACCATTTGGAGCTGCCCAGGGCCAGCCGGGCTAAATAGAACTTCTTGGATCCGATTAGTACCGGTTAGGGCTACATAACCATGATCAAATAAGATGGACTTGGATTATGAATGGACGAAGCCAGGGGGAAATCATTTCAAGTTTGAAACGTTTGATTGTATTTGTTAACCATATAACGTTTGATTGTATTTGTTAACCATATCGAGAGTTAAAAAAACTTTTTCGAACTGGTTTTGAACACCGTCTGCCGTCCCTCCGTAAATACTTTGGTAGATACCCAAAGATACTGGAAGAGTAGCGACGTTTATCAATCGTTTATCGTTTAAATACAGACTCGGTATTCCATTCGACAATGCTATTTTTACATTTTTTGTTTCATCCTTGGTTTACAAAACGAATTTATTTTTGATCCGTCCAATACACCAGTACACAGATTACACAGGCAAGGGTACCTATCTTTAAAATAAAATTTTAAAAGTTTTGCAATAAAATTTTAAAAGTAACCTTTGCAACCTTTGCAATCTTAACCTAAGCAACCTTTGCAATAAAATTTTAAAAGTTTTGAAATTGACTTAAATTTTGGTTAATGATGAAGGTCACTCTGCTCAAAACTCATAGGATAAAATAAGTTTCTGTTATTATTTGAAAAATATCAAGTTAAACTTTTAATATAATAAAGAATCTTCCTTCTTCCATTATTATAACAAAAAAAGCAAGTCATTCCGACTACCGAAGAGGAAAAGGGTCCTTTTTTAGTCTAGATCTAGATATTTAAAATCATCGTTATGCGATTGCTGCACTGTAAATAACACTCTGTGAAGTAAACGGAGAGTTTCTAAAGAAGAGTCCTGAAAGTTAACAATCTTTAAAAAACATTACGAACATTGTTAAGCTTGTGACTCTTTACTGTTGTCATGAAACAGTTGTCTAAAATTATTAGAGTATTAATTCAACCAGCAGACATCAAAATGTTATTCACTTCTTGCTTACACAGTAAGACGAACTTTATTAATATAAATTTATTAGTTTTCCCACAATATCTGCCAAAACATTACATAGGAACCCTTCTGCCAGATTCCAATAGCCTGCGACAACTACAGTAACTGTCTGGGGGCATAAGACACAATAACCAGAAATTGTATAATCGATACAAGACCCCATGTTTTCTAGACAGCCAGAAAGCCATTATTATGAACAGTTCCAAGTTCGCCTCTGCTAAATAGGACCCGTTAGAGAAGTTATTAGGGCCGGTTAGGACTGATTTGTGAACCGGTCCGTTCGGGCTTGAAAAGGGATATAACACCCGCGGAAACTGAGGAATCTTAATGACGGAAACATTTTGCGGAATTTTATGCAAATGTATGCAAAATGTTGCGGACTGCTCGTCGTATTATTTAATGAAGGTCACCGACTGGTCCGTTACATTAATTCATGTAGCCGTTGGTGGCAACCCTTTTCGGAATTATTGTAGCGATCCGGATTAAAGGATCGATTTAAAAACAAAACTTTTATTTTCTTTGTACAACTGTTGTTATTTTGACAAGTACGTTGAGCACCAATCTTTAAATAATACACAGCTACACATTAACTTGTAGGAAATAATAATATTGAATGGAAGAAATTTTGAATAAAGACAGCACTCTCACACCGCGTTTCTACCAATTGGTTCCATGACAGTTGGTCCCCCGACAGTTGGTCCAACGGCATACTTATATACATTATGCAGTTGGTTTAGGGAAAATACGGTACCCACAAAATATAACTAAGGATCTCCGAAGGGGTGTGCGTAGAGGATGTACCGCCGAATAATAAAACTAAAACACATATTTTCTTTCTGATGCATCGAGGAAAAAATTACTTGTCTGTATATTGTACAAAAATCGACACTGTAAATAAATTCATTGGATATCCATACCAACTGATTATTAAGTGTATTTTGAAGTCTATTTTAGGTGTGAAATTGTTAAATAATGCACAAAAAAATATTAATTTATAGTAAATATCATTTCGGGGGGCCAACTGTCAAGGGGTCAACTGTCAGGACCCTATACTAATTATTTCTAAACGAAATAACTAACGATTTTGCTTAAAACGTTAAAAACGTGAAGCGTTTTCATGCTCATTTTATTAATTTTTCAAAGTACTTGTATGAATAAACGTAATAAAATAATTTAAAAAGATTTAAAAGTACATTATTAAAATCAAGTAAGTTTTAAAGCGTAACATTTTGTGAAACCCCCGTTTAACATCTCTTCAAGGGAAAATTGTTGTTTTTGCGCATATTTCATGTATTTGTAATTCAAAATTACTGACGACTTATTTAAAATTTCTGTGATTTTTTACTAACAGTCATACAAAAAAAATCCATACCTACTAAGTTTTCACAATAAATGGTCCAACGCAAACGATTTGCTGTGATAATACCCCTCATTCAAATTAGCATAAACATTTGACATACTAAAGAAGATGTATTTCTACAGCACAGCAGAATGCTGAGTATAAAGGTAAAACGAAGCTTATTTCTTGAATGATGACGAATTACTTACGCAAATATGTCAACGTAAATAGAATTTGGTTTCCCTTCCTATTTATAATGATGTCTCGTTTTATCTTTACACGTTGCCTTTCGGCGTCAAGTACTCGTAAGTCTCAATTTATCTAAATTTTTCATGGAACGGTATCGGGTCTTTGTAGCCGAAGTTTAAACGCTTATAAATTAAAGGATATGTGTTAACTACGCACATTATAGACGGTATTATCTACTCGTATGTGAATGAGGACAAGAGTGTCTGCCAAGACCGAGTTGCTTGGCGATTCATCCACTCTGAAATGGCGTGATGGTTAGTCAGTTAAAAAAATATTTATGAAAATACTAATAATTGCAGATTTTTTTTTAAATGTGAATACTGCGTAAGATTCTTAACATAAAAATGAGAGTATGTCATCCTCAATTGGAGTATGTTGTGAGGCTGAAGGTAAGTGGAGAAGGGAAGGAGTTAAGGAAGAGGAAGGTGGAGAAATACCTGGCCAGAGAAAATCAGATCTAGTCACCAAACGCGGCTAAAGCTGTTTGGCAATGTTTCAATTCTGAAAGATGGTCTCACACCTTTTCGATACTGGGAGTATCTTGCACTCTGGAACGTGCCACAAATAAAACTTATATTATTTTAAATAATTAAATTGTGAGAACAGAAATCTATCAAAAAAAATTTGCTTGCGTACGCCGGGATTTAAACCCTAGATCGTTAGAGCCTTGCCCCTCGACCATAGAGGCCGCCAAAATAATTAAATTAAAAAATTGTAATAAAGTAGTTACAATAAATAGATGTAGGGACCAAAAATATTACAAAAACATAAAATTGCGTATTGTCGGTTAATAACTAATTAAAAGTATTTAATAAAGTTATTATTTTATACTTTTTGGAATAAATTTATTAGTAATACCTGAAACCGTAATGAATCATTGACGATTCTCAAACAAAAATGATTGAGATAAAAAAACTGGGCTAGATCAAATCCCTGGCAAGACTTTGGGTCCTGAGTTTAATTCCTAGATGCGACCGAATATTTTTCAGATTTTTGTATTTCACATTTTTCGTTTGGGTGTCGTTAATATTAACTTCAATGATTAAATTTCACTTTTGTTTTTAATAACAACCGAGATTACATTTCCCCTCAAATGCTAAAAACTCTATGAAGCATTCTCACGTAACTACCATTACCGATTAGCTACCAATTTATTTACAACATTTCATGTCCCAGAAATCCAACAATCAACAATAAAATACAATAACCCATAAACGAACGCACTTAGTTCAGTCAAAAATTCTTCTCTAATCTCAATTTTCGTACAGACGTACAATATATAAATAATAAGAACCAAGTCCATTCAAGGGAAGCTCTATTGAAAAAAATCAAAGGCAATCTCCCCCAACTACCACCTAAAATCCTCCCTCTCCGACCCCCCAATCTGACCTTATCTTGAGTTGTTCCCAGAATTCGTTTGGAGCATTTTCGATTTGCAATTCAGAGTTCACCCTCTCAATTTATAGAGCAAACTGATTCAAATCGTCGCGAGATGGGCCGACGAGATGAAGAATCGATGTATATGTATGTGCTTTGGACTTGATGATGTACAAATAATATTCTCTGGGAAGATGTAGGGTGGAGGAAATATAACTGTAGGAATACGGAAACTTAGTTATGATCATTTAAACTTAACGGAGGAACGGTACGCTACTCAGAGATCGCGAGCATGAGAATACATTTTTACATACATTTTTGTAGGTACATATTATGTAGGTAGGTATAGAGACTATGGTCAAATGCGTTTTTTTTTATAAATAAAGCCATTGAAAATTATGGTACAAGCCGTAGGGAATTTTGCCATATTTTTTTATAATAATGTATTTCAAAGCGCCATGGCTCATGACGATAATAACCAAGATGAACTTCTTAGTTTTTTAATGTAAAAATACTAGATCAAAATACTGTAAAAAAATCATCATGACATAGTCCAACGTTCGCAAGTCTTTTCGTTTGTTTACAGTAGATTAACACAGGAGGCCATGAGGAAAAAATACACCCTCAGGGCCTGTATCATCTTTAGAAATGCTGTGTAGAGTAGCTTTTTATGGAAAAGAAGAACAGGAAGATCTGGGAAGGAAAGGGTATGAGGGGTGGGTGGTAATCTGGGGTTCAACGTGACTTGGAGACGGACGTACGAATCCATTCCACCCACTGCAAGGCGATGGGTCGAGAGAGTTCGGCTGAAGAGGTCAAAAGGTCTCCCTCAACCAGTCTCTGATTGGGGAGATCCACAATCTACGATCCACACAGTAGGTGGGCAAATGCATCTGCCGCTTAGACTTTAGACTACAATCCCGGGCATCCCTGCTCAATTACCAAACGTAGCGAACCACGTCGGGCGACCTACGGCAGGTTAATTCAAAAATGCTTACCGGGGCGGCGGTACTTATACCCACCTAAGCTTAAATGAAACAAAGTTACATATTCAGATTTTATATCGCCAGGATTTGCTTTGTATTTGGATGGTAGGTTTTTTTTATTTTATAAGGTAAATATTTAGCATGTACTGCGTTTTAATATTTTTTTAAAATTAGAAAATATTTATTTATAAAGGAATTCACGCTCACTGATCAATTTGACACATCTTTAGTAATTCTGCACAAGCCGGGGGAGGCAAGTTCAAAGACACCCTGATTAACGACATCGTG
Organism: Limnephilus lunatus; assembly: GCA_917563855.2. Classification (NCBI taxonomy): domain Eukaryota; kingdom Metazoa; phylum Arthropoda; class Insecta; order Trichoptera; family Limnephilidae; genus Limnephilus; species Limnephilus lunatus. The sequence goes on from OU830601.1 coordinate 55,678,942, forward strand.
ATACGACTGCAAAGTTGGGAAAATAATGCCTTCATGTTGTTCAAATGCAAATTGTGTTTGACATTATTTCATGCCGCAGCAGTTTATTTGAACAACTTGGGATTGCCAGCATTCTGACTGGAAATAAATAGATACGTTCAGATAGTTTGCAAATTACATTAGAATTCACCTCAATTTATAACATTGTCTTGATGAATTGTTTAACTCATGTCAATAGAAAAGGCAACTAGGTCCGCGAAATCAAGATGGAAACAATTGGGTATAATGAACATTTTCCTGGCTTAGAGAGACAACATTCTTAAATGCATGGGGATATATACATTATACATACATGGGTACATACTTCAATGAAACGAAGATTTTTTGGTTAAGAACCTTTCTTGAAAAGGATCAGAACGTAGTGTCAATTGAAGTACAAGAAAACTAATATTTTTATTTATTTATAGAACCAACGCCTTTCGGTTTTTACATAATATGAAGTGTAACTACAAAATGAAAAAAAAAACAGCTCTAGTGAGTGAGTCTAGTTTTTGCACTGTTGATTCGTGGTGGAATTCCATTGTGATAGAATTGTAATTAAAAAACTTTTTCACTTTGTTCCACTTATTTATTATTACCAGGACCGGTTTCATCCTACTACGGACATTTTCAGACTGGTAGTTGAAACTCTTATAACGATTTTATACAAACTAAGGCAGGGGTACACAACATTGTCTATATAAAATAAATGATTCTATTTTGTTAATTTAAGGTATTATAAGTTATTTTGTTAATTTAGGGTACATTAGGTAATTATAAAGTGTATTTTTAAAAATTATGAATGATGTTACATAGTAAATAGATATTTTTAGTTCACATGAATATAAAAGAATTTATATAATTAAAACGGTTTGTGATTTCTGAAATTTTATTTTTGTAATGTTGGGATATTCCCTCCTTGTTGCTTAGGGCTTATTGTCAAATATTGGTATCACTAAAGTAATTATTATTGTTAGGGTTCTCCACATATTTGGGTTATAACATTTTTAAATTACATACTTAAATTATACCACTGCTTTCTGAAGTAAAATTATTCTACTATAAAGATAAAAGAGGTAATCTATAAATTATTATTTATAACAATAAAGATAAAAGAGGTTGGCATCAATATACTCAGTGAGTTGAACATTTTGGGGGCAACATAAAAATTAATTTGTATTTGTGCTTATTTAGTACATACGTTTTATTAATTATTTTCACAACTTTTTTTACGCATAAAATAGATAAGGTGCCCAAAACTAACATATAAATGTTTAAATATCGAAACTTTAAACAACATTAAACAAAAATAAATAGCTAACTAAAACTTACACGAAAGTAAAAAGACAAACAAGTTAATGGATTTATTTGGTGACATAAATACATAAATAAGATAATTACATAAGTAAGATTAATACATAAATAAGATAAATCCATAAGTAAGATAAATAAACAAGAAAAATAAATACATAAATAAGAAATGGAAAGGTTACTATTTGTACCGCATTGGTAGATACCCTTTATATAGTCATGATGGGATACGATTCAGAACAAAAAGGTTCCTAGAATAATTATTGGGTGAATAATGTTTAGGGACTATAAGCGGGTACTGGCACTCCTCCGATTGCTATCTCTCCTCGCAATAGGTACCTACTCCAGCCTATTAAATTACCAAATTGGAAATGTCATAGTTCCACTGTCTCCATCCACTCCCTGATCTGGCTTGGTAGTACATAAAAAAACTAGTAAAATTTGATGTAGGTAGGTACCTCTTATGACACTTTTGACGGTTCCTTGTAGACATATAATCAGGCTTGTAGGCATTGTAGTTGCTTGAATCTGAGTTGAAGGATCACGGTCACGTGATATTTATTTGGTCACAATGTATTGATATTGCATAAATACAAGCAATACCTGTAACTTTAACATGAGAAATAATTTTGAAAATAAGAAAGAAATAATAAAAAATAAAATTACGAGAGATAAAACATACACACATAAAATTAAAATACATATATTAAATAAACATGATGGGAAGTTACCGAAAGTTATCGATAGGATCCTTACCGATCGACCGTGCTAGGGGGCCAGATAGGTTTACAAAGAGATAACCAAAAGTTTAAGTATAGGGCTAGAATAGGTTTTTAATATGATGGACGAAATTCACCAAGTTAACAAATAACTTGAAATTCACCAAGTTAATTGGCGACTAAAGCCAAATGGGTCGAAAACAGTTGTGACAGCTTTTCATCTCAGTAATTCACAGGCAAACGCCAAACTCTGTGTTCAGTTTAATGGAAAAATATTTACCTTGAAACCCATCCCCGCTATCTTGGAGTTAATTTGGACTGGAGCCTGAATTACCGGAAACACATAGAAACAGTGGGCAAAAAAACCAGGACAAGACTAAATTTAGTCAGTAAGCTAGCTGGTACTAGCTAGGGATGTGACGCTAACACGCTCAGAACGGCATCCATTGCCCTGGTTTTCTCAGCAGCTGAATACTGTGCTCCAGTATGGGCTAGAAGCGTCCACACGTCCACGGTCGATGTTCAGCTTGCCACAATGCGAACCATCAGCGAAACGTTAAAATCGACTCCTCTACCTTGGCTCCTCGTACTTGCGAACATAACCCCGCAAAATATCAGGTGAAAGATTGCAACACTGAGGGAATACAAGAAGGCGCTGCAAAAAAGCGCAATACTTGGCGCAGTTGTTGCATGCCGCTTAAAGTCTCGAAAACCCTTCTGGACGGAAGGAAAAAGATTCTTTCGAACACCTCTCACCCCAGAAGATAGGTAAAAGCTTGAGTGGCAATCGGCCAACGTCAAAAACGCCCATCTCGTTCAAGACGCCACTGAGAGACAGCCTGGATTCTCATTGTCTCGCAAACTCTGGACCGCCATCAATAGAATAAGGTGCTCCCACAGCCGTTGTGCTCACATGATGCATAGATGGGACCTTAAAGAGTCGGCGATGGGTGAATGCGGTGCAGTGCAGACCACCGAACATGTGGTCAACGAATGCCCGCTCCATTCATTCCCGGCGGGGTTGATGAGTTCCACAGGGCAACGCCTGAGGCCCTAGACTGGCTCGCAGACCTAGATGTCCCCCTCTGACCTAAACCCACGTTCATCGCTCTTGAACACATTGACTTCCACATTCCTACAAGCGCTTCTCATATTTTTTTCGTTCCCACAAGTTACTGTCCTTCCTTTCCATAAAAAGACTCACCACGCAGCACACCCAAAGATAACCGGGGGTTTATTTCCTCAGAATCACAGTCCCACCATACGAAAGAAGAACCAAGTTAACATTAAACATGTCAATTTCACATGAGTTTTGATTTGTATTACCAACATCAGGAGGTTGTGCGTTCAATTCTCAAAGAAGGTAAATTTTAAAATTTATTTCTTATTATTGATGGTATGAGCAAAAAGTGCCTGATAAATATTAAGCGTATAACAAAAATATATTTAAAATGTGGCTCTCTGGTTGTTTCTTTATCACCGAAGCACTAAATTACCGACTACATTGCAGATGATTAAAAAAAACATTTTTCAAATTAGACTTCGAATTATGTTCAAGCAATTCCGAACAAATTATGAATGTAAATTGAAAAACACGAAATCACTCGCTTTAGCAAATTACAAATAAAATTATTGCCTTTCAAATTTAAAAAAAGAAATTCCGCTTTTTGAATTCGGTATGTTAATTTCAAAATTAAATTACCATTTATAACCCAATTAAGTGCCAACCAATTGATTACCTCGTAAAATTTTGATTAAAAGCTCGGAACATAATTCTGAAATGTTGCAACATAAATCTGTTAGAGTTATTGCTTTCTACTCGATAATACAGTTGATTTATTATTCAGTATTTTGTTAGTATAATTCAATACAGTGTGTTAATTTGTTAAGGAGATAATTCAATTTGTTCCGACCCGAAAGTGCTGAGAATTTTAACTGTTTGAGGTGGAAACATTTGAAGGTGGCTTTCAACCAATATTATTTTGCGGCTTATTTAATATCAAATTTTGTTAATAACAATGATTTATATTTAATACTCGCACACCTTTATATACACCATAAAGTTAAGGAATGTAAAATCAATACAACCTGCCCGTTTTATTTTTTATTTTGTCTATACTAACTCAACTGAATTGTTACAGACAAACCCTTCCAAGTGACATTGGATGGTCTAGAGTCCTTGTATGAAATTTAGAGCTTAATTTTACAAAAAATGAGCCATGAAGTGTGCGGCGAAGGGGATAAGCCATCTATTTACGATTATGACCTTTCAGTTTCGATACAATAACATGAAATAATGTACAATTTATCTTTTGACGTTAGCGCAACACTTGTTCAAAACGCTTAGGATGGATCGTTTCACAGTATTTGAACAATTCACAAATTTCAAAATTAAAATTCATATACAATGAAAGATCTATACAATTTCTGTTATTATGCCATCATGGGCCGGTTGTTTCAGAGTAACAGAACTTGAATGGGACATTCACGGAGCATGAATATTAACTTTGATATTTGATGAATTGTTAAATTCTATCAATCTACCATTTCGTGGGTGGATTGAACTGTATCCGAGCAATGAACAACCATACAAATACTATATTTATCCGATTTTATACAATTGTATCATCGGCCACCACTCTCTGACTGGGTGCATGGTAATGCACATTCAATCCGGTTCTAGAGTTCGTTTTTTCTACCTGCTTTTCCTCTAAGCAAGATAATTATTGTAACACAAAGTTTTGATTTGTAAATATATTTGACTCACGTTAAATCAAGAGTTGTTTTGGAAAACCTCCACAATACACGCATACAGTTTACAGATATGGCATGGTTTGTAAGCTGTCAAACCCTCCGGTAAAATATCAGAATATACCAATATTGCCAAGGAATGAATGTATTTTTTGGGCAACGTATGAATATAGTTCGTTAATATGCAAAATATATAGATTGGTATCGAAATCTAAGGATTTGGATCTATGCATTAACGATTTTTTGGATGAAATATTTCCAGAGCAGAAATTATTTTAAAATTATTATTTTTTTGTTGTTGTTTATAAATTCAATAATATTATTATTCAATGTATAAAAACATTTTATTACAAACGAGTTCTGCTTCGTAATTATTATTATGTGTAACAGCTGTTTCGCCTTCTGAAGGCATTATCAAACTGTATTTGTTACCACCTACAGACGATGTATTTATATAATTTCTAGACAGGTATTTATGACGAATAAATTAAATGCTTTTATTTTTATTACCTCTGTCCCTTTTAACTTCCCACTAAAATGATTTAAAATATTAATCGTTAAGTTTCCCAATTACTGCATTGTTTAGTCAAAATTAAAAAATGCAGTAATTGGTAAACTTAACCATTAATATTTAAATCATTTTACTGGGAAGTTATTAAGCTATTTTTAACCTGAAAAATTTTAATTCGATTTTTTGTCTTCCTAGAAAAAAAACAATGCTGTTTATCATGAAACACAAATTATATCCTCCGTTGTCAAGTTGTTTTCACAAAACCCACTTATTTTCTGAATGTGACCAGACAGTTTATAGGTGTATTTAGCAAAACCCACACGGTTCTGCAATATGAGATACCAGGAATATGTGAACCCACATTTGTAGCTACGTTGCTACGTTGCTACGAGGCTACGATCCACATTGCTATCCAAAGGTTAATATTTCACAATTTGACATTGAACATCTGCCAGACGGAATTGGCAGTGGGATAGGCTGGTTTGGGTAACACGCTGGTAATGGAGTCAAATCACCTCAAATTGGAAAGATTTTTTTTTGCATTTTTCGGGGGTCGGTTGAGAATTCGAGGATTTTAGGAGATTAAGGAACAGTAAAAATTCGATTGAGAGATAATGATGGAAAAGAAATGACGTATTATTCAACATTAGTCAAACATAATCACATGAATAAAGTATTCTGGAGTCAAATATTCTTAATTTTGCAAGATTTTTTTATACTTTCAGGGATCAGTTGTGAGTTTAAGACTTTTGGTTACGATTTGCAACAAGTGTAAAAGAATTTAAAGAATCTTAAGTCATTTAATTAAAAACTTTGTTATTGTACCAAGAAACTTTACAGATGTAATTTATTCATTAATTGTCCGTGGGTTTTTACAAATTTTCACACTTACGTGAGAGGTTTTTCTCAGTTGTAAAAACATAGTGGATACACAAATGAACAGACAAAATTTCCGTTTGTATTTATCTAAATATAGATAAAAAAAAAGAAAAAAATACATGTAATATTAATAGAATAAAATTATATCTACCATTCAGATACATAAAAAATCTCTTGCAAAAATACATGTTACCGATTGAGATATATAAAAAAAAAACTTTTGGTCAACGGAACTACAAACAGAAAGAAATAAAATTAATTAATAAATTACCAAAAAATATAAGATTCGTCAATAAAGAACATTATCGAATTAAAACACAAAAAAAAAATTATTGCAAACTTAAAAAAAAATAATGGTAAAAATATATTAAACCAAATAAATAACAACCCTCGTGCCCACAAGCACAGCTTTTTATGGGAGTACAACTTCTAACTAATATTACAAATGCGAAAGTTTGTATGGATGTACGTGTGCTTGTTGATTTTTAACGCGAAAAAATACTGAATGGATTTTAATGAAACCTTGTAATAATATAGCTCATACATCAAAATAATATATACGCTATATATAGTGGTAAGCTCTGGCGTTATGAAATTTGTATAAATGAAAATGTGTTTCATATATTTTAGCGGCACGGAGGAAAGGCAGGGGAAAGGGGAACAGGGGAGATGTGTGAGGTGAGGGATGCCGTTGAAGGTGGAAGGGAACGGGGACGCATGGGAAAGGACATGCAGGGAGAATCAATTTATTTCTTTGAATGGAATACGAACGCATGCCGGGAACCAGCTAGTTATCTTTATAAAAATGCTTTGACCACCTATTTATGATATTTTTTATACTATTTTTTCAACTTTGTACTTTGTATCAAATAATTATATATATAGATATATTATTTTTTTAATAATTATTTTTTAAAAGTCTTTAATTTCAGAGGGGGATATTTATTTTATATACCCATATTTTCAATATTGGTAACACCTCCCCAGAAACCCTGCCGTAGATCACCCTGAGTGGTTCGCTACATTTAGTGACTTTGCAGGGGTGTCCGGGTTTATGGGTGAGGTTTGTTTTGATCTTGGTGACGGATGCATCTGCTAAAAATCTGCGTGGCAGGCCGAATCGGGAGACACTGGTTGAGGAAGACCCTTTGACCTATCTAGCACGACTCTCTCGCAACATTGCCTTGCATCGTATTGGGAGGGATAGATTCATACGTCGGTCACTCCTGAATACACTGACCCCCAGATTCCTACCCACCCTTTATTCCCTTTTTCTTAGCAGTACTTCCTCTCCTTCTATTCCGAAAAAAACCTTATACACGGTAACCCCAAATATGACATAAGCTCTTAGGGGAATTATTTTCCTCAGGGCCTCCCGTGTAGAGCTATTGTAAAAAAGTTAGTGACGATTGATTGATGATGATGATGATGATGGGGAGAACATGTGTCAAATATCGGTTAAAAAATTGGCAGAGGAAAATCTTTTATTTTTGTTATTTTTGTTATGAGATGTTATTTGAAACAAACCTTCAAAACTCCATTGAAATTACGGAATTTCAGACAAATACTTTTTACCTTAGAGATCTGGAAAGTCTCTCGTTTATGCACGTAAATTCCGTTACAGAAAAATAAATAATAAATAACGCATTACACAGAATAGATAGATAAAGGAGATTTTCAAAACGCTTAAAAAATATCAAAGGCCAACTGGTATTGCTGAGTTATTTTCAGTACACGACATTTGAACAATAATTTGGAAAATAAATTCATAAAGAAAACATATTTTTAGTCATAAAAGAAGAATTCTGCTTTTTAAATATCCATAAGCAGTTTATTTTTATTTTTCAGTGCAGATAAATATATTTTATCTTAAAAATTATAAGTATTCCAAGCATTTTACACCACGTTCCGGTCCATTTTGTTTATTTGGCAGCGCAACAATTTTTTTTTCACATGAATACCGCATAAGAATCTTAACTGCTCCCGTATGGAGCCAGTGGGTCTATGGCATCCCCAATTATGGCTAAAGGTAGTGGGGAGGGAAAGGAGATAAGGAAGAGGAAGGTGGGGAAGTACCTGACTATTCAGATCTGGTCACCAAACACGGCTAAAGCCATTTCAAGTAACGTTTCAATTCCTAATAGTGGTCTTACACCGGGGCGATACTGAGAGTATCTTCCACTCTGGAACGTGCCGCAAATATACTAAACATTATTTTTAAATGAATAAATTGTGAAATAACCAAATTAATCCAAAAAAAATTATTTGCCACGCCGGGAATCGATCCCGCGACCATCGTAGTGCGAGTCAAGAACCTTACGATGGCCGTTGTATTATAACAATTGTATTATTATTAATTTTTTTACACTAGCTCTACACAGAAAGCTCCCAATAATCCCTCAGGGTCTATGTCATCTATGAAGATGCTTGGTGGAGGTTTCCTTTAGGGAAAGGTTGGAGAGAATGTTCGGCAAGGAAGAAATAATGTGGGGCGGGTTGGAATCTAGGGGTCAATGTGTCCAGGAGTGACGAATGAAGGTATCCATCCCTTTTACTGCGGTGTAAGGCGAGGCAAGGGGTCGAGTGCGTCCGGCTGGAGAGGTCAAAAGGTCTCCCTTAACCAGTCTCTCTAGATCCGACTACGCAGCAGGTGGGACCGGGCATCCGCGGTCAAAACCTAGATATACATCAACCCATACACCCGGGCACCCCTTCCAAGTCACCAAACGTAGCGAACCACTTAGGGTTACGTTCAGAAATAAATAACACAAAACCGTGATAATATGGCAAAAAAAAAAACCTTTGGAGTAATATCATTTACAAGTCACCAGTCACCACTGGGCCTATCCCAAACACTTAAATGGGAAGCGACGATATCCGTATAAAACAAAGATGGATTCAGGTGGTGAAGACCAGTGACTTGCGAAGGGCATTTTTTTATACGTACCTTTTGCCAATATTTATTTTTCGTTTGGTTCGGTAATAAAGAGCCCTTCACAATATGGCATTTATTTTTGCGAAATAAGGCACTAAAAATATGGCAATATGGCACTTATTTTAGCCCAAATATAGCACTTATTCGGCTCGATATGGCACTTATTTTTCAACCCTCCCCGACCACCCCAGCTATTCTGAGAGGATAATAATACAACATACAAGTTACTTATACTTAAATTATTATTTTTTATTTATAAGATATTATTTACAAAGCTTTATACAAATGATTGTTTTAATTTAAAATTTTACATTTTATTTGTTAAATAACAACATCAGGTGTGCTGCAACGTTTTCCATGGAAAATCCCAGCCGTCGATCACTCAGAAGGTATTTCATTTGTCACATAAATATTATGTGACTGGTGCAGTTCTTGCCTATTTGGTTATTTTGTCTATGGTAATTTTTTTTGAGACTGGCAATTTTTCTTGGGAAGAAAAAATGCGAGTTTGTCTATGGGCACTTCCTTTTCTCCTGGCGATGGGCTAGCCGGCTGAAAAATTAGTCACTGACTATGAAGGTCTTTTATTGAAAATATCATGTGAATCCTAGTGGATTTTGTCTTGTAAAAGTCGCGGGGCGTTTTACCGTGTCACGAGAAGTTCGTGCACGTTTTTATTTTGGTGAATCTCACCTGTTACTGTGTTGGCGGTTCGCCATGTTTTTGTGAAAAGTATTTGAATGGACAGCATATCGTTAAATGACTGGTCCTGGCAGTGGCTCTTGATTATGCCTTTGGGTGACCCCCGCGTCGCGAAGCCACGGATGGGTGTAAGCTCCGTGAGACGATATCTGTAGGCCTGGCAGACTATTTGGGGCCACGTGCTGTTGGTGTGGAAAGGGTGGAGGCCGCCTGGGATAGAAGTAGCGGCACCGAATCACATAGAAGGATGACCCTGGCTCCCCGGTTCCCTGGTTTCTGCGTGAACGTCCCGATATTGTCGCACTCCGCGAACCCAGTGTTTAGTTAGGATAGCCTTTTTCCCGGAGTCCATCTGGTATGTTTTAGTGTTTGTTTGTTTTGATTAATTTTGATGGCCGTGATTGATGGCCCTAACTTTGATGCCGACAATATAGTTTTTTTTGAACAGTTCATACTCTTTTATTTATCTAAAATCCCTCTTACACTGACAGAAATCCCCACAAACCTGAGCGGAGCTACCAGCGTTACATTGACGCCCAACGTGTAAAATTTAAATTATTTTCGGTGCTCGAAAAATTTCTGTCATGTACGAGTGATTTTAGGTACTTTTTTCTCATATGTATTATTACAGTGAAATACGTATTATCAGTGTGTGTGTGTCTTATCTATTCACTGAACTGTCTTCAGTGACAGACAAACTTTAAGTGTTGCTATATTTAAGCCGACTTTATCTGTCAGTGGTTTCATCTGTGTTTATCAGTTTTACATTGCATAATCGTTATTAATAAACAATAACTTTTTATTAAATTCATAAGAACAGGGTGTTTGGTAATTGGAGTGTTACAGATATATATTTTTTTATTTATATCAGTTTGGTTAATTATATTATTACAATGGCGATTTCCGATATTAATGGACTGTCAAAGGAGGAAATGATAAAATTGTTAACGGATCGAGAGATTGTTCCGGAAGGGACATTAGCCAGTATGCGCGAACAGGCTCGTTCTTTTAATAAAAGTTTGAGGGAGGGGGGTGCCTCCAATATACTTTCGGGTGATGATAATACAGTTTGTTCAGAAAATACTAAAACCATAATTAATAATTATTACCAGTCAGCTATTCCTTCAACTTCTTCTTCGTCCGTCCATTCTTGGGGTTTGAAATTTTCTGGGTCTTCGGATGTCAGGGATTTCATTTTACGCATAGAAGAACTATCTAGATGCCGGAAGGTGGAGTTGTCCTCGGTTGTCACCTCTTTCACTGACCTCCTTGAGGGAAGAGCACTTTCCTGGTTTAGAACTATTTTTGATGACTCTTTGTCTTGGTCGACCTTAAAAAAGCTCCTCATTTCTCGTTTTGACGTTTGTACCAATCAAACGGAAGCTTTAAAAGCCTTGTTCGCTATGAAGCAAAAATTTAACCAGGCTGTAGTGGAATATGTTGAGGATGTCCAATTAGCAAATTTGAGGTTAGATGTTCCACTCTCTGAGGAACAATTGGTGGACTTAGTCTGTGACAGTCTTCAACCAAAATACGCCTTGGCCGTTGCCTATTTCTCGGAAAAGAGTCTTTCAGCGTTAGTAAGTGTGTGCAGTAAATTTGATAAGCTTTCAGTAGACAAGCCCGCACCACAATTTAATTCATCTTCGCGGGTAGCTTTTACCAAAACATCGTATCCTCCCCGTGCTCCTTATAATCAGGCTTCCTTTTCCCCTCGCGCTTCTTCCTCAGGTACTTCTTTAAATAGTAAGAAAACTTTTAATTGTTTCTATTGTAAGGAACAGAGGCATACGAAACAATTTTGTAAAAAATGGAAAAAGGATAATTTTAAACATAATGAATCAAATAGATATAATTCAAAAAACTAGCCGACGATCTTTTGCGTTCTGTGCACGAGGATGACAGGAGATCGTCGTCGGTTCATAGTAATAAATCAAAGTTTACCACGCGCAACATGGACGCATGTCTGCCGTTATCTGATTGTGGACAAGATGTGAGACCACATGTTAATATTAAAATTAAGAATTTAGTTTTTTCAGGACTTTTGGACAGTGGAGCATCTGTCAGTTGTTTCGGTGGTTCTGTTTATAATTTTTTCGTAAGTTTAGGATATAGGTTAAATAAGTTGGATTCCTACGTTACCACCGCGGATGGCAAACGTCAGGATATAATTGGTACTATGCGAGTATTAGTATTTTATAATAACATTAAGAAATATATTAAGTTTTTCGTTATACCGTCTCTGTCCTCATCTATTGTTTTGGGAGTGGACTTTTGGAAGCAATTCGACGTGGCCCCTCAGTTGTTTCCAAAAGTCGACAGCAATGTTAATTGTGGGAAGGTTGTCAGTGAGGTTCGCAAATTAACATCAGCTTCCTTGCTGTCCCCCCAAGACAATCTCAAATTAAATTCGCTTATAGTAAAGTTTAAATCAATTTCTTTTGAAGACCGTGGTTTAGGTAAAACACATTTAGTTCGTCATAAAATAAATACAACAGGGGATCCTATTAAGCAGCGTTACTACCCATTGTCTCAAACTCGCCAGAGACAATTGGAAGATCAATTAAAAGAAATGTTGGATCTAGGTGTTGTCCGTCGTTCTCGTTCGGCTTGGTCAAACCCAGTTTTAATTGTTCCTAAGAAGGATGGTTCTGTCAGATTTTGTTTGGACTCGAGGCGCTTAAACAGCGTTACATTGGCAGATTCCTACCCGCTCCCTTATATTTCGCGTATTTTAGATAAACTTAGGGGTGCTCGTTTTATTTCATCTGTAGATTTGTCGAAATCTTTTTGGCAGATTCCCTTGGATAAGGAATCCTGTCCTAAAACGGCTTTCGTTGTACCAGGCCATGGTTTGTTTGAATTTGTGAGGATGCCGTTCGGTCTTAAGAATGCTCCCAGCGAATTACAGCGTCTTGTGGATGCTCTTTTTGGTCCTGAGTTCGACGAGAACGTCTTTTGTTATCTCGATGATTTAATTATTATTTCTGAAGATTTTGAATCACATTTGAAGATTTTGAATAAAATTTATGAACGTTTAAGAGATGCAGGCCTAACAGTTAACCTCAAAAAATGCGAGTTTTGTAAAGAAGAGTTAAAGTATCTAGGTTACATCGTAGACGCGAAAGGTCTTCGTACAGACCCCGTTAAATTAGAATGTATTCGTACTTACCCTACCCCTAAGAATTCGAAGCAAATTAAAGCTTTTATAGGTCTTTGCGGTTATTACAGGCGTTTTATTAAAGATTTCTCTACTATTGCGGCCCCGTTAACAAAACTCACTGGTTCCAGAATGGGAATAAGTAATTTTTCTTGGTCTCCAGAAGCAGAAGACGCATTTAAAAAATTAAAAAAAGCTTTAACTTCTGCTCCCGTTATTAGTTGTCCAGATTTTTCTTTGCCCTTTACTATCCATTGCGACGCGAGCAACGTTGGAATCGGCGGCGTGCTTACCCAGGTGTTTGACGGTGAAGAACATCCTGTTTCCTTTTTCTCTAGGTGTTTAAATGTTCACGAGCGAAACTACGGCGTTACGGAGCGCGAACTCCTTGCGGTGTTAGATTCAGTGAATCATTTCAGGCCTTACGTAGAAGGTGTTCATTTCACAGTGGTGACGGATCACTCCAGTTTGCAGTGGTTGGTTTCGTTGTCCAATCCAACTGGTAGACTTGCTCGTTGGTCTACGCGTCTTTCTCAGTATTCTTTTGATGTGGTGCACAGAAAGGGTAAATTAAATACTGTTCCAGATGTTCTTTCTCGTAAAGACGATTTTACTGTTGCTGCCATAGATTCTACGCCCACAACTTCGGATAGTTGGTATAGTAATTTGTTTTCCAATTGTACGAATAATCCCCAACGTTTCAATAATTTCCAAATTAAAGATAATTGTTTATTTCGACATTCTAAATCTCGTTTCGCTTTGCAAGAGGATACAGCCTGGAAGCTGGTTGTGCCTTTTGAGGACCGTAACGATATTTTAAGTAAAGAACACGAGTCTATTAACTCTTGCCACCCAGGTGTATTCAGAACGTATAAGAAAGTTCAACTCCGTTATTTTTGGCCGGGTATGTATAATGATGTCAAGAAGTTTGTTAATAAGTGTAAAACGTGCAAAGCACATAAAATAAATACATCTGCGCCGGCGGGTATTTCTACAAATCCAAAAATTGTTAACAGACCAATGCAAATGTTGTCTATCGACCTTGTTGGTCCTCTTCCACGTAGTTACGCAGGATTTATGTACATTCTATCAGTTGTTGACGTTTTTTCGAAATATACTTGGATTTTTCCGCTCAGAAATGCCACTGCTAAAAGCATTGTAAAAAATGTTGAACAATTTATTTTTCTAGTTCACGGTGTTCCACAAACCTTTGTGTGTGATAATGGTAAACAATTTGTTTCAAAAGAGTTCAAACAATTGTTGGCCGATTATAATGTTCCTATGCCTTTTTATAACGCCTATTACACCCCGCAAAATAATGTAGTTGAGCGGTATAACCAAACTATCGGGACTGCTTTGTCTATCTTGACCGAGTCTGACCATCGTAATTGGTCTAGATTTCTGCCTCAGATTCAGTCAGCCTTGAATAATACGGTAAATTTCGCAACAGGTTTCACGCCTTTTTTCCTTATGCACGGCAGGGAACAAATTATTGACGGTAAATTACACAAAATTAATGTATCTTCTAGTGTCGCGGACATACCTTTAGATCAGTCTAGAGCCGACTTTGCAAAAAAGTTGGAAGACTTAGTTCCTATTTATGAACAAGTCTCAAATGCATTAGTACAGGCCTTTAAAAAGAATGCCCAACATTATAATTTACGTCGTAAATCTGTGATCTATGATATAGGTGATATAGTTTGGAGGAAGAATTTTGCTCAATCCAGCGGTCCGGATTACTTTTCCCATAAGTTGGCTCCTAGATTCGTTCGTAATGTTATAAAAAATAGAGTCTCAGATTTAGTGTACACCTTGGCAGATATGCAAGGAAAAATTGTAGGTAATTTTCACGTCAAAGATATTGTTCGGATAGATTAGTTTTGTTTTTTGTTCTTCAAGGAGGCCAATGTTGTAGTGTGTAGGCCTACCAACCCTTCACACTATTACGTTTGTTTCTTTTAGTGAATGTTCTGGTCTCTTGCTTTGGAGTTTGGTACCTCCAAATCTGGTGCTCAGTACAGACACGTAATTCTAGTTTATCGACGATAAACCGTTTATTTACCCTCCGTAAACTGGAATGTGATCCTTGCGGTCACTGGCGCCCAAATTTTGTTAGTTAAGTCTTTCTTTCCTTCGTTACTTTACCTTTTTTTTTTTTTTTGTTAATAATAACATACACTAGTTTCGAGCTTTTTGCATTATTAAATGTATGAATATTTTGGTAATAATATACTGATTCACACACACACACACACTGATTTTATACTTTGTTCCGTCTGTATAACGGATTAATCTGTAATACTATTATTTTTTTAAGTTTATGCCCTTCTTTCTTGAGTGCACTGGAGGTCCTTTTCATAGCCCATAGCCCATAGAACCTCCAGGGAACTTAAGAAGGAATATCTTGGAATTTTGCGTTTCAGAGACTTGAGCTACTTTCTGATGCGCAAGAGTTCTGTTAATTGTATTATTGATAGTTTGTATTTCATAAATTTAAGTAAGGTATAGCTTTCTATAAGTTCCTTATATAAGTCTTAGTTCATAAGAAAGTTGTTTTGTCTCTACAAAGTAAGTACTGCTTCGGCGTGCTTAACTAATAATTAATTCCTTTGGAATTATCACTTTGCCTCTAATACAGGAAAGTGTGTTCTGTATAGTTTTTAAGTCTAAATAATATAAATATTAGTGTCATTCATTAAAATTTTGGATTGATCACCCCGAGAATAGTGTCAACTCACTGAAAGCCATAGTTGATCACACATGTTTGTTTTGTTTGTACAAGAAATGCTGACTTTTTTTTTTCCACACGTGGAGTGTTTTGTAAGGAATGCCAGCTTGGGTATTGCCTTGGTCTCATTTTTTTTACAAACAATGTCACTCTGTTGAGTGTTTGCTGCAGATTGTTTTACGGATTTTTGTATATCCTAAGCCGTGAGCTTAACTTTCTAGTTGCTGTTTTGCTTTTGAGTACTAATTGACTTATGTCATGATCTGATAGATAGATAGGTTTTGTGATATGTAAATCCTAATCTGACCTTGATTGGCAGGTATTTATTGTTTTATAAAACCTGACTTGATTTTTGAAAAATGGGTAATTTAAATATTATTCCAGTTTGACGACCTTTTACGAATAGGTATTTCTTTGGAATTGTAAATCCTGGTTCAAAAAATGACAGATAAATGATCTGTCCACGTCTAATAGACAGTTTGTAAACTGATTCTATATTATCTATAACACAGAAAAGTATTTTCTTGTGTCCTAGTTTTGCCAACATTGAACTCCATTGTTCTGAGTTGAAAAATGTATATATATACCTATATAAAGATATTTTCATTATTTAGTCTTGTTTAATTTTAAGTATTGTTTAATTTTAAGTTTTGTCATAAGAATGTTAAACCGGATGGACATAGTTAGATAGGTTACTCTTTTTGCTATTTAATTATAGCGTAAATTCAGTGTAAGTGAGGGCTGTTTAACCACCCTAAAGTGAAGCCAAATTGGCCTTTATTTCCTGTGCAAGGAAAAGTGATCAAATTTTTTTTTCTTTTCTACAAACTATTTGGTTGTGTTTTTTTTTTCAAAATAACAAATGTTGAGTATTTTATAAGTATAGCTTATGTTAAGTTGACACGAAAACAACAGGTCTCCTTTTAAGTAAATTCAAAACTTTATTTAATTTAGTAGTTGATGGTTGACTCCTTGTTTTCGTGCCTTTCTTTTCTTATTTGTTCTTTATTATTAAGAAATTTATTTTTAAGAAACTTAGTTTTAAGAAATTTAGTTCTAAGTTGTTATTCTAATTACTAATTAATGTTTTTTCTCATTTTTCAAGATACCTGATGGACTCATAGTTTAGTTAGTTATTGGACTTAGTTTTTCATGTTTGAGGGCAAACATTTTCGTGGGAAGGGGGGAATTGTCACATAAATATTATGTGACTGGTGCAGTTCTTGCCTATTTGGTTATTTTGTCTATGGTAATTTTTTTTGAGACTGGCAATTTTTCTTGGGAAGAAAAAATGCGAGTTTGTCTATGGGCACTTCCTTTTCTCCTGGCGATGGGCTAGCCGGCTGAAAAATTAGTCACTGACTATGAAGGTCTTTTATTGAAAATATCATGTGAATCCTAGTGGATTTTGTCTTGTAAAAGTCGCGGGGCGTTTTACCGTGTCACGAGAAGTTCGTGCACGTTTTTATTTTGGTGAATCTCACCTGTTACTGTGTTGGCGGTTCGCCATGTTTTTGTGAAAAGTATTTGAATGGACAGCATATCGTTAAATGACTGGTCCTGGCAGTGGCTCTTGATTATGCCTTTGGGTGACCCCCGCGTCGCGAAGCCACGGATGGGTGTAAGCTCCGTGAGACGATATCTGTAGGCCTGGCAGACTATTTGGGGCCACGTGCTGTTGGTGTGGAAAGGGTGGAGGCCGCCTGGGATAGAAGTAGCGGCACCGAATCACATAGAAGGATGACCCTGGCTCCCCGGTTCCCTGGTTTCTGCGTGAACGTCCCGATATTGTCGCACTCCGCGAACCCAGTGTTTAGTTAGGATAGCCTTTTTCCCGGAGTCCATCTGGTATGTTTTAGTGTTTGTTTGTTTTGATTAATTTTGATGGCCGTGATTGATGGCCCTAACTTTGATGCCGACAATATAGTTTTTTTTGAACAGTTCATACTCTTTTATTTATCTAAAATCCCTCTTACACTGACAGAAATCCCCACAAACCTGAGCGGAGCTACCAGCGTTACACATTTTTGAAAAAGTCCTCTCCACATCGGCTGATGTTGCTGGGGCGTATTTCATAGCGAGGACATCAGCAGGTTCCCAGCCTTCCTTCAGAGTGGCTTCCTCACCAGACAGAAGGGAAACAATATTGTTGACTTCCTCCCACCCACAATTCCTATAGAGGACGGCCTTGATTTTCTCCTGGATCTTCTTCCCGGTGGCTCCTGGATAAACGGTGTCCGAAATACTTTTCATTTTATTGACACTTGCACTCAGCTGCACGCTTTCAAACTGAAAAGATTCAATTGTGCCTGGAATATCCTTGAAATTGGACTCAACAAAAAGAAGCTGAGGGAAGAGGATAGGATTTTCCATCAGTGCTTTGGCGGTTTTTACCGAAGCAGAATCGTCATCCAGCTCTTTGACTACTTGCTTAAAGCCTTCAAAATGCTTGACATAATATGAAGCAGCTGACAGCCAAGTGCCCCACCGAGTGATCACAAGCTCTGGAGGCAGAGGAATGCCTGGCAAGTGCTCCCTGAAGACTGCGACCCTCCTTGGTGCCTTCAGGAATATTTTTTTCCCCACTGAGATTAGTTTGTTGACTTGAGGATGTTCTTCTCGCACAGCTTCAGCCACTCGATGGAGACCATGTGCCAGACACGTTTCGTGGATGGGCTTGGGATAGATGTCTTTCAGCGTCTTCCCTGCACTCAGCATATAAGATACGCTGTCTGTCACCAGGAGTAGCAGTAGAAGGCTTTACCCATTGCCATTAGAAAGTCTTGCTAACAAAAGGCCCTACTGCAGCCCCCTTCACACTAATCCCTCTACAGTGGCCTCAGGGTTCCAGAAACCTCATGTCATTGACTCTGACTTGCACCTCATTTTAAAATGAGCAAAACTAAACTTAGAGTTTTAACATGTTTTCAATTCGATTTTTTTTTTGTTAAAAAAGGAGTTTGGTGAAAAAAAAGGCAAAACATGGCATTTCCCAAAAAATCGGCAGGATATGGCATTTTACCAAAAAATCGGCAAAATATGGCATTTTTGTATGGCGCCATGGCAATATGGCATTTGAAGGGCTCTGAGTAATAAGTTATTTCGAGATATGAAAACAGAATCCACTTCATTTTGTGAGGAATTCGATATATATATTGTGATTAATATATGATTTCAATGTATTGACATGTAGAAAATTTCATTTGAACGGTATGTCGACTGTCTTATTTTGTTGACGGTTGAAGTAAATTTTCAAAAATTCACAGCGAATGATAAAAATGTTTTTTTTTTGTGATTAGGAATGCTGATATATATTTACTGAAAAAGTTAAAAAGTTGTTCTAACTTAGAAAATACGGGGCTCAATTTCACGCTTCTTGCTTTCCACAGATTGGTTTTTACAGGTTTCCTGATAAATGATTACGTAATCATAAATTGAAATCCAAAAGATAAATATATATATATATATATATTTCTTTTTATGTGAGTCCCACACAACAGTGCGAACTCCTCCTGTCTGGAGCCAGTGAGTCTCTGGCATTCCCAATCGGCGTACTTTGTGAGACTGACAGTAGTGAGGAGGGATAGGAGACGGGAAGGAAGAAGGTGGGGAAGAACCCTGGTGAAAGACAAACATTCTAAAATGAAACTATGCTTTATTGTTAGATCGGGTTGAAAAGATTAAAAAAAATAATAAATAAAAAGCCAGGTGCTTTCCAACTTTCCTCTCCTTATTTCATTCTACATTTCTCACTACATACCCCAATCGGGGATACCATAGTTCCAATAAATTAATTCATAATTCCAATATTTAGACACTTCACTATAAAGTTAATAAATAAATAAAGTCATGCGAATGTCATCTTCACCAAAATAGAAAAAAAAAATATAAATTACAGGACATTTGAAATACCTACTTTTGTAAAGGTCGATCAAATTAGTTAACTTTTCCAATATATTTTGTGATGAACTGGTAGGCTGTCTTGTCAATGTCAAGAAGAAATAAAAATTCCAATAAATTTCCATTAAAACTCCTCGAACTTTTCCAATAATTTAAACGACAAATCTAAAAGTTTTTTTCCAAACTCCGAATCATTTTATTGTTTTACGCGATGAGTAGATCGAATACTCCGATCGAAAAATAAAATAGTCGAGCTGAAATTTAAAAAAAGGTAAAGAGGTGCTACCTATTATATATATATTTTTTTAACAATCGTCGCGGAAGATCCTTTGGAAAACACTTCCTTCAGGGCAGATGTTATCTTTGGGGATGCCATGTGGAAGGTCTTTTGAGGAAACGAAGGAGATGAAGTTTTGTGAAGGAAAAAGGCTTGAGAGGGGGGGGGGGGGGGAGGTAGGAAACTAGAAGTGAGTGCCTCCAGGAATGACAGACGTATAAATATATTCCTTTCACCGTGATGCAAAGCGGTGTTCCGAAACAATCCTGCAGGAGAGGTCAAAAGGTCTTTATGTTTAAATTGATTTTAAATTTTAATTTTCCAATGAATTAATTTTAATGTTTATTATAAAGTTACATATTAATTTTGTAATTATTATCTAAAGAAGTTTTCTCTTCAAAAAGTACACACATTTAAGCTGCAAGCGGTAAGACAATCCGAAAATATTCGACAAAATCAACAGATTAAAGTTTTCCATTTACGATCTACGAGTCCAAACAGAAGATAAAAACAAACAAAAAATTCTACGTTTAATTTTAAAAGACGTTTAACTTATATGCAAACAGCAATTAGGTTCAAACAAGAGCACATTCCCTTACACTGTAAAATTAATATCTTATTTCTGAAACGATTCTAGAATATTTCCATTTCAATGGAAAAGTACATTTGGCAGACGTTCAAGAAGACTCCACTCATTCAATAAAACGGAATGCAGGTTTTGCGGCATATTTTCATTGGAGATTGGGGAGTAAAACTTTGTATAAGTGCCCAAACTGATGAAATTGGAAAGCATTTTCCACTCCTTAATAATATTATTATTGAAGGTTTTGAAAATTCTTGGCCAAATAACTAATGATAAATTGCGGTTTGCTCTGTAATCAGAAAACATGAACATATTGATCAATTTGCTTTGGTGCTGAATTTCATACCACGCAATGGTTTTAAACATTATTTAGAACTCGAGCAACGTGTAAGCATATGGATTTTAACTGTAAATCCTGCTTTTAACCACCTATTGTCAGATTTGTGCAATATCAGGTGGAAGAAGTAATGAAGTTATAGTAAACTCTGATCTCTTTCTTTAACTAGTTGTACTTTTAAACTTTTTGAAGTAAAAATTCTTTACGCACGCTTGACTTGGGGGGTAAGCTGGCGAATGCGTGACGAGAGCGTTACGAAAAGTGAGGCGAACGCTTCATATATTACTCTAAGAGAGAGATGCATTTTCAGGTGCAAGAGCACACATGTTCTTTCTCTCATAGCCAGTTACGTTACACAGTGCAGGTCTATTGTCTATATCACACTATAGGAGCAAGAGAGAGCAGTGCGCGCGCACATTTTCTTTCTCTCTTCCTATCATATAGATGGAGCAGAAGTTTAACTTCAGTTGTGTGGTCTAAAGCGTACTCGTTTTTCTTTTTAATGTGAATACCTCACAAGAGTCCCAGTTGCTCCCGTCTGGAGTTAGTGAGACTATGGCATCCCCAAATGGGGTATGTTATGAGGCTGAAGGTAGTGGGGTGGAGAAAATAGGGAAGAGGAAGGTTGGGAAGTACTTGGCTATTCATATCTAGTCATCAAACACGGCTAAAGCCATTTCAAGAAACGTTTCAATTCTGAAAGGTGGTCACACACCAGGGTGATACATCATAGGTACTATAATATATTATTTTTAATGAAATAATTGTGAAAAAACACAAGTTGATAAAATGAAATTTATTTGCACATGCCGGGATTTGATCCCGCATCCTTCGGATTGCGAGTCAAGAGCTTTCCGGAGGCCGTAAACTATAGAGAAAGTAATTTGGAGAAACTGAGCAGAAACAATAAATTCATTTTTATTTTATTTTGGAAACGAAACACATTCTACGCATAGAAAAATAACATCGACTGAATGAAAATGAATCGACAAACAGTTCCATTTATTAAATTTATTTTTGAGTTTTATCTTCCAATAGTGTCAAAAGTTCTCTAATAACAAAAATAATTATCACGACATTGTCATCAAAAAGCAAAGGAAACATCAATATCTTGTTATGTACCTGGAAACAAGTGTTGTAGGTTCGCTGAACAATAATGTTCCTAGGAACATCGGTTCAACCAATGTCAGTTTAATCTTTTATGGGAAGACGGTTGGTATTGCAGTACCCACATCTTAAAACTTGAACCAATATTACAGCGCCACAAAGTTCCGTGGCCTGGAGATATTTCCGCCTGCAAGTTATGGCACAATACACGACAATCAATAATCGCAGGTGTACGAACAAAAGGAGCATATTCAAAGGAGAATAATAACAATCATTGTTTACAGACAACAATCATACAACCAAACGTCTAGGCATTCTGAGCAATCATGTAGTTTGGAGTGTCTTGAAGCATTTAATCGTTGGCTGGACTACTGTACAACTATTATTGCTAAAAGCCATTTTTAATATTCCCACGTTTACGGAACGGCGCGGCGACGGCACAAAAAAGCAACAAACATACGTTCCTTTTCACAATAATGCTGCAGCTCTTTCTTACACACTAAATAATGGTAAGAAAAAAGATGAAACACACAATGCACGTATGTCTGTTTCCTCTAAGAAGAAAAAAAAGTAGTACTTTTGAGGATACAGACTTATTCAAGGGGCGAAAAGACCACATAAGTGTTTTATATCCCTTTCGCAAACAGGAAGTAGGTACAAACAACACGACGAAGACGTGGATGACGTGATTAGAACACTGATCTAGCTTCATGAAGTTTCACGGTTCTAATATCTCACACAAAATGGTTAATACTGATTTTGTTAGAACATTCTATTTCTAAGGAATCGTCTCCAAATCTTGCAACTACCATTATGATAATAATTGGCGAACAAGTATTTATTTATTAATTTTTATTTTATTTATTTATTCACATATATATATTTATTACAATACATTACAAAATGATACTTTGTCTGTCCAACTGTAAAATAAAATGGTAGGTAATACATTACATAAAGTTTTTCTTAAAAAAAAAAAATTACATAATTCATGTTACAACTTTTTTTAAATAAATAAATAAATATAAATAAATAAATGTTTATTCCGGTATGTGGGGAGAATAGTGCAATCCCACACATTCCATAAGGGTTATAAAATATACATTTTAAGTAGAGAAGCAGGTGATATGATTGTACATGAACAAAGGTAATAAAAAAAAAATTTATAATAATTAGCTTTTAGGATTCTGCGACCACATTAGGTGCCAGTATTTTTCTCCAGTGTGCATCAATGCTGGATGATGGACTGAGGCGGGCTTCCTTGACGAGGATATTTCCAGAGCTGCTTATCCTTTCCCTCATTCCTGCCACCCTGGATCTAATAAGGGCTGCATAGCCGGGAACTCGCCCCTCCGTGAACATCCGGGAAGCGCTGCAATATCTGGGGAGACCAAATATTATGCGGAAGGCGTTGTTGTACTGAAATCGAAGTCTTTCTATACTACTCTTCTTGTAGTTTGCCCAGAGTTCGCACGTGTACAGCGTTGCGCAGAAGGAAAGGAATAGCGTCCTTTTTACAGCGGTACTGCAAAGGCGGAATCTTCTGCTGAGCATGTTTGCTTTTACGCTGAGAGCTCTTCTTTGCCTATCGATGTCATCATCGTCCATCAGATTACAGGTGATTATGTGTCCAAGGTATTTAGTTACTTCAGTCAACTGCAGGTTTACACCGTTCAGGGTAGCTGGAGGAATATTCTTTGGTCCTTGTCCATGTCTTATGACCAGTAGAGCCGTTTTAGTGGGGTTATATAGCATGTTTGTTTCTTCAGCAAACTCTTCGCAGATCTTCAGAAGAATACGTAGGCCCCTTATAGATGGTGCCATCAAGACCATGTCGTCCGCATAACTGATGTTGTTCAAACACTGTCCTCCGATTTGGCAACCTACCCTTGCATTGTTTAACCTGTCGGTGAGTTCGTCAATGTACAGGTTGAACAATATCGGGGACATGCATCCTCCCTGTCTGACGCCACTATTTAGGAAATAAGGTTCTGAAAATCCATCTTTCCACTTTGCAAGGTTTTCCTGTTGACGGTGCCAAATTTCTAGAATTTTTACCACTTTCCAAGGTATACCTCTTTTCTTTAGTATTTTCCACAATAAGGGGTAGGAAACTCGGTCAAAAGCCTTACTAAGATCCAAAAAGCATGCATAAGTTGATGTTTTCTTCTTCCTGTAGTATTCCAACGTCCGTTTTACGCAAAAAATAGCAGAGTCCGTAGAGCACTCTCTCTTGAAGCCCATCTGGTTATCATTCGTTTTTATGTGGGATCCGACTTGTTCCAAGAGAACTCGTTCAAATATTCGAGCGATAGCCGTGGCGATGGAGATCGGTCTGTAGTTTTCCTGTAGAGTTACGTCTGTCAGTTTAAATTTTATTATCGGTACTATAATTGTTCTTGTCATGTCTTTAGGTAGATAGCCACTCTTTAGGATGTCGGTGAACAGTGTTGCCATTAGTTCCATAATCGCTGCCCCTGCATGTTTGAAGTGTTCGGTGCTTAATCCGTCATGCCCGGCAGACTTTCCAGATTTCATATTACTAATGGCCGATTTTATCATGTTCGTTGTGACGATGGGATCAATATCATCATATGCAGTCAAATGCGTTTCGTTTGAGTCAATAGTCGGCGTGGTAGTTGCGAAGTGTTCTTTAAAGATGTTTGCAATTACTTCCGGATTCGACTCTCCGTTTATATTGCCCGAGATTTTGCTGCGCATGTTCAACAGTTTATTAGACTTGTTCCAAAATTTTTTGAAGTCCAGATTGTCTAAATCCCTTGCTATTTTATCCATCTGAAGTTGAGTCGAGTTTTTTTGGCATTGTTTAAGTGCTGTTTTGAAGGCAGCACGCTTTGCCCTTCTATCCTCTGCGACAGGACCAGCGGGTGGTCTCCCATTCATTATCCATGTGTACATCACTTGTCTGGATTCATTGTATTTATTCGCTACATATTCATTCCACCCACATACTTGCTTATGTTTTTGGGTAATGCACTTGGTAAATACAGAAATGGCACTGCCTCGAAGGGCGTCCACTATACTCCCGTAGAGGTATTTTATTTTTGTGCGTGCAGGGTTGCCACCGTCTTCAGGAATTGTGTTTTGTGACTTGATTTTGACGAGATGGATTTGCGAGCATGAGTTATATTGTCCGATATCCCGTATATTATTCGGATTCCATAATGCTGGATCTCTCGATACAGAATTAAAAACTTCCGTTTTTGCTAGTCCTCGCTTTGGTTGTGTAAAAAAAGAAAAAGTATCTAATCAACAATTTAACATAAATTTTTATGAAAGTGGAGATTTTTTTTATATAAAAACAAAAATTATGAGGGAGCGGACTCCGGATCGGCTGAGACTGGTAGATAAATGAAAGTCATCAAGTCGATGTGGCGAGTCAGTCTTTATTGCAGAGCTGCGTAACATAGGTGCCAGTAGTGTTGTAGGTGCCCGGAGGTGATGGTGTGGTGCAGTTCTGGCGATGAGGTGGAGCAGACGACGGGTCTGCGGGTCACCGGCGCGTTGCTCGACACCGTGGCGGTGGAGAGATCCAGATCTTCCAGGCCATTGCTCGCCGCTTTGAGTCGCGGAGGTGAACGGTGAGTGGCTCTGTAAGCTGAGCCACTAGCAGGTAGTCCTGGTGAGACTGAGCGTGTTTCCATGGCAGCGAAGCGCTGTGGGCTTCGGATTGCCATGAAATGGTGATCTGATCCCTGGGCTGAAGGTGGCGTCGAACCTTGTAAGTCGCGGAATACAGTTGTTGTCTAGAGCTGAAGATGCGGTGGGCCTTGTTGCTGAGACATGGTAATGATCCTCGAGGAAGTTGCCTTGGAGAGCGTGAGTGAAAATGCACCGGGCACTCGTATATGTGCTGTTATTTGCCGCTGTCTGAGCCAACCGTCGTTGAATTGATATTGACTAAAGCCTCGATGACACACTGCGAGTTTACAAGCTACTATCTACTAAATTTAAAAGCGGTTGAATCGTTGAGTGAGATTGTCATGATGACACACAAAACTGTCCACTCACTCAGTAGCTCGCGACATTTTTGTAGGAAACTGGACTCGCACGTAGCTGCTAGCGCCAATAGCGTAAATAAAGTGAACTAATCCTTCAGACATTTGACAGTAGAAATCAGCTGGTTTTTGGCAGCCATATTGGAAACAGAAATAAACCATTCACGAGTCGGCTTGTAGCGTGTAAAGTTGAGGACCTTTCAACTTTTTCCGTGGATTCTCAACAATCTGCTAGTTAGCAAGTAACACGATGACACTGAGCGAGTTTACTAACAGATAGTGAATTTACGAGATAGTAGCTTGTAAACTCGCCCTGTGTCATCGACGCATAACTGACTGACTAATCCCGATCGGCAGACTGTTGCTTGTATAGGCGACGATAGTAGCTACCCGAGCGCCAAGTAATGTTGCGTGCCCGCGCAAAGTAAAGAAGGCCCTAGAACATTCTGCCGCCGCGCGGTAACGATGCGACGGCCGTTGACTCGAGGCCTTTCAGTGTGTTTCCCGAATATCGCGCGGCTATAACAAATGATTGTAGGTAGGTATCTCGTCTGATATTTTTTTTCAGAACCAGTGGCAGCGCAATGATTTTTACTAATAGATAAGAAATAGAACAGAAAAGACGAATAGAGAAAACAGAAAAAGGATATGTAATATTATAATCGAGAAATATATTAAATCTCATAGCAGTGCATAATTATAAATACAATTGCAACATATCTAACAGTCTAAACGAAAATATGAAAAAGAACAAGACAAAATAATTAAAAGATAAAGTTTGCAACTGGAACTCGAACCCAGAACCTCTTGTCTACAGTAGTAGTATACTATTTATACGTAGGTATGTATGAATCATGAAAGATTTTTTTTCAGTTTCGTTCAGTTAAGCGTGTATACAAATGACTTTTTGAGAGGTTTAAGAAACATTCTCAGTTGAATTGTTCATATCGACTTACGTATTTTTCAATAATAAATAATTGTTATTGGACGCGGAAATGTTGTGGTAAGGCTATTTGAATTGGCTGGGTGCACCGTCGATGCTCCTGCAATTTGCTGTAAATCGTGTTTGTTGGGATGATGAAAAGTGAAGTGCAGGAAAGATAAATAGAATAAAAGAATTGCTCGCTCGCATTGCAGACAGGAGAAAAATATGTCTTTCTGATATAAGAGCAATAAAGTGCATTTGAGTTGCCATATCAGTGGGATTTTGAAAAAAATACTAAGGTTTATGAAATATTCGTGTATCGTTCGAACAGTCTTAAATATAAAATAGAAGCATTTATTTTAATTATTTTTTATTACAAATATTAAAATCAATAATTATCAGCCTGAAACACTCATCTATATTTCAGGCTGATAATTATTGATTATAATATTTGATATGTACCCTTTGTGCTATGCATAAAAATCTTGTTTAAACGTTAGTTTATCAATTAAAAATAATAATTAATTTTTTATTACATTAGCTTCAAACAGGAGGCCCTGATGAAAACAATTTCTGTCAACGCCTATGTCATCTTTAGGGAAGCTACGTGGAGGGTCTTTTTAGAATCTGGCTGGAAAAGTCAAAAAGGTCTACCTCAACCAGTCTCTACCGAACCGGGCGCGACGCATTAGTTGGGCAAACGCATCCGCCGCTTTCAAATATCACCCTATGAATCCGAGCACCCGTGCTAAGTCGTAAAACGGAGGGATGATCTATGGAAGGCGTATTGGTTTTGCAATAAATGGTACTACCCATACCCGCCTACCAAATTAAGAAGCATTTATATGGTTTGGACTATTAGGAGGAGCGGATGGTAAATGGAAAGGACTTTCAGGAGAATATATGATACACAAGTGATTGGAAGAAGATACTTGAATTAGTAGAGTCAGTATTACAGAATAGTGTGTTTGATAGAATGAAGTAACTAATGTAATGCCTAGAACATGTCAAGACAAAATAAAACATCTCCATTCAGTTGTTCCTCTGCTTGTCCTCAATCAATTATTTGTTTGAACATGATAAATCAATTTTGATAACTATCAAAATATTGCATTTTACTCTTAAAACCTCTACAATTAATGTAATAGAGTGTCAGTGTCTGTATTACACAGGACAGCTTTTCACTAAAAAATAAATATCCGAAATACAAGTTATCCAAAATAGAGCCATAAGGAATATACCTATACCATCTACCATGGGATACACATGTCAAAGATATATTATACTCACTGACACAAATACTTTCCTTCGCGATTCTGCCAAAATATAGCATCACCATTGCCATCCTACAAGTAATTCAAGTAATTCAACACTCCTCACAAACCAACACTAAACCAGCCTTTAATTTCGATATACATCAGCACAAAACATCATCACAAAATTAAATACACCTATCGTCATCTACTCACACGACTAAATTTGGAATTAAGTCTTTACAATACGTCGCACATACGCAACACAATACATTACCTCATGTCCTAAAACTTCCAGCATCAAATAAAAAAATTGGCAAAAGTTCTTAAATGATATTTTCTAAGCAGCTTTATTAACCATTGACGAATTTAGCTTTATTTCTTTGTAACTTTCTTTGTAAAGTGTGTCTAGTCCGTTTTAAAATCTGTGTTGTTGAATTGAATGTTATCAAAAAAAACTGTTCATCGAACTCCCTTTTAAATTGGTGTTCACGTGTAAAAATAATTTTCTTTTAGTTGTATAATGTTGTCCTTCCCGAAATGAGTTTTATTAAACTCATTGGGAGTAATATATTATAAATGTTATGTAATAATTTTGTAATATATTTTCACTAATAAAAATAAATAAATACAAAGGATGTCTACGTAACCATTTAAGACCCTATTGGGTAAGTATGTGCCACCATCTACTGGGTGTATATACCTCAACGGTGTGGCTGTGTTTCTTCACGGTGGACAAGAAGTGTCGTTAGAGCGGAAGGAAAAATAGGCGGCGGCATCTGCGAGACACAAAAAGAACCGCAAAGGAATGAGAGTTCGATACGAGTTTTTACCCATTCGGCCCCGAGTAAGGAAACTTTATTGTTTTATTATCAGAAGTGAAAGGTGTCTTTTACAAACAAATATACAGAAGAAACATTCTTCAAAGCACTTTAAAAAAAATTAATCGGGTTTTCCGCTGACAACCCATGATTTTCTTTTCATGTATATAACATTGTATCACACCAAATAATTATTGCAAGTCAGATGTTGATATTGTATTTTATTTTTATTTGCAGTTTCACCTACAGGACCAACCTGCCATTGGAAGAGCTGACTCGCTCGTCAACAAAATCTGTTTGAACATATACGCTAATGAGGATAAGTTTGAAATTACACCAACATCTAGTGATTAGGTTTACAAGTAGTGTCTTTAAAACAACCAAACATTTTGCGAAAAGAATGTAATACACATAATTAATTGAACAAAAAGTAATCTGGAATCTTAAATTAGAATCAGGAGGCCAATTTTTGTTTTACGCACTAAACATAAAAATAAAATTAGTGTCGTATTAGCTAAAATAAAATATTCAAATTTCCGCGGTGCTATTTTATAAATCGTCATTAACTGGTGTGTAATTTGGTTAAATGTTCTGTATTCGAAGGACTTTTGTACGGTGAGTGTAATGTTATTTGTAACCACTTTACTAAGGATAAATACGTCACAAACAGGTAAGTTTAAAAGTAAGACATATTGCGTAACTCTATGGCATTCTATTCTCTCGAGCTGATTTACATAACACGACATTTATTTGCAATTGCGGTTACGTCACTAATAAACCATTTTTCTTAAGCTTCGGGCGCGCCGAGAGGATGTAATTTGTATCGGTGGTGTTAGACACAGCGATATATTACATACTAGGTGGAGATCAAAATTCGACTGAAAATGCGTATCGTGATAGTATCGTGACACCTACACACAGGAACAGGTAGGAGGAATTTAGGGATATGCAACAATATTGACTCCCAGGTACATATAGCGGTTCATGATATGATGTATAAATCATCGCCTTAGTTCGTATTTGTCCAACAGACCGTTCAATTTTTTTACAGGCAGACAAGTTTTCTTTCATTATTTAAATGAAACATTAAGATTTTCGTAAAAATAAATGTCTCATTAGTTTAAATCATTTTTAATACTTTATTTTTAATTTTAAAGTGGAGATTGAACAAAAACTAAAATGGTCTATTGGACAAATAAGAACTTAGGCAACGAAAGTAGGAGTGTGAAATGAGAGAATGAGATGCGTAGATATTTTGTAAAAATTAACTTATTTATTTTTTTATCTATATAAAGTATATTTATATTAGGTTTTATGATTCCGGTCTCCCTAGGGTACACCTGTATCGAGACAGTTAATTAAACAATGTCGAGACAGTTAGTTGTTAATTGAACAAAAAAAAACTCAAAGGTCCAGATATCACTGAGCAGAGAAATGTTGATTCAAATCTGAAAACCTATGAGGCCCTTATTAAAACAAGCATTTATTAATTAATTATAAAACCATACGACATGAAATAATTGAGTTTTCGCTTTTATCTCGAAATAGAGCAAATATTATCACGAACATTTGGTGTCAGTTGAACCCACAAACACTACTATGGCAAGTGAGATTACTTTACCTACATATCAAGAACGTTTTGAAACTTCACCGACTTTTTGGAAATTATTTGAACTGTAAGGACATTCGAACCAAGTTTCTCACCTCTCTGCCACTGAGGTCGTTAACGTTTAAGCAAGTTCTAATCTTGAGCTATACTCTGAAAATTCTAAATTTTGTTGTGTCGCAAGTTCGCAAAACATTACGCAAAACCCTACGTACTCATTTTGAGTTATAACGACAAAAAACAAAGTATTTCTTTCAAGCAGGCATATTGGGGAATCGTTCCGCCGGCAGATAATTACCATAGCAATTTTTCTTTCCTCCTTATTTAAAACATTAGAATATTAAGACTTCTAAGATAAATATTTAAAAAACAATGTGGAAAGAAAAAATTGTGTATTTCAAGCAATGTTTTCAAGTTAGGCGTTTCTGAGCTGAAAGTGGTAATGAATATTTGTTTACTTACTGTAATTAATTTCGAAAGCTTATACCAAAATATTTCTTCAAACTTAAAGTTTTTTGAAAGTTGCGAAGAGCTTACAGCATGAAACGTAATTTCGGTTGGTTTGGGCTTGATGTTAATCAACTCCGTAGACAAATTACGATCCAATCCACACCAAAGTATAGGGAAATTTAAACGAAACATGTGTTTCTACATAATCAGTTATTCACACAGCGTGTGTATTAGAAATTTACTTTGTGAAGCTCAATACTGCTAATTGCATGTACATAGTTGTACTTTACATAACTTATTCACATCTAATTATTCTCAAAGCCGAGACGTTTAATGGTTCATGTAGGTAGTGTGTTCTTCCAAAACACAAGGTCTGAAAGTAAAGCTCTTGAAAGATCTTTCAGCGGCTGAAATGTGTTCGCAAACACCTGCCGCCCGCCCCGCCCGACACACAGAGATCATCATCGCAACTTTAACTGATCAAAATTGTTTGTGATAAATTACACTACTAAAATATATAAAACTTTAAATTATTTGGCCATCTCGAAATGTAATTAAATATTTTAAAATTAAGTGTTCACGTGTTGTCACAAACTAAACATCAATATTTGTAGTAGACACACTTTTTAAAAATAATCGTATTTTTAATCTCAGCAATTTCTTTCGGAATTTTGTTTTAAAGTTGGATGAACTGGTAAATAAGAGATTTATGTGGGTTTGGTTTCTTTCTAGTTGACAATCTTATTTGATTTGTAATGTCCCATGTCCATGTATCTCGTGATTATATATTTATTGTCAGTTTCTAAGACATAGTCCACATGCTAATTTTACGTAAAATAATACATTCAAATATATGGTTTGCTTCACATCTTTAACATGTCTTTTATCCGTTCGTGTTTGATGCACTATTTGTTCGCATTGCTTTATTTTGCAGTATTCGCATTTTTTTTCTTCATTCCCTTCAGAGAAATTACTTGAACAGTAATTATCGGGCATGTTTCTTTATTTAATTCCTTCCTGATTCTGCAAAGAAATAGTATTGAAACAGTTTTTTTTTATTTGTACTGTTTTGAGAAGTTGAGCGAATTCTATAATTACATATAGATATTTAATTTCCTCCACTTTTTAATGATTTTATCAATTATAAGCCGGTGGATCTTCGGATGTATTTTTTTTGCTTATATTAATGTATTTTGTCTTTTTAACACTTAGTATTAATTTATTTAGTTTGAGCCATTTTGAAAAAGTATCTAAGTTACTCCGTTTTTTTTTTTTAATTTTGCGCAATTGAAGAGCGTTGTGAGGCCTTGAAAAAGGTGGCGGAAAATGGTGTTATATAATCTTATAACGTAATGTTGATTTAAATCTTCTAATGCAAAATAGAGGTTTGCCGTATCGATATTCAATTTTTTCTTAAAAAAATCGCTTTCAATGGTGAAATATTTATTTTTTCAGCCTTAATATCTAAATGTCTGAAAATCGTTTTGGGCAGAAAAATCTGATATCAATTATATATGTTACCTCCTAGAAACATAAATGGCATTCTAATATTTTTAACAAGTTTTTATAATAAATAACAATTTGAATTGTATAGGGTAACGTTTTTTTTTCAGTATATATTTAATAATTTCAGTCCAAATAATTGCATGGTCAACAATAAAACCTAAATGTATAAAAAAAACACACATTTCGGTATTGTATTCACCATTGAACAATGATATAATAAGATTTCAATGGAAAGAAATCATATTTTTGTCAAGGTAAAGTTGCGGTTACAGCCTCTGTGCGCGACGCCCGCCGCTCGTCAGTCTGGAAAAGTGGCTGTATCATCGCGTCTCGTGTCTTGGGCGTCCAAATTACGGAGTTGGCAGCGACGCTCCCGGCGCGCGGCGCCGATGCTTCGTATCTCATAATTACACGGTGATTATTAAAGTCAGCGCGAGGAATACAAATGAGAAGTGTTTTCAACAAATTGTAATTTTTACCATTATTCATCCAAAGGAATATTGCCCAACAACGTATTTTTAAATTTTTAATGTCAACTTTTTTCTAGTTCGAAAATATATTTAGGTTTCATATTTTATTTGGTCAAAGAAAAATTGGCCACGCAATAAATTGTTGCACTGAGTTCGAAATTATGGAAGAGGAATGCATAATATGATATATGACTGCAACAAATTGAAAACGAGTATAGTTGGGCTTAAGTATTGAAGAGTCAATAGTAAATTGAAGGTTTGTTCACACGTGTTTAATATCTGAAAAATAACGACTATAGAAATATAATATATTTGTCCTACAGTATTGCAAAAGCTTATCTGGTATCAAAGGAGAGTGAATAATTTAATCAAATAGTGAAATGTTTTCAGTCTGGGCAACCAATATTTATTTTATACCACTGTTAATATTGTAATGTTATTATAATATTCACTACCTACCTCTTTAACAATTGCAAAATTACGTTATGGAACCAGAGTAATTAAAAATACGTAGTTAGCACTCACGTGTCTAATAAGTATACTTCGGAGAATGCGTAATCAATTTCAACTAACAAGTATTTTTCTAAAATGCTCGTAATATTTTACTTAGTTCTGAAAACATCAACTAACAATGTCTTCAATCATCAATTGACTCAGTTTTTCAGTAGAAAAAATAAATCGGCTCAAACTATTAAAAAATTTAGTTATTCAAATTATAATTGTACTGACAGTTCTCTTAAAATCTTTAAATATGAAAATATTACCATTTCAAAACATTGTGTGACATAATATGTCCAGAGAATCTGCTAGGAATTTAGCACTTTCCTCAGACTTACGATTTATGTTATTTGAATAAAAACAAAACCGCGCGTCGGCTTTAACCTTAAAATAACCTTTTTGCACAATTTCCCAGAGGGTTAGTGTAAAAAAGGGTTCTTAATTTATGCTACAAAACTGCTGTTAACATGTTTCATAAATGTTATGGTTTTATAATAGAGAGGAAAACATAAGGGATGAATGATAGTACCTGTTACTTTATACCGTTATCCTGAGAACGGATTTACTTCTGTCACCACGACAGGAGAACATAAAACAGAAAAACGACTGTAAACATTAAACGGCCTGAAGTGGGCAAGTCAGGAATAAAAACAAATATTAACGCGATAAAATGGAATTTGGAATCTGAAATACGATATCCTATAAGGTAAATTCGATTGATCAAAGGAATTGCCTTAATAATAAGGAAATAAAAAAACGAATAAATGATTAATTAGCATCGCATAGTTGTACTCTTTCCTTGCAATCACGCATCCCTTAGATATAAACTAGAATAATTTAATCTCCTGTTCTTTTTTAAAACTACGTTAAATTCCAATGGTCTGTCCAGTTTTGCGTACGACGCCATTGTTGTAGGATCATTTCTGTTGAACTGGCAGTGTAGGCTAATTATAAACTATTTGCTTAGTAACAATATAAAGTAAATCAAATAAACGGTCAAGTCTTTAGCCAACGAGTGCAAATATATTTCGAATAAAAAATAACAGGAATATAATTTAACACGTAAGTGAAAGTTTGCGAAACCTGCCAGTCAAACTTTTTTCAATTTATTTTTTCATTCAGATATGTATATAAATTAAAGTATGTTATTAGTTAAAATCGTATTCACCGAGGTGCTTATCCTGATAATAAACACTGCCCAATTTTATATCATTATTTAAATGAGCAGTCGTCATACAAATATTTTCACTGCACGAATATTCGCCGTCAATTTTGAATGAGAGTTAGGACAGAACGTTTTATTGGTACTCCAAGCCCTCTTTTAAGATATTTTATTTAGCCATTAGTAAATTGTCATATATAATTGATGTTAAAGATCAATATAATAATCTCAATACAGATCAATGTAATAGGTAATCTCAATAAAGGTCAATGTACATAAATAATCTGTCTAATTATGTGTTTTTGTCATATTCTTTCTCCCTGTCTCTTATATGTATCCGATAACTCTGTCTTAATATTCAGTTATTAGGTATTACATTCCGATGAAGCTTGGTCGAAGCGAAACCGGTCGATGTATAAAATAATAAACATTCGTAGTTGAATACAAAGTTATTTGTTTTATTTGTATAATATAATGTCTAACAACAAAGTAATTGCTTCTTACGAAAAAAAAATTGTGTTTTTTTCAATTTTTTATTTTATCTTCACAATGGAACAAAAAGCAATTAAATTCTCAGTTTGGTAAAACTTTTGAAGCTTTAAGCAGAAACACGCTCTCACGTACATTATTGGGAAACCATTAAACATACAAACAGTTCAATTCACTTCACCTAATAAATTATTTTTGTTTTCGAAGTTTTGACTTTGTTCTGAAAATAATTATTCAATCAAATTGGATTTTTTTGTGATTGAATGGGAAAAGGGAGAATTTTCGATATTATTTTGTTTATTTATTTTGTTGCCATTTGTTAGAAGAAAAATATTTTTTAAAAGAGATTAATGATAAAATAAAACCGCCGGAAAACAAATTATTAGCCGACACGTCAAAATCAGTTATAAAAAGTTGGAGTCGTACAACAATTATTGTGATTAATGATAATGAAATGTTTTCACTATATTACGATTATATACTTTAAGTATACATATTTGTGATTTAGCTTAATCGCCGAAAAGGCGGAAAATACGCAGGACTTAAATTTTACGTCATACCATCATTACAAAATAATGTCAAATTGTTGTTCGTAAAACTTTTTATTTCCTTTCAATAAATTTCAATGGTAGACCTATTAGGCACCGAAATAGATAATCAATAATAATAAGATAATCTCAGTATTACGGTGGTGAGAGACCTGGTTGTTTGAAACAGCTTTAGATAGGTTTCTGGACCAGATCTTAAAATTAAGGTACTAAAATTTTCTTTTTTTTCTTCATCAACTTCCTTCAGCAAGATAATATTCCTCAGATGGGGATGCCACAGGTGTACTGGTTCCAGACGGATTGTACGGTAATGTATCACACATAAAAAGTTATCAATTAAGAATTATACCATCAGGAATCTGCACTCAGATTTTTGGAATTTTGTCATAAGACAAAATCGAAAATTTTACAAAATTTATCTACTTTAAATTTGTAATTT
Source organism: Limnephilus lunatus (assembly GCA_917563855.2). Taxonomy (NCBI): domain Eukaryota; kingdom Metazoa; phylum Arthropoda; class Insecta; order Trichoptera; family Limnephilidae; genus Limnephilus; species Limnephilus lunatus. The sequence continues at coordinate 55,715,046 of OU830601.1, forward strand.
TAAGATCTTGTCAAAATTCAATCGAAACTTTAATTAATAAGGACATAAAAGCGAATATTTTTTATAATGTCTGTCTCTCTTTGGTTTTTGACTTGTTTTGAAGAATTAGACTTCGTGAAATGTGAAAATGTAATATTGGAATATGAAATAATGTAGGGATATTCTATGGAAACCAATTGCGATAAAATTGAAATACTTTTGTCCGAATCAATAAAACTAATAATTATACACAATTTGAGAGGTGGGTATGGGTACCACCATCCGGGAACCATTTATTGGAAAACAAACATCCATTGCATAGGTGTCATCCCAAGTATTTCCCTAAGTTTGCGGACAACAGAGTTCATGGGGTGAGGTTGTCATGGCGGTGGACGGGATTGCACACTTATTACTTGGCGGGCCAGATCTGATTGAGGGAGACCTTTTGACCTCTCCAGCCAGACGGTCTCAACTCATCACCATGCACCGCGGTGGGAGGAAGGAATTCATGCGGCCGTCACTCCTGGACACACTGACCCCCAAAATTCCTACCCAACTCTCATATCCCTTTCCTCCCAGAACTTCCTCTCCTTCCTTTTGCTAAAAAAACCCTAGGTGCCAGGGCGTGGTCTCCCGACAATCCGCCATCAGGTGTAAAGTGAGCAGCTTCTGGACATCTTCGTTTCCACACCAAGGAAACCTACAGGAGGTTATGATTTCCGGTATCCTTTCTTAGTAAAAACACTCGTGTTTTGACTGAATATTGTTGTAAATTTTAGCACTGGAGATGCAAATTGTAAAATGTAGAAAATAATTGCCCTTTTCCTGGACCTGGCCAAGGCATTTGACACAATATCTCATAAAATTCTTTAAAGAGACTTAGAAATATAGGAATAAAAGGAAAAGCTTTTCAATGGATAGAAAGTTATATATCTAATAGATTTCAACAAACCAGAATTAACGAGGCTATTAGCACTTCACTAAAATACACTTTTGGGGTACCACAAGGAAGTACACTTGGGCCCCTTCTCTTTATTATATACATAAACGAACTTTGTAACCAACACATTGGTGGCAAAATTATCACGTTCGCTGACGATACAGTTATTTTGTTTGAAGGAGATGATTGGAAAAAAACACACCACCTTGCGAACACGGGTATAAACAGAGTAAAACAGTGGCTGGATACTAATTTGCTTACACTAAACATACAAAAAACAAAATATCTCACATTTAGCGCTACCCTTGCAGGTCAACCCAAAACACCTCAACACCTCACAATACATAATATTAAGTGTAGCCTTGGAAATAATAACTATACTTGTTGCGAAACCCTTGAATGTGTTAAATCTATTAAATATTTAGGTATAATAGTGGATAACCACCTTAAATGGAAACAACAAATTGAAAACACAGCTAATAAAGTGCGCAAGCTTATTTATATATTTATAGGATTGCGGGAAATTATAAAAACTCAAGACATTAAAAAATTATACTACGGGCTCTGTAACTCCGTCATAACCTACGGTTGCATTGGATGGGGTGGAACAGGTATAACAACATTATACCCGCTACTGAAGGCACAGAAATCCATTCTACGCGTCATTATGAAGAAACCCTTCAGATACTCGAGCGACGCTCTCTTCAAGGAGTTTAAGGTGCTTGATGTTCGACAATGTTACATAAAAAAAATAACAATCTGCGTCCACAAAAATAAAAACAAAACGATAACAATCGATCATAATCATCTAACCAGAAGTAAAAGCAGAAACGACCTTTCTATTCCAACAAGCAATACTGCGGCTTATCAAAAAGTTTTCTCATACCTGGGACCAAAAATATACAACAAAATCCCCTCTTAATTGAAACTGTGTGAATTATCATCCTTCGGTACTAAAATTACAAAATGGTTATTAGACTTAGGTAGGACAGATTCCGAAAAATTATTAAAAAACGTAGTCTGAGTTGATTTCTTCGATTTTGTATTTTGTATTTTCCTATAAATTATTTTTTTTTCTCTTCTTCTTTTTTTCTTTTTTGTTTTTCTTTCTTATATTTATATATTATATTTTTATTTTATATTTTACACATACCTACCTGGATTTTATTGCTTATTACTGCTTAATTGTATTTTCCTAAAAAAAAAAAAAAATATTTATATTCTTTTTTTTTATTTTTCTTTCTTACATTTATATGTTATATTTTAATTCTACTTTATATTTTACATGTACCTATCTGGATTTTATTGTTTATTACTGCTGTATACCTAGAATAACACAACTTATATCCGATATTGTACCTAATATCTAAGTAACTCCCCCAATATGTACCATTATTGTTATTTATTATTGAATCCATTAATGTGAAATTATGTACACGCAACCTGCCAAGTTGACTGTCCTAAAACGGGAAACCTTCCTAGTTGGGCAGTCAAAGCTTCCTTTTATATTGTTATATCTTGTATGTAATAAATGTAATAATAAATAAATAAATAAATAAATTGTGGAAAGAATGACTCGCCAAAATGAAAACAAGCAGTTTTACACACAACAAAGAGAAATTAACAGCGCGGTTATAGACAAAAGAGATCATAGACACAAAATGCATTGAAATGTTTTAATAAAGGGTGGCATAGACACGAAAGTTATGAGTAAAGGACTCTATACATCGAGATTAAGTAAAACGATAAAATGAGGAGTGCTCAGTGCAAATGAAGTTAAATATTTGAAATAGGACAATCACAACACACAACACCTACATCCCCAAAGATGACATAGGCCCCGATGGAATTTGTTTTCTTCAGGACCTCCTGTGTAGAGCTAATGCCTACGTAAGGGTGAGACTAATTTTTTCAGTGTCGAGACAGGCTAATTACAAATGTTTTATTTTAACCGTAGATACATTTTTCAATTACAAAGAAACCATTATATTGATGTTTATTCATAGTAGTAATGAGTTTCATAATTTTTTCATCTGATCGAGATTCGTTCAAAAGCGTTTAGTTAAAATAAAATACATACGTATTGCAATAACAGAGCTACTGAATAGTGAACATCATTGTAGTAAGTATTTCAGATATGGTGAGATTGCATTTCGAAAAATTCTCACGGAAAAACTTCTTATTTTCACCAATGGTAGAACCAAACGCAATTTGTAAAATTAGGAAGGCTGTGGATACTAGGAAAGTCTCTATCTCCGAATGCCTTGCAAACACCTCACAACCGACCTTCGTACCCGAGAAGATTAAAGTAGTTTTCTGCTGTACACCCACAAAGCTTACCTACCAACGCATTTATTGTCTGTGCCAACACATATCTGCCGTCTGATAACATGTATGTGAAGAGTACATGGTATATGTACATTACCTACGCCGTAAGCCTTTGTCCAGGGGTACCCAACCCAATTTTGTTTTACTGAGCTTAGGTGGGCCACTCGAAGGAGAGGGGGGGGGGGGGGTCGGTTAACGGCGGATATTACCGTTAATTTAGCGTTTGAAATTTATTGTTGTGAAACCGCGATCTTCAATGCTGTGTGTCCTTTGCCCTCACCCTTCACTCATTAAAAACAGGTCAGTTGCATTCAATCTTCCGAAAAATGTACGGAGAAATTATACAGGTCTCAATCGATTACTAAATAAATTTCTAGTATGGTCATATTGGTCATGCTAACATTTTTTAAGCAATAAATCAATCCCCCTTCCTCCGAGAGTTCAAGGTTTAATAACAATAAAATTCTAATTTCATAAATCTTTCTTTTTTTGTATGAATACCAAAATCCAAAACATAGAAAGCTGAAAACTTGATTGAATTATGGACATCTAGATTCCTACCCACCCTTCACACCCTTCATAACATTTCGTTTCAGAATGGCGGTCTTTCATACGGGAACATTTCGCCTCATGTGCCAGTTTTTACATTTATATGCAGTCACATTTGGTTTGGTCATAATTTCGGGGTTACGCAAATTGTTTCTACCTAAAAATCCGCGCTGTTACGTGTCTATAATGTAAACATTGTCGACGGGAGGAATTATATGTTCTTTATAGAAATTTCTGAGATGAGAAGGCACGGACACTTCAACAGTAGATACTTATATTACCAGAAGGTAAGTTAATGTTGGAGAAAAATGTCCAAAATGTCAAAATGTTCCAAACAATAAAAATAATACGTTACACGGTAAAGAAAATGTGATAATCAAGAACCAATAACGGAATCTATCGTTTGCCAGATGAGCATGTTAACCAATACTGCCTTATAACTCAAATTCTACTGAGTAGTAACAATCTAATCGACATATGCAGCAAAGTTTCAGATATCCTAAAATGATGTACAAAAAAAGGTTTGCCACCTCCGGAGTTAGGTCTGTGTGCTTGGAACTACACCACTTTGGTACTGATGAAAAGTCAAAGCATATTAGATGAGATATGAAAACTCTATCTGTCGGATTAAAGTGAGATGAAAGAATACCGCAGAAGAAATAGGAAACTAGCCTTTCCTCGGTTCAGTCCAGGAGTCAAAATAATTCACGCAATGAAAAAAAGTATCTTGACAAGATGTGCTTTATCTCTTTTCATTTCTTCTTCAAAAACTGATTTTGGAATTAAAGAAAGTCTGACAGTGCATGTCCCTACGTTTTGCTTTTAATTTCTATCCAATTTGAGACACGGTTATTGGTTTACTGAATAACTTACATTCCTGCCATAAGTCACCTCAAGAAGTTCGCTACTTTTGGTGACTTAGCAGGGGTGCCCGGGTACATGGGTTAAGGTTTGTCTAGAACTTGACGATAAATGGAATTGCCTACCTATTTCGTGGCAGGCAGCATCGGGAGAGACTGGTTGAGGGACATTGTATAATTTGTATTTTTTCTAAAACAGTTAAAAAAAATTGGTCCAGTTTTACAGGAAAAAAAAGGGGGAATATAGAACCTTCACTTACAGTTTCATACACTCATTATTAAAATTTCTCGTCGACCGCGTTTGCTTTCAAAGGGAACATTACTTTTTAAGAGATGGTGATAGGTAACCTCTGATTGGAGAGAGCACCAGAGAAAAAAAAACTATTAAACCTATTTAGTAAACCAATGTTGTTGCGTAATTACATAAATTAGTGATTCAGCAAAACGCGACCAATTTATCGTCCATAGGGCTGAGTTTTAAACTCCTTTTCTAACAAGTCCCCATTACCGACGAACAAGCATGTATCATTGTTGGTCTCCTCGTTAAGCTGTGCAATGAATTAATTGCAGCGGGATGCTCGGAAGTTTCCACGACTTTATTTGCGTGGCGCGACGTCACGGTACTATAGAAATGTGTCGGCAACACGGTACTTGGGACGGTTAGGAGGTAACCGCATTACCGGCCTTAAAAATTGTCACTGAAGTTTGCGCACCGCGCGCCGCCGGAAGGAGTTATTTACCCAATTTGGTGGCGCTAGTTTACCGCCGATAAATTCGCCCAAACTCCGGTAGCTACTGGTACCTGCCCGTGGCGGAGGAGCGTGTTATAAAGTTTGCGTTGCAAAAGCGCAGTTTGCTCAATTTAGCGTTATTTTTAAAAGCTTGAATTTTTAGCTGTATGCAAAAGTAACCCATCTGAAAGTATACGAAAAAAACTAAAAAAATGAATGCATTCAAAAATAGTTTCATCCGAGTTTACAGGTTAATCTGTTAAGCATTGCACTATTGTTTATAATTGTTATAGTTGTGTTTTTTATTGTAAAAATTGTTTTTTATTCTCTCAAAAATTAATAAAAAAATACAGTTATAAGACGATGTTTACAAAAAAATATATTATAAAAGCTACAAATCTGGATTTATTTAAAGACATTTATCTTTTTGATTTTGTTATGAGAAGTTGGAAATTTTTTTATGTTGAGAAATTTTTGTTCCCGGAAAAATTAAAATTTTTAGAAAATTTCCATGTCAAGAAAATTTTTATTTTTCTGAAATAAGTTAAAATTAGTAATCTGAAAAATGTTCAGATTATCAGTACAGTTGGGAAAATTGGTCGGAAAATGCGTAATGAAATTTGAAAAAAACTTTAATCCTTTTAAATTTGTTTAAGTTTGGAAAATTTACATGCAATAATTATTGAAAAAAAAAACGTGGAACGATATTACCATTGCAGCCAATCAAGACATGAAGGTTATAAAAAAATGGTTCGATAACAATTTATTATCACTCAACACATAAAAAACTTATTATATTCCATTCTCTCTACAAGAAGATGTATCAAATAATTTAATTAACATAACAATTCATTCCAAAAATTGTGCAAATGACAATACATGTAATACGGACTGCGCTAAACTAAATCATAAATCAAATGTAAAATATCTTGGAATCCTAATAGATAAAAATGTTAAATGGAAAGATCATATCAATCTCACTGTGGAAAGAATAAGAAAACTTATCTATATATTCTATAACATACGAAATATTTTTAACAAAAAAACTATAAAATTGGAATTTTATGCAGTAATTCAGTCCTTATTTCAGTACGGCATTATTGGGTGGGGAGAGGCCTTTAAATCTTTCTTACAGCCCATAATTATAATTCAAAGAATAATTATAAAAATCAACCTTAGGAAACCATACGATTTTCCTACTCTAGAATTATTTCTGGAATTTAATGTACCATCAATCATAGAATTGTATAAGAGAAATGCCTTATATCAAATATATAAAGAATATTTTATTCAAAAAATTCACCCTTCTGATAGCATAAGCAATAGATTTAAAACTAATGGCTTAATAGCCATTCCTGTGCTTAGAACAACCACGGCCCAGCATCACTATTTGTATTTAGGTGTAAAATTGTACAATATATTATTGTCCAAAAACAAAATTAATATAACGGGAACATTGAAATATGAACAATTTAAAAAGCAAATTAAGTCCCTGAAATTGGATAGTGATATATTGTATCCTTAATTTAATTTAATTTACCCTTACTTGAACTGTAATATCTAATATTAAAAGTATATGTATATATATATACTGTTATTGTCCTTCTAAAACTATTTTTTCTAAATTATGAACCTTTGTCAAGTAATATTTGTATTTATTTTCATAAGTTCTTTGATCATTGTTTAAACATCTCACTAAAACACTATTAATTTCTTTTTGCATGTTAATACTCCTCCCATAAACACGAGCTCTTGAGCTCAATTTATGGAGTAGTAGTAATATAAAATGAATTATTGTATAACCTTGCACATGTAATCATTTGTATTGTAAAAACAAAATTCTTGAAATAAATAAATAAAAAAAACCATGTGATGAAAATTGGGAAACGTTAAAAAATTGATCTGAAAATAGGTCCGGAAATCGTATAAAAGTTTTTGAAATTAGAAATGCCAAGTTTTGTAAATTTTGACATTTTCTCAACGGAGATGCTGTTTGAAAACTTTATCGATTTTTTTAAAAGTAACATAGGGCGTCACTTCAGCTTACAACATACCTAAATTGTGCAGTCATTAATATTTTATTCTCAATCTTCAATTTTAAAGCCAGCAACTTTCTGACTAATGATGTAGATTTGTTAGCCGACCCTGTCCCATTTATTCCATTTATTTTATAATAACATTATTTTAAAATTGGTTTCCACCACAAACTTACAGTGTCAGAATGATAAATATATAAATACATGAAGCCAAAAACCCTGCTGGCTTCTTTGATTTTTACCCGATCGACTCCCATCAATCAACAAGAAACAATATCTTTAATACATTATTTAGCCAAACTTTTATGTAAAATTGAACAGGGCTGTTAATATTGTAAAATTAAACCAATAATGTCAGGTTCTTAGATAATATTTTCTGGTAATGGTTTGTCCGCCAAAAAATACACCAGACATTTTCTCAGCATTTGAGATGGCGAAAACTCGACCGTTTATATTAAAAATTGATTATATAAGGTAATGTAAATATTATGGAGCTTTTAAACACTTTGTAATGAGTGAAAACACTTGGCGGTGGCTTTCGCCTCCATTAAGATAACTCAACGGCATTATTAACCGTCCTCGTGAATTGAGAATGGTGTTTTAATATTATTTTTACGAGCTTCAACTTTTCAACAGACATTTTATTCCACGGGTGTATTCATGTAGGATTAAATCGATAGGCACCAGTTCTGGTGAATTTTTAGAAAAATTAAAGAAATTGTAATAGGTATACATTATTTTTAAACTCAACGTAGGAAGGAAAATAATTTCCCCTCAGGGCCAATGTTATCTTTGAAAATGCTGTCTGGAGGGATTTTTTGAGGAGGAAAAGGAGTGAACATTGGTCTTGAAGAGAAGCTGGAAAATCATAGGCGAGCTGTTGAACTCAAGAATGAGTCGAAGAAGCGACCCATTTTCATTTGACAAATGCCAATTGTGTATACGTTGGGCATGTGTATTACACAATAATTTAATAATTTTAAACTTACACAATAAATAAATTCCTGAAAAATTTTGAGGATCGAGAAGCCATGCTAGTTTTTTTAGAAAATAGATGAAAAATACAAGAAGTGACTTGTGGATGCGTACTGTGATCCAAGTGTAGGCACAAATCGGGCCTATGTTTCCATATAAAACTGTGTTTTCGAAATTCAAATGGGATGGAGATCTGCCATTTCAGGCGAGTGTAAATGAGACAGAACGCTGGGCGGTTTGACGTAATGGAAAATACAAATGGAAGGTACTTCTAGTATTATATTGTTTATTTATTGGTATTTTTCTATTTATATGGCTCTCGACTAGTCCAGAGGTCGCCGGTTCCAATCCAGGCACGTGCAAGTAAATTCTATTTGATTAATTTTTTTTTAGTATCACAATAAAATTTATTGATATAGTATACGTTTATACGGCATGTCCAGAGTGGAAGATACTCTCAGATACCCTGATAAGATACTCTCAGATAAGATTTACTGATTTAAGACCACCATTCTGTTGAGACGTTACTTGAAATGGCTTTAGTCGTGTTTTTTGACCAAATTTAAATATTAAGGTACTCCCTAGCCTTCCTCTCCCTTCCCCACTACCTTCAGCCTTAAAACAAACCCCATTTGCGGATGATATAATTACTCTGGAACATTTTGGGAGCAACTGAGTCACTTGTGAGGTAAAATTTGAAAGGGATTTTATATGCACTTCCCAACCCAATAATTGATACTTGTTAGATGATTGCAATGACGCATAAATAACATTTAATTGTTTTCTGGAAAACTAAATTATTGTATAAGTCACGGAGAAGCTTACGAAATGCTCCACAGTAAGGTAAATTGTATTATTGCAGTTTTTTTATTGTTGTCTTGAGTTAGATTGGCAAATTCAGTAAGTACTGCAATTATTAGTTTTATTGCAGTTTATGGTGCGAATCGTTATATTAGTTAAGTTTTTGTTACATTAAAGTATTTTTAACAAGGTGTGTGCACCCTCTTATTACATACTTTATTTATGATCTCGGTGTGTGGCACCTCTAGGGCTTGACTATTGATATTTGGGTATTGGTTATATTGCGGGGCCTGCAATATTTTGTAATGCAACAGTTGTTGATCTTGCACAGATTCAAATCAGCAGATTTGAAAAGAAATTCTTTGTGGAGCAGCCGAGAGCTTTGGGCGGTCCTCCGTAACACGACGGATCCTTTTTGAAGATCGCTACTATCGTGATTGTGAACCTTCGACGTCATACTAGCCATCTTGGGAGCTGACTGGAAATCATCCTGGAGGGACGATTGGCATCTAGAACCATCCGGCTCTCCTGCAATTCTCTGGAGTCCTGCCCTTCTAACGATGTGAGATTCGTTCCACAAAAGGAGATTTCATCATGCGTCATTTCTTCAAAATCTATAACCCATCCCTTAAATCTGCCATGCAAGTCAATCTTGCTCAAAGTAATCTATTATGTATATTGTTTCAGCAAGATCTTCTGAAAATAAGAGGAATAACGAATGGTTTCCCTCGAAAAATTGACAAAACATTTTCAACGAACCACCTCTTGATAACCTCCAGGCCATGTTTAGGTGCATTTTAAGCTCATTCCATTTAATATTACGGTGTCATTAGCAAATGACATAAGTTTGCCATACAGTAAATTAAACATTTTGATTAACATTAATCATTAACAATGTTGGTCCTACGAGAGTTCCTTGAGGGATTCCAAATTCCAAATCCCTTAATGATTAATTTAATTTATCATTTCAATAACTCTGGAAAAGATAACTTAGTAACCGAAATCTAATTACTATTTCAAATGTCAAATACTATCGAAAGCTTTTCGTAAATCTGTAAATATTATATATTATAAATAGTGGATGTATGTTCTGCAAGGCGTCGTGCGTATCTAGTTCTTCTCTTGAGACTAAATTGATAAGGACTAATCATAATCTTAATTGAAATGCGATGCATGATTTGTTCTAATAAACGTTTTCGTAATTTTAGGGTCATATTCAGATTTTTTATAGATAGACCGGAGTGTTCCATTACTTAAACTTGTGTCAACAATGTGGAAAACTGGTTTACTGTGATTAATTCCATCAAATCCGGGTGCCGATTCTCTATTTAGATCAGTGATTTCCATTAGGCGGTCCGCGAAAGAGCAAATATAAAGTGAAATATTTGTGACCCATTTTTATGATTATAAAAATAACCAGTTACAAATCTTTGTGACAAAATTACTATCCTTTTTTTCTCCATTGTATCATGCGAAAATGTGTATTTCTTCAAACATAAATATTTCTGGACCATCCTCGTATATCTGACGTCAATGATTTGATAAAAAAATATTATTCATTTACGTACAACAAATATAATATTTCTACTCGACATAATTATTACAACAGCAAAAAAACAGTAAAGACTTGAAAAGGTTGTGAATTGTACATGTGTTTAAATGTGTACCTTGATAGAAGCTTTTAACGTACATTTCAAAGAACCTCATTCGCGTACTTTTTACCAGACAAATTTACAAAGGAGAAACGCAATTTTGCTTCTAAGATGGGAGTCTTAGCTATAATGGTTTCTGAAAAACAGTTTTTTTTTTAATTTTCAGTAAGTTTGCTTGTTAACATGATATAAAATAATGTATACCTACACATTGAAACGCTTTTAGCAAGGCACAATTAATTTTATCTTTAATGAAAAATTCCCATATTTATACTTTCATCATTCAATTCTTTGCCACAGCCGTGAAATCATATTTTAAGTACGATAAATTTCACGATGAGAACAACCACCTAGAATGGCAAAGTCGATAGCTAAATGAAATTAAATATAAAACTATAACTACAGCAGCCTTTCAAATCTAAGCAAAACTATGACGTGTTAAAAAAACAATAAGTATATCTGTAAACGAACATGTGCCTAAGTACTATAAAAAAGAGATGCCTTAAACGAACCTTAAAGTGAATGAATACTGCACAAATTATTTATCCATGTGAAAAATCGTGGTCAACGCAAATAATTTCCGCTCGTGATGACATTTCCATCATGACAAAAATATGCAATAATCCAGGACCAGGACCAGACCAGGCATTTTAGTACTTAAGGTGATGTATTACATCGCCTTAAATTCAGAATCAGGCCTTATAAAAGAATAAATATTTTTTCTGGGCTTTTTTTAAAGATAAATAAAAAATACTCGAATATTTCAAAATCAAGTAAATGTGTTCTACTCGCAGTATTTAATTGAAGCATCTAAAATATGTCTAAGCGATCTAATTTTCAAACCTAAATCACATGATTTTGCATCACCTTTAACATTTGAAACCCTTCCTTTGTCCCATATTATTCGCGTAATTCAAGCGAGCTCAAAGAACAGCATTAGTATTTAGATGGAAATCGGTTTGAAGGCCTTAGGTATGTTACCTTTTTATGGTAGCCACCACACAAAGGATGGCAGCAATTTTATTTTTAATACAAAATCTTGAAATGCTAAGAGGAGAGAATTCAGATATGCGTCGCCATCTATGAAGAAAAAAATCCAACAAAAACCATGAATTATTCCGCTCCAAAGCAAAACTTACATAAGTGTAAACTTTTATTATCCGCCTTGGCGGAATTTTTCAGCAAACTCGCGGTATATATGGAGAAAGCAAGTGATGAAATATTTAATAAAATCTGTTACAAAAATAAAATCTGATACCTACTTATACGATAAAATCTGATAGGATGTCACAAAGAAAAAAATAAAACTATTTACCATTATTTAGAATAGAACTAATATAATAATATAATAATATAATAATGTCGATGAGGCTCGCTACCCATCACATCGCCAACCCTTTGGTAGCGCAAAGAGGAGGACGGAACGTGAACAATGTCGAATTGGTACATGGAATATCAGAGGAGGAATGGAAAGAAAGATGAACGAATTATGCGATGCAATGGATAGTAAATTTTTGGATATACTTTGTGTGACAGAGAGTATGAAAAAGGAGAGCAATACAATGCAGCATAATGATAAGTTCGTCATCTGGTCTGGGAGACCGGATACGGAGAGGGCTTGTCAGGGTGTTGCAGCGCTACTGTCTCCCAGAATGGTTGAATGTATGTTGCAGTATGAATGTGTAAGTTCGAGAATAATGTGGATCCGATTTAAAATTGGGTTGACAAGGGTGTTTCTTGTTATCGGCTATGCTCCTGTTAATTCTGAAAGCGACGAAGTGAAAGATGATTTTTGGACTGGTGTGAATGACGTAATGAGATTAAAAAATTTGAATGAAAGGATTATAATGGCGGGCGATTTGAATGGGTGGGTGGGAATTAGACGTGATGGATTTGATTCAGCCTTAGGTAAGTTTGGGGATAAAAGAACGAATGACAATGGGAATAGAATACTTGAAGTATGTTTAGAGTGGAACCTGTTTGTATCGAATACCTTCTTCGATCATAAAGGTATCCATCAATATACGTGGGAAAGAGGAAATGAAAGATCATTAATCGATTTTGTGGTAATTGACTCTAGGTTGAGAGCCGTTACTGAGGACACAAGAGTTTTCAGAGGGGCTGAGGTTGAAACTGACCACTTTCTGGTGGTGTCAAGAGTAAACCTCTTTCGCGGATGGCGCTCTAAAGTGAAAAAGGTATCAACTCCTACCAGAGTCAAAGTAGAAAAACTTCAAAACGCTAATGTCAGAAGTGAGTATGAGAAGCGTGCAGAGACGAGATTGAATGAGAAGGAAATGGATGGTCTAAGCATTGATGAAGCATGGAACCACATAAAGGTTAGTCTTTGTGAATCTGCTAGAGATGTGTGTGGAATAAGTACGCAAGGTAGGAAGAAAGGTGACGCATGGTGGGATGACGAGATTAAAGCACTGGTCTCAGAGAAGAAGAAAGCATGGTTATGTCTGATAGCGGCTGGCAGTGCTTCTAGCGAAGAGAGAGATAGAGCGAAAGAAGTATATAAGGGATGCAAGAAAAGAGTAAGTGTTGGAGTGAAAGTACGAAAGAAACGTCTGGAAGAGGAAGAGGGAATAAAAATGACAAAAAACTTCCAAGAAAACATTAAACTGTTTTGGAAGGAGGTCAAAAAGTCCCGGAGCGGTCCAGAGAATGGGAGCCTAAAAGTGATAAAATCGAAAGATGGAAGAATGTTGACGAATGAGGAAGAAATAAATGAGAGATGGATGAAATATTTTGAGGAAGTCTTCGAAAGCAACCCGAGTGATAGTGAGGCCAGCGGCGAATCGGGTATGAACGATGACGGAGTGAATGTTATCAAAATCAGCATGGATGAAATTAAAAATTCGATAAAATGCATGAAGAATGGTAAGGCTGTAGGTTTCGACAATATTGCGGCCGAATACTTTAAAGGAGATAGCCATATTATTCTCACATGGTTGTGCAAACTTTTTAACCAGTGTTTAGAGGAGGGTTACACGCCATTAGATTGGAGAAGGGCTGTAATCATGCCATTATACAAAGGTAAAGGGTCACGTATGGAATGTGGGAATCATAGAGCTATTAGCCTGCTAAGTTCAGTCGGCAAGTTGTACGGAAGAATATTGATTGAAAGGGTAAGAATGGAAACAAAGGATAAAATATGGGATGTGCAAGGTGCCTTTATGAGTGGAAGGGGATGCATGGACCAGATTTTCTCCTTGCGTATGGTCACTGAGAAGTTTCTGGCAAAAAACCAAAAACTTTTTTGTGCCTTTGTAGATCTATAAAAAGCATACGACCGAGTCGACAGGAAAAAGCTATGGAAGGTGTTGTCCAAGTATGGAGTGAATACAAATCTCATACAGGCAATTGCGTCTCTGTACGAGGGAAGCGTTGCATGTGTTAGGGTGAACGGTGGTTTTACGGGGTGGTTTGACATCACAAAAGGTGTTAAGCAAGGCTGCGTAATGTCACCATGGTTATTCAATTTATACATGGATAATTGTATGCAAGAATTGAAAGAGATGGGATTGGGCGCGAATTTGAGTGATCTGAAAATATGTTGCCTGTTGTATGCTGATGATGCGGTGCTGATTTCTAACACTATGGAAGATCTACAGTCTCTCGTGTCTAGGATGAACGAAGTGTGTATGCAAAATGAGTTAATGATGAATGTAAGTAAGTCTAAAGTCATGGTATTTGAAAGGGAGAGTACGAAAACAGTGTGCAATATAGTTGTGAATGATGAATACTTGGAGCAGGTGGATGAGTTTGTGTACCTGGGTAGTATTTTTACGAGAGATGGGAAGGCTGATAGAGATATTGAAAGAAGAGTAAATGCAGGTAACTCCATTAATGGAGGACTGAATGCCGTTGGCGCTAATAAAACACTGTCAAAAGACGCGAAGCTAGCAGTCCACAATGGAGTCCTGGTACCTACCTTGATGTATGGCAGTGAGGCATGGAGTTGGCAGAGGAAGGATGAAAGTAAACTGAATGCTGTCGAAATGAGATCCCTGAGGCGAATGTGTGGCAAAACCATGTATGATCGTGTGAGAAATGTGGATATCCGCAAAGAATGCAAGGCTGATGTAAGCATAATGAGTAAGATTAAGAAAGGGACCCTCAGATGGTTTGGACATGTAGAGCGAATGAAAGAAGAAAATAATGTGAGAAGAATATATGACGCAAATGTGAATGGAAGAAGAAGTAGGGGACGCCCGAGGAAGACATGGCACGATCAAGTGAATCAGATACTTGAGTCGGGCCATGTCAAAAGTCGGAATAATAGAAGAGTATGTATGAGACGATGTATGAATGTGAGTGAGGCAAAGAGTGTGTGCCAAGACCGAGTTGTTTGGCGGTCCGTCCTCTCTGCCTACCCCTGCGGGGAAACGGCGTGATGGTTAGTTAGTTAGTTAGTTAGTTAGTTAACTAATATTTTACATTTCAATAATCCTAAGTGTTTTATATGCGAATAGTCCCTTTTCAGAAAAATGAATAAATATTTCATTAAGTATTTTTACATCTCTCAGAAACACGTGTAAAATCCGTTTTTTATGTTTAAAAATAAATTTGTAATTATATTTTTGAATAATAAAGGTGCTTTTTCACAAAGAGAAATTTCTACCCAAAACGTAACTTTTTAATTCTTATTCTCTATGTAAATGTCTACGAAATGGCTAATTTAGATTTACAAAAATCACCATATTTACCTGCTTTACTTGTAGAAAATGATAAATTTTCACAAAGTGAAACATCTTACGAACCTACATCTATGTTAAAATGTAATAACTGGGTAAGTAAATAATATAAACTAGCAATTATTATCTTATTTTAATATGTGTTGAGTGTGCCGTCGGTTATACAAAAAAATAATACTTAATTCTGATTCTCTGTCATAATTTTACCTAGGTATTACTTATGCATTTTTTTGTATGGACGTATCGACGGTAAGTGTTTAAAATTGAATTAATGAATTTTTAAAACAATTTTTTTTTATGGAATTAGATACTATGAAATATAAGCAATCACTAATCATTTTTTTAAATTATGAAGTTTTGTTGAAAGTAAAAAAAAGGAAACTTTAATTCTGATTCTCTGCCACATTTTTACCTAGGCATTACTTATACATTTTTTGTATGGGCGTATCGATGGTAGGTGTTATGTTTAAAATTTTACTTTGAATTTTTGTAACATTTTTTTTAGTGGAAAAAAGTACTATGAAATATAAAGCAATCACTTTTGTTTATTTTTCTTTTTTTTAAATAATAAAGTTTTGTTGATTTTCCTTTGTGTCTAGAGTAATTATTTATAAAACGAACTTGATATAAGACAATGTTAAAAAATAGTTTTATCAAATATATACATATAAATGAAGGTTAGAAGTGATTGCTGTGTTCGCTTCTATATCTGTCAGCGGAGGATTTCATAGTCACACCAAGTCCAGATATTTTAAATGTTGATTTCTCAGTCATCAATATGCTGCATCCTACAGTTTTCATTCACCCCATACCACTCCTCACCGCCAAAAACGTTTTTCATAACTTGATTATGAAAATATTTTCCAGGCGCACAAAATGTCGGTGCAGAGAGAAAGTCTCGTTTGATGTCATGCGCCAAACATGACTTCGCTTATCGGGTTTGTAAAGTGTTTGTCGAAAAAATCAACAAACTCAACTCAACAGACTTCAAAATGTTTCAATCAATCCTTGTTCACATATTGATCACAGGGTGAATTCTAGAAAGAAAAACACGACCGGAAAATGGAAAAAATTTAAACCCAATAAGTAACGTATGTATCCTGTACATGAGTAAATGCAGGAAAAAACAAACATGATCATCAGATACTTATTTTAAAAAAAATATGCAATTTATTTGAGGGCATGTAAATAGGTTTATATGTTATGTATATGTTGGTTATTTATTTATTTGAGACAAAGACACGACATTTATAGAATGGTCTAGGGGTAAGGGTATTGACTCACAATCCGAAGATCGCAGGATCTAATTCCGGTGTGCGCAAATAAATTTAATTTGTGTTATTTCACAATCAATTCATTTAAAAATAATATATAGTATATTTGCGGCACGTTTCAGAGTGGAAGATACTCTCATTATTGCCCTGGTGTATTACTACCATTCTGAATTGAAACGTTTTTGCTTGAAATGGTTTTGGCCGTGCTCGGTGACCAGTCTCACTGGTTTCAGATGGGAGCAGTTGGGATTCGTGTGCGGTATTCATATAAAAAATACAAACAAATGAATAATACATTTTTGTACGTAAAACAAAAAAAAATTAGTAATCATGTGTAAATTTATCAAGACAATTTAACACTTAACTTTTTGAAAAAAATTCATAGGGGATTTAAAACAAACGATTCCATAAAAGTTGATCCTCCGAAAGTTGGTCTCCGACAGCTGAACCACTGGACAGTTAATCCCCGGAAAGTTGGTCCCTCGGACAGATGATCCCCGAAAGGTTTATTTCTACTGTACATCCTCATTCGTAAAAAAGTGTGCAGATGGGATATACGGCCGCATAACAAAAGTCGATGTATTTATATTTGCCGCAATCAATGCAAACAACCAATCAGTATTATTTAATTAAAAGCCTTACGGCCTTTGCACAGAAACCCCTAGTAAATAGGACAAAGGAATTTATGAATTTTGTTTTAAATCTTATAATTTATAGGTTTAATGAAAAAAAAAAAACTGAAAAAATATTAACATTTAAAATAAACATTTCAGGTTGGTTATATATTTTAATCATAACATTTATGTTATTAAAAAAAAATTTTTAAAAAAAATAAGAAATAAGAATGTCTTTTTACTAATATATTTATTTTGCTTTCACATATATATTTATTTTACTGCTAAATAATTAAGGCGGTTACAAAAAAAGTTCAATTAATATTTTTTTGATACGTTTTTAGATTTTCACGGCCAAAAGCATTTTCATTGTTGGTTTTTGGGGTGTTATGCCGTGTTGCGCTACCTCCATCTTTAGCCGACGTTTCGGACAGCGTTGCAATGTCCATCATTAGGGCAGATCCGACGATGACATCGTCGGATCTGCCGGATCTGCCCAATCCGAAACGTCAGCTAAAGAAGGAGGTAGCGCAACACGGCATAACACCCCAAAAACAAACAATTAAAAAAACTTTTTTTTTAAATATTTTGAATTTAATTGCCGGCAACCACACATTTCATTATTTTGTACATGATACGTGGGTAAAATTAATATTTAATTGTAATATCGCACATCCCATAGAAAAGAATCCTGAAAGAATCCAGTTTAAGCTCTGCTGGATGGTATTCAAATCCCTTAGCAGAATGGCTCCGGCTTACTTATCGGAAATGTGTATTCCAGAAAATTCCAATTCGCGACAATCAACCCTCAGGTCAGCAGCAACATCAGCTATCGGAAGGTTGAAGGAACCAAAGCGCACACCAGATACTAAATTCGGTGAGCGTGCTTTCGGAGTGTCAGGACCTAAAGCCTGGAATGGACTGCCACACGAGTTAAGAATGATCACAGATTCAGCGGAATTTAGAGTTAAACTAAAAACTCATCTTTTCAGACAGTCGTATCCATAAGTTAAAACCTTTCACCTTCAGCTTCACGGCTCGCGACATAGTAAATAACTAATTTTGTAAAAATAAAGCAAATTCTTTCAATTCTCCAGTCTTTCAAATAAATATTAACTCAATTTCGGCATTAATCTTCTTATAAATATAAATATAAATGTAAAACCAACAGTGATGAGGGTAACAAAGGTAAAGTCATGCAATGTCCAGTGTTTTTAATATAATGCCCTCCACGTACAAAGTCGTATCTTTCACAAGCATAAACTTTCTAATAAAGTGTGTTTTTCGGAAGTGGCCAGCAGGTTAGTATGTTATTGTATCTATCTGTAAATAATAAAATTAAATAGAACCTAGGAATTTATAATGAATTGTAAAGCGCCCTTGAGGTGATTTTTCACAAAAACGGCGCTCTACAAATCGTCCAATTATTATTATTATTATTATTAAAAGTGTCGTAAGTCAAAATTATATTTGACGTTTTATCTCTGAAAAATAAAGTGATTGTGTTTATCTATGTCCCACGAACCATAGTTAAGTTAAATCACTCCGTAAAATGTCTCTAGTACCTATATCTTTTCGATGGAACCACTTGTTCATCATTTATTCTTTCTCACCTATAAAATTAACTTATTTGACTTACGATAGTTTTCTATAAGATGTAAGTTCAATTAATAATATTTCATTTTATTTACATTGTAGTGCTAAGTAAGAATGATATTATTACGTACTGTATGTAACGGCTTTAGTAGCCGTGTTTGGTGAAAAGATCTGAATAGCCGGTACTTTTCCTCTTTCCTATTCCCCATCTCCTTCCCCTCCCTATTACATTTAGTCTCACAACATACCGTAAACGTACATATCACTGGCTCCAGGTGGGTGCCATTGAGACTCTTATGCGGTATTCAAATAAATAAAAAAACACAAAAATACGGTTATCAAAGATAATTTGTTGGTTCCTCTTTTGACCAACTGCACAGATAATATTTACTTTAGACGGTATACTCAGAGAATGATAATTGACTCAAAAGTAAGATTTAAAATAAAACAATAACTTTGTAAACACCACTTTTATAAGACTTGAGAGAAATTATTTCATCAGAGTTCTCCTGTGTGGAGTTAATGTAAAAAAGGTAAACTGAAAGTGAAGTACGTTTCTACACGGCGTAGGATATGAACTCTACTGGTCACATCTACCTTACTCTATCGTTGTGAATGATTTCAGACATAACTGTGCTGTGTTTTCATGTTAAGATAGTTTTATGTTAGGCGGTTTTGAGTTTCAGCTAACCCTTTTTGAGTTTGAGATGATTCCATGGAATAACAAGAGCAATGAAGAGTGATTAATTTTTATTTATATATTGTTTCGTCCTATCCGTGTCATTCACTAGCAATCTTAAAATAAGATTTAACTAATGAACAATAAAAATTAATGAACATGAAAAATAAAAATCTTCAAAACAAAATGACTAGAAATTCTTACACAGTTAAAGACCAAGAAATACAAAAAACAAACAAAAGTATTTTGGATAGTTCTGTTTCCTCAACTAGTTAAGACAGCTAACTGAAGTGGAATTGTCAACACGTTATGCAGGATATATCTGAGATACTAAGATGTAAAAATTTATATTACGTTTTCATAGTAAATAAAAAATAAAAATAAAATAAATTCCAATACCAACCCGATGGCGTGTAGAAGATGTAGGAATCTATAAATTTTTAACCGGAATTATGACAATGTTTCCCATTAAGCCGACCATTAAATTTCTGAACATTACCGAAATTCCTCTTTCATGACAAATAGTAATAATAGGGATGATAGAATTAGCTCCAACGTCTCAGCAGTTATAATATTATATTCATAAGTATTTGGCATAATGAACTAACAAATTCCTCTTTCGCTAATATGCGGACATTAACGTGTACCCCTGTCATCCTAATGCTGACTTAAGGAAACATGGGACTTGTGTTTGTCTAACCAACCGAGCCACGTGTTAACATTAAAACTAGATCTAAGCATTATAACTAGGATTTAGATTAACTTAAGGGTTTGCCCAAACCACAAAGCAAAAAGGCCTGTCCTAATCGCTCAGCATACATCCCCCGCGGTAGAGATATTATCACCCTTTCATTGCTTTTCGGTAAGTTAAACGGTAAATCAGATGAATATTATAACTTGGAACATTTCAGTGTTTCGGGATATTCCAAGAGATGGCGGCATATTGTGGTCATTGAAATAAACGAGTGACGTGAGTTATGGTGAATACATTTTATTCGGGAATGCTTTAAGACGATAACGCTTATCTTGTAATAATGTGTCGTACGATGCGAATTAATCACAGATTGCGGAGTTGAACATAAATAATTTAAGAAGGAATAACCAGACAAAACCGGAAATATGTCATTTTAAAATTAAATTCTAGCCGTATTGACTCTTTTCAACAAAAAATGTATAAATTGAGTTCGAAAGATTGTTCTTTTGTCTGGTAAAATTATGTTTATAATCATGAGAAAATACGTTTTAAGGTTATACCTTAGGTCGTTGGCAGATTTGTTAAATTTTCAAAGAAAATTTTGTATTATACAACACTAAATCAATAAATTATCTGGGAAAACTGTGTTTCAGAATTTTAATTTTAGTTTAAATAAAATCATTAAAAAAAAATCCGCGCACGTGTTTTATGACGAATACTTCAGTTTGTCTATTTATTTACGGCCTTACAAACTAGTATATTCAAGATTTTTTCACATTCTTATTTTGCTTAGACATTATTGAAAAATTATGAATACTAATGATCAAAAAATAATTAGATACAAAAAGTACATAATTTTAATGGTTTTATCTTCACGCCTTTCAGCATTTTTAAATGTAGGCATAAATTAAAGCAAATTTTGAATGAACTAAAATCGATGTTGAGTTATTATTTAAAAAAGCTGGTATGGAGAATAATTAATCTTTCTAATTGGAACCGCCCTATACGATCGTAAGAACATCTTTCGACGAAATTTGAATTGATCGCTGGTTGGTTAAAGGCCCTTTTTGAAGTTTTGGCCCAAAGGAAGTTTTTGCTGCTTGGCTTCTTCAACAGAAATAAGTCAGATTTTATTTTTTTAGTTTTATTGAAGAAGATAATACTACTATATTTAAATGAAACAGCAAACAGAACAAGACACAGACAAATAAAAAGTTTACAGTCGCAACTGGGACTCGAATCCAGGACCTATTCTTTCCGGGACCAACTCTACCGATTGAGCCTCTGAGACCTTTTTAAATTGGGGAATGAATTGATCTGTATTTTTTATTTATTTATTTCTACTAGCTGGTCCCCGCCATGCGTCGCAATGCCATTCAAAGAAATAAATTGATTATCCCTGCATGTCCTTTTCCTTGCCTCCCCGTTCCCTTCCACCTTCCCCGCCTTCCCCCTCCATCAACTCTTCCCTCTACATTTTCATTTATATAACGCCAGAGCTTACTATTATACATAGCTATTATTCTGACGTATGAGCTGTATTATTGTAAAGTTTCATTATTAATTTACCTTTATTGGATAACCAACACCTCTGCCATAGGTCACCCCAAGTGGTTTGCTACGTTTGGTGATTTAGCAGGGGTGCCCGGGTTCATGGGGGGTGAGGTTTGTCTAGGTCTTGGAGGCGGATGACCAGGACACACTGAACCCCCGATTCCTACCCACCCCTTTAACCCTCTTCCTTCCCAGAACTCTCCTCTCTTTCCTTTCCTAAAAAAAACCCTCCACACAGCATCCCCAAAGATGACATAGGCCCTGAGGGAAATTATTTTCCTCAGGGCCTCCTGTGTAGAGCTCACTTAAAAAAAAGCAGTAGTTTTATGAGTAACAAACACACATAAGTCCATACAAACTTTCACGTTTATAATATTATGGTAAAGTAAGATATATTACAGTGTTTACCTAAACTATTAACATTTTTACATAATATCTTTTGAACTTTTATTATGTTGGGTGTAAGGTAGGTTTGAGAAGGTAAAACTGTGAGTGGGTAATATTGTATGTTTCGTAAACACCTCAGGAGAACCTGTGCTGAGGTGTTTACGTGGTTATGATTAAGTGTGAAAAGTATTTACATATTATAGGAGAAAGTTGAAAAAATATATGTATATATTATATTGTAAGTGTTTGTATTGTGTATTGGTTTTTCAATTTGTTTTTAAGGAGGCCATTGAAATGATTGCAAAGTTCGTACCAGAAAAAAAATTACTCGTTAGTATTACGTTACGAGTATATGATTAAATGTTTAAATGAGCTTTAAAATGCAATCAATCAATCATAATAATTTTATACTCTACTAGCATTATACCTAGCTCTCTCATTCAAAATTTAGGCGTATTAGATTTGTCAAAGAATTTATATATAAAAATGCAAAACTCAGTCATTTTAAATACTTGTAGGATTACGAAAGATTTTTTAAATATTTGTATTGAGGGAGCAGTAGGATTTATCGGACCAGTTAGGATTTCATTAGAGCCGAACCCTCTAATATGAAAATATCTGCAGTCGGTGAAATATTTTCCCATTATGTTTCTGGTGGATTGACGTATTGTTTTGTATTGTTTTGTATTTATTATACTTAAATAGTGCACTTAATTTGCGTGAATTTACTAGATAATCATTTGTGGAAAAGTGTGGGGAAGGGTTTAGTCTTTTATTTGGGAAGGATTTAACCCGGACATAAAAGCTGATATATTCTGAAGAGCTACTAAACTAGTCAGGCCTATTCAAACGCAAGCGAAATTCGCTGTCGCTGTGGGTAGCGAAAACCGTTTGGGTATGCGGAATTCTCATTGTTTAAACCTAGGCGGATTTTACTTCTGCAATGGTTAGCAAAACTTTGTTGATTTTCGTCTGTCTAGTCAGTCACGTTAGAGCCGCATGTGAATAAATACTTACACTAATTTCGTACATGACCAGTGAAAAAATCTTATTATTGAATGGTAATTTGGGAGGCGGGTGTGGGTACCGCCACTCCAGGAATTAATTTTTATTGGATAACCAACATCTGTGCATTAGGTCGCCCCAAGTGGTTTGCTGCGTTTGGTGACCAAGCAGGAGTGCCCGGGTTCTTGGGGTGCGTTTGTCTTGATCGTGGCGGTGGATACTTCTGCCTTCTTACTTTGTAGCAGGCCGGTTCAGGAGAGAATGGTTGAATTAATCATTTTGGTACTCCAGCTACTCCAGTAGGACTCTCTCGACTCATCTCCTCGCGCCGCTGATTAGGGATGGATTCATACGTCCAACCACACCAGATTCCTACGAACTCTTAATACCTTATCTTTCCCAGAACTTTCACTCCTTCCTTTCCTTTAAAAGACCCTCCACACAGCATCCACAAATATGCCATTGTCCCGAGTTAAATTATTTTCCTAATGACTTCCTGTGTGAAGTTATTGTAAAAAAAAATGTAATAATGATAGCGCCTTGTTCGCAAAAAGATACCGCTTCCGCAGGCGGTTTTGCGGGTTTGGCAGGTTTTTATTTTCGCGCTTACCGCGAAAGATTATACGAATGCCCAACGGAATCCCACTTGAATTTTTTTCCCACAGTGGTAGAGAATATTGTTTTCGTCTAGTTGTCTTACAAATACCACTTTTATCTTTATATTCCGTGAACTAAATTCTTTCACTATTGAAAATAAATAGTGTTTAATTCAGCTTTTGAAATGCTTTAAATGCGGTATATCATTTTTGTTAGCGGTAAAATGAAAAATTGCCAGGTTTACTGAAAAAGTTTTATAAAATATGTGAATTTGCCAATTAGGGAGTGAGTCCTTTATGGCAACCCTTCTCTTGCACTCCGCTCCACCTCGGCGGCAATTAATATTTATGACCGGCGCATCCTTTTATATGAGAAGAAAATTAGATGATGAATAAGTCGTGACAGGCGGGGAAGGAAATCGGAAGGTAAATTTATGACGTCTAAGTAATTAATTGCTAAAACTTTTGGTTCATACTCGTCTCTATTTGAGTTTATGGTCGACTTGTTTTTAACATATTGTTTTGTATTCTAAACTAGATTTCAAATAAATAGGTACATACTAATAAAAACACTATTTTTAAAGTGAATTCTTATGAAAAAACATTGCGATACAAACCTATGCAACATTACAAAGCACGTTAAAACAAAATGTTTTTTTACTCGATTTTGCGGGGTACGATAGGATTTTAAATTTCGGCGTAAATCACAAAAATTGAAAATGTAAAGCAATTAGGTAGAAAACAACATCTCAAGTAGCACAATAAATTATTAATAATACATTGGAAGACAGCCCCTGCATTGGTGCCCGGGTTCATGCGGTTAAGTTTAACTAGGTCTTGGCGGCGAATGCGTTTGCCCACCTACTGCATAGCAGGCCGGACCTGGAGAATCCGATCTTTCCGACCCGTCGGTCGGTCGCCTTGCACTGCAGTAGAAAGGGCTGATTTATATTTTTTTTACAGAATACATTTTTGGCATTTTAACCAGCATTTGATTGCTTAGAACGGGCAATCTGCTTAGCTAGGAACTAATATCGACCTACAAGACATAATAACACTTGTACATATTTTAATGTCTATAGTTATTTTGAAATATTATTGCCATGTTATTTTTGCTATATAAATGTATCTAATGTAATGTAATAAATAAAAATAAAATAAAAATATGTCAGTCACTACTGGAAACATTTATCCCCGGATTCCGACCCACCCTTCATACCCTTTTCCTTCCCAAAACTTCATCTCCTTCATTTTCTCAAACGATCCTCCACCCAGCATCCCCAAAGATGACATAGGGCCTGGGGGATTTTTTCTTCTTCTTGTGTTGATCCCCTTTCTTCCTGAGCTAACTTAAAAAAAAATTTAAATGATTTATCATGTTAGTATCAAACTTTTTGAAGGTTCCTACATTCTACTGTATATCTGTAAATGTGGGGTTTTTACTTCATGAATTATTAACGGATACCATTTTTCTAACGAGATGAACACTGAGATCTTATTATCACATAATGTACACTTAGTTTCACCTGAAAATATGCGTAAGTATAATAGTTCAAAATCATAAAAAATAGTGTACACTCGATGGCGTTCAAACAGCACGCTTTTCAAACCATAATATTGAAAATAATGGCGTCATTCTATCGTATAGACTATGAGTAAACCAACAAAAGTGTTGGTATGTCCTTCTACGAAATGGTTTTGCATACTAACTGTAAGAGAAAGAAAATAATTTCCGAAGATATCACTTGTTTGAAAGGGTTTTCATCATCATCATCACTCTTGGCTCTACAATCCCTGGTGGGTCTTGGCCTCCTCAAGAGTCTTCCTCTACTCATCACGGTTTTGTGCCAGCTCTGTCCAGTTTACAATCTCCAAGGTGGACATATATTTGAGGACGTGGTCGCTCCATCTTAAACATTGTCTTCCCAGGCTCCTTCGCCCTTTTGGTCTTGAGTTCAGCAGGGACTTTAGTGCTTGATGAACTCTTCCCAGTTTTATACATTTTTTTACTTTTAGATCCTTAAACAGAGTATTATAGCTCATCTGCCCCAAAAAGTTGAAAAGGTTTTACGTTGTTATTAATCATACGCTTGGTGAAATTACTAGAAAAAATATAAAAATCAACAAAAAACACGATAAAAAAAATTATGATGCCATCGGGATAAAGGTTGAAGTTTTCTGATATCTGTTTTTTTTTACATTAGCTCCACACGGGAGGTCTTAAGGAAAAAAATCCATCAGGGCCTATGTCACTTTTTGGGATGCTGTGGATGGGTATTTTTAGGGACAGGAAGGAGAGGAAGTGCAGCGAAGGAAAAAATATGAGGGTGGGTGGAAATCTAGAGGTCAATGTGCCCAGGACTGATGAACGTTTTGTAGAGGTGATTCAAAGTAGGCGACCTCCTTGGCTAAGCGGTTAGCGGTTAAGATCATTTGCTGCGGTTCCAGAAATAATACTCGAAATAGCTTCAGCCGTGTTTAGTGACCAGCTCTGAATAGCAAAGCACTTCCCAATATTCATATTCCCCCCATTCATTCCATTCCTGCCTGACTCCCTTCAGCAATTTTTATAATATTTAAAAAATCTTAAATTAGTTTTTTTAATTGATGTTTTTATCGAAATTTGTCGTTGGCAGGTCTGTAATGGGTTATGTACTATAGCCATCGTATTTGTTTCAAGACATTAGGTTTTATCATAAGGGATGGATTCCAAAGTACCACCCTTTAAGACCTGACACGCATACCCTCCTCGAAAAAGGACATTGACTGATAGAAGTCCTGAAAACTTGACACTGGTAGAAAGGATTTAATCCAATATTTGGCTTAGGCAGAGCCGAACAATAAGTTAGCCAAAATTTGACAAAGTGAAGAAATTGGAAACAATGTTAGGGAAATGAAAAAAGACTGATTGAAACCATCAATCTTTCATTTCCTTCCACTTAAGGTCGGAATCAAGTTTAAATTTAAGAATAATACATTTTAAAATCCTTGGCATAAATTAATTGGGCATTTAGTACACTGTTGAATACAGAAGCTTAACCAATGTTAAATGCAATACTTTATTAAATAAGGACAACATTAGCGTAACCCAATCGAAAATCTGTAAACCAAAAAGCAAGAAAAATAAGAAAAAGATATGGGCACATCTGGGACACCTAGACTTGAAGGAAAGTCAATAGATGTCGCGTAAATAAAAATCGATGAAAATTTAAACAAGAAATTTTAGAAGAAGCATTTAGTTCGGTTTGAATCTTGCAATCATACAAAAAGGTAGCAGCCAATGAAGTGTGCGTTAAGAAAATTAAATAGTGTTGGTAGTTCTTAAACGAAGTATGGATACAGTTAAAAATGACCGAATCTGATAGGGACCATTAGCTTAGTTGGTAGAATTGCGGCCCGGAAAGCCAAAGATCCTGGCTTCGTGTCTCGGATGTGCCGATATATTTTTCTGATTTTTCTGTTAACGTATTTTCGACTGAGTTTCGATAATATTGTCTTTATTTAATTAAATATTACAATTTGAGGTTTTACTCATTAAGTTAAAAATAAAAAAAAAAACTTTAAATTGATTGATTAAATCACTCACAATTCCCGTCTCTTTTCCCATCCACCCAATCATCTTCCACAAGAGTCCCCACAAGACACAGGTTCACTCCTTCCTTTCCCCAGAAGTGCCCTTTACACAGCGTCACCAAAGATATTTTGAGCGAAATAATTTCCCTCGGGGTTTCCAGCGTCGAGATAATATTTAAAAATTATTATATTTTATAAATCCAATATACACGTTCTTTAGAGAAAACTCAATTGTTTTAGGTGTGTTAAAAGTTCAGTTAATTTTGTATACCTCTCCGCTTTGGTCTACCAAAAAGCATTGAAAAAAAAATTACATTATTATGATATAAGATTGGCCACTACAACACGGGCATGTGCCTAGTGTGATGGCCAAAAAATTACCCATTTTCTGTAATATGTAAACTTTACTGAATAAAGAACATTAAAAAAAAAAATAAAGCTACGGTGAGCGGCTGAGTTAACAAATGAATCTGATTCTCCCACGTCGCGCGTCATGGGTTCGATTTCTGTGCTTGCTAAGACATCCATCATTGCACAAGCAAGATAATTGGTTTATAATGGTGGTAGGAGTTTTTCAAATAATATTAGGTGAATCATATATTTGAGTCAGGCCATGTCAAAAGTCAGAATAATAGAATAGTATGTATGAGACGATGTATGAATGTGAGTGAGGCAAAGAATGTGTGCCGAGACTGATTTGTTTGGCGGTCCGTCCTCTCTGCCTACCCCTGCGGTGAAACGGCGTGATGGTAGATTAGTTTTTTTTAGGTTACTAGTGACCCGGGATAGTATGTCTTTCTATTTTCACTCTGCTAACTTTAGAAAATAAAAAAAATCTATGTTACGTTAACAGTTCTAGAATATAAAATTAAGTTTGTAAATATAAATAAAAGTATGATGGTCAATTTTTATAAGAAAAACTCTTTTTTATAACTTTTGAAGGTTTTCCCATCAATATAATATATCACTGAAGAAGAAGATAACACTAATAATCTAAATGAAAATATGAAATAGAACAAGACACAGAAAAAAAAAGAAGAAAAAAATGGTCGTTACTGGAAAGGTATAATATTTAATTTAAAAAAATAACTTTGTAAACACCACTATATAATTAATATTATCAACATGTTCCAAAAACTACGTTTTCTTCGTCGGGTTATGATTAACGTAGTTTTGGATACATGTTGATAAATATTAATTATAAAGTGGTGCTTACAAAGTTATTTGTTTTCATTAAATCAATAATGACGCCACAAAATGTATTTACGAAGTTTGAAGAAGTAACAACGTATAATAATTTCTTATTTGATGTGAACATACTTGTGAGTATCGATTAACAAAGTCTGTGATGTGAAAAACGAAAAATCTTTACGTATGGTTATTTAAAAAAGGTCTGAGGCATTTCTTTTATCGAGTCCTGTTACTTTTTTATTCCACTGATCTTCCTGCAGGTAGAAGGTAGCAAGCAGGTACTCCATCAAGGATTGTGAAATAGCCAGAAGGGTCTCAGGAAGCGGAAGTAATGCGGGAGGAAGAATGAAAGCCTTAAGAATGAAGAAAACAAGTGACCCGCCTTTTGTTTGAAGAATTTTTTACGAATTTTCAATCCATAGAAGGTTGTTGAAGTGGTTTCGTGTAACCCTTATTGAAGGAAATCAATTACTTGGCGTTTTCTTCTATCGCTTCCTGTATTTGATGTAATTATTTCTAGTTAGAAAAAATATTATTTCTGTCAGCAAATAAAACCCTTGTACATTTATTTCCTAGTAAAAAAAGGGTTAAACTTATAATTACTTACGAGTAAAGAACATCTTTTACTTGTGAAAATAGTGTTTTCAAATAGTTTAAAATATACATTATATACATTATATATATATTATAATATTTTATACATTCCAAAGGATTAGCATCATAACTCTTCCGATTCACTATTATAATTCACGAAACTTGAACCGTGTTTGTGATATTATTTTTTTTGTATAAATAAGAATTAAATTGGTAGTGTAAAAGTAACACCATTATTCCAACTCCAATGTAAAACATGTGTACATTAAAAATACAATAAAAAAATAACTGATAGCATCATAAATATAATAACGATTTGACAACAATTAGGTCATTCATAATTAATTTTATTTGAAAGCTTTTCCCTAAATATTGAAGTAAGTTATAAACCCCAGGTAATTAGCCTACTGGGATAACCAAAATAATTAGTAATTCGACGTTCCAAGACGCCTTAGTAACAAATATAATTGATTAAAATCCCTGTAGACCACCCCTCTCCCCCTCCCCCATATGTTATGTAAATAATTCGTAGGCTAAGAATAATTTGTATTAGTCTGAAGATGACTTTAACGAGCTGAAACCGGTTACGGTGAATAAAATTAAAGTGGAAAAAAATTCTATATTTATTTTATAATATATTATTATAATTAATATATAATATATTACTACACCCACATATTTTCCACGGCAGGTTAAGTGTTGCGTATCACACATTCTCACGGACGTGTGGAAGGGAAAAATTGTCATATTGTTTGTCAATGCAATTTAACTTGACGTTCATGTCACATTTGGATACTTTTGTCTGATAATACCCTTTCACCAAGCTTTCATGACATTTTATGATTTTTTATTAGAACAACTCACTTTTTTAATAACTTTTGAGGATTATTTCCATCAATGTAATATATCATTGAAGAAGAAGATGACATTAATAATAATATAAACTAAAATAAAAAAGTGGTCAAGATACAGAAAAATAAAAACTTATTTGCGACCTTTATATTTTTAAAGGTTATCTTCTTCTTCAATGATTTATTTTATGATATTTACATTTATTCTGCTGACTATGTACTTTCAATAGCTTAGCGGGTAAACATTTCTATTGGATGAAAATAATATTACACAGTTAAAAAATATCAATGAAAGCATCTCTACGATACGAGTTAACCAAAACATGAGAAAAATACTTTTTTTAATGCATAAATTAAATTATTAATTAATTTAAATTTTTAAATTTAATTAATCAATTAATTTGTTAATCGTCAACGCCCTGGCAGTTGCTTACACATGATTTTTGATACGGTTTCATGAAATTTTGCACGGGTTTCGTGCGCGATACAGAAAAAAAGGTTTTGAAGGTAGATCACAAAAATGAACATGATTATTTTTACATTTTCTATGACTAATGCATAATACAGAAAATAGAAAAAGCTTCAGAAGTTCCAATTATAAAAAAAATGAACATGGTGCATGATTTTTGGATTTGACATTATTTAGATAGTACCGAAAACAAAAAAGTTTTAAAGTAATGAAATGAACATAACACATGGTTCCTATATGATTTTTAATTTTGACGTGATTTAGCGCGAACCTAAAACAAAAAGTTTTAATGTTTAAAAAAAAACTAAAAAAAAACACAACATCACACATAAAATAGAAAAATGTTTCAGAGGTTTAGATAATTGAAAAAATGAACATTTTATATGATTTTAAAACTTGAAATTATTTAGTTCGTAGCGAAAAAAAACAAAAACGTTTCATAGTGAAAAAAAAAACACTAAAAGTTAACATGACACATGGTATATGATTTTCAAATTTGACATATTGAGCGCATAATGAAAAAGTCTCCAAACGAAAAAGTTTTGAATTCTAAAGAAAAAAAAAGAAAATGGTCCATTACAGTTGTACTTATATATAGGTGTAAATAATAATATAAGAAAAGAGAGGAAAGAGAAAGAAAAAAAATCGCCATTGATATCTCGTAAAAATTTGGTTGAGAACCTACTATAAATTAATTTTATACAGACTAAATGGAAAAAATAACTATTAACATATTATTATGAACTGTTGTGCTGTTGAAAACTCTTTTAAAAAACTACATAACACAATAATAATGTTTTTGCATTAATACAAAGAACATGTCGAAAACGATTCTTATAATTATTATTATTCCCTATAAAATTTTCAAACTTAAGGTTGGTTTTATGGGTATTTGACTTTCCAACAACATAATCTGCAGCACATGTAGAATAATTTTTCAGGTGATAATTAAGAACCACTGAGCAATTATTTTATTATTACTTTTACTATTTTTATACAATGTAAGTTCAAAAACTGCTTAAATTATTCTTTGAATTTTCTTTTCTCTTCTTTCTTTTTTAATATTTTTTTAAAATCTTGAGTTGATAAATTCATCAAAATTAATACTAAAATTTCTTGGAATGGTTGAAAAGCTCATACCATATATAACACATATACTTTCAATGTTCGTCCTAGTCCAATCTCTGGGGCCGGCTAGTAGTCAATTTCAATTTCAATTTTTTTTATTTTTTTTTATTTTGGTTTGACTAAGGATTGAACTATTATAACACCTAAGCAAAATTCTAAAAGGATAGTATCATGATTTATTTCGTTTTTTAACTGCTGTAAATTTTCTCAATATAATTACATCAAATTTCTGAAAAAAATGCGTGTTTGTGCGCATATGTATATCTTCCGATAGAGCTTCAGTATTAGTATTCAGCTCGATCGCATGTCAGAAGGTGTGTTAATTGCCACCTCCAAAAATGTTTCATAGAGTACATAAATTAAATATTAAACAAAAAATAATAAAAAAATTGAAAGAAAGCGCGCCATTTTGGTGTGGCCTTATAACAGGTTTTATTATTTTTTTATTTTTTTTTTATTTTTTTATTTTTTTTTTTAAAAACGAGGTGGTTAGTTTCATTAACACAGTCTCAAGTTGGATGTCTGTCAATAAACGCAAACTTAATCCGACAAAGACGGAATTTATTTGGATAGCTTCTCCTGGAAGGCAAGCCCTCATCGACTCTAATCCAATTCATATTCAGGGTACAGATATAATCCCTTCTACAGAAATAAAATTTCTAGG
Source organism: Limnephilus lunatus (assembly GCA_917563855.2). NCBI lineage: Eukaryota > Metazoa > Arthropoda > Insecta > Trichoptera > Limnephilidae > Limnephilus > Limnephilus lunatus. The sequence goes on from OU830601.1 coordinate 55,747,469, forward strand.
TTTCACTTTAGACAATAGTCTTTCTCTTGAGTCACAAATTTCAAAATCTGTAAGTTCGGGCTTTTTCCATCTAAGGCAGATAAAATCAATCAGGCGTTGCCTTCCCTCTGATGCAGCAAAATCACTCATAAATTCGTTCGTTGTCTCACGTATGGACTATTGTAATAGTGCATATGCGGGCTTACCTAAAAAACAATTCAATAGAATCCAGTCCGTTTTCAATGCTGCGGCGAGAATGATTTTTAGTGAATCTAAGTATTGCCGTATAACCCCGCTTCTAAGGGATCGCCTTCATTGGCTTCGATGCCCTAAAAGAATAGAGTTCAAGATCTGCTTAATGACCTTCAAAGCATTGCAAGGAATGGCGCCAGCCTATATATCGGAACTATGTGTCCGAAAAAACTTAAGCGACAGACAGCTTACTCTAAGGTCAGCAGATCTTGATGTTAATAATCGTTTAATCGAACTTTCTAGGTCAAATCGAGCCGTTTACTATGATCGATCTTTTCGTGTTACTGGCCCGCTCATTTGGAACAAACTTCCCTCAGCTCTTACTAATATCCAGAACTTGGCTGAATTCAAAAGGGCTTTAAAAACAAACTTATTTAAAAAATCATACCTTTCATGAATTTTAACTCCTTTTCAATATACTATAATAAGCCATGTTCCTCAAGTTTCCGGTAATTGTTTGGTTTCGATTACCTCCTCAGTATAGTTTTATTTGCACTCCGAATTTGTATTAGTTTTAATGATTCTCGTTGAATGGCACCGTTATGGTTATAATTATTTAATGTCCTGTGACAAAACAGCACTCACTATTTTTGTTAATATTGTTCTTTTGGAATTGTTTTGTAATACTGTAATATTGTAATATTGTAATGTATGTATTGTATGTATTGTAATACTGTAAATTCTTTGTTTTACATTCTTAAGAACACTATATTTAAGTTTATTATAATTAAGCGCACTTGAGGTGAAATATCACAAAACTGCGCTATATAAATTCTATGTTATTATTATTATTATTATAAATGTTCTCTTAATAATTTAAAATATTGAAGTGCGTGTGCGTTAAATATGCGCAGCAATATAATTCGGGATGCACTGCACCCCCAGTATTTATTTAAAAGATAAGACAGACGACGCGCTTCGAGAAATTAATAGGGGAATGTTCTCCACAGACGCTCATAGGAATTGTTATGGAAGAAAGAACGTAAACAAGGGGCATTTTAAAATTTCTATTGGGATAATAGATGTACATATTTTAGCAAAAAAATCAAAAGTTATGGTTTTTCCAAGAGGACTTATTTTAGCCAATTTGATTCTATGATATTAATTCATTTCAAATGATCGTCTAACATTTAAGTTTCTCAACGTGGGCGATAACGCCCCATTGTGGGCGTTTCAGACTTTCAGGGGGGACACAGAGAAACTACAGTCTAACGAAGGACAATTTCGCTGCGAAGGTGTACGGTAATGCTAGGGAATAACACAATTTATTTAAGTTGAGTTGTCGCAGAAATCAGAACTGCTGTGTTAAGAGAATCAGTAATGTTTTTAAAAAATCAAAGATGGAGATCACGAATTTTTTATAAAACATAATAATGACAAATTAGTAATTTTTATTTTTTACATATTTTTTTAGATTTGAGGAGAAAACACAGACATAGACAGCCCCCTTGAGGTGATTTTTCGTAAAAAACGGCGCAAAAACAAATCATCTAAATATTATTATTATTATTGGTTAACAAAACAATATAAAACACAACTAGAGAATTCACCGTCTTCCTAACTATTTCTTACAGTTTATCTTTTACAGCAGATAAATAATTTGAAATACCTATAAAACACAGTTATAATTTAAAGGGGAAAAAACGTACACGCAAATAACTTTACCAAAAAAATGAGGGTAAGCGCACAATGTCTCTAAATTAAAGTTTGCAAATAATTTTTACAAAAGTTTACAGAGAATAAAAATAATATCAAACATTGTTTTAAATATATATTTTTTAAATACATAAAAGGTAGTTGAAGTTATGATACTTACCGGTAAAATGTTTTATTTTGGGTAAATAGTAAATATGCCACATTTTTCCACAATTTAAAAAATATTTAAACTTATCAATGTTTTTACCAAATGTTAAAATGCATAAAATTATGGCAATCGAGGGGTATTTTTGTAAAAATATTACGATAAATCGTAGATTCGTAATGTAATTATTTGTGGAAGGAGTGCAATCCACAATTTTTACTCGGGCTTTAGCTTGCTCGACAGGTTTCCGTGGAGATAGCCAGTCTCCGATAGGAGAGTGCACCGGACAAATAAGATGAATCTTTTAAATGCAAATTTTTTAGAGAAATATTATAAAGCGCTTTTATCTACCCCAAGCTTCCCTCTTCTAGAACACTGTCCGAGATGGTATTTGTGTATAGAAGCGTTGAAAGCTCGGGATTGTGGGGATAGCGGGGCACGTTGCGACACTTAGAAATATTTTATGTGGAAGAACTTTGTAGCATTACCGCCGCAAAAGGTGTGTTTGCTCCAGTCAGCGGTGAAATATGAACGGAATTTTTCTATTACGATAGGCACATTGATTTAAAGACCACCAGATACATCCAAGTTTTACCTTAAAACCTACCTTTCTCTTACGGAAACGGATATATAATTTGTTTTTAAATTTTATATTTCAGGGAAGGAGGGAACGGAAAAATCATTTAGTTTTACTAAAATTGATCGAACCTAGTTTTGCCTGAGTTTTAATATCCATTTTTCAATTTTTTTTCTTATCGTATACACAACATGATTTATTGCCTCCAATATTGATATATTTTCAACACGCTGCAGTCAATGTTAGACACAGACATTTGGATGGCGGGTATGGGTACCACCGCCCCGGGATTTATTAATTGGATAACCAATGCCATAGGTCACCCGAAGTGGTTCGCAACGTTTGGTAACTTAGTAGAGGTGCCCGGGTTCATGGGATAAGGTTTGTCTAGAGACTGGTTGAGGGAGATCTATCCTAGACCTCTCCAGCCGCACTCTCTCGACACATCGCCTTGCAGTGCAGTGGAAGGGATGGGTTCATACATCCGTCACTTCTGGACGCATTAACCCTCAGATTCCTGCCCACATCTCATACCTTTTATTCTTCCTAGAACTTCTGTGTGGAGCTATGTAATATAAAAATAAGACTTATTAGACTAGAAGAAGAGTTTTTACAGGTTTATGATTTTACTAACATTCTAAGGTTACGAATAACTTCATAAGAGTAAATTTGAATTTCTCCTACTACCATCATAATCAGTGGAAAATGTTGCTTGAGCATCGATGAAAGACTTACAGCAAAGGACTGAACCTAAGATGCCTGAGTGAGATGCCAACGCTTTGGATCGCTCAACCGATGCTGAATACATAATTAAAAAAAAAAACTGAATTAAATTTGTTAAAATTATTGTAAAGTTCTGCAAGTATTTTAGTTTAATAAGTGCAGAACTTAATAATAACTTGAACAACTTAATAATAACAATACTAAATTTTAATTAAAATTTTAAATATTAAATGGACTACAACGAAGTAAATCCAAAAACAATTAATAAATACATAAGGTTGACCAAATGGTGAAGTAAATTTAACGAATGATCAAAGATTAATAATCAAAATTATTACCAAGAACCCATCAAATTATTACTACTTATTAGATACTATTAGACTTTCAAGTCTCACCTCTAAAAATACATATCTAAAAAAATCGCTACTTAAATACACAAAGATTATTCTTAGAAATCGCACCACGCCATGGTATGCGTTGAGAGCAATGGACAAAACACAGTGGGTTGCTTATGAATGCCACAATTTTCCACTACACTACTACAAGTATAATGGAGTGGTGTGGTTTAATTAACTAGCAATGGAGCTGAGATTAGAACCCGACTACAATAAATTCAAATATAAATTAAACAATAATATCTTAAATAATTTAGCTTAATAATTTTTAATTTTAATTTTTTGTTGTTGTTTAAGGCAATTCACCCTAAAAAGAATTTTAATTTTAATAATTTTTTAATGTATTTGATTTATGTATGTATGTACATGTATGTTTTATATTTTATTTAAAATAAAAATCCCTTTACACACAAGTAGTTACACTCTCGTAAAGGTTAAATATATTATATACATATATGCAAATGTTTAAACCGTTTAGGATCAATGTTGCATGTTAGTATTTAATGATTTGTGTTTAATCCGATTGTAACCTGAAAATTTAATTACTTATATTAATTAAAAATAAAAAAAATAATTATGTTTATAAATTAAAAATAAAAATAAATAAATCCGAAAATCTGAATTCGAATTCGATACTAAAGCGACACTAACTTTATAAGGTTTCGTGTAAAGACAGTAAGATATAATATGAGGAATAGCAATAAAAAAAATTGAATTCATCGCTTCATTTCAGTGGTTTGTGATTATCAGCGTTACAAATGTGTATTAAATTCATTATTTCATGAACATTTTGGGCTGAGGTTTGAATAGTAAATCAGGCTAATTACCACACATTGTCCATCGCTGGACAAAGGAGCAATACCTACAACACGGTTAGCTTGTTTTACTATAAATAGCAAAGCTCATTACGCAATTATTTCATCGGATTTATCGAGATCGAATTACGGAATTAGGGTCAAATATTGTTTTTGATGACTCATTATGACTTTTCAATTAGCAGATAAATTAATTGCAGTTTAATAAAAAAAAGGTTGCCTTTCTTTTTTTTTAATTAAAAAAGAAAGAAAAAATTCCCGGGCTACGAATAACCCGATTATATTTGAAAATCTACTGCTACCATCACGGTAAGCGGAAAAATGTTGCTTATGTCTTGATGGAGGACTTAGCCAGCCGAGGAATCAAACACGGGACGCCTGGGTGGGACCCAAACGAGATGCCAACTCAGCTATTGACCGCGAACTCCGCGTAGGACGTAATTCCCCGCAGGGCCTATGTCATCTTTGGTGATGTTGTGTGGAGAGTCTTTTTAAGAAAAGGAAGGAGTGAACAAGGGTCTTGAAGAGACAGAGAGGCCGGTAATTCATTCAGAAGAGACTCGTTCTCATGTGACAAATGTTGCGAATGTATTTCCCGACTAAACACTGTTGGTGAAGGTATCAATGACTATAGTTCCTCGGAGCACCTTCCATTGAAATACCGGTAGAACGCGGGCAGCATACATACCTGACGCCTGTGCTTGCAGATTGCAATCGAATTGTTAAGATAGGGGAATCTATCAAATCGACCGCCCATTTCTGCACGGTGTTAAGAGTTTTTCAGGTATTTTGGGGCTCCAGATCAGAGGTGGCAGCCAAATTAAACAATTTGGAACGCACTTGTGATTTGTGTAGGGTCAGCAGTTATGTACTATTAAAGTATCTCCGGGCCCTACACAGTACGCCCAGCTTCTGAGAGGCTAACTTGACTCGAGTCTGAGCTGGTCGCTTAGAGCTACACCAAGCATATCAATGGAAGGCATGGTGGGAAGATGGCTTCAGTCGAAGGAGACTAGATTGTCATTTCGATCCCTTTTAGACATTCAATGCATTCCATGTAACATTGGTATCGGTTCTATTTAACTCACGTCTATCAATGTTGTGGTAGTACTTAAGATAATTTTACATCTATGATCTGAGTTCACTCAGGAAAAATTTTGAGAATACTCGCGAGACACACTCGCGTCTCTAGCCTAGCGTACCGTCCAGCCCCGTCTGCATGGCGTCGAGGACCGAATACATAACTAAGACCGTACATCATCGGCCTGTAGGTTATGCCGCCGTTTATCTTCACCACCACGGTGTCGGGCGTCTGACTGAAGGACCAGGAAGATCCGTGATCTTCACCGCCAGTTTATCACAACATACTCATCAAAACTTCACTCGCCGCGCGTCGAGCACAGATTCTTATTCCGCCACACAGTTAACAATTCAAGGTATCTAGCTCGACTTTATTATAAAATCCTAGGTTTCTTTCTGGATTTCATTTAATTTAATTGGGTACCTAAATGTTTAATGTTGTTAGAATTTAAAAAAAAAAACATTTTAGCTGCTTGCGACGTATGGCACCATCGCAAATACGCACTACCTCAAAACGCGAACGAGTAATTTTATATCAGTCATGTTCAGATCTGTCCGCGGATGGATGTGTGCACGTCATCGTGATAATTCAACTTAAACTACTGTGTTTTTATGAATCTTTATGATGAAATCTAGGAAATCAGGTGATTATCAAAACTATTTAGCGTGTGTTTTAGTGTGATAAAAAAATTGAAATAATGATTTTTCAAAACTTATTTTTTCTTAGAGTTTTGAATTCATTGAGACTTTTAAAAATGTATCCGGCAAATTTTACGTTTTCTGTATTTAATGGATATTAATGTGTTACATTAACTTTTGTTTTGTGCTGTAGGTATTCAAGGTCTACTTTAACAACTTTTAATTTTTTTAGCACCGAGGCGATTTTTGTCTGAATTATTTTTTTTATTCAAATTTTATAACGCCAGAACTTACCATTATATAATAGAAACACTTTTCTGCTAAAATGCATTGTTCTGTAAAATTTTTGATTTAATCCATAGATACTTTCCGAGATTTGCGAACCCAAACATACGGAATCTAAATTTTTATACATATCATGGCACTAGATTTAGTAAAAATGAGGGCTTATCGGTTCCGAAAATTATAAATAAATACGGGAAATGGACTATCACTTATCTTATCCCTACCATATTTAATAAGATGCCAATAAACATAAAAATCGAATAAAATTGCAACACCGAATTCAAAAAAAATTAAAAAATTGCTATTGGATCAAAACTTTTTATATTGATATTGTTTGTAATATTATGTATAAATATGACTATGAGTAATTTGTCTGTATTATATCTGTCTGTCTGTATATTTTATGTCTTTGTATTGTAGCTACTTAAAAGTTATTCTTCTGTATCTATTTCGTATATTGTGGTTTCTTGTTATATTCGTGATTTAGTGTTATATTAGTATTGTTAAATTGACCTGCTGATAAACTGCTTTGGCGCTTTAGCGGGTGCTTAAAATGAAGAATAAAAAAAATAGTTGTTGAAAGTATTTTAAAACGACTGTATCAGGTTGAATCGCACAATACATATTTTTTTTTATATAATATGAAAATTTATATTGTCCCAAAAATAAACTAAAATAATAAAGTCGAACTTGATACTCAAAATCACCAACCGTGCGCCGTGACGTGACCTACGTGTTAAGCATCCCACCATGATACATACAGGCACAACTGTATTCATAATAAAGACACGGTACTAAACAACGTATTTTATTATCTCTACTTAATTACCAAGAAAAAATAGATTAAAATAACTTCAAGAATATCTTGTACTTTCTTTCCGATTCGAACGCTTGACCAACCACGGTTTGACAACCACAAAACGACCCGAGGTAACGAAAAGATCTACCGGCCAGAGAAAGGAAAACTTAGTGACATTTAAACTCAAAATTCCACATTCCAAAGTTTTTTTGCCAGATTGCCAGCGTTGCTAGTACTTGCACTCATGTTAAAAGAACAAGTTTATTATGGAAATATGGCAAGGCCATGTAAACATACTCGTATTTCTCCACGAGGAACGACCACATTAGAATCAGTGAACAAATATTATTCCCGTGTGTATGCCACTGTGATACATGGAAAGCTACTTCAACTGATTGCTTATGAATAATATAAAGGCTTGTTAAATCCCCCGTAAAATAAAGCAAAATATAATATTGGAAGCCAAAAGTGAGGGGGACGGGGGCCGGAGCAAGGAATCCCGGTAGATTTAAAAATAATACAAAAACATTAATTCAAACATTTTTCATATAATCAAATGGCTACTTTTATTTTGTTTTCCGTAAACTTCTTCGGTAACCAGACAAATCAGAACAGTGACAAAGTTGACCACTTTAGAAAAGTGATGTAAAGACATGAAAAGTGATAAAAAAATTATGTTTACACAGTTTTTTTTTTTACAATAACTCCACACAGGAGGTCCCGAGGAAAATAATTCCCCTTAGGACCCAAGTCCTCTTTTAGGATGCTGTGTGGAGGGTCTCTTTAGGAAAACGAAGGAAAGGAAGCTCTGGGATGGAAAAACGGTATGAGAGGTAGGTAGGAATCTGGGGTCAGTGTGGCCAGGAGTGACGAACGAATGAATCCATCCTTTCCACTGCGGAGCAAGGAAATGTTCCAGAGAGGTAAAAAGATCTCCTTCAACCAGCCTCTTCCAATCTGGCCTGCCACACTGTTGGTGGGCAGATACATCTGCCGTCAAGATATTGACAAACCTGACCCCACGAAACGTAAACGTAGCGAACCACATGGGATGACCTTTGGCAAAGGTTGCGGTTATTCAATAAATGGTTTTTGGTGTGGCGGTACCCACACCCGCCTCCCAAATTTGTTCGGTAATTGGACAAATAACAGTAAAAAGCAGAACATTTATGAAAATTGATGTATAGTAATGAAACGTGATAAAAAACTAAATTTACTAGGTTACTTTGGGTTAGATTTGAATGCTGCTTTTTTTCGTCACAATAAAAATTATCACGTTTAAACAATGTTTAATAGCTTGGAAATTTAGAGTGTAGTGAAAATCTGCAGTTTGCAGGTCTCGATTTCCTGAAAAATCAGAACAGTGAAAAACAGAACACAATTAATTTAAAAGAGCCAAAAAAAAAAGAAACCTAAAAACCTTGCCTAACTTAAACCAGTTAAAATTTTTTTTTCAAGATTTTATTTCACTTTAAAAAATGTTCCGGTTTGTCACTGTTCTGATCTGTCCAGTTAACAAACCCTTTGTAGTTTGCATGCTCAGTGGCCCATCTAGGATCTGGCGTCAAAGTCAAGGGTCTGAATAGAGGGGTACGTAAACATAATGAGATGAATTGTCGGATCCTGTCTGTGTTTTGAATGATGAGTCCAAAGCAAAAGGGTAGTTTGGAAAACTATTTAAATGGTAATCAGAGAAATATTTTTTACGGGAAGCATTTTCGTATATTTTAATGTACCTAATACTGAATAAAACCGTTTATGGTTAAAGTAAAAATATTTTTTTCTATAATTATACAATATTTTATACAAATTTATAATTAACTAGCTGGGTTACCCGGCTTCGCTCAGGACAATAAGATAGTGTTCTGGAATGTTGCACAATGATGTTCCCGATTCCTTATTCCTGATCATTCCACGACATACTCCGCCACTCCTTCCACAACTTTATACAGCTCTATGGAACCTTCTAGAACTTTCCGGAAGACTGTTCTAGAAATTTCAAGAGGGCGAAACTTTCAGCCCTTATATCTTTAAAAGCACGCCCTTTAGGTAAAACCGGATACCCTTATTCCCTAGGGGGGATAGAGATCTACCACACCATATAACTCCCTTGATCGAACCGGGACTCGTTTCTGAGTTTTTGCGAGCTGCACGTTTTTTTGGACTTTCTTTTATAATATATGCCATATTCAAATAAATAAAATGTTACTCCTCACATGTCCTTTCCCGTGCGTTCCCATCCAGCGTTCCACTTCCACCTTCCCCACCACCGCTCCCCCGTCCCGCCAACCCCCCTGGCACTGCATTGACTCCTCTCCCGCCCGGCCCGTAGCCGAAACTTTTTTCTTATTCTAACAATTTTAAACTCGTGATATCTTTCTAATTAAATATCCGAATTGAAAAATTTAAAAAGTTAAATAAAGGTATTGAAGCTGTCTTGAATATGAAGTTATTTATTTTGATAAGGATTAAAACCAAGAAACAAATAAAGAACCTTTTCAAGCGGCGACATTTAAATTAAATTTTAAAAATAAAAGAATACTTATTGTGGCATAACCATAATAGTTAGACATATACTGTCGCGATCTTTTTTGTAAATAATGATGTGTTCTATAAAGTCGTAGTACATTATTTTATTCTATCATCAATATTTTTCGCAGCGCACGCGATTTAAAGAATATTTTAGGTAATTTTTTTACACCCTGGGTTACATTATTGAAGTTTTAGTAAGGATCCTTATTTTTTTTGGAAATATAATATAGCTTATGTCACCTGGGGATAGTGTAGCTTCCCAACAGTGAAAGAATTTTTCAAATCGGTTCAGTAGTTTCGGAGCCTATTCGATGCAAACAAACACACAAACAAACAAACAAACAAATCTTTCCTCTTTATATAGTGTGTTAGATTAGATTATTTGGTATTGCGCTTATCATATTTTTTTGGATATTCTTAAAATAAATAAACATGAAAATGTTATAAATGGACATCGCTGCAGGAATTTTGCTATCCGAACCATATCCAATTTCATTGCTCCGGTATTTCTGCCCACGAATAGACTTAATACATACCTACTACTGAAATAAAATATTTGTCGTATTATTCAATACAAAAAGCCCCAAATTATTTTTAAAAAGTTGTAAAGATTTCTTTCTTTTATTTTTAAGATATTCGAAATTTCTTCAATTTACGGATCTAAATTTCTGTAAGGGATTAATATGAAAATTTCGAAAAGTGTGTTTCACCAAAATGTCGAGAGAGTCGCGCAGGAGAGGTCAACAGGTCTCTCAATCAGTCTCTCTCGATCCGGCCAGCCACGCAGTAGGTGGGCAAAGGCTCCCGCTACCAAGATCAAGACAAACCTCACCTCGTGAACCCTGGTATGCCTGTTAAATCGGGCGCTGGGGGTGATCTACGGCAAGATTATTGGTTATTGGTTATCCAATAAATGCTTCCCGGGGCGGAGGTACCCATAACCGCCTCCCAAATTATTATTCCGTAATACTATTAATTTAGTATCCTCATGAATAAACTCTGAGTCCTCTAAGTAAAAAAAAACGCTGAAAATTCTACTTGTAAACTGACTTCTTTGATAAGACCTTCAGAGAGTTATTAATTTTAACGGCGCCATTAAACATCCGTTCATATTAAAATATTCAAAACGATCACTTTAAAGTATAAAACGTTTCTTGTCTTAAGTCCTAAGGGCTTAAGCAAACACAATCTACATTAGAATATCATTTCCTTAGGCACGCTTAATTTTAATTTTATACAGACTTTTGTAATTGCTTCGGAAACATAGATGGAGCTAATATCGTTAAGTTTAAGCTACCTGCGAAAATTGAATTTCGAACAAGGTGTATGTTCGTCGTACATTATTTTTATTGTTAGTAAAACAAAAATTTTAACAAAACAAAAAACGACTTCAAAAATGCACTAAAAAGTAAAATAATCATTTCGTACGATTGCTGTTTTTGGAGTAGGTATCGGCCAAGGTAACTACATACATAGGTTGTTATAGGTGAGATGTGGAGATCTTGGCTGACACCGACTCCAAAAATAACAATCGTGCGAAATTATTTTTTTACTTTATTGTGCATTTTTGAAGTCGTTTTTTGTTTTGTTCAAATTTTTGTATATTTTTTGATTTTTAGTGACGAGCGTGCGTAAAGAAGTTTTACTTCAAAAAAAGAATCATCGAAATCTGTTGGCGTAATATTGAGTTATTCGTCCATTTGTCGCGCACATACTTATTGCAAATTTAAGACATAGATGATTTTCTCATGGATCCCATTGTCAGAACTGGACCAAATTAAAATGGGACCACACGAGAAGCACCCGCTTTCTAATAAAAAAAGAATCATCAATATCGGTTCACCTAATCGAAAGTTCTGAGGTAACAAACTCCTCCCTTTCGATGTCGTTTAAAAATCAGAACCAACTAATTTATTTTCTATTCTTATGTTAATAATGAGAGTCTTCTATTCTTCTATTCTTATGTTAATAATGAATTCGCTTATGTTAAAACCGAAAACAGCATTTTTATTTTAGTTTTATAAATTAACTGTTCCCATAATAGTGGGTTCTATTTAATAGTTTTATAATCATTTTTGTTGTGATGGCAATTATCATGATGGATGTGCAAATCTCATTTAACAAAGTTAGAATAAACGTAACACTCATAAAAAAGGTATCTGTTGTAACTCCAGTTTGTATCACAGACTCTTTCAACAAAAAGTACATTGGGAAAAAATACTTTGAACTTTGTGTTAGAAAACAACGAGCTCTGATGTCTTATTTAGCAGGCCGTAGGAATAATTCTGGACTCTGACCTTGAGGTTGCAATAGTATTTATTATAGTCTAAATCCCTGCTTAATCAATAGCTATGTGCCACCCATGGGTAACTTTGTAAACTAATATCTAGAATATCACAGAATTCTAGGAAAAAGATGGTTATGTTTTACAAATTTAAAACTTGTTATTTCTGATATTTATCGTTGAAATTTCAATTACAACTTGACGGTCGGATTCTGTTGGTTTATCTACAAATACTTCCCTAAAAACTGACAGTCACGCCATTTCTACGCAATGGTTGGAATGCTCCTTCTTTCTATTAAATTCATAAATTCATGCATCGCCACACTTATACTTTTATGTTGTACTTACTTTTTAAATTCGAAGACCAAACGTTTGGTTGGCTAAATTGTACAATCTCTTTTTCTGGCGTCTCTGCCAATTTCTTAAAACTGGACTTTCTGCCTGCACGCTTCTAATAATTATAAATTATCGATGGAGATCTTAGATTAATCGCCTTAATACTGTCAGCGAATTTGTACGCAGAGCATTTAAACATGGTGTAACCAGCGCCATTATCGAATGATTACCGTTTCCTACACGTGCTAGATACGTGTAGCACACGGGACGAAGGCAACCGCTTGTATTCAGTCAATACACAGGTCAACGGCAAATGGTGCCTGGTAATGTATTGTTCGTGCTTTGGAAACGTGTTCTAGATATCATTTGGTCCCAAACTGTCACACACATTGACCGCAGTTCAATTTACCTACATGGAGCCCTACGCCGATGGAATAGGGTGGGAAGAAAAGGATACAAATGGTTCTAATGACCACTGAAACACCAATGTTTCAAAAGTCTCTACGTCCGTTCCCTAAGACCAATTTCCAATAAGATAGGGCTCCAGAAAAAGCAAAAGTTAAAAAGGATATACATCTCTGGACTAAAATATACCTGCCAGTGTCATTTATAAAAGATATTTGAAACATAACAAGCAACGTTACAGAAGTTGTAGCAAATTACCAGTTCGGTGCGCACTTTGGAAATTTGTTGCAACCATTGTTGCATTGCTTTTTACTTTGTTGCTTTGCTTGTACGTGGCTTTAAACCCTGAAAAACTATTTTTACACCATTATCAATCAATAATTTAAATTAAAATCAGAATAAATAGTTACCATACACTGAAGTAAATTAATGTAATAGTACTTTTTGCAACATGTTACATACTTCTTAAGTCCAACATCTAAAATTAAATATCTTGTTGCATGTATCATTTTAAATGGAAAATACATATTTGTGAACTTGTCTGATGAATTAATAAATGTATTTAATACTTAGAAATATTCTTCGGCTAGGAAACCAAAAACGAGTGTAGGTAGGTACTTCGTACTGCGCAATTGTTCAATCTATATTACAATGTGGTATTGGTGTCCTGACAACTCAAAGTGAAATCAACTCAGAACCTCCATTGAAAAGTCATTAAAAGTGATGCAAAAAATATTCTTTTAATAGGTTACGTTAGGTTAGGGTTATGGGCTATTTTAAAATAATTTTTTTCATAGTTTTTTTGAGTTGACAGAGTTGGCATGTAACCATGGTATTATTGATTGGGGAGAAACGTATGATAATATTTTTTAACCTTTTAAATAATTCGATGATTGATTAAGGCCAGTGTCGTTTGGGGGTACGTCCTTTCTGCCTACCCCTGCGGAGAAACGGCGTGATGATTAGATACAATGGCTGTCCGTAAAATAAGGTCTCCAAGGTGCTGCGGTCGCAAGGATCAATTTTACGGGAGATCCGTAAAAACTGGCATGTAGCCTGGTTTCCCTACGCCAAAACCCTACAAAGTTGCACTCTCTGCGACACTTAGTCTCGACGTGGCAGCCATTCGCGATGAAACTTCCGCTCGCCGCACCCGCCAGGTGCGAATTACGCTCTATAAATAGATTTTTTGTGCGAAGAACAAAACCCCGGTAGAAATTCATTCTCAGCTATTTGTGTACAGAAGTGTATGGAACACAGTGTATGAGTGCGCAAATTGTTCAGAGAATTTAAAAACATGGCGGACGGCCATCGGTTTCAGATGAAAAAATTGCCAAAGTGGAAAAAACAATAATTGCAAATCGACGGGTGATGGTTCGGAAGCTCTGTGATATGATCCTTTATGTCAGTAAGACCACTATTGACAAGATTTTGACCAAAAATTTGGGAGACCACAAAGTCTGCCCAAGGTGGGTCCCAAAATGCTCACCGAAGATCACAAAGAACAACGCGTTGAAGCAGCCCGCAGATTCCTTGAGTGCTACGACATCAATGGCGAAGAATTCTTGAACTCAATTGTGACTGGGGACGTGACCTGGATACACTACACGACCCCAGAGACAAAGGAATAATCCCAGTGGCATCATTCAGATTTGCCGATGCAAAGTGTAAAAACGAATTACAGAGCGTAACTCACACCTGGCGGGTGCTGCGAGTGGAAGCTCCATCGCGAATGGTTGCCACGCCGAGACTAAGCGTCACAGGGGGTGCAACGTGGTGAAGATTTAATAAGGGGAAACCAGGATATACGCCAGTGTTACAGGATTGCGCGTAAAATCATTCTTCGCGACCGCAGCACCTTGGAGACCTTATTTTAGTAGTTGAGCGATAGCTACCAAATTTTGGGTAGTTGATTTTCATGAATTAAAATGAGTCACAAATTGATTTTTTTTTGTAAAATTTAATAGCCGTTTTCTACTGAAACTTTTTAGAATATTCAATGTACCTTCGATAGAAAAAAATAATAAAAGATATTCATGTACACAATTTTTAAAATAAAAACATTTACCAGGATATCAGGAAAATATTAAAATCCCGAATTAAACACGAAGCCTATTAAAAAATGCCTACTTTTATCGAATAATAACTTGTTTTAGCAACCTTCCTGATCTAAAATATAAATAAACATCGAAAATATTCATAAAATTTCATTTTAAATTTAAAGAATGTCTTAAATTTCTATAAGAGTTCATTATTGTTTTTTTTAAATTCCTCGATGCCTATTTTCGATAAATCTTTCGATTTTCTAATTTAGTTTGTTGTTATTATTATAATATTATTTTATGATTTGAGCTTAAAATCAACAACCAACTCAAGAGCCATTTTACCTCTACGGTGAGTAATTGATACCTACTTGTATCTATTAAATAAATAAGAAAAACTCACCATGAACATCAATACAGCCCAGCTGCTTCTTCATGGGACTGGTGTTGATCTGACACATGTAGCAGCCGCGGTCTGTCTCCTTGAGCTGCCGGACCCGGAGTTGCCAGGTCCTCAAAGAGTCCTGAGACACGGAGATGCGGGGGTTGTGAGTCACCACCATGGTGTGTACCGTGAGGATGGTACCGTCTTCCGCTTTCATCCAGCCGACCTGGTAAACAAAAAAATGCGATTAATTTTTTTGTAAATGTGATTAGGATGAAAGTTAAAATAACAGAAAACGCGTTCGACTCACGTAAAACGCAGGTTAGAGAAAGGCAAACGAAGATTATTATTTGGCAAGTAGGAAGGTCTATTATAACAATCATCAAAAATTTGAAACAGATAAAGAGATTTCATAAAAGCGAATACATCATTTAGGTCTGATTAAAAATATACCATTTTTTATTAGAATAACTATCTTTCATAATAACTTTTGTGGGTTATTCCCATCAATTTAATATATCATTGAAGAAGAAAATAATACTAATAAATCTAAACGAAACTATGTAAATAAAAACAACACATAAAAATAAAAAGCTAATAATCGCAGATGAGACTTGAACCCAGTTCAGCAAAAACAGTTATTGAAAAAATTTATTATTATTTAATAAGTAAAATTTTCAAAATTTTAAGCAACCCCTGACACAAAAAAGAGCTGATGACTTTGAAACAGATTTTCATGAACTGTAGCTAAGAACCATCTCGATCACGTCAGCATTTAAACAAAAAACGCATCACAATAGGTCCATTCGTTTAGGAGCTACGATGCCACAGACAGACATAAAGACAGACAGACAGACACACCGAAAGTCAAACTTATGACACCGCTCCTTGCGTCGGGGGTTAAAAAGTAGCCACCATAAATATGGAAAAAATTAATCGTTAATATTGTTGAATCTGATTTTGAAATGTGGGATTGCCAAAAATTAGTAATAAATTAGAGATCTCAGTGGCCGAATTGATTAAGGCACTTCTCCCGGTTAAGACAAGAGATTCTCGGTTCGATTCCCAGTTGCGATGGTTTTCTTTTCATTTTTCTGTGCTCTGTTCTTTTTCATATTTCATTTTCATTTATTAGCATTATCTTCTTCTTTAATGATAGAAATATGCAGTTTTACTAATTTACCCCTACAAACTAGTATTGAAAAAGACAAAATATTATTGTTTGGAATATTAAGTGTAGTTATTATAAGCTATTTACTAAAATTAGTTGCAAATCGTATAAAAACCTGACCCATGGAAGACCAGAATCTACGAGTGAAGGGTGAAGTTATCAATCTAAAATTGTGACCTTATCCACTTTTGAAGACTCAATAAAAAAAATAAGGAAGGGTTGTTTAAAAAAAAATGACGGATTCATCTTTATTCGGTTAATTTTCACGTTCTGTGTAATTCTATTCAAGTTCTGTGATTAATTCAGTTTTATGAAGCAACTGGTCTATAATGAAATAATAAAAGAACTTGAATAGAACTTACACAGAACGTGAAAACTATCTTCAAATATTTAAAGAATCCGTTAATTTTTTCAAAACAATCCGTCCTAAGTCTAATCAAAACGAAAGTATATTTAAGTAAAAGTAAGCAAACATGGAAATTTATTTCTTAAAATTAAGGTTGTTTAAATATCCACTATTGCGTCGCCGCACCGCGCTGGCAATCTTCGAAACTGACATCAAGATTTTGAATAAACTCTTTGACAAAACAACGTTGCATGATTTCTTGACGAATACTCGTCAGGAGTTAAGGCTGGTTTATTTAAGAACAACTATCTTTTGAGATAACCCCAATGGAAAAAAAAAAATTCTCCTCTGCGTGATGTTAAAGCAACATGTCTTTCACTATTGGTATAGTCATATTGGATGTACGACAGATTGCCCTATTTAGCTGCTTCAAGTTCTCTTGTAAGTTTTATTTTATATTCGGTGCGAAATTGTCTTGATATGGTTACAGCGGTAAACGGCCTCTGTGGTCCCGAGGTAAGACTCTCGACTCACAATACGAAGGTCGCGAGTTCGAATCCGGCGTGGGCAAATAGATTTTATTCGATTAATTTGTAGTATTTCAAAATTAATTCATTTAAAAAAATATATATAGTATATTTGCAACACGTTCCAGAGTGGAAGATATTCTCAGTATCGCCCTGGTGTAAGACCACCATTCAGAATTGAAACGTTGCTTGAAATTGCTTTAGCCGTGTTTGGTGACCAGATCTGAATAACTAGGTACTTCCCTACTTTCCTCTTCACCACCCCCTTCCAAACTACCTTCAGCCTCACAACATATCCCAATTGGGGATGCCCTAGTCTCACTGGCTCCAGACGGGAGAAGTTGGTGACCCTTGTGCGGTATTCGAATATAAAAAATAAAAAAAAACAGTAGTCGAACCCTCATCAACAAGGTCGAATCTTCTCGTACACATTCGATAATTGCGCGACTTTCTTTTCGCTACTGGTCTTCTCGAACATCTTGAACGACTAGATGAAATTTACACTAGGATACTGGTTTTAATTATATGATCCGAAATGAGCACAAAACAGGCGACGAACAATCCGGTAGGAATCTTTATGTTTGTAAAACTTTGTAGTATTTCAAATACATAATTAGTCTCGACGCCACCTAGCGGGAGATTAAGTACTTAACAATACCTCTCTCACAAAAATAAAGTTGGTTGTTTTCAGTTGGAAAAATATAATAATGAGTAATTGTCGAATGAAACACTAGTATATATTAAAATATTTGGCGGGTATTAGATAAGCCGCCATAGCTCAGTGGTCAAAGCTCCTGACCGGCAATCAGAGGGACACGGGTTCAATTCCCGTTGGCGGCCAGTATCTTTTCTCGGAAGATTTTTTCAATGTAGATGAGTGTTTCAGGCTGATAATGATTGATTATAATATTTGTTTGTAAAACTGTTTAAAAGCAAACAATCGTGAAGCAATCAATATTGAACAAATATTCCAAGAACTGAGCTTTCGTGTGCTGCTGACCTTGTGCCCTTACTCCGTCTGGTTTCCTTAAAGAAGTCATTTTCAAAAGAGTAAAAATCCTATGACGTAAACTTGCAAAATAATATTTTCTCATCGTAATTATATCACTTTAATCTCCTTTTTATTTTGTAAAGTTCCTTCTTGCGCTTCTATACTAAAATAGAGATAAATATCCTAACAATGGGAGAGCTCAATTTATTTATCACTGATTCTATCCCAAGGCTCTTCTTAAGGGATGAACCGCTGTTCTGTGGCAGATTAGAGCTAAGAACTACAATGACAAACCCAACTGATGGCCTAAATGAGGTGGCGCTAGAGTATAATAATTTCACAATGAATTTTGTACACAAACCTACTTTTATAAGTTTATATAAGGTATACTTGCTAATTTAAGTCTAAAATCTTGGGGCATAAATTCAAACTTATGTAACACGGGTGGCTTTTTAATCAGGCACATAAGAAATTATTACGATTTTTTTTTTAAACTTCTTTAACACCGTCGTGATTTGAAACGAGTGAAACTAAAAAGAGACAAACAAATGCATTTATATGATTTAGCCTGCGAGAGAATGAGATAGAGTCAAACATTATCTACGAAGCGTCGTGCTCTGTCAAGCTGCGTGCATTGGCCGCTTTGATTATGAGCTTATTTTTCTCAAGTCTCCTATTGGTTGTGATTATGTGAGTGAAGGTTTCACGTATACCGCGTGTGAACCGCACTCGATTTTTTTACATTAGCTCTACACATGAGGTCCTGAGAAAAATAGTTCTCTTCAGGACCCATGTTATCTTTGAAAATGCTGCGTGGAGAATCTTTTAAAGAAATGAAGAAGATGAAGTTCTGGAAAGGAAAAAGGTATGAGGGGTGGGTAGGAATCTGGGGGTCAGAGTCTCCAGGAGTGACGGACGTATCAATCCATCCCTCCAACTGCGGTGCAATGCGATGGGTCGAGAGTCCAGCTGGAAAGGTCAAAAGGCCTCCCTCAACCAGTCTCTCCTGATCCGACGTGCTGATGCATCCACCACTAAGACCCGGACCCCACGAACCCGGGAATTCCTGCTAAGTCACCAAAATAGCGAACCACATGAACGATGGCAGAGGTGTTCCCAAATCTTAATACATTAGTGACCAATATTTAATGAAAATCTCATAATTTTTCTCTACCAAAAATACAATTTTATCGCGTCCTTGTTACAACAAGGTCCTATCTGATTCGGCAATGTTATGCGATATTTATCTGTAAGTACTCTCTAGTCCCATATCATCATAAGATGGAAGTGTTACTCTAAGAGCACGATGTATCGCACAAAACACATTAACAAGAATTTGTCAAACACGTAAGTTATGACGAGCTCGTATGTCCCTGTATTCGAATTATTCATTTTCAACAATCTTCCTCCATCTGGCTTACTTGTAAATTGAATCAAAACTTACAACATGGCTTCTGAAGTAATACAATAGCTTAAAATCTTCCGGTTGAACATGAACAACGCAAACCGCATTGTCAACGCGAACACAAGAAATGAAACGCAATTAATTGATATAACTACGTCACGCAATGTTTGCTTTAGTAACTGTACGCCGTTGATAAAGGGAATACGAGATATGTATGCTGGTACATCGATAGTTCCTACCAAGGATATAATCACCATATCCGTGTAATGTAACCATTTATGGTATAACCATGTGATGATCTCGCCTTTGGGCCTACGAAATAATTCCTTTAAAATTGAGAGATCGATTTAGAAATATATTCAATTTTGTAACATGGAATGTTTTCAGCATACGATTCTCTGTTTCCAATTCATGGGGGTGATTTATGGGTCCTTACCACTAAATAACCACATGTGTTTGCGTAGTGAATTGAAGTGCGCCACTGAGCTCTTCTTTTAAGCGCTATTGGGATAATTTATGACTTCGGCGCAGACAAAATTAGTTTGTATTCTGTTATCTAAAGGTTACACACAAAAAAATAGCAAACATGAAAGTTGCACTGATTTCTTGGAATTTGGGATGTAATGTGACAGAACACTATTAAAACGATTGAAATATGCATATTGGGAGATGTGTTTATCACTTAAGATTTGAAGAAGTGGCTAATATATTATTGAAACCACACAAGTAGATGGGTGGGAGTCGGGGGGCAGAGAGTTGGAACAAGACAGTCAGGGAAGGAACCTAGGGCCGCGCAGACGGGATAAAAATCATCGAGTTTTGATAGACGAGAGAATAATAATTTGGTGCGCGTAAACCGGGAATAATTCAGATAGTAATATATAATAAGAAAGGACAGTCAGGGAAGGAACCTAGGGCCGCGCAGACGGGATAAAAATCATCGAGTTTTGATAGACGAGAGAATAATAATTTGGTGCGCGTAAACCGGGAATAATTCAGATAGTAATATATAATAAGAAATGACAGTCAGGGAAGGAACCTAGGGCCGCGCAGACGGGATAAAAATCATCGAGTTTTGATAGACGAGAGAATAATAATTTGGTGCGCGTAAACCGGGAATAATTCAGATAGTAATATATAATAAGAAAGGACAGTCAGGGAAGGAACCTAGGGCCGCGCAGACGGGATAAAAATCATCGAGTTTTGATAGACGAGAGAATAATAATTTGGTGCGCGTAAACCGGGAATAATTCAGATAGTAATATATAATAAGAAAGCACAGTGAGGGAAGGAACCTGGAGGCGCGCGGACGGAATAAAAATTATCGAGGTTGAATACACGATAGAATAATAACTCTGTGCGCGTAAACCGGGAATAATTCATAAAATTAAAGGATAATAGTTCACGCGATTGAGGGGAGTCAAGATTTGGAAGGAGTCCACGCGAATAAGGAAGTCAGAGATTGCGGCTTGAGAGTTCATATCTGTGACGTTAAATTATATAATTTGTAAATTGAAGCGGTCAATTATCAATACGGGACGTGCTTTCTGGGGCGTTTATCAGGGTCAGGAAAAATTTTACAACGAATCGACGCGAGAATTGTGTTTGACGGCTGCATCTTGGAATAAATAACTGCATGACGGGTTGTGGTTTAGAAATGCTTGTTTGAGTTAAATATTAGAGTAGTGAATTGATTTGTGAAATTATTTTGTGCTACATGGCGAATTTGGTAAGTTTGAAAAATTGAATTAATTATTAACAACATTGATGTTTGGATTTCGTACAAAGCAGGGTTAAAACAATAGAATCATCATTATTCCCGAGTATTTTAATTGTTTATAATTGTTCGTCTAGCTTGTATTTTTCTAGATTTTAAACATGTATTATAGTTATATAGCGCCTTGAGGTGTTTTCCATAAAATCGGTGCCATGTGGATCGTTCAAATATTAGTATTATTATTATGGCTACTTTAATGGGGCCTTTAATAAGGAACCATGTCATCTAAGTCGGATGATTTAATCGGAAAATTATAACGGTAACATTTAAAAGCTATCGGGTAATTATCGGTAATCGTAAAAAAGGGAGCGTTCCCTCCGTAAGTCGATCCGGAGCAGCCTGATGTTGACCGGCGACGATTCTTGAGACAATACCGTTGTAAAATAATAATTTGGGGTTCAATGAACTAAAATACTATTTGAAGCACAAAAGACGCTTTCGGGCAATAAATCTTAGACGAGAGACTTCATTTAAAAGACGGGATTTTGAAACCACAAAACAATAATAAAATCCTTTAAAAGTGCTTTGTTGGTGATCTAGAAAACTAGGTTACTGGGTATTCTCCAATACATAACGGGTACCAAAATACATAGGTATAGAATGTAGGTATAAATTAATGTGTAAAGCGCCTTTGAGGTGATAATTATTACTTACGAGTTTCGTGATAATAATTTTAAACGTAGTTAGGGGACTATATTCAGGAAGGTTTTTTTTGAAAAGGCATTGGGTAATATAACGGTTTATGAAGGGTGCGTAGCATGGGCATTTTTGATTACTAACAAAATCTGACATAATTGAATTCCCATTCCAAAAATTTCCCACACCTTATTCCAAATTTTAGGTATCACAACAAGTCTATTACATAGGACTTTGCATAAACTTGGTTCGATATCTAATCATATAATCACCTTTGGTTCACGTTTAGGTATATTTCTTTCGACTTAGCAAAAAACTTTCATATTGTCGGTTGAATGCAGCCGTCGGTAGGTATTCACATTTTAGCGTGATGCGCTATATCCACCTACTTAATTAACAAACTCTTTTTCTTCAAACTTAATTGAGCGGGTTACGACTCGAGAATGGACGGCGGTTGTCGAATGAATTAACGGGTCCGGCTTTCCTATTTCACCATGAGGAAGTATCTCACGCGACTTTATCGGGGGCGATGTGATCGAAATGCAGGTGGGCTTACACTATTTTCCTAATGTGGAGGCGAAGTAAGCGATGGTCGTGTCTGGTCCGAGCAAATTGGAATCCCTTGTGATCACATCTCGGTAACGTGGATCTCGTACCCGCTCTAGACTGGATTGGAAGCGTGGCCGGAGCCATTCCATGATGTCGACGTATGTACGTCACTAAGGCATTGGGGGACTTCAGGAGAACAAAGGACGTGCACCCATTTCGCCCTCCCTCTACCGCCGCTCCGAGGTACCAGCGGATAAAAGTTGTCGTCGCGGGAGGCCAGTTTGATGCAGGATGAAGATTACGATCTGGCCGGACTACCTTCGTCATGGGGGAAACGAAGTGACGAAATTTGCGTGGGCTTCACTACCTTTTAGGTTACGCTCGTGTGGGGTCTGCCTTGTCGGCGGAACGAAGGGAACATGACATATGGAATCGTTTGGCAACCGATCGGCGGTTCTTTGTTGGAATCCGGATAAGTTTTCTTAACTACTTTTGGTTTACGCTTAGGTAGGTATATTTCCTTCGATATTCGATTTAGCCAAAAACTTTCACATTGTCGGTTGAATGAAGCCGTCAGTAGGTATTCATATTTTAAGCGTAATGCGTTATATCCACCTACATAAGTAGCAAAAGTTCTCTTAACTCCCTCACAATAGGAATAGGGATCATCCAGCATCAGGGTGGGAATGTACTCTGGACGAAAGGGCAGCCGGGAAAATAGAAGGGAGGGAAGCCAGATTCACGACCTGGTGCCTTTCATTCTTGGACCCAGCACCCTGGACGCCGAGCTTGACCTTCCTTCTTTGAGCTGATATTTGAGTTTGAGCTTGGGGTACGCCTATCGTAGAGCATATGCCCGTAACACATATAGGGGAAGGTCCCAAGTTACGCTTGTGTATGTTATGCGAGAGGACGTATTTTTCATTCAAATCAAATACCGATGACCATCGCGATTGCAGGCTGGCGCATGTTTTGTAGCGTGCCTAGGAAAAACGTAATCATTATTTCTACTGGTTCGAGGCGGCGTGCTGGACGGAGAACGGGACTATTGAGGACATGAGTGACTGCCAAGGCGAGGATCGGTGACATCAAAATCTTCCTTAATTAAATTCATACATCGCCAGATCAGAGGAGAGAGCGGCCCCACCGATCTCCTGACGTTGCCGATTGTCTAATCAACTTCGGTTTAATGTTTATGCCGATGCTTTAGGAGTTAATGGAACTCAAGTCATCGGCATGCTGAAGAACTTCAGAATCAACAACATCATCATCAATCCAGAGTGGGATGTCACGTTCCAAAACCTCGTGCCACCCACACATTTCCTGAACAGTTCCTGACATCGGCTATCACGCCATTAATCGGAGCAGACCCTCATATCAAACGGTATGAGATGACCTCTCATCATCTTCATCAACATATTTATAATTTGGCGGCGTAGTGGTCGATATTATTCCCATTACCACTCTATGAACCAGAAACACACATCAAACTCTTTCCCGACAGAAGGCAAAACATGTCGATTTTCATTCGTCGCTTGCGACCTTAACATTCTCCGGAGGCGTTGGAATTGGAAGCTGATTCGGCGGTCTATGACCATCACCTTATCAGTTGGGCTATGGAGGAGTCCAATTATTTAAACAGCACATGTTCTGTCTCATGTTAATCCAAAATACCTACCCGTAGAATCAAATTAACAAAATAAAACAAGCTAGCTAACTAACAAACTGCATCTAGAACTGTGAGTGTAGAATTATTGCACGCCGTACTGCTTTGAGTGTAAATCTTTTGTTAGAATATACATAAATGTCAAATTATTTTCATGATAGCATTTTATAGAGCTGCAGAGAGTACGTGACATCGCATCGAAAGGTAGGATCTTCTCAATTCGCCGTTTGAATGTAAATTTATATATTAGATGCTAGGAGGGAAAATGCAAATTACTTCAATAAAAATAGTCGTCGATGAGCGTAGGTGTATAACAGGTGCTAGGGGAGGAAGCTGGATGAATATAGATAGATAATTAGTTAATTTTCAAGCTAGTCAGACTCAGTCATTGTTATTCGAAGCCTTGCAAATTGTAACACGCCATACCTAAAAGAACAAGGGTTTACCACAAATAAATTATTAATTAAATTGGATTAACTATACCAAACCACTAAAACAAAAAAGTACACAACGTTGTGGGGTTAATTACAATTGATTAATTAAGAGCATCTCGTCACGTTTGCATAAAAGTATTACGTGATGGGGTTGAAAAGGCGCTGCAAAAGGAATGCAGGGGAGAGTCGCGAGAACGGGCGAGCCACGAGTTTTAAAGGCCGGACGGGGTTGCGCCTGTAGCTGTAGAATGTAGCAGCATTTGGAAATCAAGTGGTAGGTTCTACTACGTAGGGGGGGGGGGGGGGTTTATCACAACCAACACTCCTGCCATAGGTCACCCCAAGTGGTTCGCAACGTTTGAAGCAGGGATCATGGGGTGAGGTTGGTCTATGTCTAGGTATTTGCTCACCTACTGCGTGGCGGGTCAGGTCAGGCGAGACTGGTTGAGGGAGACAATTTGGCTTCTCCAGACGGACGGTCGCCTTGTACTGTAGCGGGAAGGATCGATTCATATGTCCATCACTCCTGGACGTATTGACCCGCAGATTCATACCCACTCCTCATACCATTTTGCTTTCTAGATCTTCCTATCCATCCTTTCTCTAAAAAGACCCTCCACGCATCATACCCAAAGATGACATTTGCCGTGAGGGGGATGTTTTCCTCAGGTGCTCCTGTGTGGAGCATTTTGATGCCAGCTTTATACTGATAACTGGCTTTTCACGCCTTTTTGACATGCATTTTAGAAATGTGTTCAGGAGGTAGCCATTTTTCATATTTTGAAAAATGTTTTTGAAATTGATCTCCATCGAATGTCTTCTCCCGATTTTTTTGTGAGGTATTTTTAACTTTTTTTTTTAAAGATAAATTAATCAATGTTACTTTGTTTGAACCACTTGTATATTTGTTTGAAGCCGACCGGTTTCGGAACGACCGTTTTATCCTGATATACTGATTTGACAGTTACAAAATAGTGGGTGGGTACAATATATTAATACAAAGTGTTGTGGTAGGGGTAGAGGCGTGGCTAGGGATTATTTAAAAGTGGGTGGGTCGGGGAACATATCCATGATTGGGCTATAAGATAATATTTTTTGTTTGTGTATGATGGATTCATTATTTTTAAGAGATTTTTTTTATTTCCAAGGCTTCTAAATTATCTAAGCGTTTTCCTTTATGGTTAATATGAAGAATATTTATCCCCGTATTTTTTTCAAAACTATGGTTATTTTCAATGATATGGTTAGCGAACTCAGAAAAAATATTATTATTAAGACACCTTAAATGTTCTTTGATTCTTTAAATTTTTAAAATTATTATTATTTTTTTTTAATTTACTAAAATGTAACATTTTTAGTATATAGAGTAAGATTAGTCATTTTACGTGAAACACGCTTTTTAAGACCTAATGACATTTGAAATGAAAATAACAATAACTTTTTTTAAATAACCGCCACTGCAAGATTTAATTCAGATCTGAAATGGTTAATTAGAATAAGATATCAATAATTTAAAGTTATTTAATTATAAATGAAGACAATATTTGCGAAATTTTTAACTGTATCACTTCTTAGTCGAAGTATGATACAGTTAAAAATGACCGAATTCTTAGTCGGATTATGATACAAAAAATGACCGAATCGGATATCGACAGATTTGCGCAGTGGTCAGCGCATTTGCCCGGAAAGCGAAAGGTCCTAGGTTCGAGTCCCAGAGCTGCATATATCTTTTTCTGATTTTTCTTTTTCCAGATTTTCGATTGCGTTTTGTTAATATTGTCTTCATTTAATGAAATATTACAATTTGAGGTTTTACTCATAAAGTTAAAAAATAAAATAAATAAAAAATTACTTTTCGATGATCCTTCGATGTTCCCTTTCTTCAGGAATACACCGAGTATCCATTAGAACGGACGTTTGGTCCAGTCATATATTTATTGTGAACAAGACGATAAATTATCTAGATTCGTAACCTGACAAAAATTAAAAATAATATATAGGTACCATACTGAATACCTTACCATACCCATACTGAAAGTACCTATTAGAACACCTTCGATTGAAATATTCAATAGCTTTGACAAATAAACTATAATTAAATAATTTTAGTTAGATTAAGTTAGATTAAGCTAGATTAAGTTAGATTAAGTAAGGTTAAGTTGGACTAAGTAAGATTAAGTTAGATTAAGTAGAGTAAGTTAAAGTAATAATGTTAAGCTAGATTGTAAGAAGTAGTCCGTAGAAGGGAATGGCCGACACAGGTGTCGATGAGACTCGCTATCCATCACATCGCCAACCCTTCGGTGGCGCAAAGAGGAGGAAGGAACGTGAGCAATGCCGAATTGGCACATGGAATATAAGAGGAGGAATGGAAAGAAAGATGAACGAATTATGTGATACAATGAAAGGAAAATGTTTGGACGTACTTTGTGTAACAGAGAGTATGAAAAAAGAGAGTGGTACAATGCAGCATAATGGCAGGTTCGTCATCTGGTCTGGGAGACCAGATACGGAGAGGGCTTGTCAGGGTGTTGCAGCGATACTGTCTCCCAGAATGGTTGAATGTATGGTTCAATATGAATGTGTAAGTCCGAGAATAATGTGGATCCGACTCAAAATTGGTTTGACAAGGGTGTTTCTTGTTATTTGCTATGCCCCTGTTAATTCTGAAAGCGACGAAGTGAAAGATGATTTTTGGACTAGTGTGAACGATGTAATGAGACTAAAAGATTCGAATGAAAGGATTATAATAGCGGGCGATTTGAACGGGTGGGTCGGAATTAGACGTGACGGATTTGATTCGGCTTTAGGTATGTTCGGGGATAAAAGAACGAATGACAATGGGAACAGAATACTTGAAGTATGTTTAGAGTGGAACCTTTTTGTATCGAATACTTTTTTCGATCATAAAGGTATCCATCAATATATGTGGGAAAGAGGAAATGAAAGATCAATAATCGATTTCGTACTAATTGACTCTAGGTTGAGAGCCGTTACCGAGGACACAAGAGTTTTCAGAGGGGCTGAGGTTGAAACTGACCACTTTCTGGTGGTGTCGAGAGTAAACCTCTTCCTCGGCTGGCGCTCTAAAGTGAAAACGGTATCAGCTCCAACAAGAGTCAAAATAGAAAAACTACAAAACGATTATGTCAGAAGTGAGTATGAGAATTGTGCAGAAATGAGATTGAATGAGAAAGAAATGGACGGTCTAAGCATAGAGGAAACATGGAACCACATAAAGGTGAGTCTATGTGAATCTGCTAGAGACGTATGTGGAATAAGTAAGCAAGGTAGGAAGAAAGGTGATGCATGGTGGGATGACGAGATCAAAGCACTGGTCTCAGAGAAGAAGGAAGCTTGGTTACGTCTGATAGAGACTGGCAGTGCTCCAAGCGAAGAGAGAGATCGAGCGAAAGAAGTGTATAAGGTATGCAAGAAAAGAGTAAGTGTTGGAGTGAAAGAACGAAAGAAACGCCTGGAAGAGGAAGAGGGGATAAAAATGACAAACCACTTCCAAGAAAACATTAAACTGTTTTGGAAGGAGGTCAAAAGGTCCCAGAGTGGTCCAGAGAACGGAAGCATGAAAGTGATAAAATCGAAAGATGGGCAAATGTTGACGAATGAGAAAGAAATTAAAGAGAGATGGATGAAATATTTCGAAGAAGTCTTCGAAAGTAACCCGGGTGACTGTGATCCCAGCGGTGAATCGGGTGTGAACGATGATGTAGTGAATGTTACCAAAATCAGCATGGATGAAATAAAAAGATCTATTAAATGTATGAAAAATGGTAAGGCTGTGGGTTTCGACAATATTGCTGCCGAATACTTTAAGGGGGATAGCCGTATTATTCTCACATGGTTGTGCAAACTTTTTAATCAATGTTTAGTGGAGGGTTACACGCCACTAGATTGGAGAAGGGCTGTAATCATGCCATTGTACAAAGGTAAAGGGTCACGTATGGAATGTGGGAATCATAGGGCTATTAGCCTTCTTAGTTCAGTCGGCAAGCTATATGGTAGAATATTGATTGAAAGGGTAAGAATGGAAACGAAAGATAAAATATGGGATGTGCAAGGTGCTTTTATGAGTGGAAGAGGGTGCATGGACCAGATTTTCTCATTGCGTATGCTCACTGAGAAGTTTCTTGCAAAAAACCAGAAACTCTTCTGTACCTTTGTAGATCTACAAAAAGCATACGACCGAGTTGACAGGAAAAAGCTATGGAAGGTATTGTCCAAGTATGGAGTGAATACGAATCTCATACAGGCAATTGCGTCTCTATATGAGGGAAGCGTTGCATGTATTAGGGTGAACGGCGATTTTACGGGGTGGTTTGACATCACGAAAGGTGTTAAACAAGGCTGCGTAATGTCGCCGTGGTTATTCAATCTATACATGGATAATTGTATGCAAGAATTGAAAGAGATGGGATTGGGCGCGAAATTGAGTAATCTGAAAGTATGTTGCCTTTTGTATGCTGATGATGCGGTGCTGATATCTAACAGTATGGAAGATCTACAGTCTCTCGTGTCAAGGATGAACGAAGTATGTATGAAGAATGAGTTAATGATGAATGTAAGTAAGTCTAAAGTCATGGTGTTTGAAAGAGAGAGTACGAAAACAGTATGCAATATAGTTGTGAACGATGAATGCTTGGAGCAGGTGGATGAGTTTGTTTATTTGGGAAGTATGTTTACGAGAGATGGGAAGACTGAAAGAGATATTGAAAGAAGGGTGAATGCAGGTAACTCTATTAATGGAGGACTGAACGCCGTTGGCACCAACAAAAAACTGTCCAAAGACGCGAAACTAGCCGTCCATAATGGAGTACTGGTACCTACCCTGATGTATGGCAGATAGGCATGGAACTGGCAGAGGAAGGATGAAAGTAGACTGAATGCTGTAGAAATGAGATCCCTGAGGCGTATTTGTGGTAAAACCATGTATGATCGTGTGAGAAACGCGGAGATCCGCAAAGAATGCAAGGCTGATGTAAGCGTAATGAGTAAGATCAAGAAAGGAACGCTCCGATGGTTCGGGCATGTAGAGAGAATGAACGAGGAAAGGAGTGTAAGGAGAATATATGATGCAAATGTGAATGGTAGAAGAAGTCGGGGACGTCCGAGAAAGACATGGCACGACCAAGTGAATCAGATACTTGAGTCGGGCCATGTGAAGAGTCGGAATAATAGAAGAGCATGTATGAGACGGTGTATGAATGTGAACGAGGCAAGGAGTGTGTGCCAAGACCGAGTTGTTTGGCGGTCCGTCCTCTCTGCCTACCCCTGCGGGGAAACGGCGTGATGGTTATTTAGTTAGTTAGTTAAATAATTTTAGTGCGCCTCGGCACAGGAACCCATAGTGAGGAGGACTAAGAAATACAATATCTTTACCTTATATAGCCATTATATTTTGTAAACTTATGGAATTATTTTATATGGTCACTTAAAAAAAAAACATAAGTACCTACCAATAAAATTGACAGTAGAGGTATCTACTCTAACACAGTTGTAAAAATTCATAGTAAACGTTCATTAACAAAGGACAATCAATCTGCGTATTTGTAGGTCCTAAAAATAGCTTGTGGGTCGGGTTACATTCTAATGCAACCTAAAAGGTTCAATCTAATGGAGGCTTCAACAGTCTATTGTGTTCTATTTCAATGCCACACATACTAGTGTAAACTTCATGCTTGTTGGTGGAACTCGTAAAGTTCTGCTTTTGAATAAGATTTATTATGACAGAAAACAAACCGCGATAAATAGAAAAAACAACAGAATTAAGCGGATACACGCTTAAACACGAATGATTAATGTTTATGCTAAGGTAAATTATGTCACACTGAACAAAATAGCGTAAAATGTATGGCTATTTTTATTTACCATTCTTAACATTAATTTATTTCAAACTACATGACCATTCTTCTTGTAGTTCTACATACTAAACAAAGTACGATGATTGAAAAAATAAATTTAAAAAAAACCTTCACCATAACCAACACCCCTGCTATAAGTTACCCCGAGTGGTTCGCTACATTTGGTTGACTTAGCAGGGGTGCCCGCTTCATGGGGTGAGGTGTGCCTAGGTCTTGCGGAGATTGATTGAGGGAGACCAAATCTAGACCTGTCCATTCTAAATCGCCTTGCACTGCAGTGAGAAGGATGGATTCATAAGTCCGTGACTCCTGGACACATCGGACCCTCCATACAACATACCCAAAGATGGCATAGGCCCTGTGGGAAACTAATGTTAAAAAAACACCAGTACAAGATTTTTTTTCCGAAAACTGTTGGCTTTAAGTGATTAAATTAGATTTTATAGATGAAAATTGTGTGTGTAAAGCGCATTTCAAAAATATTTACAACGTTCATCCCCAAAGATACCAATTTTTTAAAAATATAAATACGGGAACCATCGCGAATTGGTTAATTAGGCAAAAAATTGCAAATTAGCATCACTTGTATGCGGCTTAAATTTCTGCCGTAGTATATAATGATACTAAATTGAGGCTCGTCAAAACTATTTTTTAATTTGTTTGAAAATACTTGATATCTCCATCCACACCAGTAACATTCCTTTTGTCCATATCCTTCAAATATTAAAAAAAACGTTAATCCCTATTCAACGACTTCACAAAAATACTCGAAATAATTATGGAGAAATTTCTGACTATAAAAAAACACATTGAAAAAGAAATAAAGCTTCTTTTCAAATTCATTACATAAAAGAAAATAATATTCCGTCGAATTTCACACTGTAATAAAATAAATATTAAAAATCTTTTAGCGTGTAATGCTTTTCATTCAGAGATTTTAATATCATTCGAAAGTCTTTCCAAGTTTCGTACGAATGAACACTTAATTCCTTAGAAGGAATGTTGTATCACAAGCATGCTGTAATTCGTAATGACTGGTAGAAGGCAAGGTGTGATATTTCATAGAAGTAACAAGTAACCGCAGTGTTTCCACTTTAGTTCAAGCACGACCTTACTTCCGATAAGCAAGGGTCGTGTTATATTCGGGAGGAACTGGTAGTAGTTTTATTAAAGTGCTTTTACTGGAAAATTGAATCTTCCATGGCTTTTACAAGGTATTCGTAAAAAGAGGAGCTTGAAATGGTTTATCGATTTAACTCGATGGTACGAGTGTTTGTTAACTTAGTGATTTGCTTGATGTTTTCATTTGCTCGAAAAGATTAGGAAAAATGACTTTCTTATGGATTTCAAGACTTAAATGATGTTTCAATTTCAATTTTCATGTGTCTAAAAATACAAATTGAATATCATTTGGAGAAAATAGTGATTAATGAAAATATATATATATTTTTTTTCATTGTTTTACTTTTTTTTCAAAGAAAAATGTGTCCTTACTGGGGTACCCCGTTCTAAGTTTTTTTTGTTTAAATATAAGTAAATACCTTAGTTAAAATATTACGTACGAAAATTATAAAGTTAAATCTAAAATAAAGTACATTACATTAATATTTGTTCTGTTGCAAAATTGTGTCTATCTTCTTCCTTCCCATGTCCATAATCCATATTTTTATGTTTCTTTTGAAGTCGGTTATTTTTTTTATTGTTTTTATTGTAAGAGGGAGTAAATTGAATAATTTTATGGAGAAGTACTGCATATTTCTTTGTCCAAATAAAACAGTATGATTCTAAAGAGGGCGTTAGAAGAAGGCGGGTTGAAAATGTGTGTTTTATTTTGTTTAATTAAGTTCGGACACAAACATAAAATTGTTTTCAGATGACATTGTAAAGAACTTAATTTAACACTATACAATAATAAAACCATATCAGAAAAGGAATTCATAAGGAGCAAATTTTGCACCTTAAAGCATTTTTTGTAGGCTTATGAAATGACTTTTGAAAAAAATGCTTGATGACAGCAAAAGCCAAAATGTGTTATACTCACAATAATAATCTATTTCTAAGCGGTCAAGCTCTAAAACCAAAAATACTAATTTTTCATGGTTTTGAATTACTTCTTATTGCATCGCCTGAAAGGAAGGCTTTAGCTCGGCAGGCGCATCCTTTGTTGCCATGACAATGAAGTGCGATATTTTGCTATGTTCTTGAAAGACAGTCAACCACTCGTATTATCTTACTGGTCTTTAATTTCGATGTATTATACATAACCTCGAATTTTACACTCTGGATTTTATTGACTTTATCATATTATACTTTATTTATTTTTATTTTTAACCTGGCGTCATTGAGGCAGGATCAATATGACCCTTCACTTTTTGTATACGAAAAATTTCTTTGAAATAATTTCCGTACACAACCGTCTGTCCGAGTAGATGCAGATATGTATCACCCCTCCCCTTCGTGTACCTCACTTTAGTCGTCCATCGCTCGCGCAATGAGCGATACGTGTGTAAACCTGCGACCGGGTAATTATGACCCAGCTCAACGGCGACGTTGCTGTTTTGTACTATATAGATCTCATAAATTCTCGAAACACACTTGTATGAAATAAATCATCTTGAGTGAAATCAAAGCTTTTATTGGATTACTGTACATAACTGGATTCCATTGTCCTGGATGACAGAAATTAAATAATTTATGGACATCTAATGGCACAGGTGTGGATATTTTTCGTCTCACTATGACACAGCAGTGTTTCCATTTCGTAAACAGCTGTCTTTCCTTTGATGATAAGTCTACACGCAAATTCATTTATTATCGATGTGTTTTATTGCTGCTACTGATTTATATATATATACAGTTATATATTATAAATATCAATTTTCTAAAAAAAAAAATTATTTTATACAAGGAAAAATAATTACAATTGTAATAGGGTCATATTGACCCACCTCAACGTTAGTGTAACTTTTTTCCGTCACAATGACGCCGGGTTAAAATAAAGAAAAATATTCACTCCTGCTGCCACCACAAAAAGCAGAAATTGAGGACTTAATCAGCCGAGGAATTGAACACGCGACGCCCGGGTGCGACCAAACGCGATGCCAACTCAGCCACTGACCGGTCGAACTTGCCTTGTGCTTTCTTCCTGGAATGCTAAATAATTCAATTAAAGCTTTTGGCTGAACCCTTATTAATTCGAACATAAACCCATTGTGGGAAATTGTAAAAACACAATATTTAAAAAATATATAGCTATGTAACCTACGATGCGTTGGGTGGTACGGGAAGAACAATATTAAACCCGTTATTGAAGGCATATAAAAGGTTTTTCACGTGTTATTGTGAAGAAATCTTTCAGATGCTCGAGTGATGCTGTCTTTAAGGAATTTAAAGTAATTGATGTTCAACAGTGTTACATAAAAAAGATAATCTTTGCTCATAAAAACAAAATGAAAACGATTACACAAGCATCACACCAGCATTAAGGGCAGAAATGAAATTTCTGTTCCAACAATAAACACAACGATTTATACATAAAAAAATGTTCTCGTGCCTCTGACCAAAAATTAATAATAAAATTCCTTCACGACTAAAACAATGTAAATTATTATCCTTTGGTTCAAAAATAGCAAAACCTTTTTTAAATTTAGGCAGGACAGATTTTGAAATGTCATTAAAAAATGTCATCTGATAATTTACAAAAGTGCCTAGTTGACTTTTCGCTTTTATTTCTTTTCATTCTAAAATGAAAATTTTCCAACATTTTTCTTCTATTCGCCCTTAGTGTATTTGCAATATAACACAGAGTAATTAAATAAGTAATTATAACATAAATTAATATAACATAAAAAAAAACTTTAAAAATTTGATATTACGTACACAAAAACAAAACATTATATCATGATTAGTTTCTTAGAACAGGCACAGCCTAGTAAGAAACTATCGTGTTTGGGCCATAATATATTCACGTCTGTCAGTTTCTCCTCAACCTACATTGTACTTTTCATATTATTTTATTATTTCATTGTGCATATATACAATTGAATATCTATGTATACATTATTTGGCTTAATACGGTAATCTTCTGTATCAAATATACAATAAATAAATAAATAAATTGGTTTCACTGCCTTGTGTTTGGAAATTATCCAAACAACAGCCGTTCTTCTAGCACCATTATAAAAATAACAACACTCGCAATAATCGCGGGATATTTGTCAAAGTTCAACAATTAACACTGAAACATTTTTATAAAAAACAATTAAGAGAATCCCTCCATGCATCACAAGTAGTATTCCGAAGCGTAAAGGATTATTAGGTAACGGGGTGCTTCTCATTTCACCGTTCACAGTTTTATTGACCGTTTGCCGGAGGAATTTTATGCGGACAAAGAGCTTGTACAATAGCCGAGGGTTTAACTGGAAGAAGTCGGATGATTTTCAAACTTTTATGGTGCCAGGCCCGCTTAGTTATTTAAAACGACGGTTCGGAGCACCAATTGTTCAGATCATTGCACCCACAGGGATGGGGCTGATGTGAAGACGTTGTACGGAGGTTAAAAAACGAACGTAAATGTTATCGATGGACGATGAATACACGAAAGAAACAAATTAATCGCGCTTTGGCAGAAATAAAATAACGCTTCGGAACTCCATAGCATTATTTACACGATTTTGAAACGAAGATAGCTTAGTACGCGGTAGGTACAACAAAATTTGACACACTTTTGCATATTATTTATACATTACATCGCAATTTGATGTACAAAACTATTCATATCAGAAAAAGCCGATATTATGGGCACTGCCAAGGTGTGGGCATTGTATTGTTGTTGGTCCAGTTTGATGGGTGTTAATTCATTAGGAAGGTTGATAAGAGTTTCAGCATAAAATCTCGCTTCAACTTATTTTTTACATGAACTCCACCCATGAGGCCCCCAAGGAAAATAATTTCCTATATCATCTTGTGGGATGATGTGTGGAGGGTCTTTGGAAAGGAATGAACTGGATCTTGAAGAACCCCTTGTTGTTGGAGTGAGGAAACATATAGAACGAGCTCAAGAACGAGTTGCAGAAACGATGCGTTGTCATGTAACAAATTCCAACAGTGGCAAAATGTAGGGCGATAGTCCTCTCCTCTAAAAAGTCGGCAATCCACGTACACAAGGATGTGTTAAGTCCATAGGAAAGCATTTTATTGACTAGTCATCGGTGCCAAACCCTGTCAAAGGTCATGTAAATGACAAGTGCCCTATTTCCTTTAGGTGCGTTTTATATGCAAGAGAAACTTGTGTCAAACATGCTACAGATCATTGCACGAGCGGTTCCGTCGGAATCCGTACTGATTATCTGCATTCATAAACACTCGCTCATTCATCTGATAATCCTGCTAATTAACTGGATTGATGAATTTGAGACTTCTGGTTTTGATTGGCTCTATCATAAACCTACATGTCATTCCACGTCTTCCTGGAATGTTTTCGACAACTTATTATACACCTCCACATCCACACATCCACATAATTTATTCTTCTTCTCGTATATTTCCTGTACGCACCTTTCTTATGGAAGCGAAATATTCTTAATCTGATTCATTACACGTACATGAGCCTTGCTTTTCTGCCTAAAAAGATTATTTATATGAAGAACGTCTGTAAATCCTATTTATAAGAACATTAAAATCCTTTTTTTTGTTCGTACCGCCTCAGAATCAATAACTGGTGTGTTGACTTATTAGCTGAATTAAATTCAGTTTTTTTATTATGTTAAAAATTACATAACGAAGCAATCATTGATGCGCAACTGTCCGCGTTTTGTAATTGTCAGTATCAGGGATGGCGTTTAGTACTGATTTATATTGTTGTGATTTTCTTACTTTTTCACATACCTACGGGAATTGTGTTTTATTTTTTTTATACGTGTGAGGGAGATTTATTATAATTATTGTATTTTCCTTTGGAGGGGTACAGAACTATATTCACCGTTTGTCTCATTTTTGATTGTTGACTTTTAGTTTGTAAGAAAGAGGGGCAACATTATATGTTTAAGAACATAAGCAAAACAATCAGCGCATTGACATTTGACATTTTTGAATTTCTGGAATTCACTCACTATTCAATATTATGCTTATCACAATATTGCTGCAGCTCTTTCAAAATATGAGCATTCTTTCTATACAAAATATATGAGGAAAATAAACTTCATCAAAATATTTTTTTAATGTTTTTGAGGCGGAGACAAAACCAACAAAACACAGATCATAAAAATCGGTCTAGCCGTTCTTGAGTTATACATGGTGTAACTAACCCGACTTTGTTTTAAATATTAAGATTAATAATTATAATAATAATGAAAGTAATAGTACGTTGAATTTGCAATTATGTTTAGCCAGTCGAAATTTTTTTTTTAACATTTATTCCACACAGAAGGCCCTGAGGAAAATAATTTCCCTGAGGGCCTATGTCATCTAAGATGCTGTGAAGAGGGTCTTTTTGAGGAGAGCAAGTAATGAACATTGGTCTTAAAGAGACCCATGTTGTGGGAAGGAGGAAGCACAGAGGCCGGCAAATCGTTCCACAGCCGAGCTGTTGAATACAAGAACGAGTTGAATTCCTAGCTAGGCACATTGCCTGTTCTAAGGAATTAAATACTAAAACTAAATCATATAATTATACATGAAATTATGAAAACAGGTCAACAACAACAAAAAACTAAAAAAAAATGCATTAGCGGGGTAGATTATGCATTAGCTCTCAACAAAATTGAAATTTCTACACGTCTTCCGAGAATTTACAAAGCAGCTGACGTAAAAATGATTCTGGGAAAACAGTGTGGAAATATTAACAGGAGCGCATAAAAGGTAGTGGGTAGACTCAGTGGGAAGTATGTATAAGAACCTGTTGTGTTGTGTGTTCATGTTTGCCGGTTTATGGTCGAGGGTAAACACAAAGCGATTACTGGAAGGAAAAATTGACGCCCGTAGACTCCCAGCGGGAAATGTGCCGAGTCCAGACTTTCACAACGCAGTAACACAGGGATGGATCTTTATTAAATTTTAGATCGGAGTTTTTTATGGTTATTACGAAATGGTGGGCGATCAATTACGTTGTAAAGGGGTGGATAATTTCAATATTAGGTATGTGTGAAAGATAAGATGTTAAGTAATTTTCGTGAAAATTGTTAATTTTATTTATTCGTTTCGATGTTCGTACATACAGTTTACAGGTAAATTACACAAATACATACAGTGCAAATAATACGAAACAAGTTCCCGGTACATTAATAATGTATTTATTCTGGAATGTGTCTAGGTAAGCGCAATGCCACACTGCCCATAGAGAGAGTAGAAAAATCTCAATATTATAAAAAAGTTAGTAAAAACATAAATTTAGAAGAATTATAAAATATATATGATATAACTGAAAAAGAGATCACAGAAATAAATAAAAAAAACTAAATTAACAACGTAAATATCAAATAATGCAAAAAAGGAAACTTTATCGATTTAATTTATCTTTGTCGCTATGTCTTTCTATAATTGTTTCAATAATCGAACCTAAATTCCGATAGGATTCCATGATGAGGAAATTTGCGAGATTTTGATCCTTTTCCTCATTCCTGCAACCCTTGTTCTCATTAAGGCTGCAAATCCGGAAGCTCATCCTTCCGCGAATATAGAGGAGTGCCTGGGAAGCCCGAACAGCACACGGTGTGCATTATTGTATTGCTCCCGAAACCTTTCCATGGTTCACACAAAACCTGGTAGTAATGTTTTGTGAATACCTCACTAGGAGAACCTGTTCTGAGGTATATGCATGTTTTAGATAAAGTGTAATTGTATATTAGGTTTGTAACGGTAAAAGTAACTTATATCTTTGATTGATGATAAACTAGGGCATAACAAAACAACAAATATTTTTCTTGTGGTAATTTTCACAAAAAACGGCGCGACAAAAATCATCAAAATATTGTTATTATTATTATTAAAAAAAACAATGTCATTTGTAGAATGAATTGAAAAGCATATATTTGTTGAAGAATGAAGCTGGATTAAGACACAAAGTTTTTTTTTAATTGAAAGATAATACAAATTATGTACTGTTTTGGTAAAATTGGCATATATCTAAGCATAGGTGACATGATAAAGTGTGTCTAAAGGAGTTCTTCAAAATGATTACTGATCGAAAACACAACGCGAACAAAATGTAGTTGCCGTTTGATGCGCCCTTTCCGTTCTAGGTTTTTAATTTGCTTGTGATTATAATGTAGTTTATTTTACCGACTGACTTTTATTTTTAATTTGTCACAAGTTTTTCAAAACACTCTACTTTAATTTTCTACCAAGAAAACTTATTTGAAAACCCCTTTGTTTAGTAACAATATTTTTTCAAATATTAAATAATACGATTTTGAATAATCAAAAACTTATGTTAGATTATGCCGTGAGTCGTTTTAGGAGTATTAGGAATACTTTATCCAAAACAATGCTCGAAAATGATTATTCATGAAGCTAGAAATGTGTGCCAGATCAGGGATGAGTGGCTTGTTATCATTTCTGTCTACTTCTGCAGCAAATGGTGTAATGTTATAAATAGTTATAAGTAACACACTTACTAAGTATCTACGCAAAAACAGAAAATGATGTATGGTAAATTAAAATTAATTTAATTAATATTTTTAATTGATAAACTAACGTTTAAACTTGATTTATATGCATAGCACAAAGGGTAGATAACAAATATTATAATCAATAATTATCAGCCTAAAACACTCATCTACATTGAAAAACCGCCGCCATATCTCAGTGGTCAGAGCAGCTGACCGGCAATCAGAGGGACACGGGCTCAATTCCCGTTGGCGGCCAGTATCTTTTCTCGGAAGATTTTTTCAATGTAGATGAGTGTTTCAGGCTGATAATTATTGATTATAATATTTGTTATCTAAAATTAATTTTGTGATACTACAAAACTAAATCTTGCATGGATATTCTTAGAAGAGAATTCAGTCTGATTTATTGATTTGAACACTTTTACGTAATGATTATGAATTGAAAACATTTATTTATAATAATTAAATAATACAAGATAGCATTCGTACATTTTTGATTGATTGACTACAGCCCTTTCGCCCCTGAGCCGCAGTATTAAAAGGGGACTTCCATTGTCAGCTCAGAATGAAGCAGGAGTTATTGTTGCCTTCAACTATACGCTACTACTTCGTATTCGGGAAACAATGGACCCACTTGGGAACGTCGCTCATTGGTTGAGATTATCACGAACCTCAATACGGTGCCAGGCCCGTGAGGGTCCATATTTAAATTCAAGGCGGGATTATTACGAGGCTCTGTATAATCTGGCAGTAATAAACTGGGACGTGAGATGATATCATATTTTGGAATATTTATAAAACGTTATTGTTACATTGGAAAACAATACTTTTTTGTATTTAGTGATTGGTAAAAAATCAACTTAACCACAAACTCATACAGAAGAGAAATTGAATTTGGCTGCGACTGGAGAGGTTCCGTATCATGGTTCATCAATATAAAATAAGTTTTATCCACACCAGAGATAGAGATTTCCGGGTGTTCGTTTTTTTATATGAACACCTCTTCTTTTTATAAGAGTCCCAGCTGCTCCCGTCATGCTATTGGGGTATGTTGTGAGGCTAAATTTAGTGGGGAGGAGAAGAAGATGGGGAAGGGAAGGGTGGGGAAGTAGCTGGCTATTCAGATCTGGTCACCAAACACGGCTAAAGCCATTTCAAGCAACGTTTCAATTCTGAATGGTGGTCTTACACGAGGGCGATACTCCACTCTGGAACTTGCCGCATAGGTATATACTATTATATTATTTTTAATCAATTATTTGTGAAATAACACAAATTAATCAAATAAAATTTATTTGCCCACGCCGGGATTCGACCCGCGACCTTCGGATTGCAAGTCAAGAGTCGTACCCCTCGATCATCATTCCTCCAATGTTAATACGGAAACATATGGTTTAAAGCCAATTATTCCACATAAATTTCCCCGTTTATCCCTAATTTTTAAGTTTTATAAATTAAAATAAATGTATTTTATTATTTTTTTTTTTTTCACAAAAACCATCCACCCAAATTTGAGTAACTATCGCTCGAGTGATTTTGAAAACGTGGTTTTATGGTTTAAAGCCAATAATTCCACATAAATTTCCCCGTTTATCCCTAATTTTTAAGTTTTATAAATTAAAATAAATGTATTTTATTAATTTTTTTTTTTCACAAAAACCATCCACCCAAATTTGATTAACTATCGCTCGAGTGATTTTGAAAACGTGGTTTTCTTAATTCTCATATAACTCGTTTCAATATAAAATTCATTATCTATTATTAATTTTAATAAT
The DNA here is from genome assembly GCA_917563855.2 of Limnephilus lunatus. Taxonomy (NCBI): domain Eukaryota; kingdom Metazoa; phylum Arthropoda; class Insecta; order Trichoptera; family Limnephilidae; genus Limnephilus; species Limnephilus lunatus. Next base: position 55,788,557 of record OU830601.1, read on the forward strand.
CTAAATCAGTGTACCATTAATTTTGCGTTTATGCAACTTCACAAAACCTGTCATCGCCCACATTCTTTGCTTCGACATTATTTAAATTTATTTTTTTTATTTAACTTATTATTTATTTATTTATTTAATTATTAACGCCCTAGTGGGCTTTTACAACAGAAATTAAAAACATTAAAAAAATTAAACATCATAAAAGAAATGAAATACTATGAGTAATAAGAAAAAATCAGTAATAAGACCAGAAATACAATAAAGTGCAATGTGTAAAAGCTAGTTAGTAGGTATAAACAAACAATTATATGTGTATAATAATGTACGATGATAAAACAGAACTAAATAGAACAGCAAAATAAAATAAAATAAGGTAATAAATTACTGGTAAGATTTTAAATGAGAGGAGGTTTTATGAAAAGAACAAAAATAAGAAAAGTTAATTATTAACAGATAAAATAGAGATGAGTTGTCTCTTGAAAATTGCAAAACTGTCAACACCAAATATATCTATAGATTCACAATGTTTATTTGCAAGGCTATATTGGTAGATATTGTGAATGAGCGTAGCGAAAACCTGTGTTAATTCGACTGTTTTGCATTTCGTCAGTTTGTAATTTGTTTGTCGACGTTATAATGATTTCGTTAAGATTCTTTTTTCAAATGGAAATCGGCGTGTTTGTTTGTACTTTCTTAACCACATTTTTTTATATTATCGGAATAATGAATATTACGGTACCTGCCGGCCTGAAGAAAGTTTGAAAAAATAATTGTCATTGAGATAGTGATGTTTCTTTGGACAATTTGCATAATTCCTTATTTGAAATTTAAAAAGAGATACATAACGTATATGATTTACATTTAAATACGTAAGTTTTTAAGCATTTACTTACGAACAAATCTTAGTATTGGACCACATTCTGTGAAACAATTTTTATTATAATAAATAAATTAGTTACATGCTTTTACAACAGCTGAACAAAGTTGAAGTTGTTTTAATTTTTATCATAATACTTACATTTAACACTAGAAAGACCGGAGCCTTCATTTTGACGGCTGGCCGAAGTAATGTGACGATATAATGCTTAATAAATATTGTATTGGTGTGATTTTTTTTCACATTTCACAATTTATGGTTTTACAACTATGGTGAAAAAAACAGGTACGGGTCTTTTTTAGTTTTTGAGATATATTGACTTATACCTACAAAGACCGCCACCGTCAATGTGACGGTTTGGGCCATAATGCTGAGTTTGTTTACAACCTTCTTTACCCAAGTTTATAACATATCCATTCCTCCTCGTTTATGATAGTACCATGACAGTACTAATATGTCTGTCTCTTTTTTTCGCTATCGCGTATCATATAATTTATAAAAATACCACAAAAAACATATCTCTGGCCCAAATTTATTTTATGGCTCGTTGGAGAACTAAAGACAGAGTATGCATACATATACCAGAATTGGTCCAGCTGGGTAAGCTCCTGAAGAACTGGCAGAATCATTTATTGGATAACCAATACCTCCGCCATAGGCCCCCCTAAGAGGTTCGCTAAGATTGGTGACTTAGCAGGGGTGCCCAGGTTCATGGGGTTAGGTATTTTTTTACATTAGCTAACAGGAGGCCCTAAAAAAAATTCCCCTCAGGGCCTATGTCATCTTTGGGGATGCTGTGTAGGGAGTCTTTTTAGGAAAGGAAGGAGAGGAAGTTCCGGAAAGGAAAAGGATATAAGGGGTGGGTAGGTATCTGGGGGTCAGTGTGTCCAGGTATGACGGACGTATGAATCCATCCATCCGTGATGTTCCGAGAGAGCACGGCTGGAGAAGTCAAAGGGACTCCCTCAACCAATCTTTTCCGATCTGGCCTGCCATGTAGCTGATGGGCAGACGCATATTTATTTGTACAGCGCCCTTGAGGTGATTTTTCACAAAAATCGCGCTATATAAATTAGCCAAATATTATTATTATCTGCTGCCGGACAAACCTCACCCATGAACCCGGGCACCCCTACTAAGTCACCAAACGTAGCGAACCAAATTTGGTGACCTATGGAAGAGGTGTTGATTATCCAATAAATGGTTCCCGGGGCGGCAGTACCCATGTCCGCCTCCCAAATTGGGAATCTGTTCGGGGAAGGTGTGTTCGGATCTTGGTGGCGGATGCGTCAACCAAACGACTGCGTGGCAGGTCAGATCGGGAGTGACTGGTTGAGAGAGATCGTTTGACCTCGCCAGCAGGACTCTCGGAACATTGCCTTGCATCGCAGTGATAAGGAATAGATTCTTACGTTTGTCACCACACTAATCCCCACCCCTCACACCTCATTTAATTCCCATAACTTATTCTTCTTCCTTTCCCTTTAGGTACCCTCCACACAGCATCTCCAAAGATGACAATGCCATGATGATAATTTTCCTTAGCCTTTGCTTGTGGAGCTAATGTAAACGAAAAAAGAAAATAAACCGGGCCCTATGCCAAATTTTTGGGGATGCTGATGGGATGGGGATGCTGATGGGATGATGTGTGGAGGGTGTTTTTAGGGAAAGGAAGGAAAGGAAGTTCTGGGAAGGAAGAAGGTGTGAGGGGTGAATAGGAAAAATTTGTAAATTAATCCAGGAGTAACGGATGAATGAAGAAGGTGTGAGGGATGAATAAGAGAAATTGGTAAATGTATTTAGGTGTGTTAGACGAATGAATCGATCTCTCCCACAGCGGTGCAAGGCGACGGTTCGAGAGAGGTCCTGCTGGAGAGGCCTAGATAAGGTCTCCCTCAACAAGTGTCTCCCGACCCGTTTGGCTTCGCAGTAGGTGGGCAAACGTATTCGCCACCTAGATCAGATAAACCTCACCCAATGAACCCGGGCACCCCTGCTAAGTCACCAAAAATAGTGCGAACTACTTGGAGTGTCCTATTGCAGAGGTGTTGGTTATCCGATGAATGGTTTCCGGGGCGGCGGTACCCATATTCGCCTACCAAGTGGCAAAAAGTGATCAGCCGTCAAAATGACGGTCGTGGTCTTTATAGGTATGGAGAAGTACCCGGTCTTTCTAGTGTTAAAGTAACATTGTGATTTTCAGTTAAATTTTATTGGCTCTCCAATGTAGATTTTATCTACCGGGCGTAAAGCTTTTGCATTGAAAGTAGGTCATCTGTTCTTACGTGAAGCTTTTTTTGGTCGCGATTTCAGAAACCATTGCAATTCTAAATTCAGGTTAGTCATATGAAAATGTGCCCATTGTGATGAAATATTATTACAATGTCTCCCAAATGCGTCATTGTCGCGTATTCGCCCGGAAGATTTATTGCCCAGTGGCTGCTCAAACATAAATAGCAATTTTTAAAAAATATATATACGAGAAGTAATTTCCCGGGTTCCAGTGCTTCTTTTTAGATGTTTTATTGAATACTTGAAAAATATGTACCAAATAATATTACATTAGCGTTTTAACCCTTCAAAAATTTGGCATTTTTGTCAGATGGTAAAAATATTTTGGCTTTCCAATAAAATGCAAATATTTGGAATGTTTCTGAGCACATTCAAAAACTAAAAACAGTTTTAGAAAGGCGATAAGATGGGCATTCAAATAATATAAGTCGAAATAAACATTTATCTTTTTAATTATAAAAAATTGGCATACAAACATAAAAAAAGTTTTAAAAATGGGCTAACGTAACGTTTTTTCTAACTAAAGTTACTGATAATTTAAAAAAAAAACACATAAAAATTTTATCAGACAAACGTATAACAAACACATATTGTCATCTCACTTATTTGACGCTCTATGTAAAAATAATTTATAAGAATTCCCGAAGTTTCACTTTTTTTTTTCAATTTGCGATTCAAAACTTTGTATACATAAAGGTGTACATTTTACTTTTTGGTGGATATTTTTTTAGATTGGAATATAAAGCGTGGTTTTTCCTTTCTAACACCGTTAAGAATATATTTCTCACTATTATAGTAAGGGAGTTACAGCGTTTTATACGAGACCTATGTGCGTTGGGACAAATATGGTCTCCTGCCATTCAACGGGTTAATGTGTTAGCTTCGTAGCTCGTGATTGAAATAGATTTTCGATCTGAAAATAAAGTAAACGCATTTAGCTCTAAATTATGGACAAAACACTGATCTCGATAAACAAGCACATCGTTTATATCACATTTGAGTTGAGTAAGCAGTTACATGTAGAAGTATACCCTCTATTTGGATTCATAACTCAGATTAGTTATAAACATCACCAAATCAATTAAATGCAGAAAAACTTGTAATGAATTAAACAAAATCTTGATGTTAACTGGGTCACTAGCAGGATATTTCACAATCTCATAATAATGTATCGGACCGTTATGCTTTGCGGTAATATTCAAAGAATATTTAATATGTAAAACAACGACACTTTTAATTAATATTTTATTTTGTGGGGAGGATTTGAATATTGCTATCCTCATTATTCAAAACTTAATATTTGAAGATGTCTGACTAATCAACTGTACGATCAATAGATGCAGAATTTCTTCCAATTTTTGGTCACACCTATCTAAATTATCAAATTTAGTGTCAAGATCTAAAGAAAAACAACTCTTTTCAACCTATATCTTTCCATTCTCCTTCACTTCCCTCAGCTTTACAAAATGTCTCTAAAGGGGTGCCAAAAGTTAGTGCCAAATCTGGAACAAAGAGCAAAATGTTTCTGTTTTATTTACGCAGGGTTTAAACCAGCAATATATGGGTTCAGATTCATGGAACTTACCGTTCTGCCGTGAATGTATTTGTTTAATACATACGTAAAAGCATCAGACATAAGTCATAATTAACTATAGATTAGATCTGTTTAATTTTAAGCAATTGTTGTTTGATTCTGAAACTCGGACTCTTGCGACAGAGTACCTGCCCAGTAGTTATACTGTGCCGCCATTGTCACGTAATACGTTTCCAAAAAAAACTAAAACTACTTTTCACGTTTCAGAATTGGCTGCAAAACGAAAAACCTTGTGATTAATGGTTCCTCAGCGCATCCCATACACTGAATTATTCCTTTCTCACCTTATTTCACTCCGCGTAAATATGAAATACTACGAATAATGGAGGTAGATGAGAGGTACTTCTGAGAAGCTTCGTATCCTAAATCATAGCAATAACAACAAACAACAAAATAATGGTTGAAGGTAAGTCTTTTGTTCTTTTGGTAGTGTGTAACTATGTGTGTTACGGCAACCAATCAAAGCCAAGCGAACACTATGTTAAGAATAAAAATACTCTTCCACACAGGAATAAGGTGTATCCTTAAAATTATTATGAATTTGTATTTAACGATACATATTTATGTCAAACTGAAATAATAAGTTTTATTTTGAAAATTTTTTAAAGAACCTGCAAATATTTATGCTCCATCTCATCTCGAACGTTATCCGGTACCGTCCAGGATTTTTGCAGACGTGATGACAACTTTGTTACGTCACATATGGCTAAATCCTTTGACGCCTCTAAAACTAAAACCGTCTTTACCTTAAAAAAAACTTGGAAAATCCTTTTGATTATGGTACCTTGCTGTAAGCAAAGTATTGGTTTTTAAGTTGAAAGTTGAAAATTGTGAAAAAAATATCAGAAAAGCCGTTGTTTATTAAAAAAATAAGTACCTAAATACATACCTACTTTGACAATTTTGTAGGTTTTTTTATGTTTAGCCAGCCGTTTGGCTGTAAGTTTTCACATATTTCAATCACGATCAAATTTAAAGAACTTTACGCAATACTCGCCAAATAAATATCGTCGTAGGAAAGCAATACTGCTGTATCTGGAACGACCTTCGAATATATTATATTTTATACAACCTACCAATAGATTTTTTCCGGAGTATTTCTATTTTGGAGCGTTGCTTTACGACAATTGAATAACAACTAGTTTAAAAGTTACGAAGCTTTTACCGAAAAAATTTCTACGTTCACTATATTGCTACAAGAGAAGAATTTTTGTTTTCTGAAGCAGCAAAAAACTTTGTCCTCTCACGTCAAAAAATTTGATTTTTTTTCCGTCTAGAAATTATGCTCGCTTGCAACCACGGAACGCAAACATGAATCATTTATAGATAGATAATCTAATCTTGTGAAAAATATTATTCAGTATCTAAACAGTACTTGAAATGACTTCAGCCTAGTTTTCTGATCAAATCCGAATAACCTGGTATCTTCTTCCCAAGTATTTTCCTTCTGTCACAGTTTTCTACAACATGAAAGGGGGTACCACAGTTTCACTCGCTTGTGTAGTTGGGACTCTTGTGCGGTAGTCAAATAAAGAAAACAAAAACTGAAATTTGAAATTTTCGGTCAAAGGGTCAACCACGAGTGGTGTATTTATATAATACTAGCTTTTGCCCCCGGCTTCGCGCGCATATTCGCCCCCCCCCTCCAAACTCCCCCTACTTCAACCCCCCCCGACCCCCCCCCCCTCCCCTTCCCACAATCAATCAACAATCAAATACGCGCCGTTTCGCATTCATAATATAAGTATAGCTGTTGGCTTAGGTCAAAATGTAGATTAGTATCTATTTTATATTTCTACACTAAATATTCATATTAGAATACTCATATTTGAATTTTTGCTATCAAATAAATCTCCATAGTAACCTAAACAAATAACAATATGACAGCCCACGTCAAACATTTACTTACCAACCCGCTTTGCCAATAAACGTATAATAAATAATTTCATAACGCCACAGCTTATTCATAACGCCAGAACTTACCAATATATATAGCCTATGTTACTCTCAAATAATGTAGCTTTCGATTAGTAAAAGAATTTTTAAATTCCATTCGATATTTATTGCGTGAAAGAGTAAGTCACATCCATACAAACTTTCGCCTTTATAATATCATTGTTTTAAATTTATTAGTTATTTTATTTCCTGCACTTGTGTGTGTGTGTTTTAAATTAGCCTCACACTGGAGGCCCTGATGAAAATATTTCCCCACAGGGCCTATGTCGTCTATGAGGATGCTGTGTGTGGTTTTTTTCGGAAAGAAAGAAGAGGAAATACAGAGTGTAACGGAGGTATGAATCCATCCCTTCCATTGCAGTGCAAGAAGATGTTCTGAGAGAGTCCTGCTGGAGAAGTTAAAAGGTCTCTCTCAACCAATCTCTCACGACACATCGGCTGCAAAGTTACAGATAAACCTCACCTTGTGAACCCGGGAAACTCTGTCACCAAATGTAGCGAACTACTCGGGGTGACGTATGGCAGAGATGTTGGTTATCCAATAAATTGTCTCGCCTTTCAAATTGTATGTTGCTCTCTTATAAAGATAAAGATATTTCATATATGATATTTCAGCTGACTGACATTGAACAATATTATTCTATTAACTTTTTCATGGTATTCGTAGTTTCGAGTGACTTTGCAAAATAATCTGCTTTATGCAAAACGCCGTACGTTTCTACAGTCTAAGGTTGCCTTTTATACAAGTTTGCGAAAGTTTTGTAGTGATTTATAGCGGTTCGCAAGAGGACATGACTCTAAATGACCATTACGTCAAAGAAGTTGGAGATATCGATGCTTATTTCTTCGCTTTTAGGGTATGAAAAAAAGTGGGACGAGTTTTTAAAAATCATGAAAGTAAATATAGTCTCATTTTTCATTTTATTTTATGGAAGCCATACTTAATTAAGACCTTATGTTGTAAATAATTGTTTTTATTAAAGAATGCCACATATAATATCATTATTTATTACTAGACATCGGATTATATGCACTAACAAAGTGCCAAAATATGCATGCAAATATGCACTAAAAAAGGCCGAAATATGCACTAAAAACTCTTGATATGCCTAAAATATGCACAATGCAAAATCAAAAAACCATTTTTATTTGTATATATTTTAATAAAAGACCATACAAAAACAGCGAAATATTCTTAAAATTATGCATGGTTTTTGTGACAATATACAATTAAGTATTTTTCCAAATTTTCGAGCAAAATTTTTTGATGTTTGTCACCCAAAACGCCGAAAACGACTTCTCTACGTCAACTTACGTCATCCGACAAAATTTAAAAAAATTGGCGCCATTTCTGGAGATACCTGTTTATGCAGGGTATGTATGACCTGTGCCGTTGATGTAGGCATTAATGTTCTTCATGTCTTCAAGACTCGGATTTTTAAACAAAATAGCGTCTAACTTTTCACGAATCTTTTCTGATATTGAAAGAGCGTTGGCGAGTTCAATCATTGTTTCCAGTATTTCTATTGATTTAAATAGAGGAAGATTTTTTGTTTCCAATTTCTCTATGGTAACTTGTGGAAATGTGTTGAGATGAGGGCTATATTTTGTAAAATGGATGCGTATTCAAACGCTAAATATGCACGATTGGGAAAAAAAGGCTAAAATTTGCATTAACGCCGTAATTAGAGAGTTATATGCATTTGCATATGCAAATATGCAAATGCATATAATCCGATGTCTATTTATTACTAAGAGAGTATTTTGTATCATTCCCTGCTACATTTCGCCCACGGATTTCAGAAATTTAAATGGCTTTTTTTATCATTCCAACTTCAATTTTTTTTTTATCAATCTATCTTTAATTTCGGAAGAAGGTTAGGGGTATCGCCGCCCCGGGAACAATTTACTGGATAAGCAACACATCTTCCATAGGTCACCCCAAGTGGTTCGCTACCTTTGGTGACTTAGCAAGGGTGGCCGGGTTCATGAAGTGAATTTTTTTTGGATCTTGGGGGCAGTTGTGGTTCGGGAGAGACTGGTTGAGGGTTTTTAGCAGGACTCTCTCGGAATATCACCTTGCGCCGCTGGGAGGGATAGATTGCTAAGTCCGTCACTCCTGGACACACTGATCCCCAGATTCTTACCCACCCGTCATACCTTTTTACTTTCCAGAACTTCCTATCCTTCAAATCCTAAAAAGATCTTCCACAAAACGTCTCCAAAGATTCCTGTTTGAAGTTAATTTAAAAGAAAACACGGAATATTTTCGTGTTTCAGAACTGTAAAAATAATAAATAATTACTGTATCGTAAGTTATTATTATGTCCTTGATTTTTTTTCGATGGTTGTGAAACTTTTTTGTATTGGAACGAAAATTGAAGTTTCTTGATAAGTTATTTTATAAATTATGTAGCTACTTGTATTATCTGTTTAAAATTAGTAGATACCTATAGGTATTATATGCACATGTAAGAATATATAAATACGTTTTCTTAGCGTGTTACGTCGTACTGGGTGGGGTATTAAAATTCCATTCGAATGACCTTAATACATATTCAGGAGCTTTTAACCCAAAATCATTTGATGTTTCGTATTAAAGTCACGTTCCGATAACATTTAATGTCCCGGACATTTCCATAGGTAGGTATGTAGGTATCGCCATCATTGATTATGGCCACTTCAATATCGGTAACAGCTTCAACCTTAAAGTTAATGTTCCGTATGGGATGAAGAAATAAATACGAATGAATATATTTTACACGATGGAAAGTAACTTTGCAACACTTTGTGCCTATCCGTTATAAGAAAGTAAGTAGGTTATTATCAAACCAATATTTTAAAGTAATACTATTAATTAGAAAAATGCTAACTAGTTCCCATGCCGGACCTTAACCCCATAGCATATTCAGTTAATTATTATTATTGATACCTAAATTTTAAAACTACACACAATCAAACTACTTTACCTTTAGCCATAGATCAATCTAAGAAACTGGGTAATAGGTTTGTTCATGAATTTAGGATAAGATGTAAATATTAGGTTTTCCATCCAATCTGCACATTTCTTTTCGGGGTCAGGTTTTTAAATTTTATTTTACATTACCTCCACACAGGAGGTCCTGAGGAAAATAATTTCCCTTGGGGCTTATGTCATATTTAAGGATGCTATATGGAGGGTCTTTCGAGGAAGTGAAGGAGATGAAGTTGAGGGAAGGAAAAAGGTATGAGGAGTGGGTAGGAATCTGGGGGTCAGTGTCTCCAAGAGTGACGAACTTATGAACAAATTCCTCCCACAGGCGGTGTACCGAAAGAGCGCTGCTGGAGAGGTCAAAAGGTCTCCCTCAACCTGTATCTGCCGATCCGGCCTGCCAGGCAGCTCGTAGGCAGATGCATTCACCGTTAAGACTTGGAAAATCCTCACCCATCAACTCGGACATCCATGATAGTTTACCAATCGTAGCGAACCACTTGGGGTGACCAATGGCAGAGGGTTATCCAATAAATGGTTCCGGGGACGGCGGTACCCACACCCGTCTCCCAAATTGGTGCAATGACATTTAGTTTATACGTTACGCGAACCACATTATATAGGTGTCACAGCCGGAGTTCACACGAGTATTAAGGGTACTCACATATACATTGATTACATACACATGTCTCAAAATTGATATTCGACAGAAAAGAAAATTCCAGTAAAAAAATAACAAAATAATTTCAAATTTTAATAATAACCCAATAAAAAGAACACACCAAAGAAATTTTCGATTGCCTCACTGTAACCAACTACCAACATGCTAAAATTAGTACAAAGTAAAATTTAAATGGAATCTCTTAAAATTAATTTTTAACAATTACGGTTTAATTTTGTCTGATGACGCGATATTTCCAAGCTAATCTATCCACATCTTTGAGGATAATTAATCATCCGCAAGCAAACCATTGTTAAACCCACTTATCCCGGGATGCGATGTTAGCCTGGAAGTGTTTTTCCCGGGAAATTATCTCGAGAAGCTTCCCGAAAAGGATTAGCCAAATAACTCACTTTCATGTGGAAAGAGTAACGTGTGTGAGTTTGTTTGTAAGTTGGTTAAATCATCGGTACCATAAAAATAAAATTTACTACCATTTTTCGTAGATTTTATTTCTTTTACCAACATATTTTTCAAGACTTTCATTGTTTCTTCGCATTCAGACATAGACTTTTTTCAGAAGTAAATTTTTGAAATTTTTGATCGGAATGAAAATACAGCATCTCCGTTTTTCAGAATGTTATCAAGTTGAAGGAAATGCTGACGAAAAAGAAGTAGGGTAGGGTGAAATACCAGGTAATTCTGATATTGTCACAAACGCAATATTTGACATGGGTGAACTTTTTTCGCTATGTTATGATTCATGATGGCGGTTTATCACAAAGGTGGTACTATTAATATCTTTCAATTATTTTCAAATATAATAGAACATTATTATTACTTGTTATCTTAAACTTTTTGTTATTTCTAGCTAGGATTTGAACCCATAACGTCTGGTTCAAGAACTAAGGGGTTTTCCGTAAGACGCATTCAATTTTAATGTTTAGGTCTGTTTGCTGTTGAATATTCTCCACTTACTGAACTTACCAGCTATTTCATGAACCAATCAACTGATTTCTGTTTATAGATTCCTGATTTTTTTTACACCAACGCACTATGGAACGGCCCGAAACAAGACTGTCTCATAAATCTTAAAACTGCACTTTTTTTAGATTTACCTATAGCAGTTTTAATAAACAAAAGAATCGGTTATTTTTTATCCCTTGGAATTTTTTTTTGTTCTTTTGTATATTTACGAGTAAAATAATGTCAAAGTTCAGGTAAAGGCTGAGATATTTAATTAAATCAAAATGTGGAATATTTTGTGGTGAATTGGCGGTAATTTTATATATTACGCAAAGTTTGTTTTTTTAGCTTTAATTATATGTATTTTTAATATTTTAATTTTAAATTATAGGTAATGATGTATAAGCTCCCTTTAAGCAAATGATACCTGAACCCAATTTCAATAAAGTTCAGGTAAACTTTTAACTGGTAGCAGGGTTTGCCCCTTTGGATATTAAAGCACCATTTTATGAATAAAAAACTTTTTTTCAAGTGTTCATTAATTAAAATTTGCGGATTTTGCGGATCTACATGACCCAGCCACCGAAGTCCTCCCAGTTTAATAAATTTTGTGACGTTTAGATCTTTAAATAGAGTAGCTAATTGTTATAACGTCTGCTTTAATAACAATTCACTAAATAAAAATATGAAATATCAAGATTGTTATGTTTTTAATCAGTAAACCAAATTTAAGTAATTATTTTTTTTTTATGACAAGAAACAAAGAAGTTACAGATTTATGAGACGATAATAAGCATTTTCAACCACTGTGCAGCGCACACTAGAGGAAAATATTTTTCCTCGTCGTTCTATTTGTCATCTGTGTTGATGTTGCGTGGAGGGTTTTTTTATGGAGAGGGAAAAGATAAGAGAAATATGGAGGGGCAGGGTAATGGGTTAAAGAGGTCAAAGGGTCAAAGAGGTCAAAGAGGTCAAAGTCCCTAAACTGTCCTCTCCCGATAAGGCCCATAAAGCAGTTGCAGTCGCATACGCCTTCAAGACCTTGACAAAGCTCAACCCATGAATCCAGGCATCCATCTAAGTCACCAAACGTTATGAAACACTCGAGGTGACATACGGCAGAGGTGTTGGTTATTGTTATGTTCTGTATACAATGTATACATTGTATGGTTGGCTTCTTGGGGTGACAATACAAACACCCGCCTACCAAATTCATCAATATTATTATTAAGTAACTCAGTTCTGCACAGAGATTCTCCCTATTTTCCCGGGTAATTCCGGAGTCCATAAGCCACTAGCTTTGCTATGGATTAATCTCGCTTTTGATGGTGAAACCAGTGAGGAATAAGTACGGAAGTTCTCAGGTGCTCTTCAGACCGAAGAATCTTCAACAAAATAGGAAATTGATTGTTGGATATATTAAATTAGTTTTCAGAGTAGGTGCTTTAATTCCCGCAGAAATGAGCTAGCGTTATTCATTATTTACAACAAAGCAGGCACGTTTTCACTTAGTGAAATAATGACCAGTAAAATAAAACAATTAGTACTTTTTGTTTCACGATTTTATTAATATTGAAAACTTTATTGCCACTCTTCGTAATTAAAGAACTTCAAAAGAAATGTGTATGTTCTGTTCTTAATTTGTCATTTTTTGTAATACCGTTTTTTTGGTTGCGTGGAGAAGTTGGTTAATTATTCAAATTGATATTTCCAAGTAAGGAAATATTTAATAATAAAATATTTCATACTAACGAGCTCCTGGCATGCTTCGCTATGCCACTTAATAAATAAACTGTTTCTCCCTGCGTGTCCTTTCCCATTCATCTTGTTTGCCTTCCGCCTCCTCTTCCTCTTCCGCGACCCCTTACCCTAACACGTTCCCACTCCGCCTTCTCCGCGTTCCCTCTCCCCACTCCCCTCGACCGCTTCCCCTGTCCCGCGAAACCCCCTTCCGAGTTCCCTTCCCCTACATTCAGTTTCGGTACATTCAGATTTCAAATAGCTCACGTGCCACCTATTGCAATTTTTTTATACAAATTTCATAATTCCAGAGCTCACCAGTATATACAGAAACCATCGCGGACATTCACACATCAAATCCCCAAAGTGTCAACGCAAACGAATAAATGGTTTAGCAACGCATAATTTCATGTTACCAGAACCTCGCTATTATATATATGTATAGAAACCATCGCGAGCACGCGCACAATAAATCCCTAAAGTTTCATCGCAACGGTTTAAGAGCGCGCAGGAGCGCCGAGAAATTTTAACGATAGGTATTTGTAAAAATTATTTCTATTTCGTTCATCTCAGCGGGGACAGCAAAAGCGCTATCGGTGTATTGGTGAACCCCAATGCGTGTGTGTGCGTGGCTGCAGGTGTTGGAAGCACGAATCGCCGCGCCGCGCCCGCCAGCGACTTCGCGTTCTTATTATTTCATTTACTGTTATTCATTTATTCCAAAAATTAAGTAGGTGCCTAGGTACATATTCGTAATAAAATAGTGAGGTCTACATTATTTAATATTGTATTGTACTTAACTTTATTATTATTATTACTTACTACAAATACATGTGACTGCCTGCTCCGAGCTCATCTTCTGCACACGCACAAGTCAATGAGACTTGTGGGTGCGTGTATACAGGTTGCTGCCTGCTGCAACAGATAAGTCAATACGCGTCGCGACTTGAGCGTGCGTATTCCTATATAATAGATATCTTCTGCGCTCATAGTTCATTCATCTTGTTACTATTAGTAAAGTAAGATGCACGCTGTTTTGGTTTAGTAATATCGGGAGATTCATACCATCTTTTTTTATAAAACGGCAGCATAGGCGCAGTAGGTACATCACGTACTTTGTGATTGTATAGTGTTATTATTTTTCGCTGGCTGCATCACTCTACTGTTTTTGACTAGCCTTTTTACTGGAAACTATTCTACGTCAAATACAGACCTTCGAATTTTGACCCTGAAACCCCCTTGAATATTGAAATCTGTTTGGTCATTTCTCACGATTTACACATATAGGACATATGGTGAGTAGATACCTACTAAACTATTCATAAATTATTCATAAACTATTATTATAAACATAAACTATTCATTCATAAAAACTCAATATTACAACACAATTTCCTTTTTTAATTAAACATATAAATATCGCTAAAAATGTTGTTGTTTTTTGGCTCTCCCTGAATAACGTAAATTCATCAGTTTTGACTGTATGCATTAGTGCAAGTCGGTACATTTGTTAACATATCTAGTAACCTATAATAAATATTATTCTACGTCTTAGGCTGCGTATACACACGCCAGCCGAACAACGGATTATGGGAAAGGAACGAAGCAAAAGCAAACTGCCCGAAACGCTGCGCCGCTTGCGGTTGCTTCGTACCTTTACCATAATTCGTGGTTCGGCTCGCGTCTCTGTCCGCAAAGAGTGGCGTGCACTGATTTTTCAGTGGGCTAGAATCCTAAGATTGAAAATACGACATTAATGATGTTGTCGAAGCTGAAAATTATTTTTTTACCGAAATTTCAATTTTCAAATTCTGTGCACGCCACTATTCGCAAATATATACGTAGCATAAGATATGTGTATTTAGAAATTGAGTTACATAAAATCGACTACTATATTACCTACCTTCAACTCAAAAAAATTTTTCTTACAGATAAATAATGGGTAAAAGAAATGGAAACAAAGCGCGTTTGTTTTTATCTACTAGACGAAAAAAACCGATTATTAGTATCAAACGACAGATTCATGTTGCACCACGTTCGACATCTAGGTAAGTCGAAATATCGCTTTCCTGTCACTCTTACTACTGAACCTTCCTAAGGTTACCTTTACGTACGTAAAGTTTTTTTTCCCGTAAGTTGCTCACATAAGAGAGTTATGGCAAAATTACCAATGGGTATCGTTTACATTGATAATTTTGCCATAACTCTCTTACGTGAGCGACTTACGAGAAAAACCTAAAGATTTATGCTATGAGAGCCGTGTATTATGTAGCATGTATAACGGGAAAATGGGATGGACAAATTTAAATAAATAAATCATTTGCATTTACAGGGATATGGATGTCATCGATACTACTTTTGGAAACTTAACTACATCTTCACTAATGCATGAAACTTCCATGGATGAATCATTTGCTCCAAATATAGACGAAAACGCAAGTTCATCATCATCAACAACGCTTGATGATTTGGTGATAGAACCAGACCATATTGATGAAACCGATAATTTCGAAGGTCGCAGAATTGTGGATATAAAATATTTGTTTTCGGAGATATCAAATATAAAGCACGAACACACCAACTGCACATTTTCCGATTTAAAATTTATGAAGGAACGACGAAATGGTCTTCTAAGCCAGTATGTTTTCGAGTGCAAAATGTGCAAGAAAATAGAATACATTCACTCCGAAGACCCGAAACGGAAAATGTCTATAAATACTGCTGTCGTCGAAGGAGTGATGTGTACAGGAAATGGGTATTCACAATGGAATGAAATTTGTGGGGTTTTAAATATGCCAAATATGGATTGTAAGACTTACACGAACATAGAACAATGTTTAGCGCCAACAATTGAAGAATGTGCCTTAGAAGAAATGATCGCAGCTGGTGAAGAAGAAAAAAGGCTAGCCATTTTAAACGGTGAAGTAGACGAGGGTGGCTATCCTTTGGTAACGGTGGTTGCAGATGGCTCCTGGGCAAAGAGGTCGTACAAAAGTGGATTTAGCTCCTCATCTGGCGCAGGGTGCATAGTTGGACTACGAACTAAAAAGGTTTTATTTCTGGGAGTGCGAAACTCATACTGCTGCATATGTGCTAGAGCTACTAAACTACACATAGTTGCTTCTGAGCACAGGTGCTTCATAAACTGGCGTGACAGTGCTAATGCCATGGAAGCCCACATTATAGCAGAAGGGTTCTCGAGAAGCATGGAAATGCATGGATTGAAATTTAACAAACTAGTTGGTGATGGCGACTCCAGCATCATGAAAAAAATAATGCAACAAATGCCATATGGTCCTAACCTTATAGTACAAAAAATAGAGTGCAAAAATCACTTACTCCGCAATTTTTGCAACAAAATGAAAGCACTTGGAAAAAAAACCAACAACGCTAAAGGCTTTGTACCAGTTCATATAAGGAAAAAGGTTGAAGCAAACGTTTTACGCATGAGAAGAGCTGTAGTTGGAGCAATAAATTACAGGAAAGAGCAAGAAAACACAGTACAAAGTGATAAAATAAAAAATTTGAAAATGGACATAAAAAATACCGCAAATCATGTGTTTGGTGATCATAAAAATTGTGCATCGTACTATTGCAAGCTGGAGAAGTATACTGATGATCCAAATTTAGTAAGCGATCTTCGAGATTGTGGAATATGGACTGATATCCAACAATTCTTATTGTCTCTAATAGCAAATGCAGAAAGTCTTATTATTGACGTGACAAATAACACTGTGGAGCAATTCAACAACGTTATCGCCAAATTTATAGGTGGAAAAAGGGTAAATTTTACTACAATAGGATCTTACCAAGCAAGATGTTTTGGAGCAGTAACTTCGTGGAATAGTGAATTGGCAACCCATTCAAGAATACAAAAGAAAATCCAAGGCCACAGTCCCGGCAAATACACGAAGCACTTTATAGAGAGAAAACGACGTTCGAAGGAGAATAAACAAATGTGTCGAAAAAAAAAACTAAAGTATAATGAAAATACGACAGAAAAAAGAAAAAAAGTTACAGGGCCCGATGAAAATTATGGTCAATTGGAATTAGAACCAGATATGCCACCTGAAATATTTGAAACGAAAAAAGAGGAATTTCTCAAAGAATTATCTTCAACCAATAAGGAAGAGCTCGAACGGAATACGGTAGGCCAAAGCAATAACAATCTGTGGGCAATTGAAAGACGTAAGCGGATAACGGCGTCTAACTTTGGAAAAATATATAAGCTTCGGCAAAAAACTTCAGTTACGGGAGTACTAAACTCTTTACTGTACTCACAATTCAAAGGAACTATGGCCACAAATTATGGAAAAGAAAATGAAAGCCTAGCAATAGAGCAATTTTCAAAAAAAACAAGTTTTCAGGTATCCGCTGGTGGGCTATTTATCGATAAAACCAAAAACTTTTTAGCGGCAAGTCCGGATGGCCTTATCGGTGAGGATTCTATAATTGAAATTAAATGCCCTTATAGTATAGCAAATATGTCACAAGAAGAGGGAATTGCACAAAAGATAATTGATTACTGTACATTGGAAGACCATTCTTTAACATTAAAACGGAATCATAATTACTTCTACCAAGTACAAGGCCAGTTACATATTACTCGTCGTAATTATTGTTATTTTGTTGTGTGGAGTCCAAAAGGTTTGCTGTATGAAAAAATTGAGAGGGACGATGAAATCTGGCAAAAAATCGTTCCACTGTTAGAAAATTTCTACCACCAATGCCTTTTACCAGAAATAATTGACGGTCGCATACCAAGAAATTTACCGGCGAGGGAAAGGTCTGGACCATAAATTGTTTTAATTTCATTGTGTAGATGTTAAACAGTAATTTTTTTTACAATAAAGCGTTTAAAAACAAAAAATATTAGATCATTGAAGAAGATTGAAAATGTCAAGTGATGTAGGAGGTATTCCCAAAAGTGCATTTTTCTGTAATAATATAACGTATTAAAAAAGTTAAATAAAAACTAAACTAGTTATGTGTATGTACCTAATATGTAGCACAATAAACAATATGGTGCCTCTTATACATAGATTTCAATATTCATTTGTATAATATGATATTATAATAACATAATCGATTCAACAACATGTGGTAGATGCATGTACCACTGAACATACGCTGTACCAGCATTCCATCAAACGATCAGTGGTGTATGTACTTACCATCACACATTTTCTTGTAAAATATAATTTTTTTGAAAAAAAAAACTAGAACAATATATTTAGTCAAATATAAAAGTTTTTTTTTGGTTCGGTAGTTGTATCTTAAAAAAAGTGTCCTATAAAGGGATAATATTATGTTGAGTACAACCTTCAAAAGTTATCAAAAAATATTTTAATTAATTTTTGTGTTCCATATCCAACTCGGCAATACGGAACGGAATCATCTCGGGGTCTGTCTGTAACAGGTGTTTTTTTTTCAATTTTTTTCCATTAATTTATTTGACGTAAACAAATTAAATTTGTCACAATAACTTTAGTAAATAAGCTCGGTAAGTACACTCAAAATAAGTCACCAAACAGAAAAATAATTTAAAAAAAACATCGATAACTCGGGACATGACAACACTAGTGGACTAGTGTATCGATATAATTATTGAGAATGTCACATCACTTCGTTGACTGTATACGTATTCAACAAAACCCTCTCCGCCCCCCCTCACCCCCGAATACTGAGAGAAAGGGACACATGCACCTCAGCCTGATAATACCTAAATAAAATTGTCAAAATCGAGGTTTTGTAGTCCTCATTTTTCTACTCCAAAACTGAACCAATTTCCAAGATTTTTTTTACCAAATGTATTGGAAGAAAACATTCTATGTCTGTACCTTTTGCTTTTTTTAAAAATACATCGTCTAATTTGTATACTGAACGTTTGTTGATGGCGTTAAAAAAAGGCAATTTTAACAATTTTTGAAGGGTTATAACTCCTATAAAAAGTAACTTATCAAAAAAATCAAAACGTACCGACACGCTTGCGGTCAATATTCATATTATGTAAAAAAAATATTTTCTCTAGTGTCAAAATTCAGAGAGGGAAATGAGGAATACGTTTGTATGGAAAAAAACACCACCCGGTTTCCTCTTAATACCGCATAGACATAACTCATATACATACTCAAGTAAATATGCATATAGATATATTTACTACTGATATAATGAGATTTTATTACGTATAATATATAATATGAAGAATATCATACATAATATGATTATTCATTACGATGCATTAAAAATTCTATTCAAATAATTTTTCCTACACTACTGAGGTATGCATTATTATCTTAACTAAAATATTCATTTAACCTGTACCAGTTACCAGCTGTACCAGTTTTGTGCATGGTGCGACGAAAGGTCTCATATCGCAAGAAACTAATTAAATTAAGTGATACTTCTTTCAGTCAGTCGGGGCAAATAAAAATCCTATTCCCTTGACTCGACCGGGCAACTTGACTCGACAACTCGGGATCTTAGCTCACAAAGTGAGGAGACGCAGTGGACCACTCAAAGGACTTATCTATTTGCTTTACTTGGCTAAGGTCGGAGGTTTATCCTTAGCCAACGCGCTTCTAAAGCAGCCTTCTCCCACTTCTACAGGTGAATAGTACATAGTATACATAATCACTTCCGAACTTAATTTATTTCCTACTTTACCATTTACTTTTTAGTAAGATGGAATGGAAGGTAAGCACAAAGGTGAGAAACTTTATTACTTTTATTTATTTAAAATTGAAGGTCAGTTGGTATATGTCGCAACTCCGGGTTTATCTCTTTAAAGAAAACTTTGGGGTCAACAAAATACTTTGGACTTTATTTGTGACAGATTACAATGAGCTCTGATGGATTATTTAACAGGCGGTAGTTATTATTCTGGATCTCCTGCTTATTTTAAAGTATCTGATGTATGATTTATGTATCTGCGGATATCGAAGGACCTTGTATGTATTTTGAAATATATGAGGGACCACTGCACAAGTAAAAAAGAAAGCACACAAGGAAAGGACTGAAAGCACTTACTGCGCTGCACTTCTTTTCTATCTTGGCTGGGTTTATCAATGCACTCGTATGACTATCAGTCGCGGTATCTTACTTGCAGTATGCAAATGCGGCGGGCGGAATATTAGAGATGTTTACGCGGCGAGTGTCGTTTGACGACTGATTGTGGGTAACGTTAAATGACGGATGGGTAGGAAAGGAACATGTAACAATCAAGTTACAAGCACAGGGTCTGTGATATATGTAGATGAATGTAGGTAAGTGTAGCTATGTATTGTGTAAACGCCTAACCAGTATCAATCAGTCAGGGAAACTAATGAACCTAGACACTAGAGTCAAAATGAAAAAAAATAAAATAATAATAATAATAATTAATATTTGACAAGTTAAAGTATTTCAGCAAAAAATGCAGACATAATTAGTCTCGACGCCACCTAGCGGGAGATTAAGTATTAAAAATACCTCTCTCACAAAAATAAAGTTGGTTGTTTTCAGTTGGAAGAATGTATAATAAGTAATTGTTGAATGAAACACTAGTATATATTGAATTATTTGGCAAGTATTAGATAAGCCGCTATAGCTCAGTGGTCGGAGCTCCTGACCGGCAATCAGATGGACACGGGTTCAATTCCCGTTGGCGGTCAGTATCTTTTCTCGGAAGATTTTTTCAATGTAGATGAGTGTTTCAGGCTGATAATTATTGATTATAATATTTGTTAACTAGAGTCATAACATTAAGTCACTAACATTTAGAGTCAATTTTTGCAGAATAATCATTTAATTTTGATTTAAGTTTTGAATTTTTAAAGTGAAATATCAAAAAAAATCTTTATGCTTAGTTTTGCGTCGCAGTATAGACCTATCACTTAGAAGTTTTTTTAAAATTCTTTAGTCGCCGAAAAAAAAGGGAAAAAAAACAATCGAAATGTTCAGATCGAAAAAAAAGTTTTTTGTACTACGAGTTTCCGGAAACCTTGTGTGTTTAGGCGCATCCTAAAAATACCCTAGACGTGCAGATTAAATTCTCAGTTTATCATTGGATGGCCATAAGTTGTGAAAATATACAAAAAAATAATCTAAAAACTAAAAAATCTTAACCACACGTTTTAAGGAGTGACAAATAAAAGTTTATCCGTTTAATAATTCAGACGAAGAGATTTTATTCGAACTTGTCCTTCACAGTGAAGATTCTCAACGAAAATAGATTTTTTTTTTGACGTTGGCAATGACGATTATGATTTGCTAGTAATGGAAAACACTTCCAAATAGCTTTAAGATCCAAACTAAAAAGATATTGGAACCGTTCTTGTTCAACAAAAATACTTTATTTTTCATGGCACAGAATTCATTACCCATTACAAGAATCCACAAAGAAACCGTTACCGATTTACCAATATTAGATTTAAAAAATCAACCGGCAAAAAATAAAGTTTTTTTACTAAAATAAATGTAATTCCAAATGTCTTTTAAACCTCTGAAAACATCCATTCGGAAGAAACCAACATTTGTTTTGTGTATTAAAGTGCTGTAAAGTCATCGAATTACGTGAATGTCCATTGTCGTCGTGTGTGTTCGAGGTTGCCGCCAAAATTTTAAAGAATGGATTTTCATGGACAACGAGTTTATCTGCCTTGTTTCAGCACGGTCGTATATCCACTTCCAAGATTCCACTACATTCATACAGTCATTCAATCAGGAAAACCAGAATTAAATTCAAATAGTTTGTATTTAGAAAGAAGATCATCGTTAAGAATTATTAAAAATACAACAAAAATGAATTAATGACTATAGATTCAGAAGCAGGAAAAATAAGTATGTTTCTCTATGCCCTCAAAAACACTTGTCAAGCTTTGCATGATACTATAAAAGCGATATTATTTTAACATGCACACACCAAGCTGCATAATGCATTTTCCATGTGGCCATCGGTAGTTTTTTGGGTTAATTTTTCTTGTAAAAAACTACTTTACTTCTTTACTAAAGTTCGCTTCGTTAGCATTATTTTGACAAACTTTTTAGATGCTTCAGTGTAATTATTAACAAGTTTGAATGGCTTAGTCCTAGTAACTTTTTTCACTCTTAGCCCAGTTCGACCTCTTCGCAGGAGAATTTATTGATTTAAATTAATAATCTATGAATTTTATGCAAAATGAAATTAAAAACAAAATTCCTATTGAAAGGCCACAAATAAGTCCACGTCATCTTTATGGATGCTGGGTGCAATATATTTTTTCTCGTGAAAAGAAGGTCTTGAAATAGCAAATATTGTAGAAGGAAAGAAACATGAATGTTGGTAGATAATTTCACAGCCGAAATATTGAGCATAAAAACGAATCGTAGAGACGGCCCGTTCTCATGCGGAATAACAATCGGATTCAAATTTTGGGCGAGCGTTTGTCGTAAATATTTCAATATGACGCCAAAAAGCTTTAAAACACATTTTAATGAACAAACATCATTCCAAAATAAATACATAAAATGAAACCTAAAGAGGCATTCGTTTACAAAATTCAAAACGTCGCAGAACGTAAAATGAAAA
The DNA here is from genome assembly GCA_917563855.2 of Limnephilus lunatus. Taxonomy (NCBI): domain Eukaryota; kingdom Metazoa; phylum Arthropoda; class Insecta; order Trichoptera; family Limnephilidae; genus Limnephilus; species Limnephilus lunatus. Next base: position 55,811,152 of record OU830601.1, read on the forward strand.
GGATAATTTCCTTATTACATTTTGCATCAAATAAAGCTTTCGAGACGCGATCTTCGTGAATTTGTTTGTCACATCAAATTTCCTGCTTTGATACACTCACCGAACGCAAAACAATGAATACGTAACCACCGAGAATGTGTTGTGTAAATTTGTGAAAAAAAAATTGTGTTTTGTTAAGATTTTGGACAACCTAGAAAATTAAGATTTTTTTAACGCCCAATTTCAAAATGAAGATAACTAATATATAATTGATGATGCGTCATAGAGTAAAAAAAATCAATAAGTCAACTCCATCTCACAATCAACTAGTGAAATCTACAATAATTTCAAAACAATGCGCATTTCTTTCCTTCTTTCTATTGCATAAAAGAATAATTATAAAAAAATAATTAAAAAATAAAAGAAATGATAAAAAAATCTGGAAGAGGAAATGTCAATAGTATAAATCATAGAGTCGCAGGTACCTGTGCATGTATATATTATAATAAACAATATTTTGGATTACCTAAGGAGACCGAATGGCAAGTTGGAAAAAAATGCTTTAAATAGCTTTATTACCCGGTTCCGCAGTAAATTTAGATAAAATAGTATGAAAAAAATGATGTGTAAAGTAGTTTTTTAGTGATGATGCGAACCGAAAATCGTTTTGTTGCAAACATGTAAAACTTTGTTATTTTTATTATCTTCTTCGGAAAACATATATCTGCTAATATACAAAAATATATTTCGGTAAATTTAAGCGTAAGTAGTTTAAATTAAACATTTTTTGTATTACTTAGGCATTAACTATGTAACAATGTATAGAAATTTTGTTTTGAAGAGTTTTAATTTTCAATGTATATTTGTTACTTCAAATTTTAAAGTTTGGATTTAAGTTTGCTAGTAAATGACACGTATGTGTCTAAATCGGTAGCAGAATGTTTAAAATTTAAAGTAACAAATGTACATAAAAAATTAAAAATCTTCAAAACAAAATTCATTAAAGATAACTGTCGTCATGTCGTTTACGTAACACCATTCCATCTCAGTGGTAAATCCTTTCCATTTACAATAATTAGTTTCACCGTCGATTGCTGCTCCCGGGTAGCAGAAGGCACATAGGGTAACGTAAATAATAAAATGTTTAGTGCGACAGTTATTGTATTTGGAGCGTGATGGAATAAATTTACAGAAGATTCTGAGCTGAGGAAACGGAGACTTCTTCAAATGTTACTGTAAGGTTTTGAATTTACGTCAAAGTTCGTTGGAGTGTTCTTTTTTTAAGATCAGTTGTTTATAATGAGCATAATGCTGTTTGGAAACTTGCCCCTTCTTTTAATAATATTGGAAAACGAGTGAATCACTTCTGAAGTTTACGGATAACGAGTCTTTGATTGAAATCAAGCGATTTGCAACAGTAGTTTTTTGTGGTGTCGTTATTTGTGTTTATCGCACAGGAGTTTTAAATAGTAGGACAATTTTATCCCCGGTCGGGGTACGTCGTGCAACTGCAAGAGAGGAAGGTTGGGAAGTGTCTGGCTATTCAGAATTTGTCACAAAATACAACTACACTCATTGGCTGAATGAGCACAAAATAAACACACGTATCAAATTGGAAATTTACAATGACGAGAAAGAAGTTTATAACAAACAATAAGGTTAAAGAATAAAAATAACCGAGAATATATGTGTGACTGCATGCCGCTGCTATCTTTCTAGTAGGTATCACTGTACCGGATTGCATTTGTAGGAATAACATTTTTTTAATGCTGGCAGTGTTTGACGAATCGCCACACCGACGTATGCGCTGATATTAATTTAACCTCGTGTTTCAGGCCTGTTTAACCTTGCGTTTGGAAACTACGCGATAAATAAAGTTATTCAGCTTTAAACATTCAACATTTTTAATTTATACCTCGTAACATAATTTCATCCCGCGTTTCATTTTATCTCTGAACGCTTCGAGTAAAAAAAAACTACCTCAGGTCACGCGGCCACGAACAATAAATAAATCATAAAACTTCATCACGCGTTGCCACTTATTCTCGTTTGCCTTTCAGATGCGAGTGCAATGGGAATGGGGCAGGGAACGTAGTACCATTACACTTTATGCAGCTGCACTTGAATGTTGCATAAAACTACCGTTCTCTGCATTATTTCCGGAATTGTCTTTCTATAGCGTAACATTATTCGCTTAAAAGAGCTTATTATAAATTAAATTGTTTCAAGTATTTCAGATTTGCTTAGAAGTAGTTAAGAAAACGCCTTAATAATCAATTTTCCCTGCAAGTACGTAGACATGTCGTATGCCGATCGTAAAATCAGGCAGCTCATGACGCGCCGAGCCACATCATAATCTGCCGCATCGTGAAATGGCGGCGGATTGTGATGTGCCTGAGGCGCATCATGATTAGCCTGATTTTTACGATTGTCCCGCGACAGACATATCACAAGTCAACTAAATCAACTTATTTTTAATGTGAAATTTTTGTTTGAGTGTATCGTCAATACAATAAAAAGAGACAAACACATACATGTACAGGATTAAGCCTGCAGGCTCATGAGATAGTATAATCGGTCTCCTGTTTGTGCGGTGCTTCGTAGCATATAATTGTAAATCTTAGTTGTAAGCCAGTGATATTGTTATTTTATATATTTATTTGTACAGGGCCCTTGAGGTGATTTTTCACGAAAACAGCGCTATATAAATTAGCCAAATATTATTATTATTTTTATATCGGTCTACTTTTTGTGCGGTGCTTCGTGGCCTTCCCACTCTTTCCCGCTCGGAATTGATTTTATTTTGAATTTGAGCTGATTTTATTATATTATATTTTATTTGAATTGATTTTATTTTGTATTTGAGTTTTAATCTTAAGATTTACTTTGAATTCCGATTTACATTATCTATTAATTAATTTTTAATTAAAAAAAAAAAAAAAACTTTTATTTATTTTATTAAATTGTATGTTTTGTATTAGGAATTTTATTTAATTTTTTTATGTAATTTAATTTCTGTATTTTTTTATTTTAACTTAATTTCATTATTTTTTTTTATTTTCTGTTTTTATATATTGGAGGCACTTCTGAAAACCAGCTGCATTCCAGGAGAAATCCTGAATTGTAGCTGAGCAGTGACTTTTTCATCAATAGACTGAATGATAAAAGAACAAAATGTATAATACTGTAAAAAATCTATTGATGAATATACGTTTTATTATTATTATTATCTTGTCTACTTTAGTTTTCTGAAGGTTTCACTTCTACCGCGATTTTTTTAAATATCTGAGTACCGCACTAGATTCTTAACTGCTCGGAGTCAGTTTTTGTTGAAGGTTGTAAACTACCTTTTAAAAAAAAAACAAGCGAAATTAATATGATTACCTCTTTGACCCAAATTCATTTTGTGAAAATAATTCGTACCCTCATTCTACCGTGCTTTTATTAGGTGAGTCCTTTGTTTTAAGAATAGTTCAACAATGCAATAAATGCACTGTATTTGGGCATAAGTGGTTTTGAATTAAATAAAACTGATGATGGCTGTGTATGAATGGTAAACGAGTGTTTCTAATGTATTGTGCATTTGGTTCGGTGCATTTTTGCAGCAATTTTTGAATGATGCATCCCCTACGACATTTTCATTTTATTTTGAAGTATTGATTAAGTATTATTCTGAAGTATGTGGTGAAGTTTTTTTAAATACGTGTAATCTTTTGTTCACAATTGTTAACGAACCACTCATCTTTTAAAGTAGAACATAAAATAGGTATTTCGGTTTTCGATTGCTTAACTATGTAGGATGTAGGTACCATACTAGGCTCAATTTGGGAGGCGAGTATGGGTACCGCCGCCCTGGGAACCGTTTTTTAGATAACAAACCCCTCTGCCGTAGGTCATCCGAAGTGTTTCGCTACGTTTGGTTATTTAGCAGGGGTGCCCGGGTTCAACGTTTGATGTGGAGGACGCGCATGTCCACTAGCTACGTGGCGGGTCGGATCGGGAGAGGACGGATTGGGGAGACCCTTTGACTTTTCCTGCTAGTTTCTCTCGACCCATCGTCTAACTCTCCTCCTTTTCCTTCAAAAGACCCTCCACACGGCTTTCACAAATATTACATAGGACCTGAGGGAAACTATTTTTTTCATGGGCCTCCTGCGTGTCTTTTTTAAAGTTATTTACCTTAGAATAAAGAAAATGACATTAGAAGTAGGTACCTTCAATACAAAATATGAAATATATGTGCAATTAACTTAATACGTTTTGGTTCTAGACCCCTTAGCACGCGGTCTGTCTCTCGCACACTTGTCTGAAATTGTATATCGTCATGCCATTTCAATTTCGTAATCATGATGAACTCAGTTTTGTATAAAAATGTAGACCCAAGTTGGACCAATAAAATTTATTGAATCGGAAAAAAAAATACCATCCCTCTACGAACTACCTAAACATATAACATTATTGGATACAATTCTGTGATATTATTTGCCATTTATGATGCACGCGTAATAAAGGTTAAACCCGCACGATCGTAACAATTTTGTGGCTTCGCGATATTATAATATCACGCTGGCTTCGGTAACTTTGCGTTGGTGCATATTTTGACCTGAATATACACACACTTTATGGTTTTGAACGTGAAACAGACGTGATATTTAGAGTATTAGTGTATATATGTAGTGATTCCTGACACAATTTGGATTAAAAATGTTAATGAAACTTTGGTCTCCGGAGACTTTTTGATGTTTTTATTTCTAATTTTTTTTCGTCAAAACCAAACAAAAACAAAATTTTTTCTACATGTTATCACTGATCACTCGGACTCTATTTGTCCAATACGTACTGATTTTTTTATGTTTTAAGATAGAAAAACAATTTAAAAATTTCACCGGAGACAAAATCTTCGTTAACATTTTTCACTCCACGTAATGTCAGAAATCAATAGTTAAAGAAAGCTAAGTACGTCCCTTAACACTTGATTTTTCACATTTTTTTTAGTCTGCTTTTAAAACGTTATTATTTATGAAAAAGGTGGATGGAAGCTTATAATACCAGAGCATAAGATTCTCTCAGTATCACACTGTACAGGATAATAAGGAAAGTACTTGACTTATTTTTTCCAGTGATTAGGCGCTTTTAATATTCCCACGTTTACGGGACGGCGACTGTATAAAAAGGCAATAAACATACGTTCCTTATCATAATAAACTGCAGTTCTTTCTTATACAACGAACAATATGTGTCTTGTCTTTTGTTTCACCATTATTTAATGTGTAAGAAAGAGCTGCAGCATTATTGTGATAAAGAGTGTATGTTTATTGCCTTTTTTTGTACTGCCACGCCGCCGTTCCCTAAACGTGGGACATACCGTCATTGATCACTTAGCCGAGTAACCAACTAACCCCTCACCCTTCCCATACTTGTCCCCTGCCCCTAACACCTATTGATTTTCTTTTGTTTTTAATGGGATAAGAAAATAAAAAAAGTAACCATAGATCAAAATTTCAACGACATTTTTCACTCTAAATAATATCAGGAGTCACATGATTAAAGTAAGTCAAGTACGTCCCTTAATACCGTGTATAGCACTCATAATCGAAACGGGTGCTTGAAATGACTTTCGTTGCGTTTGACGGCCCTGTTTCTGGACCTTCCCCTTTCCTTTCTCGAACAACTCAACCATTTAAATCAATACAATACCACCATACGATATGTTAATCCAAATAAAAAACTGGTTCTAACGGAGAATAGATTTTTTTCATACCATACTTAAAAGTCTGATTTTACCTTAAAACCACTTGCTTCTTATGAAAATGATTTAATTCATTTTTTTAAACTTATTTGGTTTAGTACGGTAAGTACTTGTTACGTCCTAATATCTTAAACCCAAGATGTTCGGAAGATATCATTTTATTCAAATTTAAAACAATACCTACTTCAAAATAATGAATAAAGTGCACCAGGCCCGCAGAACTTATTTAGAGGCTGTATTTCAAGCGGAATATGGTTGCGTTAAAATTCTGGATGGAGAAAATCCCAGTCATTGTCGCCGCTGAGACAAATGAAGTGGGAAATTATCACAATAAAGGAAAATAACTTTCCCGTATCAGAGATGAAAAGATTGGAATGAAACTCACAGAAGGGTCATCTGTATATAAAAGAAAAAATGTATTTTCCTTACGTGTAAAGAAAATTCAATGGAAATTATATATTTTACAGTAGTTACGTGTACACTAAACCACGAAGTATTATATATTTTTAGAGTTAAAGCGGCTTTCTACCCTCAGTGCGATGTAGCTCCGTTATGGCCCGATAATAAAAGTTGTAGCCGAGTTTAAAAGCAACAAAACGCCGATATTAGGGCAATATTGTACGTAAAAATAAAAGCCGCGTGGGTATCGTTAAAGCGTATGGGCATTCAATATGTAAAACATCAGGCTTGCTGGGCCGTGGTCCTGCTACTGAGAGCTATGATATAACCTCTCTTTCTGGTACATGTGTCATTCATGGGAAAAATGGAGATATTACAACGCACCTATCAACGATGCGAACGGAGGAAAATAATTTCCCTCAGGGCCTGTGTCATCTTTAAGGATGCTGTGTGGAGGGTTTTTTTACTGAAAGGAAGGAGAGGAAGAGTTCTGGAAAGGAAAAGGGTTTAAGAGGTGGGTAGGATTCTGAGGTTTAGTGTGTCCTGGTTATCCGCCTCCAAGACCTAGATAAACCTCACCCCATGAACCCGGGCACCCCTGCTTAATCACCAAACGTAGCGAACCACTTGGGACCATAGCGTGACCTATGGCAGAGGTGTGGTTATCCAATAAAAGTTACTGGGGCGGTGGTACCCATTCCTGCCTCCCGAATTGTAAAGATCTCAACCCGTCTCTCTCTCTCTCTCTCTCTCTATGTTACAGGCACCGTTTGTAGGAAAAAGGTTACGCGGCAACGGAGTTTTCAGCCGGCTTGGAAATGATGTTTTATTAACCCTCCACCCGTCGCGTGGGGTCTTTAAAAGCCTAGGTTTTACAGAATGCTAATTTTGTACATTTAAAATGTTCCCACTGGTTCCTTACTTTAGGTAGCTTCCTAAACGGGACTATACTTGACGCTAGCGCCGCCAATATTCAGTCTGCGCATGTGCGACGTGAGATACAGACTTGTGTTTCGGCGTGAGGCTAAAAAAAATAATAAGTCTGTATCAATTAGGTTAGATTTCTTCTATTAAAAAAGTATGACTCAAGATTGTAAAAAAATGTTCCTCGTTGATTTTTAAGCTTTTACATAGAAAATAAATATCAAACTTTTATTATAGGTATATATTTTTTTATTTCAATGCGTTTATTATCACCTGACCATAATCAGTAAAAATAACACATAAAATGTAAGATATAACAAAAATTTAATTATATTTATTTTTGGGGTCCTTAGCGACCCCGCGCGACGCCTCACGTTTTAAAAAAGACGTGACGGGCGGAGGGTTAAGTGTATTGCTATTAAGTTGAGTTATGCGAATCATGACTAAGTGAAACTGTTCACGTTTATCACATATCTCGAAAAAAATCGTAAACCACACATGTTTTATCAGTAGATATTAAATTTATCATATTACTCGTATGAACGTATTATGCATGTATTACCAATGCGATATTACTTTTTTATTCAGAGAAAGGATTGTATCTAAATATTTCTATACATGAAATTTAATATTATTCGAAGAATACACTTACTTGTTGAGCTCTTTGTTAGTCTTGCGTACGTTGTCGAATAAAATTCATAAATATGATGTTTACAATCTCCCTCCCGCGAATATTAATAGAGTACAAAATAAATAAAATTAATAATTTTTCACTGTATTTTTTTTCATTTTGTCATATAATAAGAAGTGCGTGCGTTGGTTAGATTCTTGTCTATTTTCAAATTATATATAAAAAAAATCATAAAAAAAATTCAACAACTCTATTTAATTAGTTCTGTATTCGTAAGTCTAAATATGTTTTTAATTTACATAGATGATAAATACAAAAAAAATGTTGCTATTATAAAAGGCGGTAGTAACTAACTAACTAACTAACTAACCATCACGCCGTTTCTCCGCAGGGGTAGGCAGAGAGGACGGACCGCCAAACAACTCGGTCTTGGCACACACTCTTTGCCTCACTCACATTCATACATCGTCTCATACATTCTCTTCTATTATTCTGACTTTTGACATGGCCCGACTCAAGTATCTGATTTACTTGATCGTGCCATGTCTTCCTCGGACGTCCACGACTTCTTCTACCATTCACATTTGCGTCGTATATTCTTCTTACACTGCTTTCTTCGTTCATTCGCTCTACATGCCCAAACCATCTGAAGGTCCCTTTCTTAATCTTACTCATTATGCATACATCAGCCTTACATTATTTGCGGATATCCACATTTCTCACACGATCATACATTGTTTTACCACACATAAAGGCGGTAGTAGAGTGTAAAATATCGGTAACTATGTATATGATTGTATTTTTTTTTTAAAGAAACTAAAATATCCGGGTTACGAATAACCCGACAATATTTGAAATTCTCCTATTACCACCACAGTAGGCCGAAAATGTTGCTTGAGTCATGATGGAGGACTTAGCCAGCCGAGGTATCGAATACGGAACGCCTGGGTGGGACCCAAACGCGATGCCCACTCAACCACTGACCGGTTGAATGGTTAAGTCCTTTTTAGGCCGGGCGCAAACATCAGGTTTTGCTTTCCAATTGTCTGAACAGACAATCGTATCGGATAAACACCGCACACATCTGATTTGAAAACTGGATAGGTGCTAAGACCGGGGCCATGCCCGTTGTCGGACACGATAGGACGGCCGGTGCGGAAGGGCGTGGCCTATTTTTATTACCGATCAGGTTTTCGAATCGAATGTGTGCGGTGTTTATCCGATTTTCAAAAGAAATGTATGGCGCGAAGGCCTTCCGGTTGTCTGATCAGACAATCGGATGGAAAAACCTGATGTGCGCAGTGTTATTCTAAAACACAGTATATGCATTGCTCTCAAGGAGCATATTGTGCTTTACCCGTGACAATTAGGTCAGTATTAAAGTACATCATAATATATATTAACGAACATTTTAATAATGTAGTGAAAAGAAAAGAAAACGCTACTACATAATGTGAACTTAATGAAGCAGTTAGGATAAAATGAAAATAAAATAAAAAAAGGACATGATAATATAAAGGATAATGTTAGTATTTGAAAATATTATCAAATTATTTATAAAATACTCAATAGAATCTTTTTAAAGTTGATCTAATTAAATATTATCGTTTATGTTAGTTTTGGGTTAGATAGGTGTAGGAAAAAAGTAGGTGTCCTTTTAATTTGTGTGCAGTCTGTCATATGTTTTTTAAGACTGTTTTTGTAAATTATCAGCAGTTATTTCAAAGTGGGTGGCATGCAGTTGTAGAGTTCAATGGAATAGATCTTTGTCCGAGGATAGAGTCTTTCAGTTAGTTTATTGAAGGCCTAGTTATAATTGAGGACAATGATTTTAAGGGAATATATATATATTTTTTGCTCGGGTTTCACGTTTTGTATGGAAGTCATATTTTATTCCAGATATTATGACTATGCTTTCTACTTTGTTCTGTAAAAGTTAGCACACGCTTTGAAATTCAAACTTAATTGATACGGGAAAACGGATATATTACACCTTAGATTTTAGTTGAAAGAAGTGAAGAAGTTAACAATGCATATTTATTATCCTTCGTACATGAAAGAGAACAAAACATTTTCTATCTTCCTATTACCTACCTGCAGTATTAAATGAGAAATCGGATCTCGCTTTACTTAGACATTATTTATTATGTACTCCAACATTGGAAATATGGGAAGGCTACATCGTTTTTTCCATATTAACATTAATCAATTTTTGAGTGCCTTTCCAGTAATATTTTTTCATACGGGTTACCAGTAAAATCTTTTGCCCAAAAATATTTATCATCGGCATAAAAAGCGGATTATTTATGTGTGTACGTAGAAACTTAACATTTTAAAAATATTTGTGGAAATGAATATGAATAACTACTGTATTTCCGCCATAGACGGCTGGGCATTTGAGATAAATCTATCAAAGATGATATAATGATTTCTAACAAATAATTATTGAAAAGAGGAGAACCTCTCGAAAAACATAAATTATTTGCAATATGAAAGCGATTTATTAGGAATGAATTTTGACAGATTTCATAAGTTTTCATTAAAAAAATAAAATAAAGCAGAAATGAGAAGGTTTGTCATCATTTACTTATTTTGTATAACGATTGCAGGTGAGAGATTTTGACAGTAGCCAGCGTTCAAAAAGAAGAAACAGATTACTGAAGATGGTTTGAAAGGGAGATACGTAAATACGAATGGTAGAGGGAGCGCGCTAATATCAAGAACTGTAACTCAACTATATTAATAATTCATAGGGTGAGCGACTGTTGAAAATGATAATATTTATTAAAAAGAACAAAAGATGACATAGGCCCTGATGGGAATTATTTACCTCAGGGCCTCCTGTGTGGAGCTAATTAAAAAAAATATTTGCGATTATGTTCCGACTTCCAATGTCATTTAATATTTTTTCAACTCCATATCTGAATAGAGATACACTTAAAAAATAACATATAATTTATAAATAATATTTCAAGCAATTTAGATCTTAAAAACTAATGTGTTCAATGCAAATATATATAAGTCATACATATTTTAATAAATCATCAGGAATTCAGAATGCCGGTCTTAAGAGTTAACTTTCATCAAAGCGAGACGCAATTCTTTAGATTTTAGAGGCCACAAAACCAAATAAAATAATCGATGTCCTACAAACTAAATCCATAAAAACATTATGAATCCTTTCTATTATACCAAATATAATGTTTATTGCTAAAGGTTTTAGGGCGTCCCTGCCAAACCCATTATAAGACATTATTCTATTGAACATACCAAATTTACTGTGAAGATGCTCTTAAGGAATAAAGTGTTCTTGGGCACTGATATTAACTACATTAGATAACCACTCACACCAAAAAAAATGACGACCTCCAAGCGAGTAGTTAAGATTCACGAGTTCGATACAAAGAACACGCAAAAAAATGCGTACTGTTAATGCTGTGTTTTTCATAGGTATGTATAAAATAACATATAGTGTTTTTGTGTCATTTTCCAGAGTGGATAGTATTATAAATATCACCCTAGTTAAAGATGACCATTCAGAATTGAAACGTTGCATTGTCTGAAGATATTTATATAAATATTTTTAGTAAGTATATATTTATTATTCCTTACATTTTTATAAAACATTTTATATGTATATATCTATATATGTATGTATAATATAAATTATATTCGTAGTCCTCCTCACTAGGAGATCCTGTGTTGAGGGGGGACTATGTTTTGAATAAGTTTTCAGCGACTTCTATGGTTTAACTTTATGGTTTGGATAAGCTTTTCTATAAACTACGACGATGTTTTAATTATACTAGTAAGTTTATTTTCCGATAATTCCTTCAGCCAACATTTAATGTCCTTAATAAAGTAATTTGTTGGTTTAATTTGTTTGATGCTAAGTGGGAGTTTGTTATATAACTTACCTGCTAAAAATTCAGAATTTTTTTGTCCAAACGAAGAGTTAAACTTTGGTTTGTTACGTATGTCTGTTTGTGTGACTCTGGTTTTATGAGTATGTGAGGTGTCTGCCTCTGAATCATTTTTGAGGTGATATATTGTACTCAAATGTGTTTGCCATAGATTTTCTGTATGCTTGGAACATCAAACATCAAAAGTGATATTTTGTATGTATTGGTAGTAAGTATTTTCCAAATCTCCTGTTCTCTGTCGTTTATTTTATTTACACTTTTTCACGATTTTACGGGAATACCTATTCCGGTGGCGTTTTACTTATGCCGTTGGAAGTACGACATTGCTGTAAAGTTTTGTGTCAATAAAAATAATTGGTTGACATAATTACTCCACGTTCTTGAGTAGTATAAATAATAGCGATCCATATTCTGTCAATGAGTATTCTCCTTCACAAATGAAAACAATTTCCGATAGGGTGATGACTTTTTCGGTACCTTTTATGCATATACTAATATTTATTTTATTAATTGTTTGTGATATGCACGACGAAAAAAACCTGTGAAATACAGAAATGTAGCAAAGTATAAAATCAAGCAATTTGCAGTGTTTTAAATAAATAGTTCTACGCGTGTAAAGTCGTATCTTTTACAAGCTTAAACTTTCTAATTAAACTGTGTGTATATGAAGTGGCCTGCAAATCAAGAAATGATCAGTTTGTAGATAATTAAATAGTGCCTAGAAAGTCGTGTTTACGCAGTGCCCTCGAAGTGATTTTTCACAAAACAGTTATACAAATTATCGAAACGAACGTTATTATTACCTTAGCGTCTGCGTTGTTGAATTTCAGAACCCAGTTTCGAGTGTGTGTTGGCGCCAAGCCGTACACGTTGCGCCACAAATAACATGTGTGTTTGTGGAATTTCACACAAAGCTACTGTTATAATTATATTTCGTATTCAAGAATTTCACACAAAATGTCGCTACTTTGGACGTTTCTTCCCTGCACTACCAATTTATAGAATTTAAGTATCTTTCCGGATATGGAAAGGTTACATACATATATGGCATCATTGCTTGTGACCGTTACTTTGACTTGGTGACTGGATCACTATATGTCACTGGATCACAGTCGATCCAAGGAACTGGCTATTTTTGGAACCAATTATTATCGAATTTATAAAATAGTTACCTACAGCGGGTAACTATTTTATAAATTCGATCGGGAGCGGGTTTTTAACTGCTACCTATAATTATTATCGTAAATATTATCAATAAATGGTAAAAAATAAAGTCACTGATTTGTAAAAGAGTATGCGCGTACGACTGAAAACGATTAATATTGTTTTATTATCATGGAAAACAGTATTTTGTCATATATCGTGGCATAAATAACCACCCTGTTTATAATAAATCAATGCTCAGCGCAGGGAAAAGTGAAGTTTTGTTGATCATAAATCATTCTTAGGAAACATCATGTCGTCAGTTTTCTATTCTTCATCGATATTCCGAAAGAATAATAGCAACGTTATTGCCAAGGAGCCATAATTAATGAAGTGAAATATCCCATTGACACGTCATTTACGAGACTGCTCATATCTCAAGGCATTGAACTGTTTTATATGGCCGCATTAGGCGATTTATTTACGATATTGTGGTGTAAATATTGCGAAAAACGAACGATGAAAAAGAAAAAGTACCCATTCGAAATATTTACATCGTTAAGTTATGTATATTGATTGATCTTTTGAATAAAAAAAAGAAAACCTTATAAAATAAACAACACGAAAGCGGTATACCAAAACATGATTTTGCAAATGTAAATACAAATTTGTAACGTTGTTTACTTTTTTGTTTGTTTCCTTACGAAAATGTTTTGAAAGTTGAAGGCCAAGAAACTGAACTAAGTATCTACTGGATGTAAGTTTTTGTTCCGAGAATCTGGATATAGACGAGAGATGAAAGGATTTTTTTGGAAGAAAGTGGATTATCTAAAACACAAATGCGAACTAAAATGAGCCAGTTCTTACAAAGGCTGTGATAGAAAATGATCAGGATAAAGGGTTCTCTAATAGGGGTATATATATTTAATTCAACTATTAATACTTGATTTTATTGGAATATTTTGAACAGATGTCAAGATAAAAAAGTGCTTCGTAGTCTCCCAATTGCATACTCTGATTTTTTCTGCGACTTGTTATTTGATGTTCCATTTAGTTTTATTTGTATCAACGTCATCTTATAAAAATTATAAAATATTTTTTCAGTCTTTCAACTCAATAGAAGAGAATAATTTTTAGTATAAGCAACATTTGTTACATATTAATTCTTGGACATTTATTAAAGTTTATCAACCATACAAAATGAAGCAATTGGTTTTGAGGGTTGTAAGAAATTTCAGAAAAAAAAATTTTCAAAGGAACTGAATTTTTTTAATAACAAAAAGGTGTGCTTCTCAGTAATGTTAGAGTTTTATAAAATTATTATTAAATTAAAAAAAAAAAAACAATTGAATTATGAATGGTTCTTCAATGTAATTTATATCATGGTGATAGCAGTTTCGCCTTATGAAGGCATTACAAAATAAGTTTCCAAGGCAATGCTTTTTATTTTCCATTTCGAGTGATAAAATCATTTGACTTCCCACATCGATCGGGGATAAACATTAAAATCTGTTATGAACGTGGATAAAAACCATTTTTTTTTTGCCATTTGAACAATTCATCAAATTACAAAGTTAATTTTCTAGTTTTGTGAAAGATCTCTTATTGTTTCGGTAATAATATAATCCTCACTAATGGCCCATAATGATATAAGAACATAACTTGCTTGAATATAACTTTTACGGAACTTGAAAATAACTTAAAAATTAATAAATTGTTAAAATTCAGTGAAATAAAAGTGTTCCTTGGTGAGAATTATTGAACACTAGCGCGAAAACAATGGAATAAATTTTTCATAATATATTTCTTACACCACGTCGTGAATAAGTATTGCAAGATACTTCATCGCATACAAAGATAGATTAATCGTTAATTTGCCCTTTAAGATTCCTATGACGATGACTTTGTTTCTCAATATATAAGTTATCGGAGGCGTTCATTGTACCCGAACAAGTGAACAAGAAACAGTGCAATAAATTTTCATTCCGTATTAACCTATAAACCTAAAATGTATAAACCTAATTTCCATATTTCACACTGTCTACACTATACAAAAATGTTTCTTAGTCCGCTTGGATAACATTGGCTGTAAATTATGTTTCAATCAAAACGATAATTTGTCATATTGCCTAACGTCACTCAAAGCAATTAAAATATTTAATCGGGATAATAAAATAAAATGCACAACTTTAACGGTAAACACAATTAGTTTTTATTTTGGGTAAAATCAATTTGCAAGTATGACACGATCAACAACAGCAAGACAGTATAATAAAATTTAACAGTAAATTTATGGGTTCAAACCCAAAAGAAACTTAGTTTTTCCCTTAACCGCTAGGTTAACTTTTACCAAAAGGGTTTCAATGAGTGTATTCAGTCAACGTTAGCTGAAATCATTTTAGTCCTGTTAGAGTTTTACCTGAAGATACGCGGTAAGAACCGGGAAGGAAGCAACGTATTCTCGAGAGTTAACTCATGACCTTGTATCGGTCATTCCATCTGTGCTATCCTTTCCAGGGATCATAACTAATTAGTAAGAGACGAAGCGATGCGGGAATGCGAAAGTATTCGAAATCGAAGAAAAAATCAATACAATATCGATAATCAGTGTTACAATTAGGTGGTTTATTATATTATTCATTCCTTTCAGCCATGACTCGCCTACATTAGTGCATATATTTAAGCAACTCCATATTAGATATTAGCCGAAGGTTTTTAAATAAAACTTTTTTATAATAAAGTTTCAGGACTCATGTATCCAGTCAAAGTACATTTTGAAGTAATTCCAAGAAAAAAAATACAACATCTTTAAAATAAATTAACAACGCTTTTTACTTTCTGGTAGGTAATGAAAGAAGCAAAAAAATGAAACTAGATGAAAATGTATTTCAATTTCTACGCAGGTCAAAAACAGCTTCGAATATAGGGTTGAAAGCAATTCAATTTCATCTTTCGCATTGTTATTTTTTAAATTCATTTATAAGAGGCAATGTTGGAAGAGCTGTAGAGAAAAGGTTTCGTTATTTTGTTAAGCGGGGAACTGTTAGGCGCCCACTTATTCGTTATATACTTATTAATGACCTTTACGACAGCTGAAAGGCGATAATAGATACAATATCAAGCTTAAAGTAACCCGCTAGATTGGCATGTTTTCAGTCTCTATCTGAACATTCATAGAAAGAACCCAGGAAGTCATATATGGACAGCGCCCGATAATTTTTACCAAAAACGGCGCTGTAGAAATTGTTGTAACTCCGGGGTTGTCTCAAAAATGATAATAACTGCCTTAGTTTTCCCCAAATCGAGCATGTTGGTAAAATCAATAACGTTAAAATATATAATATTTAGACGCATGGTAGAAATCTTAAAAGAATTAAGCCAAAGACAAGGCAATTGTATTTAAACCGTATTTAAAAAAGCTTCAAAATGCCATCGCGTATGATGAGAAAAGTTTCCGTTACACGGCAAACACTAGTAAAGGCCAAGGAATAACATTTTATCCGTAAATACAAGCAAATTATTTATTATTATTTAAAATACAATCATTTTTATTGTTTCTGGAAAACTTTCAGCGCCATTAGAGAAAGTGAGATAGTAAACAATTCTCATAAGAAGGACAAACTATGACAGTAGGTCGTGAAACATAGCATTCCGTAATCGTCTTTAATTAAGGAATTGAATTTAGATTTATGAATTTTCTTACTTGCCACATTCCATGTTGAGTTTGTGAGACAAAGGCGAGTCTATATATTTTGTATAACCTTATTGGAAAAAATATATAATATTTCTTCACCTAAAAGTGTCAAATTCTTTTAGCGAAAATCAACTAATCACTTCCTTGTTCAATGACTTTTTTTACTTCAAACATTCTCTGCTCTCTACATTGACTAAAAGAACTAAAATATTAACATTTTTCTTAACCACACAAATGTTACTCTTACTGTTAAGATGAAAGCTAGTCAAGGGATTATAATGTTAAAGGTACTGCTTTCCATGCGAATACAGCATCAAGAAGCGCCCAAGCCTTCAAGGTGTATTCCTCACTTCGCTAAAATACAAGAATATGGAAGGCACAACAAAGGCCCGAAGCTGACTTCTCATCGCGTTTCACGTTCTCCGCAGCATCCCTACCCTATTCCCCTGATTACCTGTACGCCTCTCCGTGCCGTTTTATGACGTATGTTACCGGCACAAAGGAACAAAGTGGAACGCAATCAGGTGGCGAGACACTGGCTTTTCTACAAGGATGCTGAGTGCTGAGTTCATTGGCTTCTCGATATTGTATTGGTGAACGAGGATGTTCGAAACAGAAACTCGTGAGAAGTAATATCGAATCAATTGATATCAGTATATAGATAGATAAGTGTTTCAGCAGTCGTACTGTAAGTCTTTTATTTTTCAAGGAAATATATATTACTGGCGCAAACCCGGGAAAAATCACATATGTTTAGAGCGTTTAACCAGCCAGCGACCAAAAATCCATATTTCGTCGAAAGATGTTCTTACGATCGTACAGGGCAATGAGAAAGATTAATTATTCTCCGTACCAGATTTTTAAAATTATAACTCAATACCGATTTTATTTCACTCCAAATTTGATTTAATTTATGCCTACATCCAAAAATGCTGAAATGCGTGATGATAAAACTATTAAAATTATGTACTTTTTGTAATTATTTTTTGATCATAAGTATTCATCAATTTTTAATAATGTCTGAGCAAAATAAGAATATAAAAAAATCTGAAATATAAGTAAGTGTACAAATAAATACACAAACGGATTTTTTTTTGTCAAGAAACTCATCTACGTATACATTTTTTAAGTATTTTAATTAAATTAAAATTAAAATTCTGTAACATACGTTTACCAGATAATATATTGATTTATTTTACTGCATGATTAAATGATTTGAAATGGGTGTTGTATAATACAAAATCTTTTTTGAAAATTTGACAAATCTGCCAACGACCTACGGTATAACCTTATTATACTAAAAATAAACATTTTTTCTTAAAATTTTAAACATACGTTTACTAGATAAAATAACAATTTTTCGAAATCAATTAATAATTTTTTGTGGAAAAGAGTCAATACGTCTAAACACTGATTTAAAAATGACATATTTCTGGTTATCTCTGGTTATACGCTCTTAAGTTGAAAGTATTTTTATAAAACCGGTCAGTGGTTGAGTGGGCATAGCGCTTGGGTCCCACCCGGGCGTCGCGTGTTCGATTCCTCGGCTGGCTAAGTCCTCCATCACAACACAAGCAATATTTTCGGCTTTCTTTGGTGGTAGTAGGAGATTTTCAAACATTGTTGGGTTATTCGTAACCCGGGAATGTTTGCATTTCTTTAAAAAAAAAAAATCTTTGTTCCAGGATCGTTGCTTTTCAAAACCAAAAATTGTCAAGTCTTTATTTTATTATCTAGTGATTCCTTTGTCGATAAATTAAAGAGATGTAAGAAATCTAGCTTTTGAATGAACACCGTAGAAAGCTTGAGAAATTGTCAGAAAATACAAAAATTAAACAAACATTACTAACACATACTACACATTCTACATGGTGTTATCAATGAATTTAAAGTAAAATATTTTTTAATCATATATGGGTAATTACCTACATACCTTTTCAATTGTCTGAATTTTTCGAAAAATTCAAAGCAAATTAAGTAGTAGTCGGAATTAGTGAATAATTATTGCGACTAACAAATACTTTTTTTTTTATATGGTGCGTACCGCAAATGGGCCAATAATATATTTATTCCTTCGTTTTATAATTACTATTATAGATTAGATACTATAAGTATCGTTCAGGGTAAAAGACCAGAATTCAAAATCGAAACGTTTCTTGGAATAGCGTTTGCCGAGCTTGGTGACTAGATCCGAAATAATAATCCTTCCCTTCCTACTCCCAGCCCCACTAAAGGGGTTGTTTTATTACTACAAAAATGTCCAATCCATACATTATGATGACCGGTCAGTGGTTGAGTGGGCATAGCGCTTGGGTCCCACCCGGGCGTCGCATGTTCAATTCCTCGGCTGGCTAAGTCCTCCATCACAACACAAGCAACATTTTCGGCTTTCTGTGGTGGTATTAGGAGATTTTCAAACATTGTTGGGTTATTCGTAACCCGGGAATGTTTGTCTTTCTTTGTAAAAAAAGAAGAAAAAAAAAAAAAAAAAAACTTAAGCACATAACTGGAATATTTCATCTAGTTAATTTTAAATCAGCGTGCTTTTGAAGCCTTTAATTACACCAAAGTAAATAAGGAAGCAGGTAAATATTAACTATCAGAAATTTCATTCAGATAATCATATTGATATTCAAACGATCCAATATGGCAACATATTTCCAGGAAACTACCGCTTTCTATTATCATAAATAGCAGGGGTACCCGGCTTCGCTCTGGGAGTTATTATGAAATTGAACTGACGTTCGAACTCACGACGGATCTTGCTTTATATAGTATAAACCCCTAACAATGAGTAGCCCCACCCATACAAAAAAGGCTTCGAGCGGTCTACAATGTTCCAGAATATTCCACTACATTCAATGTTCCACAATGATCAGGGATGTTTTCAAATGTTCCAGACTATTCCTGAACATTCCACAACATTCCAGAATGTTTCGGGATGTTCTAGAATGTTCTGGACTGATCTAGAAATTTCTAGAGGGCGAAATTTCTTGCCCTTATATCTTTAGAAGCACGCCCCTTCAGATAAAAATGGGAACCTTCTTTATGGATGGGGGATAGAGGGCTACCACACCATATAACTCCATTGATCGTACCGGGACTCGTTTCTGAGTTTGAGCGGTACGCACACTTTCATACATTTTCTTTTTAAATATAAATATTTATTATTTTCGATCCAGCAAATTAAAATTACATTTTTACCTACTGTTAGTTCTTTTGATTTACTCATAATATAAATCTTTGTCAGTAAATTTTCTTTGTTTATTCATTACTAATATCGGAATTGTCTGGGACAGTTATATTTATTAAACGCAAAGTTTATCGGTTTAAACAATTACTTAGTTACTTTTCGACCATGCCATTTTTTTTTAAATTAGCTCCATACAGGGGGCCCTGAAAAAAATAATTAACCTCAGCGCCTGTGTAATCTTTGAGGATGATTTATGGAGGGTATTTTTAAGGAAAGGAAGGATAGGAAGTTCTGGGAAAGAAAGTTGTAAGAGAGGGGAGGGAGGAATCTAGGGTTTAGTGTGTCCAGGTCATCCAGATTCAGAAAAACCTCACCCCATGAACCCTTGCACCACTGCTAAGTCACCAAACGTAGCGAACCACTTGGGTAACCTACGAAAGAGTTGTGGGTTATCCAATAAATGGTTTCCGGGGCGGGGGTACCCATTCCCGCCTCCCAAATTGTCAAAGTCTCTCAAAGTCCTCCATCACGACAAAAGCAACGATTTCCGCTTATTTTGGTGATAGTAGGAGATTTTAAAATATAGTCAGGTTATTCATTACCCGGGAATCTTTTTCCTTTCTCAAAAAAATAAAATGGCTGAGTTGAATGAGGCATTGATCCGAACATTGATCCTGCGTTCGATTCCCAATTGCGAACTTTTAAATCTTTTTTGTGTCTAGTTCTGTTTCACACTATGTTCATCTTCAATGATATATATTACGTTAATGGATATAAAATTCAAAATTTATTCCTATAAAATTGAATATTCATAAAGTAAATATGTCCCATACAAATAAAAATATAAATAAACATGTTTATCAGAGACACTAACTAATTATAAACAAATTGATTAGAAACTTGTAATAATTGAGTAAGATAGCAGTCAGAAATATAAGAAAAACTAGTTGATGATATGAAAATAATATTGTAAACTTTGAAATATGAGAAACATTCATGAGAATAACCCTCAAAAGTTGTTACCATAAATAACTATGTAAAATGATCACTGTATGTACAATGTATAGAAATAAAATATTTTTCTTATCCCTGATATACCATTTATTCTCTTTCTCATAAAATTAACTTGTCACTCTTAATAAAAATACTTAAATGAAACAAGTAAAGCCTGAAATAATTTCTTCGAAGCGGAAGCCACAAAAGTTAAAATAAAATAAGTCTGAATTATGACACCTGGTTGAGTGGCCATTACTCCAGCAGACACGTGACGTGAGAGAAGGAAGCGAGAAGAGGAGGGAGAAAGTCAAGGTGAACACTGAATTCTTTATATACCTACCAACAGAGGCGTGCAGTCCATATAGGCAGATAAGAACTGCCTACCCCATTTCATCTACCTTACTCGCCTAAATATTTAAACAATATTAAAACGTACGAAATTATTGCTAGAATACCGTCTTCACTTTCATAAATAGGTACCTACCTACCACCCACTAAACACAAATAACGTGTCAAAAGCAGGGACTGAGTACGCAAAATGACGTAAAAGTTACACTCTAATGTTGGCGGTCTCTACATAAAAAAATGTACATGTTCGCGCAAGAGACGACTCGTTTATGTTAGTATCTACAAAGGTAATGCCTTTTAGCAAATGTAGCAATCAGTGCTATCTGTTGGTACACTTATTAATAATAATTTGTACAAATGTGCTAATGACAAATTGATCAAGTCGGCTTTCGTGCATTTATTTGACGGAAAATAATCTAATTCCAGTAACACTAATTACTGCCAATTATTGGCATATGCATAAATAAAGCTATCATTTGGATATTTTATGTGATTTAAATAAGCCCATAATATCTGCTACAGCCCTACAGCCCTACAGCTAGTTAGTAGTCTAGGGAAAATTTGCACATAGTGTTGTCTGAAGTAATTACAAAAAAATATCAATATACTATACAGGGTGTCCGGGGGTAAAGTGCATTAACTTCGGGAGGTGATTCTACACGATATTAAGTAAAAAGATGAATTATTTTTATCGAAATTCCAACTTTTAGGGGTAGTTTTGTGGTAAAAAGATAAAATTAGACCGGCGTGTGCGGCCAGATTTATTATGTTCCGCTGTTATGATACGGGCCAAACACAACCATGCAATGTTGCCACAATCGCGCCTGGCACGCTCTCAGCAAGTAATATCGTACCTCACAGTAAGGATTTTTAGAAGTACGTCTTTTTGTATGGGAAAAAAATGTTGGAATTTCGGAGAAAGTTGTCAATGTTTTTTACTCCCACCATCATGTAGAATCACGTCCGGAAGTTAATGCACTTTACCCCCGGACACCCTCCATTTCTATTTTTTCTGCTCCACCCTGATTACAACTCTGTGTACGCCACTGACTACCAACTACTAAGAACCCATTTCTTTCTATTCCGACCTGTGTCTCTGGAAGGAGTGACGTAGTTTGTGGTACGGGATTTAAGGAAGGGATTATTTAATAAAAGTTTTTAATTAATTATATCTTGGGTATTGTTTGGGTTTTGACAAAACTTAATACTCCGTTGTCAAAGTTTAAGGAAAGCATTAGGCGTGATGAAATGATGACCAAAATGTTGGTTTATTAAATTAATAGTAAGTACTTACCTAAAAATGCGTCTGGAAATATCACCGATAGTACTTATAAAGAAGAAAAACAAATGTTTGTGATAATAATATGAAAATGATCACAATATTATATGATGCAATACATCCATTATTTGGTACACGTTTTCGGTAATGTTGAGATGACTTTCCATGTTACAACGCTTTGAACCACTCGTCCACTTACTACATCATAGTTTGAAGGTAACAAAACAATAAAATCAAAACAAATTTACTTTATTTAGTGTCTATAAATACTTTTGACAACTTTTTTTAACAAGTCCTCTTTGTTTACATATTTTTTATTCTAAATAATCCTACATAGATTATATGTTCTCTGTTATTATAACACTGATATTATTTTTTTAGTATGAAAACAGTAGTTTAGTAACACAGAATAACCTGTACCTAAATACTTGCTTTTAACATCCATACATTGTTAAGTTTACATTCTTATTTTGTTATTATTGTAATACTGATATTCTCCTGTGTACCACTGTATACTTATAATATCATGTACATATCACTTGAATGTAAAAGCTATTAAATTAATAATACTCGTAGCTATAAGTCAAGGGATACTGACGTTTTCATCCCGCGACAAAATATCCCCGTCAAAATATCCTACGAACAAAAAATCCTCCGACAAAATATCTACTAAAACCTATCCTAACCTAACCTAACTTTACAGGATATCTTTATTATTTTTGTTACATTTTACTAATTTTGAACAATAATTTATTGTCTACACAGGATGTCTGTGTTATTTTGGTCCCATTTTACTATTTTTGAACAATAATTTATTGTCTTTATAGTATGTCCATTATTTTAATCCCATTTTTTGTTAAGTTAGGTTAGATTAGGTTAGGTTTTAATATATATTTTGATGGGGGATGTTTTTTCTGTAGGATATTTTGTCGGGGATATTTCGCCGGGAATATTTTGTCGCGGGAAGAAAAGTCGAGGGGGATCGACACTAAACTCTACAACATCCATAATGTTCGATGCATACAACGTATTTGAATGATTTTTTTTTGTAAATTTTTTGCATGATTTTTTGTATTAGCAATAATATATCGCGGGACGTCAACCCATTTGCAAGGTATATTTCTTGTATGCCGGCGTCATCTCTTGGAAAGATCCTGGCTTGACACAAACTAGAGCGTGTTATGCGGTGCTAGAAATTTTTAGTCAGTATCATTGCAGTGACTACGATAATCACACGTCCGCGTTCGTCCGTAGGGAAAAAATATCACCTTACGTAGAAGTAACATTAATCGTAGAAAGTCGTTATTATGCCGGTTGTCATTAATTTGGCCCAATTGTTTTGTAACGAGGAAAAGCCCATACTGAACGCCTTGACTCGGGCGACTGAAGTGGCTCAGTAGCAGGTTTACAAAATTGAGCTGTTAATTACATGTGCTCTTTGTCTAGGCGCACACTCTTTGCTTCATCCACATTAATTCAAATGTCAAATTGCTTAGTATTTTAACCAATTAGTTGTCTGCAACGGGCAAAAAGAAAGCTTTTTTGTAATGCTGAATTACGCCAGACTTATCTTTATGAGATAGAATAGGTAGGTACTAGCGTTTCACGGACATTCTTTATCACGGTACAAATGAACAAACTTTAAATTAATCTGATTCAACTTTGTTTTTACCTATTTTGTCACTAAGCAAGTAGTTAACCTTATAAAATAAGAGAATTATAATATTTTTATGTTTATCTTTATGAGTAAAATCTCAAATTATAATATTTAATTAAATGAAGACAATATTAGCGAAACTCAATCAAAAATCTGGAGACGGAAAAATCAGAAAAAGATATTGGTTCCACTGGGACTGAGAAAAAGTCGATAGGTGTCGTGTATTAAAATAAAAAATGGATAAATATTAGACACTATTACCAGACACTATCAAGATAGCATTTAGTTCGGGTTGAATCTTGCAATCATATATAAAGATAGCAGCCAATAATATGTGCGTTAAGAAAATGAAGATAGTGTTGGTAGTTCTTAGTCGAAGTATGATACAGTTAAAAGTGACCAAATTGGAAATGGGTTCCATAGCTCTGTTGGTAGAGCTCTTGCCATGTTAGCAAAGGGCCCTGGGTTCGTGTCCCAGTGGAACTAATGTCTTTTTTTATTATTTTTTTATTAAATAAAACATACAACGAAGTTGCATTCCCATGAGTTATAAAAACTCATTAAGGGATCGCCAATTGGTACTTTTGAGAAGTCTGATTTTTGTGTCTCCAGATTTTCGATTGAGTTTCGCTAATATTGTCTTTATTTAATTAAATAAGAATTACAATATATTATTATATAAACCATGATAATAACATAAAACTATGTTATTATGACCGCCACACTGGAACGATTTCATAAATGGTCTAGGATTCCAAAACTTTTAAAATATTTTTTTACCTCATTTAAAAAAAAATAATTTCTTAAGTAAAATAATCAGATATATTCACAAGTAGAACTTCTTTCGGGCAGTTTGCCATAACATTCTATGCTGTACATGGGCCAACAGAAAATTAGCTTCACCCCAAGGAATGTTATACTGGAAAGATGTTTATGAGTTCTACTACAAATGGGAATATATTATACACATTTTTTACAAATGCTACGTGTTTTCGGTATTATTTTATGGAAAGGAAGCATGGAAAGGCGACTTAAGGCATTCGAGATGTTGATCTACAGAAGAATACATAAAATAAGCTGGATGGACAGAGTTACGAATGAAAATGTTATGGTTCGGATGAAAAAAGAAAAATATAAAAACAATGAAAAATCGTAAACTTCAATATCTAGGACATATGATGAGACATCCAGAGAAGAACGAGATCTTGCATCTCACAATGCAGGGAAAGATTGACGGAAGTCGGGGCTCTGAAAGAAGGAGAACATCATGGATGAAAAACCTGAGATAGTGGTTTGACCAGTTTGCTGTAGAGTTGTTCCGGGCCGCAGTAAACAAAGTCAGTATTGCCAACATGATAGCCAACGGAATAGCCGCTGAACGGACAGGGCACGAGAAGAAGAACTTTTTAAAATTGTTTTATAGGTCACTACCAAATAATAAAACTTCAAAATATATCACATCAGGTAGTAACTGGCCGTCTGTGATATGACGAGGATTATATTATTCCTTTTTACAGTTTTTTTTCGTTCGGCATGTTTTTTTTTAAACGAAGAGCAACATTCCCAGGTTATGATAACCTAACAATAATCTAATCTTACTACCAACAGAGTAAACGGAAAATATTGCTGTCCAAAATTTAATCTTCTTTTCTCCATAAAAATTAGGCAGATTGGGAATAGCCGGTTTGCTTTATTTTATTATTGCCCTGGTTCAATAGAGAATACAGTATTAGAGAATAAATAATTTATAAGTAAGCCAAATATATATAAAATACCAAGCTTTAGCATTCTATTAGAATTGTAAAAAAATAGATATTTGCATTTTCTGAATTTAATATTTCATAGTGCTTCCACATAAACGAATTATTAGTTTACACCCGCGCTATGCAATCGCACGACGCCTACTGAACATCGGACCATCCCACATGGCTGGAAAAATACCCGTAAAATCTCCAAGGTAAGCCTTCTTAAATGTTATACATAATTTGAGGACCAATTCAGTATTCATAAACTGATGAACTGAAAATAATTAAAACAAATATTTCTAACAACAACAAAAAATCTCTACAATTCAAAAAATCAGGCCATATATCGGTCCATTTGAAATGAGCTTAAAGCTTGACAGGGGCGTGAAACGACAAAATTCTCACGGTGCTGACGTCACACCCTTTGGGGTGAATTAGAGCCTTCTCTCGAATCATCAGAGGGTTAAAGCGGATAATCGAATTGGCAGAAACGCGCACTTAATGATCAAGACATGTTTATTTTATTCGGGCGCTAAATTATATTAACAGAGCGAGGAAATCTGAGTACGCTCTGCACATATTACGTACTCTGAACTCTGCATATATTCTACTGTGCACGGTTGGCGGATGTAGCAATGTGAAGAGAAGATTATGAATTTTAATTATCTACAATGATGTAACCCGTTGAGCACGGAATTTATGAACAATATTGGCAGGGCCTTTAGTTCTTTTCAGATTTGTATAAAATATATTCTGTGTTTACTGCCCGGCTTTGATGATGGTTTGGTGCAAAGCGTTTGAGCGTTTTTGGCCACATTTTTATCAATTTACAAACACCCTCGAGCGTTCACTTGCCAAAATGTGGCGAATATGAAGAGACGTTTTACGACATTTATTGGAATTATTTTAAAAGTTCCCACGCGTTGTATAATTCAATTAATCACAAAGATAACTTAGTATTTTTACTTTTCAACACGAGATGTCTCGCATCTATTTTGGATTAGTTTGTTATTGACGTTTCGCGAACCGGGAAAACTGAAATATTTTTCTTATTAATTATGATGTGTCGCATGTTAAATAACGTGCTCATGTTCGAATTAAAAATCTATGATTATCAATTTGAATAAAGACTATAATATATAGAAGTCATAATATTTAAAATTCTAGACATACGCAGAATTTATGCTTTTATTGATGTATATACGAATTTTTATATTTTTTTATGGATCTTAAAATGATAGGATAAACAGATAGGTGCATTCAAAGGCTCTCTGATACTATTAGCAATCGAACGCTCAGAAATCCTAGACGCTGGACGCGAACGCTTGGGTGAGTGAACAATTCAAATAATTTGTGAAACCAATAACTTCCCTTAACTTTTGACGGTTTACTGAATATTTGAAAGCTCTGTAATATAACATGGGAATGATGTTTCGAGTGGAAAATAGACTTGCCATCAATAAAACACATATAAAAATAACTTTAACCTTTTTCATTTATTTTATTTTTTACCGTTGATGACCATCGAAGATGGCCTTAGTATGCTGATAACACTAATGTTAAAAAATAAAATAGGTGAAAATTTTTGAAAATTCTTTTAACATAATATTACATTAGATTTTCACCACGAATTGTTAGTAGGTACGTATCAAAAATTGAAAATTTATAGATTAGTAAAATTTGAACGAATGAAATTCAGCAAAATAAGTTTCAGCAAAAATCAGTTTATTTTGGCGTTCAACGTCAATGATTCAGTGGTCTATTATGATGATGTTTTACAACTTCTCGAAAATGATCAAAGGCAGAAAATGAATATAAGCATAGGTAAATATTACGATGATGTGGAGAGGGCCACAAGCGATTATTTGTTACAAATAATCTCTTCTGGAAATCAGTTTATACAGATTTCTCATGGTCAGTAGAGATACGGGCAACTTAATGAAACCACATCAAAGGCAGACTTCCAAATCTTTCTGTTTACTTTGTAAATATTAGGTATAAATATCCAGATATATTGGACTAAATAAATTAAAATAATATGTTTCTCACAAAAGCAAAACCTTTTTTCAGAACCGCACGTAGCTCAGCATTAGCATTTTCATTTTGGGAGGTAGGTAAGGGTACCATCCCGGGAACTATTTATTGGATAACCAAAAACACTGCCATGGATTACCCCAAGTAGTTCGCTACGTTTGACACATAGGGTGAGGTTTGTCCGGATATTGGCGGCATTTGTGCCTGCCCGCCTATTGCATGGTAGGCTGGATCGGGAGAGAATGGTTGAGGGAGACATTTTGACCTATCCAGTGGGACTCTCTCGGAACATTGCTTTGGACAGCAGCGGGAGCGATGGATTCATACCTTCCTCAAACCCTTCTCACAGAATCCGTAAAATTATATTTTCAAGGGAAATATTTTTTCAAGGACTCCTGTGTAGAACTATTGCAAAAAAATGTTATCTTTAGAATCCATTTAAAAAAAATTAAAATAACCAAAAATATCCAACCAGCTTCAAGTTTCGACAATTAAATTTAAATGATATCGCATTATTTTTGTGTATTTAATAAAATTAAATCATCTCAAAAACATTTATACTGCGAAATTTTGCCAGGTTTAATATACGATGACTCATGACAAACATTAATAATGATATATCAATGATTCGACAAGCATTTATTCCATTGGCTTTTCGTACATTAACCCTAAATATCATTGATTGACAACCTTCGATATAAGGATCAAAAACACGCACAAAGCAATCCCTTCATAAATTTCAATCGAAATAAAGCCTGCAAATATGAGATCGGAAAATCAAAAACGCTTTTATTCATCAATACCATTTTTTGAAGGCAGATTTGTTCGCCTTTCTGGTATATAATGTTTAAACTGAGTTTTTTTCTACGGGATAGACCTGATTAAATTTTGGGAATTCATAGATTTTAGTACGGAATGCGGGGTCGATTAAGGACTTAGCCTCAAGTAGGAGAGTATAGACCTTTCAGACTGAAAATTTATGAGATCGGTCTCCAACTTGATGACCCTTGAGATAAATTTCATTAGGGAGGCAGGATTAAATTTCAGCGCTCAGAAAACCAAAAATTCACCAAACAGCAAATTAACTCGAGACTACTTTATTTGTATTTCGGATACTAACGAATAAAGTATCCAGGAAACAACTTAGAGTAAATGCCTCCCTCAACCTAAAATGTACCTCCAAAAACCTTTTTAGTCTTGTGAACCTCTGAAAAATTATTTTTATGGTTTATCTCAAATTATGTTTGCATAGTATACATCCTAAAACTTCGAGTACTTCAGAAAATGACAGGATTTAAAGCCCCTTTCACAAATCGCAATTTAGTGAACGACTGATGGCCTCCGTGGTTAAGTGGTTACGATCCTCCGCTACGAATCCGAAGGCTATGATCTAGGGATCAAGTTAATTTAATTTGATCAATCTCTTCATATTTTAAAACAAAGTTTTCTGCGGCGTCTGTATGTCTGTCTGTTCGCGATAAATTCAAAACTACGAAACGGATTTTCATGCGGTTTTCACCAATAGATAGAGTGATTCACGAGGAAGGTTTAAAAGGTTTGCTTTGAATTTAAGTGTAATTTTTTAAATTGGAATAATTATAATATCTGTGAAAAATCATCTCAAGAGCGCTGTAAAAATGTATAATATATATCTACAATACCCTATTTACTACTAACTACAAGCTAGACAAACTATTATATCAACTTACGGCTAAAAGATTGCATCCACCAGTTTGTCGATCATTAATACAACTAAATACATTTAACCAATGAACGCGATGCTGCGTTAAAATATAAATATAATACCTATATTATTTTATTTATATTCTGTTCAGGCAGAAAATATGCAGAATCATACTTACCTGGGAGTTTTTTTTTATACAAATACCGCACAAGAGTCCAAACTGCTCCCATCTGAAGCCATTGAGACTATGGCATCCCCAATTGGGGTATGTTGTAAGGCTGAAGGTAGTGGGGAGGGGAAGGAGATAGGGAAGAGGAAGGTGGAGAAGTACCTGGCTATTCGATCTGGTCACCAAACACGGCTAATGCCATTTCAAGCAACGTTTCAATTCTGAATGGTTGTCTTGCACCAAGGCAATACTGAGAGTATCTTCCAATCAAATATACTATAGATGATTTTAAATGAATAAATTGTGAAATAACACAAATTAATCAAATAAAATGTATTTGCCACGCCAGGATTCGATCCCGCGACCTTCGGTGTGCGAGTCAAGAGCCTCACCGCTGGACTACGCCGGCCGCCAATTGTATATTTATTGGAGAAATTTAGATATAGTGTGCACGCAGAGGAGATAATTTGGAACACATGTTATTGGAAATGAAATTATTTAATCCGGGTAAATATTTTAATTATAATATATAATATGTTCTTTAATGTACAAAGCAACATTTTTAATGGGCGGTAGAATAATACAAGTATTTGATTAGAATATTTATCTTCCTGGATGCGATTCGTGTGTGTAAGGCTTAGAATAATTTTAATCTGATACGAAAAGTGTGATTATTATATATTTTAAGCAAAAAAATGATACTCTCAGTTAGGTATATTTAATTTAAGGATATGAGAAGAAGTGTTTGTTTGGAGAATTCAGACAAGCGATGAAGTACCTGTTTCCTAAGATGTAATATTTTCAAAAGAAAATAATTTTTACTTCCATTTTTTTTAAATTGGAATTGATTTGTTAGAGGATTCAGAGAGTTTTTTTTCAATTTGGACCTTCATCATTATCGGCCTGTGACCTTTACTCATTTCAAACAATCCAATTTTGATAAATATCATAATAATGAACAACTAACAAAGTTATAGCTGAATATAATACAATTTAATTAAAATAAATAATTTAATGAATGCAATACAAACAAATTTGAAAGTATATAAATGTTTACTTACAATAGCGCCTCTGTTTGTACGTCGCACAGTTAGTAATGTGAGGTATCTAGCTCGACTTGATTATAAAACTCTAAGTTTCTTTCTGGATTTAATTTAAATTTAATTAAGTACCTTATTGTCTAATATTTTTAAGAAATTGAAAAAAAAAACATTTTAGCTGCTTGCGACGTCACGATAACACCGCAAAAACTTACTACCTCGAAACGCGGACGAGTAATTTTATGTCAGTCGAGTTTGGATCTCTAGGTGGGTGTACGTGTGCACGCCATCGTGATAATTCAACAATAACTACTGTGTTTTTCTGAATCTTTACGATGAAATCTAGGATATCAGGGATTATTATAATTATTTAACTTGTGTTTTAGTGTGATAAAAAATATTGAAGTAACCATTTTTCAAATCGTATTTTTTCTTAAAGCTTAGAATTCAACGAAACTTTTAAAAATGTATACGAATGTATCCGCAAAATTTTACGATTTCTGTATTTAATGGACATTAATGTTTTAAATTAATTTTAGTTTTGTGATATATTCAGGGTTTACTTTTACTTCAACTTTTAATTTTTTCAGCACCAAGGCGGTTTTTGATACAAAGTTCGATATTTACAAATTTCATATGGCCAGCGCTTACCATTATGTATAGAAATACTTTTCTGCTAAAATGCAATGTTCTGTAAAAAAATTGATTCCATCTATCGATTACTTTCCGAGATTTGCGAACGCAAACATACGAAACCTAAATGTTTATATATATAGATTGTTGTAAGTATAAAAACGACCATACCAGGTTGAATCGTCAAATATATATTTTTAATAAGTTTTTCATATCGATAATTTATATTGTTCCAAAAACATACTAAAATAATAAAGTTGAGCTAGATACCTCAAATTACTAACTGTGCGTCGTAAAGACAGGATAACTACATCGCCACCCGATTGGTCAGCCTTGTGAGGCGGGTGAATGCTGGTGATGTGGTGCTAATTTCTAACAGTATGGAAGATCTACAGTCTCTTGTGTCTAGGATGAACGAAGTATGTATGAAGAATGAGTTAATGATGAATGTAAGTAAGTCTAAAGTCATGGTGTTTGAAAGAGAGAGTACGAAAACAGTATGCAATATAGTTGTGAATGATGAATACTTGGAGCAGGTGGATGAGTTTGTGTATCTGGGTAGTATGTTAACGAAAGATGGGAAGGCCGATAGAGATATTGAAAGAAGAGTGAATGCCGGTAACTCCATTAATGGAGGACTGAATGCCGTTGGCGGTAATAAAAAACTGTCCAAAGAAACTAGCCGTCCATAATGGAGTACTGGTACCTACCCTGATGTATGGCAGTGAGGCATAGAACTGGCAGAGGAAGGATGAAAGTAGACTGAATGCTGTAGAAATGAGATCCCTGAGGCGAATGTGTGGTAAAACCAGGTACGATCGTGAGAGAAACGTGGATATCCGCAAAGAATGCAAGGATGATGTAAGCGTGATGTGTAAGATTAAGAAAGGGACTCTCCGATGGTTTGGGCATGTAGAGCGAATGAACGAGGAAAGGAGTGTAAGGAAAATATATGATGCAAATGTGAATGGTAGAAGAAGTCGGGGACGCCCGAGGAAGACATGGCACGACCAAGTGAATCAGATACTTGAGTCGGGCCATGTGAAGAGTCGGAATAATAGAAGAGCATGTATGAGACGATGTATGAATGTGAACGAGGCAAAGAGTGTGTGCCAAGATCGAGTTGTGTGGCGGTCCGTCCTCTCTGCCTACCCCTGCGAGGAAACGGCGTGATGGTTAGTTAGTTAGTTAGTTAGTGAGGCGGGTTGAGGTAAGGGCTGTGATTTATCAATTCGGATCTTAAAAGGTCCGGATTATATATTATGAAGGAGGG
Source organism: Limnephilus lunatus (assembly GCA_917563855.2). Lineage (NCBI taxonomy): Eukaryota > Metazoa > Arthropoda > Insecta > Trichoptera > Limnephilidae > Limnephilus > Limnephilus lunatus. Next base: position 55,843,645 of record OU830601.1, read on the forward strand.
AAACCAGATGCCGGTATCACTTTCTACGTGCGAGCTGACTTAGGGCCTTCGCTCATGGAGAACTGAAATGAAACCAGTTGTCGACGCAATCGCAATCAACCTCCTGAACGAAATAATGCAGTTCTGGTCGTGCGACAATTGCGCTTCAGTTGCATTGTTAACAGGTTGTCAAGGTAACGGCTCACGAACTGTCAAGTTTTCGAGTAATATGCGATACGTCAGATCAGAAAAATATCGACTTTGTTCAGGAGGTTAATTGCGATTGCGTCGGCAACTGGATTTTTTTTCAGTTTCTCCATGGACGGAGGCCATTACACAAAAACGAGTCGGATAAACGACCCTTTCTTATCGACCCAACATCAACCGTGGACGGGTTTACCGCTGGTGTAATTTTATTTTATTCCATCTTAATTTTGAGAACGCTATTTTGTATACAAAATGAATTTTCCGTTGCAGCCTAGAGTAAAGACGATTACGAGAAATTCCCTGTGGACCAATGACGTTATATATTATAAATATACTCGCCATAGCTTAACATATACTCACAATATAATGTGAAAAGCAAGCAACACTCTTTTGTTTTCAGCAGTTTTCAGTATAATTTCTAAATTCAAAGTTTATTACTGTGTGATAAAGATAGACAGTCAAATAATGTATGTGTGTGAGTGGCATAGATATATGGTTGGGCGGCTTATTAATTTCTTAGCCGAATACTGATTTCACATCACGGGTGTGACTGAGATAACAAGATACTCTCACTCGGTTACAATATGCGCAGGGAAGGGTAAGGTCTAAGCTACACGGGCGGTCCCGCCGCGGTTTCCCGCGGCAGACACAATTTACTATGAGCGTTGCATGGCGCAAACTACACGAGCTTCTCCCGCCGCGGGAAACCGCCATTTCAAACTACACGGGCGGTTTCTCGCGATTGCATCATTTCGTGCGAGAGAGAGTTGTTGTTTGGTCGTGCGCGTAAAGGATTGGGCGGTTTCCCGCTGCGGTAGAACCGCTCGTTTAGCTTAGGCCTAAAGGCGGGTAAAACGAGACACACGGGAGGGCATTTTGGCGCTTTGCAATACAATTTACTTAGGTACTGGTAAGTGCTGGTAAGACACGACCTTACTCGACGTGTAGCAGTTTACTACTAAAGTACTAGAAATAGAGACCGGTACAATTGTCTTGTATTTGGCTTCCCACATTGAGATTTCTACCCCGCGTCCTGTATAAATGTCATTGCTGTGGACGCGTTCTGTGATTCAAATCTTTAACTGTGAATTGAAAACTGAGTTTCCCCATGATTTAGAAATTTAAATAGAAAAGAGATATACGATATTTTTGCGAAATATCACCACAAGGGCGCTGGTAAAAAGGCAATTGTTTCTAACAAATATTATAATCAATAATTATCAGCCTGAAACACTCATCTACATTGAAAAAATCTTCCGAGAAAAGATTTTTTCAATGTAGATGAGTGTTTCAGGCTGATAATTATTGATTATAATATTTGTTATCTACCCTTTGTGCTATGCATAAAAATCTTGTTTAAACGTTAGTTTATCAATTAAAAATAATAAGCAATTGTTTCTATTCAAGTTTGTATGGAACGCAAATTTAAGCCCAGTTGTTCGCAGAAATCCACTGGTGACAAAGTTATCAAATGGCCACAGACAGTTGAAAATTTGTCCTTAAGTGCCGATTCTAAATCCGTTTCAGCTTTTGAACAAATTGTGATCAGCAGAAGAGGACACAACTATCGTAATGTTAAACTTGTGGATATATTTATTTTTGATAGAAGCTATAACGCACACAGAATCCGGGAACCTTTCAAATGTCAAAAATACAAAATGACGCAGAGTGGTTATTTGATGACAATGTTACATTTGAATTTGTGCAAAAAACTGGTCCTTAGTTTTTTTTCAATTCTTTGGTTGCCGCGAAATTCTCTTAAAAAATGGCTGAAGGCAATCAAGTACAAGATGAAGGTACGGTAAATTTTATGTCAAACTTTTGAAAATAAACTCCATGGCATAAACATCGTAACCACCTTCACCATAAAAGTATATAATATCAGAAACACAATAAAAAAGTGACATGAAATCAGAAATCTTTACTCGGTTGGATGTTGAACATGTTGGCACTAAACTTCCCGAACTAAGCTGTCAAGGGAAATTCGCAAAATTTTACGTTGTCTTAATAATGCGAAAACTTTCATTTTCCCCCTTACGGCGTTAAATTAAATAAAAAAGTTTTTTGTTTCATTATCCCACCTCGATCTGAGGGGTTTTTTGCACTTAAAACTTCCAAATCGCTCTCAGCCTACCAATGTGGTTCATAGTCGGTGATTTTAAGTAGGTACAAGGGTATGCTTGATAAAAAACTGAAAAGAAGGTAAATATTTTAAACATGAAAATGATTAAGATTGTCTTGGAAATATTTTGTAAGTATTTTCCTCACATGGATTTTGTATATATAAATAAGGTGATTTATAAACGCAAACACAAAGATTTAAATTTATTCTTACAATCAATGGGATTTTTGTGGACCAGTGACTCCCAAATAGTTTTTACTGAGTAGGCAGCCCTTCGAGACGGAGCCCATACTCGTGTACCTCTCGGAGTCAAAATGATAAATAAATTAGTTTTTCGAGATTTATTAATTTTAAAAGTTTAATTTTTGATAATTGTGCAACATACAAAATTATTCCCTACGAAGGTACATACGTTGAAATTACTTACTTACCGGTTGTGTGGCATCCGTGTCGGTACTTACGCTGTCATAAGCAGATTGATTGATTCATAATATACTTCAACGATTTTAATGTTTGCGTGCGCGTAACTCTTAAAGCAACCTTACTTACCCCTGGGGTAGCTACTCATACAAATAATTGGGAAATCAATGTTGTGGACCCCATTGGGAAATTTTGGGAGGAATATGGAAATAATAAACGAATGTGGAAGAAAAAGCAACGGGGCTGCCGAAGTGAACATACTATTTAGGTAAATTTATTTCAGTCGCAAGACGCGAGGATGGTCCTGATGCGTATTTTGAAACTATGCAAGGTCAATTTGGCTTGGACAATAATATTATGAAGTTCATAAAAACGTTCCTGATTTTGAACTACCCTCAAATAAAAGGAAAATTGATTTATTCCAGTAGAACTTACCCTTTTACGAACGTAATAATTTTTTGTCTATTTTTTTCCGCCCACCTTAAGCTCGGCGTTGGGCCTGATTGAATTTATAGGAACTTTGAAACTTTACCCGCGTCTTTTGGGTTGCCCTATTTTATGTAGCAACAAATATTCGCATTGTTTTTTTGTAAAAATGTAGGACAGCAGAAAATCATTTCTAGGAAGTAATTTTATCTGCGGAGCCATAAAACGATAAAAGGGGTGCCACACACAGCTATAAAATACGTGGCTTGGCCCATTTCAGCATATTGCTCGCCAAATATTCCTATTGGGAATGTACGGCAAGCGATATGCCGAAATACGCCAATCCACATCTTTTATGGCTGCGTTTGGCACAAACATAAAGAATAAGGCTTATTTTTTTTTACCTATGAGCTGTAAACCTGACTGTATGAAACAGCAAAACTCTCGTTATCTAGAATTTCAATTTGTCAATTGAACTCAACGTAAATTTCATCACGAACCATCGAGTCTCAAAACATAAATGTATGCTATAAAATCTATAGTATATTGTGCTTACGTCGTTTTATTTGCTTACAGATATCATTATTTCTACAAAGCTATTTATATTTTCTAGTAAGTCTCCCACCACAATGGTATTTCAAATTTAAATATAAGCAGATATATAATACAGGTTTACCATTAAATCTATTGAAAAGAAAACCAAATATCTGTATTTGGCAATATCAACAATCTGTGAATTTTATATACGTTTAGGTATATTAATTCTCCGTCGGTACCTACTGTCGACAATAGGAAGACAAAGAAAATAATAAATTTAAACAAAAGTAAACACAAGTTTGTGTCCTATCCAAACAGAAATATGCCAAATATTTCCTCAAGGAAATCTTCTGCGGGGGTGAGGGTGGGGTGGGGGTGGGGGGGGGTGGGGGAAAGTTTATCAAAAACCCAAAATGCTTACTCGCTTAAAAGTTTCAAATACACGCAGAGGAGTTAGTGAATTGACAATTTATTCAGGGAAATTTCGGTGTCTGAGGAATATTTTTAGACAGATAAAAATAATACTAGTACTAAACTTTTGAATTTGAAGATTCTCCTGAGAAATTCGAAATTCAGAGCTGAAAAAGAATACTGATACCTTAATTTATTATAGTTTTAGTATGCAAATAATATTATTGTACGTGATTTTGTAGCTGCCAAATAAATGTATTCATGAACTCCATTATTGAACTTACAGAAACTTGTACTTGTATTTTATTATTATAGTATTCCAATACTAAACACGTAATGGCATAAAAAAATATAATAGTAATCAGGGTACAACAGCACGTACCCGAAGGATTTTAACCAGCGATTTCTGAGCTTTTTTGGAGTTCAAACAGTAGACGTGATTTTGCGGTCCGATGATTTTTTTCTCTATTAAACACAAGAAAACACGTCGCCACTGATCGCACTGCTACACGTCACGACGAGATCAAGTAATAAGTTCCCTATTTCGTGTGGTACTATGATGCTGGAACGAGACGTAGTACTTATCGCGTGACCCGCTAGTCTTTACCCAGCTACTTAAAACACTCCCGGATCCCCAGATTCCTATCCACCCCTCATGCTCTTTTCCCTCCCATAACTTCCTCTTCTCTTTTCTTTTAAAATACCCACCATGCAGAATCCCATAAGATGACATAAGCCCTGTGAGAAATTATTTTTCTCAGGGCCTCCCGTGTGGAACTAATCTTAAAAAAGTTATCCTAAGCTGTACATCGAACTCATGCAGCCGACATCAACTGTTAAATAATGTTTAGCACTAGCACCGAGTAACTCTTCTTTTGTGTATCCTTCCTTTCATGAATGCATATTTACAAAGGGACGTCGTAGGTATTTCATAAAAAAATAGTAAAGATGAAATACACAAGTTAAAAATACCTCATACATTATTGTTGTTAGTTTTTGGGGTGTTATGCCGTGTTGCGCTACCTCCTTCTATAGCCGACGTTTCGGACAGCGTTGCAGTGTCCATCATCAGGGCAGATCCGGTAGATCCGACGATGTGGGCGATGCGATCTACCGGATCTGCCCATTGATCTGCACATTGCAACGCTGTCCGAAACGTCGGCTATAGAAGGAGGTAGCGCAACACGGCATAACACCCCAAAAACTAACAACAAAAATGCTTTTGGCCGTGAAAATCTAAAAACTTATCTGACCTCATACATTATTTGTACAATATAATATTTCGCTAGAAACCAATTAGGATTCCCAAGTTAATCCGACGCATGACAGCAAGATTCACAACGTGATTTCTTCATGTCACAATAATAAAAAAATCGAGTGTAGTTCACAAGCGGTAGAAGCGAAACCATCACCACACAATCTCAACCAATAGGAGCCTTGAAAAATGAGCTCATAATCAAAGCTGCCAATGCGGTAAGGTTTCATTCTATCTCATTATCTCGCAGGCTAAATATATATGTAGATGTATGTGTTTGTCTCTTTTTAGTGTCGTTTCCGTTTCATCGAGTTTCGAATCACACAGGATGGTCCGATGCTTTGTAGCGAACCGCACATTGCACAGCGCGGTGTAAACTGTGCGCCCTAAAGTTTAAGTTTAGACTTACGGAATTCAATACTTCGTTGGTGTGAAAGCACGATGAAACAATACAATAATACAAAGGTGCTAAAATATTCGAATTTTTTTAATGGTGTTCCAAACTTGCACGCCATCTATGGCGCATTTCTACGTTCACAGTACATTTGATGTAAATTTATAGGCCAGACCACTATTTTCAAAAATATAAAATTATATTTATTTATACGAAATTTTTTCGAGACCAAAAAAATAAAGTACATATTATGTTGCTTGACCAATAAGTTTCAATAATATCACCCACCCCTTCAAATAAACACAAAGTCGAGAGAAGCCAAAAAAATAAATATATATATATTAAACAGGGCCCATAAATAACGAAAGATGTTCAAAATAATCGGTACATATTTCGTCTTCCTCTTCAAGATATTAATCCATAACATACGATATAAATTTTGCGTGAAACAGTAACGAATACATGATAATGTGAGAGTGATTTATGGTCTCCCTGTATCGAGTAAAAACTTTGCTGTTTATCAAGATCACATTTTTTATTCACCCAGTATTTCGCTTATTCCTAAAAGATGATATTATTTGCTAAGATTATTAAACTATAGAGGATGTATGCCATTTACTGTATTTCAAAAAAATTTACGACATGTTCCGACATTGAGCATAGAGGATAGGTGATGTCTTTGCATGCATTGAGGTAATATCCTTGAATTCCTGTGATTGGAATTGACTTATTTGATCTCAAAAAAATATTCGTAGATTGTGTTCAATTATAAGTTTACAGATAATTAATTACAGTTACAACAATGGATATCTACGATGCTATCAAATAGTCTTAAAAACTGACGGGAATATTCGTAAATGTTCGGTTAAAAATGAATGACCACCATCTATGATTGTGCCTTACATGGTACAGTTTCTTTTATAATATACTAGCGAGTTCCCGGCATGCATTGTTATGCCACTTAATAAAGATATGGTTTCTCCCTGTGTGTCCATTCCCATCCCGCCGCGCGTTCCCATTCCGCTTTCCCTCTACCCGCTCCCCTCTCCCGCTTCCCTTGTCCCGCGAAATCCCCTCCCGAGCTCCCCTCCCCCCTCCCGCATTCCATACATTCAGTCCCGCTATATTCAGTTTTCAAACAGCTCGCGTGCCACCTATTGCAATTTTTCGTACAAATTTCATAATGCCAGAGCTCACCAGTATATATAGAAACCTTCGTGGACGTGCTCACAACAACTCACTAAAGTTTCATCATAATCGGTTGAACGGTTTAGCAATGCATAATTTCATAATGTCAGGCGAGCTATTCTATATCTTTTGTGGGAACGAGATAGTTATCACCCGATATCTATCTCGATTGAGACGGATATCGGGCGAGATCTCTTATCAGATTTGTGTGATTTTCTAATGCTATTAAATTAATAAATAACCATGCACATTTGCATGAATTCGTGTTTAAAACGACCTAAACTAAAATACGCGACAGCTCACAGCTGAAATTCTGAAATCGGCCCATAGAAAAAGCAAATAAAAGCCAAAAAAATCATACAAATCTGACAGGAGATATCGCCAGAGACCTATCTCCATAAATATACCAAACCACCCATTCCATCTCGATCTCACAAAACATAGAGAATCGCTCGGCAGGTCGTATACTTACAGAGCGGCAATTTTGAATTCTCGCTATCGCAAAACTAATTCACAACGACAAAATGAACAACACACTCTCTTGACATACTCTATCATTACCTTATACAGAACACACAAAGAAATACATTATTCCAGTACGAAAAACAATGCGAAACAGTTGGTATGATGATGTGGATGAGTATATTTATGTGTAAATTCCGGAATGATTTATGGCAGTAAGGGAGAAGGCTTCACACCAGCGAAACGAAGCGACACGACGAGGGTTCAGGGTACCTACGTCAGAATGTAGGCAATAATTTGGCGAGAATTATTTTTACACAAAAAATGCCTTTTTATGACCTCTTTGTGTCATGTTTTACGGGGGTAAGTCATTATTTATTTTGTTAGCAGAGATAATTATGAAGTACCTACTTAAATGATGACAATATCATGAAATAGGTCAATTTGGATCTGACTGTGACAATAATATGTGTTTATATTTTTTTACTTAATGGCCTTCTATATCACTAACCAGACTTTCTGGTAAACTGATTTCAAAATCTAGTTAAAATCGAAGACATGCGCTGTACATTGCAGGAAAATAAACCAGATGAAGTTCTGCTATCATAGCATACATAGATATGAAATTCTTAACAATTCCCGGCAAAATAGAGGTGTTTTTTTAAAGCTTAGATCTTAGATGGAATCTCAGATTTCTTGATAATTTTCAACCCTGAAGTGGTCGCGTGGATTACACACATGTAATCCACTCATGCAAAATTAAAGATTCAAAAACTGGTGGCGCGAATAATTTTATCTTCTATGTACTTTATGTTGGATAACTCACGGACGCGTTCAGCTCGGCGCCGGTGTCGGGCACGCATTGGTTGTGTTTCAGGAGCTCCGCAAAGTCCATGATCTACACCTGTAATTCGCGCGACTAATTACGTAACACATTTCATACACTTTTCGTGTACGAAAATGCAGAAAGTGTATGCAAAATACAAAAAAAAAATTCTGATCATTCTATAATTTTATGTTTATCCTACTCAGAAAAAAGCAATTAAATTGATATATGTTATTCACTTTTTTGTTATATCAATAAAAGTGAAAGGTGTAATTGTTTCAAAATAAGGGGTCATTTATGTTTTGGTTAATTGTGAAAAACATAGAAGTTATGTTTAATATATTTTTATCACGCAACATTATAAATTTATAAAGATAATATTCAAAATAAAGTTGCACCATTTAAAAACAACAGAAATCTTAGACAAACATGAATACTTCCTACTCCAAAATGTAAAAAAGACTAGGACAGTTAAGTCATAAATATCTCGGAGTAAAAATTTTTAATTTACTTCCTGAAAAAATCAGAAACATGAACAGTAATATCAAAAAATTTAAAACTCACCTTAAAAATTATACAGAAAATTTGAACGGAATATAAAAAAATAAAACAATTAAACCAATATAATAACACCCCCATACACACAACGTCACCTCAGTTCTTAATTGTCCAAACGACGATTAGAAAAAATTACAGGAGGAGAAGGTTTTCATTGATTATTTCAGTAAAACATTATGATAGGTGTCTTAGATAATGCTTATTCCGTAAAGTTAAAGGTCCTATTAGTTTAAATATTTCTTGTTTAAGTGATTAAGTATAATTTTGTATACTTTATTTTTAATTTTAAAGTGGCGATTGAACAAAAACTATAATGGTCGTTTGGACAATTAAGAACTGAGGCGACGACAAGCCCTGCTTTTTTATGGGGATAAATCAAATATGTACACATATTATGTAATTAATTATTATATTGAATTTATTGTAATTTATGTATCTTTCTTTGAATAAAAAAAAAAGTTGTTATTTCTAATACACAATGCTTAGATTACAAGATTAAAACATAAAAACACAATAATTCTAAATGATTTTATTTTTTTTTGTATAAAAATGGCCTTCCTATATAATCCACGTGACCACTGGCGTTAATTTCAAAAGCGCTACCACTGGCGTTACTTTTAAGAGCGCGACCACTGTAGTGTTAAGTCTCTGACGCTGTTATTTCCGTTGTAAGCTAATAAAGGATGCGTGTAATTGAAATAGATATATCAACGGACCTATAGTGGCCTATCCATGATGAGGGTCCTGGGACTTTGCTCTATGTTGAAAAGCAATTTGATATACCTAAAAAGTGCTAAACCTTACTTCTCAGTCTCTTAAAGAATTACGGCGCAGGGTGGCGGCGCATAGGGAACTATTTATTGGATAACAAACCAACACCCCTACCAAAGGCACCCCCAAGTGGTTCGCTACGTTCGGTGTCTTAGAATGGGTTCCTGGGTTCATGGGGTAAGGTTTGTCTGTGTCTTGACGGCAGATGCGTTTTCGCACCCACTTTGATACTGGTTGAGGGAGACCATTTGACCTCTTCAGCCAGACTCAGTCGACGCATTGCCTTGCACCGCAGTGGAAGGAATGGATTTACACGGACGTTACTCCTGAACACACTGACCCCCAGATTCCTACCCACCCGTCATACCCTTTTCCTTCCATATACCTTTCTTTCTCTAAAAAGACCCGACACATAGGATCCGCAAAGATGACTTAGGTTCTGAATGATTTTTTCCTTAGAGCCTCCTGTGTGGGACTATTGAAAAATAAATACATTGTATAAGCAATCACTACATGTTTCATCTGCCAATATGCTTGTCCCAGAATCTGAAAGGTTCCGAAATAAAATTTTGTAATAAAAATGCCAAAATTTTACTTTTTAGGCGTGTCCCTAAAACTGTTTGAAATATTCTTTACAATAAAAAAAAAACATGATGTTGGTTCTGGGTTGGGTTAGGTTAGTTTAAGTTGGGTTAGACATTGGTATATTTCCCGAATGTTTGGTTAGTTTACTCATGGTCCTAGCAAGTTCTGGGTTCGAGTACCAAATATGATCGGATCTTTTTCTGGTTTTTCTGTTTCAGATTTTCGATTGAATTTCGCTAATATTGTCTTCATTAATTAAATTTTACAATTTGAGGTTCTAATCATTAGGTTAAAAATAAAAATTAAATTTATAGAATATTTGCATCGGGATCATTTGCCTTTCAAAACATTTATTATAATGTCAGTTTTCATTATTCCATAAGAAGATTTTTTGATGACAAAAAGAAATTTATTTAAATTTAGTAAACTTGAAAAATAACGAATCTGTGAAATATTAATTACCATTACCATATATTATACCAATATTAATGAAAATTACCATTTTTTCGTTAATATTGAATTACAAGCGTTCATTTGTGCATTATTGTTATTGTTATATTGTTATACGCCCATGGGGGCTTTTACATAGATTATAAATAAGTTTTACAAAAGTTATCGAGTTAGAATTTATACCAAAAGTTATAAAAGTTAAAAATTAAAAAATAGTATATACAATTAGTTTTTGAAGAATATGGCGTTAAGAAATATTTAAAAAAAATATAATATTTGAGTTATCGAGTTAGAATTTATACCAAAAGTTATAAAAGTGAAACATTAAAAAATAGTATATACAAGTAGTTTTTGAAGAATATGGCGTAAAGAAATATTTAAAAAAATACAATATTTGATTTATCGAGTTAGAATTTATACCAAAAGTTATAAAAGTGAAAAATTTAAAAAAATATATAAGTAGTTTTTGAAGAACATGGTGTAAAGAAATATTTTAAACAATATAATATTTGAGTTAACGAGTTAGAATTTATACCAAAAGTTATAAAAGTGAAAAATTAAAAGAAATATATAAGTAGTTTTTGAAGAACATGGCGTAAAGAAATATTTTAAACAATATAATGTTTGATAATAACATAATATACAACATTACAATAACACATCAAATCGTTAAATATACATATTAAACCCGTTAAAATAATTTGTAGGATTCCACAAAGTGTTGGTTTAATTTGCATTTAAGATTATAAAGGGAATCAGCAAATATATCTATAATACCACCAAACTTGTTGCCCAAATTATGCATCCTATTGGTAAGCGTGTGTGATTGATAGTTGGTTGTGTAAGTGCCGCAAAAGAATGTTGTACTTTGCCTAGTATTCCTTGTCGGCACATAGAGTTTAATAGCAGCAACGATGGCAGGGCTGTCAATAAGGTTGTTCATGACTCTGTATAATAAAATTAGATCTGAAATGGTTCTTCTGTCAGACAGTGTAATTAAATTAAGTCGATACATCAAATTTACATAATTTATGTTTTCTATTGGAATTTTGAGTTTGAAATTTAAGTACCTAAGAAATTTGTGTTGAACCCGTTCTAATTTGTTAGAGTGTACTTTATTATCACCACAGGAGAGGCCTCGAGGAACATAATTTCCCTCGGGGAATATGTCTTCTATGGGGATGATATTTGAAGGGAGAGTTCTGATTGTAGGTAGGTACCCACCTTATTGCTGGTCTAAATTCACACGATCAGTTCCAATTTCAAGGGGAACGATTTCACGAAGGAATATTTCACTTCACTCACCGAAAACCGAAATCAGTATTTTTGATGACTTTTCTGTTGGAAAAATGTTGACATATTGAATATTTATAACAAAAGACTTAACGTCAAAACACGTTACATTGATGTAGGTACGTCATCGAAATCGGTTTAACTTTTACTCAGAAAATACATTAAATTTTCGCTTTTTATAATATCTATCTACTGAATTGAAACATTTAAATGGTGATTACTGTTGTGACTAAAGGTGGGATCCCACCCGATCTATCTATGATCTATTTAATATAATCTATGAAATAAATCAGTGAGAACTAGCTTTTCAATGGAATATAAACCGAAAGTTGAAATGACTTTAAATTTCGTTTCATAAATTGGCAACAGATTAACATAGAACAGATCAGGTGGGAACTTGGCATAAGGTTACCAGTGCAGTGTCAATATTCAGTGACGGTTTTTCAGAGGAGTCAGTGGGAACTGTGAACAGTCCCGCCAGATATTCCCGAAATCTGTTAAAAGAAACAAAAACGGTCAATGGCATTGACGCTTAATCACCAGAACTTTAAATCTAGAACGTGGGGGTGGTGGTGTAGGTAAGATATTTTCCTGCGAAGATAGTATCCCCGTCTCTCTAGGTCTCTCATGGTTCTTTGTCCTGTCCTCCAAACATCTGTTCACGCTAGGACGATGGTTCCGGAGATAGAACAGTACAATATTGTCTTGTACCTAAGAATTAGGCAAAATAATACTCAAATCGTTTGTTTAGTTTAAAAAATTTCAGTAGTTGACGGGAATCGCGCGCTCTCAATTGTTCGATGATAATTTTGCAAGATATTGCGTCCGTTTTGTATTAAGACAATGGATTAGATACATGAACAATTTTGTTTGAAAAATTGTGTATTATATAGATAGGTATTCCGGGTAGTTTTTCAGTATCTATACGTAAAAAATGTCGGTCCCCACCTTCTAAGAAGTGCTTGAGCCGCCACTGTCAAGTACATATATCAACAAATATCAGTCTCACTGTAGTGTTGTAGTAGTCAGTTTGGTAAATATATCAGTGTCTTCATTTCGTGTTGGTCCCTGGAGAAGGTAACTATCCTCATTAGTTCCATCTGGCCGACAGGACCAGTTGTAGTTTGCGAATCGTGAGCTTGTTGTTTAATGAACTTTAAATTTGCAAGCTAATTTGCGCGCAAGTTGTTTAACGGTGAGAGATTTGTGAATACGATGTTAGCCAAAGGAAACCTTAATACATTTGAATGTCAGGAGTAATTTATGTGCTGTAGTGGGGTGATGCACACTTTCGTAACTGTTTAATCGTCTCTTTATGCCCGTTCGGTGAAATGGCGAGCTTGTTAGTTATAACAAACATAAAAATGCGGTTTGTTCCATTCTGTGCACAATATATTTTTGAAAATGGTTAATATTCATAAAAATTGGATAAAAACTAACTAATGTGAAGAAATTAATCTTAATTTTGCAAAAAAAAACTTGGTTTAAGGCTGTGAGATTGAAAAATATAAACTTTTTCTGCATTAAGATCACGTCACTCCCCTGCAACAACAAGCTCCAATTTGGGAGGCGGGTATGGGTATCGCCGCCCATTAATTGGATGACGACCACCTCTGCCATAGGTCACCCTAGTGGTTGGCTACTTTTGGTGAATTAGAACCAACTGCGTGGCAGGCCGGATAAGGAGGGATTAGTTTAGTGAGACCTTTGGATCTCTGCAGGAGGACTTTCTCGACCCACCGCCTTGCATTAAAATACGGGGGATGGATTCGCACGTCCGTTACACTGGATGGACACACTGACCTCCAGATTCCTACTCACCCACATACATTTTTCCTTTCATGAACTTCATCTATTTGCTTTCCTAAAACGACCCTCCACACATTATCCTCAAAGATGACCTGAGGGAAATTATTTTCCTCAAGGCCTCCTGTGTGGAGCCAATATCAAAAAGCTAAAATATTAAGTAAAACGTTTGGGGTAACGAATTTTGAAGTATTTTTGATGTACCAACCCTTTAATTGTTCGAAATCTGATGAACTATACATAGTTATTTAGGTAGTACATAGTTATTTAGAATTTTGACGATATCATTCATTCTTTCAAATTTTATGTTAAAAACTTGATGCAGGCTTGTAAAATTTACGCGTAAACTTATAAATTGTGTATAGTTGTTGCAAAACTTCCATTCTCCCAGTTTGTCTGCTATGTAGTTATTAATGTACGTCATTTTAAAATATTTCAAACCGTTATAATATCAAGTAACAAACGTCACCCTGACGTACTGAGTGAATCGCTAACCTGTTTGTTGGGCGGAGTTTTCTACCCTTAGCGATATCATGCGCACGGGGAGCCATTACCAACTTTTAAGCAAAAGCAAGTTCCAACTTATTTTTGAATATCTTAGTACTTACATCTCTTACAACCTAATAAGCTTAGAGATATATCCACACTACTTTCATTATGAAACATAACATATTTGGCATTTTTACAACACTAAAAAAAACACGTAATTATGTGTGTAATTAAGTAATGAGATTGTGACCTTAGCTACCTGCAGGATGTAGGTACGTGCTTTGCAGCGTAGCCTTTGCAGTCGGTTATTTGTGGAGTTGTTTACCTGTATCGCTGAGATAGATAGTGCAACAAGTTAGAATATACATATTTTATGGTTGCGAAACTAGGAGATTCCCTAATAGATGACTGCAGTTAAAATAACAATGTATAAATTACATTATTATGTTCATTAGGTTTCGCAAATATTTCAAAGTAACACGACAATGGTTTTTAAATTGAGTAGGTACCAAACTAAAGATATATATCTGGAAGTATAATTTATGAGATAAAGCATTTCTTCTATTGAGTAATTTTGAGCTATTACACGATAAATAAGGTCTATGAAATTAGTTTATCTTGCTCTGGTATGTTCGATAAAAATGCTCCCACGATATTCTCATAGCGAATACTAGCCTAAAAAGTTTCGCAAATATTTCCACGGTAGTCATAAATGATAAACATAATACTCTAGGAGCATTTTCGCTCCAACAATGAACAGGCCATATTCAAATAATAAGTCGCTTTGTGTTTAGAGTTGGGTTCTAGCAAAAATAAACTAGACAAAAACAACACTCTAACAATGAATAGCTCACATTCAAATATATCGCTTTGTGCTTGGAGTTGGGTCGCAGCATTTACTTAAAAATTAATTTTACTCTGTAAAGTACATTAAGTAGGTAATTTTCATTCCTTTGTCAACCAATCCATACATTAGTAATTACTATGAAACATCAGCTGTGTATATCTCGTTTTACCCTTACTTCATGTGAGGTAAATTAGCTAATTAACATTAGAGTAATTGGCGGATTGAGTAACGAGCCTTATGTCAAAAGTTTGTACGGCAGGAAGGTCTAATATCAGTAGAATGTTATTTTGTAAGGCTTCTGTGAAGCAACCTGCCCCCGATTGGATTTGGAAAATGTTAAGACACGTTCACACTATAATCCCCTCCCTGAATAACGCCAACGTCTTGTGAGTTAGTAGGTTTCCATTAAGGTGACTTAACTTATTAAAGAAATACTTTATAAATTAAAGTGCTGGTTCATCATCCGAAATAAAACACTTTAAAGGCTTACCTGACAACATTATTTGTCGCATACTAATTATTTTTCTTATTGGATTTTCGTTTTCAGAAAGGTTCATGTAATTGTGGATAAAATAAGCTTAAGTAGGTAGGCACCTACGCAAAAGTATTTTTATCTTGTATTGATGTTAAACTGGAGAGTGATTAACGATTGAGAATATTGTTTGTTAAAAATGTTATTTACCTACCACTACTCAAAAGTACTTATTTTAAAAACTTTTCTTTTACAATAGCTCCATACTAGAAGCCCTGAAGAAAACTATTTCCCTCGGGCCTGTGTCCTATTGGGGATGCTGTGTGAAGAGTATTTTTGGGGAAAGGATGTTCTGCAAAGGAAAAAAGAATGAGGGTAGGTAGAAATCTGGGGGGTCAGTGTGTCCAGGAGTGACGGACGTATGAATACACGCCCCTCACTGCGGTGTCCGGTTGGAAAGTGAAAAGGTCTATCTTAACCGGTCTCACCCGATCCGGCCCTCCACGCAGAGGTGGGTAAACGCATTTGATGACAAGACGATATCATTTTCAGCTCGCAACCCCGAGGATAATAATTAAATTAAACATAATAAAGTATTGTAGTTCTCAAAAAATACGAATTCGAGAATGACTTTTTTCTGTAAAATGATTAACTACTTACTTTTATTTATTTTGTAATTTTACTACCCACTTAAGCTTTAAATAACGTAAGCAAGTACGAGCAAAAAAGGTTTTCCTGTTAAAAGAGAGATGTTCTTTTCCAGTAAGATAAATCAAGATACCTTTCACTTGGAAAAACAGTTCATCTTGGAAACAATATTTTCTTTTAGTTAATCACCCATAGATAATTCATACACCCCGGGGAATGTAGGATAGCAGTTGGCAACATGCGGGTGGTCGGAATACCCCACAGAGGAGTTCCGTGATTTTATCTTTTGGTTTTTGTGCCTACTTTGTAGAAGTACATAATATTTTAAGGCAATCTATTTACTTGATCGATTTAATTTCTACTGGTTCGCTTTTAGCATTGCCTGTTTCGTGACAGCCGTTTAGGCCTTCAATTCATTATCCACCTGTAGCTTGACCATTTAATGAACTAAGTGACCATACCACTGTTCCCCCGCAGGATTAGGTAGACAGGATCGACCGCCATAAAACTCTATCTTGACAGACATCGTTTCGTAAATCCGGACTCTTGGCATGGCCGATCCAAGTATTTGATTTACTTGGCGAGTCATGTCTTCCTTGAGCGACTCCATTTTTTTCTACGATTCACTTTCACATCAAAACCAGCTGCATTCCGGGAGAAATACTGAATTGTAGCTGAGCAGTGACTTTTTCATCAATAGACTCGATGATAAAAAACAAAATGTATAATATTGTTAAAAAATCTATTGATGAATAAACGTTTTTATTTAATTAATAACAGATCACTTTGTATAAACCACTTTTAATAAACAATATCGACATGTTTCAATAACAATGTTATCTTCATCCTGATGCCACAAAGTTATTTTGCAAAGTTTGGAAAACGTTTTTATTATTATTATGTTATTTTCTTTGCAAGACGACGATATTTTCTTCATGGTTTTTGGGAACCTCCTTTCTCTTCCACGTTCGTTTTTTTGAGACACAATCGCAGAGCCGGCTAAAAGGAGTGGACCTCGAGCTTCGTCTACGGTCGGCATAGACATATGAATATTAATAGACCAGAACAGAAAGGTGAGGGGTAGAAACCAACTACAGCGGGACGAAGGGCAAGAAGATGGCTTTGGTGATATGTGATTCGTCAAAACCCAATCTGACAGTATATAGGCATCTCGCACTATAATATCACCATTTAGTTCTTAAAAGTAAACTCTGATTTTGAATGAATAGACCTTTTTACATGGGAGCGCGAATTGCTCGCCGCGTAATGAAAATTTTTGCGAAGTCCAAACAGGCAAAGAAAGGTCGCCTATAAGGTCGAGTTCAATATATTGCTGCGGTATTCAGTTAAGACACTTTTACAAATGTTTGATAATTTACTTGCCCCAGTAAAAAGCGACGGGCGCACGCCATGTATCTCGAGTGATAGTGGTTTTTGAAAAACGATCATATTATGTGATCTGAATTAGCTTAAAAAAGTGTAAAATAATACTTGCCTATGGAATGTAATACAACAATTGGGTTTATTCTCTTTTTCACTTCTATTTTACACGTTTTCAAAACACAAGCCACTGTTTTTACCGTGTTATTTCTTAAAATGTACCGATGAGTGCTCGACGCTGGCTCGCAGAAGAATGATGACGTCACATTTTTAAGATTAAGGCGAACCCATACTCGATTCCAGCCGGTTCCAATGGAATGGTTCCAATGGGAGGGGGAAATAATATGCTTTTATCACTTAGGGCAGGTCTACTTATATTCATATGTCTATGGCGGTCGGGCTAATCGCCATGCTCATTCACATTGGGGCTGCCCGGTGGTTTGTGGAATCCCTTTTCTGATTATAATTTTATTTTTATCCACTCTGCAAGCCCCTATCATAGTCATGGATATGTACATACAGTAGCCAAATAAAAAAATTTATACATAAATGTAGGATGTTGACTGACCGGTACTGACGTACATTTTTTTTTAATTCATTGAAAATGATCGATATTATTGTTAAAATCTTTTGAAATATATAAAAATGTAAAATTTTTAATTTGGGAAAATGGAAGTATAGAAAAAATCTTAGCACGCCAATGTATTTTAGTGATGTGTGCTTTACCGGGGTAGTTTTTATAAGGAAAAGTGTATCTTCTCTAAGCTTCCGCGTCGTTACCCGTAACACAAGGATTATCTAATGTCTTATCGCGTGTATATTTACACTTCATTACTTTTCTCTACCTAAAACACTGATGGTTACTTTTATTATCAGTGCCTTTGATAAGTCCACCGCGAACCATCGGAAGGAAACCATGGTATTTAAAAGGAGTTCTTAAAAACTTTCATGTATTTTAAAATAAAAAATAAACAATCAATTAAAATATAGGCATAAAAGCAAAGAGGTCCTACAAATGCCTAAAACAAATACAACATTTAGGCAAAGAAACATCAAATACATCGCCACTAAAATATACAACAACCTTTCTAAGCTCCCAAAAACAAATAACGAAAATAACTTTTCCGACAATTAAAAAATTTGAACAAATTAAAAATCTTGACTGTGAAATGGTCATTCAATAATTAGTGAACTCACCCAAATCAAAATTAAAAGTTCTCCAATTCCATTATTGTAACTGATACCAACTTGATTTAATTCTGTAAAATATTTTGCATAAACTTTAAAAAAATCATAACTATCGAAATTCAGCTTATCGAAAAATGCACTTAAAGATTAATAAAACAAAATATTCGTAAACTAGCCCGTCTCGACTTCTCAAACTTTTAAACTATCTGAAACAAAGAATTCGTTATTACGAATATGCAGTCTTGAAAATAACTGATGTCTTAGCGTCCAAAACGTCTGCTACTTACGAAGCTACTTCGGGCAATTACGGAGCGTCCGACATTGCGGAAATATTCACCATAGATAACGCGTCGGGTATTTACGAACCCGCCTCCCGATCCAGCTTAACAAGCAGCTAGTGGGCAGACGGATCCGCCACCAAGACCCGGACCAATCTTAAGGAACTTTATGAACCCGGGCACCTGTACCAAAGCACCAAACGTGGCGAACCACATTGGGTGACCTATGGCGAGGATGTATGGCTACTGGGGCGGTGGTATCCATAACCACTTCCCTAATTAAAAATGACTACTTGCACATTATCTAAAATTTGCACGAAGTCTATGATTTTTTCTTCTTCTTAATAATGCCAGCAGCTTTATTGGTGATTAATAAACCGGAGCAAATTACCTATCGAAGTGAGAATTTATCCAAGTATCGTTAATTAATTAGTTAAAATGATTAATACTTGGCAGCCTCGTAGCAAGCGGGTCCCATAAGCAATTTGTTCTCCATTAGCTTCCTTTGAAAGTGATCTCAGCCAATCAGAAAATCGATAAGGTCGATCGATCGGCTTATTAATAATAATTTACTTCCATCCCTTCAACACTTTGGACTTGATTCTTCTTTGAGGAAAATTTAAGTGACTGGCACTGAACACACGATCCCTAGAAGGGGGCTCTTTATCTCCACTTTATCTTAAACTCTTAACGAGCATTCCGCGCAATGGAAAATAAAAAAAATATATCACCGGAGTGATTCGACTGACGACTAAGACCTTCCAACTACTAGACCTCCGATGAGCTAATGAAATTGAAATTTTACACGAGGAAGAATATCGGAATTTGATAATTTTTGATCCATTTCATCAGAAGCGAGAATTTTCTTACTTCAGGCTCACGGACACGCCCACAACATATCGACTTGATGTATTTCTTCATTTGTGACGGCAGTGGTGTTAACACAGTTAAGACGTTGTTTCAGAGGTGTTTTTCATACAAATTAAAAGTAAATATGGAGGTGAATTTTTCTTCCAAAGTACCTCCCATTATAAGTTATAAACGAATCTGATTTCAGGAAGGCAATTCTTCACTTTTATTTTTATTCTTTAGAAGCAGGCATAAATTTGAATAATTTATCTCTACAACCTTGTTGAATCTTTAATTATAGACTAAGAATCGAATCTTATAGGACCTGTTAAGTACTGCATAATGACACATCATCAAATTGTTTGATGGAGAAAAGCTTTGTTTAAAAATTTCGAAAGAAGAAATATCATTAAATAATAAATAAAACACCAAATTCCAAGAGATTTATTGCTTTCTGTTCTTATTGAAGATTTTGAAAAAAATAATATTATGACGCCTTCAAGGTACCTACACTATTGACGTGTACTGAAAACTGGCTATTACAGAAAAAAAAACCGTTGCCAGAATTCACCGTTTGAAAATTTTTGCTGCTTCAAACATTCAGATTTGTGCTCAGTAGTGATACTTTGAAAGTTTTTTAAAATAATCTCCCGTTGAACAAAAAGTAAAGGCAAACATAAGTTCGTAAGTTTAGTAGACAAAAACGTTGCAATTTTCTTGTAATCGCGGTTTTCGCACAAAGTTTTCCGCTGCCGGAGGGCTGAGAGAGTTCCTGACCCCCCGCGATCAGTCGCAATCCACGAACCCAAAGAAATATAACATCCTAGATGGTCTTTCACTAGTCGCTAGTGGGGTAATGATAATATTTAATGTTTAATATAATATAGTTAAGATTCTCTGTTTGATGTTTTCAATTTATTTCATAGATTTTGATGTGTAATATACACATTGTTGAAAATTATGGAAGTCGATGGTATGGAGCAAAATTACTCAATATTATGGCGTTTCTTAATGAGAGTTTTAGATTTATTTTTTGCTCATGGCGTAAACGACATCTCGGGCTGAAAATATTATATGCTTTTACCTGGAAATTCTAATGATGTCAGAGCCCAGCTTTAAGAAGGTTTGTTTGATTTGTTATTTATCACTAAATTTTACAGTTGTTAATACAATTTTAACAACTCACGCTAATCCTCTTTTCTGTTCGAAGGTAAATTGCCATATGCGTATTAATAACTTATACAACACTACAAACTAAAAGTTAAAATCACTTTTTTTTATAAATTAACCCAGTTTAACTGGTTCTTGTATATTTTTAAAACCATCCCAACGGTTGCACGAAATATGAGAATGAAAATTCATAACACGATCTAGAATTCAGGAAAATTCTTGAAAAAGACTACGGGTTACGCCACTTTTCCATTGTGTAAGCTCACTCTACGACTTTATTCATCATAACACGAGACTGCTATAATAGACGGCTGGCTGGCTCAGGTACTAACTAAAGCCACCGCGTCGAAAGGTTCGGCTGTCCTACAGTCATTTCTTTCAAGTCATGTTTATTTTTCGATCCCTTCCCATATTTTTTAAAATCTACTTTCAAATCAGTCATCTGTAGCGGCCTATAGTGAGGAATAATTGCACTCGAACCCACTGAAAACCAAAAATCCAACCAAAATAAGTCTACTTCTGTTTTGTAAGTTAAAGTTCTAACTGTTCTGGCCAATCTAGTGAAGTCCAAATCAATGAAAACCCCTAGTTTCTTCCGCCTCTTGCATTTTATTCACAAGTGGTCCTTTGTGGCCGAAAGTTGAGATGGAAATTTACATCTCTCAGTTGCGCGGGGAAGTGTTATGAGCCGAGGCGCTTTAATGGCGGCCCTGCAGCAGCAAACAGAATTATCCCCTGGCTATTGCGGGTGCACTCTATACCTAGATAATACATATTGTGTGCAAGTTTTAAGACCCGCTGTAACGGAATGAGGTTAAGCATTCTCTGAATTAAATTAGTTAAATTATTCATGAGCTAAGTAAATGCACTGGAAATTAAACAATTTTTCTATTCGCGTGGCGCACTTGGAAGGAAGCTGGTGTATTTTAAAAAATGTTCATCAACAAGCTTTTATGGAGTAGTAAGCATTGAAAATTAACGAAATGGCGTTGCAGCCTTTTCTTTGAGAGAGAGCAGTTTGCAAATGTGTGCAGAAAGTTTTAGCATTCATAAATAACTTAATATAAATAACAACAATATTGCAGTGACTCTGCGAATTGTGGACATCATTCGATACATTCTGTGTTAATATTATCACTGTCTTTTTGGTATAAGATTACAATACTAAAATTACTATTATTATTGCCAGTATACGTTTGAAACTTTACAAAAAGTACCGTGGAAGTTGCAATATTTAATGAGCCTTACATGTTTCAGGAAGTTTATTTTTAAAGTTTACCAAGAAAAGTTTTCTATTGACTTCAACAGTAAATCAAACCTCAACATCAACAGCTGCCTATTTTTTTTTCATTAGGTCCACACAAGAGGACCTGAGAAAAATAATTCCCCTCAGGACCTATGTCATCTTTGGGGATGCTATGTGGAGGGTCCACTTAGTAAAGGAAAGAAATAAAGTTCTGAGAAGGAAAATCGTATGAGGGGTGGATAGGAAATCTGGGGGTCAATCTGTCCAGAAATGACGGACGTAGGAATCCATCTCACCCACTGCGGTGCAAGGCGATGGGTTAAGATAATCCTGCTGGAGAGGGTCTAAGTTAGGTCTCCCGCAACCCGATTCTCAAAATCCGGCCCGCCTCGCAGAAGGTGGGTAAACGCATTCTAGGAACCCCTGCTAAGTCACCAAAGGTACCAAAACGCGAATCACTTGGGACGACCTATGGTTATGGTTAGTTATTCAATAAATGGTTCACATTGTGTAGACTTATCACTTTTTTTTAATATCAAATTATAAAAATTCTTCTTCCAATTAATTATTGCGTTCATTATCTTCACGAGTAGAGTCGATAATTTAATTAAATATTTATATTTATTTGAGAAATCAATAGTCTACAATACGGTTGGTTTATGCTTTTGCTTCTTACCTTACTAAGAAACCACTTAAAGAATACCTCGTTAGACAAAAATATTGTAAAAAAAACTATGTATTTAACGAAGTAACAAGTACAACATTTATTTAATTATATTTCGACTACCATAATGCGGCTATTTGCCTAGTGTAGTAGTCAAAAAAAATATTTTACGATTAAATAAAAAAAAAAGACAAGAGATCTCATTCGTTTACGAAAGATTTTAGATCCGACTTATGATAAAAGATGTTTCTCGGTTCGGTTCTATCCATAGAGTTCAAGGAAATATAATTGAATATCCATACCTACCCCTAGGAAGATTCATTGAAGCGCACTTGAGCTCAGTGTAGCATTCAGAACAATTTCGTAGTATCGTCAGGAACGGCCGCTTGTGGCCAAGTAGATATTCATTGTAAACTAGCAGTTAAAAACCTGGTCCGCAGACATTTGGTTCGGCTTCGCCCAGTTAAAATTTTGGTTACGATTTTATAAATTCGATAGGAACTGGTTCCAAAATAGCATGTTTCTCGGATCCTCTGTTATCCAGTGATAGCTAGTTACCGGGACAAAGTAACCTTCAAATACAGGAAACGACGTCAAGTACCTATTACCGTCAATATTTTCATATCGAGAGAGGTACTCAAATTAACAAAATCGTGGTACTTATACCAAGGGGGGGGGGGGGGGGGGGGCACGTTCTCATGTGACCTGCTAAAGGAAGTAGCGCCATCCTTTGACGAATTCTTGAAATCGAAACCAAATTACAACGGTAGCTTCGTTTGAAATTTCACGTAAACAGATGTTTATATGGCACGGCGCGTACGGCGCGGCGTCAGACATGCACTAGGAACCGGGTCCTTAAATTTCAACCACGCAGACGCAAGGCTATTAATAATGTTAACTGTTAGATAAACTTAGTATCATTAATGAACAGAGTTCTTTTTATACCTTTTCGAACACACATGGTGAGAGCAACATTGATCTAACTCTCTGCTCTGGATCTGTTGCGACAAGGATTTCAAAGTGGACAGTCCATGAGTGCGCAATAAATTCGGATCATAGATTGATTACTTTTACGGTTGGTGTTAGGAAAACAGAAGCTCCAAGATCCTCCTGGAACTTCAACACCACTAGGGCGAATTGGGATAACTTTGGGGAAGCGCTACGAGATACGTTAAGGGATTTTCAACACGTAGCAGCTACTGATCCGGACAATTTGGGAAATTTTTTCAATAGGGCGGTTGTATCTGCCGCCAACTCGTCTTTAGGAAGATTAAACCCGAAGACGAGTATTAAAACGCCGTGGTGGTCACCTGAGCTGACTTCGCTGAAGGGGGCCTTCAAGAGGGCCTGCAGGGCGCTGGGGCTGTCCAGGAGTGGCAACTGTACGGAGGAGGAGACGGTTGCTCTTCAGGCGAGCCTCAGGTCTGCCAGGTCGGCCTTCAAACGGGCCTTCCTTCGAGCGAAACGAGCTGCTTGGCATAACTGGGTTAAAGACGTGGGTAACGCCAACCCGTGGGAAATCCACAGCGCGATTGGAAAATCCGGGAAAGGTTCTGATCGGTATTTGTCAACAGTAATTGGGTTCACAGATGGGAGGAACGCTGAGACTGTGGACGTGGCCTCCACTCTCAAGACACTATTGGGCGAGTTAGTTCCTTTAGAGTCAGTAGTTGGGGAAAGTGACCACCATAAACAGATTAGAAATCTAGCACGGCTACCACCTAGAGACATCGCCCAAGAGGCTAACTTCACTAGAGTCACTAAAGCTGAAATTGATGTGATAATTAAGGGTTTGGGTCCTAAGAAGGCACCAGGGCATGATAGGTTCAATGGCGTGATTGCGAAGCAAGTCTGGGTCCACGCCAAGGAAGAGCTCTTCCAGGTGATGGACACGTGCCTGAGGAGAGGAGTTTTCCCCTCCGAGTGGAAGCGCGGCGTGCTCCGGATCATACCAAAGGGGAACGGAAAACCACTGACCGACATCAAGGCGTACCGGCCAATTACCCTCCTCCCGGTACTCGGCAAAATTCTGGAGAAACTGATACGAGAGCGACTTCGGCAAACCCTGTCTCCGGCAAGTGACCTGCAGTTCGGCTTCGTCCCCGGTAGATCCACGGTGCACGCCCTGTCGTATGTGCTTGACTGGGTGAAGGCTTGTCCAAAGAGGTATGTAGTTGCAATCTTCCTCGATATCACTGGTGCCTTCGATCACGCGTGGTGGGACATGATACGGACAAAGGTGAAAAACAGGCAGTGTTCCAAACTTTTGTTCCAAGCAATCGACGATTACCTTTCCAATCGTACTATCACGATTTGCTTCGGAGACTTTTTGATCCAGAGGGAAGCTGACATGGGATGCCCGCAGGGCTCCATTCTTGGACCTGACCTGTGGAACATCAACTTTGACGACTCCTCCAGGTTACCCTTGCCTGAAGGATGTATCGCTGTCGACTACGCTGATGACAAAACGTATCTGGTCGCTGGGGACAGCAGAAAGGAAGTTGAGAGCAAAGGCAGTGAAGGTTTGAACATGTTCCTCGATTGGGGGAAAAGAAACAAGATGACCTTCGCTCCCCACAAGACCCAGGGCCTCCTGATGAAAGGCTTTCTCAGCAGAAAAAGAAATCTTGTCATCAAAATGGGGGATTCTACTGTCCGATTTTGCGAAACTGTTAAATATTTAGGCGTTACACTAGATCGATCGTCCTCTTTTCTGGCTCACGTTAAAAAAGTATCCAGCAAGGCCCAGGCTCTCTTCTTGAAGCTGAGGAGACTCTCCACAGCTGAGTGGGGATTGCGAAATCCGGCTTTGCGAACGCTATATAGGTGTGTGTACGTGGCCCAAGTCTCGTATGCCGCCTCTGTGTGGGAGCACCGCCTGGACAACTCGCTGATTCTCTTAGCTCTCAGGCGTGGCCAACGAACCCCCTTGCTGGCACTCTCTGGCGCGTATAGAACCGTTGCTTCGGACGCTTTACCCGTTTTGGCTGGCATATTGCCAATCGATCTGGAAATTAGGGAAGTGCTTACTAAGCAGAAATTAACTAGAGGAACCCCGGCCACTCACCTAGGTGTTGTTCTGACACCGGGCGGGCCGGGGACTCTCCCTGGACTGCTCCGTCAAATGAGGGATCTGTCGCTCCAAGAGTGGCAGGTCCGTTGGGATAGGTCGAATATGGGAAGATGGACCTTCTCCTTCTTCCCATCAGTTAAAATCAGAATGGAAGGGGCATATCTACAACTGGGCCACCACATCACCCAGCTTCTGTCCGGGCATGGGGAATTCAGGGGGAGACTTTACACCCTCGTCCTGTCTCCCCATCCCAACTGCGCATGCGGATCGACGAACCAGTCAGCCGAGCACATTCTGTGGCACTGTGAGATCTTGACGGATGCGAGAGAGGAAATGCTCGATGGTTTGGACGTACCTATCAGACCAGTATGGAATACTGATCTGGTTTCGAATAAGACGAACTTCGAGTGTCTGAAGAAATTTGCAAGGATCTGGGTTGAGAGATGGCCTGAACTTAGAGTCGCTGACTAGTTGACTTTGACACCAGGTGTACTTGTTCCTGTTTTACCACGGACTATCCCATATGACTCTATCATCTTAATTTGCCAAGGATGTACAGTTTTTTTTGTTTGTTTTTTATTTTACACTTTTATGTTTGTTGTTTATACCCTCGACTTTTATAATTGAATACTGTACAGTATGTATATTTTTTATTTTTTTTTACAGTTTGCTTTTTTTACACATTTTTTTAAACATTTTATTTATACTTTAGGCTCTTTGGTTCCTGATACATATAGCGTAATTAAACGCACATGCCTATTTCATATTATTTTGGTTTTCTTGGTTGCCTTACTGTTTTTTATTATTTTTATTTTTTTTCATTTCATTTAGTTTTGTTTAGCATGAGAGAACTGAGCTCCGTTGCCCGTTTTGTATCGTCCTTATCCCCATTTAAGGGGTCGGACCTTAGAACGTGTCCCCGTGTACGTGCCATCGCCGATCTCTTGGAACTGGTGGGGCTGCACCCGGCCACCGCGCTACCCCCCCGTGACATGAAGAGGTTGGGGAGAGGGCTAAACGTCATCCGAAAGCTGTCCGTCCCGCCTCCAGCGACCCGACGCTTCTCTCCCTAGGGTCTTCTTTTTGATTTCCACACACTCCTCGTCTAGGCACCACCGGGTAGCTGGCTTACGGACGACGCTGCCGGTTATCGGGAGGCCTGACAACCAGCCTTCTTCACTGTCTCTGGGACTGCCGGTGGCTGGATTTTGGTAACACCAGTTCTACATTGTATATATGTTTATTTTTTCTTCCTTTTTTTATGTACAGTGCACGGTGCTGCCTGCTGGATCATTGTGTGGTCCTTCGCCGCCATGAGCTTCCCACTCATGACGGTTGTCGTTCATTTTGTTTTTTCCTTAAATTTTCTCTATTACCTAGTTTTGTTACTAACACCTTGTTTGACTGTCCATGGGGCTCACTGCTTTAGCAGTGATTACCTTCATGGGCTTTAGAATTGTAGAATTGACCA
The DNA here is from genome assembly GCA_917563855.2 of Limnephilus lunatus. Lineage (NCBI taxonomy): Eukaryota > Metazoa > Arthropoda > Insecta > Trichoptera > Limnephilidae > Limnephilus > Limnephilus lunatus. Next base: position 55,871,110 of record OU830601.1, read on the forward strand.
TCACAGTACATTCCTGTAGGCGCGCCTGCATACCGCCCTCTAACAACGTATGCGGGGACATTGAAGTTCTAGAATCGTTACATATTTTAAATGTAGAGTCGTTCATTCAAAAAATTAGATTCTTGCGAGAACTCCGAAGGGGCGACCATAAGTCGCCTATACCGGGGTGGGAATAGGTGGTTGAAAGCTTCAATGTTAGATAAACAAGACTTGTAATCTCAACGAACGATGAGCTTCATTGAAGAACACTTTACTCAATGTTCAATTTTTATACGAAATCAAGCATATAATACATTGACCGATTTTTAAACGATTAGTTTAAAAGATTTGGCCAATTATTTTTTTTGGCTATTATTTTTTTTTAATTAAAAAAAAACTTACCTTATAAGGACCAAGGTCACTGACAGTGCAGCTCAGCACCGCCAACCTTCCCACTGCGGCCGTCACATTGGTGATAGGGCCAGTAAAGTCAGGGTTGCGGTCCTCGGCGGGGCCAGAACTCGGTCCAGGAACCGAGGACGGTATCGATGTAGAGCCCAGAAGTTTAATGACTGAAAACAAAATTATAGAATTATAATGGTGTAAAAGGTAAACACGTTACTTCGAATACATACTTAAGAGCATTTTATTAAGATAAGAGGAACGGCTGCGCAACCTATTTCATACAAAACTTAAATTTGGATTTGAGGCCAAAATACTTAACCAATTTTTTTGGAAATAAAAGTTATGGCAAGTATATAGCATGGATAAGTGCTACTCTATTAAATTTTTATTTAAAATACAAAATACAGAATTGAACTTTTCATTATTTTAGAAGTAAGTTTGATATTTTTGCGAGTTAATGGTAATATTTAAAAAAAATGCCTGATACAATATATAAATGTAACGAAATAAAAAATAAACATTGTAAAAAAGTGATTTTTATTTACATGCGATAAATTTGTGTTTCAAATTAAATCTGTCGTTTTTAATTTTGAAGCCCGACAAAACAAAATTATTTTTAAAATAATAGTCGTTTGCATCTTTTTTTATTTATTAATATTTATATTTATTTTTTAATTTTTTTTATATATTCAATAATATCGTTATAAGCAGTTTCGCCCTTGAGGTGATTTTTCACAAAAACGGCGCTATATAAATCGTCCAAATATTATTATTATTATTTATAAATAAATCTCCTTCGTAATTATTATTACGCGTGACAGCTTTTTCGTCTTCTGAAGGAGTAAAAAATAAAACTGTTGAAACAGCTGTCAAACGTAATAATAATTACATAGAACATTTTTATAAACTGTTTTCATATTATTATTATTATCGTTAATAATTTTTAAAAAATGTACTTAACACAGTATTGCATACGTCACACGCAGATTGATCCAGAGAGATTACTTGCAGCTATGCAAGATAAATAAATGAATTGACGTCATTCGTTAGTTGGAAAGGGGTGTGAAATTAGATCGGGAGGTTGTGTCCCACGCAGCGCAAAACTAATTAAAACAGTATTTGATTTTTCATGAAGCACTATGGGCGCTAGCAAATTATATTATGATGTTGATTGTTATGGAGTAAAATTTGATGGACCTTAAAAAATTGATTTCTCAGCTGTTCTAAAGAGAACGTTGATAAAAAATTACATGAATTCAATTTGTTGCACTAATTTTCACTGGTTGAAATACGTAATTTGCATTGCAGAATTCAATTATAATTTTAAAAATTTGGAAATGGTATAATATCTCCAAAGCTGAACGCCAGAAGATTAATGAAGAAAACGGTAATATATCGTTAAACATATTTTATACGTTTCAAACTCTAGAACATACTTGGTTAAATTACATCGTAGTGAATAATATAACGAAACCAATTTAAATTTAAAACCTAGTGTTTTTTAATATTCTCTCTAGAGAATATCTTAATATGGTAGGTACTGGGACCTTTGTTCTCCAGTACTTATACATGGGTGCTTATTGTATTGTAATTATAACTGAGGACCGATGCCCTTCCAGGCTGACGTCTCGTTCTGATCTTAAGAGTTCTTGAATCCTGAAGACTTCGTAAAACTACCTTCGGCACAGCTTGGAAACGAAATCACGTGACCCGAAGAGCCCATAGACTACTATGGTAAAATAAGTACTGGATCATAGACTATTATGATACATTTCAAATATGATTTGCGGATTTGACGCCAAAGATTTATCAGAATTATCGCAGGCCCTGACGATGAAAACTGTAAGGCTTTCCGAAACCTTTGCTGAACGAGGAAGAAGCGCAATATGGCGTAATTCCCCAAATAACTATCTTGACAAAAGTGAAACAAAGTTTTAAATTGATTTAATTTCAACCTGCTCGTCTAGATAACTAATTTTATTATGTCTCGTGCAAACTCCATATAAAATCTAAAAATTATGATATTTCAAAGAAGGATGATCACAAGCTTTTTGATTCAATTGATTTTTAGTTGAACTATTTCAACGTCGCACAACCCACGTCCAATCACAAATATGCATCTGTTACTTGTGTATGACCTACGAATTATTTGCCAAAACATCAACATTTAGCATGCAGAGTGAGCGGTCGGTTTACTACGGCGACACCATATACAAAGTGGCAGGAATACTAAATAAAAGTACCTGTTCGTGTACAATAATTATGTTCCATCATTTAAGTAAGTGCTGTGATGAAATAACTATAAGCTGTTGCCATTACTGAAGTTTTTTAAGTTTGGAAAAGTTAATATTTCGGGCAAAAGTCATTCCCGAATCCGTACACCTTATATTTTGAACACCGCACAAAGATTTCAACTGCTCTAAGTTTAGACCCATGGAATTGCGAGTTGGAGTAAAATTTTATGCTGAAGAATGTGTAGATAGAAAGATGATGGAAAATAAGAGATTTTCGTCATATCTGGATAATCAAATTTGGTCATCAAACACGGTGTTACGGGCAACTTATATAACTGATTTTAAAGTGTTGGGGCGCCATCCTGCCTATTTCATCAGAAACAAAATATAAACAATGAGAACTGGTTATCTCAGGTTGTGTACAAAATGTACAGGCAATTTGGTAATGAAGGTGTTACAAATTCATGATTCTATTCAAAAGAAATAACAAGGTTATATTATAAGATAAACATGTTACACATAGAACACCCTGTCCAACGATCCTGTCCAGGCGATCACACACTTGGCGATCCATGTTTCCATATTATAAGGTTGTAAGGACCTTGTGTGAGACCTGCAACTCTCCTCCAAGTATGGTACATTCACACCAGGCAGCAAAACAGCTTACCATCCAATTCAGATTTCAGGTGGGGTTGAAAGGAATTCAAAATACGACCTTTGTGTTGTGTTGGTGAGATAGTCACCTCAATCTGGGAGAAAATTGCCTTGCCGGCATTCCGATTACTCCAGATTTGGATTCTCATCTCGATCAAAAACACAACGGAGAGCTCCGGACGTTCCGTGTTTTTTGACAAAGAATGACGTTTTCTCTTCCTTCTCACTGACATCTCCATAGACAAACTGGTGATACCAGTGCGTAAAAACACAAAGACAATTTTCTGCCTGTGAATGTAGGTACCCCTACATGGTTGCGTAATTTATATGTAACAATGGTTAGTAACATTCTGAAAAGAGTTTTATATTTTTTCAAAGTATGTGTAATATTGTGTAATATGCTTTTTTGTTATTAAGGTACATTCGACATATAAAATGTGTTTTCTCAGGCCGGGTTTTTAACTAGCTATAAAGAATTTTATTAGCTTTGTCACGGAACTCGTCTTTGTTAGGAAATGCAACATAGTTTACTAAGCCATCACGAAAGCTTTAGACTAGTGATTCCCAACGGGGGGCGGTAACCTTCCTGGGGGCGTTGGTAAGATTCAGGAAGAGGGCAATGGGGAACGGTGAAAAGGGCCAAGGGGCTGAAAGGGTTGAAAAGGGGGTCATAGGAATTTTAAAAAAAGTTTACCTAATGAAATCAATTGCGTCGTAGGTACCTCATTGAAAGAACCTTGCATGTGAACATTTGGCTGTCAAAAAGGAACTCAATGTTTTTTGTAATTACTCGTGGTGTTCTACGGATGAAGACATTTGGGTGACTCTTCGCATCCCACGTGCCAATGTATTTACTAGCGTTCATCTTTGTTGTATCTACCTGTCCAAAAGCTTCAATTTCAATGCTCGAATCTCCGCCTTTTCGAATGATCTAGGTTTTTAAGCTTTTGAATCAACCTAACGACAAGTTTCTTATTATGGGAGATTTTAACCTTTCTGATATTACCTGGTCTCTTCCTGTGGATGAGGTAAACATGATTCCTTGCAACTATACTTCTACAATAAGTTCAACATTTATCGATAATATTAATTACTGTAACCTCCACCAATATAATGGTGTTCAAAATACGTTAGGAAGAATTCTTGATCTCGTTCTCTGTAATTTCTCGGTACGCGTTGCTCCCGCGAACAACCCGTTGGTTCCTGAGGATACTCACCATAAATCTATCATTATCACTGCTGAGTTTGTTGAACCCCCGGTCATAAAGGAAAACTCAATTAAAAGGCCTTCATTCCACAAAGCTAACTACGATGACATAAGAGACAGCCTGGCGCAAGTAGATTGGAACACACTTAACTTAACCGATTCCGTCAATCCTGCACTATCACATTTTTATAATATTATTAATAATTTGATCTCTGATAAGGTTCCATTGAGGCGTTCTGGTAAACATTCCTATCCCCCGTGGTATAGCTCATCATTAATAAAACTTATTCGCGAAAAGCAGAAATTTCACAGATTATATACTACTTATAAGAACCCTTCCGATTACATTACTTTTTCTAGGCTACGCACCAGACAGAAAAAAATGGCTAAGAAGTGTCATGAAGACTTTATTAATAATGCTGAAGAGAATATCGCCAAAGATCCCAAGGCATTCTGGTCATATGTTAAATCAAAAAAACTATCAGCATCTATTCCTAGCGTATTAAATCTTAACAATTTATCAGCCGAGGGTGGCCAGGCAGTCTGTGATTTATTTGCTGAATATTTTCATTCCGTCTGACCCTCTGGGGACTTCCTGCCACGACTCCGTTGTTAATCAGGTTTGTGAGATAGGATCAGTTTTTATCGATGCTGATCTTGTATCTAAATATTTAAAACGGCTCGATTCCAGCAAGGGTGCTGGGCCAGATGGTATCCCACCACTGTTCATTACGGAGTGTGCAAATCATTTGTCAATTCCGCTTTCAATACTGTATAATATATCGCTTAAGACTGGTACATTTCCAGATATATGGAAAAGAGCCTACATCACACCAATTCATAAATCGGGAACTAAGTGCGAAGCAGATAATTATAGACCCATTTCCAAGCTCTGCATTTTTTCAAAGGTGTTCGAAAACATAGTCTATGACCAGTTATTCCCTGTGGTAAAGAATTCGATCAACGAATTTCAGCATGGATTCTTTGCAGGTCGCTCTGTTGCTACAAATCTTATAACATTTTTAAATTTCTTGTCTGCCTCTATGGATAAACGTGTGCAAGTTGATACAATTTATACTGATTATAGCAAAGCCTTTGACAAGATCAACCACAGGATCCTGCTTAGAAAACTTGCTAATCATGGTATTCATGGAGATCTCCTTCGTTGGTTATCTTCATACATAACAAACAGGTCCCAGGCTGTGACAGTAGGTGGATTTTCTTCCATCTGGAAAATCATTACTTCTGGTGTGCCTCAGGGGTCCATTTTGGGTCCTTTGCTTTTCTCTATCTATATAAATGATATTACTACATGTTTTCACAACGCTCAAATTTTACTATTTGCCGACGATATGAAAACATACCTTCCTATAAGCTCCCATGACTGTTATGTGCGTTTACAAGAAGATCTTGACCGACTGACGGATTACTGTCTCAGAAATAAGCTTTTTATCAATATTTCCAAATGTTGCAAAGTCACATTCACACGTAACCATAAAAAAATACTTCATGAATACACCATTTCTGGATCTCTGTTAACAAATAAAGATTATATACGTGACCTCGGGGTTATTTTGAACTCTAAACTTACTTTTGATAAACACATTGATAATATTGTCACCAAAGCAACAAAGAGTCTAGGCTTTGTACTGAGAACATGCAATTTTTTAAAAAATATTAAGAATAATCTGATTCTGTACAATTCACATGTTCGTCCTCACCTGGAATACTGTTCACAGGTTTGGAACCCGCGCTATATTGTTTATGTTAACAGGTTAGAAAGAGTTCAGGAGCGATTTCTCAAATTTCTCAATTTTAAATCATTCAACATATACAATTCTTACGACGAAATCGAGAAACATTTTCGAATCTCGAAACTGCTCAATAGGAGGCTTGTCGCTGATCAGATGTTCCTCTACAAAATTATTAACTCAAAAGTTGACTGCCCGGAGCTGCTAAATAAAATAAATTTCCACACGCCGACTCGATACAGCAGACAAAATACCCTTTTCTACATTGATAGATGCAACACTAATTCCAACCAAAATGAATTTATACAAAGGGCATGTAAATACTATAATAATAAACTTGAACATATAGACACACTTGCTGACATATTCACTGCTAGTTACTGTCGTTACAGAATTTCTTTATTACATTCTATGTAGGTGCGAATAACACATATTCATGACTAAATTCATTGTACCTAATATTATTATATTACTTGTGTGGCAACTTTCCCTTATCCCTCTCCTCCCCTTACCCGTCCCAACCCAAATACCTATTTCGCAGTCTATTTAAGTATTGTTTTAATTATTTTATTATTGTTTATAACATGTTTATCACTTGTTGACTTAACATCTCTATTATTATTTTTTTTAAATTGCTGCTTAGTTCTGTTTTTATTTTTTCTATTTTTCTTAAATTTTCTAGTTTACATTCAGTTACTTTTATGTTTCTAAATACCTATCTGTGAACATTAATAATTGGTCTGTTTTTTTGCCATCCTCTTATGTATATTTTATTACTATGACTGTTTATGTTCCTTCAATAAATAAATAAATAAATTTCAATTAGTGTGTAGGTATTATTGATGGATTATAAATAATAATAATAATAATTGGACAATTTGTAGAGCGTCGTTTTTATGAAAAATCACCTCAAGGGCGCTTTACAATTCATTATGAATTCCTAGGTTCTATTTAATTTTATTATTTACAGATAGATACAAAAACATACTTACCTACAGGTCACTTCCGTAAAACACACTTTATTAAAAAGTTTATGCTTGGAAAAGATACGACTCTATATTTTTTTTAAATCTTTTAAATAGTGTGTAAATACCTGAATTTTTTTTTTCTTTAAATTTTTCCTTTTCACGTTAAAGCTTTCTCGGGTGACAAACATCTCTGAATATTGGAAAATATGGCTTGTGCAATGATGGAGGACTAGACTAGTAGAGGATTGTATCCGTAACGACAGGGTTAAAAAAATAGGTTGTTAAGCTATAAAACAACCACATTACTAACCGGTATTTGGTGATATTGCAAAATGTATGGTGACCTGTTAATTATACAAAAAAATGGTCTGCGTCTGTTTTTTCGATCGATATTATTTTTTTTTAATTGGGGGGGGGGGGGGGACGCTGAAGAAAAATAAAACTGAAAATTGGGTGGAGAGCCAGATAAAGTTGAGAACCCCTGATTTAGAAAAATGCGCTAATTTGTCGTACGTGTACCATTTGTTAAGTGTACTATCGAAGAAAATCGTGACTTCTCTTCCGATGTTTTGTATGGTCTTCCTATTTTACCCCTTTAACATTCTCATGGTAGTTTTTTTTTTAAATTTGAATACCAAGAGTTTCAGCGCTTCAGTCTGGAACCAGTGAGACCATGGCATCCCCAATTGGGAAATATTGTGAGGCTGAAGGGTGTGGGGAGGGGAAGGAGATGAGGAAAAGGAAGGTGAGGAAGTACTTGGCTATTCTGATCTGCTCGCCAAACCGGTTAAAGCCATTTCATGCAACGTTTCAATCCTAAACGGTAGTTTTACACCAGGGCGATACTGAGAGATATTACACTCTGGAACTTGCCGAAAATGTACTATATATTATTTTAAATGAATTTATTGTAAAATAATACAAATTAAACAAGTAAAATTTATTTATCCACGCCGGGATTCGATACCTCGACCTTCGGATTGCGAGTCAAGAGCCTTACCCCTAAACCACGCCGGTGTCATAAATTAAATATTCTGGACAAATATTTCATTATCACAAAGGTTTTCCCGGAGAAAACATTAAATTAATGTCTAAATTATTGTAACGTTGTGCTAACAATAAAATTAACTATTTCAAACTGCAGGTACTTCTCTTTTTCATTAAAAATTTCCAAGACAATGTTGGAATTTTTAATTAAAAGTCTGTTAAAACCTTTTCTCAGCCAAAATAAAATGAAAATTAATTTCTATGAATTTATAACATTTTTGATGTTTGATTATGTTCACAGAACTTTTCCGTAATGAAATTTTATGAAAGGTACTGGTTACTTTTACTGGTACCTGGTTTTGTCCAAATTAGAACGGTTCTTCAGATTGAATCTAAAAGTTTATTACTGCGTGTTATTATTTGATAGAAATAGCATTCGAGAAAATTTGCGATGAAGAAAAACTTTTAGAAAGATAAAGATGTGACAATTTTAGGACACCACAGTCTATCGAGTTTTTTTTACGTCCTTCGAACAAACAGTGTTTGTTTTTTATCGTTGGGATTCAAATTACTTTGAAAAAACGGGAGACCATCTTCATTTTTAATGGTATAGTAAATAACTATGTAATAAATAAGGTACAGGCCCTTTTATGCCATATTATTTGTTTTACATATTACGTTTCATTTCTCGGGGTATGCGGGATGGTAAAAACAGTGGCCACCTTAACCACGCAGACCCCTAAGCTTGTTTTCAATATTACTAGACATATGTAATGACGTATGAGGCATACCTAACTTATCAAAGGAGAACAGAAGGGTAGTACCAAAACGCAATGGGGTATTTCCACAAACGAGGGATTTTGTTAAAAATGCGGAATATTTAAAGATCATTTTTCTAACTTTATTAATAATATTCGAAATGTTGGTTTTTTTATGTTTTCATTCAATATTTTTGATTTTAAAAATGATGAAAAACTGACAAAATGAAAACGGCCTGTAGTTGGCAAATGGGTTTGTGACGTCACAAGAGCCGCTCAGCCGAACCAGCATAAATAAACGCTGTCAGCGGGCATCCACACTCATGACGTCACACGATAGCCACGCCCCAAAATATCGTTTCAGCGGTAATTCAAAAATGGGAAACTTTAACTCGCTGTAGAAAATTTATTTGTCAACATAAAATAAAATAAGAATGCTATAATCATCGTAATTTTTTAAGCAATAAAAAAACGTGGAAATACCCCATTTAAATCCACAAAAACCAAATTAACACTAATATGGACATAAGGGCTTTTTTTAGTCCGGTACCTGCTTCACGGTTACACCAAAATTAAACGCGGAAAATCACATTAATTGCATAAATTATTATGCTTACTGAAGTATTGACCCTAAGAGGATTAACGCTGGCTGCACTTTACTACTTCTACATGAATAAAATTTAAATGATTAGTCGTCCTCACAGTTGACTTATTATTTTTTTTCTGAATATCTCACAAGGGTCTCAACAGCTACCGCCTGGAACCAGTGAGACAATGGCATCCACGATTGGGTGTGTTCTGAGGCTGAAGGTAGGTGAGGAGGAGAAGGAGATGGGGTAGAGGAGAGTAATTAAGTACCTGGTTATTCAAATCTAGTCATCAAATAAGGCTAAAGCCATTTCAAGCAACGTTTCAATTTTGAATGGTGGTCTTACACCAGTACGATAAATATACCTTATTAATGAAAGAAAGACGAACATTTCCAGGTTACGAATAACTTAAAATCTCCTACTACTACCACAGTAATCGTAAAATGTTGCTTGTGTCATGATGGAGGACTTAGCCAGCCGAGGAATCGAACACGTGACACCTGGATGTGACCAAAAGCGATGCCAACTCAGCCACTGGCTGAAATATTTTATTAAATTGTGAAAAAACAAATCAATCAAATAAAATTTATCTGCACATGCCAGGATTCGAACCCAAGACCTCCGAATTGCTATCCGAGAGCATTGCCCGTCAACCACGGAGACCGTTAACTAAAATTATTGCATCACTATGCCATGATGGTAGACTGCATATTATTATATTAAAAAAATAAAAAGTATACATAATTATATATACATATATATTATTTTTCATGCCATCATCGAATCTCCCGCATTTACAAAATCCAGCGGCTGCGTTTGTTAGTTGACTGCCGAACCGACAGAGCGCTACTCTAATAAGAGCGCAAACACCTAATCTAATAAATGCAGAATAGAACCGGGATACAAGCGCTATTATTTATTGGACCTGGGAGGCTGGGACCGCAAATACGGGCTAATTCACGCGCACCCATAAATACACGTATTACCCGGATTTATTGGGAGTTGGTAGCCATAGAGTGAATTGTGCCACGCAACAGTGGGGGATTCAGAATTCAATTAAATAATTTTGGAGGCTTTGAACTGAAACGGGAACATATTTAGTTGATCAACTAGTTTAATACTGTTATTGTTCTGATACATGTTCATATTACACCTACCCAAGAGAACAAAGAGTTTTTCTCCTACGGGCTAATGGTTCTAATGGTTTGGGGGTTATTTCAAATCCAGTTCCATGTCTAAACAGAACGGTGACAAAACTAAACACCTTTTATTACATAGCTCAGTGGTCAGAGCTGCTGACCGGCAATCAGATGGTCACGGGTTCAATTCCCGTTGGCGGCCAGTATCTTTTCTCTGAAGATTTTTTCAATGTAGATGAGTGTTTCAGGCTGATAATTATTGATTATAATATTTGTTATCTACCCTTTGTGCTATGCACAAAAATCTTGTTTAAAACGTTAGTTTATCAATTAAAAATAATAATTAATATTTGACAAGTTAAAGTATTTCAGCAAAAAATGCAGACATAATTAGTCTCGACGCCACCTAGCGGGAGATTCAGTATTAAAAATACTTCTCTCACAAAAATAAAGTTGGTTGTTTTCAGTTGGAAAAATGTAATAATAAGTAATTGTCGAATGAAACACTAGTATATATTGAATTATTTGGCGGGTATTTGATAAGCCGCCATAGCTCAGTGGTCAGAGCTGCTGACCGGCAATCAGATGGTCACGGGTTCAATTCCCGTTGGCGGCCAGTATCTTTTCTCGGAAGATTTTTTCAATGTAGATGAGTGTTTCAGGCTGATAATTATTGATTATAATATTTGTTATCTACCTTTTATTTATTGGCTGGCCAACAGTAATATTAAATGAAGTAATTATTACAGTTATCAACATTTTTAACTTGGTTTTAGCGATGATTCCAATTAAAGGTGACACGTTTCCGCGACTTTTCATCCCGCGACAAAATATCCCCGACAAAATAAAATAAAAATACTAAAACATAAACTAACCTAATAATTAAGTGGGACAAAAATAATACAGACATTCTATAAAGACAATACATTATTGTTCAAAAATAGTAAAATTGGACAAAATTAATTCAGATATCCTGTAAAGTTTGGTAAGGTTTGGTTTTAGTAGTTATTTTTTTGGCGGATGTTTTGTCCGTAGGATATTTTGACGGGTATTTTTGTAGGGAATATTTTGTCGCGGGATGAAAACGCGCAGTACTCTGCATACAACGATAAGATACAATAAGTAATCATAAATTAAATTAGAAGTACGTAAAACAAAGATGATCAAAATCAAATATTAGTAAATACATACATACACGTTTACCTTTATAAATATGTATATAATGCATACACATGCATATAAATATACACACATATTGTAGAGCCAATGCATACAAAAGTAAGTACATGATACAATAATTACAAATTGGCTCTAAATGAAGGTTTTTGCTCTAAAAAAAGGTATTTGCGTGAAAAGTGAATCATTTTTGACAGATATGCAGCAATTAGGGTTCCTTTGAATAAAGCAGCAAAAAGAACAATCTAAGATGTTCAAAGTTATTTAATTTTGATACATAGATGATGAAATAAAGATGATGGCAACACTTTAAAAACAATATATTAGTTAAGAAGAATGACTGCTGTTTTTAATGGATTTTCAAAAATGATCTTATTCTAAATATCTGACAACCCCAGTATTATAAAAATCTAAAAAATATTACAAGTGTGCAGTTCATACGCCGTAGAAGTGAAAACTCCAGAAAACCAAAGAAGACAAGCGTGGGGAGGCTACGAAGTACCGCACAAAGATGACCGATTATTATATCTCATTCTCTCGCAGGCTAAATCCTATAGATGTATGTATGTGTTTGTCTCTTTTTAGTGAAGCTTTTTCGTTTGATGGAGTTTAAATCACAACGGTGCTAAAGAAGTTTTAAAATAGTAACAAATGCGGAACTTTTATCTGAAGTACCTAGATACACCAAAAGCAGTTATTACTTCGAAATCTTTTTTTATTTTTTCCTTCCGGAAAGATGTTAGCATCTTGGAAGTAAAATTATTTCTGCACAGTAAAATATTGCGAAGCGTATTTAGAATCTTCTACTTACACGATGAAAACCAAACTTTCTTTGCGTTCCGACTATGATAATTTCAAGTGAAATAAAACCATACAGGTAATAATAATATATCTAATATTGCTATCTCAATAAAAGCAGACACGTATAATAAGGCTTTGATTAAACTCCAAAGAATTTGTTTTTAACTAATACGAATTTAAGGAATCCAAATCCCATGTAAATATGGCAGATATGAAAACGTAGCCAAACAGCACTGGTGTTGGCGTATTTGTTTGTTAACGAAAACAAACTTTATGAACTTTTAATCCTCGAAGGGTTAATGTTGTTTCAAAATAATATTACAATCTGGATACAATTAAAATCAGGAGAAATTAAATTTAGTTTGCTGGTTTACCGCAAGAGGAATATAATTTTGTTCACACTTTGATCCCTTGATATTAAAAACCAAAAGTTTTTTTTTTACTTTTTTTAAATGTGTTGGGTATTTTTTTAAAGAAATTTTACATAAACAGTATTTGAAGTTTACATTTTTATAACTAACTAACTAACTACCACGCCGTTTCCCCGCAGGGGTAGGCAAAGAGGACGGACCGCCAAACAACTCGGTCTTGGCACACACTCTTTGCCTCACTCACATTCATACATCGTCACATCGTTACATTTTTATGCTATATTATATTCTTTTATAAAATAATATATCATAAAAATGCTAGTGCTCGTTAAGATAAAACAATCTATAGTGAAAACAAATTAAAAAAAACGATAATGATATGTGGATTAGTATGTAGTACATGAATAACTATTTAAAAAATTATAAAAGTACGTAAATAAGTGTTTAAAAGATTTAATTAGTGTGCATCAGCATTAAAAATGCCTTAAATGAAATCATATGTCCATAATTACATGCCATTCCCGTCGTTATATAGTAATATTTAATTATATTTTATATTTTTTACAGAGTAGTTAAAAATAATACTTTCTAGATGCGTATACAATAATATTATTGTGTATTAAATACAAAATAAATATTAAATGTAATTAATTACAATTAATTTAATTAATTTATATTAATAAAATGTATATTCATTAAATAAATTATTTTTTATTAATAATTAAATTAATTTATAATTATTAAATTAAAAATTCAATTAATAATTTAATTAATTGATATTCATTAAATAAAGAATTAATTTAATTTATACTAATTAAATAAATTTAATTTAAATTAAATAATATTAATGAAATAAATTGAATTTACATTATTTAAATAAATATATATGAAATAATAATTAAATAAATTTATTAATAAATATGTAAATTTGTAATTTTATTATTATATTAATTAAATTAATAATGAAATTAAATACAATTAATTACCTACAGATTTATATAATTATTCATATCTAATTAAATTAATATTTCATATTATTTTATTTAATTAATTTAATTTAATTTAAATTAGTTAAAAAATATATATACGAAATAATAATTAAATTTATTTATTAATAATTACATAAATTTAAATTCATTATATTATAATATTTATAATTAAATTAATTTATATTAAATACAATAAATTGAATACAGATTAAGTATGCAGTTAGGTCTGCTTGAAAGTTTGCAAGTTTATTTGTATTTGTATTGTAAGTTATTTACCAAAGCCTAGTATTTTGGGCCTTTTAATAAGTAATCTTGAAACTAAACACACAAAAAATAACAATTTAGAGAAAATTAGAAAAAGAAAAACTAATTTATTATGCAGTGCCCTACTCTATATAGCTGAACAGTTTTCTTCATTTTGTTGAACTGCAATTAACTGACAAATACATATTTATCAGTCTGCATACTGCAATTAATTGTTGGATATCCGATCAAAACGGGTTGAATACAACGTGACATATTTATGTTTGTGATTTTAGATTAACATCTGTGCTACTATTTACCCACATTCTCGCAACACCGATGAATATCGGATAAAGGTAGTACCTACAATATTACAACATACTTACCTACAACGCATCAAAACAAACGTGATATTTGGTTGTACGTACATCTCAGAATCATCATCAATCATCGTCATCAAACAGTTTTAACTGCCTAGAAACTGTACGGTTGAAATTAAAAAATCCGGCTAAGAATGCAACGCTGACGCCGCGTGTTACGCAAAACCGTTTTCGTACATGAAGTTTGTTTACAAGTCTACTTTTGTAATAGAACCGAAATAAAGCAATGCCAAAAAATGGCGCCACTTACGTTAAAAGCTAGCGTGAAGAGCTTCGGAGAAAATTGTAACAGGCAGTTGTGAATAATAATACCACACGTCCATATAGTATATATGACGTCATTGCCTGTCACGGTTACTTTGCTCCGGTGACTAGCTGTCACTGGATTCCAGTGGATTCAAGGCAATTTTTGGAATCAGTTCCTAACGGATTTATAAAATGGTTACAACTCTCAGAATGTTGAAAATGGGCGAAGTCGAATCAAAAGCCGCCCGCAATGCCTAGCAGCAAAAACCTTCGGAGCGGATACACTAAATTGATGAAGTCGTGGCCTATCTAATGAAGAAGTCAAAATTTTGGTTGAGCGTTTTTACGCCAAGAAATTGATAAACAATCTTCATCCCTGGGCTATTCAGAAATTTAATATAAGCACTTCTAGCATTAAGTCCCTGTCCCAGATATAATAATGTACTTACTACTCGTATATTAAGAGAACAGTACATTTTTACAATAGATCAAAAAACTTATACTTATTAAAGAGATACCTTTACTAGTTATGAAATTTTTTTCTACATTAGCAAAGTAACAAAATATCAACGTCTGAAATTAAGGGCGTATAACCAGACAGCCGCCGAAAATCCACTTTTCGTCAAAATATGTTCTTATGATCGTACAGGGCGGTTCCAATGAGAAAGATTAATCATTCTCCGTAGCAGCTTTTTAAAATTATAACTCAATATCGATTTTATTTCATTCCAAAGTTGCTTTAATTTATACCTGCATCCAAAAATGCTAAAAGACGTGACGATAAAATTATTGAATTATGTACTTTTTGTAATTATTTTTTGATCATAAGTATTTATAATTTTTTGATAATGTCTAAGCAAAATAAGAATGCAAATAAAAATCTGAAATATATTAGTTTGTAAGTGCGTAAATAAATACACAAACGGACCAATTTTCGTCAAGAAACACATGTAAGTATATATTTTTTAATGATTTTATTTAAACTAAAATTAAAATTCTGAAACATATGTTTACCAGATAATGTATTGATTTATTTTATTGCATGATTATATGATTTGAAATGGGTGTAGTATAATACATGTACTTTTTTGAAAATTTTACAAATCCGCCAACGACCTATGTTATAACCTTATTTTACTAAAAATTAACATTTTTTCTGAAAATTTAAAACATACGTGTACTAGATAAAAGAACAATATTTCGAAAACAATTTATAAATTTTTTGTGGAAAAGAGTCAATATGTCTAAACACTGATTTAAAAATGACATATTTCTGGTTTTCTCTGTTTATGCGCTCTTAAAGTCAATATTATGAGCTTAGGTATAAATATTATTCACTGGCAATAATTTTGTTTAGATTTCAAAGTATTGTAAAGTGATTTTGATAAATATGTATTAATGATATTTTGAGATTTGCGTTTTGTAATTTGTGTTTTTTATATATATCTTAATTATATAATATAATCTTCTCGATTAATTATTCAATAATTCTCTTCTAAGACGATATGTTTACGGTGGAACACTCTAAAAGAAATAACAATAAATGCCGAGTCGGACTCCTAGCAATTTATTTATTTACTTAGGACCACTTGTTAAAAAGAAATAGAACAATTCATCAAATATTTTAAGTTAATTTTAATGTTCTGTGGAAGTTTCAATCAAGTTCTGTTATTATAGCATTATAGGCCAGTTGCTTCGTGAAATTCAAATAATCACAGAATTTGAATTGAGCTTTCAGAGAATGTGAAAGTTAACTTAAAATATTTGATGAATTGTTAAAAATTTTTGTAACAACCCATTCTTACTCATTTTTGAAAATTCACTGCTAACATTTTAACAATTTAATTGTGACTTTTACCTCTAATAAGACAAAATATAACAAAAAAATGAAAAATAAATTATAAAAATTATAAGAAACTAAAAATTGCTTGAATACTTAAAACTATATATAAAAACATATATTATAAAACATTTATTTTGTGGAGATTATACTGGTGGTTATTAAAGGTGTCATAGACAAGATACAATTTAGAAAAAAATAAAACTGAATACAATTAAGATCAATACAGAATTATATAAAACTAAAAAAATTCCCTCGACATGACAATAATAATTTAGAAAAACATTTTTTTCGGTGTACGTACCTATAGTCACGGTTGTCATTTATTGATAACCTTAAGGATGCACATAATGCCACGCTCAATTGTTGAAAGATAATACATTGTTTTCAAAATCTCCTAACCGCATTATAAATGGTTGGTACCTTCCAAGTCACAGATGTTTTAAAAAATCTAGAAATTTTGTTTTTTCATTGTTATTAAGCTAACCTTTTAGAACTCCATTAAAATTTTTAGTTTTTTTTATTATTTCAAAAAATAATTATTCAATTTATAAAAAAAAGTTTATTTATAAACAAATTCAGCTGTTCATTTTAGAATGTATTTTAGTTACAGCTGTTTCGACTTGTAAGGTCATTTTCAAACTGTGGTGAGGCCACGTACAAGTTTTGAAGGTGTCTAAATTGATTTATTACCGGTTAATCCAATTTACAGAGACACTAACTGAGAGAGTGATTATATTTATTATATTATATTTATTCTTGATAGTAAACTGAATTTTAATAAACATATCGACCACATAGTCACTAATGCATCTTCTATGCTTGGTTTCATAATCCGCTCATGTGAACAATTCAAAGACCTTACTACTTTCAAAACACTATATTTCTCATATGTTCATAGTATTCTTGAATACGCATCTCAAGTATGGAACCCAGGCTATGCAGTACACAAAAATAGAATTGAAAGTGTTGAAAATAGATTTTTAAGGTATCTCAATATCCGCTCTTTTCGATTTAATGTTAGTAATGAAGACTCTGCAAAATTCTTCAAAATACAGATGCTAACTTGTCGAAGAAATATAGCAGATTCGGTAATGTAATTTAAAATTACACATAACTTAATCGATAGTCCTGATCTTCTTTAACGGCTATCATTCCACGTTCCTAATTGCAACAGTAGACAGTCGCTTACTTTAAATCTTCCTCTTTGCAAGACTAACTCCAAACATAACTCATTTATCTACAGATCCGCACATTCATTCTACTTAAATTATTACCACATTGACATTTTTAACTCTACGTCACATGACATAAAACAAAATCTCACTAAGCAACATCACTCAAACTAGGAAGTTTAATCTACCCGTCCCCCTATATATGTATTCGCGTCCTTAGCCTTTTAATCCTTATCCTATATTTCTCCCCCCCCTCTCACATAATGTAACTAAAATGTCACACATTATAATTTACTATTATTATCTGTGGAAAGTTTATAATTGGCATAATTAACCATTTTATAGTTATATTATTGTGTAATTTATGATTTCCTGTCAACTTTCCCAAATATAAATAAAATAAAATAAAATACGACCCCAACATAACGCTAATTAATAAAGTAAGGAAAATTATTTATTCCCCACTACGTACCAAACCTAAACAATACAATGCACTTTAATTTCTAAAAAAAAAAGTTTTCTGTGTAATTATTATCATGCTTGGCAGCTCTGCTGTTTCGTCTTCCGAAAGCATTATTCAGTTTGATAATGCCTTTTTAAGACGAAACGAAATTCTCCCATGAATTTTGGCGGTTTGCGACTAAAACATGGATAAAGTTAAAAAAAAATATATCAGACTGTCAAATAATTTAATTAAACTTACAATATTAAAGCCAAATTTGATTATTTATATTACAGTACCTAAAAAGTATTACATTTTATAATATTATTATTTATATGCTTACGCGTCATTCACTGGAATATCACTATAAACAAACGAGCGACAATCTAACTACCTAGTCTGCATGCATAGGTACACAGATCTATGGTAAACCTGTTTGGGGTCGCGTAAATCTGTATCGCTCCCCTTCCAGCGACAACTACCCCTGTCAGACCCCAATAAACATCACGTGTCACCACGCCATAGCACGGCTGGTACCTAAAATGTTGGCCACCGTTGCTACCAGCATCCGATAATGGACCCGATCATTTACAACAGATCTCCATTTGGCCGCGGTGACGCGACTATTCTGAAATACGGCCAACTGTGATCATAATTTCATGAAAGGGCACGATTAATGACCTCAGGGAGTTATTTTGCAGTTATATCAATATGTTTTTTTTTTAAAATAAAACAATAACTTTGTAAACACCACTTTTATTTTTATACTTTATGCCGACCGGGTTTCGCTACAACCGTAGCTTCTTCAGGGCAGTACAATCTCTACTAAAATTAATTTACATGTGTGTTTATAACTAATACATGATTAAACCAAATGGGCCGGACTCCTCAAGTAACGGAGGAAGTAGGTATAGGTGTAGATGGAGAATTGGGAAGGGAACGGGCGTGTTCTTTGTCAATAGGGAACAATCTTAGTATGGGACTTTTATTTAAATTTAGTTGGTTATTAACTACCTTACTGTTAGTGTTTATGGCTTTCCTTAGTTCAAGTGCTTCCAGATTGTCTAGCCTAATACCGATGTTGTTTTTATGAATTAGTGTGGCGCCTGTATTTTTGTCAAATTTATGGTCTTTTTCGATCAAGTGGTTTGCAAATTCCGAAAATCCAGAGCTGTGTAAACATCTAAGGTGTTCTTTGACACGGGTCCTTTTTTCTATATAGGCAAAACAGCACGCAATATAAATACCCGTGTCAAAGAACACCTTAGATGTTTACACAGCTCTGGATTTTCGGAATTTGCAAACCACTTGATCGAAAAAGACCATAAATTTGACAAAAATACAGGCGCCACACTAATTCATAAAAACAACATCGGTATTAGGCTAGACAATCTGGAAGCACTTGAACTAAGGAAAGCCATAAACACTAACAGTAAGGTAGTTAATAACCAACTAAATTTAAATAAAAGTCCCATACTAAGATTGTTCCCTATTGACAAAGAACACGCCCGTTCCCTTCCCAATTCTCCATCTACACCTATACCTACTTCCTCCGTTACTTGAGGAGTCCGGCCCATTTGGTTTAATCATGTATTAGTTATAAACACACATGTAAATTAATTTTAGTAGAGATTGTACTGCCCTGAAGAAGCTACGGTTGTAGCGAAACCCGGTCGGCATAAAGTATAAAAATAAAAGTGGTGTTTACAAAGTTATTGTTTTATTTTAAATTATAATGTCACATCACAAAGTAACTGCTTCATATGAACAAATGTTTTTTTTTAATAATAAGGTCATTCATTGTTTGGATTCTCACTTAATTACAAACAAAATAGTTAGTTCTAGTTACTGTCGCTACAGAATTTCATTGTATCACATGCTAGGTGCGAATAAAACATATTCATGACGATTAAATTTATTGTACCTCATATTTTTATATTACTTGCGTGGCAACTTTCCTTTATCCCTCTCCTCCGCTTACCCGTCCCAACCTAAATACCTATTTTACAGTCTATTTAAGTACATGCTCAAATAATGAAATAGAAATTTTTAATGACCCATTTAAATACTTCAAAAAATATATTTTCCCATCATTCATATAAAGCTGATACTGGGATGAAGCCCTTTATTTAAAGACAGGCAATATTGGGATTGGTTTATTTATGGTACCAACTAAATCATTATCCCTTCAACAAAGGTGCCAATAATAAATTGTTTACTATTGCATGTTTAGGAAACCATTTTTATTAATACTGTTTTTGTTATCATTTCTAGTAATACATTGTATTTAAATCATTTATGTAAGTAAATTTTTGGGCATCATACCTGTTTTGTGTACTAAAATAAAATAAAAAGTTTAAAAAAAGTTATAATCGCATTTATTTTATTGTTGTGTATTACATGTTTATCACTTGTAAATTTTACATCTGTACTATTATTTTTTTTAATTGCTGCTTAGTTCAATTTTTATTTTTTTTTGTTTTTCTTAGGTGTTCTAGTTTACATTAAATTATGTTTCTAAATACCTATCTGTGAACATTAATAATATAATTGGTCTATTTTTTCCCATCCTCTTATGTATATTTTGTTACTAAGACTGTTATGTTCCTTAAATAAATAAATAAAATATACAAAGTCAGTGCAGCGGAAAACAGTAACGCAGTTTTTGGATATTACATTTCAACAGATCCCAATGCGTTAAACTCAGTACCACAAAGAGCCAGAATTTGCCCATTAGTTACGGGGTCCCTCAAGGCAGTGTTATAGGTCCAACCCTCTTTCTAATATAAATTAACGAGTTATGCAACCTATATATCGATGACACTATTATCAGTTTCGCCGATGACACTGTCCTACTCTTCCAAGCAAAATATTGGCTTACCGCTTATTCCAAAGCGGAGGAAGGAATTCAACAGGTAAAATATTGGCTTGACTCGAACATATTAACTCTAAATGTACAGAAAACAAAATACTTACTGCTAGTCTCACCAATATCCCAAAGTCAAACCTACCCCCACCATTAAAAATACACGTATGTAAAAATTCATTTCTAAACCGGAACTGTGACTGCCCATGCCTAGAGCAAGTAAACATTATCAAATATTTAGGAGTAACCTTCGATACACACCTAAATTGGAAGCAACATATACATAATACTACAAACAAAATCCGAAAATCTATATACTTTTTCAAACAAACACGCACTTTCCTTAACCTAAAACTTTAAAAAACATAATATTACTCACTGTGCCAATCTCACATCGAATGCGGAATTTTAACCTGGTGTAATGCATATTCCAATGCCCTTGATCCCATCATGAAAGCACAAAAACTAATCATAAAAATAATTCTTAAAATGCCACTTACTACCAGCACGGATACTATATTCAATTCCTTCAACGTTATGGACATAAAACAGCTCTACTCAACATCCATACTAATTAATTTACACAAAAACAACAAAACACTATACAAAGCTTCACAAACAATACACAATACCCGAGCCAAAAACAACGAACTTCTCCAAACTCCTTTTTTCAAAACCACCTTCGGGCAAAGACACTCTAAATACATAGCTTGCAAACTATACAATACACCACCAACTACGATCAGACAAACTGACTCCTTTACAAAATTCAAACAAGATATCAAAAAATGGATTATAAGTATTGGACGCCTCACTATTACAAACACCTGTAAACTAAATCACACATAGACAAAAATAACTATTCACATACAACCTAACCCATATAAAATAAATGAAAATAATGGAATCCTGTCAAATTTGACCTTTAAATAGATTAGGCAGAAATTACTTCTCTACTTCATCTCCAACATTTATAAAATTACTCTCTTTAAAAGATTTACCACCCTTCCAATCACCTTTCTGTTTTAATTCTATTCAAAGTGATATGTATTGTACCTTAAATATCCTTGTAACTACAATATTCATTTATATACCTGTACGCCTGCTCGACACAGGTATACCCTAGTGAGACAGGCATATACATAAAACCAATATAAATATATTTTATTGTAGATAAATAAATTAAAAAAAAAAAAAAACTTTTTATGCTTCATGCTTATACATATTAGGGACCAGATATGTATCGCCCATAACTTTCTTGTCTTTCTTTTTCCTTTCTTATTATGTTTTATCAAGATTCTTCAGCCACCAAAAATTCACCAAATACGGAGACGCTAGATTTCTTCAGTAAATAAATAAAAAAATATTACGTAGAAAAAAGCTAGTGACCAAATCTGAAAACGTAAATAAAGACTTGTTATCATTGATCTACCTATGTATGTATACGAATTAAGGACAAGGTCTTGATATCACAAGAGGAACGGCTTTGCGACCTTTTTCATACAATAAAGGTTTGAGGCCTAAACACG
Organism: Limnephilus lunatus; assembly: GCA_917563855.2. Lineage (NCBI taxonomy): Eukaryota > Metazoa > Arthropoda > Insecta > Trichoptera > Limnephilidae > Limnephilus > Limnephilus lunatus. Next base: position 55,893,840 of record OU830601.1, read on the forward strand.
TAGCTAACCAAACTGGATTATTATTTTTTATACAAAAAGTATAGCAAGGACCTACTATGGATTAGTGCTACTTTGTTTATTTGTTTTATTTATAAAAAATAGGATATTAAAAAAAAACAATTTTTCATGATTTTCAAGGTGACTTTGGCAGTTTTTCATGACATGTGTGGCAAGGTTATTATAAATAAAAATTGAATAATCTTGCCGTATCTACTTTTACTACTTTATTGATATAATGAAAAATAATATTATAAATATACAAAATCTCATGATAATCACTTTTTTGGGTAGAAATTTTTAATTCGATGTGTATGACAAATTTGTGCTCCAACGAAAATCGGTCTTTTGTAACTTAAATTAACGCCAATCAAATTGCTTTTTAGAATTATTTAAATTTTATATTTCATAATATTGCTTAGCAAACGGAGAAAAATTATTATTTTTTAAAATAATTTTCATTATTTAACTCTCAAATAATTGTCACAATCGCCTCTAAAATCATGAAAAATTGAATTCTACATTATCCCATATTTCATAATTTAAAACATAAAAATAAATAGCACTAATCCGTACTAGAAATTTGCTATACATACCTAGCTTTTGCACAAAAAAATTATTATTCGGTTTGGTTGCTTATTTTGGCCTTACATAAATCCAAATTTAAGTTTTGTACAAAAAAGTCCACGCAGCTGTTTCACATAATAAAAGTTATTATTTTCGTTTCCGGCAACTCGGCCGTTCATTGATATAAAATATAAAATAAATTTAATAATATGTTATGGATATTCAAAACCCGACTCACTAGATGATGTCTGTTCTGGGATGGGTAAATATTTGTGTTTGTACGTAAATACCCCAATAATATTAAGAAAATGATTAAATTAGGAACCTAAACATTTTTGATGTTACAATTCCTTTGGAATATGAATCTAGTCGAAGAGTTACATTTAAAAATTTATCCTTGATTACTTTCGATACCTATTGGTATGAATATTTAACAGCCAAATCTACCGTGATATACAAAATAATATTATATAATCATATTAATGAAGCCCTGTTTTAACTCTACCATTTGGTATTTCAACTATTTCTAAATTTGTTTGTCACTTTTCGATTACGGTCGAAGATGGTGGACGTGTGGATTTTATCCTGCCAGAGTTCGCGTGATCGCTCGATCCTTCTTACGAGCTGTCAAATCGGAATAAGCTCTATTATGTTAACTTCCAGCCAGAAGAAAGTTTGAAAAAAGAAATGTCATTGAGATGTTGACATATCTTCGAACAAATTTGATAATTCCATATTTGAAAAAAAAATACGCACTAGTATTTATGTAGTAGGTAGGTATCTAAATCCCCACATAAAAATTTGACAATTTCAGAAAAAATTTTGGTGTCGATTTTTGTGCTATATAATTATGGGACTGAAAAAAATTACGAACTCAAAACTACAATACCAATTGTTTTCACACTTCTCCAGTAAGCTGGTAAAGTTAGTAGAATGTTGTGTTTGTTCTTGAAATGATAAGGAATAAGTATGATAATAAATAATGTTTTATAAATATTTTATGTATAATACATACTACTTGTTGGCAGAGAAATGCAGAAAACGAAGTGGAAAATAAGTAGATTTAATGCCCATGTTACGTCGTTTAGGAAATTGAAACGTTAATTGCCACACGTTTCATGGTATTATGTTATTTTTCATACACTTTTAATAATAATTGTGTCGTAAACAAGTATTTAAATGCCATAAAATCTTTGACAATGTAATCAACAGCGAAGAGCTTTTTTTTAATTTTCATAAAATTTATTTATTTATTTACGCCCTACTGGGCTTTTACAAGATATATACATAAGTAATACAGTTGTGTTAGCAAATACATAGTATTCAATATATATTGATTTATGATACATTAAAGACAAATTAAATGTGTAGGTATGGAAAGCTAAATTTGTAAAAAGACATATAAAAACTAAAAAAAAAATAGAAATATAGAGTGTATTCACTACGGAGTCGTGAATACACTCTAAGTAATTATAAAGACTTCGTTTTGTGACTAATACGGAATCTTTAAATATGTCTACAGTATTCCCAAATTTATTGCCCAGATGATGCATTCTTTTAATAGGTGTATGAGCCTCATAATTCGTTTTGAAATTGTCACAGAAAAAGGTAGCACTTTGTCTCGTATTTTTGGTCGGTATGTAAAATTTTATTTTGGAGAGAATTTCAGGGTTGTTAATGCAATTATTAATAATTTTATTTAATAGTACAAGGTCAAAGATGATCCGCCTATCTGACAGCGTAATTATGTTGAGTTGTTTCATCAAAAGGACATAGTTAATATTTTGAGTTGGAATATTTAGCTTAAAGTTAATAAATCTTAGAAATTTGTGCTGTACCCTTTCTATATTGTTGGAATGGATTTTTTAAATTGGGGACCAAATTGGCGAATTGTACTCTACCTGGCTTCTTACTAAAGAAGTGTACAATGTTTTCAAACATTCCAGTGACTTGAAACCACTTGCTGTTCTGCATATGAATCTGAGAATTTTTAAAGCTCTATTTGTTTTTTTCATTTACGTGCAGAGTAAATGTTAACTTTTCATCAAATATAACACCTAAGTCCCTGATCTGAGCGACTGGTGTCAATTTTACATTATTTAAAGAGTATTTTGTACCACAACCAAAACCATATTATAAATATCAAACTGAAAAAGTAGTAAACAAATAGGCCATATTAACATGTACGTAATATTTCATTTCATTAGGTTAGGAGTTGAGTCTCTGGTATTTTGGTTTTTTGGAATGGTATGAGGGATTTCTTCGCCAATATAAATCATCGATATAACTATTGACAGAATTACTTTAAAAACAATAATATGTTTTTTCTTCAAACTTTGCAAAATAACTTTGTGGCATTATTTATTATTTAATTAAAAACAAATCACTTTGTATAAACCACTTTTTAATAAACAATATCGACATGTTTCAATAGCAATGTTATCTTCTTCAGGATATTAACAAATCCTGAAGAAGATAACATTGTTATTGAAACATGTCGATATTGTTTATTAAAAAGTGGTTTATACAAAGTGATTTGTTATTAATTAAATAATTATATGTTTATTTAAAATGTGATAGTTATTCACATCAATATAATATAATACATCGTTGAAAAAGAAGATCGTATTAGTAAATCTCAATGAGAATATTAAAAAAAAGAGTACTTAAAAAAATAAAAAAGGCAATGGTTACAATTGGGACTCAAACTCAAGATCTCTCGTCTTTCCAGGACAAACGCCTTAATCAACTAGGCCATTATCTTATCGGCTTTTATATCTGTCTTAAGAGCCAGAATTAAAAATGAGCCAAAGCACCAGCGGCCGAGAATTTAAATTTCTTCGAACGATGATCTTGCGATCGTGCCCTTGCAGATGTACAGGGCGGTTCCGATAAGAATGATTAATTATTCTCCATACCTGCATTTTAACATAATAAATCAATATCGGTTTTATTTCATTCATACATAATTTGCTTTGATAAATACCTACAATAAAAAATGCTCAAACTCGTAATTATAAAACTATTAAGATTATGTAATTTTTGTAATTATTTTTTGATCATAAGTGTTAATAATTTTTCAATAAAATCTAACCAAAATAAGAATTTATTTTATTTTAAATATATTAGTTTGTAAAACTGTAAATAAATAGACAAACTGAAGCATTTTCGTCACAAAGCAAGGGCTATTTTTTTAAAGATTTTATTTGAACTAAAATAAAAATTCTGAAAAGTGGCTTTCCAAAATAATTTATTTATTTTTTCCTGCATGATTATATGATTTGAAATGTATGTTGTATAATACAATTTTTTTTTGAAAATTTGACAAATCTGCCAAAGACCTACGGTAAAACCTTATTGTACTAAATTAACGTATTTTCTCAAAATTTAAAACATTGCTTTACTAGATAAAAGAACGGTCTTTCGAAATCAATTTATAATTTTTTGTGGAAAAGAGTCAGTACATCTAAAATTTGATTTTATGACAAATTTCCAGTTGTGTCTGGTTATTCCCTCTTAAGTCATTTCTGTCGAAAACCGAAAAATAAGTCCAAGATAATATTGTTAAGTTTGACTTTGAAAAATAATATCAACAAAAATGACTTATGGAGAAATGATTACAATTTTATTTTTCTGCGATTTATTATTGTTATCTTCTTGTGCAGTGATGTGTTTAATTGAGCATTTATGTTGTTCGCACAATTTATATAATTACTTTACCAAGCGTATACAATTTACAGGCATTATTTGAATTAGGAGAACTTATAAAAAACAATTTAATCCAATTATTAACGTTATTCTCCCATTCGGGCGTAGATTAAATTTATAAAATGGAAATCCGCGACGAAACTTAGTGGAAAATAAACTTGGAAAAAAGGTTCTAAATTTAAACGAACCATATGTCACGCAACGGAAATATGATAGTGTATTTAAAATTTTAATATTTATTTCTAGCAAGGTTAAAAAAAAATTACAATATAAAGTGGGTACCAAGGACCATCAAGTTTCCAATATGGTAGGGATGGGACATTTTATTTTTTAATTGTTAAATATAACGACGATAAAATATTATTTTTAATACATTTCGTCAGATAAGAGGAAACCCGGTGGCCAAGAAATTTGAAGAACAGGTTTTTGACCAAACTGTTGCTGTCACTGTCGCTCTTACGCCCCCAAATAATAAATGAGCGAAAGGGACAACTGCACCTCAGGCTGATAGGTAAATATATTTGAAAAAAATCAATATATATTATGTATCTATGTCTGCGAGTTGGCTATGAATTGCTTTCACTTACCTTTGAAATTTTAAAAATACCTTCTTTCCACCCTCGCGAAGCTTTCTGGATTATTACAACCATATGACAATTCATCTGAAAAGTCTTTTAATCATTACAAAAACTCTTACGAAACTGTCAAAAATGTCACAATTTTGAAAATGACATTTTTGCAAACCATGGATTGTTATCTAAATTTAATTATCGAATAAACTCTTTAAATTAATGAATTTAATCGAGGTATTCACAAAAGGTACTCGTACTAACCAAAATCGAATACTTTGAATCTATACAAAAATTATATTCTTTTTTAATAAGTATATACCTATTTTTATGGGACTGAATACATTGATCGGACTTCATTTATGGGACTTTTATATGTGACTGAATACATTGATCGCGGGAGAGGGGAATGGATCGCGGGAGGTAGGTTCGCGGGAGAGGGGAGAGGGAAGGCGGGGAAGTTTAAGAGAGAACGCGTGAGGGGAAGGGGACATGGGAGGGAAGGAGGAGGTAGAAAGAGAACGGGACGAATTGGAAAAGACACGCAGGGTGAAACAACCTATTTATTAGTGTTATCGCAACGCATGCCGGGAACTCGCTAGTACTTAAATAAAATCATCGTAATCGGTTTTGTTTTCCCATTTTCCTCCTTTAAAACTGGACCGATTTTTAAGATTTTTTTAACTAACTGAATCAGAACAAAATACTCTATGTCCGTATGTTTTGCTTTTTTTTAAAATACATTGTATAATTTGTGCACTTAACGTCTGTTGGTGGCGTTCAAACAAGGCATTTGTAACGATTTTTGGAGGGTCGTAACTCCTATAAGAAGTAACTTATCAAAACAAAAAAAATCTACCACTAGCGTGTCAGTGCTATTAGTCGATATCTGTATTAAATTAAAAAATATTTGCTCTAGTGTCAAAATCCAGATAGGAAATCGCGGAATACTTTTGTATAATTTTGTGTAATACGTTTTTCCTCTTAATATAAAATCATGCAAATTTATGTAATTCTAGCGCAGAAATTCAGAAAATATTGGTATATGTAAGTTATTATTGTGGAATTTGTGAAAATAATTCAGCCCTGGAGAGCAATATTAACCCAAATAGGAAAAGAGCTTGAATTTCTCGCAACATCGCTATCCCTTAAGCTAGAGTTGTGGTTCCTGCCGAAATGGTAGATGACAGTATAGGTGCTTGCGTCAGCGCCATTTTGGTCACTTTGCGAATACATAAGTATGCAACTGTCAGCGTCGCTCTCATGCTTGTAAAACTTTGGCGAGTACCTGAGTTTGTAATGATAACTTTATTTTTTGTTAGAAATTAATTAACGAGTAAAATATTACAATTCAAAAGCTTATTAATTCAAGTTTAGTTGCCTAAATATAGGAAACAAAATTTCGGTATACTTTGGCTCAAGTTTCGGGTAATTTTGGCAGAACGGGCAAAATGTCTGAATAGTAGTCAGTAATTAAAAACCTTTTATCAAATAATATTATAAGTTTACAACACCCTTGAGGTGATTTTTCACAAAACCGGCGCTGTACAAATCATCCAAATATTATAATTATTATACTGAAGAGCTATATTCCGCTTCTAGATTTTGTTTATTTTCGGTGATTCTCAAATGCAAATAGAGGAAAACTATACATATTTGTTTCGACTTGACATACCTCTGAGTTGATACCAAAATAATTGTAACACTGATAAACCATTAACAAAATAAACCACAGAATTAACGTCCATATTTTGGGACAAAATAACCCGCATGTTAGTTTTTACGTTCTCTAAAAGCACATAATTGGATGATGGACCATCGATTAATCAAACGGGAATACTTCCAAATAGTGAATTCCCGAGGTTACTTGAGCACTTAGAATCGAAAGACTCAAAGACACCCGGAAATTTAACAGCCGGGATCAAAGCATCAGAAATTTCTCCTTTTGATCCAGAATGAGTTCTTCGGAAAAAGACATTCTGAAGCGAGACCAGTCTAAATAAATAAACTAAATCGAGTAAAAAACACGAAATCTGTAAAAAAAATTAAAAAAGAAATAAACATTTCAGGTACAGAATTATGGTAATTATTGTCCGAAAATTCGCTTTCATTATTGAAAAGACATTTTTAAAATCAAAGAAAATCCTAGCTCTAGAGTTCATGGAACAGAAGTTACCGATGTACAGAAAGACCGATAGCCTAAATTTGTATTTTTGGTGATCATAGATACTGATAAGTAAAAAGACAAGTATTTAATAAATAAATTGAAAAAAATTCCAAAACAACAGTTGATTGATTATAGTTTGTATTATTTCACAATGAATTAATTTCACAATTTATGAATGCGAATGCAGCAAGGGATGTGTACCAAGATCGTGGTTTAGCGGTCCACTATCCCTACCCCTGCGAGTTTGGTACGAACTGACACCGTGTAAATTAAATTGATTGTATGTACATTTCAAAGAAGTTCAGACGTTTGACACTAACTTGGTCTTCAAAAATAGTAACTTAAACTAACTAAGACGTTTCAGGCAACGACTGAAAAAAATCTTAATAACGTTTGAGGTGGAAAATGACAATATACCATCAAATCGTGAGGAATCGCGTTGAGTATACACGCAAATATGAAGTCAATCACTAAATTCAACGTTGTATACTATATTTATATCGTTACTCTAAGGTTTGATAGATTTTTACTTTGTGAGGCTTGGCCAACCTTCGGTATTTCATATCAGTGTTTGGTCCTTTATTGAATTTCCATGCAGGAAGTAGTATTGGTGTTGGCATCTGTTATCAGTTAATACAATTACATGGCCAAAGTTTGGAAACATTTCTACCCGTATATTAAATATCATCGAAGAGCATGAATTTGAGGCGAGTTGAACGTTAAGCGAATGCCTGACGTGGAAATCATCCACCGTCCAAAAAGTTATTTAATATTTGTTTTCAGTTTGTGATATTATTAGTCGTATTTAGACACGTGAAAACAAGTTAACTCAGTGTAATTGGGATATTTGCAACGATTATAGGCGTAGAAGACATGGGTTCGGAACTTGGAGAAATGAATACCAAATCAATAAAATTGATTTTTAACCCCGACGCAAAAGGAGAGGTGTAATAAGTTTGACGTGTCTGTGTGCCTGTTTGTGGCATCGTAGCTCCTAAACAAATATTCCGATTATGATGCGGTTTTTTGTTTGAAAGCTGACGTGATCGAGATGGTTCTTAACTACAATTCATGAAAATCTTTTAGGCGATTTAAGGTCATCAGCTCTTTTTTGTGTCGGGGGTTACTTAAAATTTTTAAAATTTTACTTGTATCTTTTAGCATAAAATTGATTTAGATCCTCAGCGAAAAAAGTTCTCAGTATCACTTAGTTGAGAAACCGTTTATTAAAATGAATAAGAAGTTTGAAAGACTTTAGCTAAGCACCTATATTTAAGGTTTTGAGTTTTGAATTATCAAAGTCTTCCCAAACCTTTTTTGTCCCCTTATCTTTTCCGTTCCCCGTTCTTCTCGTTTAGCTTTAGGAATAACTTATAATCTCAAAATGAAACACTTGCTTCATACTTTTTAATCTCTAAAATAGCACAAATTTCTTACAAAACTATAATCCGAGGATGTGAAAGTGCGTTATCTGTAATACAGGTATCCGTCTCTCATAAGGAAGGATTAAAAATAATGAAACATTGTGTATGTTTTCAAACAAAATTAATCATTTATTAAGAAGGTTTTAACAATCATAATGCTGTTGTATTTCTTTGAGGATGGATGAATAATGGAACTTGAAGAATTGTTTAAATGAAAAATGTAGGTATTCGAGAATCAAAATTTTGCCGAAACCAAAAACCATGAATTGAGAGATCGAAAAAAATACCAGATGATAAGACACCGAATGTCCTTATCTATCGAAAAATTGCACCAGAGAATGCAACTTAGAAACAGCCTACGAAGACTGAGATCGACTTCTTGGAATATCTTGGAATATACTTGGAGAATGCCTACGGACTAAAATTAGTGGTAAACATTGAGTAAAGGCCAACTGTCGCCAAAAATGGAGATTTTTTTTTTTTAAACCATTATAATGGAATTTCACCACGAATTGTCAGTATCAAACATAGAAATATTGATTTTGAAGAAAATAATTTCCCCCAGGTCCTGTGTCATCTTTGGGGATGCTGTGCGGAAGTTCTTTTTAAGAAAGGAAAGAGAGGAAGTTCTGGAAAGGAAAAGGATATAAGGGGAGGATAGGAATCTGGGGGTCAGTGTGTCCGGGAGTGACGGACGTATGAATCCATCCCTCCCACTGAGATGCAAAGCGATGTCCAGAGAGAGTACGGATGGAGAAGTCAAAGGTACTCCCTCAACTATTCTCTCCCGATCCGGTCTGAAACCTTCAGAAAACTAAAGTAGACAAAAATGGGGAGACTACGAGGCACCGTACAAAGAGGAGACCCATAGGCTACGAAGCATCACACAAAGAGGAGACTGATTATAACGAGGGGTAAAGAAATTTTCACTGCAATAAAATGAAAAAAAACATATTTGGTAAAAAAAACATATTATATGATCGTCCATTAGGGTGGTCGCTGTGCTAACAAGGTTTTCTAAATCACTTTGTAAGTTACGGAACTCATTTTAACAAGGTATGCAAATCAGGTTGTTAAAATTTGGAAACAAGTTGGAACTTCAAGCGGTCTGGCTTAATTAGCGGCGGGCTCATCCAGTCTACTGCCCGCAGAGTCAATTCAATTAGGACCTGCATATAAGCCTCCAAATTGCAGCATTGCATTTTGGTGCAGAAGTAAAAATACATCGCCACACAAATCTAATGTAAAGTACCTAGTCCGATTTAGTATTTGAAAAATTGGCTCTGTCGCTTTCAAGGGCCGTGTAGTTTATTTATTTTGATATAATATCTTACTTTTCAAATACAATTAAGCAATGTCGGCCTCACTGGGTAGCTCACCTGTACTGAGGCCTTCATTTTATAAAACAAAATATTTTTTTTATTTTTATAAATAAGTTAAAATTATAGGTAAAGTGAATTATTTTATTACCTAAATAAAATTAAAATCGGTATATAGTATGTATTGTGTGTTTGTGAGTGATGTGTGTTTTTATATTGGTTTTGTGTGTTACGTGTAGGTATGTATTTTATTCTTATTTTGTTATGAAATTTTGGTAATATTGTCTTTTTTATTCTTTAATCTATTTTGTAATTTTGAGTACGAATTTATTTTAGTTTTCTTCCATTTTATCTTCAACGGTAAGGCTGTTGAAAGTGTTGCATGCTTTTATAGCATGATATTTATATTGCTTTTGTCGAAAGCTTGAATTTACCGTAGGAGTTTCTATATTATTTTTGTACGATTGTCTAACTGGTCTATTAGTGATATTTTGAGATTGTTGAAATTTGGTAGCTGCTCGGCGACAGTCGGAACGAATCTGAATCCCATTGTTACTACTTTCTATGATTTAAATATTGCTAAATACTAACATACCTACTAGTTTATTTCTATGCCACTTAGAACTTAGAAATTTTCTCTTTTATGGTAATGTATTATCTTTCCTTAAATTTATGTATACCTACTTTTCATATGATGTTTACTAGTATCTTTTTAAAGTTTATTTTTTATTTTAAAAAACTGTCTCTGAACTTTAAACTTGTCATGTAAAAGCCCATCAGGGCGTTGAAAATTAAGAAATAAATAAAATAAATATTTACTTAGGTACTGATATATATGTTATTTAATTTCCAGTCATGACAGCAGTAGTTCTGGCGATATGAACTTAAATGTAGGTAGGTAGGTACTCAATTGCACTCTAAAACATAATAAAGAATAATAAAGTCGCCACGACCCCTGAACATAAAATCCCTTCCATCACATTTTCGTTTGAGGATTTCTGTTTTTTAATTTAAGATCATCTTTTCATAGTATTTCGGGTTATTTTTTATGTTCAATTATGAGAACAGACTTTCAACCAATAATATTCTGATTCCTGAAAGGTGCTGAGCACGGACAGCTAGTTAAATTAGTAATATAAACTCCCTTGAAAACTTTGTAAGATTTTGTTTAGAAACTTATTTTTTTAATGCTCACTATGTTCTCGCGATGATCGCAATAGTTTTTTGTATTAAGTTTTAAGAAAAATAGTTTCACATCTAAAAAGCAGATAAGATTTCAAAAGTCTTATAACTTAGAGAAACATGATGTTTACTGTTACATTTTTATTTAAGATAAGTTTAAAGTACAAAGAGATTACTTTATATTTTTCTTGAAACAGCGTTGTTCTTAAGATGAATCAATTTTTCTTTGATTTCTTTCTAATAAATAATGAAATATAGTTACTTATAATAAGATCTAACGAGTGTCAGAAGATCTAAAGCGCGGCTTTCAACAAACTCTTTACGCACTCCATCGACATATACTCGTAAAGCGCTCCTAAAAAAGTACAGATCAATATAATAATTAAACCACAGTGGTCGGCAATAGAGTTTCTCTCGAATTTACAAATTTTATTTTTCTAATTTACCTAAGCCAAACTATTTTCTATCTCGCGCATCGACTTCTTTTACATTAGCTCCACATAGAAGGACCCGAGAAAAATAATTCCTATGCCAAATTTGGGGATGTTGTGTGGAGGGTTTTATTATGAAATGTACCAGACGAGGGTAGGAATCTGGGGGTTGGTGTGTCTATCTCTATCACTGCGGTGCAAAGTGAAGTTCCGAGAAAGTCCCGCTGGAGATATCATAAAGATTATACGTTCCTAACTCAATATTTCGAAAGCACTTTATAAAGTTTATTTAAAACCACCTGGTTCATTTTGCCTTGGTACTACACACGTTCCTCTCTCTCTCTCTGGTTTCAATCCTGAGATTGGTCTGTAGCAATTTCCTCTAATCTTCTCTTCCATTCTTCCCTGTCTTGGGCGGTTTTTTTGAATTCTGCATATGATGAGCAACGCACGTCCACCAGCAGGTCCTCCAGGTATTCTCGGCGTGGGCTTCTCCTGGAGTTTGTCCCCTCGGTCGTACTCTCCATTATGGCATGCAAGAGCATACACACGTTTAATTTAACCAAAATTAACCAGATTATTTTTTATAATTTATTTATCTATCTATAAAAAGTAATACCACCAATATTTTTGATGCCTGTCTCACTAGGAATTCCTGTGTCAAGAAAGACGTAGGAGGTACAATAAATGCACATTCACAATTAATATACGATTACCAAGATTAAATAAATTTTTACATCATTTCTTTAAGGTTCAAAAAAGGAAATATAGGTTAATCCTAAAAATTGTATTACAAAATGCAAAGAAAAGATGAAATAAAAGAGTGATTGACGAAATTATGTTAATAGGAGTATAGCAATAATAGAAGTGAGGTTAACGTAAAGTAATATTCAAAACTACGTACATTGTGCTATACATTAGTTGCGATAATTGGACGACCTATTTTAGCAATCCACACCAGTATTTCATGTATGAATTTAGTCATTGTTTCTATTTGTTATTTTATTATCTATGTTTATCCTCTCTTCGAATCATTTCTAAAAGCCATTGACGTATGATATCTAGACGCGCCCTGTGAAATGCAAAATGACCCCAGAAGCCAGCAATAGCAGGCTCACGGCCCATTTATGAAAAAGTGCCTGCATTATTTTGCACCGTTTAGATCGCATAGTACTTTGTGTTGTACCTTTTATCGGTCTACAAGGTCTACACCGAAACCAATTTGTGTTCCAGCCGTCCGCACCGGAGTTAATTTTTTCAAACACAAAAATATCTAACTTCCGAATGTTGTACAAAGTACACACCGCGGACTTTATTTTTGAAAATGTAGTCAGCTATCTGACTACAACAAAAAAATAGACCTTACATATGTCTTTTAGACAGCGTTTTCATAAACTTAATAATGTTACAGAATTACTTTTGTTGCCATCAAAGTTTCCTACGTCATCAAATCACCGCACTGCCTGTGTTCGACTACTAATACATGCAAGGAGGGCTAGTATCACAATTTGGAAGAGTTTTCAAACTTTTTTAAAGCGCGACCCGCTTTTAGTAATAAAATAAATTATATTATTTCCATAAATTATAATTATAATTACATAAATTCACCACCAGCTGTTTTTTAGGAATGATCAACCTTTTTAGTCGAAGTATTATTAATGTATCCATTATTATTATGTACTTATGCGGACCTTGGTGGGAGGGTATGTACAACATAACCTGGTTAACTTTTTTGTCGGTGGAGTCGCAAACCTGCTTTACATATTATAAAACAATATTTGTTTAATAAAACTATCAAAGAGGGTAAAAAAAAGCCGCAGCTGAAAATTTTATATCCGCAATGCCAAAACAATGAATGATATCGATTTTTTTCATTTGGAAATGTAAAATTTTGGCGGTTGATTCAAAAAGGGCAAAAATTGCCAGACAAAATTTTTACTACGTTCAAGGTCAAACCAGTAAATGGTGTTGGTTTATTTTCGTTTGTAATTACAATATTTATAAGTACAATATTTCTTCAAGATAATTTTTGTTATTTTGTAAAACGGAAACCTTTAAAATACATAAAACACAGATTTTAACAATAATCGTTGCAAAATTCTTTAATTAAGGTCGCAAGTTAAACAATTAACAATTACAATTAACACTTATAATTTAATTGTATGAAATTTCCCCCGATAGATAAAAATCGTAAGATATACTCCAAAAAATATTATTAACACTATATTTCTGATATTTTACAAGATATATAGGTATACGAAAAATTTCGTATTTCATTGTTTTTTTCAAATCCTTTTTGAGACATTTTCCGTGAGATTTTTGTCCGATATCAAACGAGTCATGTTTTTAAGAATAGCGCGCTCCCTCTAACACTCGTATTTACGTATCTCCCCTTCCTCTTCTTTTTGAGCGCTTACTACTGGGCTTTAAGTATCCACTAATTGCAGTAATTTTTTTTAATTTATAATACGCAAAAAACTCAATGTTTTGAGTAGCTGATTCAAAACTTTAAAAAGAAATTATAGTTCTTGGCTAATACCTTTTGCAAAACGGAACAGAAGCCTTTGAATATTTTTAGCGCAATTTTTTGATATTTTTTTGTAGTCAGTCCGAAAAGCAGTAAATGGGCTTGCGGACCGCTGGTTGCTCATCACTGTGTTAATGATGAGCAACCAACTTGGGTAGCCCACGGTGCATGGGCGGTAAAAAGATGATTTTTTCGTAAATGTTTTCAAGCAAATGATGATTGGTTTTGTTTAATAAACTCATTAAGCTTACGAACCATCAGAAAAAAAATGCAGACGCATCTGCCGCCAAGACCTGGACAAACATCACTCCATTAACCCGGGCACCCCTGCTTAGTCACCAAACGTAGCGAATCACTTGGGGTGATCTATGGCAGAGGCGTTGGTTGTCCAATAAATGGTTCCCGAGGCGGCGGTACCCATACTGGCCTCCGAAATTGAATCGATTGTCAAAATAAAGTAAAAAAATATTTTTTTCCAATTAAATTTATGAATGTCTCGTGACCCCCACTTTGAAAACCACTGTATACAGCACGGCTTGTGGATATTGTTCATGCGGCCAATCCGTGAACAACTATTGATGTATTAGTTTGACAGAATTACACAATAGGATAACTTGGCGGTCAGTTGTATATTGCCGGGAACTCTGTATGCAAGACGGCGGAATTGGAAGGAGAGTTTTGTTGCGAAATTACTGTTACTGGCGTTATTTTATTCTGATTCTTACTATGAGAGGGCTTGTCTAGGGTATACTTGGTCGAAGCTAAAAGCAATATGTGTTACCAAACTAACGTATTAGGTAATTAAAAAGTTTTAATATATTTGACACTGCCAAACTTTATTCAGTTGAAATTATGAACAAATATCATAAACAAATAGTTATGCATTAAATATATTATAATTCCTACACGTGCATCCTTTCACAAAAACTCAACACTTTCCATCGAGCTCCACCTAACTTAATTATAATTTGGGAGGCGAAAATGAGTACTGCCACCCCGGGAACCATTTATTGGATAATTAACGTCTCAGCCATAGGTCACCCAAGTAGTTCGCTACGTTTGGCGACTTAGCAGGGGTGTTTAGGTTCACGGGGTTAGGTTTGAGTCGGTGGATGCGTCTGCCTACCCACTTCGTTGCAGGCCAACTCAGAAGAGAAAAATTGAGAGACCTTTGATCTCTCCGGCAAGAGTCTTTTGAAACATCACCGTGCACCGCAGTTGGAGGGATGGATTCATATGTCCGTCATTTCAGGACACACTGACATCCAGATTGACGACCGGCTTAGTCCAGCGGTAAGGTTCTTGACTTGCACTCCGAAGGACGCGGGATCGAATCCTGGCGTGGCAAATAAATTTTATTTAATTAATTTTTGTTATTTTACAATTCATTCATTAAAAAATAATATGTAGTATATTTGCGGCACGTTCCAGAGTGGAAGATACTCTCAATATCGTCCTGGTGTAAGACCACCATTCAGAATTGAAAAGTTGCTTGAAATGGCTTTAGCCGTGTTTGATGACCAGATCTGAATAGACAGATACCTCCCCACCTTCCTCTCCCCTATCTCCTTTCCCTCCCCACTACCTTCAGCCTCACAACATACCCCAATTGGGGATGCCATAGTCTCACTGGCTCCATACGGGAGCAGTTGAGACTCTTGTGTGGTATTCATGTAAAAAAAAATATCTAACCACCCCTCATACCTTTTCCTTTTATTCCTAAAAAGATCCCCTACAGCATCCTCAATGATGACTTAGGTCTAGAGGGGATTTACTTTCCTCAGGACCTCCTGCATGAAACTAATGTAAAAAGAGTGTTGTATAATCCGCTAATGCTCATGACTGGAGAAAAACTTTTTGGAACTTCGAGCTGTAGATACCCGATTGGTTTATATATCTCGGAAGTTTGCCGATCCCTCGTCTACCTAATCAGGATTACTGGTGTAAGAAGATCTCCCTAGTTCGGCTTTTGGGCCATCACTAGTGTAATTTTATACTTCGTTGTCACTTTCGTTAGTGCGGACATTCCATCACACAACACCCCCGCCCCGGCTCCGCACGAGCAAACTTTAGGCTTATTAGGGCTAAGTTTAGTTTCCAGTTGATTGATGAAAGAGGGAACTTTACATCATGCGGCCTGGCCTATTTTTCAAAGTGCCGCGCTAGTTCTGATGGATGAGAGGCGATCTAATGTCATAACATTGAACCAATGCTCGTTGATACTGCCGCGCCGCGCGTGAGACAGATTGTATTACACACGTATTAAATAAACAACTTGAGCTGTATTCGACTTTGAAGATTTTGGGAGCTTTTGAAGCATTGTATGCACAACGTGAATTTGTGAGGGTTTTAAAAAAAACTTATTTATTACATAAGACATATATAATATAACATCATTGCAAAGTTTGGAAGGGAAACGTCATTTTAAATATTTGTAAATCAAAAAGGGAGTCATTTTATTTTTTTTACTTTAAAAGCAAGAAAAAAAGCAATGTATTACAAATAACCGAAAAATGTTTGAAAATCTCCTACTACCACCGCACTAAGCGGAAAATGTTGCTTGTGTAGAGATGAAGGACTTAGCCAGCCGAGGAATCGAACACGCGACGCCCGGGTGGGATCCAAACGCGATACTTACTCAGCCATTGACTGATTTATTGATATTCACATCTGTCAGTTACAATAATAATCATACCATCCATCTCTCCATACTCTATACCCGGAGAGATTCAAGAATGTACGAATCCAGAAGTACTTACGTCTGCCAGTCAATGTTCCTCACGCTAGCAGTTAACGCAAGTGGCGCCATCTTTTGGCATCGCTTTAAATCGGCTCTATTACGAAAGTAGATTTTTAACAAACTCAACGTACGAAAACGGTTTTGCGTATGGCACCGCGTCAGAGTTGTACTCGTTGTCGGATTCTTAAAATTCAACCGTACCGAAGACGGCGTAATAATAACATCAGAGTAGATTTAAAAAAAAATAGATTATGTTATACATATTTTATAACGTTATTAAATTGGGAAAATTGGATAGGAAATGTAGTAAATGTATATGGGGAGATCAGATGGATAGAGCGTTAAATGTATACGATTGAAATGTATTTCAGATGTAAAAATACATAGCATTATTTATGTTTTTAAAGCAATGAGTTGGGATTCGGTTTTTAGGTTATCAGGGAAAAGGTTGAAGATTTTAGTACCCAGGTAGAAGAATTCTCGTTGTGCTGTCGTAGTATGTAGTGGCGGTGTGATTGAGTTTTAAAAGTGTTTTTTGTTGTATTTGTACAGGAAATAGGTTAGCATAAATTTGAGCTGGAGTTGACGTATATATATGTCATACTCGATGAACAGGCGAATGGAGGAATATCTTGTCGATCGCTTTTTGATCACACGTATGACCATTTTTTGGGTTTTAGTAGATGATCAATAATAGTTATAATAGTATTTATTCTGCGTTTGTGTTTTTTTTACCTTGTAATTAAACCATGATCATCCTTTTTTTACACAAATAGTTCAACAAACCAATGAAACCCGTGAAATCTATTTTGTTTACATGTATGTATCTACATAGATATTGTGTTCAATGAACAATAAACACTCTTAATCTCAAGTAACCTTACAGGTAAGTATGGTCCTGTAAGTTATCTGTTTAAATAAATAATAAAATATCTGCGTAAATTTGAAAGCAGCATCACTTTCATTGGTCAAATGCATTGTACACACAGTTTTGTAGTAGTGATCGACGATTTGGTGGATGCAATCTGTTAGGCATAAGTTGTCATAATAGTTAGTCTAGTCTTTGATTAGTAATAAGATTAAGTTAGCACTGCAGCGGGTTTGACGTGTTTTTTCTCAGGAAAGGCGCTACACAAATCATCCAAATATTATTTTTAATTTTTATATTTACAAAGATAATCCAAAGTCCAAACTGTTCTACAAAAAATGTTTTTTGTGCACTTTTCACTTGACGTAAGACCACAGAAAAAAGGAACATTCAAAGTGGGTAACCCAACTCTTGATCCCGTGACAGTTGATCATCCAATAGTTGATCCCCGGACAGTTTATCTCCCGGTCAATTTGATCCTCCAAGAGGTAGCCTCTTTACAACCTCTTAGGAAACATTTAGAAATATTATGAATAAATATGAAACGTATTGTCAAGGCGCAAAGTCCGTCGTTTTACTATATATTTTTTTCGTTTATCTTTATTATTTATCTTTTATGGTTTATCTTCTCTGCGTACTCCTTCGGAGATACTACATTATTGTTAGCCACAAAGATTGTATAGCGAATTTGAGGAAGTATTTCGACTTTTGTTTTACGGCTCGGCGTTTTTACGTTACAAATGAGGAAATTCATAAAAAAAATAATTCCTTAAATCTATCAAATTTTATCAACTATCCCGGAGTCAACTGTCCGGGAGATCAATTGTCGATGGATCAACTGTAGAGTGATCAACTATCGGGAGAACAAGCGTCATAGAATCTTAAAAATATATACCTAGGTGATTAAAAGAGATGGTTTATTTTAAGTTATTAAAATATGATAAGTAAAAACTGTGACACCTTCTCGATGTCGCGCGTCGAGAGTACGTAGCTAATTCAATAAATATAGAAAAATCGTGAAATCCATTAAAAATAAAGTGAAAGCTCCGCCTAACGCGTAAAGTCTCTTATATTATTACTAAATATTAAACTTAAAAAACATGTAAAAAATAGGTTTGAAACCAACAATTGAAAATAATGGTTTTCTCGTTTTACTTAAATGCACAATGCTTTTACCGTAGTTAAGCGTTTTGCGAGGGGCGTAAATGAATAAATATCCTTCTCTATAAATGTTTAAAATGCTCCGTCACCCAGAATTTCACAGTATCTTACAGCAAAATGATGTGTTTTAAAAGCAAGAGTAATTAAATGCAGGCTTCTTAGATAATACTTTGATTCTACCTCGTGTCTAAGGATGGGTTATTTCACAGAATTTAAAAAAATCAAGTTTTGTGTTAGTTCTTGTTCAAGTTCATTTCAAGTTCTATTATTCGTCATGGGTCGGTTGTTTCACAGATCTCGGATAATAACACAACTTGAATAAAAATTTCACAGAACTTAAATATTTTCTTTTAAATTTGAAGACATGTTCAAATTCTGTGAAACGACCCTTCCTTATTGACGATTAGATTAACACATCGTTATTATAAAACAAACATACACAGGAGGATAAATCCGAGAGGATAAACCGCCAAACAACACGATCTTGGCACACACACTCCTTGATTCATTCACATTGATATATTTATAAAAGGATTATTGCACTTTAAGTAAAACATTACAAAAATATATTTTTTATTCGGGTAAAATCCCAAGGGATACTTACCTATATAGGGTGTAACATCATGTAGGTACCCGAAGGATTTTAGCCAACGATTCCTGAGCATATTTGGAGTAAAAGAAGTAGATGTCATTTTGCGGTCAGATGATAATTTTTATCAATAAAAATCATCTATCCATCATAAGTCACAACTGAGAAGTCGGGTATAGCCATGCGGGTCAGGTGATAAGTACTCTGTCTCGTTCAAGCAGCACGGTAACACACGAAACAGCGCTTATCACGTCGCAACGTGTTCTTTCGCGTGATCAGAGGCGACGTTATTGAAAAAAAAATACCACCGGACAGTAAAAATAGCATCTACTTTTTGTACTCCAAATATGTTCAGGAATCGCTGGTTAAAATCCTTCGGATGATACGTGCTGTTACACCCTGTATAAAACGAGATTAAAAAAAAATTCTTTTAAAATTATTATAGTATTAATTTCGTAGAACGCTATTTAATTTTTGTTCAAATTCAGTCGAACCTAATTTATTACGACGTTTAATGTTATTCATAAATTTATACTTGCACGACTTAATAATGCCTAACTTTATTAAATTTGATTTAGACACCTAGATATTTTAAATAAAAAATGATAATGCTTATTTATATATGGACTGCCTTCTTCTAACATGTTTAGGATCGGAGTAATAAATAACCCCGGTAAATCTTGCCAGTCATTTGACAAATTATTACCTTGAGTGCAGTTAGGTGTTTTGGGATGCGAGGATGAAGTAGGTGGCAAATAACACATTGTTTCGGGATGCGGATTATACTGCCCCTCAAAATGAATTAACCTTAGACACGATAATTTTATTGATGATTCTGTGCCTCTGACGATTGCTGAATGGAGCATTATTATATATTATGTAATATATAATGATATTTAGAAGCTATTAGGCAAGCTTTTGACTCTAGAAAATACTAAAATCGCGCAATGTAAAAATGATATTTAAGTATCTGGATCTGTATCTCCGTACTTCTCTGAGCATCTCTCTGAACCTCAGAACTTCTTTTCTAGTTTTACGTCTTTCTCTATTTGTATCTCTTTCTGTCATTGTATCACTTACTGTATCTGTTTTTAATTATAATTAGTTGATATATAAGCCCCGACGAAGCTTACGATAAGCAAAACCTGGTTTGCTCTCATGTCATCGCCTTAGTTCTTAATTGTCCAAACGACCATTAGAAAAATTTACAGGAAGAGAAGGTTATCTTTCATTAATTCAATGAAACATTTTTTTTATGCGAGCTCCACACTGGAAGCCCTGAGGAAAATAATTTCCCTCGTGGCCTATGTCATCTTTGAGGATGCTGTGTGAATGATTTTTTAAGGAAAGGAAGGAGAAGAAAGTTCTGGGAAGGAAAAGGGTTTAAGGGGTGGGTAGAAATCTGGGGTTCAGTGTGTCCTGGTCATCCGCCTCCAAGACCTAGACAAACCTCACCCCATGAGCCTGGGGTCCTCTCCAAAATCACCAAACGTAGCGAACCCCTTGGGGTGACCTATGTCAGAGGTGTTGGTTATCCAATAAAGGTTCCTGGGGCGGCGGTACCCATTACCACCTCCCAAATTATGATAGGTGTTTAAGATAAATCTATTTCCTTAAAAGTAAAGGCCTCATTAGTTTAAATTAATTTAAGAACCATTTTTTTATACTTTATTTTTTATTTTAAAATGGAGACTGAACAACAACTAAAATGATTGTTTGGACAATAAAATTAAAAGAACTAAGGCGAAGTTATTGATTTAATAAAAGTAATGTATTTTTCATTTACTTAGATACATGGTTATAATTTTAGAGATATAGAGATGTACATAATATAAACTTCAGTTAACGCAGCAATCTTTTATGAAAACTATGCAATAATTTTTAGATATTTCACATTTAAATTTATTCTTCATAACTAACTCTCAGCGTCGCCCTGCTGAAAGACCAAGGATCATTCATTCAGAATCTAAACGATGATTGAAATAATTTTAGCCGTTTTTGGTTTCCAGATCTGAAGAGCCAGGAACTTCCCAACCTCCACGTCTTCTTTCCCTTACCACTTCCTTCACCGCATAACATAATCCAATTGCAGTTACCATGGTTTCATTAGCTTTGAACTGTCGGGAGCGATTGGGACTCATGTGTTCTATTGACATAAAAAATAGGTTTAAGCAAAGACTGCAATCTATTACGAAAACTAGGCATAAACTTGTACGTACAAAGTAGACGAAATTCGAAACAGTTTGACCTACATTTTCCCAGTTGGCAGCTTTATTGATTATAATCGGAAGGTGCTTTAGAAGTTAAGTAAAGTAGTTTAAATTTATTCATTGACAAAAAATGTAGATCACGATCCGATCAACCCTCATTTATCCCCTACCTCCCGAGTAGCAATAAGGGAAAAAGAGGGGGTTTGGTGGGAAGCTGAAGAAATTTGTATGCTGGAAACGCTGAGATCTCCTTGAGAATGCTGCTCTCCTGATTTATTTGTCGGAGTAATGTATTGCCTACAAGCAATTCTCAGAACTATTTATCTCAGGGGAGTAAAAATAAAGCTCTAATTTGTTTTGGAAATACGAAAATATGCAGTAAAAATTCAGACTACCTGTCTTTTTATTGATATTTTAAATATTGATGAGATGTGCTGGCGAATTGGAAAAGATTTGCAGGTTTTGGATAAGTCAGGGTTGCAAGGGATCAGTTAAACATGCAAAAAGGCAGAGGGCTGCATTTTTCAAAAGCTAGTCTACTGAATCGATACGCCTATCGCATCGATAGGCGTAACTTCCAATAATTTTATATCGATATGCCGAGTACAGTTTCACTATTGATAGCCGAACCAATATTGACAGGGAATAAATAAGAAATCGATATACCTATGCTGGCAACCTTGGAGGTTTTTTCTATGAATAAACATTCTTAAACGTCAAACGCCAAACAATTTCGTAAAAAATGTTTATAAATTGGCAATGTTGAATTTAAATACTAAACTAAATATGCATTGGCAGTCTGCATTTACCTTTTGACAGTAAGCGGGAGTTAATAATTTAATGAGGTCTTTATCCATATAACAACAATTTTTGATTCTCCAAGTTCGGACGGAATAAATTGACAGCATTTTTTTAAGTTTATGGATGCGTATACGATTTCTATTAATTCTAAAAGCTTCGTTGGTTCACCTCCATTCGGAATATCCTATATAAATTGTTAACTGTGCTTGCAAATATTTATAACTGACCACAGATAACGAAGTTAGTCAATTTCGTATTGATACAGGATTTTATCAATCGTCCGTGCTTCCAGAAGGCTAATGAACAAGAGGAAAAAAAATGATCACATAAAATAAGGAAATGATGTCTGTATGCAAAATATTCAAAATATTGATAAAGGACACCCCTTGTCCAAGCGTACACGTAAAATAGTAAACATTGTAACGCATCAGAGATAACCACATTAAAAATTATCAACAATTATATTATTATAAAATAAAACCAATGCACACGCCAATATAATATTATAAAATATTTATAAATAATGTTATTATAGCCTTTTTGAAACTATATTCCGTACAATTGAACTCATCTACCATTTCTGAAAAAAAAATTCCAACTAAATTCAAACTTGATGCAAGCAAGTATCTAAATGACTCGGTCTTGATATTTTTGTTGCAATTAGAAATATTTTTTGATCGAGTAGATACAGATATAGTTGGTATATGGTAGGTAATTAGGCTGAGTAAATCAGGGCTGTCTGCAATACCCTATGATACCATAATCGAATTATAACGTCTCTACTCTATCCACTTGACCTCATGACTCTATATAAAATCTGCAACAACGTCATTGACTGTCCTGACCTACTGAAACTAATAGAGTAACAAGGCTTAACGACTTATTCCATATTCGCCGGACGCGTACAAATGCTGGTGTCAGGGATCTAATCAGAAGAATGTGCGAATCGTTTAATCAAAATCATAACCTGTAGGATTCCGACTTATTTTTTGATACCCGCAATACCTTTAGTAGAAAATTGAAGGCTATTTTCCTACAAAGTACAATAACTTAGAAAATACTTGGTTTATAATTTTAATTCCTTTGCTTTTTAAATTTCAGTATAACATTATTTTTTATATATATTTTTGGTCTTAGGTACCAAAATTTTTCCAAAAATAATTTGTTAACTTTTATAAGGATATTGCGCACTTTTTACATCTCTCTATTTGTAACATAATATTCTTATGTACGTAAATACATACGTCTTTTCCATATTCATATGTAAAAATATTTGTACCAACATGTTTTTATCTGCTGTTAATGTTGATTCGTGAGAAATAGTTTGGATGCAGGTGAGTTCTCTAGTTATTGTTTTTTATATTATTGTCAATTGACATCTGTATCTGTATTTTCTCCTTAATAAAAAAAAAATAATAAGTAAAAATAAAATAAATAAATAAAAAATCTATTATGCCATTATTATCAAGCACGAACTTCCCGCAGTCATAAAATATGGGGTATTCTATTATCTAACCTAGTTTGAATGTTTTTTTTGTTTGTTTAAGCTTTTTACCATATTGCCGGGCTGCTGTTACGGTCTTCTACTTTTGTTTAGTGGGGGGTCAGAGGAGGATATCTAGGTCTCTGAGGCATTCTAGGGCCTCAGGCATCGCCCTGTGGATCTCGTCAATCCCGCCGGGTATGCATGAAGCGGCCATTTGTTGACCACATGTTACAGTACTTCTGTAAAAAGCTTAATTTCATTTAATGAAGCAGACATGCGCCACATCATGGTTTCGAAATCTACGTGACTTGTACTAGTGCAGCGCTGTAGAGTTGTTCCATGCTGTAACTTGCAAGGTGAGTATTTTTCTGAAGGATAGGAGAGACTATCAGAATAATAAGAAGTATAAGGGCCAGTTTTTTTCACAGAAATAGAACAATTCTTAAAATTTCAAAGTTAATTTTCAACATTTATTCCAGTTTTCTTTTGAATGATTATGGACCAGTTGCTTCACGAGATATAAATAACAACAGAACTTTCGTAGAACTTGATAACTAACTTCGAAATTTTGTTTCAAATTGATCAAATTATGTGAAACAACCTGAATAAATTAATTAATCCAACTCTGCACACGGGTAAAATAAAGTATGTAATAATATATTCAAAATTTCATTAACCGAGATCTAGAATTTTGTCATTAGAATTTTTAATATTATTACTAATCTTTAACAATGATAAATTATTATCACTACACTTCAAAATCAATTAGTAGATATAGTAACTCTGTTATGATAAAAATTTAATTCTATCTTCGTTGATATTATTATTTCTTCAATAATTATTGCACAGTCCCTTTGTTGCATCAATGCAAATTAAATAAAATTAACCACCTTCGTTTACAACACTATTTAAAATACAAATTTAAAAAAAAAGGTTACTTCATCAGGAAAAAAATTAAACTGAAAATTAAGACATAAGAATAGATAAATAAACATAAACAATGAAATATCCGTAGACAGAAATAACGACTAGCTTTTTATGCCAAAATTATATATTAAATAACGACGATAATGATGATTTAAAATAAATTAATATACAATTAGAACATAAGGTAGAACTTCCAGAAATTAGTTAACATAATTAAAGAATACCGAAGGAGTTCGAGTAATATTAATTATTATTTTGGATAACGAATCATTCTGTTGACGTAAATAAAGGGTTAACGTTTTTACTTACAAATACAGTGGGATTAAAATAAGACAATTTAAAATTTTATGTATTAGAAAAAGTATTAACCACGGTTTTGAAAAATTGTTGATAATTTTGATTAGAAATAGTGTTGTGGATAAAGTTGGTTATTTTCATATAATATTATTAATTAATTCGTAATGGCTATTCACTACGAACTAACTTGAGATATTTTATAAACACTGCCTTCGATATCTCGCAACAGCTACGACAGGTTTATTCATTTCACTGGGGCTCTATTTTTAACAAACCCTAACTTACGGAAGTTAAGTTTATTTGCAGATGTCTATAATTGAAACGCAAAAACCTCTAGGGAAAGGGCCAAGAAATTTATTGTAAAGTAAATAAATGAAATAAGTGAGCAACGTGTTTAAAGTAATAATGCGATGATAGGAAGAGATCTTACTCAATCATTTGATAAAATTCCCGGAAAGATACCGAATAACGAAATACCTGGGCTTATTTAGGCCAAGAGACCTAATGAATTGATTAAGAATGCCTCTGGTATGGAGAAAGGAAGTTCTGTTAATAAAATCTAATTTAATCTTAAGTATTATGGGGATAAGAAAAGGTTAAAGCTGACTATTATTACTTCTAACAAAACCGAAATTAACCTCTTTTGATGTTGAAGGAACCGTAAGATGAGCAGAAATTAATAATAAGGTTTGCAGGACGAATATTTTGCTGCTAGGCACAACGGGGTTTTTGGCCGCAAAAATGACTATTATTAGTAGTTAAATCTACCTGAATTGAACTCATGGGGGCCAGAATAATATATTTACTAGCTAATGAACCAAATATCTATAGTTTCCAAAGTATTATCAGGATTCATATCAAAGAGGTGAATCGAAATAGGCCCAAAGTTAAAAATAGGTAGTGGAAAAATGAGACTATTTCAGTGTATAGGATTACGTAAGTGGTTATAGTGTCCTTCAACAGATGATGTCATTAGTATCGGTAGTTTTATGTATTTTTGATGTGTCTCAACAGATGTCAGTAAAGTAGTACCTTCGGAGAGTGGCAACTGTCGCCGTTCGTATCTAATACCCGAACGGTAATGGAAATAGCCGATGATATCTGATCGACATCTGGGCACCTTCAGTTTCGAGTTCCCCTGGTTCAGAATTACAAAGATCATCCATTAGAACGGACGTTTGGTCCAATTAAATATTCATCTAAAATACATGTTTACAAATAGACGTTTGGTCCAGTTAAATATTCAATGCAATACATCATATAGATTTATCTATGGAATTTTCTGTATTGTATAGTATACTGCAGACATCGGGATATACTTGGTCGAAGAATGCAGACAATCATGTTATGTTATACGGTAGGTAAAAGCGTATGAAAAAAATCCATAAAGAATACATCACGCTTAAAAAGCGTCGCTGGATTCATAATTCAATAAAAAATATATATTAAATACTTGCTATGCTACTCGGTTTTGCCCTGGATAAATTTTCGGTATGCACTGACATAAGAACTCTTATTACTTAATAAAGTTAAATGAATATTTAAAAATACCAAAAAACGTGTGAAAGAAAGACGCACCGATCAATGAGGTTGAAAATGTTGTTTGGTGTAACAAATTTCAGATCACTGGATTTCAAAATAGTTTTTCCTTTCAATAGGCAAACATTTTATGTCTTATCTCCTGCCCGCCAAATAATTCAATATATGTTTACTAGTATTTCATTCAACAATTACTGCCTATTACATTTTCCACCTGCAAACAACCAACTTTATTTTTAAATGAGAAAGGAATTATTAGTGCTAAATCTCTCACTAGGTGGCGTCGAGACAAATCATGTCTACATTTTTTGATGAAATACTTTAACTCTTCAAATATATGTAAATTATTATTTGGTGGGCAGGAGATAAGTCGACGTAGCTCAGTGGACAGAGAATTTGACCGGAAATCAGAAAGACGCGGGTTCGAGTCCCGTCGGCAGCATGTATCTATTTTGGGGAGATTTTTTCAATGTAGATGCGTGTTTCAGGCTAATAATTATTACTTATAATAATTTTTAGCGTTTGTGCTATGCATAAAAATCTTGTCTTAAACATTAGTTTATCAATTAAGATAAATAAATAATAGTACGTTTTATGCTCTATATTAATCCACTTTTAATATACTTTGACAATGCTGGTCATTGAATTCCAAATCATTTTCATCAAATGCAAATGTGGCCAGTGTGCAAATAAAAACGCTTCAAAACAAAACAATCGAGATGAGAAAAAAGCGGCAATTTCATCTAAGAAATATGGAACTGGGTTACTCATTTCCAGTTCACCGCAGTTTCCTGACATTTGTATTAAAAATTCCTAATATTGATGCAGCTCGCAATCTCATTCAGCGCGTGACGTGAGCGATGAGGAGCCATCTGGTGGTGATGTTTAGAGTCGGGGACGTAATATCCGCCCGCGTCGGTTGCTGTACGTTACACGTTACACACACGGTACGTCCATACACGTCATTTGGTGTGTTTTATCACCCAAAGGGTTAAAGGCGCCAATAAGGAACCTTCTGATAAATATGCTGCGGTTGGTTTAAATGGCGAGATTTGATAAAAGACGCTTCTGGTAAAAGTTTATTTGAAAATCTTTTCAAACTAGATATACATAATCACATATAACTCGAAGGATTTGGCCTGTTTTACACAGAAATGTACCAACGTAAAAATAAATGCACTAAACTAGGGCAAAAGATAATTTGCAACACGTTAGTAAGATTAGGTAGCAGGACTTAATTTAAGAGGCCGGTACGGTTACCGCCGCCTCGGGAACCATTTATAGGATTGCCAACACCTCTGCAATATTATGTCAACCAGACTTGCAGGGGTGCCCGGGTTCATGCCTGCGTGCCAGCTACTGCGTGGCAGGCCGAATCGGGAGATTGGTTGAGAGAGACCTGTTTACCTCTCTATTAGGCCTCTTTCAGAACATCGCCTTGCACCGCAGTGGAAGGGATAAATTCATACGTCCATCACTCCTGGACATACCGACCCCCAGATTCCGATCCACTCCTGATACCTTTTTCCTTCCCAGAACTTCATCTGCTACAGGGGAAATATTTTACTCAATTTCTTCCCCCTTCGTGTAATTCAGGTCGAAAGGAAAACCTCACTTCAACTCTTATTTGGCATAGCGTAATCTAGAACAATGCCTATAGTAAAAGAGGCTAAGTAGTATTAAGATGAAACTTATCTTTCCGAACCAAACTGAAAATATCCAACCATAGTATAGTCGGAAACAATAAAAAATAGTAACTAATACTGCCTACTTAATAAGTAAGTAACTTAAAACCCATCCTAATGCTGCCTACCGAAATTCCATCATTATTTGGTTCATATTAAATGTATTTTCAAAACGTTATCTCTTACAATGGGAAAATAGTAGGCGATAAGAAAAAATCTGAAACATATTAAATTGTATTTTTTTGTTAAAGATTCGTAAAAGTAAAAAAGTCATTGTATCCTATTTTATTTGGCATTATCTAAAATATTCAGCGTTTAAAAGGAATGTACCAAGAAATAAAAAGAAGCACAACAAAAGTGTTACAAATCTGCGTTACCTCATTTAAGTAGGTACAATAAAGCTTAATGAGTTTCCCAACGCGATGTTTCACATTCCAGGAAAGTAAAAAGCTTTGTTTATGTACTGTAAAACTGTAATACGCTTTTTTAGGAAATAAGTAAATTAATAGTTTTCGGTTTAAATTCCCTTTGATGAAGATTTGACTGAAGCTGTGAGTAAAATAATTAATTAGTGGCTTTTAAATTGTGTAAGTGTTTTTTCTCAAATCTGCTAACACCATTATCGGGAAGCAAATACTCTCCCATTTCGAAGTAAATAAATTGAGGCAGTCAAATGACATTCAATGTTAAACGCAATTATCTCTCCAGCCAATCATCAATCACCTTTCTACCAGATCAAAAGGTCCAGAAGATAAATAGAGGTGTCAAGACCCTTGTGAAAATAGAAATAATAATCCCTATGGAGTCTGCATAAATCTTGTAATAATAATAATATTTGGCTGATTTACATGGCGCCTTTATTTGTTAAAAATAACCTGAAGGGCGCTGTTCAACTATATACATTATTGATATTAATGGTTTACAACAAATAAGATTTATAATAATAACTAGTGACTTAAATCTTATCATACTTACGTATCAAGTGTCTTACAACTAAGACTCATAACTTACAAATTGTAAATGGCTTATAACTAAGAATTATAATTATAACTAATGACTTACATTTAAGACTTAAATATAGTGACTAACGACTAAGGCTTATTATTGATTGTTCGCATTGGGAGAATAGTTTAGTCGAGTAGCGAGTAAATAGCTACTTGACTTGCCGAAAAGCGTTCGCATTGCGTTCAAGTAGAATTCATTAGTGAGCCGCCCGTTGCAAGATGACGGGCTGCTATGCAACAAATAAAACAAGATAATTAAGCTGATTGTAATTCTTGTTTGAAAAGAGGGGAAAAATAAATGATTGAGATGTAAATAAATAAACTATGGACTTGAAAAGAGATTAATAGCAGCAAAAATAAAGAATTTTAGAGAATGAACTCTACCAAAACGACGGGTTGCGTGTTGGGGGACGCTACCACAAAAAAAAACGAACGAAATAGATTGACTGTACTACAGAGCTGACCAAACTAATCTACTAAAATTGTGGTGTTCGGACGCGTTTAGTTACTAACTCGCTACTCGATTAATATACTCGTTCAGTGCGAACGGCTCTTTACAGCTACTGAATTAAAACTAGTTACAAAATGACGTACATATTTATAACTCTGGTTTAAGGAAAGAGACTTGAATTTAAAAATATGTACATGTTTTGGGTTTTGCCAGGGTTGTAAGTGATGCTGATATTGATTAATAAGTCAGGTACATATTTTTTTTTTTTTTTTTTTAATTATTTATTGACCAAGATATTGCAATACATATATACAAAATACAATGTACATTTTTTTTTTTGGTATAAACCACCTCACTAGGCTGAGCCTGTTCCTGTCTTTGTTTTTGTCTGGTAATATTATATTACACGTCATACATATGTTTGGTAATACTATATTTTCGTGAAAACAAGCTTACGGGTCCGAGTGATTAACAAAAAGCACAATTCTGTTGGTATAAGATCAAACGGGTAACATATAAGTAAAGTATTTCGGTGAGTCGAATCAAGTCGAAGATTTTAAACACTATAATACATTTAATTTATTTTTATAAGAAAAATACTCTTTTTATAACTTTTGAAGGTTATTTCCATCAATGTTATATATCATTGAAGAAGAAGATAACAAAAATATTCAAAACGAAAAGATGAGAGAGAACAACTGGGTCTCGAACTCAGACCTCTCGTCTAACCGGGACGTGCGCGTTAACCAATTTCGCTATTGTCAAGCCGTCATTTTTGTCGATTTCGTATTTAAAATTTTAGAATTAACAATATTAACTTCAATTATTTTTTTTCTAAATTAGACGAGAGGTCTGGGTTCGAATCCCAGTTGCGACCATCTTTTTTTTCTATTTTTCTGTGTCTTGTTGTCTTTCATATTTTAGTTTAGATTATTATTGTTATCTTATTCTTATTCTACTATAATATATATTTATTCAAAAACATAATTAATATTAATGTTATATTCCATGTATATTTTATACATAATATGTATGGTATATTCGACATACATTTTATGCATAGTATATATTACATTCTACACATATGTTATACACGTATATATTTGTAAATTGTAATTAAGAAGGAAGTTCTTAAATGTGTTTTTATTATTTATGTCTTTTCATTATTCATTAAAAAAGTATTTAATTAAATTAATTATAAAAAGTAAAGCCATTTCAAATGAATAAAATTTGCATTGATCCCTTCACATTCCCTGAAAGAGCTAGAAGTTGAATCTAGGACTTTGCCAGTTTGCGAATCGTGCAAATTTATTGGATGTCATTCGGATCGGGCAATAAAGTTTGATTAAACATACCTTTTGCGCAGTAACGCGTACCCTTTTAGATTGCCAATATATCGATGTGGTGTATCCTTTTTTCGAATTAAACGTGTTTCACAGCGGCGAGGGGTAATTTTAGCGTTTGGGCAAAAGCTTTCCTCAAATTGAAGGGATCGGAATTGTAAATTATAAATTAATATTAAAGAGCCTTGTTTATTTTTGACAGACCTCTGTGACATTGAAAAGCAAGGATAAGCAAAGAGGGTAAACTGGTTTTATAAATTTTTGAATGCTAATTCATTCATACTTTCGGGAAATTTTTAGTTAACTTAATTTAACGATTTTTTTACGTTAGCTCTACACAGGAGGCCCCAAGGAAAAACATTCGACAGGGCCTATGTCATCTTTAGGAATGCTATGTCTTTTTAGGGAAAGGAAGGAGAGGAAGTCTTGAGAAAGAAAAATTAATGAAAAGTTGCTTGAGGGAGTCCAGCTGGAGAGGTATATGTAGATTAGGTTTCTTTCAATCAGTCTAGCCATATTACATAGATTAACCTCACCCCATGAACCCGAGCACCCTGCTAAGTCACCAAACGAAGCGAACTACTCGGGGTGACCCACGGCCGGGGGGTTGGTTATCTAATATATGGTTTGCAGGGCGGCGGTACTTATAACCGCCTTCCAAATTGGATTCCTGCCAAATATCACGTTACTGCAATGATTTGTTGGGGAAAATAACGTTTTAACTTCAAACATAGGTTGTAAGCAAAATTCGATTGAGTGCAGCACCTTCCCCGACACACTTCCATACGTATGTTTGTATTATTTTTAGTGCTCACATGATTATTACAATAAATTCGCTTTAACGCGGGATGTCTTTCTAAGACGACCATCACATAATATTCGTTCAACGTGGCATCGTAATGCATTTTCTGCCAACTATCTTTTTTTAATTCAATTTTTGTCGCACATGTCTAAAACTTTTAAGATTTCCTTTCTTCTTCATTCTTACGGTGAATCGATAAAGCGCTTAAAAAAATAAGCAGTAAATTATACGATTACAAGATATGTTGTCACGAAGAAAAATATAAATTAATCACTTTAATTTGATGGTTCAGTTTTGCACTGTCCTTTTTTTCAGAATTTTTTAAACTATAAAGCTATTTAATAATAAACAGTTTTACACGTCAACAACTCTATTGCCATAGCAACAATAACACAGTTCTTATTTTGTTTTCCATAGAACTGACAAAGAATTAGCAAATAAATACTTGCTTCGCATCATTTTAGGTTATTTAATATTTATCAATATGGCAGGCAGGGTCGTGAAATTATTATTGTCCATATTCAAATCGTCTTTTCATCTCCAACAAGCTGTCCCCAGTGAGTCTACCCGGCCACTGTGGAACTATGAGTTTTCCAATTCGGAGAATATTGAGAAGTCGAAGAAAATGGAAATGGGTAGGTGATAGGAAATGAAATAAGACGAAATAAATAATATCGATTGTCCAGTTGATTAGTCATTAGTAGAAATCGGATTATATGCACTAACAAAGTGCCAAAATATGCATGCAAATATGCACTAAAAAACGCCGAAGTACGCACTAAAAACTCTTGATATGCCTAAAATATGCCGAAGTACGCACTAAAAACTCTTGATATGCCTAAAATATGCACAATGCAAAATCAATATACTATTTTTATTTTTGTATATTTTAATTAAAGACGATACAAAAACAGCGAAATATTCTTAAAATTATGCATTGTTTTTGTGACAATATATAATTAAGTATTTTTCCAAATTTTTTTTGATGTTTGTCACCCAAAATGCCGAAAACGACTTCTCTACGTCAACTGACGTCATCCGACAAAATTTAAAAAAAATTTGGCGCCATTTATGGAGATACCTGTTGAGGCAGGGTATGTATGATCTGTGCCGTTGATGTAGGCATTAAAGTTCTTCATGTCTTCAAAACTCGAATTTTTAAACAAAATAGCGTCTAACTTTTCACGAATCTTTTCTGATATTGAATTGGGAAGGGCGTTGGCGAGTTCAATCATTGTTTCCAGCATTTCTATTGATTTAAATAGAGGAAGGTTTTTTGTTTTCAATTTTTCTATGTCATTTGGTAACTTGTGGAAATGTGTTGAGATGAGGGTGATATTCTGTTTAATGGATGCGTCTTCAAATGCTAAACATGCACGATTGGGAAAAAAAGGCAAAAATATGCATTAACGCCGTAATTAGAGAGTTATATGCATTTGCATATGCAAATATGCAAATGCATATAATACGATGTCTAGTCATTAGATATCTCCAAATACTGAGTTCAGAGGTTATAAGGTAAGCAAAAATTGTAAATGCTCAACATAAATCAAATGTTAATTTCTTGCAAACATATAAGTATTAAATATTTTATACAAAACATATTATAACTTACAACCTAAATTGTGGCTACCATATCAGGCACAAGAACTCCTCTTTTCTGATAAGGTATACATGACCAAAAACAACCTTTATTACAAAATTTTGCACACATATATTATAAAATATCACTGGTTGGCATAACGCTCCGGTACATAAATATGATAAAATTTTGTTTAATAAGTTTTTCACAATCACAATTGATTGTACATAAAATTTACACATTTTTACAGTATATATATATATATATATATGTAATGGCAATATATTCCATTTAAATTTGAATCCTGTAGTGTCAGTTGGAATACTTGGAATGTAATTATCAATTGTCACTTGTTTTATTTTCTATTATTTTATTATAAATAAACATAAATGTCGTTTCTTTGTTAAACTTTGCATCACAAGTGTTTTATTTATAAATCAATAGAAAAGAATTAAATCATATTATAAAACGACATTTTTCGTAACCACAAATGGAGAAACTTCAATTTGAATTTACGCTACTACCTGGAGGCGATGGCAAGTCAAATATTATTAGCATTACAAAAATAGTCACAAGTGATGAAAAAGTGTTTACAATACCAGAAATGTTACAATCCGCCAGCCATCACAAGGAGATTATGAAAAGTGGTGCTTTTGGCAAAGTAAAAAATAGTTTAAAAAAAAGTTACCAGGTTAGAAGAGTCTGGGTAACAATGACAGAAGAACTAAAAAAAACATATGTAGACGAAGATGGAAACCTACAGTTCGGAGACCAATACCTCGAAGAATTGGAAGAAGAAAGTTTACAAGTACATCAAAAAGAAGATACACTGGGAAGATTGATGGTAAAATTAATGGAAGATAAGCAACAGAGCCTCAAAAACATTGCTGAGAATTTTTTTATAGAAAAATTCTGTAGTAAAAATACAAATGCAAGCCAGTGGATAGAAGTGTTTGAAAAAGAATGTTTACGATTTGATGTGACCATGGATGAAAAAAAAATAGAAATACTAAGATTGTTCATGGATAAAAGTTGTGTAGATTGGTATAGTTCCATGATTATTAAACTAACAATGAACTCAGAGTGGTCAACATGGAAAAACAAATTCTGTGAATCATTCGCAAACAAAGGATGGAACCCTGTCACCTACGCACTATTATTTAGATACAAAGATGGTTCTCTGTTGGATTATGCTATGAGAAAAGAAAAACTTCTATTGGATATGAGAAGATCAATCGACACCGGTACTTTGATAGATCTTGTTGCTTCCGGACTACCAGAATTCATACTTAACAAGATCGATAGAGAAGGATTACAAGATACTGTGGATTTATTTAATGAAATAAACAAGTATGAACATATGGTCAACAAAAAAAGATTCATGAATAGGAGAACATTTGGGAATGCAGAATATAATAAAAATGAGGATAAAAAGCCATGTAAAATTTGTGAAAAATTGAATAAGGGCACTCGTTACCACCCTGAAGCCACATGCTGGTTCAAAACAAAAGAGGATGAAAAATTTAAGAGAAATGCCATTAAACATGTAAACAATTCAGTGATAGAGACTGAGATAAATGAAAATTATCAAAAAAACTAATAGTAACACCATTAATCAAAGTCAAACTATTACTAAATGATGAATTAAAAATATACGGAATTTATGATTCGGGTTCAAATGTTTCTCTAATTAATTCTAAGTTTTTGAAACTAAAAAGAAAAGGAAACAATTTGAATGAAGCAAATTTAGTAACGATTAATGGTGTTAAAAAAACGAGTGGTTTGACAAAGTTGAAGATTAAAATTTTTGAATTGGAGAAAAATGTTAATGTGTACATTATTGATGAACACAATTTTAAGTATGATTTTTTGATTGGATTAGACATTATAAAAGACTTCAAACTAATCCAAAGTGAAGACTTACAAATATCACAGAAAATCTGCCTGAATAATACAAATAAAAAAGAAGAAAATTCTACAAATATGAAAACAAATACTGAATTTAAACATTCTGAAAATAAGAACATTATAGAAAAAACACCAAATTAATTTTAATGAACATGTTAAAGAAGAAGATTTTAAAATAACAATAAATCATTTAAATAATGATCAAAAAACAGAAATAAATGAACTAATAGGCAAATACACATCAGTGTTTGCGAAAAGTAAATACGATGTTGGTACTGTTAATGGATATGAAGCGAAGATAGACTTATTGGTGGATAAATATTGTAGTAAGAGGCCTTACAGATGCAGCGTAGAAGATAAAAAGGAAATAGAAGAGCAAATAGCAAAATTAATAGACAATAAACTGATAGAAGAGTCGTACAGCCCATTTGCTGCACCTGTCACTCTAGCATTTAAAAAAGAAGAAAACAAAAGATCCAGATTATGCATAGACTTCAGAGACTTAAATAAAATAGTAATACCTCAAGCTCAACCATTTCCATTGATTGAAGACCTAATGACAAAGACCAGAAATTGCAAATTTTTTTCAACGCTGGATATAAACTCAGCTTTTTGGTCTATTCCGTTGCGGATTGAAGACAAAAAAAAAAACAGGATTTGTAACACAGGAGGGGCATTATCAGTGGACCTGCCTACCTTTTGGATTAAAGACCTCTCCGGCAATTTTTCAGAGGATATTAAGCAATATATTGAGAAAATATAAACTAACCGATTTTGCTGTCAATTACATAGATGACATACTTATATTTTCAAAAACTTTTGCTGAACACATCGATCATTTAACAATGTTGCTGAATGCAATCAAAACTGAAGGTTTTAGATTAAAATTTACAAAATGCACATTTGCATCAGACATGGTAAAATATCTGGGTCATATAATTCAGAATAATTCAGTCAAGCCAGTAAAGGATAATTTGATTTCAATAAAGAATTTTCCTATTCCAAAAACACAGAAGAATGTGAGACAATTTCTAGGAAAAATCAACTTTTATCATGAGTACATTCCGAAGAGTGCAATAATACTAGACCCTTTGCATAACTTACTAAGGAAAAACCAAAAGTTTATTTGGACTGATAAATGCCAAAATGCTTTTGAAACGATGAAAAACCTACTATGCTCACAACCAATCCTGGAAATTTTTGATCAAGATTTACCAATTAATATATATACAGATGCTTCTCTAGAAGGCCTTGGAGCTATTTTAAAACAAACACAGTCTGATGAAAAAGAAAAACCTGTAGCTTACTTTTCGAAAAAACTAAATGGCGCCCAGAAAAAGAAAAAAGCAATTTACTTAGAATGCTTAGCTATAAAAGAAGCAGTGAGATACTGGCAATACTGGTTGATAGGTAAACCATTTACAGTTTATTCAGATCACAAACCACTGGAAAACATGAATCTCAAATCTAGAACCGATGAAGAGCTAGGTGATTTAACATATTATCTTTCTCAATATGACTTTAACATAAAATATGCTCCAGGAAAACAAAATTTGGAAGCTGACTGTCTAAGCAGAAACCCAGTGCTGGAATCAAATGAAAATACAGATGAGCAATTAAAAATTGTCAACTTAATAAAATTAGAAGATATCTTAAAAGATCAGGTAAAAAATGAGAAGATACAGTGCAGAAGAGATAAATTGATATCGAAAAATAATGTTTATTACAAGAAAGTAAAAAAAAGAGAAAAAATAATTCTATCAGAAAAATTCAGCATAGACTTTATCAGAAATGTTCATACAGAACTAGGTCACATAGGAATTACACAAATGCAAAAAATGATAAGCTCATGGTACACAGCAGAAAACATGACAAATAATATAAAGAGAACTTGCGAAAGTTGTGCAGTATGTTTAAAGAACAAATCAAGAGGTGAAAATAAATATGGATTGATGTCCCACTTGGGTCCCGCAACAAAACCTTTTGAAATATGTTCCATTGATACAATAGGCGGTTTTGGGGGTTCACGATCAACAAAGAGATACTTGCACCTGTTATCAGATCATTTCACGAGGTTTGCATATATTTTGACGTCAAGAACTCAAAATACCAATGATTTCATCA
This sequence comes from Limnephilus lunatus, assembly GCA_917563855.2. Taxonomy (NCBI): domain Eukaryota; kingdom Metazoa; phylum Arthropoda; class Insecta; order Trichoptera; family Limnephilidae; genus Limnephilus; species Limnephilus lunatus. The sequence continues at coordinate 55,931,248 of OU830601.1, forward strand.
AACTCTTAAACTCCACAGAAACTAATCACATTGGCATGATACTCTCAGACCAATACCCGGGTATCAATTCTAGAGAATTCAAAAAATTTTTGGATGAAAAAAATATTCCAATAATTTTTACTGCAGTGAACTCACCTTTCTCAAATGGATTAAATGAAAGATTGAACCAAACGCTGGTCAATAAAATTAGATGCAAAATCAACGAAAATGACTCAAAAGTAGCTTGGACAACTATAGCGCATAATTGTGTAAAAAACTATAATGAAACGGAGCACACTGTTACTGGATATGCGCCACAGTACCTACTTGACGGCACAGATGTTACGATTTTGCCAAATGAGTTAAAACTTAAGAAGACCGGCATCGATTTGATTCAAGAGAGAAAAAAAGCTCTAGAAAATACTATGAAGTCACATAATTACAACAAGATAATTTACGATAAAACCAGGAGACACTTTGACTTCAAAGTTGGTGATACTGTTTTTGTGGAGAATGGAAACAAACTTAACAGGAAGAAGCTCGACGAATTGAGAATCGGACCATACAAAATCATAGAAAAATTATCAAACTCAATTTACAAGATAAACACTGGTCGAAAAAAATTTGAATCAAATTTTTTCCACATCTCGAAGTTAACTCCAGCACCTTTATTTATGAACCATGAAGAGGACATCGAAGATGAGAGAAAATTTTGCAGTAATTTTCTTTCCAGGGGGAGGGGAGATGTAATGGCAATATATTCCATTTAAATTTGAATCCTGTAGTGTCAGTTGGAATACTTGGAATGTAATTATCAATTGTCACTTGTTTTATTTTCTATTATTTTATTATAAATAAACATAAATGTCGTTTCTTTGTTAAACTTTGCAACACAAGTGTTTTATTTATAAATCAATAGAAAAGAATTAAATCATATTATATATATATATATATATTCATAAAAACATATATTTTGGAAAAAAAATTGTTTATAAAATTTATAAGAAATACAGAACAGAGAAAATGAAAGAAAGAAAATGAAAATAAAAGAAAACATATAATAATAACGGGAAAAAACATTAAAACGAAAGCAAAAAACAGAGATTAGTACAAAAAAAATTCTTTAACTTTACCATTTCTTTAGCGTACATTTCCTTCTGAAACTCATTTCACAGCTTTTTATTGCGTTGGGTAACAAGTTGTAAATTATTGGAACAAGGTATTCTGGAGTTCTTTGACCGTATTTATTTAGGTATTTGACGGTGTTAACGAGTAACCCGAGTATTTTACCAGATAGAGGGAATAGAGTCTGATTAATCAACTGGACGACCGATAGGTAGATACCAATTTCGTATAACGTTAAGTTTGAAGACGTATTGGTGTTTTTTCAGGTCTGGCTGTCTTCTTGTACACATAAAAGATCTAAATGGCTAGGAATTTTCCAAACCTCTTCTTTCCCCTTTCCTTCCTCTCCCCGATTAACTTCTAACTCACAGCAATTCCTAAAAAGGATCTACAGATCTATTTGTTCCTAGCACTTTTGAGACTTCTTCGGAATCACATCAATATGAAAACGTAAGCCACAAGAATTGTTGTTGACATAAAAACCCGGAAAAGAGTAAAAAAGTTAATTATTTGATGTCAGGAAACTAATTATATGTGTTGCTAAGGCAAATCTTGTCTAACCTATATCATTAAAACACACTACCCTTTAAAAGTTGTATTACATAGATTTAGTTAACAAGTATAATGCGAAAACACGTTTTGACACTATCTCAGAGCATTTGGCGAAACCCAAATATCACAGTTGGGAAACTTTTGTCATTATAAGGGTAAGGGTTAAATTTTATTTATGCTTGTGAAACAAATCCTGATTGTATTTCAGATTACATAGGATCCGCTGGACGAAGTTCAGACCTCAAAATTCAATCACATCAATTTTATTAGGGAAACGCCCTTTTTGTAGGTTTTTTAGGTGTTCACGAAAATCGTTGTTTCATTTTTTTTTACAAATATTGGATTTGAGAAAAAAATATCCAACCGAACTGAATAATTATTATTTAAAAAATAATTGAAAGCAATATGGAATATCTAGTTGGAATATGTGTGATTTTATTTTTTTTTTTTTATAATATGTTTTTTTACATTAACTTCACACTGGAGGCCCTGAGAAATATAATTCCCCTCAGGGCCTATGTCATCTTTGGGGATTGGTTGCTATGTGGAGGATCTTTTTAGAGAGAGGAATAGGATGATTAAAATGAGGAGAGGCAGTTCTGTGAAGGAAAAAGATATGAGGGTTGGGTAGGAATCTTGGGGCAGTGTGTCCAAAAGTGACGGACGAATGAATTCATCCCTTCCACTGCGGTCCAAATCCTGCCAAAAGCCTTGCAGGAGAAATCAAAATATCTCCGTCAACCAGTCTCTCCCTATCTGCCTGATCTTCCGAACCAAGCAGTTGGTGAGCAGACGCCTCCGCCGCCAAGATTCGGATAAACCTGACCCCATGAACCCAGGCACCCCTGCTAAGTCACCAAACGTAGCGAACCACTTGGGGTGACCTATGATGACGCAATGGTAGAGGTGTTGGTTATCCAATAAAAGGTTCTCGGGGCGGCGGTTCCCATACCCGCCTCCCAAATTGTGTAAACAGTAGATATGTAGGTAAACAAATAATCAAAATTTGAATTTTTATAAGAAAAACTTTCTTTTTATACTTTATTGAAGGTTATTCCCATCCGGTTAAACGGAGGGGTCTGGGTTCGAGTCCCAGTTGCGACCATTGTCTTTTTCTTTTTTTCTGTGTCTTGTTCTCTTTCATATTTTCGTTTAGATTATTATTGTTAACTTAATCTAATATAAATCAAAATTTGCTTTATTTGGAAGCGACTATGGATTTTTTTGTGATTTTAATATAATGATTAAAAACATGCCTTAAAATAATGAAAAATTAAAGAAAACATATAATTTCGTAAAAAATTATTGTTTTGGGTAGTAATTTTAGTTGATTTATGAGAAAATTTTTGTTTCGAAGTTTTACGAGTTTTCGAATTTTTAAATTAATATTTTTAATAAATATCGTTAAATTTATTATTTTTTTATATTTATCATTTATTCACAAATGACGGCCCAAGTTGCCTGTAAAATATATAATATGGAACTCTTTAATGGCTTATATTTTATAATTTACAACATAAATAAATAAAGAAGCATACATCCGTGCTGGATATTTAAGACATCTTGTGGTTACAAAAATAATTTTTCAAAATTGTTGGGTATTTTAGCCTCCAATCCAAAATTAGTATTTGTAGTACCACGCAACCGTTCTTCTTAACTCAGTCAAATATACATGTAAAAATACCGTATACTGCAAAAAATACGATGACAACATATTTAATCTATTTATTTAAAAATGTTATTGGTTTGAAAAAGCTAATTTCGTTAATTTTACGACCACTAAAACGTATTAGAAATATGCATTAATAATATACCTAAGCCATTCCAACATTTTCAAAAAATCCTAGGTCCATGGAGTAGGTTAATATGTTTTTCTTCGATATATTTACTTACTACTAGAATAAAAGAAAACAACACGGCAGAATAATTATTAGGTACTACACAAGAATAAAAGAAAACAACACAGCCGAACAATTATTAGGTACTACACTAGAATAAAAAATAACAACCTAGAAAAATATATTTGTCGTAAAATAAAATGAAATACACTTACATCCTTATTAAAGTACAACACAGGGAAAAGAAATTTATAATAATATGTTTAATAAGCTGCAAAGCAAATAATAGTTCTACAAAGGGACTTAATAAATTACCAACGCGTATTTGCATTTTATACGAAACAAACGGAAAGTTGTAAGTCGTACATAAAAATAACATAAATGACTTCATAATGATTCCCATTAAATGAATTATTATTAATATTAAATGGAAGTTCAATTTGACAGAAAATTATCAAATAGTTACTTCGTAATTTGTGTATTCAAATTGTTATTTAATAACTCTTTGATGAAGATTCTGAGAAATAAACGGTTTCGTTTATGGACACCTACAAAACTATTTGAAATTAAAAGTCCAGGGCGTGGTTAAAACTAAACGAATACAAATCAACTTATTTCGCATAATAGAAATATGCCGTTTATTATTATGTAATGCATTGGTATGTAGCAGGCACGATTTTGATTAATTTCCATAAAATAACGACAACAGTAAAAAGAGTACTAATTTCACCAGTGCTTCGGAAAGCTCACATCAAGTAAGAAGTAATAACCCTTTTCTTTTCACTATATTGTTGGTACATTGTTACTATGTTTATATCTACTATTATGATGTACTTTGACTGCTACTAACTTGATAAACAATGACTCATTATCTAAAACATGCGAACACCTCGGCACAGGTTCTCCTAGTGAGGTGTTCACAAAACATTATTTTTTATTTATTTTTCTTTTATTTAACGACAATACATTACAAAGTTATATATACAGATGTAAAGTAAAAATACACAGTAAAGTTGTTTGTTCACAGTCCTTCTCGCTAGTTATTTTTTTTCCGAGGCTGACTGTAGGTTGTTATATAAATGGATGTTGATCATGATTTCCTCAGCTTCTATTTTTTTGGTTTCCACATTATGTAAAAGCCCCAAAAAGGGCATAATCAATAATCATATAATCAATAAATAAATAATAAATAAAAAAATCTAATACTTACTGTATTACTTTGCATATTATATACATTATCATATTCGTTGATTATTTTATAAACTACTACTATATTTTTAGGAATATTTATTTATTCTATCTTTATTTATATTATCTTAGTAATATTTTTAGACACATTGATAACATTCCATCTGTTAAAATTTAAGTCAAATGTCGTAGGATTATTTAGTTTATTCGTTCATTAGAATACCTAACGCATTACAATACCTGAAAACATTTAAACCGATTTTTGCCATCGTAATTCATATGCATGGAGAAAATAAAATCTACACATTTCCTTCATCCTTTCTGATCTAATCTTCGTTACACTCCGGGCAGCTGTGGCTGGACCACTCTCCGTGAATATTATCTATAAGTATTTACTCAAAAGCGAAAAAGGTCCATTCGAAAGGATCAAGTCGGACCAATTCTGTAAGGCATGTGAAGCAATAACTCCACTGGGAGTTGTGGTTAAATCAATTATTTGGAATTTAATTAAGTATTATATATCATGTATAAGGACACAACGAAGCGTAGAAATAATAAAGATAGCATAATATTCTGCTACAATAATTACTGATTTAGTGTAATCTGGATAAGGTGATATCGACAAGTATTTAATTGAAATACAAACAAATCTATTTCAACCCCTAATTGTAAAATGAGATGTATTAAGATGTAATCATAAATATAACTTTTGTAACAAAAGTATAATATTTTGTTGTGAAGTTGAAGGCAGCAGAAATGGGAAGGAAATTGGGGAAGACGAAGTTGGGAAAATAAAGCCATTTCAAGCAACTTTTCAAATCTGTATGACAATCTTTCTCTAGGTCGATACTTTGAAGACCTTTCACTGTAGAAAGTGTCGCAAATATTTTGTATATTATTTTTAATGAATTAATTGTGAAGCAAAATAAATAAATTAATTAAAATTTACAGAAATTTAGAAACCATTTAATTAGTTTTCATCTAACTGACCACGGCTGGTACCCTACCACCAAAAATGCACCCATCGTAATATAATTCAAAATGTGCTCCTAGTTTTTTTTCAAATTCATGCCACATAACGTTTCCAAGAACCACTACTTTTATAAGTAGTTTAAAACCCATAGATCTACTTTGGGAGATATTTCTTCCAGTCTAAGATGGACTTAATTCATGCTGTCATCTCATTTTGTATTATGGTGAGATATAGAATGTATACAGTGTCAGAAAGGGAGAACACGTTTATGAAACAACATTTAGCGTTTGAAAACATTTTTTATGATTTTCAAGTATTTTTATTGAAATCGTAGTGAAAATAATTTTAACAATATCTACATTCGACTAATTAAATAGGTATTTTAGGTTAGTTTAATGTTGTTTACAGTTTACAAGATGCAAACCATCGGAAAGCGACTTTAAAATCTTTATCCATGTGTGTGTTCAAAATTTGCGTCGATTTGTAATAATAAAACCCAAAATAGTCTCGAATATGTTTTAAAAAACAGAAATTTATTACACAATATGCTCAAACACAGCGAATCAATTATGATAATTTTGACAGATCGATTAAGAGAATAATATTTTTTTTAAATATCAGAGGCTTTAGTTCATTTATCCCCTATAATGAAGTTAGCAATAAAAGAAAAAAAAGTGTTTTAAATAGTTCTGTAGTTGTAGGAAAATTTACTTAATGTTGTATCTGTTTTGATGATTATTCTAGTTCTTGAAATTTTACCTGGAATATAATGATCGTCAGAAAGATGAGTAAAAATTTTCACTCTAAATTCTTTTTCGTTCGAAATTTTCACTCTAAATTCTTTTTCATTCGAAATTTTTACTATAAATTCTTTTTCATTCAAAAATTTCACTCGTAATTCTTTTTCATTCGAAATTTTCACTCTAAATTCCTTTTCATTCGAAATTTTCACTATAAATTCTTTTTCCATCGAAAATTTCACTCTACATTGTTTATCGTTCGAAATTTTACTTTAACGATTTTTGAAAATGTATTTTTTTATTTTCGCTTTGAGTTCTATGATAAATAATTTAGGTCAGGTGTTTGAACCCTCATCGCAAATGACTGCTGATCAAATTGACGATAAGCGCCATTTCAAAATTTTCATAATTGAACGCTTACCCGTTAAATACTGAATCGCGGCGTGCATCAGCTTTGATCAAATTTGGAGCTATCAAACATTATTGTGTTACTGTGGACGAATGATCACATTTTGACATTTTGATGAAATGCTGGAGCGGACAGATAATCGACGGATAACGGAAACCGTTTAAATGTCAATAATTCAGAATTGAGGTCATTGTGGATTATTTTTGAAGTGAACACTTATTTACCACCGTTGTGGTTTGAAACTCGATGAAGCGGAAGCCAGCAACACTAAAAAGAGAAAAACTTATACATCTGTAAGATTTAGCCTGCGAGAGAACGAGAAAGCAATAAAATAATTATATAATTAAAGGGTACTGGGTTCTAACATAATACCATAAATCCACGGTCCCGCGCGACTCTGCTTTAATGTAGTGGTATAAAGCGCATGACGAACTTCATCGGCCAGACATTTAGACTGCCAAGGATCGAATCATACGAAATCCAAAAAAAAAGCAAAAATAAATTAAAATCTAATTTTCAAACCACTACAAAATGAACAGTCAAGAAAGCGACATCTAGCCACTCCAAAGAAGAAAACACAAATACTTATAAAATTACCATTTTAGGAAAAGGTGCACTGGAATTTGACGACAAAATATAGAAAAAATCATCCTTCACGTTGATAGAAAAAGTGCTTTGTAGTCTCCCCACTCTTGTCTAATTTAGTTTTCTGAAGGTTTCACTTCTACTGTTTGTGAATTGCGCATTATATTTTAATGTTAGAACCAAACAAGAGTCCCATCTGCTCCCAACCGCCTGGAGGCAGTGAGGCTATGATATCCCTAATTGGAGTAAATTGTGAGGCTGAAGGTAAACGGGGAGAGGAAGGATATGGGAAGAAGGAAATTGGGGTAGTACCTGGCTATTCTGATCTGGTCACCAAACACGTCTAAAGCCATTTCACGCAAAGTTTCAATTCTTTTTTTTTTATTTTTTTTTATTTATTTATTTCATCCAAAAAATATATGAACACATAATATAATATCATATTACAGTCGGTATTGGTTACATTTTAAGTACATTTTCCCTTTTTATTTTCTTCGTTTTCTTTTACACAGTAATAATAATAACATAATTTTAATGACAATAACATGTTACTTACAAAGTTAAAAACATAAGGCAATAAATGATGCATTAGTAAGTAAATATATATAAGTTATTAACATTGTTATAAGAATAATGTTATAATAATAATTGATGCCAATAAAGCAGTATCAAAATAGGAAAAAAGATATGGAGGTAAGAACTGTTATAAAGAAGTAACATAATATATATTTTAAGTTGTGCATAGTCTGCCTCACTAGGCGAACCTGTATTGAGGCAGAATTTTTAGTAAAATTGTTTTTCGTATTTTTGTTAATGGTTTACTTATGAATGTATAATATATATTCTTATACAGCAATACTTTGTTTCTGTTTACATTATTGCTGATACACAATACAAAAATAGCAATTTTAGTACTACAATAACCGTCAATGACAAGGCGTTTGGGTGAGGGCACCAGTAAAGGATCGATCATTAGAACATATCCAAATTTTAACTTTTTTTTAAAATTCTTTCTGTGTTTGACTCAGTTTGATATTATCAGATATTATATTATCAGATTTGATATTATTATTATTATTCTGAATTATGGTCTTACGCCAGGACTATACTGAGAATATTTTCCACTCTGCAACGTGCCGAAAATATACCTTATATTATTTTTAATTATTATATCGTGAAACCACAAATCAATCAAATCAAATTTAATTCCGCGGGGATTTGAGAGTCTTGCCCCTCCGTCACATTTGATTAATTTTACAGTTAATCAGTTCCCATTATTTTAACTTACTTTAACTTACTGTGACCGCTGGTAATTATTTATACATATGTAACGAGAAAATATCGTAATAAAATAATAAATTTCAATTTGAGAGGCGGTTACGGGTACCGCCGCCTGGTTACAATTTGTTGGATAATGAACACCCCACCAATAGGTCACCTCAAACGTTCGGTGACGTAGGAGGGGTGCACGGGTTGTGGTTTGTCTTGGCGGTTAATGCATTTGCTCACATACTGTATGTGCGGGCCGGATCGGAAGACACTGATTCCTACTAGTTCCCCTCCTTCCTTTGCCTTAAATGCCCTCCACACAGCATCCTCAAAGATGACATAGAGCCCTAAAAGATATTTTTTTACAAGGCCTCCTTTGTAGGGCGAATGTAAAAAAAGTAATAAATATAATTAACACTTTTAAAAAATAATTACATCCATGAATGTTAAAAAATGTGGGAATATTAGGTAGGTACCTGCCAGAATAATCTTAACTTCAAAGAAACAATTCGAAAATATAGGAAACAAACATTGAATATATTTCCTTTACCTTTGTTCTCGCTGTTTTTCGGGTACGATAACTTTTTGTAGGACTTCATTAAATCTTTTGCGAATACTTACTTCTCTTTATTTGAATAAAACAACCGTTGTCGTGAAGCTCTTTATAGTATTTTCTAGTTTTTTGTTATTTAAATAATTCGATACAGAGAGGTGGAGACATCAAGTTAGCAGTAATTGAACTCAAATTATGATTTTTTTAACAACGCTTTGCCCACATAAATACCAAAATATGAACTCAGAAATTAAAGATTCAAGTTGTAATATAATATTGTAGTTTCTACAAACTAAGGGTTAATCACCCCTCAAACTATTGTGTGGAATTTGAGAAGGAAGGCTTGGGAATGGCACCATTTAGAAAAGCTTGTGGAGGAAGCCAAATACCATCACATTAGGAAGGACTGTGTCACTGATGTTGATGAAAAATGTTAACTTGTTGTCGAAAGTCTATTTTTTAGTCAAACATTCATAATTTTATTTTAATACTGGTTTCACAAAAAAATAACGAGTAATCAAATTAAGTAAATTAAATAAAGTAAATAATAAAGCAATTTTTGAAGTTCTGTCAAAGTAATCCACTAGTCTGACTAGTCCTTGAAAAATTGGAATCGGAATCCCCGACTATTTTTGGAAGGGATTTAAAAATACTTGAGAATACGTTTTTGAAAAGGTCGGATTTTTTCTAAAAGGCCTTTAAAATAACAAGGAAATTAAAAATCGATTTCACGGAACCAAGCAAAGAAGAGCCTAATAAATGGCGACTATTCGCCGCCGCAGACGGGGCGCGGGACACAACTGAAACAAAAATGCACATATTTATGCGGACGGTATCAATGTAATTCTGAATTCCAAATTCGTCGAACGCCGCCTATTTTGATTTATGTCGAAAGAAACATTGCGAAATTGCATTGTTTGTTTTATTTTGTGAATTTCAGGCACAAATATTAAAATGTTTTCCGATTTTTTCTAAAGAACTTAATTTGCCACTATACACATTATATGTATATTGAAACTTTATTCGAAAATGGATTCTTTAGTAGGAGATTTTGGCACTTTAAAGTATTTTTTATAGGCCTGATACTTTATTTTTTCCAGACTTACAAAAAAACACTGGATTATTTCCAAAGCCAAGATGTATTCAACTCGCAGTACTTAATAGAAACATCTTTAATATTTCTTAGCGATCAAATTTTAAAAACAAAAACATATGATTTTGCATTATTTTGCATGGCTTATTGTTATATTTCAGTTTTTTGATTACATGCTGAAAGCAAAGAAAGCTTTCGCACAGATTTAAAGATGTCAAAATTTAGAGAAAGGTGTCTCAATGAAATTATTTGTAAGAAAATTACTAAAATAATAGGAAAAAATATACGAGGCAGAAATTATACATGGAATAATTTAAACCTGTAGAAAAATATACACGTTAAAACTAAATTTGATGAAAATACACCCATACAAATGATACCATTGGAGAAAAAGAACAAAAAATCACAATAAACGAAAATTCTGCAGATATTTATAAAGACACAATCTATTATTATAATAACAGGCGTAAGTGACGGCTGGCGTGGTCGAGGGTAAGCCTCTTGACTCGCAAGTCACGGGATCGAATCCCGGCGTGGGCAAATAAATATTATATGATTAAATTGCGTTATTTTACAATTGAGTCATTTAAAATTATACATACGAGTAGTATATTTGTGGTACGTTCCAGAGTTGAAAATAATCTTAGATTCGCCCTGGTATAAGACTTTAAGAAATTACTTTAGCCGTGTTTGGGGGCCAGATCTGAATGGCCAGGTACCTCCCCAACTTCCTCTCCCCCATCTCTTTCCCCGCCCCATTACCTTCAGCTTTACAAAACGCATCAATTGGGGATGCCATAGTCTCATTGGCTCCAGTCGGGAGCAATTGGGACTCTTGTGCGTTATTCATATAAAAAAATACCTAGCATGCTTACGCATACACCATTAAACATTCAAACACTCTCTCAAAGATTCACTAACTAATATTTCAACAAATTTCCAATGACAGAAACACAATAAAACATCTAGTGACATCCGAAATCTTTCGGTTTAATTATTTCAATAAGCATTTAGGCCGATATTGTTTCAAAATGTGCAATAGTAACTCTACCAGACATAGCTGCTTGCTATTTGAACGTAGACTAAAATAAGTCGGATTTTCCACTGTCAAATTCGCAAACGCTTTTGAGACAATGTGGCAGAAGCTCTCCTATTATATTCGAAATGCCACGCTTAATATCCCGACGAATTTAATAACGTCCTAACAGTGGGTTTTAAAAGCGGTTAGGATGAACCAGGATCGGATTTTATGTAAAACATTGCTATCCATGGTGTATTATTATGTATTTAACTTTAAAAAATCACTGAACAGGTACAGTAAAAAGTAAACTGTTCCTGGTGGCTTATTTTAAAACACCTCTTAAAGATTTTACAATGTTTTTTAAGAATGAGGTCAGGTTCTGGACCAAAATTCTTTTTAACGCTGTATAGCTAACATTCTTCAAAATGACGAGTATAAAATGTAAATATATCTGTCTCTTTAGATTGCTTCTACTAAAGTAAAAGTACTTTTTAAAATAAACCGTCCTATGTGAAGTGGCCTATAGAACCGTGCGAATAGCTGAATCATATTTGTTTATACCATACAGCGCTACACGCATAAATTGGCGCTGAAGGAAGGGAAGGAGAGCGCTGTGGTCTGTGATGTAACGATAGGTTTGGTTGCCAGAAAAAAAAATAAAGATATAGCGTTATTTTATGTGTAGAAATATAAAGACCATAGGTTTACGATTTCCTGGTATCAATACTCAGTGAGTTGAACATTTTGGGATTTTTTTTGTGAGAATTTCAGAATTAGTTATTTATAAAGGGAAGAAACTATTTTGAAGAATGCTACGTACCATTCAAATAAAATAATATGCTTAATTTTCCATTTTTTACATGATTCTAAAGAAATCTATTTTTTATATAGATATTTTTCAATCATTAAATAATTTTTTAATAAATATAAAGTATTGTCATTTTCATACTATTATTATTATTAAATAATATATACAAATTTCTACTACCATACGCGCATGTGCCTAGTGTGGTAGTCGAAAAGAACGTAAAAAATGTTTTGTGAAAAAACTTACAATGAAGGAAATAATATGTTTTCTTACTCTCTCATTCAAATACCATGACTTTAGACTTCCTTAAATTCATCATTAACTTATTCTTCATACATACTTCGTTCATTCTAGACATGAAAGACTGTAGATCTTCCATGCTGTAAGATATCAGCACCGTATTATCAGCATACAATAGGCAACATACTTTCAGATATTTCAATTTGGCGCCCAATCCCATCTATTTAAATTCTTGCATACAATTATTATCAATGTATAGATTGAATAACCACGGTAACATTACGCAGCCTAACTTGCAACATAACTTGCAGGAAGAGTTTTTCTTCTAAAATTATGAAATTATAGACATCTACGAGAGAGCAGATTATGAAATACCTCATGTTAATCCTTAAATGTCCCGTGAAAATTGTGTATTCTATGCAATAATCAACACTAGAATTAGATTTAACTTTAAGCTCACACCTCAATAGTTCTACGAGCTTTGTGATGTTTTACTCTTGGGGTATTGAGGCACGGCGCTTTTGTCATCATTGGCAGATGTGTAAACAAATGCATGCTTATTTGTATGGCAATGCTTCCATGTCACAGTAGTTAATCATCGTTAATTGGGTCATTCCTAGAAATAGCCTCAGCAGTTGGGTAGCAAGCAGCATTGAGTGTTGACTCTACGTTTCTACTGATTTGATTGCGTATTTGTAAATATCAATTACTTCTGTAAATAGGCGAGGTCCATAAGTTTTGGGTCTTCCTAGAAATTATGACCTGAAATCCAAATTAACTCTATTTAGGAAATTCTGATCTTTCGCTGATTCGTTGGAATGGTAGAGTTCGGATTCCTTTACAAGTTTAGAGACCCTTCTCTGCATTCTCGTATTTATCTTTCAGTTTGGGCTACACATTACACATGAATTTTCAAATTCTGAGCAAAGGCAAAAGAGTGATTCTATTAGCTGTGAGAAACTTAAAATATAACCAGCCCAAAATGTGAAACGTAATATTAAATAAAATATATACCATCTTTTGGTGCCCTTTCTCATTGGAGTAAACTTTGAATATTTCTCTACCCACTATGTCTGCATTTTTAGATGAGCACCTAAGTTAAGTAATCATGATTTTTTCACCACCAGTCTAAAGTAGGTACCAACTAGATGCGCTTAGATACACATCCACATTTTTTAAGGTTTCTATTATCTTATCACCGCCTGATTCGATGTCTATGTTTCTATATTTCTAAGACACAATATGTTAGAAGGGAGAAAACCTAACAACAAAGAGTTCTGGTTTCTCTCTAAAACCAATCCTCTTTATTTATTTCATAATCGGAAGAGCAGGTTCTAAAAGGGTTTGATGGAGGGGGTGGTTTGAAACAAGTAGTATTGTTCACGGTTTGGACCATTACTCCGGAGACAAGAAAATGGGCGAGCTATGCTGGGGAAAAGTTGAGGGAAATGTCGGTTTTAGAGAAAAAGAAATGTGGCTATCCGTAATAAGGAAAATGTTTTATGGTGCGACTTTAAAACTCGGATTGTCTCTGGGCTTTTTCTCGCTGAACAAATTTTTCGTAGAGCGCTTAAGGAAATCTTTACCATTTTTTTATCCCGTACTTTACGAGAAGTTTGCGGAATATTGTGCGAGTTTTACAAGTCCATATTTCATGCATTAATATAGAAACAAAATGAAATATGGAAATAATTTGACAAAAAACTAAAACGTCGAATACACCACAGATATTACAATATCAAAATTACATTTTTTTTAAATTATTTTCTATTGTCCTTGTGTTTAAAGAAATATAAAATGTATTTTTCAATATCTAACTATCAAATGTTTAAAGTTTCTAAGATTCTCAAACATCTTTCAAACATCTCGTAAAAATGTAATAATTTTTGTTCAAATGGAGCAGATACTTTGTGATGTGACATAAAACAATAACTTTGCAAACACCACTTTTATTTTTTATAATTTTTGCCGACTGGGTTTCGCTACAACCATAGCTTCTTCAAGGCTCTTCTTCTTATTCTACTAAAGTTAAGTTACATGTGTTATAAATAATATTCAATGATACCTTTTCGTTTTTATGCATTAAGATGACGCCTGTGTTTTTATCAAATTTATGATTTGTTTCACATAATAATTATTGGTTTAAAAAAACTTTATTTCCCGTCATTGGCATCTCATTAGTTTATATGCAACCACTGCAACGATGTGACCTTTAGATCTGATCGTTTGAATTTATGCTGTAAGGGTGCTAAATTATATAATTTATTCCCTATACAGAACGAATTTAATATATTCCATTTTATCTTCCTATACTTACATTACACGTTGAATTAAAACCATGTTATATTTTCTCCTTCGACGAAAAAAAACGTCATTTCGTCAGGTCCCATTGCCCGCACATAACTTATAAAGATTTTTCTGGTTTTCTTAATGCTTCGGAATGTTAATGGCTGCGAGGAAGCTGTAATTACCAAATACCGGTCAAACAATGCTGTGGGGATGAGAAGGAGATGGGGACTGGGGAAAAAGTGAAGTGGGTGGGGAAGGGGGGAGGAGTGAAGAAGTGGGGTTAGAACGGAAGGAGAAGCAACCAGGAAGACGACGAAATGTCAAGTTTTTTTTTATTTCCGCACTAAATCTTCCGAGGGGTCATTAGTCGGCGAAAGGAAGTCATAATAAAAAAGGTTACGTTACATTAGTAAAAATAAATATATATATTATCTTTTTTTTATTAAATTACCAACGTTTTTTATGTTTTCTCATTTCCCCGTCACAATATTCCTCAGCTTCCGTGGTCGAGGGACAAGGCGATCCAGTGGTCGCGGTTTTAAATCTTGGCATGCGCAAGTAATTTTTATTTGATTGATTTGTGTTTTCACGATATAATAATAAAAAATAATATAAGTTATATTTACGGCACATTAGAAAGTGTATGATACTCTCAGTATCGCATTAGCGTAAGACCACCATTTAGAATTGAAACCTTACTTCAAATGGCTTTAGACGTGTTTAGTGACCACATCGGAAAAGCTCATCGGATCATCTCCTTCCCTTCCTCACTCCCTTCAACCTCAAAATATATCCCAATTGGGGATACCTATGGCTCCAGACGGTTGGGGGCAGTTGGAACTCGTATGCGATATTCACTTAAAAAAATAAATAAAAGATTTATTATTTTTATAAGACCACCTTACTGACACACGTTTTACTGATGTTGCTTATCTTCAAAGATGCGTAAATATGTTTTAGAATATATTTTTACGTATCTTTGATTGCTTGCTTAAATCGGTGTGGATTCTGTAGGTAAAAAAGTTGCCTTCTTATTTTGAAATATTCATACTAGAATGCAGTATTGGTCGTTGTACGGTTAATTATTATACTGATCCCAGCGATAGATCTTACGTGATATTCCTATATATTTTTTTTTATTTAGTAACAATACATTTATTATATTTTACATTTTTATATGAAACATGTTAGGTATAAAAAATAAGAAAATATATTCGTAGTCCTCCTCACTAGGAGATCCTGTGCTGAGGGGGACTATGCTTTGGATAAGTTTTCAGCGACTTCTATAGATTAACTTATTGTTTGGATAAGGTTTTCCAGAAACTTCTATGACGATGTTTTAAGTATACATGTAAGTTCATTTTCCGATAGTTCCTTCAGCCAACATTTAATGTCCTTAATGTAGCTATTTTTTGTTTTAATTTGTTTGGTACTAAGTGGGAGTTTGTTATATAACTTTACTGCTAAAAATTCTGAACTTCTTTGTCCAAATGAAGAGTTACACGTTGGTATATTAAGTATGTCTGTTTGTTTGGCTCTGGTTTTATGAGCATGTGAGGTGTCTGCCTCTGAATAATTTTTGTGGTGATGTACTAGAATGTTTTTGGCGTAGATTTTCTGTATGCTTGGAACATCAAACTGTTTAAAAATTTCTGTTGTTGACGTCCTTATGGGGACCTTCAGTATGGTCTTTATGATGCAATTCTGAGTTACCTTAAGTTGTTTTATGTGATTAGATGCTGCTGCGCCCCATCCTATTACTCCATATTCTAGTCGAGAGTGGCATAAGGCATAATATACTCTCTTTAAATCCCTCATTGACAAGATGTTACGTAATTTTTTGAAGAAGTAGATGAGTTTTGTTAGCTTTTTTGAGGTAAGATCAATGTGTGAATTCCACTGTAGTTTTTCATCAATTTCAATCCCAAGATATTTAATGCTTTTTGTTTGGGTTAAAGACGGGCAGGAACATTGTGGAAAAGTTTTTTGACATTCATGTAATTTGAGGTTATGCTCATTCATCGGTTGTCCTCGTTTGTTTTTGGAGAAAGTTAGATATTTAGTTTTACTAACATTTAATGTAAGGGAGTTTACTTAGGGCCAGTTTTGAAGTACAGCCAGGCCATGTTCCGCCTCCTTGTAGGTTCTTATCCAATCTTGTTCGTGAAATATAATAACAGTATCATCTGCAAAGCTCATTATGTTTCCATTGATGGGAAGATTCATAAGGTCATTTATATAAATCAGAAATAGTATAGGTCCTAATACGCTTCCCTGGGGGACCCCGAATTTAATTGGTAGAGATTTGCTCTTTCTTTTACCAATTTGTACAATTTGTTCTCTTCCAGTTAAGTAACTTCTAAGTAGATTTAGGGTTGATTCGGTTATTCCATTTTTTTTTAGTTTTAAGTACAGTATTTCATGGTCAATTGTATCGAAAGCTTTTTGAAGATCAATGAAAACCGCTAAGCATTTTTTGCCTTCATCCAATTTTCTAATGATTGTATTTGTTACATTGGCTATAGCGTCACCCGTACCAAGGTTTTTCCTAAAACCATACTGCGTAGGTGATAATATTTTATTAGTATCCAAAAATGTAAGTACTTGTTTTTTTATTACTTTTTCCAATATTTTCGATAGAGGAGTTAAAATGCTAATTGGTCGATAATTTGATATATCATTTTTGGGACCGTTTTTATATAATGGTATGATCGTAGCAATTTTAAGACAAGCGGGAAAAACACCTTTTGATAATGATAGATTTAAAAGGTACGTCAGTGGTTGGATTAACTCATTTTGTAGGTATTTAATTGATTTGCTTGATATCAGTTCATTTCCTGATGAGGTATTTGTTTTTAAGGAGGCTATAATATTTCTTATTTCATCACTTGTTATCTTGACTATATTGAGTCTGTTTTCATGGTTTACATTATCAATCCTCATTGTTTTTTCGACAGTAGTAGAATTTTGTTTAATTTTATTTGCAAGGTTAGAGCCTATATTGCAAAAGTAGTTGTTTATAAAGTCAAGAAGTTTGTCTGGGTGTTTAGTAAAAGATGTGGGAATCTCATCAATGTTTAATTCTTTAATGGTTTTGTCGTTATACGAGGATTTAGTATTTGTAATTTCATTTATGATCTGCCAGAGTTTACGGGAATCATTATTGCATTCATCAATTTTGTTTTTATAGAATGTTTCTTTTGCGTAACGAATTACATTTTTACATCTATCATATCTTCTGTCTTTTTCAAAAAAAGGACGAAATTCGTTGATGTCCGTGCAAGTTCTATCTGGAACTAGTTTGGCTCTGAAAATGCTAACTGATAGGCAATCCTTAATCGTTGAATC
Organism: Limnephilus lunatus; assembly: GCA_917563855.2. Classification (NCBI taxonomy): domain Eukaryota; kingdom Metazoa; phylum Arthropoda; class Insecta; order Trichoptera; family Limnephilidae; genus Limnephilus; species Limnephilus lunatus. The sequence goes on from OU830601.1 coordinate 55,949,258, forward strand.
AATAAATTTAATATTCAGCTAGTGTTTTTTTTTATTTTGATACAATATTTTATTTTCATATTTTACATTTTACGATGGTAGTTTTTTCAGTAGGCTGTTACAGAGTTGATAACAAAATATTATCGTCTGAATGTTCCCGTTTTCAAGCCTCTACAGTTATTTCATCGCATCGCAAGCGGCTACGAGAAAAACAGATGCAGACAGAATAAAATACTGTCCGTGTAAATTTGTACCTCGAACCAGAAGGGGGAGATTCCAATCAAGAAGACTGCACAAATTGCCTGAAATACACCAAACATTTTTACATAATAAAAATACTGGATGGTTATATTTCAGCGTAGAGAAATAAAGATTATACATAAAGATCTCGTAGAAATTTTTAACGGCATGTCGGCACTAAATTAAAACATTATTTTTATATAAACAAGAACGCTTCATATCAAACCATTTAGGAACCTGACTGTCAACATTATAAAACGCTCACCAGATAACTTATTTAAACAAGAATTTCGCTTTATTTTGTTTAGTTGGGAGACACGTACAGATAAAACATAATATTTACTTCTCTAAATTTTTAATCTTGTCGGACGATACTTTTTTATTGCAGGCGTTTACTGCTTATTTGAAAAAAATGATGGTAGGTCGTTTGTACGAGCTTTATTAATCTCGAAATTAGAATTTTTCATATTATTGTTGACGGGATGGAAAAGATTTGAGCGTATTTAAAGGGCATCAAATAACTGGTACTATCGGCGAAGTCCGGAGAGAAAGTGGTTGTGTCAAGATTGTTCGACAGACGTTTTTTCGTAAGGTTGAGTGCGGCAATGCTTCAACCGTTGTTAAAAAAAGTGTTATAGCGGGGTAATTAAATAAAATCAATCCACGCCTTTCTTCTGTAAACACAATGAGTCTTTATTGGGTGTGAACAATCAATTTAAACAAGTAGACAGTTCAATAATCATAAAAAGCAGTAGTAACTTAAAATTACAAACTAAAACAGTAGCCTTATGGTTATTATTACAATAATGACTCCAAATGACACTAATTAGCCCCTAATTACACGTCACTTTATACAAAAGATTCTAGAATACCAGGAAGCTGCACGAGAGCCCTCGGTAGGCAGACTTAACATTTTACGATCACACACGACCTTTTATGGGTCGATCCATGTGTGAAACAACCTAGCGGCGGGATGCAACCTATAGCCAGTAGAATCCCTCTACTTTAAGAGACAGCAATGCTAGACAAGGAAAGTATTCTAGCGTTGACACTTGCCATTATAAGCTCGAAATAAAGAGATTTACTACAATGTTTTATTGTTCATGTAGGCTAAGAATTAAAAAGAAACGATGGCTTGGAGCACAAATACTTAATCTCAGCACAACTCTTAAAAATCTTGATTTGAAATAGTGGTAGACCAATCGTTATTCATTTGAAGTTTCAAACAGTGAATGCATGTGATGTGATCCAGGGATTTAAATGAAAAAAAGCATGTTTGAGTTTTAAAACAATGCCGAAAAAATTTGAAAAATACTTGAATCAGGTGGCCTTTATTAGAATAACGATACACGAACACAATTCAAGTGTATGAACGTAAATGAAAAATAGAAAGAGAAAAAGAAAAGAAGAGATTTACGTTCTATCGTTTCTGTATTTTCACATTGAACATTCGATGGTTTAAAAATTGTTTGGAATTAGACGGCAGGACATACCAAATACAGAAAACAGTGAAAATTTTCTGACAAATAACAAAGATTCTTTTCCCAATATTTTATGGCAGACAATCTGAGTCAACGATGTAACGAGTCACAGGGGATGAAAAGGGGATGGGAAGAAAACGGGAAACGACCAGACAAAGTGCGGAGAGGAGAGGTAGGTGGGGGGGGGGGGGGTAGGGAAGCAGTCGAAGTCACAGCTGTAATACAAAAATAATGAAACATTTAAAAACTTAGTCGCACAGTTTATGAGGACTGTGTGCACTGAATTGTAAATCAAGAAGAAATTGCTCCCTCTGGGTACATTAGTTCATTATTTATACTTGTCCCATTGTAAAAGAATAAATAAGTGTTTAGAAAATGTCTTGTATTACTGTACTTCACTATGAATACTTGGTTTCGTCCTTTTTTTTACATTAACTCCACACAGGAGGCCCTGAGGAAAATAATTTCCCTCAGGGCCTATGTCTTCTTTGAGGATGCTGTGTGGAGGGTCTTTTTGAGGAAAGGAAAGAGTGAACATGGATCTTGAAGAGACCCATGTTGTAGGAGGGAGGAAACGTTGGGCGCGTGTTGGGCGTGTTTCCCGACTATGCACCGGTGCTGAGGGGATCAATGACGCTAGTTTCTCGGAGCATTTTCCATCTTCGTCCTAAATTTGGATTATAAAATTTGTGACAAGCGGTGTGGCGTTGTATTAAAAAAAACACATGCAATGATACTTCTAAATCTTTCGTTAAATAAATTACAAAATTAAAAATAAAATATTTGAAGTGACCTGTAAATTTTATTTTTTATGTTGCCAAATCTTTGTTTCTTCAAGCAGAGCCTTACTGTTTTATTCGATTGTTTACTGTAAAGAACTTACACCGAAAGTAAAAATTTACTTTAAATATTTGATGAATTGTTCAAGTTTTTTTAAACAACCCGTCGAATAAACCGGATTTTTATAACCCAAACCTACGCTGAAACCACCTTACTCAAACTTTAACGCATATCAAATTAAGTTTTAAATGTCATATGTCACATTAAGTTTTTTTATATCTTCAAAGTAAAAGCATCCATTGAAAAACTACTTAAAAGTAGTTTTTGGGACTTTTCTTTTTTCTCTAAAATATTTTTTTTTTATCCTGTCATATTTTATTACTTTGTCTTTATAATAAATAAAAAATAAAAGAAATAACCTTTCATAAATTAACCTGTTAAAATAGCCGATGCTTTGTCAAAATTTCGGACATAATAAAAAACAAAAGAATATAAAAGAAAGTTTTATATTTTCTTTGTATCGTTTTAAAAAAAATGATAATGGAAAAAAATTTAAATATCCACAATAGTTGTAAATGAACAATGCCTGCATAATTTCATGCAAAAGAGTTTTCAAAAAATTTGAAACACCACATTTTTAGTGAAAAATCACTCAAAAAAAGTTCGTTCAGAGTGTTTGAAAATGATTACATATTGTAGATTACGTTTTAATCAGCAGAATTTTATATTAATATAGTGTGTTGTCATTACTCTCTGCTCTCTATTCAGGGGGCGTTTAGTGAGTATGCATGTTAAATTTTGTATCTAAAATGTGACTCAATTATGTACAAAACGTGTTATCTTTAATGAGATCTCACCCTGGTTCTCGTTGGGTTAAAGAAATATAAAGGATATGGTAAAAAAAAGAGTTTTTCGGATTTGAATACCTACATTTCCATTCGTTGTAAATGATTTGTATCAGCAATTCGTTGAAGTTTGTTTCCAATATAGGATGCGGGTATGAATACCACCGTCCCGGAAACCATTAAGTGGATAACCTACACCTCTGCCAAAAGGTCATCCCAAGTGGTTCGCTACGTTAGAAGTGCCCAGGCTCATGGGATGAGGTTTATCTATATTTTGGTGGCAAATTCCACTTACTGGCATGGCGGGCCGGAACGGGAGAGACTGGTTGAGGGAGACTTTACCTAAACCTTTCTTGTCGGACTCTCTCAGACGACTCCCTTGCACCGCAGTGCGAGGGATGGATTCATTCACGTCATTCACTCTTGGATAAATTGATTCCTACCCACCCCTTACACATTTTTCCTTCCCAGAACTTCCGCTCCTTTCTTTTTCTAAAACAAACCTTCCACAGAGCATCTCCGAAAACGACATAGGCCCTGAGGGATTTTTGCCTCAGGGCCTCCTGGATGGAGTGTAAAAAGTACCGTTTTATGATGTATCATGAGTAGCTGATCTGTATGTACATAGATCACGCAAAGCCAAGGTATTGTAACTCCATTGTTTGGTGAAAATGAGTAATAAACTTGACTCTACCAAGGGAATTCAATTTTAAGGAGTACCTATAAGTATGGCATCTCCAACTCATATCGTTCAACCATATTTACAGATTTAAAGGCGCTTCCTAGACACCCACAAATCAAATTCCGTTTATCCCAAAATAATGGTTTATGGAGATGTGATATATATTATGTTGGTTTTAAATCATCGATATCCGCGATGTTAATAAAATTTTGCTGCTTAAAAGTAGTAACCTTAATTTTAAAATCGTATTGTGACCCTGGCGTTGTGGAATATGTAACGTGTATTGACTAATAAATTCCAAAGTTTCAATTTTTAACCTTTGTCATTGAAATGAGAATTTATTAAGATCAACCCTTTAAAACACATTTATCAATTTAAAGTAGTAATACGGAAGGTTAAGTTTTAAACTGACTTTTGATGAGCCTTTGCACGAATTTCCGTTCTTACCGAACCATTGGTAAACGTCCTGATATTATACTAGGGCTTCCTGATAAATAACTTTTACCCTTGGTTTATCGAAAACTACTAGCCATAAACTAAGTATGAAGACGAAGAGACCAATTGTAAATAAATTCAACTATTGACTACAATCGTGTTTTATAGGAGAAAAACCGAGAAATTCCAATAAAATATAATTATTTTTATTTATTTTACTGACAAATTGTCGTAACGAATGAAAAAAAGAGATTACAGCGAAAGGCGAGCACATGCACTGACAAACAGAAAGACATAAATGAATTAAAGACCTATAAACCTCAATAAAGGCTTATTCCTAATCAGGTTAAACATTGAAGTGTAAACAATAATAAATGTACAAAAGACAATGTCAAGTCAAAGCATGAACAAGGTTTTTACAAAGTTTAAGAATTGAGTCTTAAAAATTATTTAATTGTTTGGGTACACGACTAACAAAAATCATGTAGACTTAGGCACGTGAAAAAATTCATTGCTTTCGATTGATTTGATAAATTCTGGTTAAAGTAGAATCCATAATAGTAGAGTGCTGATTGAGGATTGAGAATTCATTAATTCAGAGTCTACGGGAAGGGAAGTTAAACTGGATAAGTTGTAACAAAGAGGATGAGCCAATAATACTGTTGATAATTTTGAATACGCAAATTAGATCAAAGTCTTTTCAACCTTTTTATGAAGAAGAAAGGTTTCAAGTTTGCCCGAATTTCATCATTTCAATTCAATAAGATTAGGTTGAGTATTTTTGAAAAGTGTGTCATTAGTGATTATAATACCTGTATGGCTTGCTTCTAAAATTTTAGACGTAAGTGTTACGGTGTACCTATAATAGCAAAAAGTACGCGTTTTAACATTTTGATTGACGTATTTGTCTAAAAAATTTAAATCAACTTACTCAATATTAAACAAAATGTATCAGGGTGTACCCGACCGACTTTAATCAACGATTCATGCGCTTCTTTGGAGTAAAACGTGAAGCTGGCATTTTTTCTCTGCTGAATTTATTTATAATTGAAAAAAAAAAATATATATATATATATATATATACGGTGCTCCAGATTTTATGTCCGGGTTAAATCTTTCCCAAATGAAAGACTAAACCCTTCCACACACTTTTCCACAAATGAATATCTAGTAAATTCACGCAATGTAAGTGCACTATATAAGTATAATAAATACAAAACAATACAAGAACAATACGTCAATCCACCAGAAACATAATGGGAAAATATTTCACCGACTCCAGATATTTTCATATCAGAGGGTTCGGCTCTGATGAAATCCTTACTGGTCCGATAAATCCTACTGATCCCTCAATATAAATATTAAAAAAATCTTTCGTAATCCTACATGTATTTTAAATGACCGACTTTTGCATTTTTATGTACAAATTTTTTGACAAATCTAATACGCCTAAATTTTGAATGAGAGAGCTAGGTATAATACCAGTAGCCGAAATAACAAATGGTAATATTTTTATAGTCTGAGAATGCCAAATTCTTTTAATCTCATTTCCTAAATCTGTATATTTTCTTATTTTTTCAGAAACAGTTTTCTGAATATTACAAGAATTTGGAATAGCGACATCAATGATATAAGTTATTTTTTTTAATTTTTTCATGTAAAACTATATCGGGTCTATTATGACTAATTGTTCTGTCTGTTAGAATAGTTTTATCGTAATAAATTTTATAAAATTCATTTTCTAAAAATTAATTTGGTTCATATTCATAATATGGTACATTACGGCAGACAATCAAGTTATGTTTAATTACCAAACTTTGGTGAATTATTTTTAAAACTTGATTTTGCCTAAATGGATACTCGGACGGCGCTAATACAGAACATATAAATATATATATATATTAGCGGAATAAAAATTGAAGTTAATACACGTCAAATCGTTGGAAAAAAACCAATATTAATAAATATGAAAAAAGTATGAAAAAGAAAATAAACATGAAAACTAAATACAAAAAAGACACGTGAACGGTGAATGGGAGCACCTGGGTATTTATTTTTTATTTATTTATTATCAAAAAATAACGGACTTATAAATATACATATACAAAAGGTAACATTAGATATGAACGGCATAAGAAAATAAATAATAGTGCTGTATGTGACAAACTAATTGATTTATACAATACTCTAATACTTTAGGCGGCTGGACTCCAATCTTAAGTTCGGTTCGGGAGATACTTTGTAATTGACATCTCGGAAATCTTTTTGGTAATGAGCAAATGTTTATTTTCAGTCAGCTTTTATAACAAAATATTTGCAAACCTGTTCTAAGTTTTTGACATAATAACTTAGAACAGGTGTGCAAAGGATGAGAAAAATAAAATATTAGGACGTAGATTTGCGTTGAGTAATTGTGATGAAGTAATAAGGTACTTACGTAAAGATAAATCGAGAATCTAGAGGAACTGTGGCAGACGACTTCGTCAACTACTTTTCGGACAGTATAAACTCACTAGTACATAAATGTGATCTAAGAGCATCAAATTTTTAACCAACACAGCTACAACATAGTCTTTATATACCACGTGCCACACTTTTAGATATTAAGAATATTGTAAAACTTATAACAAATTCAAAATCACCCGGAATAGACAACATCAGAATGTTTGATATTAAAAAAAACACATAGATATTTTAGGACCGATTTTGACACATTTAATTAACGCAATATTAATGCAAGCCGTAATACCAGAAGACCTTAAACGTAGTATTATAAGACCTTTATACAAAAATGGCAGACATATTGACATAGAAAATTACAGGCCGATCAGTATATTGCCTGCAATAGAAAAGATACTTGAAAAATACATCTCCATGAAATTGAATAAATACCTCGAGTCTTTCTCAATAATATATAGATCCACACCAATATGGCTTTCAAAAAAAGAAGAGCTCAGAAGTGTTACTTCAAGATTTTTCAAATTACATAAATAACGAACTAAACGATAAAAAACAAATATTAGTTTTGTTCATAGATAATTCGAAAGCTTTTGATACTATAGATCCTACAAAATTACTTAAGGTTCTAGAGGCGATAGGGGTGCAAGTAAACTTTTGAAAAACTACCTAAGATATCGTAAAATGCTCACTGCTCACGGCCATGAATATGCTACAGCAGGATTTCATAGCATTACTAAAATAGTCTCACGACTCTGGCTTAGTTATAAATGCACAAAAAACAAAACTAATGCACATAAGATCGCCTCATGCCAGATATACAATAGCACCTCCAATAGTATCCCATACATTTGACTGCATACATAATAACTATATACAGCCCTGCGCCTGTGGAAGTATTGACCTAGTAAACGATGTGATGATCTCGCCTTTAGGCCTACGAAATAATTCTTTTAAAATTGAGAGATCGATTTAGAAATATATTTAATTTTGTAACAGGGTATGGTTTCAGAATACAATTCTCTGTTCCAACTCTTAAGGGTGATTTATGAAACCGGGCCATTACTAGGAAAAACACGTGTGCCAAAATACTTTGGTTGGAGGAGGAATCCTAATGGATATTTCAGGTTCATTATCAAGTCAGGGGCGGCCGATGGATATTTGCCCGAGTGGTGACTGACTTTAACGCGAGCAGATTGGATTTACGAAACAATTATCTGGTGAATTTTCTATGGCAGTAGGAAAATTGAAAATTAGTCAATAAGGATTGCTCGTTGGTGTATTTAAATATACTAGCGCGACGCGCCGATTAGGGGTTAAAATATTTAACATATTTGTCAAAATAAGATTGCAGAATTCGTTAAATAGTGACGCACGCAGAAAGAACGAAAACGTGTACAGACAATGCTTATATAATGTTATTATATAACCAATAAAGTCGACGCAAGTAATTAGGATGTGTAGTGAATTGAAGTACGCCACTGAGCTCTTCTTTTAAGCGTTATTGGGATAGTTTATGACTCCGGCGCAGACGAAATTAGTTTACACCACAAAAAAATAACGAACATGGTTTCTACACAAAATTCTCTGAAATAATAGTTATTATGTGACAGAACACGATTAAACGATTGAGATATGCATATTGGGAGATGTGTTTATCACTTAAGATTTGAAAAAAGTGACTAATAAATTATTGAAACGACACAAGTAGATGGGTGGGAGTCAGAAGGCAGGGGGTTGGAACTGGACAGTCGGAGTAGGGTCGGGTTGGAGAACGGTCAGGGAAGGAACCTAGGGCCGCGCAGACGGGATAAAAATCATCGAGTTTTGATAGACGAGAGAATAATAATTTGGTGCGCGTAAACCGGGAATAATTCAGATAGTAATATATAATAAGAAAGGACAGGCAGGGAAGGAACCTAGGGCCGCGCAGACGGGATAAAAATCATCGAGTTTTGATAAACGGCAGAATAATAATTTGGTGCGCGTAAACCGGGAATAATTCAGATAGTAATATATAATAAGAAAGGACAGGCAGGGAAGGAACCTAGGGCCGCGCAGACGGGATAAAAATCATCGAGTTTTGATAAACGGCAGAATAATAATTTGGTGCGCGTAAACCGGGAATAATTCAGATAGTAATATATAATAAGAAAGGACAGTCAGGGAAGGAACCTAGGGCCGCGCAGACGGGATAAAAATCATCGAGTTTTGATAAACGGCAGAATAATAATTTGGTGCGCGTAAACCGGGAATAATTCAGATAGTAATATATAATAAGAAAGGACAGTCAGGGAAGGAACCTAGGGCCGCGCAGACGGGATAAAAATCATCGAGTTTTGATAAACGGCAGAATAATAATTTGGTGCGCGTAAACCGGGAATAATTCAGATAGTAATATATAATAAGAAAGGACAGTCAGGGAAGGAACCTAGGGCCGCGCAGACGGGATAAAAATCATCGAGTTTTGATAAACGGCAGAGTAAAAATTTGGTGCGCGTAAACCGGGAATAATTCAGATAGTTATATATAATAATAAAGATAGTCGGGGTAGAGTAGTGTTAGAGGACAGTCAGGGAGAGATCCTGTTGAGAATTAAGATCGTCAAGTTCTGAGAGTCGCGAGGAGACCAGCTCGGTGCTTCTAAATCATTTTAATTAAACAAAGAATAGTTCGTCTTTAGTAAACAAAAAGAGTCCACGCGAATAAGGAAGACAGAGATTGCGGCTTGCGAGTTCATGAAGTTAAATAATATAATTTGTAAATTAAGGCGGTCAATGTTAATTTAATATCAATACAAAATGCACTTTTGGGGCGTTTGTCAGGGAGGATAAAATTTAATACAAACCGACGCGAAAGTTAGACCGAAATAATAAGTGCTTTAATTAGTGATTAATCAATCAGTGCACGAGGGATGCTGGTTTTGGATTGTGATTCGTGCATGTCAAGGTTCGTGTGCATGAGAGGGGTAAGTTTGACAAATTGAATTAATTATTAACAACATTAATGTTTGGATTTCGTACAAACTAGGGTTAAAACAATAGAATCATCATTACTCCCGAGTATTTTAATTGGTTATAATTGTTCGTCTAGCTTGTATTTTTCTAGATTTTTAAACATGTATTATAGTTATATAGCGCCTTGAGGTGTTTTCCATAAAATCGGTGCCATGTGGATCGTTCAAATATTAGTATTATTATTATGGCTGCTTTAATGGGGCCTTTAATAAGGAACCATGTCATCTAAGTCGGATGATTTAATCGGAAAATTATAACGGTAACATTTAAAAAGCTATCGGGTAATTGTCGGTAATCGTAAAAAAGGAGCGTTCCCTCCGTAAGTCGATCCGGAGCTGCCTGATGTTGACCGGCGACGATTCTTGAGACAATACCGTTGTAAAATAATAATTTGGGGTTCAATGAACTAAAATACTATTTGAAGCACAATAGACACTTTCGGGCAATAAATCTTAGACGAGAGACTTCATTTAAAAGACGGGATTTTGAAACCACAAAACAATAATAAAATCCTTTAAAAGTGCTTTGTTGGTGATCTAGAAAACTAGGTTACTGGGTATGCTCCAATACATAACGGGTAACAAAATACAGAGGTATAGAATATAGGTATAAATTAATGTGTGAAGCGCCTTTGAGGTGTTAATTATTATTTACGAGTTTCGTAATAATAATTATAAACGTAGTTAGGGGACTATATTCAGGAAGGTTTTTTTTGAAAAGGCATTGGGTAATATAACGGTTTATGAAGGGTGCGTAGCATGGGCATTTTTGATTACTAACAAAATCTGACATAATTGAATTCCCATTCCAAAAATTTCCCACACCTTATTCCAAATTTTAGGTATCACAACAAGTCTATTACATAGGACTTTGCATAAACTTGGTTCGATATCTAATCATATAATCACCTTTGGTTCACGTTTAGGTATATTTCTTTCGACTTAGCAAAAAACTTTCATATTGTCGGTTGAATGCAGCCGTCGGTAGGTATTCACATTTTAGCGTGATGCGCTATATCCACCTACTTAATTAACAAACTCTTTTTCTTCAAACTTAATTGAGCGGGTTACGACTCGAGAATGGACGGCGGTTGTCGAATGAATTAACGGGTCCGGCTTTCCTATTTCACCATGAGGAAGTATCTCACGCGACTTTATCGGGGGCGATGTGATCGAAATGCAGGTGGGCTTACACTATTTTTCTAATGTGGAGGCGAAGTAAGCGATGGTCGTGTCTGGTCCGAGCAAATTGGAATCCCTTGTGATCACATCTCGGTAACGTGGATCTCGTACCCGCTCTAGACTGGATTGGAAGCGTGGCCGGAGCCATTCCATGATGTCGACGTATGTACGTCACTAAGGCATTGGGGGACTTCAGGAGAACAAAGGACGTGCACCCATTTCGCCCTCCCTCTACCGCCGCTCCGAGGTACCAGCGGATAAAAGTTGTCGTCGCGGGAGGCCAGTTTGATGCAGGACGAAGATTACGATCTGGCCGGACTACCTTCGTCATGGGGGAAACGAAGTGACGAAATTTGCGTGGGCTTCACTACCTTTTAGGTTACGCTTGTGTGGGGTCTGCCTTGTCGGCGGAACGAAGGGAACATGACATATGGAATCGTTTGGCAACCGATCGGCGGTTCTTTGTTGGAATCCGGATAAGTTTTCTTAACTACTTTTGGTTTACGCTTAGGTAGGTATATTTCCTTCGATATTCGATTTAGCCAAAAACTTGTCGGTTGAAGGAAGCCGTCAGTAGGTATTCATATTTTAAGCGTAATGCGTTATATCCACCTACATAAGTAGCAAAAGTTCTCTTAACTCCCTCACACTAGGAATAGGGATCATCCAGCATCAGGGTGGGAATGTACTCTGGACGAAAGTGCAGCCGGGGAAATAGAAGGGAGGGAAGCCAGATTCACGACCTGGTGCCTTTCATTCTTGGACCCGGCACCCTAGAAACCGAGCTTGACATTCCTTTCTTTGAGCTGATTTTTGAGCTTGAGGTTGGGGTACGCCTATCGTAGAGCATATGCCCGTAACACATATAGGGGAAGGTCCCAAGTTACGCTTGTGTATGTTATGCGAGGGGACGTATTTTTCATTCAAATCAAATACCGATGACCATCGCGATTGCAGGCTGGCGCATGTTTCTGTAGCGTGCCTAGGAAAAACGTAATCATTATTTCTACTGGTTCGAGGCGGCGTGCTGGACGGAGAACGGGACTTTTGAGGACATGAGTGACTGCCAAGGCGAGGGTCGGTGACATCAAAATCTTCCTTAATTAAATTCATACAACGCCAGATCAGAGGAGAGAGCGGCCCCACCGATCTCCTGACATTGCCGATTGTCTAATCAACTTCGGTTTAATGTTTATGCCGGTGCTTTAGGAGTTAATGGAACTCAAGTCATCGGCATGCTGAAGAACTTCAACATCATCATCAATCCAGTGTAGGATGTCTCGTTCCAAAACCTCGTGCCACCCACACATTTCCTGAACAGTTCCTGACATCGGCTATCACGCCATTAATCGGAGCAGACCCTCATATCAAACGGTATGAGATGACCTCTCATCATCATCATCAACACATTTATAATTTGGCAGCGTATTGGTCGATATTATTCCCATTATCACTCTATGATCCAGAAACACACATCAAACCCTTTCCCGACAGAAGGCAAAACATGTCGATTTTCATTCGTCGCTTGCGACCTTAACATTCTCCGGAGGCGTTGGAATTGGAAGCTGATTCGGCGGTCTATGACCATCACCTTATCAGTTGGGCTATGGAGGAGTCCAATTATTTAAACAGCACATGTTCTGTCTCATGTTAATCCAAAATACCTACCCGTAGAATCAAATTAATAAGATAAAACAAGCTAGCTAACTAACAAACTGCATCTAGAACTGTGAGTGTAGAATCATTGCAATCCGTACTGCTTGAGTGTAAATCTTTTGTTAGAATGTACATAAATGTCAAATTATCTTCATGATAGCATTTTATAGAGCTGCAGAGAGTACGTGACATCGCATCGAAAGGTAGGATCTTCTCAATTCGCCGTTTGAATGTAAATTTATATATTAGATGCTAGGAGGGAAAATGCAGATTACTTCAATAAAAATAGTCGTCGATGAGCGTAGGTGTATAACAGGTGCTAGGGGAGGAAGCTGAACGAATATAGATAGATAATTAGTTAATTTTCAAGCTAGTCAGACTCAGTCATTGTTATTCGAAGCCTTGCAAATTGTAACACGCCATATCTAAAAGAACAAGGGTTTACCACAAATAAATTATTAATTAAATTGGATTAACTATACCAAACCACTCAAACAAAAAAGTACACAACGTTGTGGGGTTAATTACAATTGATTAATTGAGAGCATCTCGTCACGTTTGCATAAAAGTATACTAGGCCAATAGATGTGTAGCAGAGGAATTAGCAACAGGTTCAAATGTCATCCGAAAATGACTGAAAACACAACGAAAAAAAAGGTAAAATACTAGGCCAATAGATGTGTAGCAGAGGAATTAGAAACAGGTTCAAATGTCATCCGAAAATGACTGAAAACACAACGAAAAAAAAGGTAAAATACTAGGCCAATAGATGTGTAGCAGAGGAATTAGAAACAGGTTCAAATGTCATCCGAAAATGACTGAAAACCCAACGAAAAAAAAAAAGTAAAATATTAGGACAATAGATGTGTGGTAGAGGAATTAGAAACAATAACGTTTACATTAGATTAACTAGATAAATATAGGAAAGATAGGACGATGATGCCCAACATCCGATAAGACGCAGATTAAAGATATCGTATTTTGAGGGAAGGAGCTCCGTACGGCTATAAAAAGTGGAACAAAACTTAACAAAGAGTAGGTACTTCAGCTAATGCATAGGTTCATTTGCTAACTAGATGAAGATAGGAGAGAAAGGCCGATGATGTCCAACTTCCGATGAGACGCAGGTTAAAGGTGTCATGTTTTGAGGGGAGTAGCGCCGTACGTCTATAAAAGGTGAAACAAAATTAATCAAGAGAGTAGGTAGTGCAATAATGTACACATTAGCTTAACCAGATAAATTTAGGAGAGGTTGGTTGATGATGTACAATTTCCGATGAGACGCAGGTTAAAGGTATCATATTTTGAGGGGAGTAGCGCCATACGTCTATAAAAAGTGAAACAAAATAAATCAAGAGAGTAGGTAGTGCAATAATGTACACATTAGCTTAACCAGATAAATTTAGGAGAGGTTGGTTGATGATGTCCAATTTCTGATAAGACGCAGATTAAAGGTATCATATTTTGAGGGGAGGAGCGCTGTACTCCAATAATATTTGGAACAAAAATTAATCAAGAGAAACTAATGATATCCCACCTTCGATAAAGTGAGAAAGGGTGTTACGTTATTAGGGGAGATAGTCCTTCAATAATGCATTCAATATCAGATCGCCGGGGTGATAATATCGATGTTAGTCAACCTTCAATTGGGTCTGAACGTTTGGTAAATTGGATACCGGACGATTAGTTAAAATAATAAAAATACAAAACATCGAGGAGTAGTTCTGGTTACCGAAGTAAACAAAACATTACAATTGTAATATTGATAGGTATTAGTGTCCTTTAGTGTCAACAATAGAAAAAAGGGTCTCTTTCATTTTGAGGACAGATCATTTAAACATTTAACGCTCAGTGTGGAGAACAAAAAAAAGGGAGGTCATTAAACCGAGTGCCGACTAGCGGAGATATGTGTCAAATAGGTTTGTGCGTTTAACGTAACGGTAAATTGAAACCCTCCCTACAGCCGGTCATCACAAGAAGTGGGTGACAGTCGGAATAAAAGCATTATTTTGAAACGTAATTTCAAAATAATCTGTACAGGATTGAACGAAATTAGTTTAACTAAATAGTTCAAAGAAACAGAATCTGTTGAGAAACAAAATACATGCAGAATAAACATTAGTGACGTGAACCGGATTAGGCGTGAAGACAATAAAACCAAATTAAAGATAGGAGAGGTAGGTAAAATGTTAGGCAACCTCCGATAAGTATAGGGAATAAAAGGTATTCCGATGTGAGGGGAGGAAGTCGGTTCTTGATGGCAAATTAATATTTTAAAAATAAATTGTTTGCTAATATTCAACCCGACTTACAGAATAAGCGTATCCAAAATGTTTAATTCTAATAATGCACTAGATTTAAAGGACTACAATAATAATTACGTATTCAAACGTATGAATCTAAGGAAATAAAAAAATGACTAGGTATTGTAGACAGTTGATTTCTCAGCAGTTAAAAATTTATAGATGATATTGGTCCCCAGTACCAAATTGTTAAATTTAGAACAACGGTCAGGTCCATTTTGGGCAAAGTTCCTTTAACGAAAAAACAAACAAAAAAATAAGGAAAGGTCGGTCACACTCGTATAATTACGGTAGGGATATTTATGGGGAAAAAAAATGCAGACGGATCTTCGAGACGGCCATTATGTGAAACCGAAAGTACCGATTAAGGAGAGACGTACCGACTTAAGCGATCTATGCGAGAAGATGCTTGCCATTTTGTAAGGGAAGTTGTATGGGTGAAACGTCACCTGATCGCCTCTTAAAACCAGATAACAGCGACTAAGCAAATACAGTTTCAACCGTGTTTTGAAACCGGGGAACATAGACGGAGCAAGATTACGAGTGATATCCGTGTTACCGTTAACAATGACAGGGCCGAATTGGGGAAAACACTCAGGGTTATTTTATAGAGAAAAATAAATTATGTATTTAGACACAGTAAGATGTGGAGCTTTGGAACACTAAAATGTTTGGTAGTAGATGTGGGAGGGTTTACGAATTGCGCAAAAGGAGTTTTTTGTGAAGCGGTGGGTATTTAAAATCAGTGTAAATAGGTGATAAAGTTAGGCAGAAGTTAAAATTTGGATTAATTGGTTTAGAGACAATAATAGATACCTAACTGCTCACATACTATATTGTCGGCTTATGTGGGGAGTACAATAGGAGACAGTGAGGGTACCATGACTAGGTACCGTTGTAGGTCGTAACCGGGACAAATTCCTGGAAATATGTAGGCATAACGCAAGGTACATTGACCGTAGTTTCAACATTAGACAAACATTGGGCGAGGCCGAAGAAAAAACGGAATAGGGAAGGGATGCGATGACGTACAGGACAGGACCGGATTAGGAAATATTCATCATTACAATTTTGAAAAAAAAAGGGGCACAAAGATTTTAGGCGAGTCCAAACGGGCTGACTACTGCTGAAGTTCTGGAACAAAATAGGTGGTTGTAGTTTGGATTTATATCTACCTCCACTATTTTTTTCCATAAAGGGGAGACTGTGATGATCTCGCCTTTAGGCCTACGAAATAATTCTTTTAAAATTGAGAGATCGATTTAGAAATATATTTAATTTTGTAACAGGGTATGGTTTCAGAATACAATTCTCTGTTCCAACTCTTAAGGGTGATTTATGAAACCGGGCCATTACTAGGAAAAACACGTGTGCCAAAATACTTTGGTTGGAGGAGGAATCCTAATGGATATTTCAGGTTCATTATCAAGTCAGGGGCGGCCGATGGATATTTGCCCGAGTGGTGACTGACTTTAACGCGAGCAGATTGGATTTACGAAACAATTATCTGGTGAATTTTCTATGGCAGTAGGAAAATTGAAAATTAGTCAATAAGGATTGCTCGTTGGTGTATTTAAATATACTAGCGCGACGCGCCGATTAGGGGTTAAAATATTTAACATATTTGTCAAAATAAGATTGCAGAATTCGTTAAATAGTGACGCACGCAGAAAGAACGAAAACGTGTACAGACAATGCTTATATAATGTTATTATATAACCAATAAAGTCGACGCAAGTAATTAGGATGTGAAGTGAATTAAAGTACGCCACTGAGCTCTTCTTTTAAGCGTTATTGGGATAGTTTATGACTCCGGCGCAGACGAAATTAGTTTACACCACAAAAAAATAACGAACATGGTTTCTACACAAAATTCTCTGAAATAATAGTTATTATGTGACAGAACACGATTAAACGATTGAGATATGCATATTGGGAGATGTGCTTATCACTTAAGATTTGAAAAAAAGTGACTAATAAATTATTGAAACCACACAAGTGGATGGGTGGGAGTCGCGGGGCAGGGAAGTGTTGGAGGACAGTCGGGGTAGAGACGGGTTGGAGGACGGTCAGAGAGAGATTCTGGGGACGCACGATCTAGATAAAAATCATCGAGTTGTGATAAACGGTAGAATAATAATTTGGTGCTTCTAAATTTGGGATATTTTGAGAGATAACAAAAAAAATTAATTCACGCGAATAAGATAGTCAGGGAAGGAACCTAGGGCCGCGCAGACGGGATAAAAATCATCGAGTTTTGATAAACGGCAGAATAATAATTTGGTGCGCGTAAACCGGGAATAATTCAGATAGTTATATATAATAATAAAGGAAGTCGGGGCAGGGAAGTGTTAGAGGACAGTCAGGGAGAGATCCTGTTGAGAATTAAGATCGTCAAGTTCTGAGAGTCGCGAGGAGACCAGCTCGGTGCTTCTAAATCATTTTAATTAAACAAAGAATAGTTCGTCTTTATTAAACAAAAAGAGTCTACGCGAATAAGGAAGTCAGAGATTGAGGCTTGCGAGTTCATATCTGTAAAGTTAGATAATATAATTTGTAAATTGAGGCGGTCGGGACGTACTTACGGGGCACTTAGCAGAGTCAGGATAAAACAAATCAACGCGAGAATTGTGTTCGACGGCTGCATCTTGGAATAAATAACTGCATGACGGGTTGTGTTTTAGAAGTGCTTGTTTAATTAAATATTATTGTAGTGAATTGATTTGTGAAATTATTTTGTGCAACAAGGCGAATTTGGTAAGTTTGTATAAAATTATTAACATATTTAGTACGGGCCTTGCAGGAAAGAGTCAATTAGGGTTTATATACAAGCCTTAGGAATCTAGGACCTTTTTTTTAAGTCGAGCGGAGCTTTGCACGTTTCCGGATTGACCGGCTAGCAAGTACCTTTGTTGGGTGAAGTTATTCTTGAGACGAGACCGTTGTAAAAATAATAATTTGGGGTTCAATGGACTAAAATAGCATTTGAAGCACAAAGTGCGCTTTCGGGCAATAAATCTTAGACGAGAGACTTCATTTAAAAGACGGGATTTTGAAACCACAAAACAATAATAAAACCCTTTAAAAGTGCTTTGTTGGTGATCTAGAAAATTAGGTTACTGGGTATTCTCCAATACATAACGGGTACCAAAATACATAGGTATAGAATGTAGGTATAAATTAATTTGTAAAGCGCCTTGGAGGTGTTAATTATTATTTACGAGTTTCGTAATAATATTTTTAAACGTAGCTAGGGGACTATATTTAGGAAAGGGTTTTTGAAAAGGCATTGGGTAATTTAACAGTTTATAGAATGGTGCGTAGCATGGGCATCTTTGCTTACTAACAAAATCTGACATAATTGAATTCCCATTCCAAAAATTTCCCACACCTTATTCCAAATTTTAGGTATCACAACAAGTCTATTACATAGGACTTTGCATAAACTTGGTTCGATATCTAATCATATAATCACCTTTGGTTCACGTTTAGGTATATTTCTTTCGACTTAGCAAAAAACTTTCATATTGTCGGTTGAATGCAGCCGTCGGTAGGTATTCACATTTTAGCGTGATGCGCTATATCCACCTACTTAATTAACAAACTCTTTTTCTTCAAACTTAATTGAGCGGGTTACGACTCGAGAATGGACGGCGGTTGTCGAATGAATTAACGGGTCCGGCTTTCCTATTTCACCATGAGGAAGTATCTCACGCGACTTTATCGGGGGCGATGTGATCGAAATGCAGGTGGGCTTACACTATTTTTCTAATGTGGAGGCGAAGTAAGCGATGGTCGTGTCTGGTCCGAGCAAATTGGAATCCCTTGTGATCACATCTCGGTAACGTGGATCTCGTACCCGCTCTAGACTGGATTGGAAGCGTGGCCGGAGCCATTCCATGATGTCGACGTATGTACGTCACTAAGGCATTGGGGGACTTCAGGAGAACAAAGGACGTGCACCCATTTCGCCCTCCCTCTACCGCCGCTCCGAGGTACCAGCGGATAAAAGTTGTCGTCGCGGGAGGCCAGTTTGATGCAGGACGAAGATTACGATCTGGCCGGACTACCTTCGTCATGGGGGAAACGAAGTGACGAAATTTGCGTGGGCTTCACTACCTTTTAGGTTACGCTTGTGTGGGGTCTGCCTTGTCGGCGGAACGAAGGGAACATGACATATGGAATCGTTTGGCAACCGATCGGCGGTTCTTTGTTGGAATCCGGATAAGTTTTCTTAACTACTTTTGGTTTACGCTTAGGTAGGTATATTTCCTTCGATATTCGATTTAGCCAAAAACTTGTCGGTTGAAGGAAGCCGTCAGTAGGTATTCATATTTTAAGCGTAATGCGTTATATCCACCTACATAAGTAGCAAAAGTTCTCTTAACTCCCTCACACTAGGAATAGGGATCATCCAGCATCAGGGTGGGAAAGTACTCTGGACGAAAGTGCAGCGGGGGAAATAGAAGGGAGGGAAGCCAGATTCACGACCTGGTGCCTTTCATTCTTGGACCCAGCACCCTGGACGCCGAGCTTGACCTTCCTTCTTTGAGCTGATTTTTGAGCTTGAGGTTGGGGTACGCCTATCGTAGAGCATATGCCCGTAACACATATAGGGGAAGGTCCCAAGTTACGCTTGTGTATGTTATGCGAGAGGACGTATTTTTCATTCAAATCAAATACCGATGACCATCGCGATTGCAGGCTGGCGCATGTTTTGTAGCGTGCCTAGGAAAAACGTAATCATTATTTCTACTGGTTCGAGGCGGCGTGCTGGACGGAGAACGGGACTATTGAGGACATGAGTGACTGCCAAGGCGAGGATCGGTGACATCAAAATCTTCCTTAATTAAATTCATACATCGCCAGATCAGAGGAGAGAGCGGCCCCACCGATCTCCTGACATTGCCGATTGTCTAATCAACTTCGGTTTAATGTTTATGCCGATGCTTTAGGAGTTAATGGAACTCAAGTCATCGGCATGCTGAAGAACTTCAACATCATCATCAATCCAGAGTAGGATGTCAAGTTCCAAAACCTCGTGCCACCCACACATTTCCTGAACGGTTCCTGACATCGGCTATCACACCATTAATCGGAGCAGACCCTCATATCAAACGGTATGAGATGACCTCTCATCATCATCATCAACATATTTATAATTTGGCGGCGTAGTGGTCGATATTATTCCCATTATCACTCTATGATCCAGAAACACACATCAAACCCTTTCCCGACAGAAGGCAAAACATGTCGATTTTCATTCGTCGCTTGCGACCTTAACATTCTCCGGAGGCGTTGGAATTGGAAGCTGATTCGGCGGTCTATGACCATCACCTTATCAGTTGGGCTATGGAGGAGTCCAATTATTTAAACAGCACATGTTCTGTCTCATGTTAATCCAAAATACCTACCCGTAGAATCAAATTAACAAAATAAAACAAGCTAGCTAACTAACAAACTGCATCTAGAACTGTGAGTGTAGAATTATTGCACTCCGTACTGCTTGAGTGTAAATCTTTTGTTAGAATGTACATAAATGTCAAATTATTTTCATGATAGCATTTTATAGAGCTGCTGAGAGTACGTGACATCGCATCGAAAGGTAGGATCTTCTCAATTCGCCGTTTGAATGTAAATTTATATATTAGATGCTAGGAGGGAAAATGCAGATTACTTCAATAAAAATAGTCGTCGATGAGCGTAGGTGTATAACAGGTGCTAGGGGAGGAAGCTGAACGAATATAGATAGATAATTAGTTAATTTTCAGGCTAGTCAGACTCAGTCATTGTTATTCGAAGCCTTGCAAATTGTAACACGCCATATCTAAAAGAACAAGGGTTTACCACAAATAAATTATTAATTAAATTGGATTAACTATACCAAACCACTCAAACAAAAAAGTACACAACGTTGTGGGGTTAATTACAATTGATTAATTAAGAGCATCTCGTCACGTTTGCATAAAAGTATTACGTGATGGGGTTGAAAAGGCGCTGCAAAAGAAATGCAGGGGAGAGACGCGAGAACGGGCGAGCTACGAGCTTTTAAAGGCCGAGCGGGGTAGCTGTAGCACTGTAGTAGCAGTTGGGATTCAAAAGAGGAAGACGTTACTTCGTAGAGGGGGGGGGGGGGTTATCACAACGAATATGTCTACTTCGGGGTGACGGTGGATTGTAATATGAAATGGGATATCCACATTGTTAAGCTATGTAAGCGCCTTCGATCGATTTTAGGCAAACTGTATAAACTTAAATATTATGTGCCTATCAAAACCATGAAACTAATCTGTTTGTCTCTGGCTGAATATACAACTATTAAAAAAAAAATTTTTTCAAAATGTCCTAAAAATTTTAATAATATATAAGTAAAGACAAATATGTGGGCACTTGTATTTTAAAGAAAATTTAGCTAAGTGGAGATAAATTAGTTATTATTATAAAAACGTTTTATTTGTGACCTGGAAAATAGAAACCTTTTTTATAATCGATGTTAATACAATTGAAATTGTGTGATAAATATTTTGAATAAGTATTTTTATAAATATAATCATCCAACCCTGGTTGTTTGAGGTACGAAAATTATTTTTGTCCAATTATTCCGTAAAACGTTACGCTTTGAAGAAAAAAACAATCTTGCTGATTTATCAAAATTTATAGCAAGGAAGGAGATTATGGTTTTACCTAGGTCAGGGCGATTGACGATTATGGTAATCTGAGAAATTAGGGTAAATTTGCCAGACTCTGAAATCGCTGGAGGGTTTTGCAGTCGCTAGCCAACTGGGTTCGGTAGGATGAATAAATTTGGAAAAAAATAGGATCTGATAAGGAATAAAGCAAGTTTATTGTCTCGGCAATTTATTTAAATATTTTTGTGGCGTGGATCAGTTTACCGTTACAAAATTGGATTTTCAATCATAATAATTTTACTTTGTACTGTGGTTTATATTTAAAAAATCTTTGTTTTAATAAATATTGGAAATAAGAGCGATTTTTTTGCCGTTCTGATAATGGAAATAGGACAAGAAAGTAGTTGCGTTAGCTTAGAAATCACAATATCCTCATTCTGGGGCACAATTTGGGAGGTCGGTGTGGGTACCGCTGCCTCGGGAACCATTTATTGAATAACCAATACCTCTGCCATAGGCAAGTTGTTCTCTCTGTTCTGTTTGGCGACTTAGAAGTGGTTAATGGGTTAAGATTTGACCAGGTCTTGGCGACAGATGCGTCTGCCCACCTGCTGCGTAGCGCGCCGGATCGATAGAGACTGATCAAGGAAGGCCTTTTGATCTTTCCAACCGTACTCTCTCAACCCGTCGCCTTGGACCGCAGTTGAAGGAATTCAAACGTCTGTCACTACTGGACACATTGACGTCCAGATTCCTAACCCCCCCTCGTACCTTTTTCCTTTCCAGAACTTCTCCTCCTTTCTTTTCTTAAAAAGACCCTCTACAGCAAATATGACAGAGGCCCTGAAGGAATATATTTTCTTCGGGACCTCTTGTGTGGAGCTACGAGTATTGTAAAAAAAATCTATTAGATATTCGAATATCTGGTAAGTCATTCATCTTTGAATTGAAATTTCATAGATTTTTAACATACACGATTGAATATCGCACACGAAATTTTAGCATTAATTTTTTTTTTAATTCTATTTATGATGAGAATATACATTTAAATAATATTTATGTAGTACTTAGTACGCACCAACAAGTTGTATTTCTTTTGTTTGTTTTCATAAGAAAACGATTTAATCAACGAAATAACTGATATAACATATGAAGGCAATAAATCCTCGAAACAGTTCGCCTCCTCCCGTTGGCAAGATAAGATCCGTCTTGCCGTGTTTCTTGTTCGAGAAAATGGTTCTTAATTTATATCTGCTTCCCATCATCTCTCACAGTATTAATGTACCCCAAACACTAACTATTATTCGATATATCACTTTGGAAAAAAGCATGGAAGCTCGGTGCGACAGGCCTTACTGGCATTTATATGATAATGACTTACCCAAAGAATGAGACATGGTCTGAATAATTACTCTCATGATATGTGGCTCCGTGCAAATCGAGACAAGTCCCGACTTAATTGTCTCCAGTGAGAGGCTTCTCTAATTAAATAAACCCTTGCGACGGCGACGCTTAGAAAGCGGTAAGCAGTAATTGCATTGGCGTTGAGGTTATTACCATATTATTTGCTCCTTACAAATAACGTACCGCATTATTTAATTTCATAATTGAGATGAGATTGGCTGACATTGTGACAGTGTAGAGAATAACATACAAATGTGGTAATTAATAATGCTTTATTGTTTTTGCTTGGAATTCATTATGATAGTGCATTTATTATTCTTCTGAAGTCGGTTCCTCATTTCTGAGGATCTTGACCCTATCCTTTTTTTTATATATAATTACGTAGATGTATTAAATTAGAAATTTGATTGAATAATTTTTTTGTGTAATTTATTTTAATTGAATTTATTTATTTTTAATTTAATTTTTTATTTTATACATTATATTAGAGGGAATGCTGAAATCTAGCTATATTTTTAGGAAAAATTATGATATTATTGTAGAAAGCAATCACTTTGTGGTTTGACATATTTAATAAAATAAAATACTGTTTTGTTTAAAACCACAAGTTTTATTAATTTTTTTTTTGAACCGACCGGTTTCGCTTTACTCAAGCATCATCAGGGTACAAATTAATACTAAACAATAAGTCATAATGTGTGCTTATATAAAACAAAATATAGAGGGAGACAAAATTTAGAGAGAGACAAAATATAGAGGGAGACAACATGATACAAATATAACAAACACATCGACGGCCATAAAATACATTAACCTAAGTTCGCAAGTAATGGAAAAAACCGAAAGATAATTATGTGACTAATGGGTTACAGTAATAAATTTGGAGAAACAAAGCATCAACTGACATGGTGGTAAGGAGCACTGGGAATTTTTTTTTATTAAGGGTTTATTGGAAACAGACCTAATATTGGACTACTTGATATGTCTAATTGATTATTAAGTATATGACTTTTGGTTTTTACAGCTTTTTTAATTTCTAGTGCCTCTAAATTGTTAAGTCTGTTACCATGTCCGTTTTTATGTAAGATTTTAGCACCGGTGCTATGACAAAACGTATGATCTTTATCGATCAAATGGTTGGCGAATTCTGAAAAACCGTTATTATTGAGGCAACGAAGATGCTCCTTTATCCTAATATTAACATTACGTGTTGTCTTACCGATATAAAAAGCCGAACAATTATTACAATTTAATTTATATATTCCCGAATGACTTAATTTGTTGTCCTTATCTTTAGAATTAATTAGAAATTTACCTAGATTGTTATTCGTATAAAATGCAGGTCTGACTTCAGAAGGAAGGTTTTTAACACTTAAAGTAGAAAAATTATTAATGAATATAATTCGCCGCCATTGATAATTAATATTATTATCATTGATTTGAGGACAAGGACTAGCGAATAAGAATTGATTAATGGCTATTTGTTTTAGTTTTTTATTTAAAATTAAATCAATAAAATATGGTTCACAGCCATTATTTACCGCTATTTTTTTTAATTAATTTAGGTTCATTAGCAAAATTAGTATCGGACATTGGAATTGTGACTAAGCGATGAACCATTGAATGGAATGCGGAGTGCTTATGTGAAATCGGGTGATTAGAGGTGCTGTGTATTACAATGTCAGTATAGGAGGGTTTACGAAATATGTTAAAATCAATTTTGTTATTAATGATGGATAAGGTAAGGTCTAAAAAATTTTTAAGGTTGAGTTTTTGCCTATCTCTAATGTGAATTTAATCTGATTATGAAAAGAGTTTATAAGATTGAGGAAGGAATTCAGTTGACGCTCAGTCCCTGTCCATATACAAAACACATCATCAACGTATCTTTTCCAGTACAAAAGATTTTTAATAAGAGGTGAGGTACTAGATAGAATTTTATTCTCTAGGCTATCCATGAATATATCAGCAATCAGAGGACTGGTAGGGCTGCCCATAGCTAAGCCGTCACGTTGCTGATATATAACATTATTAAATTGAAAATAATTTTGATTCAGGCAAATATTAAACAAGGAAGTTAAATCTTTTATAAAATCTGTAGAGAGGTCCGAACTATTTAGTAAATCAGAAATTAAACATTTACTCTCTTCTATGGGAACATTAGGAAATAAATTTACAACATCAAAAGAAATTAGTTTAGAATTACTAGGGAGAATCATATCTTTCAATTCTTCTACTAATGAAAAAGAGTTTTTAAGGGTATGTTTCGGTGAAAAAACATTGGTATTTTGAAACACATTAGTAATAACGGATGATATTTTAAAATTTGGGGCATTGCAACATGAAACCACTGGCCTGATGGGGTAATTATTCTTGTGTATTTTAAGGAACCCATATAATTTAGGAGTTTTGGGATTTTTAGTTAAAAATTTAACTTTGTGATATGATTCATCTTGAAATATTTTAGTTTTACATGTTTGAATGGTTTGTTTCACATTTTCTTGGAACTTATTGGTTGGGTCTTTCGCAAGTATTACAAAATTGTCACTGTCGATGAAGTCCGCTACTTTAATATTATAATCACTTCGAGGAATTACGATGACTGTATTCCCCTTGTCCGCTTTCGTGAGGATCAAATCTTCTTCTGCTAGTTTGGCACGAATATTCTTCATTATTGTCAACTCCGGATTTGGGTTAGGTTTAAATTTAGGTATTATTTTTTGTAAAGTTTCAGCACTTTTGTAATAGAATTTTTTTGGTTTATTACATAGAGCTGTGTCTATATCCACCGCGACCTCTTCTATTGCAGCATTAAAGTTATTATTAGAGTATTTAAGGTTATATTTTAATCCCTTTGCCAATAGGGACATCTCCTCAGGAAGAAAATGTACAGAAGACAGATTCTGTACATGGTCAAAAAATAACAAAGTGTAATAATTGTTCGGCTTTTTATATCGGTAAGACAACACGTAATGTTAATATTAGGATAAAGGAGCATCTTCGTTGCCTCAATAATAACGGTTTTTCAGAATTCGCCAACCATTTGATCGATAAAGATCATACGTTTTGTCATAGCACCGGTGCTAAAATCTTACATAAAAACGAACATGGTAACAGACTTAACAATTTAGAGGCACTAGAAATTAAAAAAGCTGTAAAAACCAAAAGTCATATACTTAATAATCAATTAGACATATCAAGTAGTCCAATATTAGGTCTGTTTCCAATAAACCCTTAATAAAAAAAAATTCCCAGTGCTCCTTACCACCATGTCAGTTGATGCTTTGTTTCTCCAAATTTATTACTGTAACCCATTAGTCACATAATTATCTTTCGGTTTTTTCCATTACTTGCGAACTTAGGTTAATGTATTTTATGGCCGTCGATGTGTTTGTTATATTTGTATCATGTTGTCTCCCTCTATATTTTGTCTCTCTCTAAATTTTGTCTCCCTCTATATTTTGTTTTATATAAGCACACATTATGACTTATTGTTTAGTATTAATTTGAACCGGTCGGTTCAAAAAAAAAATTAATAAAACTTGTGGTTTTAAACAAAACAGTATTTTATTTTATTAAAAATTATGATCTTTATTCTAACTTTAATAATAGCACATATGTAATTAAAAAAAAGATCCATAAGCCAGTACAAAATAATGCCAAATATTATTCCTTAAAACTTAACAAATAACTTATTCCTAACTTGACTAGTATCTTATAAACAATTTCAAGATAATAAAAACACATGTATTTGCATTGAGTTTTCATAGAAACAATACGAATATATTTTTTTTGCAGATGGACGAAAGTCAGCAAAATGGACATAAATATTTATCTTGATCAACACGTTCATATATTTTTTAGTATTCTTACTAGCTAGCTGTCACTCAAGATATTTCACTGGCCACAGAATAAGCCATTTAAAAATTGTCGAATACTGACAGTACCCTTCTGAAAAGTAAAAATGAAGTTATTTCGATAACCGATTTTTTGGCGTTTTTTCTCCACGCGGGTTTCTTCAATTCAGGGTCCATATGAAAGTAACTTCAATGTCGAACTATCTAAATGAAGGTCTAACTATCTAAATGTCTAACTATCTAAATAAAGTTAATGCGATATATGCAAGAGTTTGGTTACTACCGTATGGAGTAGGTACCCTTCAGATTTCTGGTTGGAATGCTAGGAATATAGCGTTTAGACCACGGACGTACAAAATATATGGACATGCCCTTACGTGTTAAAAAACGTGTTAATTCCCCCTCCCATTGGAACCATTTTTCGGAACCGGCTGGGCGTGTCCGGACCAGTGTCGTGCTCTCATCGTACATTTTACGCACGGACGCTGTATGTCTATGAAACACATACTTGGACATCGAGATACATAGCGACGCGAAACACAAAGCCGCTGTTTACTGGGTCAAGTAAATCATGAAACATTTGTAAAAGTGTCTACGGAAACAAAATATTCCATTGTGAAAATACTCTGAACCTTACTTTGCGAATTTGGATTTTACACATCTGTTCATACCGTGGCATGCAATTCGCGCTCCCATATAAAAAGGTCTATTCATTCAAAAGCAGATTTTACTATCAAGAACTAAATAGTTATATTATAGTGCGAGGTGCCTATATACTGTTAGATTGATTTATTGGCGAATCACAAGTCTCTTTCCTCTCTTCGCCCCGCCATAGTTGGTTTTTACCCCTCATCTGTAAGTTCTCGTCTAGTTATTTGTATGTCTATGGTTTAGACGATAAGAGAAAAATTGCAATGGTGTTGGTAGCACATAGCGGCTCAAAGGGCACATTTGCAATCCTGATGTTCCGGAACGTTTTACGCTTCATGTCCCATATAACTTCACCAGAGCTAGGCAGTACTGGCTATTTATTTTTACAAGGGGTTGGACTAACCTACCAACGATCTTGCCTTTTGGGAGAATTACTATACTCTCAAAGCGCTTTTTAACGCATATTGTTAAGAAGGCCCGATGGCAAACTTTAGCGGATTGTAATACTTAAGATATTGAACATTTGATGGCGTTTATTTATCACAGGACAAAAGAATGACGAGAAATGCCCTACCTTTTAAATTTGTGATCTGCTGGTCCGTTTACGGGTCACAATTATGCAGGTTGGCACAATTACTCCGTAAAAGTATTTATATGAGAATCAATAATTGCTGTTATTTCAAGCGCGACAATATTTCGACAAATAATGTGGGTATTTTAAAAATGAATGTACAATAATACCTATACTGGCCAAGTAGTTGGATTGTAGTCATCTTCTTTATTCTCCCAAATAGGGTTTTGTAAGGAAAGATAGACGACCTCCGTAGTCCAGTGGCTAAGACTCTTGACTCACAATCCGGAGGTCGCGGGTTCGAACCCGGCGTGCGCAAATAAATTTTATTTGATTAATTTGTGTTATTTCACAATTAATTTATTTAAAATAATATATAGTATATTTGAGGCACGTTCCAGAGTGGAAGATACTATCAGTATCGCCCTGGTGTAAGACCACCATTCAGAATTGAAACGTTGCTTAAAAATGGCTATAGCCGTGTTTGGTGACCAGATCTGAATAGCCAGGTACTTCCCAACCTTCCTCTTCCCCACCTCCTTCCCCTCCACACTACCTTCAGCCTCACAACATACCCCAATTGGGGATGCCATAGTCTCATTGGCTCCAGACGGGAGCAGTTGAGATTCTTGTGCGGTATTCACTGTAAAAAAACAAAAAAAGATAGGGATAATGGGAAATAAATACAATTATTATAAGCAATAATTATTAGACTGAAACACTCATCAACATTGAAAAAAT
This sequence comes from Limnephilus lunatus, assembly GCA_917563855.2. NCBI lineage: Eukaryota > Metazoa > Arthropoda > Insecta > Trichoptera > Limnephilidae > Limnephilus > Limnephilus lunatus. The sequence goes on from OU830601.1 coordinate 55,978,167, forward strand.
CTCCCGAGAAAAGATAAATGCCGCCGACGGGACTTGAACCCGCGTCCTTCCGTATATCCGGTCAACTAATCTACCAACTGAGATACGTCGGGCTAATAATTATTGCTTATAATAATTGTTACCCTTTGTGCTATGCATAAAAATCTTGTCTTAAACATTAGTTTACCAAATAAAAATAATAGGAAATAAATACATTGATTAGGATCTTGGGAAATGGATTAGTTCCAAAGCTGCATACGTTTTAAGATTTTCATAGCCAAAAGTATTTTTGTTATTTGTTTTTGGGGTGTTATGCCGTATTGGGCTAAATCCTTCTTTAGTCAACGTTTCGGACAGCGTTGCAGTGTCCGTCATAAGGGCCGATCCGGCAGGCATACACATCTGCTGGATCGGCCCTGATGATGGACACTGCAAAGCTGTCCAAAATATTGGCTAAAGAAGGAGTTAGCTCAACACGGCATAACACCCAAAAAACAAATAACTTCAGCTTCAATTCTGCTGTTTCAATACTAAACACATGGCTTCGTAACAACTGTTATTAATTTTAAACTTATCTATGCAGATTAATGTCAATATTTCTGATAAATGGATGACAAAAATCTAAAAAAAAGCAAGCCTTTCCATCATTATAAGCGGAAAATGTTGCTTGTGTGCAATGATGATGCACTTTGCTGGCAGAAGAATTGGATCCACGATGCCTGTGTTTAAACCCAACGCATTTGTCCACTCCATACTTATCGACATTTAAAACTGATTAAATAATTTTTAATTGAACTACTGTACAATAAACCAACATACATACCTATTCATTTATTTTCATATACATAAAAAGTAAAAATGACGCAAAAAGTTTAAATAAAAACGAAAGTTTTTAAATTATTTAAAAATATATTTACAGTTGAATAATTTTAACAATTCTTTTGATTATGTAAATGGATGTATTGGATGAATCAAAAGCGTAATTAAATTAAATAATTTTCGTTGTTAGTTTTTGGGGTGTTATGCCGTGTTGCGCTACCTCCTTCTATAGCCGACGTTTCGGACAGCGTTACAGTGTCCATCATCAGGGCAGATCCGGTAGATCCGACGATCTTCCGGATCTCGGAAAAAATAAGACATCAAAGCCAAGTCGAAGTAAATATTTGGCAAAGGCATTCGAGGACAGTGGATTAACTCGAAAAGTGGGTTTATTAAAAGAACTCATTAACACCAATTTAGAAAATAGCATTTCAGTCGAAGACTACGTAAACAAAATTATGACAGCCGCGACAGGAATATAAAATTCCATGTTGACGATGAGTGGTTGGGTAATCAATGCTTGCAGGTTTACCAGAAATATATAGGCCCATGATAATGGGCTTAGAAAGTTCTGGTATAAAGATTAGTGCTGATTTAGTAAAAAACAAATTACTACAGGAAGTAAAGATATTAGACACTACCGCACTTTATACAAACACAAAAACAATCAGCCCAAAAGTATTAAGAAAGGCCCAAGATGTTAATTGCAACAAGTACGGACATCTCAGTAAAAATTGTTGGCATAAGAAGACAAGTGATAATAATAATAAAAAAAAACAGATAAAAATACAGGGTATGTTGCAGCCTTTTCAGCATCTAAAACAAACAACTCTCATTCTTGGCATGTTGATTCAGGGGAATCTATGCATATGACCATGCACCATGACTGGCTCACTGATATCACTCCCTCGTCTGTACCGAGCATCAGAATTGCTAATAACAAAGTATTAAAGGTTGAATGCTGCGGTAATGTATGTATCAAAATAAATACAAATAATGACAGCACCGATTCAATGCAGGTGAGGAATGTTTTATATGTACCAGAATTAAAAACGCAGAGTAATATTTACCGAACATGGCTGTCAAATTTACAATCCGAGCAACAAGTTAGTTGCAAAGGCCGAATTAATTAATGACACATATCTGTTAAATACTTGTGATAATCAAAATATGCAAGTCATGATAGCTAAAACTGATAATGATACTTATCTATGGCACCAGATGATGGGTCACTTAAATTTCACTAGCCTTAATAAAATACCTAACTGTACAGAAGGTGTAAAGCTGTCACCAAGAACAGAAAATTCCATTTGTGTTACCTGTCTTGAAGGCAAGCAAACGAGAAAACCGTTCCCCACTGAAGGCTCCCGTGCAACCAGCTTGCTAGAGCTTATTCACAGTGACGTGTGTGGACCTATGAAGGGGGAGGGGCAAGGTATTTTGTAACCTTTATTGATGATTTTTCTCGGAAAGTACATGTATATTTTATTAAGAATAATAATGAAGTATTTGAAAAATTTGTGGAATTTAAGAATAGAGTAGAAAATGAGTTAAGTACAAAAATGAAAATTTTGAGAAGCGATGATGGAACTGAATACAAAAAAAAAACTTTTGAAGCCTACTTAAAAAAACATGGAATACTGCACCAGACATCTAATTCATACACACCAGAGCAAAACGGTCTCAGTGAAAGAATGAATAGAACTTTAATAGAGCGAGCTAAATTTTAAATGCTGAGTTGCAGGTCACATTCTGGGCAGAAGCGGTAGCTACAGCAGCATATATCGTTAACCGTTCTCCCACCTGTACCTTATCCGATCTGACGCCCTATGAAGTATGGACTGGTAAGAAACCAAATCTAAGCCATATGAGAATCTTTGAATGTCTTGCAATGGTGCATATTCCCAAAGAAAAAAGAACCAAGCTTGATGTTAAGTCACGCAAGTTAATTTTTGTTGGCTACAGCGACAGTACCAAAGGTTACCGATTTATAGATCCTGAAACAAAAAAAGGAGTCTTGAGTAGAGATGTTATATTCCTAGAGGCTTCTATTAAAAGAAATAAAGTGGACAATGTACCTGAAAAAGAAAAAGAAATTAGTAAAAAGGACATAGAGATAGAAGAAAATTCAAAGGAAAGGTGTGATGTAGTAAAAGAAAAGAATTCTGTTTACTTACCTTTGTATGATGAACTCAAAGAACCCGTGGAAAGAAATATCGATGATAAAATTAATGACAGAAGAGAAACACAGGCTGAATCACAAAGCATTTATATTTCAGATGATTCTGATCAATATGAGGACGTTAATGATGACACATACGTACCAGAAAGGACAGTTGACTCTCCACTGGATACTAATATGATTCTGAGATCGCTGCCGAGGAGAATGAGATGTCAAAATAATTATGGAAATGATATTCATCCAAGTTCCTCATCATTAATGTGTCAAAATTCTAAGCCAACAATTAATTTACTAAACAGTGATCCACAAAGTCTACATGAAGCTCTTAACAGTGAAAAGGCTAATGATTGGAAGAGAGCTATGGCGGAAGAATATCAGTCTTTAATAAAAAATAATACATGGACACTGGTTAACTTACCAGAAGGAAAATCAGTAATTACCAGCAGATGGGTATATAAAACTAAGATGGATGGCAATGGATCTATTACACGCTATAAAGCTAGACTGGTGATCAAAGGATATAAATAAGTGAAGGGTATTGATTACAATGAGGTATATGCTCCAATGGTCCGTTATACTTCCATTAGATACTTGATTGGTCTTGCTGTCAAATATCGACTTAAAATACACCAAATGGAAGCAGTCACAGCATTTCTACAGGGTGACATTGATGAAGAAATTTACATGTCCTTACCATCTGGCTATGAAGATTAAAATAAAGTATGTAGACTGAACAAGTCAATATACGGACTTAAACAAGCGAGCAGACAGTGGAACAAAAAATTAAACACTGCTCTGTTAGAAATTGGATTGGCTCGTTCAAACATAGATCCATGCGTTTACTACCGTATTTTGAATGAAAATGATATGCTTTTTATAGCGGTATATGTAGATGATATAATTTTCTTATTTAATAATGAAGAAACCTCACGCATCATAAAATTGATGGTAATAGAAAAATTCTGCATGAAGGATTTAGGAACAGCCAAACATTGCATTGGTTTTAGAATTTCACAAGATGAAAATGTTGATGAGATCTCTATTGATCAATCCATTTACATAAAGATGATACTTACACGGTTTGGAATGAACAATTATAAGCCAATGTGGACACCCGCTTATGCTAATGTTAAACGGAAGAGGGTTGAAAGTCAACGAGAAATTTTAAATAACATTCCATATCAAGAAATAATTGGCTGCTTGTTGAACTTGTCACAGGGAACTCGTCCAGACATTACCCATGTAGTAAATTCTCGTGAGTAGATATAATAGTCAACCTACTAATGAACATTGGATGGCTCTGAAACGAGTGCTAAAATACCTGAAAGCTACAATGAATATGAAACTGGTTTATAAACGGAATGCTGGTGAAAAAATTTCAGGCTATTGCGATTCAGATTGGGCAAATGACATTGAAGATAGAAAATCCTGCACAGGATACATATTTTTATTTCAGGGTGCCGCAATAAGCTGGAATTCCAAGAAACAGCAGACCATACCCCTTTCTACAACTGAGGCTGAATATATGGCTCTAACGTTGGCTATTCAGGAAGCTCTTTGGTTGAAACAACTGGCAGAAGAGTTTCAACCTAAACTTAAAGGTACACCTATAACCCTTTACTGTGATAATCAGAGTGCGATTAGTCTTTCAGGAAATGCTGTTTACCACGCGCGCAGTAAACATATAGACGTCCGCTATCAAGTTGCTGCCAAACAAATCATGGTTCAATACAGATGCACTGGAGATATGGTCACAGATATTTTGGTTAAATAAATGGTTATAGAGTCCTAACTGCCTTTTCTTTCATTTCATCAAATATATATATTTTTTTTTTTTTTTATTTAAAGAAATATTAACATAGTACATAATTCATATTGTTTACAACTTTTTCATGTAATTTTTTATATTTATATTGGTAAGTATATAACATGTTTCTTGATTTAATTTAATACCTCCCTAATTGAGAATAACTCGTGTTTAGGGAGGGAATTTTTACAAGATTTGTTTAATTTCTAGAATTATACCTATAATTAACACTATATACACTCAATTTATTAGCGTACATATATGCACTGAAAAACAGATAACATATATTAAAAAAAAAAAAACAGACAATTCTTTAAAATATATAATATATAATGCATAACCTTTACGAGAGTGTATTGTTCGTTTGAAAAGGCAGAAAAAAAAGTGATAGTATCTATAAAAAATCAATGAGATATTTACTGATTCTAATTAGCTAATTTTTTTTACGGTGCTCCAGATTTCATGTCCGGGTTGAATCTTTCCCAAATGAAAGACTAAACCCTTTCACACACTTTTCCACAAATGAATATCTAGTAAATTAACGCAATGTAATTGCACTATATAAGAATAAAACAATACAAGAACAATACGTCAATCCACCAGAAACATAATGGGAAAATATTTCACCGACTCCAGATATTTTCATATCAGAGGGTTCGGCTCTGATGAAATCCTAACTGGTCCGATAAATCCTACTGATCCCTCAATATAAATATTTAAAAAATCTTTCGTAATCCTACATGTATTTAAAATGACCGACTTTTGCATTTTTATGTACAAATTTTTTGACAAATCTAATACGCCTAAATTTTGAATGAGAGAGCTAGGTATAATGCCAGTAGCCGAAATAACAAATGGTAATATTTTTATAGTCTGAGAATGCCAAATTCTTTTAATTTCATTTCCTAAATCTGTATATTTTCTTATTTTTTCAGAAACAGTTTTCTGAATATTACAAGAATTTGGTATAGCGACATCAATGATATAAGTTATTTTCTTAATTTTGTCATGTAAAACTATATCGGGTCTATTATGACTAATTGTTCTGTCTGTCAGAATAGTTTTATCATAATAAATTTTATAAAATTCATTTTCTAAAAATGAATTTGGTTCATATTCATAATATGGTACATTACGGCAGTCAATCAAGTTATGTTTAATTACCAAACTTTGGTGAATTATTTTTAAAACTTGATTGTGCCTAAATGTATACTCGGACGGCGCTAATACAGAACATCCCGATATAATATGTTCTATAGTTTCCGGAAAAGCCAAACATTTTCTACATAAATCATCAATTTGATTTGCATCTTTGATGATATGCTTCCTATAATTTTTAGTATTAATGACTCTATCTTGTATGGCAAGCATAAAGCCTTCTATTTCTGCGCTCAACTCTCCAATACTCAACCATTTGTTTGACGAAAATTTGTCAACATATGTTTGGTTGAGATAATTGAAGTGTTTTGCGTGAAGAATTTTATTTGACCAGGAATCTAATAATTCCTGGTTGGTATTTATAAGAATGCTGGCATTCTCGTCGTATAAATTTAATGGTGAAATATTTCTATCTGCCTTGCATATTATTTTGTGCATTTCTGAACTATCAGCTTTCCTATGGAAAAAATTTCTTAGCATTTCTACCTGATTATGTTTTAAAGATGTTATTTTGACTATACCTCTACCTCCTAAATTTCTGGGTAAATTAATACGTTCTATAGCTGAATTTGGATGATGGCAATGAAATTTAGTTAATGTAGTTCTAATTAATCGTTCTAAGCTATCTAAATCTGTATTAGACCATTTAATTATGCCAAATGAGTAAGTTAATAGAGGTATTGCCCAAGTATTTATCGCCTTTACTAAATTTTTAGCAGATAGATTGCATTTCAAAATTTTTCTGATCCTAGTTTTAAATTTAATCCTAATATCATTTTTAATACTAGTATGATCTAATCTATTTGATTGCGGATATCCTAAATATTTATAAACCTCACCCCCTTTTTTTATGATATTATTATTTAATTTATTTTTAAATTTATTGTAATCAGGTTCTAATCTTAGCTCTGTCCCAAGTTGATTAAACCACACCACTCCATTGTACGTGTAGTAGTGTTGTCCAAAACTGGTACGCATCAATGGCGTGCATAAGCGACCCGCTGTGTTTTGTCTATTGCTCTCAACGCGTACTAAGGCGTGCAACTTCTTCGAGTGATCTTTGTGTATTTGAAGCAGCGTATTTTTTATGTATGTGTTTTTTAGAGGTGGGACTTGAAAGTCTTGAAAAAGTTGTGAGGTTGAATAATCTGATGGTTTTTTAGTAATAATTTTGATTAATAGTCTCTGAGTAATTTCGAGTGGCAAAATTGAGGTTTTGTATGCTCCCCCCCAAGCAACTATACCGTATTGTATTATTGAATGGGCTAGAGCGTAGTATATATTTTTAAGAATTTTTAAGTTTAGTATATTTCTTAAGTTAATAAATATGTATATAAGTTTTCTTAATCTATTTATAATGTTGGTAATTTGAGTCTTCCATTTGAGGTTATTATCTATTATAATACCTAGATATTTAATTTCTTTTTTATTTGTTATGCACAAACAGTCAATATTTTGACATGTTAATATTTTAGTACTACATTTTTTTGCATGAATTTTAATATTTAACGTGGTAGTAGCTATTTTTTTGTTATTTATATTAAAAAGTATATAATGTGTTTTTTCAATATTCAATGTTAATAAATTTTTGTCAAACCACTCTTTTAGCATATTAATGTCATGGTTAGCAGTTATTTCAATTTCATTCCATGTGTTTGCTTGGAATATAATGGCAGTATCATCTGCATATGAAATGAGTTTTCCGGTTATTGGCAATTCAAAGATATTATTAACATATAATATGAATAGAAGAGGGCCCAAAATGGTGCCTTGTGGTATCCCAAAGTTGCTTGTATTTGGTTCACTAAGAGTGTTGTTTATTTTTACATATTGATTTCTAGAATTCAGGAAACTTTCAATCCATATTTTGGCGTTATTTGTAATTCCGATTTCGTTAAGTTTGTATATTAATTTTTTGTGACTTATGCTATCAATATATATACATATTTTTTTTTATAAATATATGTATATATATATTTATAGAAAAATCAATAAATGTTTGCTTCTATATATGTGAGTTGCCTATACATGGCTATATTCAGTATAGGAAATGTTTGAAACTTTCAAAATACCTTCTTTCCACCCTCGCGAAGGTTTCATGATTATTAAACATGTCAACACATGTCAAAACATGTCAACACATCTGATAGGTTTTTTTAATCATCACAAAAACTTTTATCATACTATCAAAAATGTCACAATTTGAAAAGGAAATTTTGCAAACCATTGATTGTTTTATCAAAATTTAATTTTCGAATAAACTCTTTAACTTAACGAATTTAATCGAAGTACTTACCTATGGTACTAACCAAAATCGAATACTTTGAATCTAATCGAAAATTATATTTATTTTAAATAGGTACCTATGTTAAGTACCAAATTTGATTGATTGTTCATATAATATACAAAAATAAATTTTTGTAATATATGAAAAATGAAAATTGATAAAAAAATTGCAAAAGGTGTCACGCAAGCTGTTTGAAAATCAGAATGTTCCGGGACTGAATATATGATAGCGGAAGGGGGGTTCGCGGAAGAGAGGTGAGGGAAGGCGGGCAAGGTGGGGATTTAACACGTGAGGGGAAGGGTACATGGGAGGGAAGGTGAGGCCGAAGGTATCGGGACGAATGGGAAAAGACACGCAGGAAAAAACAATTTACATATTAATGGCATTCGCTAGTTACATAATATGTAACCAGCGATTATTTATATATTACAAGAACAGCGTCGAATTGAAAATTAAGTCTAATTTCCAATGGAATTACTTTAAGTCCCGGTAACTTTGAAATTTGCGAGGTAAAAGTGTGCTGCAAATTATGATCCAAACTAGTTCGAAAACTGTTTTTGAATTTTTCGAATAATTTGAATTTTCGCAAAGCATCCTAGTTGTGATTTGCCTTCAAATTCAAAGCACCCTAGTTTTGATTCGCCTGATCACGTCAATGTTGTTTTTCTACCCACTGAATCAGTCAAATTAATTTTGTTCCCCTAAGTTTTTTTTATGATCTTTAACTGCAAACATCATCAAACAATTTTATATCTGTTGGTAGTCTTTTGGTGGGCGTACAAAGACGAATTTTATTAAAGAATATGTGGAGATTTGTTTTATACTTTTACAAATTTCTGACGCAATAGATGACGCATTTCTACAAAATGATTATGTGATGATGTATTTTTAAAATCCTTCACCAATTTTATGGCTTCCATTATGAAACATATATATTCTGTCTTTTTTTGGTTTGATAAAGGATAGACAGCTTCCATAAATACAACGTGAGCGGCATTCGGTGTAAAATAATATGCTTTTGAAGCCAAAAGAAATGATAAATTATAATTATATTCCACTTGATTTGAAACAAGACCTCCTCCACCCTCCCATTTGTGAAACAGCCCTAAGTCTTTCGTTTGAATAAATTCTTTTAAAAGCAGTTGCTGGTACAAAAAATATAAAATGAAAAAAATTATTAATATTGAAGCAGACATTTATATGGCATGTATTTATTAATGTTTAAATGACGAAATATATTATTTTCCCAAATAAGGTAGTTTAGAGAAAAAAATAATCTGCAAAAATTCATTACTTCATCATTGCTGAACCTTTTTCAGTTACCATACCTAATATCTGTAGAATAATAAATATAATTTTTTACATGAGCCACACACAGGAGGTCCTGAGGAAAATAAATTCCTTCAAGATCTATGTCATCTTTGAGAATGGTGTTTGGCGTGTGGAGAGTATTTTTAAGGAAATAATGGATTGGATGTTCTGGGTAGGAAAAAGATATTAGGGGTGGGCAGGAATCTGTGATTTAGTGTGTCTGCGTCATACGCCGCAATGATCTAGACAAATCTCACCCCTGATTAGTCACCAAATGTAGTGAACCACTTGGGATGAGCGATGGCAGAGATGTTGGTTATCCTATAAACCCATACCAGCCTCCCGAATTAAAATATATGGTCACATATTATCTTGTTAAGTTTAGAGATTTTTTAGGCTGAAGGTTTATGATTTCTAAATTTAGTTTAAGAACAAGAATAGTAAGTTTAATCTATTCTACAGTTGCAATGAACAAAAAAAGTGTTTTATTTTTAATTTTAATTTTATGAGCAAAACCTCAAATTATAATATTAAATTAAACAGAGGTGCCAAATATCTTTTTCTGATTTTTCTGTCACCAGATTTTCGATTGAGTTTCGCTAATATTGTCTTCATAAATTCTTTTAAAAAAAGTGGGATTTAAAAATAAGCATATTAGAATAAGTTAACAATAATAATCTAAACGAAAATACGAAAGAGAACAAGACACAGAAAAACAGAAAAAGACAATGGTCGCAACTGGGACTCGAACCCAGACCTCTCCGTCTAACCGGGACGAGCGCGTTAACCAATTTCGCTATTGCCACCTTTTGTCAAAACGTCATAATTGTCAATCTCATATTTTTAGGATGTCGGGGATATTTTGTCGCGGAACCGAAAAATTCATAACGTTGTTTTCTTGAAGCTACACTTATCGAAAACGAATCAAAAAATTCATATTCTGCAAAATTTTTTTAAATTTTATTTTTATTTTTTTTATTTATTTATATATATATTTTTTTTTTACATAAGCTCAACACAGTAGGCCCTGAGGAAAATAATTTGCCTCAGGGCCTATGTCATCTTAGGGGATGCTGTGTGGTCTTTTTAAGGAAGGGAAGGGTAGAAAGAAGAAAAAAAGTATGAGGGGTAGGTAGGAATCTGGGGGGTCAGTGTATCCAGGAGTGACGGACGTATCAATCCATCCCTCCAACTGCAGTGCAAGGCGATGGGTCGAGAGTCCGGCTGGAAAGGTCAAAAGGCCTCCCTCAACCAGTCTCTTGATCCGGCCCGCCATGCAGCAGGAGGGCAGAAGCATCCACCACTAGGACCTGGACAAACCTCACCCCATGAACCCGGGCACCCCTGCTAAGTCACCAAACATAGCGAACCACTTGGGGTGACCTATGGCAGAAGTGTTGGTTATCTAATAAATCGTCGTAAACCGTTACGGTAATACGATGAAATCATCATGTCACAAAATGGTCTCACATGAAAAAAATATCACAACAACACATCACTTTACGAGTAACAATAGTTGCACCCTACTCCAACAAACAACCCTAGGCTTTTTAGTGCAATTATCACCTTTGAATATTGTTCATTTTAAAACTATTTCACATGTGCCTGACGCAAGCGCCTTTTGATGTCAGGGGGTATTAACAGATTTCTATGACACATGGCAAAGGGATGAAATAAACAGAGGGGGAAGTTTGGAAGGGTGCATTAGTTGTAGCGAGATATAAATACACTTGAAATTGAGAGGTGCAGTGTAGATGAAAGCGACGATTAAATTACTGTTTTGAAAGTGTATATTACAAGCATGTATTGCGTTACATTTGTAAATCAACACGCTTTTTTTAGATTTATGTACATCACGCAACGACGCAGGATAAAACAATTTTTTTTTAAATACTTGGTTATCGCCATTTTTGTACGTGTTTGATTCATACTTGAAAATTTTATTTTGATTTTTATTCTCAATGGAGTGCTGGTAATGAGGCTTGGAACTGGCAGAGTAAGGATGAAATTAGACTGCATGCAATAGAAATGAGATCTTTGAGGTATATTTATGTTAAAACAATGTATGGTCGTGTAAAGATCGTAAAGTCGTGTAGAAATGTGGAGATCCGCAAAGAATGGTTTGGGCATGTGGACCGAATGAACGAAAAGAGGAGTGTAAGGAGATATGATGCATTTGTGAATGTTAGAAGTCGTGAATGCCCGTGGAAGACATGACACGCAAGAGAATCAGATGCTTGAGTTGGGCCACGTCAAGAGTCAGAATAATAGAAGAGTTTGTATATACGAGACAATGTATGAATATGAATGAGGCAAAGAGTGTGTGCCAAGACCGAGTTATTTGGCGGTCCATCCTCTCTGCCTACCCCTTCGGAGAAACGGCGTGACGGTGAGTCAATTTTAATCTGCCGGTGGCTGACTTCACAAAAAATAGGTCCTCCATCATTGTACAAACAGCTTTAGCTTATTTTGATGGTAGTAGGACATTTTAGAACATTGTAATTTTATTCATAGCATAACATAATGTTCTGTAGATTCAGCTGCGTTGTGGAGCGAATTTAAAAAAAATGGTTTGAATTGTATTCATACAAGACATTTTTCAATTTTCACGATGTACTATTTATTGCCGATAATTTTTTTACCGTCTACCGGACTAAATACAAAAGTAGTTAATTCTTCCTAGTATTATCGGTATATGCAGTAAATTGAAGGTCACTTATATTCTTAGATGGTTTGGACACAAAGTGGACGGACGGTGAAATAAGTTACAGGAGAGTCATAATATGACACGCAAGTTGAATGGAGAGGATATTTGTTTTACGCCAGGGAGGCATGTCACAATCAGTAAATCAAATACTTGAGCCAGACTACGTAAAGAGCGGAAATAAGAAAGTGTGTTTGAAAATGTGCATCCAAGTAAAACAAGGAAGGTATAAGTGTTCGATACAAACTTATACCAGACCTATAAAAACACTTGAGTGACGATAATAAAGTAACAAAAATGAACTATATTTTTAATTTTCTTATTGAAAAATAAAATCTAAAATAGGTAAAAAATTCACCAACGGCCAATGCTTCAGAAATCGTGAAAGATAGATTGTGTCCGGGGGTAAAGTGCATTAACTTCGGGAGGTGCTTCTACAAGATATTATAAGTAAAAAAGATAAATGAATTTTTTCGAAATTTCAACTTTTAGGGGTAGTTTTGTGTATTACCCCAATATTATTTAGATCAGCGGCGTGTGGTCCATAGAAATACGACTATATATACCTACCTGCCTTTCAATATAATTATTTATCTAATTTAATTAAATTTGTGTTTGTCAACTTTTATGGGGGGGAGCTTTTCCTTTACCGCAAGTGCGTGAAAGGGATGCAACGAACAAAATTTGTAATTCCAGCCACAAATAGCCAAAAGTTTCACTTATGTTCTTTCTGTTATTTTATTCATATATTTTAACAACTCTGATAATTTGATTTGCTTCTAAGTATGTAATGTGAAGGAATCTCCACAGTACACAAAAATACCGTCTAAATCCGCCCTTGATTACTTATGTCAATATTAACAACTTACGCACTGGCTTAATCCGAAATATGCGAACACCTCAGCACAGGTTATTCCGAAGAGGTGTTCACAAAATGCTAAAACTAACCTTTTTACATACGGCTACAGATTTTTTTTTACTACCATTCAAACCACTGTAATCTACTTCTACTACTCTACTACACTATATAAAGAGGTAATATTTGTTTGTTTGTTTGTTTGTGTGTTTGTTTGCATCGAATAGGCTCCGAAACTACTGAACCGATTTGAAAAATTCTTTCGCTGTTAGGAAGCTACACTATCCCTGGGTGACATAGGCTATATTATATATTTTTTAAAATAGGCATCCCCACTGAAACTTCAATAATGTAACCCGGGTGTAAAAAAATTACCTAAAATATTATTTAAATCGCGTGCGCTGCGAAAACTATTGATGATAGAATAAAATACTGTACTACTACTTTATAGAACACATCATTATTTACAAAAAAAGTCGCGACAGCATATGTCTAACTATTATGGTTAAGCCACAATAAGTATTCTTTTATTTTAAAAATTTAATTTAAATGTCGCCGCTTGAAAAGGCTCTTTATTTGTATCTTGGTTTCAATCCTTATCAAAATAAATTACTTCATATTCAAGACAGCTTTAATACCTTTATTTAACTTTTTGAATTTTTCAAGTCGGATATTTAATTAGAAAGATATCACGAGTTTAAAATTGTTAGTATTAGAAAAAAGGTTCGGCTACGGGCCGGGCGGGAGAGGAGTCAAGAAATGCAGTGCCGGGGGGGTTGGCGGGACGGGGGAGCGGGAGAGCGGTGGTGGGGAAGGTGGAAGTGGAACGCTGGAGGGGAACGCACGAGAAAGGACATGTATGGAGTAATATTTTATTTATTTGAATATGACATATATTATGAAAGAAAGTCCAAAAAAACGTGCAGCTCGCAAAAACTCAGAAACGAGGCCCGGTTCGATCAAGGGAGTTATATGGTGTGGTAGATCTCTATCCCCCTAGGGAATAAGGGTATCCGTTCTTACCTAAAGGGCGTACTTTTAAAAATATAAGGGCTGAAAGTTTCGCCTACCTGAAATTTGTAGAACAGTCTTCCGGAAAGTTCTAGAAGGTTCCATAGAGCTGTAGAAAGTTGTGGAAGGAGTGGCGGAGTATGTCGTGGAATGATCAGGAATAGGGAATCGGGAACATCATTGTGCAACATTACAGAACACTATCTTATTGTCCTGAGCGAAGCCGGGTAACCCAGCTAGTCAATTATAAAATGAATTTGTTCAAGAATAGATTTAAACAAATGAAATTCATAAATAAATAACATCAAAATACGTGGTATTAGGTAATAGTAATAAACCAAACACCATTGCCAAACTTCAGAGATTACTAAACCTACTTCGCACCTTCTCTACTATTTTGTATTATGAGCTAAATAATTTGTTACGATGTTCGGTTCCTTTACTATGCAGAAATGGGAAACAAACACCATTCCGAGTTTCCTAATTACTTCGTAACACTCTCCTCCACTTTCCAAGTGAGTTTTTTTGCTTGGAGAGAGCTTTTTTGCCCACTTTCACGCGTGCAGGAGGAAAGTTTTCGCCAACTTAAGTTGAAAGCTCGCCGCTTCCACGAAGCTGCTACTTGGTAATTTGCGTGTTCCGAGCACTTAGCAGCTAAACAAGCCAAGTTCGGCTAAGTAACACCACCCATCATTCAATTTCAGTGTGCGTTGAGCGTTATCGAAACGAGAAATAAAAAAAAAATAATGGGGTTGGGAGTTTCTTATTTGGCCTTTTTCATATTTTATTTCTGGATGCTCGGGGTGGGGGCTGACAAATTGACTCGCGATAAGATCCCAGATCCTGAACGCTATCAATCATCTAGGAAAGTTTGGTGACAGCCCTATAATACACTATTATTATCTTTCATATTATAACGAAAATGGTAGATCATAATGATGTACGTGTATGGTTTTGGTTCATCCGATATTCATTTTATTTTACGCTGAAAATACATATTTATAAAAATATATTTATATTTGGTAGTTAAAATTATAACATGGCTTACAAAGGTAAATAACTAATTATAATAAACACAGCGTGTTTAATTATAGACGTAACAATATTTGCTATTAGAAAACGTAATTTGGTACACATTAGATGTGTTGGATTAGTACGAAAGTGAAAATTAGGTGACATTATTTTCTTACTCCGAAATACGAATACAATCTTTATAGTTTTTAATATAGGAAAAATTTAATCCTCTTCAAATTTTTTTCGGCTTACAAAACTTAATATTTACCTAATGCTTTTTCTAAGTAAAATATGAAAATGTATTAAGATAACTTTAAACTTTTTTCCACTTAATTTATTTGTGGCCGTGACCGGTTTCAGCTAACCATTTTTTTTAATTAAACTACTCATATGACATCTGGAGGAGGGGGTAGATGGGGTTAACGGGGGGAGCATTTTTTACAGTTGCTCCACACATATAATTTCAGAGGAATATAATTTCCCTCAGGGCTTATGTTATCTTAGGAGATGCTGTGTGGAGGGTCTTTTTAAAGAAGGCAAGGATAGGAAGTTTTGGGAAAGAAAATGTATTTGGGGTGGGTAGGAATCTGGGGGTCAGTGTGTTCGGGAGTGAGAACGTATGAATCCAACCGTCCAACGAAAGGTCAAAAGGCCTCCCTCAACCAGTCTCTCGCGATCCGGCTCGCCACGCGTCCACCGCCAAGACCTGGACTGACCTCACCCCATGAACCCAGGCACTCCTGAAAAGTCGGGGTGAACGTAGCGAACCATTTGGGGTGAACTACGCAGAGGTGTTGGTTATCCAATAAATGGTTGATATTCCAAATATATATTCTCCCATTATTTGTAATATTACAAATAATGGGAATCTCGGGTTACGAATAACCCAACAATGTTTGAAAATCTCCTACTACCATCACAGAAGGCCGAAAATGTTGCTTGTAATGTGATGGATGACTTAGCCAGCCGAGGAATCGAGCATGCGACGCCCGGGTGGGACCCAAGCGCTAAGCCCACTCAACCACTGACCGTTCATAATAATTCAAACAATTTTAATAAAATCCTTAAATACCACCCCCGTAAATCCCACCCTCCCCCTTCCCCATATGTTATTCATAAACCGTAGTTTAAGGAACAATTGTATCAGTCTATAGATGGCCTTAAAAGGCTGAAATCGGTTATTGGTCAAAAAAAATTTAAGTTAAAATTAAAATTGTTTTAACATGTTATTATTATGGAATTCCACCAGGACATGTCAGCATCAAAAATAGAAATATGAAAATTTGAGTTTAAGATTCTACGATTACAGTGGTACCTTGGGATACGAATGCCTTAACATACGGGATATTTAAGATACGAGCCGTTGAGCGAGGAAAATTTTTCTTTGAAATACGAGCTAAATGAAACGGCCAGCTGCCCATGACCCACCAGTTTGTGTCTCTAGAAAAATCCATGGGCCTGGTGGTGGATGAGAGAGAAGTGAACGAGCTCCTCGAGGAGCACTTTTAGAAACTGATGACCAAAGAGTTACAAGAGTTACAGTTGCAGAAGCAGCAAGAAATTGGTTTCGAAGAGGAGCCAGAGTTGGGGGACTGAGATTTATTTATTTAATTATTAATTTTCAACGCCCTGGTGGGCTTTTACATTACTTGTTTAAAATACAGACACAGGTTTTTAAAAACAAAAGATAAACTATAAAAAATAACTAGTACACGTCATAAAGACTATACAGATAAATTAAGGAAAGATAATACATTACAATAAAAGAGAAAGTTTCTAAGTTGTACGTTGTAAATACATGACAAAATGCAAGATACTTAAAAATAAAACTGTAAAAAGTTTTTACATTGTGGATTAATATAGAAATATACGAATAAATGCATAAACCCCTATGTGATGCTCCTTAAATATCAAAATATTCTACATAAATGTATCGTTCAGGTATTTCTTAAATAATGGTAAACTTGTGTTAAATACATCGATGTTAGAGGTGAATTTGTTTTCTAATGTGTGAAGTCGAGAAATGGGTACAGAAATATTGTTGCAGAATAATACGTTTTGCCTTGTTGCTCGATTGAGTACCCTGAAATCGATGAGATGCAGGAGTTCGCAACAATCTTAATCAGAATGAATAATTTTAAACAAAAAAGTTAGGTCATTTATTTTTCTTCTGTTTTCTAGGGAATGCAATTTAAGTGTATTTAGTAAGGATGTGTAGTTAATGTGTTGCATAGGTATGTGTAACTTGAAGTTAATAAATCTAAAAAAATTGTGCTGCACTCTTTCGATATTTGTTATATTAATTTGATAATATGGGGACCAAACTATGGAATTGTATTCCAACAAGCTGCATACGAGTGACAAATATACGATTTTTATAACTTCCAACGAGTTAAAGTTTTTGATTGTTCTGATTATAAATCCTAGTGTTTTCATGCCTTTGTTGGTTATTTGTTGTATGTGATTTATAAAATTTAATTGCGTGTAAAACACAACTCCAAGATCTCTAATTTCATTGACTTTTTCTAAGATTTTGTTATCTATTGTGTATTTGAAAGATAGTGGGGTCTTTGTTCGACAAAACGTTAGTGTCTTACATTTATCGATATTGAGGAACAAGTTATTTGTGACACACCAATTTTGTAATTTGTCGATGTTTGACTGTAGGATTAGGCAGTCACCTATATTGGATATTTCTTTGTATAATTTGATGTCATCGGCAATAAGCAGAACTTCTACATCGTTGAAACAGCTTATGATATCGTTTATGAATATTGAGAAAAGGATGGGGCCGAGATGACTCCCTTGCGGTAGACCACTATTTGCATATAATAACTTAGATAAAGAATGTTTAATTTTAACAAATAAGATTCTGTTAGACAAATAATTTGAAAACCAATCCAACAACTTGCCTCTCAGACCTAAGGCATACAATTTACTAAGTAATAATTCATGTGATACTTTGTCGAAAGCTTTTGAAAAATCTGTGTAGGTACTGTCAACTTGTTTTTTTTTTTTGTAAAAGATTCTGTAATATAGTTATGGTAAAGTAACAGGTTGGTAGCAGTTGACCTACAGGAAACAAATCCGTGTTGGTTTTTATCAATTACTTTTAATATTGATGGATAAATTAAATCAAGAACAAGGGATTCAAAGATTTTTGGGAGTGCTGATTGTATACATACATATAGGACGGTAGTTTTTAATGTCTATGTCGTCACCTTTTTTGAGAATCGGGGTAATATAACTAGATTTCCAACGGGTTGGAAAATGTCCAGAAGAAAGCAAGTGGTTAAATAATGTGGTGAGTGGACCTGATATTGCAGATACGCATTGTTTGAAAAATATTGGTGGGATGTTATCTGGGCCTGCAGATTTGTTAGGGTCAAGTGAAATGATTTTATTTAAGCATTCATGTCTAATGGTGTAGTTCTGTAGATGTATTGTGTTTTGATATGTGTATGATGGTACATTGTTATCTGATATTTCACCTTCGTATACACTTTAGAAATGATCCGCAAACAAATTAACAATATCAAAGGTGCTATTGGCTATTTTTCCATCATAATGCATTGTGGGGGGGGGGGGTAGTCTGTACTTTTATTGTTTAATTTTTTAACAAAATTCCAAAGATTTTTTGTTCCTAGCGCAGTTTTCTCAACGGAGGTGATGTGTGATTTATAGCATAGGTTAGATAGTGTTTTACATTTCATTCTTGTTTCTGAGAAGTTTGAGTAGTCGGTGATTTGGTGAGTGAGTTTAAAAATTTTATGTAGCTATTTTTTTGTTTCAGTAAGAGTATAAGGTCTGTGGAGAACCAAATTGGATATGTTCTGTGTTTTGGTGTATATGAGGGGACATGTGATTTTATATTTTCAGAAAATGTTTCATAGAGTTTTTCTAGTATTTGTTCGCTATCACTGTTATTAGTCAAGAAAGTCCAATCTGTATTAGCGAGTTGGTAGTTAATGGAATCGTAATCGGCATTTTTAAAGTTGAGTGTTGTTTGTTTCAGTGGTGGTTTGTTTGTGTACATATTTAATATAATGTGTAAGAGGGGGGGGGGGGGGGTGATAATTATCTACCGGTACGAGCTGATCGTCTGACATTTCAACAAACAGTTTAGAGCTGTTTGATAGGGCAAGATCTAGAAGGCGATCACATATATTAGGTACAAAATTGTGTTGATGCAAATTTAAATAGTTTATCATATCTATCACTTCACATGCTGGGTCGTTAGAACTTTTGTTAGTAATATAACCATTGTCACTAGAGTTCCATTTTAAATTGGGAAGATTATAATCGCCGCCGATGAAGGATTTATTGACATAAGAAATTTGATGTCTTCGCAATGCTTCTTGTAGGTTTGGATGTCGGAGTTTAGTGGTATGTATACAGTTCCAATGATGTTTTTTTCCATGGGAGTAACAATTTGTACAAAAAATTGCTCCAATGAGGTATTTTTCGTGCTTAGTTTTTTCACGGATATATTTTCCTTGATTGCAATAAAAACTCCGCCTGCTCTGGATTTGGAACTGGATTTTGGGTTTCTGTCACGGCGAAATATCTTGTGGTTTGTAAAACCAAGTTCAGGAGATTTTATTTCTGGAACGAACCATGTTTCAGTAAGGATAAATATATCATGTCCGTGTAAAGGTACCGTTACTTTAAGGTCATGCAATTTTGTACGAAGTCCTCGTGTATTTTGATAATAGATTTTGATTTCATCAGGGCATTTGATCCGGCAGTTAGTTAGGCCATATCCAATAGTGGATTTTAATTTTTTGAGACATTTACTATTGCTGGCTTATTATTTATGAATTTTATATTAAGTCCGAGATGAAGGAGATCTTGGGAAGTTGCAACTGGTCGTGCATCAGAGTTATTTAATGACACTTGCCTAACATATTTCCGCAATGTTATGAAAGGGAGGAAGAAACAAAACCACAAAGACCAGTGAAGATAAAAGCGGTGACTAAAATCAAGCGCACGGTAGCATTTAAGTTGTGTATAAGTTAAATTACAAAAATTCGAGTTGTATACTTTATAAAACCAGTTTATTTCTTTACATTCTCTTTTAATATGTTACAATATTTTTCAATTATAAATTTAAAAAAATTATTCAAAAACACGTAACAAGTCTTATAAAACAACTGGGGTGGCTTTTTGGGGGCTGGAGCGGATTAATGGCATTTCAATGAATTTCTATAGGGAAAATTGCTTTAAAATACGAGCAACTTGACAGACGAACAAGGTTATGGAACGAATTAAATTCGAATCTCGAGGTACCAATTTATTACGTTGTATTAATTTATTTATTTATTTTTATTACATCATTATTACACATTTTGTTAAATAAAACAGTGGGCATTGCGTCATCCACCCTGCCATTTATGCTAGAAAAAAAATAGAAATGTATTTTTTGAAACTTTATTTAACGCTTTCATTTTATAACAACCATTTATAAAAGTTACCATAGATTCCAATTTGACGCCACATTTATCCTCCGCACACCTTCCTTTCGAGTTCTAGCATCGCTTGACTTTACGTAAGTTACCCACTAGAATCAGGTGTTCAAGAGCCAGGAAGGAGAAGAAGGAAAGAGAATACCTTTCTACGGCGGGGCTGCCGTAGACAAGACATGGCAGTGAGCGTAAATAAATAAACAGGAACTTTTAAACTAATTATTTCCCGCGCTTAAGTGTTGCCAACAGTGGCAGCTGCGCCCAGAGTAATGTGGCGCGAATCCATTAAAATAAAAGTGACGCGAATGTGGAAGCTACCTGTTGTAATCAAATGAATGTTAAAAGACGACGGAGCTTTCAGAAAATACGGGAGCTTTTAACATTGTAAGAGAAAAGGTGTGATGATTTTTGTAAAGCTCTAAATAAATGGTAATGAGTGTGTTACACACGAGTCGTTCAACATTAATTGACATTTATTCTTGGTAATTTGCAGTCATGCTGGGAACTATGAGAAATTACCGAGAGTTATCGATACAATCCGATCGACCGTACTAGGGATCCTGGTGTAGTATTAATATTATATTTTCTATTATTTTTTTTATTGATAAACTAACGTTTAAACAAGATTTTTATGCATAGCACAAAGGTAGATAACAAATATTATGATCAATAATTATCACCCTGAAAAACTCATCTACATTGAAAAAGTCTTCCGAGAAAAGATACTGGCGGCCAGTATCTTTTCTCGGAAGATTTTTTCAATGTAGATGAGTGTTTCAGGGTGTTAATTATTGATTAGAATATTTATTATATTTTCTATTTCCGTTCTCCCTACCTTTAGTACTCGGCTTTTAAAGTGAATTTTAAATATTTTTTCAATGAGAGCGATATTTTGTGGAAAAGTTAGTACTGTCGTATAAGAATATATTTGTAGAAACGTATTCGTACGTGGTATCCGTAGTTGCATGATGTATATGTTCTGACCTTGAGATTTACTGATTCTATACGCGTGTTTGTTGTTATTTCTTGTGTTTTTAATATTAATGATGACCGTAAAGGATTATTATTTTGGAATAGAATAGTTTAATAGTCATGATGTTCAGATTGTTGAAGATTTCATTAGTTCAGTCTCACAGCGACTTTCAGTATGAATTTTATGATGCTTTTTGGCTTTTAATGGGGAAAAAATAATATTATCATTTGAATATTACAATAAAATAATACCGTTTACTAACAGTAATTTGCAGAGAGCCTTGTAGAATTTGATGAAATCTTTTTTGTTGAATATATATTTTTTTTTAAATTTGGGTAATCAAAAAAACTAACGTGATCGCTCAATAGGCCACTTGCATGGATTTCATAACGACTTGGAAAAAATCGTGTGGATAGATTTTTTACTAAGATTACGAAAATGTTAGTAAAAATATTTAGAAATGAATAGTTTTTCTTATCTTAATATATAAAACAAAGTCGGGTTAGTTACACTATTTATAACTCGAGAACGGTCGGGCCGATTTTGATGATCTTTGATTTGTTGGATTTGTCTCCGCCCCGGAAAGAATAATAACTATTAAAACATCACAAAAAATAACGAAAAATATAGTTATTAAGAAAATTCTTTTCCCCATATATTTTTTATGGAACGTATTCTCATATTTGAAAGAGCTGCTGGCATTTTGTGATAAGTACCTATGGCAGTACTTATTCACATTACTTATTTTCACGCGTATGGTATCCCAGATGACCGGCACTAAATGTTACCGATTATTATTCCGATTCTAGTACTCGATCCATCCGGTTGCACGGCAATTTTACCTCACTACTAGTTTGTACGCGAATGTATATTCGTTGTAAATAATATTTTAAATAAAACTTAATATCGTGGATAACTAAGTGTTTTCAATTAAACATCATAATTATTATAAGCCTGAACACAAGATCACGGCTTGGAAGTGCCGTGATCTCAAGGAGCATTTTAACCTCAATATCGGTAAGGTATGAAGGCAATCCTGCCTGACGTGGAGAGGATCTCCTCATCAAACACTCTCCATCCACTCATACATCAACTAATAAACACTTCCAACATTGGTGACCCCGAGAATTTCTAATGATGATGATGAACACTGCCAATACGGAGGATTGAGTACTGGAATGCGGAATCCTGGACACCCCGATCTTACAGACCCAGGTATCCGGATGCCATATACCCGGATGCCATATACCTGGAGATCCTACACCCGACCCCACAGCATCCACCGCAGATCGGAGTAAAGCAAGTAACGCAAATTCAACTTCTCACAGTGATCTTTGTTAATAATTGATAATCCGAACATTTTGACGAAATTTAGCAACCCAGCGAGAATAGGCAAATATTGTTACACGGTATAAATTTTTAAACTGCACTGCATCAAAGCATTAATACAATTACATTTACAATATATTTGTACTAACATTTCAACGCAAAGATAAGGGATTTGTAAAAGATTTTGGATATCATCAATTTAACTTTTCAGACCTGGATTAGATTTATTGTTATTTTGTTTTATGCACAATTTTGATAATTTTATCTGCATACCTACACGGTCTATCAGTACTACTACTGCTTTCGCCATTGCCTATCACTTGCCATATTACAACGACAATATGCCGCTAGAAGAAACAGCATCAGGAACCAGCGCCAATTACACAATAATGGATCCAGTCATAAACTCCGTATCAGTTAAGCTACCCCCCGTCTGGTGTGACAACATACAGCTCTGGATTGCCCAGGCAGAAAGCCAGTTCTCCAACTCAAGAATCAAAGATGACACCACGAAGTACAACATTATTGTCGCCTCCCTGGACATCGAAACCCTCAGGACCGTCAGCGATGTCGTCATCAAGCCACCAGCAACGGACAAGTACTCTACCCTAAAAACTGCACTCATCACGAGGTTGCAAGATTCCGAAGGAAAACGTCTCACCCGACTACTAACCGGATTATAGTTGGACGACAGGAAACCATCCGGACTACTTCGATTGATGCACGAACTCGCCGGTCCCGAGCTTGCTGAAAGCGCAATCATACGCACGTTATGGCTACAAAGACTTCCCCAACATGTACAAGCTATATTGTCCGCACGGCCAGACGACAATCTACTACAACTTGCGTCAGCAGCCGATAAAATCCTGGAAATCTACCAGACGACCGAGTGCGGAGCGATAAACAAAAATCAACGTAGAGATAACAATTACAGAGAAGATCCCGACATCACTTCCGTTCTTCAGAGCCTACGTGAACAAATTTCTGCACTATCTCTAGAAGTCAAACAACTAAAGTCAAGTCACAGAGACAGTCATAGCCCCGTACATCATTTTTATAATCGGCGTAATCCTAGCCTCCGCCGAGAATGGCGTCATCCATCGACATAGTACTCAAATGCCGACCGCCAACATCGATCCCGGTCAAACGATCGAACGGACAATAACAATGAACTTCACAAAACAAACGACTACTGCAGACACCATAAAAAATTCGGGCAGAGATCATTCAACTGCATTCTACCATGCACATTTCACAGAGATAATTCAAAAAATAACGGCGACGCCACACAATAAGTGTGATTTTGCTAACAATAGCAGTCCATCGTAACTTTCCTTACTTACGCACAAGTAACATAAACACTTGTAGCAATTTAACAGGCACAGACAACAGGAAACTGAACATTAGAGTCAGAAAACAGGAAACTGGCCATTCAACAGATATCACCAGATAACAAGAAACATGCGACTGGACGAGATCCAGTAAACGGGCAACGAGCAACTGGGAACTGTCAACAGATATCACCAGATAACAAGAAATATGCGACTGGACGAGATCCAGTAAACGGGCAACGAGCAACTGGGAACTGTCAACATATATCACCAGATAACAAGAAACATGCGACTGGACGAGATCCAGTAAACGGGCAACGAGCAACTGGGAACAACAGGAATACTAATGGACTCATGAATATCTACTGAATAGCTACGATCTCGAATTTTTTTAAAGAAACAAATCGTTTTACCACCATCTTCTCAACTTCAACATCTCAAATAATTTATATATACAGTAGCTGACACCATATCTCAATCTGAAGAGACTAACTGTCCTACTTCAAGCAACTAAGGATTGAAGGGAAAGCGCAGAGTCAACCTGACGATTATATTAAGGCAAAAGATGACTCCGCCCTCGTCCTATGTTAAATTAATGTTTCCAATAATTCAATATGAACAACAAAATGTTCTCAGCTGAGCTCACATTGGATAATACACTAAAAGAGTTTCGGTCGACCGACTCAAACCTGCATTTTTCCAAAATTCGGAAGAAATACCGCAAAAAACGGCAAGCACACTGCCCACAATAACAAAAAGAAAAACACGCTGTGGAAGACACGTACATTTTCCTGAAAGGTACCAGTCGTAAAAGTAATACTTGGCAATACTTCAATTAAAAAAGCTATCGTTTAAACAAATTAATTAGAAAACTTATATTGATGTATACAAAATTTATTATACGATTTGTATCACGGTACCTCATAATTGATTAAAATTCTAACTAACTACTGTGAAATAAAACTAAGTTTATTTAGGTATTTAGCTAGCGAAACACCGCCCTATAAATTATTGTATTATTACGTAGTCATTATTTCTAACAAATAATAATATTATATCAATTCATTTTCGCATCCCGAATTCTGAATAGTATACAGACTACATTTTATTTGTAAATAACTAATTAAAAAGATTAGTAAGGTATATCAAATTTAGCAAATAAGTTATCCAAACTGTATATAATTTCTGTTAATTTCCGATCTCCATTAATTTTACGTAGTGTTATCTTATTAAAAAGAAGCCACATATTAGATCGGACCGCCATAAATGCTAACCAAACTGTATTTGTTTAACAATAACTAAAACTAACTAACTAACTAACCATCACGCCGTTTCCCCGCAGGGGTAGGCAGAAAGGACGGACCGCCAAACAACTCGGTCTTGGCACACAGTCTTTGCTTCACTCACATTCATACATCGTCTCATACATACTCTTCTATTATTCCGACTTTTGACATGGCCCGACTCAAGTATCTGATTCACTTGATCGTGCCATGTCTTCCTCGGGCGTCCCCTACTTCTTCTTCCATTCACATTTGCGTCATATATTCTTCTCACATTATTTTCTTCTTTCATTCGCTCTACATGTCCAAACCATCTGAGGGTCCCTTTCTTAATCTTACTCATTATGCTTACATCAGCCTTGCATTCTTTGCGGATATCCACATTTCTCACACGATCATACATGGTTTTGCCACACATTCGCCTCAGGGATCTCATTTCGACAGCATTCAGTTTACTTTCATCCTTCCTCTGCCAACTCCATGCCTCACTGCCATACATCAAGGTAGGTACCAGGACTCCATTGTGGACTGCTAGCTTCGCGTCTTTTGACAGTGTTTTATTAGCGCCAACGGCATTCAGTCCTCCATTAATGGAGTTACCTGCATTTACTCTTCTTTCAATATCTCTATCAGCCTTCCCATCTCTCGTAAACATACTACCCAGGTACACAAACTCATCCACCTGCTCCAAGTATTCATCATTCACAACTATATTGCACATTGTTTTCGTACTCTCCCTTTCAAATACCATGACTTTAGACTTACTTACATTCATCATTAACTCATTTTGCATACACACTTCGTTCATCCTAGACACGAGAGACTGTAGATCTTCCATAGTGTTAGAAATCAGCACCGCATCATCAGCATACAACAGGCAACATATTTTCAGATCACTCAAATTCGCGCCCAATCCCATCTCTTTCAATTCTTGCATACAATTATCCATGTATAAATTGAATAACCATGGTGACATTACGCAGCCTTGCTTAACACCTTTTGTGATGTCAAACCACCCCGTAAAACCACCGTTCACCCTAACACATGCAACGCTTCCCTCGTACAGAGACGCAATTGCCTGTATGAGATTTGTATTCACTCCATACTTGGACAACACCTTCCATAGCTTTTTCCTGTCGACTCGGTCGTATGCTTTTTGTAGATCTACAAAGGCACAAAAAAGTTTTTGGTTTTTTGCCAGAAACTTCTCAGTGAGCATACGCAAGGAGAAAATCTGGTCCATGCATCCCCTTCCACTCATAAAGGCACCTTGCACATCCCATATTTTATCCTTTGTTTCCATTCTTACCAATAATTATTATTTATTATATTGTTATTTAACAATAACAATATAATAAATAATAATTAGACATTCCAATACCACTGCGGAGGTACTTACGTACCTAAAGTCAGGTAATAAACAAAGACAGCACTTGGAATTCGAATTATTATTTTCCCTCGATTAAAAATGAATTCACTCCTTAGTCTAAGATTTATAAAGTTAATTTCGAATAATAAGGTTCACGTATTTTATTTATATTTTAATATTACGCATAGTTATGTTTACTTTCGTTGAAATTGTATAAACGCATAATAAGTATGTACCGAGTCAGCCAGCAGCTACTCGCCTTTGCAAATAATCACCGTTACGCATTCTAGCAGTACCTACCTACCTCAACACTATATGTCTAGTCGTAAGAAGGAACAAGTAATAATAATTTTAATCGCTCAATACCGACTGAGAAATAGGTACTTACTCCTATTACTAACGATAATTAGGACTTGTAAACAAATAACATATTAATTTTAAGACGTTCAAACATTTTGTAACTTTTGTTATTTTTTCTTTTTTATAGGCATGTTATGTTCTAAGTTAATGATGTAAATTTAGAATTGTTCACAAAACTACTTATGTAAAAATTATTTTCAAGTATGTAAAACATTGTGTATATTTTGTATATATGTATATCTCAGACACATACTAAACCCTATTTAGGTGTATATAATTATTTTCTTTTCGTATGCCATATTTTGTTATTCGCGTGCAACGCTGGTGGGGAGGTATATGGCAGTACTTATTCACATTACTTATTTTCACGCGTATGGTATCCCAGATGACAGGCACTAAATGTCACCGATTGCCCCGAGATGCGATTAGATTATTATTCCGATTCTAGTACTCGATCCATCCGGTTGCACGGCAATTTTACCTCACTACCAGTTTGTACGCGAATGTATATTCGTTGTAAATAATATTTTAAATAAAACTTAATATCGTGGATAACTAAGTGTTTTCAATTAAACATCATCATTATTATAAACCTGAACACAAGATCACGGCTTGGAAGTGCCGTGATCTCAAGGAGCATTTTAACCTCAATATCGGTAAGGTATGAAGGCAATCCTGCCTGACGTGGAGAGGATCTCCTCATCAAACACTCTCCATCCACTCATACATCAACTAATAAACACTTCCAACATACCTATAATGTTGAATAGTGAGTGAGTTCCAAAAATTCAAACCATCAAATGTCAATGTGCTGATTGTTTTGCTTTTGTTATTAATCATTTTTTTTAAATTATTTATTTGGCTTTCACCCATTAATAGTGTCCTTGGATATTTCCTTATTTTAAAAATTATTCTCATTTTCATTTTTTTTACATAATCAGTGTTTTTAAAATTAGTGACATATTCAGGTTTTTTATAGTTAGTTACATTTCCAGTTTTTTACATGGAATAGATAAATTATATTAGCAAATATAGACAATGGGCTAAGACAAATATTCATATGATTATGCAACATACAGCGTTGATATTGATAATAATTACAAAATAGTACAGTAGGAAGATGTACAGGTTCCAAAAAATAGGAAACTGTACAATTGTACTTATAACACTGCAGGAACAAATGCATACGTATAGAAGAGAAAGAAATGTGATTGATGCTTAAATTTTAAGGCCATTTTTACAAATAAATTTTGCTAACAAATAGTGAATTTCAGGAGAGTTGATACTTATAAGGAAGGTTCACTGATAGAGAATTCAACTTTAGGTTTTACCAATTCATGCAGGTATGTAGTTTGGAAATTGGTAATTTATAGGACACTCAAAAAAATTATGGTCTAAAGTGTCCTCTGAACCACAATCACAATAAGGCGAATTGGCTATGTGGAATCGGGCAAGATGGCTAAGACAACAAGTATGACCTAGAAGCATTCGAGTTAATTAATGAGTACTGGTGACCTTTTATCAGAGAGAATGATTTCCATTCAGATGACTATTGGCGTTGTCCCTTATTTTTAAAAATAGGGAAATAGTGTCTTACAGTAATATGTATACTACTTAATGGACCATGGACAATGGATTCCTTAGCAATAGAATCAACCTTTTCATTTCCAACAATACCAAAGTGTCATGGGATCCAGGCCAAGACCACTAACACGCTTGAGCCAACAACATGGAATGCAGGAGGTCTCGGACAGAGCAGGTTAGAGAGTCACTACTGGAATTGGGAAGGGATGCACTTATTTTTTGTAGTGAGCTAAGTGAGCCTGAAAGGATGAGATCATTTCTAATGTTGAGAGATTTGACGAGTCGTAAAGCTTCTATGACACGAGAGCTATGCGTTCAGCAGAGAAAATGGAACACTATTTGGGAGGTCTGCGTGGGAAACACAATTTCCTGTAAGGTGCATAGACACTGGCTCACAATAGGAGTCCGAACTGAGTTTGGAACCATCGTTGTAAATTTTTATATAATTTTGCCAGTTATTTTCATTAATTTGGTTGAATTCTGCATTACTGGATTGAGCTGAGTTTTTTTTAATATTTTTTTTACATATTCCTATAGATTGGTGCACCTTTGGATAGAAAGTAAAACTTTCATAGGGATATCAGTATACGGGGTGAGATTCATTGCGACAGAAGTTTGTGGATGTATTCAGGAAAGAGTTGAAAGAGGAAAGAATTGAAAGAGGAAAGAGTTGTTGATGTTAAACATATAATGCTGCCCTTCTTTCTTACACACTATATGTCAACAGTCAAAATGGGACAAACGGTGAACGTATGTCTACGTCTACACCCCTCCAAAGGAAAAATACAATAATTATAATAAATCTCCGTCACTCGTATAAAGAAAATGAAACGCGATTCCCGAAAGTAAGTCGACAAGTAAGAAAATCACATAAATTATAAATCCGTACACAACGCCATCTCTGATACTGAAAAAAAAACGCGGACAATTACGCATCAATAATTGCTTCATTGTGTAGTTTTTAACAAAATAAAAACTTAATTTAATTCAGCTAATAAGTAAACACAACAGTTATTGATTCTGATGCGGTACGAAGTTCGCCGGGTCAGCTAGTTTTTAAATAAATAAATCCATTATTTGAGCTCGTGACGTCACTACATGAAAATGTCCCGTCTCCGATTATGTTTCCTTAATTTTGTAAAATTCCACATTGATTAATTTTTTTTTATATGGCAACACTTTGATTTCCGGCGAATTTTTGAATTTGCGTTTACCGTTCACTATATTTATTGTTTGTTCTATGCGAACTTATCCTTTGGTTTGATTTTTTGATAAAGAAGGCGGTGGTTTGAAAGATGTTACGAAGAGAACCCCGTACAATTTATTGCTATTCGTATGGAAAAAGTTCTTTTTTTTAAAGGTTTTTTGGCTATGTAATTATCGTTTTTTCGCACCCATAAAATTATGTCCCGTCTTTCCGGTTTATAAAAAATGGTCTGATTTTTTGGATTGAAATTTTCAAAAAATCGCCAGGGTTTCAAAAATACGATAAAAAAATACAGAATTTCTTAGAATATTTGCCTAAATCGGAAAAAATTTTTAAAAAAATTGATGCAAGTGGCCTATTAATAGAGTCAATTGAAATCCATATTTAATTATTTTCTGAATAAACCTCGCTTAGATTTCAATTTGGGAGGTGGGTATGGGAACCAGAAACCATTTATTGGATAACAAACATCCTGCCATAGGTCACCGCAAGATATTCACTCCGTTTTTTGACTTAGCAGGGATGCCTGGAGTCATGGGGTGAAGTTTGGCAAGTACTGCATGGCAGGCCGGGTTGGGAGAAACTGGTTGAGGGAGACATTTTGAAGGGATAGATTCGTACTTCCGTCATTCCTGGACACATTGACCTCCAGATTCCTACCCACCCCTCATTCCTTTTCCTTCCAGAACTCCTTCTCCTTCTTTTGCCTAAAAATACCCTTTGACTGCCTAAAAATAGCAATCTTTTTCCTCAGTTCTCCTGTGTGGAGCTAATGTAAAATAAAATATTAGTGAAGAAATTAAAGGGAAGTGGGTGGAAGAATTGTTGGGTTTGATGACGCGTAGAAACTTACAAGACGATTGTAGAAGAAGCCTAACATGAAAACAATCTGGTGGACACAAGCACACAAATCACAGAAAGAAACGTTTTAGTCGAAGGCAAATCCTGCAAACCCGCACCAAAAACGTAACTTTTTTGTCAAAAGGTTTTGATACGTATTAAAAAAATAGTGGTCAGTTTCTATTTTGACTCGGTTATAGGTATGTTATCGCACCGTAGGTATACCAATGATTTAATAACTTGATTTTCATTACATCTACCTAATTAAAAATGGTTAAATTTAAAACATATCACAATGTTATCAAATTTAATTATCAAACGTAATGAATAACGGACATCAATATTTTTGCTGTTAAAGCTGAACTTTATTATCGGGTTTAAAATTAACTTTATTTTCGGATTGAAATTTGATAACAGGGATTGGAAACAGATTAATTGGTTAAAATGTAAATTATCTTGTTATCAGGAAGGTTTTAAATATGTGGAATAATCTTTAAATATGAAAAATTTGCCTGTGGACTGTACATAGAATGTTCCCATGAATTATCACCAGATGCCAAGCCCCTTGTTCCTCTGATTTTCCTTCACCTCACCTACTCCTAAATCACACGCATCTACTCCCATGATGCTATTCATCACTCTGTGGCGTGCATCGTTATTGATGTACATTATATGAATGTGTGATGCAATGTGTCTGGATGTAGAACAATATTGTAGTTAATTTGATTTCTAACACCATTACAAATTATGATATTTTCTCAATTGGCATCTTTTTGAAAATTCAACCAATAACTCGATTCTTCAAATTATGAATTTAACCATTTCACACAATTTCAATTTATGTAATTCATTATTTCGTATTTATTTAATAAGTCATTGAATATTGTTCACTTGTCACCATCAAATGTTAAGCATTATTTTCCATTACTTTTGTAAATACTTCTCCTATAACCACATGTTTTATTGGTATAATTTGAATTCTGTTATATTTTCTGGAATAACTATTTAATAAATTAAAAAGTTTAAGTTGTACTAAAATTTCATTTTTAATTTGAATACAGGACAAGAGTCCCGAATGATCCCATCTGGATGGATCCAGTGAGACTACGGCATTTCTAATTGAGGTATGTTGTGAGGCTGAAGGAAGTGGGAGGGAAGGAGATGGAAAGAGTAAGGTGGGAAAATACTTGGCTTTTAAGATCTGGTCACCAAACACAGCTAAAGCCATTTCAATTCTGAATGGTGGTTTCACACCGGAGCGACACTGGGAGTATTTTTTTTTCTTGGAAAGTGTCACCAATATACTAATGCATATTTTAAAATTAATTGATTGTGAAATAATGCAAATTAATCAAATAAAATTTATTTACGCACGCTGGGGTTCGAACCCACGACCTTCGTATTGCTTGTCGAGAGCCTTATAGCAGGCCGTCAACGTTTATATGAGGCAACAAAACTGTATGTATTCTGTAATCATATTACCCACATACATAATACTCATCGAATATACATCTTGCATGACATGAATAATGAAGATATGTTATTATTAAGTATCTACATCGAAGAGAACAATTAATTGGTAGGATCACCGGTTTCTTTATTTTTTTATTTAGTTTATTTGATATTTAATATGATTTTGACAAACAATTCCATGTAAACCGATTCCTTTAATCTTATAAAAATGGTGATCAATAATTATGTTCGTCATTTAATTATTGTGTTTAAGAATGCTGCTAATATATCTACTATAATATACACACAATACACGATCAAGTTAATACACATTAATCCAGCAATGTTTTAATTGGGATTAATTAATATAAAACAAGAAATAATTAATGAAAAACACTTCAGCCTCTGAACTAGAACGGGTTTCAAATATCTTTGACTAGAACAGATAATATATATTATTTCCTTAGTATTTAGATAGAAAATCGCCCGGATTTTCGGCAGGTTTCAGTGATTCAGATAAAAGAGCCTACCTATACTATTTTATTTTTACTATTAAAAAAAATTTTTTTTTTTTTTTTAGAATTAATACCGCACAAGAGTCCCAACTGCTCCTGTCTGGAGCCAGTGAGACTATGGCATCTAAATTGGGGTATGTTGTGAGGCTGAAGGTAGTGGGGAGGGGAAGGAGATAAGGAAGAGGAGAGTGGGGAAGTACTTAGCTATTCAGATCTGGTTACCAAACACGGCTAAAGCCATTTCAAGCAACGTTTCCATTCTTAATGGTGGTCTTACAACACGGCGATACTGAAAGTGTCTTCCACTCTGTTATAATGAGTAGGCTTCTAAATAGAACACGGTTGTAACGAATATAGAGCACCGATGATCTTTTTATAGTATAGAATCGTTAACTTTTATTACGATTGTGCGTCATAAAAAAAACATTTGATGCCCAGTGGAATACTGCAAATGATCATATTTGCTTATTTAACGGGTTTCTTGAAATGCAATGCTCCTGATCCCAATCATATTATTACCTAGTTGACCTAACCTAACTGTTGAAAAGAAAACTTTTAAAATATACATGCAGAAAGAAAATTAATGGTCATCTCTAACTATTGAAACTCGACGGAGACGAGCGAAACACCCGTTCAGAATTAGCTTCACGAAAAAACGTCGTTTATTCGACACGTTTTAACTAAGTCTACTCGGCATACTCATTTATATAATCCAAGTTTCACTAGAAACTGCATTAATAAACCCATTTCTATAGCCTTAACCTTAATCCACCTCACATCGCTGCCCAACTGGGTGGCGACACAGCTGTAAATACACAGACGCCCTTGTGAGGATTCGAAAAAAAAACTGTAAAAAAATATATGATTACTCGTAAAAAAAAATAATTCGACACTGAAAAATTATTATCATTCAAGTCAATGTGAATAATTTTGGAGAAATATACGACTATTATACAGTTATGTATCTGATTTTACGTTGTATTTTATTTCTTTGCACTTCAAATTTGTCTAAATTTCACCTTTAAAAAAATTGTTAAATGTGAAATTTTATTCCACGACAAATACGTTCTTTTCTATAAAAAAAGTTCCGACTGAAATTCCTCATTAAAATTTTTTGATAAAAAATATGTATTGCAAATCAATAACTACCCTTTATATCTCTAGATTCCAATCTCAATACAATAAATTACGAACAAACGATAAGAGAATAATAACGAACCTGAACCATGTCCTTCATTAGAAATAAAACAAATATGCCGAAGAAATTTAGCTTGGATATAGATGTAACGTAATGTAATGTACTCGCCATTCAAATGGAATAATCAATTGATATTTTATCTACAAAAGCCTGTTGGGAATATTTTTTAAAATAGATACGTAAGTAGGATCAAGGAATTCTTTTGATATGAAACCCGCCCTAGCGACAATAACCTTTTATCAGGGGGTCCGATCCAAATGTTGTAGGGGTGCTTGCCAGTGTATTGAAAATAAAATGTCAAGCGTTTAATTCGAAGAAAGCGAATGTTACCGTTTCTTTTCCTATGTACAATACACAAAGAAGCTATTAGGTATGTAGCGGGGAATTTGAAACGGGTTTAACCTTTTTTAAATAATACATTGTGTAATTATGCTTTCTTAATTAGATAATTAATTCACCTCGTTAAGACGGTTAGGTAGACACCAAATGTTTAAATATAAAGATCAAGTATTTTAATTATAATTAATATATCATTGAAGATGAACATAATACTTATAAATCTAGAAGAATATATGAAATATGAAAAAAATCAGAGTCTGCAATTCACACGCTGTAGAAGTGAAATCTTCAGAAAACTTAAGTAGATAAGAGTGGTAAGAGGTGGTACGAAGCAAGGCATAAAGCGAGACCGACAGGCTTCAAAGCACCTCACAAAGAGGAGACCGATTATACTACCTCATTCTCTCACAGGCTGAGAGATGTATGTGTTTGTCTCATTTTAGTGTCGCAATTTTTTAATTCGTCGATTTTAAAATCACAACGGTGCTTAAGAAGATTTCACTTCAAAAGGTAACAGTCGCAACTGGGATTCGAACAGGATCTCTCGTCCTACCGACAAGTCTCGTCTCTCGATTAGTAACCAACTCGGCAATTCTTCAATGATAATGTTACATTGGTGGGAATAACCTTCAAAGTTATTATAGAGAGATCTACGATTTCAGGCGATTGTGAGTTAAACAGAATACAGGGCGGCTGGGATAAACAGAACATTTGTTTCCATTCAAATTTGTAGTGAAGGCACTTCTAGTGATGTATTCTTTATTCTATGGTGTAAATCGTTACCGTCCTATTGTAACTTTTCTTTAAGTTGCAGGGCGGTATGTTTCTAGCCACTAGGTCAAAAGGTTACGGTTCAAAATCAAAGAGGGTGAAATAAAACACGTCCCTGTGTCTTAGTATTAATACTACTAATGTGTTTTTGTAGTAAATTAAGAGTAATAATTTTAGTAGTAATTTTACGTAGCTTATCAAGAACCATTGATTTATCGTAATTTGTTGTTTATCAGTTGTGTAAAATTAAGAGTAGGTAGGCTAGTTTAAAATTAGACTTAATATTAATTCAATACTTCGTTTGTGTAATTGCACTAGGACAAAATATATTGTAAACCTACGCTGCTTTTTTTTAAAACACGAAAATCTATGTTGCGTTTATTGAAATATTTTTAGTTAAGCTTATTAAGCAGATTTGAACAGACAGGTACCTTCTGTCCAACCAGCTTCTTGTGTCCAGGTCTAATTACCCATTTCCATCAGTTTTTCCTTTACCACTTCACTGACTCCGGGTAGTAGCCACTCTTTTTAAAATAAAAAAAATAAAAACAATTTTTGTTAATTTGTTCTTCAGAATGGAAAATACTGGTGTAAGACCACAATTCAGTATGGAAATGTTGTTTGAAATAGCTTTAGCCATGTTTGGTGACTAGATCTGAATAGTCAGGAACTTCCCCATCTTCCTCTGCCTTTGCTACCCTTCCCCACTAAATTAAGCTTTATAACATACCCCAATTGAGGATGCCTTAGTCTCACTGGTTCCAGACAGGAGCAGTTGGAACTCCTGTGAAGTATTCAAATAAAAAAGGTGGTGCAATTACGAATCTACACGAAATTCTTTGAGATTCAAAACGAAGTGCTTATTTTTAAGAAATAAATTTGGTGATATAGTTTTATTTGTAGCCATAAATGTCCCAGTGGCGCGCGGGTTTCCCTTTTTACGAGGATATGATTGCAGCCGGTAATTTTATTTATGTTTTCCATACCCCACCCTACTTCATGCAAAGTAGGACGCCATGTTGGTTGTTGGTTTCTTTCGCTGGAAACTCTTGCGCATGAATTCGTGTCATTTTTTGTAAATTTTGTACATGACTTTTATTTGACAACTATTTTGTGATGAAGAGTCGCTTGGAAGATTTTTTAAATTCATGACAATTTACATCCCCTTGCTATAATGCACTCCTTTCGTTTTATATTATAGGCTTTCCTCTCTAATTACTCTATTCTTTTTTGAGCATAATTTATATTTAAAAAAGACAAAACTCAAAAACCACAGAATACCCTCTTTATAAAAAAGTAATTTATTATTCTGCATCATAATTACTTATGTAAAAGAAAAGACTCTTAGAATTTTTTGTTTGATTTTAAAATGATCATTTCGAAAAGGTGACTTTCAATTTATTTGAGAATATACCTATTCGTTAGCTAGAATCCTTCGAATATTTTGAGAATTCGTAGTCAAATCACTTTACAACACCTGTCAGATTTATTAGTTATTTAGAAATATTACCCGTTGATATTAATTTTCAAATAAATTCGCTGTATTCGAACGTACCCCAAATATGCTTTATTGGTTTTGAAATCTAATGAAATACTTTTTAATTTTACAAAAGCATATAATATTTCTATTAAATTTTTGATATAAAAAGTTGAGGAATATTTTTACGATTTTTCATTTCATATAAAAAATTCACAAACTTTGGCAAATCTGAGATGAACCTGCATGCAATTGCGGTCGATGACTTTTTGGAATACCTACATTACAATAAATTGAAAGAGTCTATGGTAAACTTTTATATACAAAGTCAAAGCGTAATCATGGTTGTTTCTAATACTGCTTAAATAATAAGTGTTGCCGTTATACTAAAAAAGATAGAATATTGTGCCATACAGGGCATAAAAAGTTCCGAGAGGTTAATTGCTGTATGTAAGTGTAATGAAAGTTACACTTTTTATATGCATATAACATGGATGATTTTATATATGTTGGCTAATTGCTTGCTTGTTATTGCATTCAATTTAGGGAGGGAATAAAAATGCGTAGCACATTTTACCGCAGAAAAAGAAAGCTTTTTTTTTATAAAATAAAATACTTGCAAAATGATTTCGAGTGGGGAAAGGATGGAAAGGGAAATAAAATGAATTGAGTTGGATGGAAGCCTGGAATGAAGCAGTTGGGGATATAAAGTGCCTCTTTGATTTCGCCTTTCATTAATGACATCTATTAATGCCATGCAATTTTTTTCAATTTCAAAACGAAGAAAAAATAATTTGATTTCTAAGAATTCAAAGAAAAGCTGATAGGTATGAATGATTTTTTAATGCTTTCCATTAAATAACATTAAAAAACTGTCTCGATGGTAGGGTTTAGGTAGACCTGTTTTCACACTTGTTTTGTCAAAATTTCAATTTAATCTTCAGTGTTGGAATTTTCACGTAGATACTAGGTACCTACGCGTAATTTCGGGACTAAAGCTTAATTTATTAGTAAATTTATTTTAATTTGTTAACAAAATAAATGTTTCTTTTTTTGTGGGCAGCATTTTTTCATTTGCAAACTCTAAGCAACTTACGATAACATGGAGGGAGAAAAAAATACAAAACTTAAAAAATATGAAAACTTAACATTTGGTTTTCGTGAAAACATGTTATTGGACCACCCCGAAATCATCAATAAAAATGTTCCTTTCTTAAAAAAATGTTACTTCTATAGTTAGAGTACATAGATAATTTAATAATAATATTAATAAATATCAATTTTTTTTTTTACATGAGCTCCATACTGAAGGCCCAGAGGAAAATAATTTCCCTCAGGGCCTATGTCATCTTTGAGGTTGATGTGTGGGGGGTTTTTTTAGGGAAAGGAAGGAGAGGAGAGTTCTGGGAAGGAAAAGGATTTAAGGGGTGGGAAGGAATCTGGGGTTCAGTGTATCCTGGTCATCCGCCTCCAAGACCTAGATAAACCTCGTTTCATGAACCGGGGCTCCCTTGCTAAATCACCAAACGTTGCGAACCACTGGAGTGACCTATGGCAGAGGTGTTGGTTATCTAATAAAGGTTCCCGGGGCGGCGGTACACATTCCCGCCTTCCAAACTGAAAAATTAAATTAAAATTAATACTTAGTATTCCCAAATTTCAGAGCATCTCAATCGCTCAGATATCCTACAAGAATGCACGAAATGGTGTATTCCTGAAAATGTCAATTCACGACAGTCAAACCTTAGATTAGCAGCATCATCAGCTATGGAAAGTTGAAGGAACCAAAGCGCATACCAGATACTAATCTCGGTGAGCGTGCTTTTGGAGTGTCGGGTCCTAAAGCCTCGAGTAAACTGCCACACATTTAATAATGATTAGAAACTCAAACGGAATTCAGAACTAAACTTAAAATTTTCAGACAATCATATCCATAAGTGGTAGAAACGCATACCCAATTGCAATGCGAAGCCAGCCAGTTAGTAGTTAAAGACACTTCAGATAATGTTATGCTTTGTTGAAAGTCAGAACCTTTTAACATTTCGCGATATTATACCTAAGTAACTTAATGTGTAAAAAATGTAAATAATTATTGAGAATTTCGTATTTAAACCTGAGTAGAATTTTTAGGCTCTTTGAGGGCATTTTTGTAAATACATAAAAATGCAAAGAAATGGAAGACGTATTTGTTCAGCGCCCTTGAGATGAACTTCGCACAAAAAACGGTTCTATACAAATCATTCAAATATAATTATTATTAGACCCACGTGGGGTAACAGTACGCGGCGGGTAAGTGTACGCGGCGAGGTTTGCGACAAATTCGTGCATGCTCGTCTGCGCTTATTTCTTAATTCTGTAACGCTTTGGCTTGCGGTGGCATAGAAGATGATCGTGTGGATACCGTATTGAGTCCTACATAAAAAAATAATATTACATTTTTTCGTAGCTTTTTGTTACCGATGGAAGTTTTTTTTTATCAATTTTATCAGAATGGCGTGGTCCATAACCATTTTCGGAAAAATAATGTTTATTTCACTTGTGCAAAGAGGCGATTCTTCATTTGTCTTTTTTAAAATCCTTTTTATTTTTTTGTGATGGGGTAAGTGTGCTGGGTAAATTTTATATGTTTATATGTATGCGTATATTTTCCCTTTTAAATTAAAAAAAGAAAGTGAAAAGTGAATGACATTTTAGTAGATACGTTTTCAGACTTTCACGACCAAAGTATTTTCGTTATTTGTTTTTGGGGTATTATGCCCCAACGTTTCGGACAGCGTTACAGTGTCCATCATTAGGGAAGATGTGTTCATCTGGACATCTACCCCAATGATGGACACTGTAACGCTATTCGAAACGTTGGCTAAAGAAGGAGGTAGCGCAAAACGGCATAAAACCCCAAAAATAAATAACGAAAATATGAGTAAGTAGATCGAAATCAGAATGTGTACACTTGAAGTGCGGCATGCGAAAGAGCGTATCTAATAGATATGCAAATGAACTTTCTTAATGTGTTCTTTATGATTAATTAACCTATGAGGTTTTCTGTTTATTTGAAATAAATAATCAATCAAAAATTATTAAACATACCTACATAGTGTTTAATCACAACAATCCTAAAGTAACAATTGAGTAGTCGAATATCAAAACGTACTTATCTCCACGAACCAATTTTTTTGCAAAAATAAGAAAACTGTTTCATAGCATTTAAGTATAACAAAGTACAATTAAATGCTTTGTAAAAATAACGGTAAAATAAAACATTTTAAATGCATATTTGAAATATAAACTTGATAGAAAACTAAATTTAAAAATGGACTTAGATACTTTTTGATATTGAACCATGGATTTATATATATTTTGAAAGTGAAATCTTTGGATTTAGTCACATTTTGAATCTCATAAACTGTATTTGATAATACTTCTCTACCAAGGGTGTAGTGAAGAAATTTCATCATTTATATAAACATAGATATTTATATGTTCATAATTAATATCTCACAAAAATCACGATCACATCAACTTCAAAACCACTCACAAAACATGTGTTTCTTACAATGGTATCCATTGCACAGAAATAGCTCATCGATTGGTTAAAAAAACCAATATGGCTGCCAATTCCATCGCCCTTATTGGTTGTTGGTAAAAAAAAGATTTTGGAATTAAATACGATTTAAAATATTTAACAAGTTGTAACTAAGGACTTAACCATGTTTTGGCACTGAAATAATAATGCAAACATAGCTATGATCCAAGAGAACGGGTTGGCATTCAATCTCAAAAAATGTCAAAATGGTGGTTAAGTACATTTGATGTTCAATTACTCAATTGGCCTTGATTTTGATGTTCAACTACTCAACATGTATAATAAATACTTCACTACAACCTGTATGTTCTTTCCAAGCCATTTTACATACATACATTTAATCAACAACACGAACAAAACGCAAAAGAGTACATCTTACGTTTTATGTGTGTACTATAATATGAATGAAAGTAAAACATGTCGTTAAACCTTTTCAAACAGAATTCCTTCTGTCTCTCGGAATATTATAAGCTCTCTTCGCCTACTTTTAGCCAACGACAGAACGGAGTTGGGAGTTATGATTATTTAAAGAGCTTTTCCTGAAATTGATACATTAGCGACAATAAGAAATGCTGAAACTCTCATATCAAGATTTGCGAGAGTGAAATATTATCAAAACCTGCTGCGCGTGTCTGTGAATACATACTGGGGCATTAAAACCTTGCCATAAAAGCCCATTAACCAGTGGCCGAGAATTCAAATTTCTTTGAAAGATGGTCTTGCGATCGTACCCTTACAACTGTACAGGACGGTTTCAATGAGAAAGATTGATTATTCTCCATACTAGCATTTTTAACTAATATTTTATTTCATTCAAAATTTGCTTTAAAATCATCATTTTAGTTAACAAAAAAATGCTCAAAAGTGTGTTGAGAAAATAATGTAGGTACTTTTGGTAATCATTTTTTGATGACATAACCTGGACTGAAAGCTATCTTACTAAAAGACAACAAATTCTTAGGATAAAATCCTCCTTGTCCGAAAAAAATTATGCAACAAGTGGAGTTCCACAGGGTTCACACCTTGGCCCAGCCTTATTTATCTTGTTTATAAATGATCTAACAAAAATATTTCATGATGTATTTTTCTTACTTTTTGCTGATGATCTCAAAATGTTTAGAATTATTAAAAATATTTACCATTGCAACATTCTTCAAGATAATATCAACAAATTGTTGATTTGGTGTAATGAAAATAGACTCTACTTAAATATTAAAAATGTCAAGTAGTTAGATTTTCTCGAATAAAAAATCCATTGATCTTTAATTACAACATGGATAACAATACTCTCGAGACATTAACATAAATTAAAGACTAAGGCATCACTTTTCAATCAAATCTTTCATTTGTTAACCACATAACAGAAATCTCGAATAAGGGCTTAAAAATGTTGGGATTTATAACTAGGCTAACTAAAAATTTTAACAATATAAAGTGTATTAAACTATTATATTTTGAATTTGTTAGAAGTCAACTAGAGTACAATTCTCCCATCTGGAACCCATATTGTAATATACATGTACAAGCTGTTGAAAGAATACAAAACAAATTCTTACGTTTTCTAAATTTTAAAATGGGTATTCCAGCAATTATGTTGAACTACAACACTTTTTTAAATGATATGAATATGCTCAAATTGTCAGACAGAAGAATTTTCACAGACTTGGTATTTCTTTATAAAATTCTAAATGATTTAGTTGATAGTCCGGTATTGCTTGAATTGATTATATATATAAAAGAACCTGTACGAGACGATGTATAAGATAAAATAACTCTTAAGAACAAAATACAAGGATTTTAAGTATAATCACTGTTTTTTAAATAAATATAAAATTACATACCTATTTAAGGGGCCGCAACTCGAACTCCTACCGATTTCTTAAATATCTCCCTTAAAGATTTGAAGTTTTGAAGCTCTTAAAAAAATATATGTTATTTTTGAAGATAATTTCTAGATGCTGCCCAAGCCGAACGCAAATTATATGAAAGTATGCTCTAAAAATTATTAAAAACAAGTCTGTTTCTATTACCTTATAAATTATATTTGTGAAAAAATTCAGAATGTTTCTTTAAATGATACTTAAGATGCTCCCTAAGAGATTTTTGCTCTATTTTAAACGAGTCGTGTTTTATTTAAAAAAATCGCAATTTTCGCATCGATTTTGGCGCTGTAAATGTCAGCGCTCTCCTCTAACATTCGTATGTCTCCATCTTCTTCTTATCTAGCCCGGTTGCGGAGCCTTAAATGCAGCCCAACAAAATAACAAGAGGATAATATTATTTCCTACCCCCAAAACATTTTTCAAACCACCCCTTTAACTTTCCGCCCCCCATTTTTCATCTGCTAAAATTATTCTTCAAATTATACAACTTGCAAAAAAATATTGAATAAAATATTCAAGCACAATTATTTTGGGATTACACAGAAAAACAAGGTTTTCAGTAAGAAAAAAGAAAAAAGAATGTATTTGTGATCTGTCACGCTGCTAGGTTAAGTTGATATGACAATAAATTGTCTCCTTAATGGATAAGGCTTCCCTTGAGCGTGATTTATGGGTGGCTTTGACAAAATACGAATTCATAATATCAACATTTTTTGGAAAGAAAA
The DNA here is from genome assembly GCA_917563855.2 of Limnephilus lunatus. Classification (NCBI taxonomy): domain Eukaryota; kingdom Metazoa; phylum Arthropoda; class Insecta; order Trichoptera; family Limnephilidae; genus Limnephilus; species Limnephilus lunatus. The sequence goes on from OU830601.1 coordinate 56,020,979, forward strand.
TAAATCAAAACACTCCGTAAGCACTCTATTAAGTTTTTTCAGATTTTCATGGAACCAAGAAGACGATTTATTAAATTTTCGGGAGGATTTTAATACGTTGTAGGTAATTATAATATAATAAAATAATATGTTTGCAATTTTGGCAACGAATTATGTTCGAAAAATTACAAAGTTGTCAATTAGAATTCTTCTTAAATAAAAAGACGGAAGAAATAAAAGAATCAAGGAGGTTTGGTGTTTCCTAAATACCAGATAATTCCTACACTGACAACACCGAGCTTACGCAGACGAGCCTGCTGATTGTCTTTTTTGTATGAATACCCAACTGCTTTTAATCGCCTGGAGCCACTGAGACTATGGTATCCCCAATTGGAATATGTTGTGAGGCAGAACGTAGTGGGGAGAGGAAGGAGACGGGGAGGAGAAAGGTGGGGAAATACCTGTATATTCAGACCTGGTCACTCAACACGACTATAGCTCTTTCAAGCAAAATTTCTATTCTGAATGGTGGTCTTACACTAGGACGGTACTGATAGTATCTTTCACTATAAACGTTGGGTAAATATACCTTAATTAAATTGTGGAATATCATAAATCGATCAAATAAAAATTACTCGCGCACGCCGGTATTAGTATCGGCGACCTCCGGATAGCTAACCAAGAGCCTTACCCCTCGACTACGAAGGCCGTATCGATCAGACTGCTTTCCCGAACCCGAACCCTCGTTTCTAGCCGCTAGCGCTACTACTGTTAATACTTTCCATTCAGTATCACAGTTTAATGTCCTTTTGAAAATCGATTATTAACGACATACCTACTATGTAAGTGTATTCCACAAACCGATTAATCGTAATTCGAGTATTTATTCACTCCCTCCTTTCACAAGGTTATAGAGTCAAATATATATACACACACCTAAAATCATCATCACTTCAATGTTAAAATCATCATCAATAATGCTACAATCATCACCACAATCATCATCACTAATGTTAAAATCATCACCACAATCATCATCATTACTAGAATGTCACAATCATCACCACAATCATCATCACTACAATGTCACAATCATCATCACTAATGTTAAAATCATCACCACAATCACCATCACTACAATGTCAAAATCGTCACCACAATCATCATCACTAATGTTAAATAAAGAAGATAAAAAACAACTGCTTTTCAACCCGATTAATTTTCTTAACATTCTAAAAATGCAAGCATTCTCAGAGCGCCTAATGTCGCTGTGAATATAGGTAATAGGTATAAAAATCTTTGCACAACAACAGTAACAAGCTTGTACACGCGTCGGTTAAAAACATACAAACAAACATACATACATCGGTTTCGCGGGCGCCTCGGAGGCGCACGTTATCTTTCCAGGGTTAAGAATTCAGACTCTCTGGTGTTTTTCCATGGATCGGTACTAGTTTGAAAATATTGGTGTTGGTAATTAGGATTGCCTATAGAAAACATTTTTGTTAAAAAATTTGTTTCTTCAAAAGCGGTAAAAAAACCACTCTTCAAGTAATACGGTTTCTGATACAATTTTTGCACAACACGCTAAATAAAATGCACATTTTTATTTTACGGTAAGCAAATTCGTATGAGATTCGGCAAAAAATATGATGCGAGAAAACAATAGAGTTAATTCTTGCCCACACGCAAAAACGGAGGAGAATCACATTATTTAACAAGGGAAGACAAATATTTCTTTTTACGCGGTGCATACAATAAACTGTCTCATCTATTGTAGCTGAGTATTGACACATTTAGGGGCGGATGTTGTCATTGAAAACTGCATAGATGACAAACGTAACGTTTACTTGATTTATTTGTCAATGGTCGTTTCAACATCTGTAAAAAGAATTCAAATAATACTCATTAAAATTTTTTGAAATTGTCTGTAATTCAACTGTCAACAGACGATTACAATCTAGATACATCATTATAGCCTTGTGATAAGATGGTTTTACTATTTTCATCGAAGTTATCGTATATTGGTTCGAATATGAAATCACCATTTAGAGACCGAGCCCATTCCATAGAAAACTATTATACGGACACTTTATTGGTTTCGTTTTATTACCCGAATAATGCGAAATTGAAATCACCAGGGAGATATGGAGTGATGGAGTTTACTAGAATTGAACTCCAATATTTTTTCTGTAAGTACACAAAAACAATCTACATTGCAAAAGTATACGTTGTTGCTTGATAATAAAACATGTTTTTTTACATGAAGAATTTTATGTGTCCAAGTCCATTGTCCACGTGCGCCAGAATCTAAGATTTTTTTGGTGTGTTTTATACAGGGTGTAACCGCACGTACCCGATTTTAAACGTAACCAGCGATTTCTGAGTGATTTGGAGTAAAAAATGAAGATGTCATTTTGCTCTGGGATATTTTTGGGAAAGTAAAAATTCTTTAGCCCCGTTAGTTTCAAATTCTTTTTTTTTTTTTTTTTTTTTTTTTTTTTTTTTTTTTTTTTTTTTTTTTTTTTTTCATTTATTTATTACAGAAGATACATTATTTATACAGCAAAAATAACATATAAAATATAATATTTATATTTCAAAATAATCTTTTTATGATACAAATAAACTATATAATAAATTTTGACTGATTTTTTTTATTTTTTTTGTATGATATTGATAATAATAATTCGGATGATAAGGAAATGCGTCACAAAAATATATAATTTGACGGTCCTCGGTTCTATATAATGCGTTATATAATGCATTATATAATGTTTTTATTATTAGTTTTTGAGATGTTATGCCGTGTTGCGCTATCTCCTTCTTTAGCCGACGTTTCATACAGCGTTGCAGTGTCCATCACCAGGGCAGATCCGGTAGATCCGGCGTTACCAGTACACATCTGAATTAAAAAACATATCGCATCCCGGAAAGCCGAGAGGGTGTTTCAAAGAGCAGAAGCAGCGCTAATCACAAATCGTCGGATCTACTGGATCTGCCCTGATGATGGACACTGCAACGCTGTCCGAAACGTCGGCTAAAGAAGGAGATAGCGCAACACGGCATAACATCCCAAAAACTAACGATGAAAATGCTTTTGGCCGTGAAAATCTAAAAACTTACCATTATATAATGCGTTAAATTCGCGCGTCAGTGGGCAAAGCGTTCGACAAGTCTTAGCGGCCAGAGAGACAGACATCAAGCGAACGGAGGTTCAATTCGCATGAAATTAAAAAAAACCTTTTTTTTTGTGAAACCAATATCCAATCTTCAAACTTTAAACCATTTTTAAAAAACTGGCAAAATAACAGAAAGCGACATATAGCGACTTTATAGTTTCACTTCTACTCCGTGTGAATTGCACTGACTTTTAAAAATTGAAAATAAATAAAAATTCCTTCCTTCGCCGCAACTGAGTAGTTGAGTTCCGCCAGCACGGGTCACGTGATGCGCACTACATCTCATTCTAACTGCACGGTAGAGGAGAAAGAGCGCACATCACGTGATCCCGTCGCCACATTTGTTTTTAATTGATAAAAAACATCATTGGGCAGAAAAAAGAGGTCCAGGTTTTTCACTCAAAATAAGCTTAGGATTGCTGGTTAAAATCCTTCGGGTACGTGCTTTTACACCCTGTGTATAGGTTCGCTTTGTCTTTTAGTAGTAATTACCACCCTAGCCCGAGTTTCAAAACGTTAATGACACCAGATTTTACCGTTCCACATTTTTTTGCGACTTTATGCGCAAAGATTTTCTGCTTCGTAGTTAAAGTATTACATTTTTCTAAAGGGAAACTTGTTCTAAGATCCCTTGTTATAAGAAGCTTATTCTAAGAACTAGACGCTTAATTGCACTGCCGTGATGTTTTACAATGTATTTATTTTGTAGTGCACCAGTGCGATTCATATTTATTCTTACTGTTAGCTATCGTCGGATCTTTTGTGAATTGCTTCACCACAGTCATATTTACACAATATCGGAATGTAAAAGCAGTTGTTAGCCCAAAGACACACGCAGCGTTTTTGTCGGCCGGTGTTTGAAGGCCGGTGCTAATTTGAATGGAGTAACAATAAGTGTATCTATGGAAAATATGTCAAGTTTTTGCTTTAGATCATAGATTTTCAAACTTTTTTTGCCCATCGAACAAATATTTTTATTTCTAGCGCCCCCTAACTCGAGAATCCGAAACAGCAATTGACCACGACAAACAGGGCATAATGGGATACCACGACAGTGTTACATTTGCCGCAACGGAGGGGGCGTAATGGGATAGGGAAAATATTTCTCTGGATAGATGGCCCCTAATGAGTTAGGATGAGACAAGATAGGATGGGGTGGGATGGGTTTCTCTGGGTCTCCTTCCGCCCCCCTGAAAGTCTAACACGCCCCCCCATTTTCTCTGGGTTTTCTACCGCCGAACTCGGAGTTTGGACGATTGGCCGTGTACGATTTTTTTGTACAGTATTTTTTGAATTTTTTAAATTATAGAGATAAACTATTAGACATACCTCTTTTTTTGAAACTGAATTATTTGGGCCTAAATAAGGTTTCAATAAACACACCAAGTAAATCTCTATAAACAGTGTGTAAATAAACGAATAATAGGAAATGTTGTTAAAACGATTGCTTATGTCATAAGTTCCAATATAATGACTTGAAAAATTTGGTGAGCAGTGACGTCACCACTAAACATTTTAATAATACCAACTTAACGGTGTGTTTCAATGCCACGATTAAAAATTGATTGATTGACTGGAGTTCCTTATTGTGAAAAATGATGGTCAAAACATAAATTTTAATTGTGTAATAATTTGTGCTATCCCCTTGTTTCTCAAATCTTTCATGGAGGTCACCAATTGCAATAGCAGAGGTGATGGCATAACACATCCATATCTTGCGGCAAACGTGCGTCATCCATTTATAGGGGAAGCTGGAGCGGAATGTGACAGGGGCAAGAGGGGGCGTGTAATTTATCGTTTATGCATTTTGTAAAAAAAAAAATGGTGAAAACGGAATGGAAATGAAATATGTCAGGGGATAACACTAAATCAGGGAATCTATGAAGAAGTGTTGTCCGCGTGTTTTTTCGTGACAGGTGTTTTATTGGCTGGTATTGTTGAGCGATTTTTCATACAGCGTACGTTTTACCGAAATCAAACCCATGAACACGATGTTCATGTTTTACCATACACCTTTATCACAGGTGCCGATTTAAATTTATTCATGTTGAAATGACAGTTCATTTCAACGATTTATTACAACGACAACACTCTCGTCCAGTGGAACTGTATTTATTGTTCTTAAACGTCCTTCATTATCAAATTTAAGTAGATATTTGATAATCTTTCAAATAAATTGGAAGAATTGTTTATCTTGTCTTTCTTCCCCCCCCCCCTCCTACTCCTATTTTTTTTAAATATCTCAAAATTACAAAATATGGTTATGTAATGGTTCGGGTTCCAGGCAGTTGCGTTGTTGCATAAAATAAATAGTACTAGGCAATATATTTCCCTTAGTTGAAGAACATAATGGGGCGAAAGAAAAATACAGGTAGAGGGAAGATTCTCTTACCATTACCATGGCGATTACAAGAGCGTATTGCAATTTGAAACGAAGTGCAAATATAATTTAATACCGTCATTTTATAGTACGAATAAATTTAACGGTCTTCGGTAAAGGAAGCGGATTTCCAAAAACATTATGATATATAAATTCTAACGGCTCCATAAAAATGACCGGTTCGGAGATTTATATGACAAAATGCACCATCCTGATGTATGATAAAATATTCGCCTTTACCTTTGTGCTATCCAGCGCCCTCCCCCTCGATAGCTCCCTCTCCGAAGCGCCCCCTTGTGCGAAGTGTCCCAGAACCATTCTGTACCAAGTACCCCCGTGTTCCAAGTATCCCCCATTGTGCCATTAATTCGTCTCTAGAGATCGCCCCATTGTTGCCATATAAATTACACCTTTGTATTGTGTGCGTCTGTCTTCGATATAAAAATAAATAAAACCTTCATCCCCTATTGTTAGTTAGTGTAGACCTAGGGGGATGAAAAATTGATCTCAGTCGTTTGATCAGCTTGCTCATCAACTGCTGAACATATTTAGTATGAGAATATTACCACATACCTCATTTGATTAATATTAACCCTAGCACTAATGATGTAGGTACATAATATATCCGCGCAAAGCATACTTAAAGGATATAAAGAGATACCTTCATAGGATTCTATCTTTATATACCAGAGGACCCTCAGAGGGAAATATGTTTAAATATGAGGATTGTATTGGTGATAAAGGTGATATATATGCAAGCAATACCTACATAACATATTATTGATATTGAAGTAATGTTTAAAAATGAAATTTTATAACCATATACATATGTATGTCACTAAGGAGCAATATTGTGCTTTATTGAAATGCTGATTATTATGAACAAGGTGGACTCAATATGGCAAATGCAAGGATGAGGATCTAGTTTAAAATGTAGGTATATTACAATAGACATTACAAAAGTATATTGTGAATAAAAAGGATATCCTGATTCTAAGACCGTCTGGTTTAAAGGCTTGCTTAGATAAATAGGTTAATAATTAGTAGTGGCTCGTCGAAAACTCCTCGTTTTAAAGAAAGAATCCCACATTGCGAGAATGGCAGGCTGCAGATCATTGGCTACAAGCGAAAAGGGCCTTCCAGAAGTAAGACAGGCTGATGACTTCAGATGCCAATCATCCTTTCAGGATGATCTCCATAATGGTGAGAATCACTTTCAAGATCCATGATCACAATCGTAGCGATTTTTAGTTAAGTTGTCGTATTGCAGTCCAGAGGATCACCCAATGCTCTGGGCTACCGCAAAAAGAATGACTCGCTTTCTTTTCAAATCTGCTCCTTTGAATGCTGCTTGCAGGATTAACAATAGTCCATTCCAAACAGTTCCATTTCAAAATATTCCAAGGCAGGCAATCTGACCAATGTCTAATCGTAAATGAACAAGTACTGGAGGTGCCATACATCGAGACCATAAATATCTATAGTGTATATAAAACGGTGCATACACCTTGTTACAAATGCTTTAATATAACAACTAAACCTACGGAATTAAGGTTTTGCTAGTTGTTTTATATTATTTCAACTGAGCGACCGTTTTACCTCCGAAGACAATTATTGATATCAAGTTTAAAGAAAGTACGAAAATGTAACCAAACATCGCAAGATAAGAAAAAACGAGTGCACTTTAGACCACACGACTGAAGTAAAACTTCACTAACCTATATCTCCCTCTCAACTTCCGTTCGCCCCGGACAACCTTTCGCTTCGCCCGATCACACTTTACATAACGCTCTCGTCACGCATTCACCAGCTTACTCCCCAAGTCAAGCGTGCGTAAAGACCCGACCGTTCGCGTCGCTCGATCACCGTACGCCCGATCACCGTTCGCATCACACTTTTCATGCCAAGCGTGCGTAAAGAAGTATTACTTCAATAAATTCTTTACTTCCAATCAAATACACAAATGTGGAACAATTAATTTTTTAAAAAGTACGCAAAAACTAATACCCGGTTTGAAATAATTCATTAATTGTAGTGTACCTAGAATTAGTTATGGATGATTATGACATTCACTTTGAATTCCCATATATTCTAATAATTCCCACGCAAAACGTAAATGTTTAAACAAGAAGGCGATAATTACAAATATTTGAGAGAGTTCAGGTTCAAGTTGACTACACACATGCCTAATTGGAATAAGATCTTTACGGTACGACACATTAATAATATACACGTACAGAATTAATGTTTATATCTCCGAAATTTTCCATTTGTGTAGGTTAAGAAGTTCTGAGATTTTACACGCCTCCGGACGTTGACAGGAGCCAATTGGAATAAGTACGACACACCCGTGCCAAGTGCGCCCCTGTGCCGTATTGTAAGCAGATTAAAAATAAATAGGGTTCCGTACACAACGTTACGGGGTAGGTACTCTAACCCTGATGTTCGCAGCAGTGGGAGTGAGGAGATTAAATCTGAAGCCGTTCCGTTTAAATTATTTAAATGACGATCATTATTGCTATGTCGAAAAACGTTTCACTTTGACAATGAACCTATATACAATGAATCTACTGTCACTATTTGATTATTTAAATATATTAATGTGTTATATAAGTACCCGTAATTATTTATTAGGTACTAATGAAAAATTGCGCGATGTAACATGACTAAACTAGCCAATTTTTTTTTTCTACAGAATCAAACTAAATTTCAGATTTTAAATACAGAATAAAAATTATCTGTTAGGTACTTTTTGGCTTGTCCGGATTATAATTTGTTTCTTTAACACATCATTCCCAATTTTGCAGAAATCATTTTTTTATTATTATTTACATTAGCTCCGCAAAGAAGGCACTGAGAAGAAAGTCCCTCAGAGCCTATGTCATCTTTGGGAATGCCGTTATGGCAGTACTTATTCACATTACTTATTTTCACGCGTATGGTATCCCAGATGACCAACACTAAATGACACCGATTGCCCCGAGATAGGATCACATGATAATTCCGCTTCTAGTACTCGATCCATCCGGTTGCACGGCAATTTTACCTCACTACCAGTTTGTACACGAATCTATATTCGTTGTAAATAATATTTTAAATAAAACTTAATATCGTGGATAACTAAGTGTTTTCAATTAAACATCATCATTATTATAAGTCTGAACACAAGATCACGGCTTGGAAGTGCCGTGATCTCAAGGAGCATTTTAACCTCAATATCGGTAAAGTATGAAGGCAATCCTGCCTGACGTGGAGAGGACCTCTTCATCAAATACTCTCCATCCACTCATACATCTACTAATAAACACTTCCAACATTGGTGACCCCGAGAATTTCTAATGATAATGATGAATACTGCCAATACGGAGGATTGAGTACTGGAATGCGGAATCCTGGACACCCCAATCTTGTGAGTAACATTTCAATTTTTTAAACTTAAATTCAGTAGGTCCAGTATGTACATTAGAATCATATGAAGATAAATCAGTAAAGAACATTATTGTCCAACATAGTTCATTGGTTATTGTCCACCAAATTCAGTAGCGTACGAAAATACCTACATCCCGCTACTACTTTATTAATAATGCTTCCCCCGCAACTCATTACTTGTTTATGTGGATAGTATATTGCCGGTAAATATCAATTTCAGATAAACAAGAAGCCCAGCAGCTAAGGCAGAGTATCCTAACCAACAGACGCGATTTTGCAGACAGACCCAGGTACCCGGATGCCAAATACCCGGATGCCATATACCTGGAGATCCTACACCACCCCACAGCATCCACCGCAGATCGGAGTAAAGCAAGTAACGCAAATTCAACTTCTCACAGTGATCCTTGTTAATAATTGATAATCCGAACTTTAGCAACCCAGCGAGAATATGCAAATATTGTTACACGGTATAAATTTTTAAACTGCACTTCATCAAAGCATTATTACAATTACAATATATTTGTACTAACATTTCAACGCAAAGATAAGAGATTTGTAAAAGATTTTGGATATCATCAACTTAACTTTTCAGACCTGGATTAGATTTATTGTTATTTTGTTTTATGCACAATTTTGATAATTTTATCTGCATACCTACACGGTCTATCAGTACTACTACTGCTTTCGCCATTGCCTATCACTTGCCATATTACAACGACAATATGCCGCTAGAAGAAACAGCATCAGGAACCAGCGCTAATTACACAATAATGGATCCAGTCATAAACTCCGTATCAGTTAAGCTACCCCCCGTCTGGTGTGACAACATACAGCTCTGGATTGCCCAGGCAGAAAGCCAGTTCTCCAACTCAAGAATCAAAGATGACACCACGAAGTACAACATTATTGTCGCCTCCCTGGACATCGAAACCCTCAGGACCGTCAGCGATGTCGTCATCAAGCCACCAGCAACGGACAAGTACCCTACCCTAAAAACTGCACTCATCACGAGGTTGCAAGATTCCGAAGGAAAACGTCTCACCCGACTACTAACCGGATTACAGTTGGACGACAGGAAACCATCAGGACTACTTCGATTGATGCACGAACTCGCCGGCCCCGAGCTTGCTGAAAGCGCAATCATACGCACGTTATGGCTACAAAGACTTCCCCAACATGTACAAGCTATATTGACCGCACGGCCAGACGACAATCTACTACAACTTGCGTCAGCAGCAGATAAAATCCTGGAATCATTTTTATAATCGGCGTAATCCTAGCCCCCGCCGAGAATGGCGTCATCCACCGACATCGTACTCCAATACCGACCGCCAACATCGATCCCGGTCGAACGATCGAACGGACAATAACAATGAACTTCACAAAACAAACGACTACTGCATATACCATAAAAAATTCGGGCAGAGATCATTCAACTGCATTCCACCATGCACATTTCACAGAGATAATTCAAAAAACAACGGCAACGCCACACAATAAGTGTGATTTTGCTAAAAATTGCAGTCCATCGTAACTTTCCTTACTTACGCACAAGTAACAAAAACACTTGTAGCTATTTAACAAGCACAGACAACAGATATCACCAGATAACAAGAAACATGCGACTGGACGAGATCCAGTAAACGGGCAACGAGCAACTGGGAACTGTCAACATATATCACCAGATAACAAGAAACATGCGACTGGACGAGATCCAGTAAACGGGCAACGAGCAACTGGGAACAACAAATCACCAGATAACAAGAAACATGCGACTGGACGAGATCCAGTAAACGGGCAACGAGCAACTGGGAACAACAGGAATACTAATGGACTCACGAATATCTACTGAATAGCTACGATCTCGAATTTTTTTTTTTAAAGAAACAAATCGTTTTTTCACCATCTTCTCAACTTCAACATCTCCAATAATGTATATATACAGTAGCTGACACAATATCTCAATCTGAAGAGACTAACTGTCCTACTACAAGCAACCAAGGATCGGAGGGAAAGCGCAGAGTCAACCTGACGATTAAATTAAGGCAAAAGATGACTCCGCCCTCGTCCTATGTTAAATTAATGTTTCCAACTGTGACCGACTCAAACCTACATTTTTCCAAAAGTCGGAGGAAATACCGCAAAAAACGGCAAGCACACTGCCCACAATAACAACAAGAAAAACACGCTGTGGAAGACACGTACATTTTCCTGAAAGGTACCAGTCGTAAAAGTAATACTTGGCAATACTTCAATGAAGAAAGTTATCGTTTAAACAAATTAATTAGAAAACTTATATTGATGTATCTAAATTTTATTATACGATTTGTATCACTGTATCTCATAATTGATTAAAATTCTAATGCACTACTGTGAAATAAAACTAAGTTTATTTAGGTATTTAGCTAGCGAAACACCGCCATATAAATTATTGTATTATTAGGTACGTAGTCAGTATTTCTAACAAATAATAATAATATATCAATTCATTAACGTATCCCGAATTCTGAACAGTATACAGACTACATTTTATTTGTAAATAACTAATTAATAATAATAGTAAGGTATATCAAATTTAGCAAATAAGTTATCCAACCTGTAAATAATTCCTGTTAATTTCCGATATCTATTAATTTTACGTAGTGTTATCTTATTAAAAAGAAGCCACATATTAGATCGGACCGTCATAAATGCTAACCAAACTGTATTTGTTTAACAATAACAATATAATAAATAATAATTCGACATTCCAATACCACTGCGGAGGTACTTACGTACCTAAAGTCAGGTAGTAAACAAAGACAGCACTTGGAATTCGAATTATTATTTGCCCTCGATTAAAAATGAATTCACTCCTTAGTCTAAGATTTATAAAGTTAATTTTGTATAATATGGTTCATGTATTTTATTTATATTTTAATATTACACATAGTTAAGTTTACTTTCGTTGAAATTGTATAAACGCATAATAAGTATGTACCGAGTCAGGCAGCAGCTACTCGCCTTTGTAAATAATCACCGTTACGCATTCTAGCAGTAGATACCTACCTACCTCAACACTATATGTCTAGCCGTAAGAAGGAACAAGTAATAATAATTTTAATCGGTCAATACCGACTGAGAAATAGGTACTTACTCCTATTACTAATGATAATTAGGACTTGTAAATAAATAACATTATAATTTTAAAACATTTTAACTAAAACTAACTTTTAACTAACTTTTAAGGTAACTTTAAGGTAACTTTTGTTATTTTTTCTTTTTATAGGCATGTTATGTTCAAAGTTAATGATGTAAATTTAGAATTGTTCACAAAACTACTTATGTAAAAATTATATTTTCAACTATGAAAAACATTGTATATAGATATGTATATCTCAATAACTTACTAAACCCTATTTAGGTGTATATAATTATTTTCTTTTCGTATGCCATTTTTGTTATTCGCGTGCAACGCTGGTGGGGAGGTATATGGCAGTACTTATTCACATTACTTATTTTCACGCGTATGGTATCCCAGATGACCAACACTAAATGACACCGATTGCCCCGAGATAGGATCACATGATAATTCCGCTTCTAGTACTCGATCCATCCGGTTGCACGGCAATTTTACCTCACTACCAGTTTGTACACGAATCTATATTCGTTGTAAATAATATTTTAAATAAAACTTAATATCGTAGATAACTAAGTGTTTTCAATTAAACATCATCATTATTATAAGTCTGAACACAAGATCACGGCTTGGAAGTGCCGTGATCTCAAGGAGCATTTTAACCTCAATATCGGTAAAGTATGAAGGCAATCCTGCCTGACGTGGAGAGGACCTCTTCATCAAATACTCTCCATCCACTCATACATCTACTAATAAACACTTCCAACACCGTATAAGTGAATAATAATGCTTCTAAGTAACGAGAATGTGTGATAATCAGAAAGTTGTGAATATTTTTTAAGTTTTATATATATGCACGATAGTTTAATTATGATAAAAATGGTGTTCAACAAATATTCACAATATTGTAGTATTTGTCAACAACAACAGTACTCTACTTGTTGGCATTGTAATGTACGCAGTAGATTTCTAATGATATTCTAATATTGGCAATTATTGTCATAGAAACACGTGTGTATAACGACGGCGTATACAATAATACTGTTATCGCGATGTTTTATTAATGCAAAACGTGATAAATGTTTTAAAGGGTGCCGGAATTATATTCACGAAGTAATGTGTGTTTTATTTAATTCGACATCGAAAGTTTGGGACCCCAAGGACTTCTCTCATCTGCATACTAAATACTTCGGTGATTCGAACTGTTGTTGTTTTATCTTATAATCGGATCTAGATAAATTACAGAGATTAAACATTTTATAATATAAAAGTAGAAAAGAATCCAACAAAAACGTTTTTTTTTCATTTCAAAGATTCTTTGCGTAGATCTTTAAATTTGAAAATAGGGGTTGTCAACGAACAATGTTGTGATAATAATTAACACGAGAGGGGATGGACTGTAAATATATATATTTGTGTGTGATTTAAGACAATTGAGAGCGTTTATAAAATCAGTCACAGGAATTGGCGATTTGAAAGAAGAAAGCCATAATTTTGCTGTGGTTATATGCTCCAATGTTATTGGGACTGCTCTTCCACGATGATAGCACAAAGGGTGGTTTTTGCTTTAATTAGTATTTTACGAATTTTAAGCGAGATTTTAAGCAAGAGTTGTGAACGAATTTACGACAATTTTTCGATTGAATTAATGTAGGTAATTTTCGATTTTGTTGAATACTACTGGCCAAGAGTGCTAAGTATGTAGACATCATCTTCCTCTTCTTCTAGTAAGTAAGTAGGGCCTTTCAAGGAAGGAGAGGGACAAAGGGAGAAAAATAACAATGCAAGGAATTTTGGAAAATAGGTTTCAGTTCATAAGCTGTTTCAGAACTAAAAAAGGGTCTTATGTGTTATATGTCAATTTTAACTAAATTACAAGATATAATTGTTTCCCAACCTTGTTAAGTGCCCTAGAGGTGATTTCGCACTATTGACGCTTTATGAATTAAATACCTATCATAATCGTAGTTATGTATATCTACTATTAGGTTAGCACATCTCGTCTAACCATGTCTTTTGGGCATAATAGGCCTCGTTTTTATACCTGCAAGAAAAGACGTTGCAATCTAAAACGAATGCGTTGATCTAGAAATTTCAGGCTGAAAATTGATATTTTTATTTTTGGCTTTCTTATTGTACGTAACTATTTTTGTATTTTTCCAATTTATTCCGTTTTTTGCGCCCGCAGTAATTTGCTGTACAGGGTAAAAATAAGGGGACTGTGCCTATTCCCTATAGCGTTGTGAGGTGGGTTAAGGTAGGGCCGCAGGAAGAGATTTATTATTAATGCGGGTCTTGAAGAGACCCAGATATTATTATGATGGAAGAATTTGATAAATTGGGAGGCGGGTTTGGGGACCGCCGCCGCCCAGGAAACCATTTATTGGATAACCAACACCCCCGCGACAGGTTACCCAAAGTAGTTCGCTACGTTTGGTGATTTAGAAGAGGTGCCCGGATTCTTGGGGTGAAGTTTGTCTAGGACTTGATGACGAACGATGAGTTTGCTCACCTAAAGCGTGGCGGGCCGGATCGGGAGAGACTGCTTGAGGCAAACATAATCTGGACCTCTAGACTCATTGCCTTGCACCGCATTGGGAGGGATGGATTCAAACGTCTCTCACATTGACCCTGTACACATTGACCCTCAGATTCTTACCCATCCATCATATATTTTTCCTTTCCTGAACTTCCTCTACTTCCTTTCCATAAATATAACCTACAATCTCCATACATGACATAGGTCCTGATAGAATTTGTTTTCCTCAGGATCTATTGTGTATAGATATTGTAAAAAAGGATTAACAGATGCTAATAGCTCTTTGTACAGTGCGTTGTTTGAAAACAAAAAATGTAACCGGAGACCAAAATTTCATTTAAATTTTTGATACAAATAATGCCAAAAATCATTGATTAAATAATTCAAGTACGTCCCTTAACATCCTGTATAAATATTATTATAACACACAACATGTGTATTTAAACCCTGAGTTTTAATATCTCATTATTTTAACTTGTACTCTGGAATAATTATTTTGATGATGATAATGTCCGGAATAAACTGGCTTGTCGGGCAATATGTCAGCCAAGTTTATTTCCATAATCCATTTTGTTTTGTGGGCCTATTTAAAGATTAGTTTGGGGTTCCTAAACCTATTACCATTTAGGATGCCACAAAAGTAGTAACACAATTAGTTCCGCGGCATTGGGATACGGATTCTTGAGATGACATTGCTGACGGAAGGAATGCCTACCCCAAATAACTTCAACGACTGTTTAAACGCTAATAAGCATAAGAAATTCAGGGGATTGAAAAATTTTAGATTTCGATTCCTGGCATTTCTATTTACAGAAATATAATGATATATGACATGATTTTAAAAGTGTATAATATTAACAATACCGTTTTCAAAATATATAACACTCCAAGACATGCAAGCCATTTGGTGAATACAAATTCTATGCAGTAATATTTCATCATCATCATCACCCTGGTGGGTCTTGGCCCCCTCAAGAGTCTTCCTCCGCACATCTCGGTTTTGTGCCAGCTCTCTCCAGTTTAGAATCTCCAAGGTAGATTATCTCAACCCATGGCCTTACACCGCAGTTGGAGTGATGGATTTATACGTCCGTCACTCTTGGACGCACTGACCCCCGGATTCCAACCTACTACTCATACCTTTTTCGTTACCAGAACTACTTCCCTTACTATCCTTAAAGAGACCCTTCACATAGCATATTCTTAGATGACGTAGGCCTTGATGGCAATTGTTTTTCTCATGTGTGGATCTAATGTAAAATAAGAAAAACTAGATTTAGGTAGCTAATTTTAACATATGTATTCACATTAATAATATAGCTTTACCTGCGGGGTATTATATTTTCCAGATTTAATTTATTTTTTCTGCAGATTAAAAAAAAAAACTCATTACATTAATTTCTTCTGTGCCTTTGAGCTCAGTTTTGCCAGGCAGTATATTTATTTTTGGAATAAAAACTCCGAATCCTCTCAATGATATGGCAGGTAATACGTTCCTTTGTATTGGATAGTCAGCATCCTCTTCCGACATCAGATAGGACGTACAGATATTCATTACATATGGACCATTCACTCGGATAGGGAAGACTTAATAAAACACAATTTGTTCCTTTCTTTGCATTTCAAAGTAAAAGTGAAGTAATTCTTGGTTATAATATCGCTCATAAGCCGAATACGATAAAAAAACTAGTTTTGTAAATTAGTTCCTCACAGGAGGGCGTAAGGAAAATCACTTCCCTCGAGGCCTATGTCATATTTGGGGATGCTGTGTGGAGTGTATTTTAGGGAAGTTTTGGGAAGAAAGGTGTGAGGGGTGGGAATGGGATATGGGGAATGTTCTGTAAAATCTTTGAATCAATTCTAGAAATTTCGGTTCCGTGCGTTTGGGTCCGCGAATCTCTGAAAGTAATCAATGGATTGACTCAAAAATTTTAAAGAAAAATGAATTTTAGCAGAATAGTTTCTGTATATTATGGTAAACTCTGAAATTTTAATAAAAAATTACTACAAGTGGTGCGCGAGTGGTTTAAAAATGTGTGTATTTCACATATTATTACATTTTTTAGCGGCAGGGAAGGAAGGCAGAAGAGTGAGGGTAACGAAGGAGGTGGGAGTCGCGTGAAGGGTTACGAGGGAGGGGAAGGCGGGGAAGGTAGAAGGGGAACACACGATAGGAAGGGGACGAGGGAAGGGAATGGGGACGCACGAGAATGGACATGCAGGGGAAACATGAGAAACAATATATATTTTTGAATGGCGTAGCAACGTATTCCGGGAACCTGCTAGTAGTATATATTTTAATTGGAAAAAAAATTTGTGATTACTCCGTAACCGTAAAAATATTTTTTAAAGGTATAAATTTGTTCAAATGGATATAAACCAAAACAGCACTGATGCTTTAAGTTACACTTTAAATCGTCACTTTAGTTAGGCAGTGTTCTACACTTCACATTACCTTGTTATGAGATATGAGGTTGCAAAGTTTGCAAACATGATTTCTTATGATCTTTATACATTTTTTTAATATTTTTTAAAAAGAAAGGCAAACCTTCCCGGGTTACGAATAACCCTACAATATTTGAAAATCTCCAACTACCATCATAGTAGGCCGAATTTTTTTTTTTTTTTTAATTTTCTTTATTCATTTTGTTTGTTAAAGGTTTGTTTTACATGGTTTTTCGACTACCAAGCTAGGCAAATGCCCGTATTATGGTAGTCGAGATTCATAAGATGTTATATTAAATATAAAATATTAAGTGTAATCAATCATCCATATATGTAGATGAATGTAAAAACATATAGCATACATATTAAGGAAAGTATTCATACTAGTATTAGGTACATAATGACACTGTGATGATCTCGTCTTTGGGCCTACGAAATAATTCTTTTAAAATTGAGAGATCGATTTAGAAATACATTTAATTTTGTAACAGGGTATGGTTTCAGAATACGATTCTCTGTTCACAAATCTTAAGGGTGATTTATGGAATCCGGGCCAATTCTAGGATAAACACGTGTGCCGAAACATTTTGGTTGGAGGAGGAATCCTAAAGGATATATCATTATCAAGTCATGGGCGGCCGATGAATGTTTGCCCGAGTGGTGACTGACTTTAACGCGAGCAAATTGATTTGCGAAGCAATTGTCTTGTGAATTTTCTACGGCAGTAGGGAATTGAAAACTAGACAATAAAGATTAATCTTGATGCATTTAAATATACTAGAGCGACGCGCCGATTAGGGGTTAAAATATTTAACATATTTGTCAAAATAAGATTGCAGAATTCGTTAAATAGTGACGTACGCAGAAAGAACGAAAACGTGTACAGACAATGCTTATATAATGTTATTATATAACCAATAAAGTCGACGCAAGTAATTAGGACGAGTAGTGAATTGAAGTGCGCCACTGAGCTCTTCTTTTAAGCGTTATTGGGATACTTTATGACTCCGGCGCAGACAAAATTAGTTTACACCGGAAAAAAAAAAGGCGAACATGGTTCCTACACAAAATTCTCTGAAATAATAGTTAAAGTGTGACATTTTTGACTATTAAAGTTGAGATATGCATATTGGGAGATGTGCTTATCACTTAAGATTTGAAAAAAAGTGACTAATAAATTATTGAAACCACACAAGTAGATGGGTGGGAGTCAGGGGGCAGGGGGTTGGAACTAGGCAGTCGGGGCAGGGAAGTGTTGGAGGACAGTCAGGGAGAGATCCTGAGGGCGCGGTCGGGATTAAAATCTTCGAGTTTTGATAAACGGAAAAATAATAATTTGGTGCGCGTAAACGGGAATAATTCATTTAATTAAAGAGAGGACAGTCGGGGAAAGAACCTGGGCACGCACGGTCGGGATTAAAATCATCGGAGTTTTTATAAACTGTAGAATAATAATTTGGTGCTTCTAAATAGGTGATATTTCGTTAGATAACAAAAAAATTAATTCACGCGGAGAAGGCAGTTGGGGAAAGGTTCTGGTGGTTCACGGTTGGGATTAAAATCATCGAGGTTGAATACACGGTAGAATAATAGCTCTGTGCGCGTAAACCGGGAATAATTCATTAAATTAAAGGATAATAGTTCACGCGATTGAGGGGAGTCAAGATTTGGAAGGAGTCCACGCGAATAAGGAAGTCAGAGATTGCGGCTTGCGAGTTCATATCTGTGACGTTAAATAATATAATTTGTAAATTGAGGCGGTCAATTATCAATACGGGACGTACTTTCGGGGTCAGGATAAAATTTACAACAAATCGACGCGAGAATTGTGTTTGACGGCTGCATCTTGGAATAAATAACTGCATGACGGGTTGTGTTTTAGAAGTGCTTGCTTGAATTAAATATTATTGTAGTGAATTGATTTGTGAAATTATTTTGTGCAACATGGCGAATTTGGTAAGTTTGTATAAAATTATTAACATATTCAGTACGGGCCTTGCAGGAAAGAGTCAATTAGGGTTTATATACAAGCCTTAGGAATCTAGGACCTTTTTTTGTCGAGGTTGGGGAACAATGAGCTTTGCACGTTTCCGGGTTGACCGGCGACGATTTCTTGAGACAAGACCGTTGTAAAATAATAATTTAGGGATACAATTAACTAAATAGCATTTGAAACACAAAGTGCGCTTTCGGGCAATAAATCATAGACGAGAGACTTCATTTAAAAGACGGGATTTTGAAACCACAAAACAATAATAAAATCCTTTAAAAGTGCTTTGTTGGTGATCTAGAAAACTAGGTTACTGGGTATTCTCCAATACATAACGGGTACCAAAATACATAGGTATAGAATGTAGGTATAAATTAATGTAAAAAGCGCCTTTGAGGTGTTAATTATTATTTACGAGTTTCGTAATAATATTTTTAAACGTAGCTAGGGGACTATATTCAGGAAGGGTTTTTTGAAAAGGCATTGGGTAATTTAACAGTTTATAAAATGGTGCGTAGCATGGGCACCTTTGATTACTAACAAAATCTGACATAATTAAATTCCCACTCCTAAAAATTTCCCATATCTTATTCCAAATTTTAGGTATCACGACAAATCTATTACATAGGACTATACGTAGACTTGGTTCGATATCTTATCGTATAATCACCTTTGGTTCACGTTCAGGTATATTTCTTTCGATATTCGATTTAGCAAAAAACTTTTATATTGTCGGTTGAATGAAGCCGTCGGTAGATATTCACATTTTAGCGTAATGCGCTATATCCACCTACTTAATTAACAAACTCTTTTTCTTCAAACTTAATTGAGCGGGTTACGACTCGAGAATGGACGGCGGTTGTCGAATGGATTTACAGGTCCAGCTTTCCTATTCCACCATGAGAAAGTATCTCACGCGACTTTATCGGGGGGCGATGTGATCGAAATGCAGGTGGGCTTACACTATTTTTCTAATGTGGAGGCGAAGTAAGCGATGGTCGTGTCTGGTCCGAGCAAATTGGAATCCCTTGTGATCACATCCCGGTAACGTGGATCTCGTACCCGCTCTAGACCGGATTGGAAGCGTGGCCGGAGCCATTTCATGATGTCGACGTATGTACGTCACTAAGGCATTGGGGGATTTCAGGAGAACAAAGGACGTGCACCCATTTCCCCCTCCCTCTACCGCCGCTCCGAGGTACCAGCGGATAAAAGTTGTCGTCGCGGGAGGTCAATTTGATGCAGGACGAAGATTACGATCTGGCCGGACTACCTTCGTCATGGGGGAAACGAAGTGACGAAATTTGCGTGGGCTTCACTACCTTTAGGTTACGCTCGTGTGGGGTCTGCCTTGTCGGCGGAACGAAGGGAACATGACATATGGAATCGTTTTGGCAACCGATCGGCGGTTCTTTGTTGGAATCCGGATAAGTTTTCTTAACTACCTTTTGGTTTTTGATTAGGTATATTCCATTCGATATTCGATTTAGAAAAAACTTTCACATTGTCGGTTGAATGAAGCCGTCGGTAGGTAATCATATTTTAAGCGTAATGCGTTATATCCACCTACATAAGTAGCAAACCTTTTATTAACTCCCTCACACTAGAAGTAGGGATCATCCAGCATCAGGGTGGGAATGTACTCTGGACGAAAGCGCAGCCGGGGAAATAGAAGGAAAGGAAGCCAGATTCACGACCTGGTGCCTTTCATTCTTGGACCCAGCACCCTGGAAGCCGAGCTTGACATTCCTTCTTTGAGCTGATATTTGAGTTTGAGCTTGGGGTACGCCTATCGTAGAGCATATGCCCGTGACACCATATCGGGGAAGGTCCCAAGTTACGCTTGTGTATGTTATGCGAGAGGACGTATTTTTCATTCAAATCAAACATCACTGATGACCATCGCGATTGCAGGCTGGCGCATGTTTCTGTAGCGTGCCTAGGAAAAACGTAATCATTATTTCCACTGGTTCGAGGCGGCGTGCTGGACGGAGAACGGGACTATTGAGGACATGAGTGACTGCCAAGGCGAGGGTCGGTGACATCAAAATCTTCCTTAATTAAATTCATACATCGCAAGATCAGAGGAGAGAGCGGCCCCACCGATCTCCTGACATTGCCGATTGTCTAATCAACTTCGGTTTAATGTTTATGCCGGTGCTTTAGGAGTTAAGGGAACTCAAGTCATCGGCATGCTGAAGAACTTCAACATCATCATCAATCCAGAGTAGGATGTCACGTTCCAAAACCTCGTGCCACCCACACATTTCCTGAACAGTTCCTGACACCGGCTATCACGCCATTAATCGGAGCAGACCCTCATATCAAACGGTATGAGATGACCTCTCATCATCATCATCAACATATTTATAATTTGGCGGCGTATTGGTCGATAATATTCCCGTTACCACTCTATGATCCAGAAACACACATCAAACCCTTTCCCGACAGAAGGCAAAACATGTCGATTTTCATTCGTCGCTTGCGACCTTAACATTCTCTGGAGGAGTTGGAATTGGAAGCTGATTTGGCGGTCTATGACCATCACCTTATCAGTTGGGCTATGGAGGAGTCCAATTATTTAAACAGCACATGTTCTGTCTCATGTTAATCCAAACTACCTACCCGTAGAATCAAATTAACAAAATAAAACAAGCTAGCTAACTAACAAACTGCATCTAGAACTGTGAGTGTAGAATTATTGCACGCCGTACTGCTTTGAGTGTAAATCTTTTGTTAGAATATACATAAATGTCAAATTATTTTCATGATAGCATTTTATAGAGCCGCAGCGAGTACGCGACATCGCATCGAAAGGTAGGATCTTCTCAATTCGCCGTTTGAATGTAAATTTATATACTAGATGCTAGGAGGGAAAATGCAGATTACTTCAATAAAAATAGTCGTCGATGAGCGTAGGTGTATAACAGGTGCTAGGGGAGGAAGCTGGGTGAATATAGATAGATAATTAGTTATTTTTCAAGTTAGTCAGACCCAGTCATTGTTATTCGAAGCCTTGCAAATTGTAACACGCCATACCTAAAAGAACAAGGGTTTACCACAAATAAATTATTAATTGAATTGGATTAACTATACCAAACCACTAAAACAAAAAAGTACACAACGTTGTGGGGTTGATTACAAATTGATTAATTAAGAGCATCTCGTCACGTTTGCATAAAAGTATTACGTGATGGGGTTGAGAAGGCGCTGCAAAAGGAATGCAGGGGAGAGACGCGAGAACGGGCGAGCTACGAGTTTTTAAAGGCCGGGCGGGGTTGCGCCTGTAGCTGTAGCACTGTAGCAGCATTTGGATTCAAAAGTTAGGTTTTACTTCGTAGGGGGGGGGGGGGGTTTATCACAACATACAGGAAAGGAGTTAAAGTAGGTGAATCTTGTATCAATAAAAATAAAATTGTAATAACAAATAAAAATAAAAGTAACAAATAATAATATTTTAAGGATAACAGAAATAAAGATAAGAATAAATATATATATCATCTATACAGATGAACAATGATAATCTTAGACCCCAAAAAACAAAGGCAAGTGTTCCTAGGAAGCGTATGAAATGGACGAACGATGTCAAAAAATATGAAAAAAAGCATTAGCGTAGTATAATGTTTTGTTGAAAATTAATTTAAAGGTAAGATTTTTTACTCGAGAAATATGAAAAAAATAAGAACAGTTTTTCAGATGTAAGGCATTCTTTATAATATTTCCTTCCCTGAATAAATAACCAGTTCTTTACATTAATGGCATAAACTTCATCAGTTTTCGAAGTCTTAATATCAATATTCCGTAACTTGAACACTTTAGGCGCGATGTAAGGAACTGTCGTTGAACGAAAGCTGTTTTTGTTTTTGTTGTTTGAATGTGGCTTGAGTCGTGATGAAGATAGGAGCCAGCCGAGGAATCGAATACGGAACGCCTGGGTGGGACCCAAACATGATGCCCACTCAGCCTCTGACTGGTTGTATCTATTTACCGATTGTTGATTTTGAGGTAGATTCTTGTGTGAAGTAGTTAGTTCAACATAATATGTTCACGGAAGATATTTAATTACAACGTATGTTTACCATAAAAACATGTTTAAACGTTAAAAGAGAACCATATGCAACAAGTAGGGGCATAAAAAATATTTGTTTATGATTCTCAATACATTTCCCTAATGCCGTTTCAAGACAAAGCCACAAGTTATATTTAAATATTTTCCTTTATAATATGTTAAACTCAAATAATTTGCACAATTTCAAAATAAGAAATTGATAAGTACAATACGAGAATTCGTCTTTTCAAGGTTTGACACGTCAGAACATGGTAAGGCAAAGTTAGAACACTCAAACTAAAGTGTGTGTTGTAATAACGATAATATGTCAGAAACAAACAAAATGGCAATCTCATAAGGTCCAAGGTGATGTTAGAACCATGTAAAATTAATGGAAGCTTTAAAAATTCTATGTCAGAACTTCATCATACAAACGGAAATATAACACAGAATTAGAATTACAGTTATTTTGATTATAGATATCAAACGTCATTTTTGAAGAAAATGTCAGACCATGTCTAAATAAGAAGACGAAATTTTAAACTTTTTTAATGAATAAACTGATTTTTTATAGAATTAAAATAATAATTATTTAATTATATAGTCGTATATAAGTTCAAAAATATAATATTATGTAATAACAGGAAGGGAAAGCTCTTTTGTGAAGTTTGTCTTTTAGATTTATTTTGGATGGAGTTAAGTTCTAAGACATCAAACAATGTAAATAAACTATGTTTTCTGAATTTCTGTTTTGATTGTTCCGTTCCATATACTGGGAAATATTAACTTTACAAAGCATTTTCCTCCATAAATGCTGCGTACTAGTTAATGGATCTCGATGAAATGTAGGAAGGCATAGTTTGTTTTGTAAAGCTCAAGCCTGATTTAAACAATGTTTTCACATCAGATTTAAATTAAATACATTTTCACCCTTCATTGAAACCAACCGAAAAAATGTTTGTGAGTAGAAAATTGATAGTTAAAACCATTTTAAACATCAGATAAATGATCATTTTATGGGCTTTTAAAGTTATAAAAAAATATATAATGTATTAAGGTACATTTTTCGCTTAAATTATCCAGTGTCACTTGACATTTTTCGGAGAAAAAAATTTAAGGAAATTTTTATCTTCGGGGACATTTTTCAATAAAAAAATTAATAAAATAAAGTAATGGACAGTTACGGGGGGGAGGGTAAGGGGTTGTTTGGTTACTCGGCTGAGTGACCAGTGACGAAAAAGAAATAGTTAAAAAAAATAATTTTGTTTGATTTTGAAGAAAAAAAACTGAAATAAAACACATCTAAAAAGTCACCGGAAACAAAAAATTTATTTACATTTTTTACTCCAAATAATGTCTGGAATCACTGTTTAGAGTTAGCCAAGAATATCACTTACGGGTGTAGGCTAGAATTTTGGCGAAGGTATCTACCGTTTAAACTCTCAGTGTTTTTTTTACTAGAGAAAATTGACACATTCTGGATATTATTTTAAAATCGATTGCTCAGCAATTTAAAAGTAAAAAAATGAACATTGTTGATGTTTGAGAATAAAATAGGGACTTACCGTTAGCAGAACGCACGAAATATCCACCTCCAGCGTAGCACAGAAACAGTTCGATAGCCCAGATCAACCCCAGCAACCTTTTCTGTCTCGACCGGCCGCAGTACATTTTGCACTTGGGCGAGATAAAAACCTTAGCACGCGGATCTAGCTCCATGCCCCCGCTCATATTGACACAGCACAGCCTAACGACTCGACAAACGGAAGGGAATCGTCAGTAAACATGACGACTAGCTAAATATTGACGCAATCCCCTTTTAAAATTCCATCAAACTTTGTTATTCTAATGGGATCGAACGCAGAACGACGCGAATCTTACCAACCTTATAGAAATAGCTTATAATATTATTTATATATGAATTTAAATGTTATTCAGGAAACTTTTAAGCCAACCTCTCTCACTTTTATCGCGTACCTACTACTTCGTGTTGTTTATGCTCACTTTTGTTTTCACTTTGTTAAATTTATCACTCACAATTTTTGTTTGGGGTTTTAACTCCTGAATTAAATTACGTGTAAATTTAGACACTGTTTTTCAACCACTGCGCAAGTTCACCTTGGGTTTATCAGCTTTTGAGGTGGTTCACTTATTAAAAAACTTTTCACCTTTAAATTGACTTTAATACTACATTGATAAAGCGTGGCTAAACTCTTGTTGGAAGTCCAATCTTGAACGGGATTTTATCTGAAACAAAAACTAAAAATAATTTTATTAATTTTTCTATTTTTTTTTACATTAACTCCACACAGAAGGCCTCGAGGAAAATAATTTTCCTAGGGGCTTACGTCGTCTTTGAAGATACTGTGTGGTGGGTTTTTTGAGGAGAGGAAGGAGTGAACATGGGTTTAGCAGTTGTGTACTTATGTATAATACAATATTTTGTTTGAAAATTTTACCAATCTGCTAACTACCAACGGTATAATCGCTCTACGTATAATACAAATTTATATCTTTTTTTTTAAATTAAAAACAAAATTTACTAGATAATACACAACAATCTTTCGAAATCCAATTACAGTTTTTTGTAGAAAAGTCGATATCTCTAGAATTTGATTTATATAAAAATAAAAATATTTCCGGTTGTGTCTGGTTGTTCCCTCTTAATATTGGTATAATATATCAAAAAACTTATAAACATGGAAAAACTTTTTAACGAGATAAAAAATTGAAGATATATTTTTTTAATATTTAAAGTTTTGCAAACGAAAAGTCAACGAAATATCTGAATTTTCAAAGTGATATAAAGACATTTTTTAGTGGTCGATAAAAAAAATCGATATCTGCCACCTTAATATTAATTTTAATTTTATTAGCAACCCCATCCTAATTGTGAAACTTAATAGTTTTTAGTTCTAATTGTCAAGTAAAGGGTTCTCATTATAGAGCTTTAAAACTTTAAATTATTTCGCTTTAATGAGAAAATAATTTTATGAAAAGATTCTCTCAAGGGCAGAAAGAAAGAAAGTTTTTGTTCTTCAGATTAGAGACAGATGGTTCTGACGCGACCGGCGCGTTTGGATTTTAGATTTTTTATTGCGACGATGACAGTTTTAAAATAGAAGCGACGGAGAAATACTGCAAGAATGTCGCCACATTTATTTCAATAATTATTTTTAGTAAATACCGAAATAGCTGTCATTTAAAGTTATTCTTGTTTTTGACACCTTGAAGAAATGATATATTCAGGGGTGACTCTGAGTGATTCATATTCTTTTTACTTAGCTAGATGTTTTAGGTTCACAATTTAATAATAATAATAATATAAGGATGATTTGTATAGAGCCGTTTTTGTTCAAAATCACCTTAAGCCTCGGTAACCCGAATTTCTACAGATTTCTTACATATTTCCCTTAAACATTTGAAGTTCTTAAGCTCTTAAAAAATATTTGTCATTTTTGAAGATAACGTCTAGATGCTGCCCACGCCAAAACGCAAATTATATCAAATTGCTTCGATAGAAAAAAAATCACAAAGTATGCTCCAAAAATTATTAAAAACAAGTCTGTTTCCATTATCTTATAAATTATATTTGAAAAAAAATTCACAATGTTTCTTTAAATGATACTTAAGATGCTTCCCATGAGATTTTTGCTCTATTTTAAACGAGTTGTGTTTTATTAAACATTTTCGAAATTTTCGCAATTTTGTCGCTGTATATGTCAGCGCGCTCCTCTGACATTCGTAATTTCGTATCTCTCCATCTTCTTCTTTTCGAGCCCGGTTGCGGAGCCTTAAGGGCGTTATATTACATTTCTATAATGCTCTATCTTTTTACTAAGAGAAACTATTACAAGACCTTGCGACTAACAGATTGCTTCCACCTGTTCATCGATCACTAATAGGTACAAAACTATAATATGTACAATGCATTTGACCAATAAACTTGACACTGAGCTAAAATGTACATTTATTACCTATGGTCCTACTATACTTACCTGGTAGGTCACTTGAGATTAACACTGTTTATTGATAATTCCAGAAATTTAGATATGTTCGAACGCACCGAATATATCGGTAATGCTATTATTAGAGCTTAATATTTTTAAAATTACACATGTTATGTGAACGCCTTCAGGCAAGAAAAATAGTACATTTGATTAAACATTTGATTGAGGCTTCGAAAAATGTAATAATCAAATAAGAAAAGTGTGATTATTACTATTATAAAAATCTTATAAACAACTTAAAGATAAAGTATTATTATTGTAAGAATATTCCGCTGAACACTAAATTATCAAATAGCAATGTTCGATTAATATTACTAAACTTATAAATAACAACGAGCAATTTCACTAAGGTGGGTATATTTGGCTACCTTTATTATGTCATTAGGGCTTTAGTTTAGTTACAGCAGTGATTTTTTTTTAAAGTGTACCCCTTATGATGTTCAGCTGTATTAAGATTGATTATGCTATCGAACGACGGAAGTTTAACATTGGTAAAGAAAAGTATTTTTTTAAATAAAGTCTGAAAGTGGCTGAGCTTCTACGTAATGCGTAGACCAGAATGCTCTCTAGTAGACTGTCGTAATCTTTGCTGGGTTATATTTTATTTGTCATTTACGTCGTTTTCATGGAAACAGACATAATGCAATTTAGTTTTCTAAATCCCGAGATAGCAATAAGAAATATCAACAAATAAACCAGCAACAAAAAGCAATCGAAATAAAAGGAAAGTGCTCGATTCCCTTTTCTTTTCGATAGCCAAAATAAATACTTGGCGACTTTTCATTCTCTCACCACTGGTACGTTATTAATAGCTTGATTTTGCGGAATCCAGTCAATATAGCTGAACCAAGCAAGGAATACGCACTGAAGAAACCATTAGAGGATATTAAGAAGGGAGCCTGTCGACAAATGTTACATCCAAAGTGATAGATATATTTACTGACGGCTCTTCCCATGCGGAACTGGTAATGGATCGCATAGGATGGCAAAAGATTTGTGATCATTTACCGGCGAACATGATTAGGGCTAAATTATACATGGATACATTATCATGGATTTCTTACGATTTCGAGAAATAGGAAAATGGCACTGACAAAATTACAATTGAATAGGGCACCTTTATTATTAGATGTAATATAATGTTACGAACCGAGTGATTCATTAGATGAGTATTATTTATAAAATGCTTTGAGATGATGGAATTATTTATTTTTATTTATTTAATTATAATGTATTACTAAAACATGGCAAGTAACACATTATTCCCAATGAGTTGAGAAAAAAACTCAGACAGATAGACAAAAGACAGATAGACAATAAGTACATTTTACACAGATATTACACGTTTAAAAAATACAACATATTGAAAAGGAAAAAAAATGCATTGTCAAGAATAGAGATTTTAAAAATACTGAGAGACATCCATAAACATTAAATATAAAAAAACAAACGTATGAAGGCGAGCCAATATTTACTGGTTTAAAAACATTTTCAGGAAATATTCTTTAAGCGTTTTCACTAATATTTTTTTGTTAGGTACTGATTGCTTAATTTTATTAGGTAATGCAATATATTGTAATGAATTAATACCAAATTTAGTTGTGCGGGTAGATGATGCTAAGTGTATTTGATTTTGGGATCGTGTTTTGTGCTGGTATATGTCTGTATTAAAGGCTGGTCTGATGTTAGTGTGTGAGGATCTATGTATGATTTGTAATATTGCACTAGTGATATTATATTTAGGTAGAACCGTAAAAGGAAGTATGTTTGTCTTTGAATGATTTTTCTAAATCATTGGGAATAATATATTATTTGTAAAAAAATGTAACTTTTTTTGTATCACTGGAGACCTCCGTGGTAAAAAGGCTCTGGATTATCTATCCATAGGTTGCGAATTCAAATCCCGGCGTGCGCAAGTTTCAATTATATAATGTGTAATTGCAGCACATTCCGGAGTAGAAGCTACTCTCTGTATCGTCCTGGTGTAAGACCACCATTCAAAATTGAATCGTTGCTTGAAATGGCTTTAGCCTTATATTGGTGACCAGTACTAAATCGCCAGGTACTTTTCCATCTCCTACCCTTCCCCATAACATACCCCAATTAGGGATGTCTTAGACTCACTGACTCCAGACGGTTGGTGGCAGTTGGTTTTCTTGTGCGGCGTTCATATAAAAATAAGAAATTATCATTAAATAATTAACAATAAACAAAATTTTTTACTTATAGAATACTCAGGCATTCCATACATCCCAATAGCTATTTATGTTGGTGTAGTGTTGAATCAGATTCATGTGACGTGCATTTACTTTTATTAGTATCCGGTTGGTCTGTGTAAACATTTCATTTTTCATCAGGTGACTAACTTTTAAAAACTTTAATGTTTTGGTGTTTATACATAGTTTACAAAATAGGTACTCAACTAATTTTAATGTTATATCTGCCCTTTCCTCGGCAGATATTAATTATTACAAAGGTTCTTTAAATATAAATGTGTTTATTACTTTTAATAACCTAGCTGGATAGCTACGACTGTTTACTATTTGGGGGTAGGTATATCTCTGCGCTCCCACCTCAGGAGCTGGTAATGTCTATCTCTAGTACCACTTCTTGTACACTAATGCCATCTGGCGAGCTATGGCGCAAGCTAAATGCTTACCGCCATCTATCGTATTATTTCCATATTAAATACCTATTTACTACACATTACAAGTATGTAGGGATAAACTAGATAGCTTGACATCTTTGATATGTCTTCTAATATATAAAGGAGAATATGTGCGGCTGGCTGGCTGCCGCGTGGTGGATACCGGAGGGGCAGCCTGCATTAATTTTTATACAATTTATTGCGAGACTGATAAACTTTTGGTCACTCGACCTTTAAAACAAGAGGGACTTTAACTACTAGGATACAAATTTAACTTTTTAGTAAATATTAAAAAAAAAAAACAATTTGTAAATTTTCGAATGACCCACTTAGTGAATACAAGTTGTTAAGGGCGTTTAACCAGCCAGCGGCCGAAAATCCACATTTCGTTGAAAAATGTTCTTACGATCGTACAGGGCGATTCCAATGAGAAAGATTAATTATTCTCCGTACCAGCTTTTTAAAATTATAACTCAATATCGATTTTATTTTATTCCAAAGTTGCTTTAATTTATACCTGCATCCAAAAATGCTGAAAGGCGTGACGATAAAACTATTAAAATTACTTATGTACTTTTGTAATTATTTTTTGATCATAAGTATTTATCATTTTTCTATAATGCCTAAGCAAAATAAGAATTTAAAAAAAATCTGAAATGTATAAGTTTGTAAGTCCGCAAATAAATACACGAACGGACCAATTTTCGTCAAGAAACACATGTACGTTTATATATTTTAATGATTTTATTTAAACTAATATTAAAATTCTGAAACATAATTTTGCCAGATAATGTATTGATTTATTTTAATGTATGATTATATGATTTGAAATGGGTGTTGTATAATACATGTAATTTTATGAAAATTTAACAAATCCGCCAACGACCTGTGGTATCCAAAAAAAAAAAAAAATTGAAAATTTTAAACATACGTTTACTAGATAAAAGAACAATCTTTCGAAACCAATTTTTAAATTTTTTTAAAAAAGCGTCAATACGTCTAAACAATGATTAAAAAGGACATTTTTCGGGTTTTCTCTGGTTATACGCTCTTAAGAATATATTATCTTTTTTGTGATTCCTTTCATCATCAGGCAAAATCAGAGAAACATCAATACACATATTAGCCCATTATGCATATTCCAGTCATTTTAAACCCGAGAAATTTGTATCCCTTCAGTAAAAACAAAACTTGATATTTATTTCATATTTTAGCATTTACCTCCCCCATTCCATCCGCCGCATAAAATTATACCACATGGAAGATTTTCTGCTTTATATCATGGTGTTTGTATAGATGAAATAAAATAAATAAAAGAAAACACAAAATCTTCGTAGCACGCTAGCCAAATTTTCCATCCACATTTCCTGTGTCAAAGGCAGGAAACCAATTTTGAAAAAACTAATTGATTGAGTACCCATTTAATTTGTATAATAACGTAAGATGCAGGTCTTGAAAGAGTCAGAGTGTTTGAAAAAGCTCGCGAATACAAAAAAAGCATTGTCATCCAAGGCGAGGCAGGAATGCTCTCAGCTTTGTTTTCTATCTGTATCTATACCATTAATTATACTCTGTCTTCCCACTCATAAATCTATCTGACCGCATTTCCGCTTGCAAATATTATTAAATCAAAGTCTCCAACCTTTACTTTAATATTTCCGAAGCACGGGGCTACGTAGAGATGGAGGATTATTAAACTTCAGGGAATAAGAGAAATCTTCAAATAAGTTATTTACAAATTTACTCTTGTGTACGCCCAATGGGCTTTTATATTAAGTATATAATATTTACATGTTTTACATATGAGATAGTAATAAAAAATAGGTAAAAAGAATAATTTCTTACACAATTTCTTCTTATAAAAATAAAGAAATTTTCAGAAATAATGCGAGAATCGAGTATGTTGACATAAAAAAATTATGTATGTTTTTAATTTCGAAATTACGATATTGACATTTCCGCATAATTTATTTGCTAAACAATGTAAGAGAGGGGTGAGTTTGCTACATAATTAGTTTGTGTATGGTTTCATTGAAATAGGTCGTTATGCCTAGTGAGTCAAGAAAGTACTTTTAAATTGACTACATTCAGGAGTTCACAACAGTCCAGCTCCGAATTTTTTATTTTGAAAAAGAAACATGGGTCGGTTATCCTTCGCCGAGCCTCATGTGTTAGAACAAATACCATTGTACCTGTATTTACCTAAATAAACTTACGCATATATTTGTAATGGACATAATTATAAAGACAAATCAATTAGAAACGTGGCACGTCTATCTACTACATACCTATACATATATTGTACTTGCTTATATTCTTAATGTTCAGTTTATTATTTTATAAACTATACACTTATTATTTTACTCCTGAAAAAATTATGTATCTATAATAACATGTAAAAGCCTTCATGGCGTGAATAAATAATTGAATTGAAATCCGAAAAACGTTCTTTGAGGGATTTTTACTATTTTTTTTGAGCCAATAATTACAAATTTCAAAATCATTTTTCAATGTGGTCCACTTGGGTATCGAGTTAACAAATTAAGGTTAATAGCTCCACGTAGTCACGGTGTCGAAAATTCAGTTTCCTATGAATTTTTATACGCATTCCTTCACTTATCAATTTACTTTTAAATTTACTCTGCCATGGTTACGATTACATTTATTGTTCACAAATATCATTGCAAATAATTTTCTTGTAATTTTAATTATTAGACTAGTGACGCGTCAAATATGACGATTGATTTAATGGTATTTATTTGCGATTAAATCTACCTCTTCAATGATTATTTTTGTATGAGTAATATTGTCGATGGATTAAAAAATGATGACTTGCTTCAAAACCATCTTATATATTCGTAGATTAAAATAAATGCTTAATTAAAACAACTTCTTTGAAACTCTTCCATCATAGCGAGAGATTCAATAAAGCAACTTGATAAATGGAGGTCGTAAAGCTAAGACCACTAATTCGTAAAGCATATTTTTGTGTAAGTCTGAGAAATCGCTTGCGGTCTTTCCAAATTAATAAGGGTCTACCAGCGGTAAGAAACGCTCGGTTCCCGACTCAATTAAGCTGTCTTTGATCTCTAAGGTATCCGGGACAGATTTAATTTAAAGATCCTTACTTTCAGGACTAACTACTAACAACCCATCCTATTAATAGCCCTTAAGAAGGCGACGTTTTCGATGGAATTTTCAAATAAGACATCAACTTAACCTTTGAATTAAGATAAGTGAGTTATTTGTTAGAGCATTGTTTTGTTTATGTATACTTAATCTTTTAAGCATCTGTAATGAAAATGGAAATGTCAAATTCGATATCATGTATCATTTACAAACCTATATTGTATTAAACACAAATATGTAAATTGGATGTATACGTACATTTAATTGACAACGAGGAAAATGTAATTAAAATTTTTGCAGTTTTACACATGATTCTAGTCGAATTGGTATTTCGTTAAGAGGAATTGGTAAATCGATGAGAGTAAAAAGGTTTTAACTGTTCTAACCAAAGTTCTGAGATATGAAAGCTCAAACTATTTAATGCCTTTATTTTACAAGTTGACAAGCTTTCTATATAGTTTGCTCTTATAAATTGTTATAATTTTGGTTTTTTTTTAAATATATATTAAACAACGAAAATTCATAAAATATTGAACTAAACAAATTAATAATTAAATTCTGTTGCTAAAATCACAGTTGGAACCTTTTTACTGCAAAACTAATACTTTTTAGTTACTGCTCAGTTATAGAATAATAATACTATTTTGATTTTACTGCTAAACTATCCAAATAACCAAATAAAAATTTTCATTTCTGTTACTAATAGAACATGAATGGTAAATATTTCAAAATAATATTTGGACTTATTATATCCCAAAAAATAAAAATAAAAAACATCATTCATGCGAGAAAGGATATTTTGCGTCCAAATTAAAATTTTACGTGATAAATTTGCGTTTAGAAATAAATCCGTTGTTTGTAATTAAAATTTTAGCTTATCAAAATGCTTTTTATATTTTTTTTACAGATACAGTAGATACAGATTTTTTTTAATGGATTATTACAATGAAATAGCAAATAATTTCCACAGTTGCCCCTCAAATTACGATAAATCGAATTATTAGATGGCCTATAATATTTTATAATTAAAAATTAAAATGAACAAAACATTTGCAATAGAAATTTGAAAGCTCCCTTTTAATTTAAAAAAAATAATAATTTTAGTTTTGAATGAAGTTACATAGTTGGGACCTTATCGAACTAAACTTTCGGTTATTTGAAATATACCAATTCTAACTGTTCCTGAACCCGTATCAACCAAAACCTAATTTAAATTTAGGTGCCGTTGGAACTTTATTTAAAAAAAATTATTTTGTAGACATCAGAAGGCGGTGATTTTTTCCAGTAATTTAAATAGAAAATAAACTCCCTGGTGACAAAATTTCATTTTTCTAAAAACAATAGTTGGAACCTTTTCACTCTCACCAATCACGGAGATCATGTTGGCGAGTTATTGGAAACGAACGTTGCGATAAAGTGAAGAGTTATCAAAATTTATATTTATTTTATTAATATGAGTACCAATTGCACTAAAGCCCCAGTTGCTGTGAGGCGTGATGCAGTAGAGACACAGAGGAGATGGGAAAGAGGACACGAGTTACAAAAAGACTGGTGGTATTTCACAAGAGGGAAACGGAAAGTATCCACCACGTGGAGTCATAGATACGAGTAGCTACGCCATGAGTTTATTTATGAATTTAGAAATTTCAGGATTTCCTCGAACAGTTCTTTTTACCTGCCTTTTAGTCTTTTATTTGGAAAAAGACAATTTATCGTTTTCCAGAAACAGAAATCTCCAGAAAACATAATCGTAAAAAGATTGAGAAATGAAAAACGAAATCTTTAGAAATTCCAATAAAACTACTTATGGGAACCATTTTAGAGGGTGGATTGTTCTGTTTACGCTCGTATCAGAACAAACTCTAATTTTCAACTTAGGTAGGTTTGAATAGCGTTCTTAGAATCTTTTTTGGATTCACAGATTTTCGAATTTATATTTTATTTTATACATTTTTTAATTTAAGAATTAAAACTGTCGGAAAATAAAATGAAGAACCTAAATGGCTGATTACCAAACATTGTTTTTCGCGTTAACATATTTAAGAAAAATCATATAATTGCATACTTCACAAAAAAAATCATAAAAATTCATCCCGCGCACTATATAAGCATGCCCAAAGTGTTCTGAAATCAATTGAATTTTTCACCACTTTGAGCAGGCTTAATCTATCCAATGCATTCGGAATGGATTCGTGAAGGAAAATTAATGTACAGTGTTAGCGATGCAACATTTGCACATTGACACTCGTGCGCGGTGAATTGAAACGGTTTCGTGAGATTTTCAGCGTTGAATTGCGTGTCCTTTACTCTCGAGATGATTTTGCGAACACCGACGGAGCTGTATTATTTATTTAGTTAGAGATTTTATGGAGTTAATCAAATGCTATACCCATTAATGAAGTTAGTATACCTGTACTGCCTTCAAAAGTAAAAACACGGAATTCTCCTTGATAGTCTAAAGGACGATACTGTGTTTTTACTTTATATTACACAATAGCTAAATTTTGAAAGTGAAATATTCCTGCTGGCGATTTCAGCCCCGAGTTGTCTCCGTACCTACCTATAACATAGATTTGAAGAAAAAAAATTTATCCCATAATATTACGAAAATATATTTCTTTACGATAATAAAGTGTGTACACGAAATATTGATTCACAAAATATTATTTATCAATGTATCAGACATAAAGAAAGAAAGCAATATAATTCTGTTATGGAACGAAGTCTACTTAATAATGCCAACGTGGTTATTGTTAATCCTTATTATTCGCCAAATAATAAATATCAAACCTCGTTTGACAAAATAATATGCGAGTTCTACCTATTCTCGTCGGGATGTTATCATTTGCACGGAATTATGCAAATGTTTGTTTGATAAATTTTCGTGATAATGTTCTTGTTGTGAATAATTAATTAGTCCCAGTGAATACAGGTATGTGCATAAAGACTAAGGGAAAATATTTTTCGGAAACAAAATTAAAAACTTGTTTTTTGTCTGGGGAATGGAAGAATTTTTTTAGCAAGAAAAAATATCCGAGACAATAACTTTTCACTAATTAGCAAGGAGATTAGTTTTGTCAATGTTTATGCATTAAAATTGTCATGTCCTTCAACTATTTTAGCAAAATTCATTTAGTAAACGGAGGAAGACTATTTGTTGACAATCTTCTTACCTAGTGAATAAAATGTTTTTTTCTGCAATGTGAAAACACAAATATTTTTTAATAGGGGCCTCAGCACGGGTAAGCTTCCAATCTGGCTCATATTACCAAATAATGTTTATAAAAAGTGATTTTGTTGTGCAACTGCCTGGAGATAATGCTGAGTGGTACCCATTGTGCTATTCTGATCTGGTGACAAAAAAACCTCAACCATTTCAAAGCCCACGCATCCATTTTTAAATGTAGTATCCCAGATAGACGACACTGAATATATTTTCCACTTAAGAGCTTTCTGCAAGCATTGGTCCTGTAAAATTAATTTTTTTTTGTCAATATTAAATATGGAAAAAAATGTATTACATATTCGCCCACGCCAAGAAATTCGACAGAATTTGGTCTGCCAAAAAAAGTTTTCCAGTAATCCAAGAAGGTAATTTCAAGGCAAATATATTATTTTTTCTAAAGATTTCTGTAACTCCTATTTACAAGTATACTATACATTAAGACGTTCAAAATATTCTCACTAATAATTCGTTCAGCATTCCCAAAGAATATGCCGCACCAATTAGCGTCCAACCGGATATAACTCAGCACGATAAAATGCATGTTATCTCAACACCGCTGCATGCATTTGTTTTAAAGCGAAAGCACCAACAGACCAATGAAAATGCCACGAATTCCACATCCGTTTTCCCCTGCACCTTTTTCATTACGATCGTGATAAATCACAAGCTCTTTTTACGGGGTTGCAAATATTTAAGTACACGGAGAATTAAAACAAATGTTCTATCTTAGGACAGAATTTAAAGGAAAGAGTTTTTTTTCTTTTCTTCGTAATTAATGTACAAATTGCTTAACGGATATAAGCTAAACCATTGACTTTAAAGTTAAAAGATTTCTAATATGAGAACACAAAATCGGTTTAGATTTAAAAGAAAACAGTTAACTGGCATCTAGTTTTGTTTGGAAATTAATCATTTGAGTGCCGATTGTCATCCGGGTGACAATATTTCAAGCATATGCGGCCACATTCGGCACACAAGTTTTAAAGACTGTTTGAATGATATAGTTACGAAATAAATTTTAAGCAAAAACGAATATAATCGTAAATAATTATTTATTAATGTAAACTACCTTCCATAAGTGCAGCAGCATTTTTTCCTTTAAAAGAAAGACAAAAATTTCCCGGTTACGAATAACCTGGCAATATTTGAAATTACTACCATAGTAAGCGGAAAATATTGCTTGCGTCGTAATGGAGGTCTTAGCCAGCCGAGGAATTGAACACACGAAGCTTGGGTGAGACCCCAAACGATGGGGACCCAAGGCGATGCCAACTCGGCCAATGACTGGTGATTAAAATACCTGCACACGGTGGAAGATATTTTGACGTCTGAATGTTTGTTTGCTATTGACCAAAAGCAGCATTTTACGATAACACTTGCGACTTATTTAGTGGGTTGTAAAATATAGTAGACTGGACCTGCCTACCATAATATGAACATGAACGTTTATGAACAGGAAAATTAAAGAAAAATCCCAAAAGATTGGTAAGCACCTAAATACTAAATACGAGGCGTAGTGTTCCAATAACCGGTAGTACGTATTAGTTGCACGCATTTATTTTGCTTGGTCCTTATAATGTCATCGAAAGACAAAGGGATGGGGTGGAAACCCAGTGATTCTAAGGCTTGGTTGCCTAGGATATTTTTATGAGAAAATGTGGCAAACAGGTGATATTTAAGATACTTAACCTAACCTAACCTAACCTAACCTAACCCAACACGTGTTAGATTAATCTTCAGGATTTGAACGAAGATGATATTTCATGGGTTGCAAATCTAAAAA
This sequence comes from Limnephilus lunatus, assembly GCA_917563855.2. Classification (NCBI taxonomy): domain Eukaryota; kingdom Metazoa; phylum Arthropoda; class Insecta; order Trichoptera; family Limnephilidae; genus Limnephilus; species Limnephilus lunatus. The sequence goes on from OU830601.1 coordinate 56,058,887, forward strand.
CAGAAATTTCGTTATCACACATGTTCAAGTCCCTGATTTTTACACTATTACATGTAAATTTATTTTCCCTAATATTTCATCAATATCAATTATAAAAGACAACTATAGCCCAACTACAAGCAAAAAAAGATAGTATCTAGGACGTAATGTGATACCCATTTGCATATGTGTATGTGTTTTGAGGAAATCTGAAAAATACAAATGATATTGCAAACGTTTTTACATAACAAAATGAATACAAAATGTATTATCAAATTACCAACATACCAACTTAGATGTTTTCTTTATATTATGATCTTGGTTTTCAACACGTGCCGATCATTTAGTTACTGATAGCAGATCAACAAGCCCGCGCCATAATAAAGCCCAAAATAATATAATACAGGTTATACAGAATAGGGGGATGGGGATGATTTTGAAATGCAATATTTTTGCTTGAGCTAAAATTAAAACTATTATGCGTCAATAAAAATGTTCGCAATTATCCCACGAGAAGCTGTCGAGATTTTAGACTTCCCACAACTAAACTTAAAGTACAAATCTTTTTAATTGCCTTCCAAAAGCCGCAACTCTTTACATATTATTATATCTATGCACTTATGCACCTGATTCATTTAGTTACATAACCAATTTATATCTATGCACCTGATACTTTAAGTTTCTTTTTAGTTTCTTTTAAACCAATTTATTTCTATGCACCTGATACTTTTGGTTACTTTTAAACCAATTTATATCTCTCCACCTGATACTTTAATTTACTTTTTAGTTACTTTTAAACCAACTTATTTCTACGCACCTGATACTTTTAGTTACTTTTAAACCAATTTATATCTACGCACTTGATACTTTAAGTTACTTTTTAGTTACTTATTTTTTTTCATGTTTTTCATTTCCTCACAAATAATTGTCCAAGTTGCCTCTAAAATCATGAAACACAAAAATCTTGAATGGTATATATCTTGTAACTTAAAGCAAAAATAAATTAAGTAGCTCACATTCGTACTAGATATTTGACATACCTTTTCATTACAAAAAATATTTTTGAGTTTGGTTGGGTATTTTGATTTCAAATCCAAAATTAAGATTTGTATACAACGGGCCGAAACGGGCCGCGCGAACGCTCCACTTCTTGACCATCCTTAACTATGTATTTTCAACCTAACCCAATTGGAGATGCCGTAGTCTCACTGCATCCGAGCAGACTGAACTCACATTTAAAAAACCCATAATTTAACGATTTACTAGTAAGCAATTAAATTAACCTTCCCATCATGAGAGCGTTAATATGTATGAAAATATGCATTTTTTTGTAATGGCTTCGTGTTGAACTCTGAAAGCGCCGCCTACGAAAAAAGTCGCAAAAAAAATTAGCGTTCACATTTTTTCAATAACGCTGCTCGAGTGGGTCTCGAAAAATAAGTGTTTTAAGCTGCTAGATAAATAAGGGAATTGATGGCGTTAGGGATTTGCAAATAAACGTATTTTAGGTATTAGAGAAAGTAAATTCTGGCCTCGACGGCTTAGGGTATTAATCCACAGCTCTTTCGTCTGTGAATAAAGCTTTAAAATATTTTATGGCCTGTCCATGGTCACATTATGTATGATCAAATAAAATAATTCGAGTGCTAATGTGATTATGTTTGCGACTCAAAAATTAGCACGGAATTTTAATTTTTCCTATTGTATATTCTGTAATTAACTGGCCTTAATTATTGTAATAGATAACGGATTAACATAAAACTGTTAAAGTTAGGCGACAGAAGAAATTTTTTTGATCTTGTATTTTTACAATTAAATTGTAAATTATCAATTGGATAGCCCTATATATTAATTTTGATTCACTTTCATGTTCCTACCATTAAATCATGTCTCTCTAGTATCACTAGTATGTAGATATTCTTGTGAAAAATATACTACGTTTTCAGGCTACAATTCTATTATAAATAGTTTACACACCACTGGTAACTTCGATACTAACTTGCTGATATTTTTTATGTGCCTCTACTGAAGTATAAAGCTGCACTAATTAAGCATTTTAGCAGTAAATACGTCACTGTAGGTCACTACATAACTGTGATCAGACCGTCTAACATATTGTTAAACAAAAACGTGTGTGTAAAAGGCACTTGTGCCGTTAATTAATAATAAATAAACATAATTTTTCTGGCACGTGTAAATGTTTTTTTTTCAGTTAAAATGAATATAAATCTTAGTGAATTGTTGTGCATTGGTATGTAGATGCCACATGACAATATAGCATTTTTAGTTAACAATGGGAAGATACAATCGCTCAAAAATGAATTTTAAATGCTTAAATTCATAGGCTCAGAACAAAAAGATTTCAAACTTACTCGTAATACCAAGAAACATTATAGTTAACTTGAAAGTATAGATTTTTATAATTAAACAAAGCCTAACTGTGTTCGCGATTCTTACACACAGAGTACAATTTTTAATCATTCGTTAGGCAATAAAAAATTCACTCCTTGAAAATTTCTAAGCTCCATTATAATATGGCAGGAGAACAATGTATTTTCAATGGAGAAAAATCACGCTTGACAGCTATGGTAAAGGTCAAAATAAAGGGCCTAACGACAGCATTACGCAGTAAGATTTCATTTTCATTACAAAAAATTCAACATAATATTTGGTAAGATATTTAAGGAGCTTTGAAAATAAAACAATATTGTCTTAACATCTTTCTAAATATTCAGCATTGTTAATCATATCACAAAATCTTAATTGTTCACTCATCTGTACAAAATATTAGAAAGCCCTACATAGCACATAAATTGGGGCAAATTACTTAACAAAAGGCATTACGAAAATAATAATTTTATAAACTACTAGCTGGGTTACCCGGCTTCGCTCAGGACAATAAGGTAGTGTTCTGGAATGTTGCACAATGATGTTCCCGATTCCCTATTCCTGATCATTCCACGACATACTCCGCCACTCCTTCCACAACTTTCTACAGCTCTATGGAACCTTCTAGAACTTTCCGGAAGACCGTTCTAGAAATTTCAAGAGGGCGAAACTTTCAGCCCTTATATCTTTAAAAGCACGCCCTTTAGGTAAAAACGGATACCCTTATTCCCTAGGGGGGATAGAGATCTACCACACCATATAACTCCCTTGATCGAACCGGGACTCGTTTCTGAGTTTTTGCGAGCTGCACGTTTTTTTGGACTTTCTTTTATAATATATGCCATAATCAAATAAATAAAATGTTACTCCTCACATGTCCTTTCCCGTGCGTTCCCCTCCAGCGTTCCACTTCCACCTTCCCCACCACCGCTCTCCCGCTCCCCCGTCCCGCCAACCCCCCTGGCACTGCATTTTTTGACTCCTCTCCCGCCCGGCCCGTAGCCGAAACTTTTTTCTAATACTAACAATTTTAAACTCGTGATATCTTTCTAATTAAATATCCGAATTGAAAAATTCAAAAAGTTAAATAAAGGTATTGAAGCTGTCTTGAATATAAAGTAATTTATTTTGATAAGGATCAAAATCAAGATTCAAATAAAGAGCCTTCTCAATCGGCGACATTTAAATTAAATTTTTAAAATAAAAGAATACTTATTGTGGCATAACCATAATAGTTAGACATATGCTGTCGCAACTTTTTTTGTAAATAATGATGTTTTCTATAAAGTCGTAGTACATTAGTTTATTCTATCGTCAATAGTTTTCGCAGCGCACGCGATTTAAAGAATATTTTAGGTAATTTTTTTACACCCTGGGCTACATTATTGAAGTTTTAGTAAGGATCCCTAATTTTTTAGAAAATACAATATAGCCTATGTCACCCGGGGATAGTGTAGCTTCTCAACAGTGAAAGAATTTTTCAAATCGGTTCAGTAGTTTCGGAGCCTATTCGATGCAAACAAACACACAAACAAACAAACAAACAAATCTTTCCTCTTTATATAGTGTATTAGATTTAGGTATCTCTCTGTGAGAAGATATTGAGCAAATTGTTTCACTAAATCCCGTTATGCGAAATCTATGCTAATTTTCCAGCAGAATAAACTTCTACAGCGAGTGGAGTGTCTTGCTTTAATGAATAACAGATTACGTGAGTAACACAATATACCATAAATGGATTATAATGTACGTTATTAATGAGGATGCTGAAAATTCAGTAGATGACTGAAGTGTTCTTTACAGACATCCAATACTTTTTGAGGAAATTTGAAAGATATTCATCTTAAGTCAGTAAGATTAGCATTAACAAAACTTATAGCTAAACGAATATAGTTATACTCATTAACAAAGTCGGTAGCAAGTCGAATTAAATCCTACGTAATATGCTATTATAATATTCTTTTTCTCGTAGTGGAGTATGGATATAAAATATATTTATAGAAATACCTTTTTTATATTGGCACTGTTTTCGAAAAGATACATATGAGCGGCCATACTCTGCGAATAAGCATGCACTTCACCACAATCTTCAATTACACTTCTGCCCCGCAGATAGTTATAGGGGATTCAGACCATCACCATGACTGACAAATCTCAGAACCCCCCTGTTACCAGCAAATTTCTCTCCAACCGCAAAGGTGTTCAAAGTGCCACGGAAGATTAATAGATCGTCTGCACCCTATGCAGCAGAATTTAGTAGTAAATGCAAGGGAATCCTCCCATCGGAGTGTGAGCCGTGCACAGTCCAAAAGTAAATATCATTTATTTTATAAACAAATGGATCATTAAAACTGTGGGCCTTGTGAGTGGTAGAGATATTTAAAAAAGTAACTTAAATTTCAATGAAGTATTTATTCAATAAAGTAATAAAGTGGTGACAAAGAGAATGAAACTTGGTGGATCTTGGTGATCGAGGTCAGAGATGCAGTGCCTCTCGGACGGCGGGTGCGGTTTATATTGAGTTCCCGAGCGATTTGGAGCGCAGTCCCGATGGTTCTGAAAGCCATCGAATACTGGTAAGGGTTGCTGATAACGTGGTTTCCAGTGATTGGGCGTCGGGTTATCACGTAGTAGTCAGTGTAGAGCAAGATGGTGCATAAGGGCTGCCATAATATGGCTGCGTATCAATATCTCTAAAACTAAGTAAGATATCAAAAAAAAATATTCTTCATTTTCGTCTTATTTTGGGATATTCTACCTGAATACGTTATCAAATTGCGGCGCCACGGAAATCGTATTCTCCCCAAAATAAGAATACGGCAAGCAGAATAACAAGGACCACAAGCCTTTCAGCAATTAATGTTCCTACAAAAATAAAATGCTTAAAGTAGCAAGAGATGGAATCGAATATGAATAAAAATGGAAGGCTTATATATATAGAACTAGGCAAAATAATAATATTGACGAGAAAATATATAATAGTTACAAGAATACTAACGATCTCTACAGCAGTCCTATACGTGAACACAGAAGTATGGAATGGAACATGAATGAATTTAAAAAAAAATAATAATGATTTTAAAAGAAACAAAGCATGCTTTGTATTGACTGAAACTCTTTCAAGTAGTGAAGTAAATTCTTACCTGGAAAAAAGTTTATTGCAACTACAAACCGAATAAATAAAAACAATGACATCTTCAAGTTAATGAAAAATAATTGTGACATATTGTGCGAGGAAGAAATTAAAATAAATGGAATATATTGCCTATTTGAACAGATCAAATGTTATAACAAATCATAAAATACTATCTCCGTATATAACACACTCAGCTACAGTTTGTTAATTTATAGATGAATTCAGGCAGGTCTTATTAATCTTTAGAATTCCAATAGAATTCATGCGATCATATTAAATTTGACTGCCCTAGAACGTGAGACTCTTAGTTGACAGTCAAAGCTTCTTTATACTGATGTATTCTTTATAATAAAAACAAATAAAAACATTAAAAATAAATTTAAGAAATATGTGAAACAATAAAGAAAACTATAATTTCGCTTTATTATCAACCAATCATAACAAATGAATAAAATGAAAGAATAAAAAAACTTACTTTAAAAAAATATTTATCTTGTACAAATCATATTATAATATATATACAACCTAAGTAAGAATCGTGACTTCCTTATCATATGTACACAATAAATAAAATTATTCAAAATGTTGCAAAAAATGGCTTCTCCGTGGTAACTAAAACTAAGTACCGAAGTATCTACATACTTTCAAACCTTAGCCTTCGTCGCTTCATTACCCTCCACACTCCCAACATATCCAAACTGGGTATGCCATTGTCCCACTGGATTCAAACAGTTGGGACTCTTGTGTGGAATAAAAGAAATATCTTATTTTTGGCGTCTTTACCATAAAAAAATGTGAATTAGAATATATTTTCTAAGAATGCCATAAAAAGTTAAATTAATGGCAGTCAGAGGTATTACCATATAAGCGACATCCATGGATACATAGCTGCTTTATTATGAACAATGTTGAACGTATTTTCTTCGTTAAAAATAGTACCCTCAAATCCACGTTGAGTACCTAATACATAACTCTTTTTAGGCAAAAATCCAACCATAACCCCTAAAGCATAAAACCCAAAACACACTCATTAAAAATGGCAACAAAAAACACGTAAAAGTAATAATTCATGATTCGCATTCAAATGATATATCCTATTTTTTTTTTAAACTAAATTCATAAGCGAATTAAATATGAATTTGAAAAGTTACTACAAGTTCGTTTGTCGTTAGGTTCCTTATGTGCTTATGCCAAAAGTTTATAAAATATTCTATTTTATACCTGTCAATATTTTTATTCATTTACAATAAACTTCAGCCTCCCAAAGAAGCCACCCATTTTTTAAATCCCCCTGATTAACGCCTTTCGAGGTTGGCTTAAAATAATTTTTTGATTTTTTTGTTTCACTTTTTGGGAGGGTAAAATAATTCCGAAGTTCAAATTGAAAGTGTAAAGCAGCGGAAAAATTATTGTATAATTTAAAGGCTTTTTAAGATTAATATTTCGGACACTTTTAATTGAAGATAAATGCTTTCGAAAAACGGAGAGACTTTTTGAAAAAAAGATTTTTCAGTTTTTATAGGGCGAAACAAATGTACGTTTTCCGAAGCGGAAGATTCTTTTCGACAATTGAATAATGTTGCGTGAATGGCTTTAGTTATGTCCAGTGACAATACTTTAATAGCCAGGACGACCGGCCTGGTCTGATAGCCGGCGTAATCTAGCGGTAAGGCTTTTGACTCCCAATCTGAAGATCGCGCGATCGAATCCCGGCGTGGACAAATACATTTTATTTGATTAATTTGTTGTATTTCACGATTAACCACTCGGAACATTAGAGCGTCAAGAGACGCAAATATAATAATAGCAGTCAAGACATTAGAGCGTCTTTTGACGTCAACGCGCGAGATTTTACAAAAATTGATTTATTTCCATCACTAGTATATGGATTACCATGAAATAAAAAACGGAATATCGATAATGAACAACGCTACGCGTCTGTATTCAAAAATATCTATGGAACATAGAGATTAATTATCTGAGCCGAATGGAACCTCCATCTTGTTTGATTGTCATTTGTTCAAGACATTGTTAGTTTTTTATTAAAATATTTTTGTATGAAATGGTAAAAAGTGAGGTGATAAAATTGTTTATTATACATTTGTACGATAGAATAAGTATTTTTTTTACATAATCTGTTATTTTAGTACCGTTTTCACATAAAACATCGCGTGGGTCATTTTTACAATTTTTTTATGTTTGCATTCTAAATTTTAATATTTACAAATGTTATTATTTATTTGTAATAATACAATTTGAAAGTTTATTTCATAACCTTTTCAAAACAGTTTTTAGAATGAGGCTACGTTTCCCAAAACGTGATTTATGAAGCTTTTAGTAAAAATCGTAAAAAACACAAATTTTATCACGTTTTGACAGTTTTCTAAGGGACACATAATAAACAAAACGTCTATTTATGAGAGGTTTTAATATATATAAAATAATGATTAATATGAATGTTAATATTTACGGCGCGTTTCAGAGTGGAAGATATTCTTAGTATCGCCCTGGTGTAAGACCACCATCCAGAACTGAAACGTTGCTTCAAATGATGTTAACCGTATTTGGTGACCAGATCTGAATAGCCAGATACTTCCCTACCTTCCTTTTCTTCATCTCCTTCCTTTCCCCATTACCTTCAGCCTCACAACATACCCCGATTGGGGATGCAATAAACTCATAGGCTCCAGACGGGAGCAGCTGGGACTCATATAAAAAAAATATGAAAAATAAACTTTCCAAACTTCTCCTTTCCCTCCTCACTTCTTTGAGAAGTACGAAATTTCCAAAAAACTGACGATGGAAAGACCCACTTACTTCTGGGTAGCTTGTGTGGCCTCACATAAAAAGGCAATCAATTATTGAATTTTCGAGAACATATCATGTAAATTTGGAGGTTGAAGGCAGTGGGGTTCAGCGTGGGTCGAACTTCCATCTCTACACTGTCAATTGACAGTTTCATCATGCAAATTGAAATATAGGATTGGAAATGAGAAAAAAATGATTTGTTCCAAAATTCCCGTTGGCGGCCAGTATCTTTTCTCGGAAGATTTTTTCAATGTAGATGAGTGTTTCAGGCTGATAATTATTGATTATAATATTTGTTATCTACCCTTTGTGCTATGCATAAAAATCTAATAAAAATAATAATTAATATTTGACAAGTTAAAGTATTTCAGCAACAAATACAGACATAATTAGTCTCGAGGCCACCTAGCGGGAGATTTAGTACTTAACAATACCTCTCTCACAAAAATAAAGTTGGTTGTTTTCAGTTGGAAAAATGTAATAATGAGTAATTGTCGAATGAAACACTAGTATATATAGAATTATTTGGCGGGTATTAGATAAGCCGCCATAGCTCAGTGGTCAGAGCAGCTGACCGGCAATCAGAGGGACACGGGTTCAATTCCCGTTGGCGGCCAGTATCTTTTCTCGGAAGATTTTTTCAATGTAGACGAGTGTTTCAGGCTGATCATTATTGATTATAATATTTGAGAAAAAAATGGTTTAAAATAATATGTTGAAAACCTAAGTCAAAAAGGAGCAGAAACCCCATTGAACGTAAATAAAGAATAAAATATTTCAGACATGGTAACAATTATTTCAATCCTGGGCTCATTAGTCCGTATTAAGGGATAATATAGGTACTCATTATTAATTTCTCCAGACGTACCCTAATTATTCAAATCCCTCCACCGCACAGTCTGTTTCCTCTCAACAAATTAACCACGCTCCATATCCGTTTAACTTTCCAAGCGTTACGCGGTGCGATTATGGTTCGATTCGGATTTAAAATTATGAACCGGCCAGTGTGAATTATTTTAAATAATTTATTGTTTCTGATGGAACTTTAACACTTTTCTATGGCAAAAGGTTTCGGTAATCCATTCTATGCGAATGGTTGGTCATTATTTAAGCGAGGCTTAGGTACGTTTATTTGGCCAACGGGGACCGGATGAATTGACGAAGTTTGAGCGGTCTATTAATTTAATCATGTAGCTTACGACAACGCGAAGGACTCATTCCAATATTGAAAGGCTTTAAAGCGTGAACACCTTTTTGCTCGGTTTTATTTTACGTTATTTTTGTGTTCATCGATGGACGACTAAGTGATCTGTTCTGAGATTATTTTTTATACATATTTTGATGTATGAATATTAATTAATTCATTTAAAAAAAGTTATTTAAATCAAAGGAGAATTCCTTTTCCGTTGTTTAAATTATATACATATTTATTTAAATTATCATAATTCAATTATCGAATTCAAGAGGCATTTAAATGCTACTAATAATCATATATATGTATCTCATGGTACTTTTTGCCTTTATATTTAATTTTTTTTTGAATATTTATACATAAATTTATAGCTTGTGTCACGTGTGTATTGTAAATCAACACACAATCTGTGATACACAAAAATACATTATTTATTGCCTTGAAGTTGTTACGGTAAAAAATATCAGTCTGCAATTTGTGTATTTCAAGATACATTTTATTAAAAAAAGATTATTTTACAAAAATTATACTCCCTTTTTAAGTACCTACTTGCTTTTGTAATTGGACCCAAGATTTTAATAAAAAAGTCAGTACCTTACAAAAGGGAAAAAACATAAAATTTTTAGACTACGATGTAAAACACAGGTTGAAGAATAAAAACAACAATAATTATTCTAAATTTCATGAATAAAAGATAACTTTTGTGTAAATTATATAAAGTTTTCTGGGTTTTCTAGTCAATTCGAATCAATGTGTTTATTAAGCATTACATAAAATATTTTTTAAATACAAAAAAACACGCAATATATATTCCTATTTTAGATTTTATACAAATCAGAAGAAAGAGAAAAAGGGGAGTGTAAAAAAATAAATCAACTTAATTAAAATATGACTACGAGAACATTTTGATAATCAAATAACAAACACTACGAAGTCAGTGTAAAGACAAATAATGGATTGTACTTATGTATAATAAGAAGATGAGTGTAAAAAAATAAATCAAATATCTAAATTAAAATATGACTGAGAGAACATTTTGATAATCACCTTGCAAACATTACGAAGTCAGTGTAAAGATAGTTAAAGGATTATATTTATGTAAAATAAGAAGATGAGTGTAAAAAATAAATAAACCGGCTAAATTAAAATATGACTTAATTAAAACTTGCAAACTGCACACACTACGAAGTCAGTGTAATGTCAACTAGAAATTAAATACAGAAATAAAAAAAATCGAGCCGCCCCAGAACAGGTAATATTAGAGATAAGTACTGTAAACATTGTAACATTATTATTATATTACCTAAGCTTTTTGCCGACATCATCTGCCAACTTTGCCATAGATAATAATATAAAAATGTATTCCAATTTATTTGTATTGTTCTTTCTTGCTAGGAAAGTCAAGCAGTTTTTATCAAATGGAAATGTATTGATGTAATACTATTTCTCAAAACGATTGCATTTGCCACTGTCTTTTAGCTGTCAAATTTATAAATGCGCTGTCAACTCATGTTTCATGTGCCATATGCATTTTTCATAAAGGTGGGAATATAATAAAAACTCACATTATCCACAACAATAAATATGACGATAAAGGTTGGAACGAGAGTAGATTCCTACTTGCCACGTCTTCTTTATTAGGTACCTACACCTACATGTTTACTTTTTAATTTTTTTCCACTCCCCACAAGAGGCTCTGAGGAAACATAAATCCATCAGGGCCTATGTCATCTTTAGGGATGCTGTGCAGTGGTTATTTTTAGGGAAAGGAAGGAGAGGAAGTTCTGTAAAGGAAAAGGTGTGAGTGTGGGTAGGAATCTGGGGTTCAATGTGCCCAGGAGTGACGAACGTATTAATCCATCCCTATCTCCCACTGCGATATAATGCCACGGGTCGAGAGATTCCGGCTGGAGAGTTAAAATATTTCCCAGATCCGACCTGCAGTGCAGTAGGTGGACAAAAGCACCCGCCGCCAAGAACTAGAAAAACCTCACCCCATGAACTCGGAAACCCCAGCAGCAAACGTAGAGAACCACTTGGGGTGACCAATGGTGGGGTGTTTATTATCCAATGAACAGTTCCCGGGCGGCGTTAACCATGCCCGCAACCAAAATAATGTTTTATTATTACATTAGTTTCTTTCGTAAAAAAAAACTAATGGTTTTTATCGTAACAATTTAAATATCCTTTTTTAGATTTTTATCTAATAAATTAAATATTTAATATTTGGAATTAATTGTTTTTGCCTAAAGATGTTAAAGTCACAAAGATTACAAATGATTTCTCCTCTCCTCACGCTTTTTCTTCCCATCTGTTCTTCATTCAGCGTCACAACATACCCATAACATACGAGTATATGTAGGTTTATTATTTTTTACTAAGTAAATTATCATCATATTTTATTTTTATATTTGTTACTTAGTTTGTCTTTTTAGATTTTAGAATTTTATTATAAGTTTTGTATTTCTAAACCAACCTATTTGTGAACATTAATGATTGGTACGTTTTTTTGTCAATTTCTTGAGCATTTTATAAATAATATCTATTCTAAGACTGTTTATATTCTTAAATAAATAAACACTCTAATTAAGGATATAGTATTCATAATAAGTACATTCACAATAAAGTAACATTTTGAGGGAACTTTGAATGGTTTGACTTTCGGACGGAAAAATACTCGTCGAAAGTTGCCGGTGTTTCATAAAATGGGTATCAAAGTTTATTTAGCATTAACAAGTATTACAAAAAAATACCAAATAAATTGTATTATGTTTAATTAGGGCAATTATTCTAGATTTATTAAGAAAAGTTGCTAAAATGTCACAATTGCTTAAGGTAGTTTTTGTATAGTAAAATAAACAAGTTATAATTTATAGCTTTTAATATCACTTCTTTCAAATTAGCGATTTCTAATGTACTTCATCTTTATTCACATTAAAATGAAATATCTTACCCCGTTTTCACTTTAGTACTCCACACTTAATATTATTCAGATTAATGGCAACATTGAACAGTTTGGGACCGCTATTCCAGGAATATTCCTGGGATATAAAATTATTTTCGGCAAAAGGGAAATATTCGTGGTTCTATATTTCTGAATATGAGACAAAAGAAAAATTAAATTCGACGGAATATTTCATTCACTGACAGTCATTTTTACCATGCGAATAATTTTTTTTGGGTTTTAGCTTTTGGGCGGATGTTTTCACGTGTGTCTTTTTCCTTTATTTTATTTGACTATTCAACTATTTATTATTATTTTTAATTGATAAACTAACGTTTAAACAAGATTTTTATGCATAGCACAAAGGGTATATAACAAATATTATAATCAATAATTATCAGCCTGAAACACTCATCTACATTGAAAAAATCTTCCGAGAAAAGATACTGGCCGCCAACGGGAATTGAACCCGTGACCTTCTGATTGCCGGTCAGGTGCTCTTGACCACTGAGCTATGGCGGCTTATCTGATACCCGCCAAATAATTCAATATATACTAGTGTTTCATTCGACAATTACTCATTATTACATTTTTCCAACTGAAAACAACCAACTTTATTTTTGTGAGAGAGGTATTTATCTTTTCTCGGAAGATTTTTTCAATGTAGATGAGTGTTTCAGGCTGATAATTATTGATTATAATATTTGTTATATACCCTTTGTGCTATGCATAAAAATCTTGTTTAAACGTTAGTTTATCAATTAAAAATAATAATTAATATTTGACAAGTTAAAGTATTTCAGCAATAAATGCAGACATAATTAGTCTCGACGCCACCTAGCGGGAGATTTAGTATTAACAATACCTCTCTCACAAAAATAAAGTTGGTTGTTTTCAGTTGGAAAAATGTAATAATGAGTAATTGTCGAATGAAACACTAGTATATATTGAATTATTTGGCGGGTATCAGATAAGCCGCCATAGCTCAGTGGTCAAGAGCACCTGACCGGCAATCAGAAGGTCACGGGTTCAATTCCCGTTGGCGGCCAGTATCTTTTCTCGGAAGATTTTTTCAATGTAGATGAGTGTTTCAGGCTGATAATTATTGATTATAATATTTGTTATCAACTATTTATGTTGGATTCGAATTTTGAACATTTGGCTGTCATCAGTTGTTTTGTTTTCTCTCTTAAAAAAATAATCTTTTTTATTATTTTAACTAATATTTTTATGTTTTCTGGTCAATAAAGTGTAGTGTGTTGTTCCTTGAGGATTCTTCTCCCCTCTGATCTTCCAGGAGTCACTTTTCGTCTCTGATTTCCAGATATTTATAACCTTTTTTTCACTACTGTCACTTTCCATACATATTTTTTTTTTTGTAATTTTGTGAACAATGGAGGAGGATTTCCCTCCTGGACATCCTAAAAAGCCCCCAGATCCTCCCCCTGACCCTTCAGATGGTGAAAATATAGTAATTTCTGACAGTGAATCTGTCATTCTAACTTCCACAAAAAAAAGGAAGTTTAGTCCCTCTTCCCCAGTAAAGCATGACTCTCCTTCTACTTCTCAGTCTCTACCAGATTTTCATCAACCTCCTCCAACCAATTTTTACTCTACTCATTCCTGTGGCCCCTACATTGTTTATGCGCAAAAAACTGAGCAAGGTAAAACCATACATCCTCTTGAATTTGGTAAATTCCTTTCAACCAACAAGAACCTTTCGATTAAGCCCGGAGGTGTAAAAGCCGAGGGTCGCTTCCGAATCTCTGTTGAATTCCTCTCAGGTTCAGCCGCCAACAACTTTATTAAAAACATTTTTATTACATCTAATTCTAAATTCAAGGCGTACATCCCAACTTTCAATGTTTCTCGTATGGGCCTGGTCAGGGGTATCTCGACCGATCTGTCCATTCCAGAAATTCTGTCTTCTCTTTCAACCCCTCAACATATCGGCAATCCCATAAAAGCCAGGAGGCTAAATTATAAGGACACCTCTGAGGGCAATGTTTCCTGGAAGCCCTCCCAATCTGTTGTGATCACATTCGAAGGACAATCTCTTCCCTCCCATATCTATTTATTTTTCAACTCCTTACCAGTTGAAATTTATACTTACACCACCACCCAGTGCTACAATTGCTGCCGTTTTGGTCATACCAAAGCTTCATGCAGATCCCCTCCCAGATGCTTCAAATGTGGAGAAAACCACACGGCTGACCAATGTTCTTCTCTCTCTTCACCTAAATGTTTTAACTGCTCAGGCGCTCATTCCGCCATTCACTCTTCTTGTCCTGAACAAACTCGCCAAAAAAATATAAAAATTTCCATGGCCTCTGAAAACTTGTCTTTTCTGCAGGCTTCTAAACTATTCCCGCCTGTCAAAAAATCTTTTGCCGAGGTTTTATCCAGTAACTCTCCATCCAACCCTCTCCCCTTCTCCTCAACATCTTCTCGATCAACTAAATTTATGTACAAAAACCCTGTCTCTAAACCGGCTCCTGGATACGATCGGCAACAACACAACTCACTTCTCTTAAATCCCAATGGTTCTCCTCTTTCAAATGCCTCAAATGGGTGCGCAAACAACTATAATTCGTCCTCGACAAACCATCAAAAGCTTTCTGAACAACTCTCGCAAGATAATTCTTCATTTATACAAACTCTTATTATGCTTCTAATTGACCTAATTTCTTCTCAAACTAATCTACCGTCCAACGCTGCTTCTATTATTTCCACGTTAAAATCATTTGTTCAAAATGGCACTTCAAGATGTCAGAATACTTCAGTGGAATAGCCGCAGTGCTATTTCTAACAAATCGAACCTTCTTAACCTATTAAATTCAAACCTTGTTTCTGTGGCTGCTGTCTCAGAGACATGGTTTACTCCATCCACCCACTTTAATGTGGGAGGGTACTCCTGTCTCCGTGATGATCGCCTGGAAGGTACGGGCGGCGGTGCTGCCCTTTTTATTAAAAAATCCCTTCCGTTTTCCCCAATAAATAATATCAAACCCCCCAATGCTGACTTTCAAATGGTTGCAGCTAAAATAAAGGACACATCCTTTGTTTCTATCTATATTCCCCCATCATCTCACTTCAATAAGCAAGCTTGGTTACAAATTGTCCGTCAACTAAGCCCTCCATTCTTTTTATTGGGTGATTTTAATGCCCATTCCCCCGTCTGGGGTTCTACTTTCTCTGATCAAGATGGTCGAAATGTTATGGATTTTTTAGATGAATCCAACCTTTTCCTTTTGAACGACGGATCTCCTACGAGAATCTCTCGCCCCAACACAAACCCCAGTGCAGTGGATCTCTCCATATGCTCTACAAATCTGGCACCTCTCTCCTCGTGGGTGGTGTCCCCCGATCCTTGCTCCAGTGATCATTTCCCGATCACCATCACTTATCAAACTTCTTTCCATTCAGACAAGTCCCATATTTCGACGAAGATTAAAACAAAACACACCAAATGGGACGAATTTAACTCGCATATGGATAAGTTTATACAAAATTTACCCTCTTCCGATGTATTATCTGTCAAAGATGACTACGATAACTTCAAATCGATGCTCATAACTGCAATACATAAATCAAATCCTCCCCCTAAAATCAAATCTCTTAAAAAACTCCCTCCGACTCCCTGGTGGGATGAGGAATGTTCTAAGGTAGTGAGAATTCGGAAAGCTAAATCTTTTTCGTATCGTCACAATATGACTATGGAGAACTATCTTATATACAAAAATGCCGAAGCCAATGCCAAAAGGGTATTGAGGTCAAAAAAAAGATCCGGGTGGTACAACTTCTGCAGTTCAGTATCTCCGAATACTCCAATTTCGGAAGTTTGGTCAATGATTCGAAGATTTCGATCCTCCTTCAGTTCAACATCTCCTCGAGCGTCTCATTCTAAATGGATAGATGAGTTCTTGGACAAAATTGCCCCCCCTTCTGTACCTAACTTAGATGAAATAACTCCTATCCACAACACTCCTATGTCTGATCATTGGCTAGACTCTCCATTCACTTTAATTGAATTAAAAAATTGTTTATCAACAGTCAAAGACTCATCTCCAGGCAGAGATGGTATTCCTTATAGCATTATCAAAAATAGTAATGATAATGTTCTAAATCACTTCCTAAGCATCTTAAATAAAATCTTTCAGTCTGGCATAATGCCTGATGACTGGAGTTCTCAAATAATCATCCCAATCCTAAAATCAAACAAATCACCCAATTCTGGATCTAACTACAGGCCAATTGCTCTTTCATCCACCCTCAGTAAAATTTATGAAAAATTAATTAAAAACCGGTTAGAATTTTTTGTCGAAAGTAATCAGCTTCTCTCTCCATCTCAATTTGGATTTAGGAAAAAAAAATCTACGCAAGATAACCTCGCCATCATCAGCACTGATATTAATTTATCCATTTCTAACCATGAAGTATGTCTTGCAGTCTTTATAGACATAGAAGGTGCCTTTGACAATGTTTCCATCCCAATCCTTAAAAAAAAACTTTTAGGCCTTGGCCTTCCCCCCATGTTTGTCCAATCTATTATTAATCTATTTCTTGATAGAAAAATTTTCATTGAACTACCAGATGTTACTCCTCAGAGTAGATCAATTTGGAAAGGTTTACCCCAAGGCGATGTATTATCCCCTATACTGTATAATATATACACGTACGATATGCATGTCTCTATTCCCCCTCAAGTAAAAGTTATTGAGTTCGCAGATGATTTAGCTTTCTACTTATCATCCAAAATCATCCCACTTGCCGTCAAATATCTTAATGAAGCCATGGATGCCCTTTGCACATGGCTCACTTTAAATGGCCTGGAACTTTCAGTCAAAAAGAGTCAGTGTGTCACCTTCTCAAACCGTCATAAAAATCCTCCTGTTCAAATTTTATTTAAAAACTCTCCAATCCCCAACGCCTCTGAAGTAAAATTTTTGGGAGTAACATTTGATAGGAAACTTAAATGGTCTTCCCATATTCACAATATAGTTAATAAATGTGAAAAAAATTTAAATATCATCAGATCATTGACTGGCGTTTGGTGGGGTGCTCACCCTACCTGCATTAAGTTGCTTTACAATGCACTTATTCGAAGTCATCTCGACTATGCCTGCCCACTTTTTAGTACTGCCTCCAAAAATGCACTCAGTAAATTAGACAAAATTCAATCAAAGTCATTGCGAATAATAACTGGAGCGATGCAGTCGTCGCCCATCAATTCCCTTCAAGTGGAATGTTCTGATCCCCCACTTTATTTAAGGCGACAACTGTTTGCTGACAAATTTGTTCTTAAATGTTTAAATTCTAAATGTCATCAGGTTATTCCCAGAGTTTCGTTGTTCAAAGACTCAACACATTCATCTACAATCAGAGCTCGAACTAAACCTCTTCCTGCCATCTGTAAAAATTTTCGCTCTCTCTCAGAGCTTCAAATTATCCAAAATGATCTTCTTCCACTATACAAATTAAAATATAGTCACGTCACCCTATCTCCAACAATTTTGGAAGAGATCGGCATCCTTAAAAGTCATTCCAATCTCCCAGCCCGTACTGTTAATAATATGTTCAATGACATTATTTCTTCTAAATGGCCCAACTCTTCTCTTTTATTTACTGATGGCTCCAAATCTCCTGACTCTCCTAACTGTGGTATAGGTATTAACGTTTACCACAATAATTCTAATGATAGAATATTTTATTCAATTTCAAACCAATTTTCAATATTCTCTGCTGAGTGCATTGCAATAATTGAAGCACTCAAATATATAATCAAAAATAATTGTGAACATTCCCTTGTTCTCTCTGACTCTCTCAGTTCCCTCCAAAAACTTAAATCCTGTCCTCTTCTTCATCCTGATGATCACTTTGTATGCCTCATTAGAGTGCTGATAGCCTCCATTCAAAGCTCTGGAAAAACCGTAATTCTTGTTTGGATCCCTGGACACATTGGCATAGTGGGTAACGATATTGCAGATTCTTTGGCAAAACAAGGAGCGTCCAACCCTATTGTTACCCTCGTAAACCATATTCCCCTATCTGATATTTTTTCCATCATCAAAGATAGATCCCGCAATGTTTGGACAGAGTATTGGAACATTGCCAGTCAATCCAAGGGATCTCGCTACGCCTCAATACAAAGGACTATCCCGTCAAAACCGTGGTTTCAAAAATTTCCCCATTTTTCCAAAAAAGAAATTTCCTCACTTATTCGAATGAGAATCGGTCATTGTTCCGTTCCTTCTCACCTTTTTAAAATTCACATCCTTGACTCCCCAGATTGTACGTTCTGTGGTCTAGATGTGGGCTCTTTAGATCACATATTTTTTGGTTGTCCCTCTCTAAATAAATATCCTCTCTTCTATCAAGCGTTATCTAAAATTGCCTCCCCTCCATTCAACATTTCATCTCTTCTAAGTCTGAACTCGACTCCAATCTTCCATATAATTCTGAAATTTGTACATTTAAATAAAATTAATATATAAATTCACCTTTCCCTTTCTCTGTAATTTTAAATGATGGCCTAGAACACCCTTGAAGGGTGAAAGCCAGAAATAATAATAAAAAAAAAAAAAAACTATTTATGTTCGCTTATAAAATATGAGTATGTCACTAGAAATTACCTTTATCGAGAAAATACCTGTAGGAGATAGGTACATACATGCATTCATAATAATATGTGAGTACTGTGGTTAAATATATTTTTAAATCCTTTCTTTGAGATTGATATGATAATTTATAAAAAAAATTGTCAGTCAATCCTGTTAATGAGAATAATATTACAAATTAATGTGGATAGAAAATATGAAATAAAATATAATTTACGAGTTGTAATCTTTAATGTATAAAACAAAGTCGGGTTAGTTACACCATTAAGAATGGCTGGACCGATTTTTATGTTCTTTGATTATCAAATTCTTTTCCTCATACATTTTGTATGAAACGAAATGTCATTTTTTGAAAGAGCTGGAGTAATATTGTGATAAATATAATATTGAATAGTGAGTGAATTCCAAAAATTCAAAAACGTCAAATATCAATGCGCTGATTGTTTTGATTTTGTTCTTAAACGTATATAACGCTCCCCCTCTTTCTTACACACTATATGTCAATAGTTGAAAATGAGACTAACGGTGAACGTATGCCTGCACCCCTCTAAAGGAAAATACAATAATTAAAATAAATCTCCCTCATATTTACGTATAAAGAAAATGAATCGTATACCCGTAAGTAAGTGAAAAAGAAAGAAAATTTAAAAAATATATATATAAATTGGTACTCAACGCCATCTCTGATACTGAATAAAAACGAAACACGGACGTTTCGCATCGATAATTGCTTCATTGTGTAATTTTTAACTTAATTAAAAAACTGAATTTAATTTAGCTAATAAGATACAACAGTTATTGATTCTGAGGCGGTACAAAGTTCGTCGGGTCAGCTAGTAGGTATAAAAATGTTCATCTTAACAGAATATTACCCAGAGGTTGTTTTTAAAATGTTAAATCTAGTAGAACGAAGGAATGAAAAATACGCAAACAAACATTTCGAAAACTTTTCATTTGTTCTCCCTAATAAGCAGGTAACATTATCCACAACAAAGCGAACCCAAAATATCTCACAGATGAAATGTTTATCAGGGTACCTATTTATGAAACACGATACTCCAGAGATTCGGTTATTAACAATGTCTTCAAATTAACAACGCCCTCTGTGGTATTTATAACACGCAATTGGAAATGGAAATACATTTCAAAATCGGAGCTTCACATAAATATTTTCACAATTCGGTGTTGGCAAAAATAAAAGCTGTTGAGAAGTGAAATGGGTCAAAGAATAAAGTCAAAATGAAATTGTTTTGAAGTAATCAAAAGCAATGGCTTTGAATGGTGCACACACCCACCTACCTACATATTTTTTGTGTGGTAGACTAAAAAAGTATTTGAAGAAATTGCTTTAAATTGTTTTATTTAAAAAAAAAAGTGAATACCTCACAAGAGTCCCAGCTGCTCCCATCTGGAGCCAGTGAGACTATTGCATCCCCAATTGGGGTATGTTGTGAGGCTGAATTTAGCGGGAAGGGGAAGGAGATGGGGTCTTCTCCAAGGAAAGTAGGGAAGTACTTGGCTATTTAAGTCTGTTCACCAAACACGGCTACAGCCATTTAAAGCAACGTTTCAATTCTGAATAGTGGTCTTACACCAGATACTGAGATCAGACAGTATCTTCCACTCTGGAACGTGCCGCAAATAAATTAAATTATTTTTAATGAATTAATTGTGGTATTACGCAAATTAATCAAATAAAATGTATTTGCCTAGGCCGGGATTTGATCCCGCGACCTTCGGATTGCAAGTCAAGAGCCTTGCCGCCCGACCACGCCGTCCTGGTAGAGCGGTACGGTAACTGTGTTTCACAGAAGTGTTATGTTACCCAAATATTTTTATTACTATTTAAACTTATAAAAACGATAAATGACTGTATTCACATTCAATTAAATTTAAATAAACTACAAGATTGGTGCAAAACTAATAAACTTTATCTGAATATAAGTAAATGCCAGATAATAAGATTTTTCAGAACAAATCAACCCCTTAACTATCAATATAATATTAACAATGTTTCCCTCACCTCTGTCAGTGAGATTAATGATCTTGGCATTATTTTCGATTCCAAATTTAACTTTCTTTCACATATAAATACAGTAACCAATAAAGGATTAAAAATGCTAGGCTTCATTCTGCGAAATGGCAGAGACTTTCAAAACATTTCAACATTAAAAATCTTATATTCCTCTCTAGTTCGAAGTCAAGTTGAATATAATTCTTCTATATGGTCACCTCACTTCAAAATCCACTCCGATTCCATTGAAAAAATTCAGCATAAATTCTTAAGATTCATTAACTATAAACTTGGTCTACCAATAGAATCAATAAATTACAATCACTTGATGAAAGAATTAAACTTACTCAAACTTTCAGATAGAAGACTTGTTTTTGACTTGACTTTTATTTAAAAAAATTTTTTTTATTTTTTTATTTTTTTTTTTATTCTTCATTTTAAACACCCGCTAAACCGCCAAAGCAGTTTGTCAGCAGGTCAATTTAACAATATTAATATAACACAAAAGAAAAATTATAACAAGATACCACAATATAGAAAATAGAAACAGAAGAATAACTTTTAAGTAATTACAATATAAAAGCATAAAATACAAATACAGACAGATATAATACAGGCAAATTACTCATAGTTATATTATACAAAAGATTAAAACAAAATTCAATATAAAAAGTCTTGATCTATTAGCCATTTTTTCAGTTTTTTTTTTAGATCAGTGGTGCAATTCGATTCGTTTTTTATGTTCATTGGCATCTTATTAAATATGGTTGGGACAAGATAAGCGAATGTCCGTTGTCCGTATTTATTTACAATTTTGGGAATGGACAACCCCTCATTTTTAATTAATCTAGTGCCATATGCATGATCTACTTTTTCCTTGTACTTTGAATCCGACAATAGGTTTTGGCATACAATTTTAAACCATAATATCCCTCGCACAGGTAATATACTAATTGACTCATATAATAATTTTATGTTTCTTCTTTGTGCATAAATGCTTTTGCTTACCAAGAGCTTAGCCATAGAGTTCTGAATTGTTTGAATGTAATCTATATTTGTCTTGCACGAGTTTCCCCAAGAAGTTATTCCGTATCTGATAGTAGATTCCGCTAGTGACAAATAAATTATTTTCAATGTACTTATGGGCATAAAATATTTAATTTTGTAAATTCGTCCCGCAATAGCTCGCAGGCGTTTACAGATGTTGCTTATGTGAATATCCCATTTCATATGCCTGTCTACTGTTATCCCCAAATATACATACGTTTGTACAAGTTCAATGGTTTCGCAATTGCATGACTGTGGAGAATTGTGTATACACTCAAATGTATAATAATGTTAATGGTATAATAGACAGTCCTGATTTATTAAACCTAATTACCTTTCACATACCTACTAGAACTACTCGATCCAAAATTCTTTTTAATTGCAACAAAAATATCAGGACTGAGTCATTTAGATACTCGCTTATACCTAGATTGCATGCAGTTGGCAATGCTTTCTCAGAAGTAGTAGATGTGTTCAACTGCACCGAATATAGTTATAAGAAGGCTATAATATCATACCTCAATCACAATAATCAATGTTAGGTAAAATAGTGTTCATCTGCACGGCGTCTATATCATACTCTACTATAGATTCCAAACTACGCACTTACTTCATTTATATTAACTATCAAGCAGACTAGTTAAGTGTTAACTTTCAATTTATTTTTTTTCAAAATTATTCTTTTTTAAACAAAGTTATTATTGAATCTGTAACTGACAGCCCTGAAAAGCAGAACTAATTAGCAGTACCTGTATTCATTTCAAACTGCAGTCATTTCAAACTGAAGGTAACAATAATATCATGTACTACATTTTAGCCAATTCCTGGAATCCAACGATATGTTCAAATAGAATTAAATTATATTATACTTGATGTTAACAATTTTTCTAAGAAGTCACCTTTATTTACTTATTTTTATTCTGCATAAAATGAGTATTCTCTATACGAGCTCATATTCTTTTTTTTTTTTTTGTAATATATAATTGTATCCTATAACTAAATACTAGTTGTTATCACACGTATATATGTACTTGGTTTAATGTACATTCTTATTTTGTTATCATTATAATTACCCTCCTGTGTACCACTGTGTATCATGTATCACCGGATTGTAAAAGCCATTTTATGGCGTTGAAATAAATAAATAAATAAATAAATTACTCATCTTTAACTAAAAAAGTATTAGATTCAAAACATCATGTAGGCAGTTTTTTTTTCACAGGAATCCGAACTACCCGTGGTCAGCAGGACTATAGCATTGCTAATAATTATAAATCAGGGGTTATTGCGAGTTTCGATTTTCAATTCCGAATGTTGGTCTTACACCAAGGCGATACTGAGAGTATCTGCCACTCTGAAATTTAATGTAAATATACCACAAAATTGGTAATAATTAATTAATGAAACACTGAATGAAAATTTTGTCAGTAAAAGTTTCAAGTTCAACGATGTCTGAATGTGAAGGTTTCCTGAAAATATAAGCTGTAATTCAAAGGTATATATTCTGAAATGAAAATAATTCGGAAATTAGAATTTTCTCTTCCGTTCAGTAAATAAAAAAATATATGATAGATGACATTGTATTCCTGCCCATAATTGTATGAAACAATAATTATTATTTTTAATTAAATGAAGACAATATTAGCGAAACTCAATGGAAAATCTGAAAACAGAAAATTCAGAAAAAAATTGGTTACATCTAAGACTCGAACCCAGGACCTAAGCCTTGCCGGGGCGGAGTTCTATCAACTGAGCTAATGGGCCCCTATCCGATTCGGTCATATTTTACGGTATCATACTTCGACTAAGAACATTATCTTCATTTTCTTAATGCATATTTTTATTGGCTGCTTTCCTAATGTATGATTGCAAGATTCAAACCCGAACAAAATGCTATCTAGACAGTTTCTGTAATAAATTACAGCGACGTCTTTTGACTTTTCTACAAGTCTAGGTTGAATATTTATATTTATTTTGATGACCGGCGTAGTCCAGCGGTAAGGCTCTTGACTCACACACCGAAGGTCGCGGGATTGAATCCCGGCGTGGCAAAAACAAAATTGAATAATTTGTGTGATTTCACAATTTATTCATTTAACTTAATAAATAGTATATTTGAAGCAGGTTCCAGAGTAGAAGATATTCTCAGTATCGCCCTGGTGTAAGACCACCATTCAGAATTGAAAAGTTGCTTGAAATGGAAATAGTAATTAATGGATCTCTATCTCCTTCCCCTCCCCACTACCTACAGCCTCATAAAATACCCCAATAAGGGATGCCATAGTCTCACTGGCTTCAGACTGGAGCAGTTGGGACTCTTGTGCGGTATTCATATAAAAAAATTAAAAAAAATGAGTACAACTTTATTTATTTATTTATTTATTTATTTATATGCATACATATTACAATAAGTTAGAAAATTATACTTTGTCTGTCCAACTGGGAAGGATACCCGTTTCAGGACAGCCAAATTGTATATTCAGTTCATAATATTTTTAACATGTGAATGGTTTCCTTCAAGATATCATAGGATATCTTGAAAGAAACCATTTATATACTCAATATATTATGACAAATGATATATGACAAATGATATATAAACTGCAAATTGTTATTCAGTTAAAAGGAATTATTTCATTAAAAAAAATATTACAGGTTTTACTCATTAAGTAAAAAAAATATTATTATTGTCACTAATACCTATTCCTGAAATAAATTATGTCTCCGTATTTTTTTCACAAAATAAAACCATGTCTTTTCACCTTTTCATTCGTATATCTTTCTCTCGAGAAAAATCATATTAGCTTATTTTCGTAATATTGAAAGGCGAACAAATATCTCTTATTCGAGGGTTATATTGGTATATCCACCAACATGAATTGTTTTTACCCTTCCCGACTTCTGTTTTCACCCTTCGTAACAAAACAAAGACATCACAAAATAATATATGTATTGTAATAAAACAAACTCTTTTCTATTGCGTGAGAATGAATATGAAAATAATTCAGCAGATGTTCTTACAAAAATTATACACAATACCGTCAATGAGTCCTTAAATAATATTTTATTCAATTTGGGTACCGCCTCCCCGGGAACCATTAATTGGATAACCAATATTCCTGCCGTAGGTCACCCCAAATATTTCGCTACGTTTTGTGACGTGTGAAAGACTGATTGAAGGAGACCTAACATAGACCTCTCTCTATCCATCGCCTTGTACAGCTGTGGGAGGGATCGATTCATGCATTTGTCACTTCTGGACACATTGACTCCCAGATTCCTATTCACCCCTCATACCTTTTTCCTTCTCAGAACTTTTTCTCCTTCATTTCCGTTAAGCACCTCTAAAAATGACATAGGCCCTGAGGGATTTTTTTCCTCAGGGCCTCCTAGGTGGAGTAAAAGTTAAGTGACTTAATTATCTAGGTGTGATGATTCGCGGATGCCTCAAGAAGACATTTAAGCCCAAATATTTAATAGGCAAATATTTAATGAGTCAGGAAAGAGTCTGATCGGTGAAAAATTATTATTGATGGATTTGGATGGACGTGAATGAGCAAGGATAAAAGTGAAATATTTGTGAACGATTGTGGATAACCGATATATAGATACAGATTCATTAATTAGGTTTCCAAAAACTAGAGAAAGAGTATTTTAAAAAATAATATTTTTCTAATATGATTTCGACCACATTTTGAAAGTTTCAAAATAAGAAGAAAAAAACTCTCTCTGAAATAATACGATGCGACGTTAAATTGGTTTACTTAAAAAATGTGAACCCACAAATTCCCTATGTAGTGGAAAAAGAAAAATGGCGTCTTACTGAGAAGAGCTAATCAGGAAAGAGGATGGGCGGCATACTGAGAGGGGAGGGGGTAGGCATTGTAAATTGTCAGGGTAACCTCACAACAAAAGACTTTTTCCAATTTAGGATGATCATTGACTGACGTACCAGTTTGATCATTCTTCATACGTATTGAATGTTTTGTTGAACAAATTTATCCAAATCCATCAAGGGTTAAGCCACTGTATTATTTATGTTCAAATTTCATCAACATTTGACGATACGTAAGTTATTCGTGAATGATGTTACCGAATGTATTGAAAAACTGCGAGCCTTAGAATAGGCAACAAAATAACGAAATCAACCTACTGAATTCGTCAGATAAGATTTTCCCGCCAGGCAGTGAAACTGCGTACAATCTAAATACAAATAAGATACTCGAATATAATAATCCGATTGAACACACCACAATGAACAAGTTTTGCCAGGTTTAATAATAATAAAAATAATAATTGGATAATTTGTTGAGCGCCGTTTTCGTGAAAGATCACCTCAAGGGCGATGTACAATGTGTTGTGATTTATTAGGCTCTATCTAATTTGATTATTAACAAATAGATTCAGAAAACATCTTTTCCTGGTAGGTCATTTCCGATAAACACACTTTTATCAAAAACTTTACGCTTGGAGAAGATACGACTTTGCACGCGGAGGACACCATATTTAAAACACTGGATATTGCATGATTTTACATTTGCTTCCCCCCATTACTGTTGATATTACATTTATGAGAACGTTAGTGCCAAAAGAAGAGATAATATTTATTTTGAGGCACCGAGAACTAAGAACTCTTTAGGACTCTCTGAGAGAAGAGAACTTGGTGACTGGAGAATTTTAATGAAATTACCTTACAAAGCTTCCAAATTTTTATTTGCTTTCATTTTTTTACATTACTTAATTACAATGTCGTGGACTGTGAAAATGAATATGAAAGGTTTCTGACTTTAGTATCTGTTGGGCGATTTGGTTCCTTAACTGATTCTTTAACTGGTTCCATAAATGGTTCCTTAACTGGCCCTTTAAAAAAAATATTTATTTATTCTTAGTATATTTAGTATAGTTTATTAGGTGTAGTATATTGTCCTCCACACTAGGAGTTCACCTGTATTTTAGAAGACATTTTTCAGTTGTAAATTATAAATTGTAAGTAGTGAAACCAAACAAACAGTGGTTTTAGTTAATACAAAAAAAGAAAAACAACAAAAATTAAAATATGGTGATTAAATAAATCTTATATATGTAAATTTCTAACATATATAACATGTATTTTATAAATAAAAATGGAGAAACAATAAAAAAATTAAATATATAATTGATTTCAATTCGACAAAATTATAAATAAAAAGTTAAAAGGATTGTAGCCAGTTCCTAATGTTTTTTTTTGTATTCAATAATATTAATTGTTTTATATTGTGTTTGAAGAGAATTGTATAGTTTTATAGCCTGGTGTGTGTAGTGTTTTTGTCCAAAGGATGTGTTTGTTTTTGGTATTTGTAGTTTGGTTCTTTTCATTTGATAATTGAACAACAGTCAAATATGTGGCGCAAGCGCTTACGAAAGAAAAAATCGATGAATTAAATTTAATTAATTATCTCCACGAGAATAACAGAAAAGCGTGTTTTCACAAATATACCTAACTGTGAAAAAATTATGATATCTTTGGCAAATATATTTGTGTGCGGCGTTTTATCGTATTTGCTAACCGCAACGGTGTTTGTTGCTCAAATAGATTTGTAAAGCTTGCTGAAATAAAGCGAAATAGAAATTCAACAGAAATAAGCTAAGATTAATAACATAAACATTCAATATTGTTTTATAAAGAGTCTGTAATGCCAGAAATATATTTTAACTTACAACAAAACAGTTTTTTTTATCTTATCCCTTTAGTCCGAAAAAGATTACTGGTCTCCACTCGCAACAATGGAATGCTTTATTTGAACTGGACACAAAATATTATTGGCCTTTTCGTTTAACCTTACTCAAAGCAACAAAGAAATAAGTCACACAATGTGTTCATTTTAGCGATTACTCACCGACATCAATAGACCGGTATATCTCTGAAAATGTTTTAATTTTTTAAAACATTTTTTTTATTGTGACACTGTTCCAAACTTCCCAGATATATATTAAAGTAAAATTACGCGAAATGGAATGAAGCTAGTCAGGAAGAGGTGGAGGAAAAATGAAAAAGGAATAGGAAAGATTGTAAGCATCGGTGTGAAGAATCTGTGTGAAGAATGTATAAAGAAAAAAAATATCAAAAAATATCAAGTAATCTACAAACTAATGGGAAATGAAAATCAATTTAATACACTTACTTTAAAACAACACAAATGCAAAACCATTATATTTAAAAATCAATTAAAAACTATAATAATATCCCTCCAGAATTTCGCTGTATTAACAAAAAAAAAAAAAAAAGTAAAAAAAAAAAAATTTACAAAACGTATTATAAATATTGGTTATGTTGCTAAATAATGAATAATTATATCTTAAAAAATGGATTGCAATCTTTATAGTACAGGCGTCAAGTAGGTATGCTCTACTTGTTCTACCGGTATTACAATGGAAGATGGAACTGGCAATTTTGATCTCTTCGGCATCGCTGCTCAGTCGGGAAACACGCCCGCTCAACATATGCACACACTTGACATTTGTCATATAAGGACGGGTCGCTTCTACGAGTCGTTCTTGAGTTCAACAGCTCGGCTATGGAATGATTTGAGTTCAACAGTTCTAATAGGAAGTCGCAGTTTTGTAAAGTAAAGTTACACGTACTACCAGAATATCATTATATCACCAACATATACAATTAGAATGTTTATTATTTTTCCACATTTCAAATATTACTCGCAGAAACTTCACTAGTTGACGCAACCAAGTAAATATTTAATACGTCAAAATGTGTATGCAACTGTAAGTTTATATCAAATAAAAAAATGACAATTAAAAAGCATTACAGTTAGGTACTTCTTTTCTTGAGCTACGAAAAAAAAATTATAAATCTGAAATAAACGAAGTTAGAAACGAGGCATTTCTAAATGATTTATAGTAGCCCTCTATTAAAAAATACACAAATAAATAAATTCAAAATATCCTCAGAGTTTAATACGAAATTGGAAACTGAAGTACGGCTCGGAGCAGACGATAACAAGTACCACTTCTCTCATAAGACCAGAAGCAGCTGTGCGGGAAATATCAGCGCAAAGCGCCTGACGTTTCGCAGAGCTTTTATCGTCTGGGAATTTCTTTGATAGCGTTTCACAGCATCTTTGTTCACAAACGCGTGAAAATTGACCACACTCTGTCGGGTCCAAACGAGAAGACTGCTTGACTTTATCTTGTGTTTATTTTGTTTCCCAGTTCCGAGATGATCTCGTTATTTTGCGGCTTAATTTTAATGAAAAGACTTTTATAAGGGGGTTTCTGATGTGCTTGTTGCAGAAACACATTCTATAGCAATGGGTTTTTCTTTTCATCGAAATTAACGAAAATATACAACTCGCTATTTTTCTCCCAAAATGATCATATTTTAGTAATGTCGAGCCTTCACTCACAACAGAAGTTCTTTAGTAAATTCTACATTTTCTGCATCTCTCCTTTTTACGTTTTTATTTAACTGATTTACAGGAAGCGAGCTTAGTCGTTCACAGGGAAGTTTTGATGTCAATCCTGTCATAAAATGAACGTAATTTGTCGTAGGAAAGACAAAAATGGAATAAATGCAGTAGACGTAAGTTCTTTACAATAATAATACGAGTGATCTCACAACCATATTGTTATGCACCGGAAAAAGAAAACTCGCCTAGATGATACGAATACATTGAGTGAATACACGGAAAAAAGATAATTTTCGATTAATAAAAAGGCGAAAGAAACAGTCGAAAACATCCCACGAATACATGCTACGATCAAGTGAATCAAATACTCATAAAGATTCCAAATCCCATTTACCGCTATTCATCAAACAAACTCAATTTACTAACCATAGTTATCAATGAAATTTTTCCTCTGAAACTCTGCTTTGATACCAAATATAATACATTTGATGAAGAAAATCCTTTGCTGTAGGTGGTGTACATGATGTTAGTTTTGAATTACTAACCTGTGAGTCTTCATTTGGAATTATAAAAAATGGATATGGAATTTTGGTTTCCAATGAATTTTTTTTATTTATTAAAACAACAGAAGAAATCAGAGGGTCAGTAGAATACATGCAGCGAAAAATTTCCGGGAGTCACCGGAGACCAAAATTTATTTTTTTTCTTTTTAATCCAAAAAGGGACAGGAATAACTGATTATGTATAGTAAGTCAGATACATCTCTTAACGCTACCTTGTATATAAAAAAGGAACGCTTTCAAACATTCTGGTAATTCTAAGATTTGTTTTCGTCCATTTAAATTTTAAATTCCCATTCATTCATATCAAACATCCACTCATTTCACTGCGAACTTTATTCCAAATAATGAGATGATTTGTGGAAAGTTCTAGGCATTCCTAAATATTATTCATCACGTTTTTACAAGGCAAGTGTACTAAAAATAAACAAATTAATAATAGGCAATGCACTCCTTGAAATATGAGAAACGTATTTGCTATAGGAGAGACTGACGTTCCACAGAACATGAAG
Source organism: Limnephilus lunatus (assembly GCA_917563855.2). Classification (NCBI taxonomy): domain Eukaryota; kingdom Metazoa; phylum Arthropoda; class Insecta; order Trichoptera; family Limnephilidae; genus Limnephilus; species Limnephilus lunatus. The sequence continues at coordinate 56,089,487 of OU830601.1, forward strand.
TCGACTTGTCGATACAATTACCCGAATAGTAAATATGAATGTATACATGTAAGAAAATAAATTATTCAGTATATTATTTGATTTTTTTTTGGACAAAAAATACTTACATTAAAAAAGCAGCGAAGATCATAAAAACATATTTTTGCCGGAAATATTCATAATATTAAAAAAATATATAATATTGATTTGCTACATTCATATTATGATCACTGGCTCGTGGTAAGTTGTGAAAATTACAAGAACGGAAGTAAAAGCAGCTACTGTTCTTCTTTGGAACAAACTTTCTCAATGATTGGCTTAGGTGTTGTTTCCAGCACTATATTATATTCCCAGTGGAAAGCAGCGATGATGGATGGAGCATTTATGATTTAATATCACACCCTGTACTCTATGGTTGATATGATGGAGTTTTTCCGCTGAAGTACAATATAGAAAGATATTATGTGTATGATTTTATAATCAATCAGGGATTATTGAAGTAAAACTTCTTTACGCACGCTCGACATGGAGGATAAGCTGGTGAACGCGTTACAAAAATATATATAAGTAGAACAATTTTCTCGGTTTACCCGCGTAACGTGTACGTAACGTACGTTACGCGGGTAAACCGAGAAAATTGTTCTACATCTTACACCCGTGAAAACCTTAACCATAACATATATATATATATATATATATATTTTATGCGAACGGTAATCGATGCGAACAGTGATCGATGCGAACGGTGATCGATGCGAATTGTGATCGATACGAACGGTGATCGATGCGAACGGTGATCGGGTGAGGCGAACCGTCGGGCCTTTACGCACGCTCGACTTGGGGAGTGATAAGAATAAGGATAAGGGTGGTCACCCTAAGGTCCTAGGTCACCCCACAGTCGTAGGTAACCCCAAGGTCGTGGTTCACCCCATGGTCGTAGGTCACCCCAAGATCGTAGGTCACCCCAAGGCCATAAATCACCCCAAGGTCATAGATCACTCCAAAGTCGTAGGTCACCCCATGTTCATATTTCACCCCAATGTCATATGTCACCCCTAGGTCATAGGTCAAGTTACAACAGCGATTAGTTGTAAAGATTAATCGAAAATGGTGATTTTACATATCGAATAATGACTCTTTAAAAAACTATTTTTCCTTAGGCATTTTTTTGTCGTTCGGGTTTAATCAATATGGAGCTAATCCTTAACGCGTAGAATTCATACTCCAATCTGTTCGGCGGATCCGCTTGTGTATTCCTGTGCCTGAACAGGTTGGCTCTAGCCGTAGCGTCAGCTCGCTGTTTGTCCGTCACGAGCCGATCCATGTGTGAATGTACGTAAAGCATTGGCTCGACGAGCATGACCTCATTGGCAGTCGGTTGTCCTGCAGAACGGTTAACATATTGGCTTTTCCCTAGATTTCGGATCAAAATTTCCGAAGATTTCAGAATAGTTTTAGGTTCCAGAGAATTTCAATTTTTCCATATATTTCCCCAGAATATCTTGAAATATAATTCAAACACACTAATACCCAACTAAATCATCTACATTTTCTTTTGTTTTAAGATGAATCTCAGAGTACATATATGATAATATCGTCTGTCTTGACTCTGGTATATCCCAGTGAGATAGGAATCGAAAAACCCAATCTAAACATACTTTATACAGATAAATAAAAATAAAAAAATATTGAAAAATTAAGTGATTTGAAGAACACCCTTGAAAAGCATTGTCACATTAATTTATCAAGAACTAACACCAACACAATACGTTTCTTCTATGAAGAAGAATTTAGAAGAATGAAGAATTTTAACAACGTCCTGGAAAACATTTTCCTATCTTCTACAAATTGAACTATTCAACCATTTTATCGCCCATTGATACACATACCTATGTGAAGAAAACATCATACATCCTGCATCCTATAAGCTTTCCAATTCTCTTTTCACGACAACTGGAACTTGTTGCTCCTTTGCATGCGTCCGAAGGATGTCAATTTTTCTTTCCTTAAAGTTTTTCAGAAAGTGACAGAGACGATAATTCGAATTATGTCTTGCCTTGCATACAATTCATTAGATAAGGACCTCTAAAAGTCATACAGCCAAATTAAAATCGATACATGACAGGAATGGACGGGAATAGTTTCAAGAAATTTAATGACTTGCACGTGAACCCTGTGATTGAGTCTGATCATTATTGACCGGTCGGTGAAGCGTTTGGATCCCAACCAGGCGTCCTGTGTTCGATTCATCGGATGGTTAGGTCCCCCATCTCGACACATGCAACATTTCTCGCTTTCTATGATAATAGTAGAATATTTTCAAATATTGTCAGGTTATTTGTTACCCGGGAATGTTTGTCTTTATTTTTAAAAATAAAAAAATTAAAAGCTTTAACAGTGCAAGAAAAAAAGAATATTGTGCAATGCGCATGGGATGGTGTATGAATTGGAATAAAGCATTGGTTCGTGCCAAGAAAGACCTGTATGAAATTTCTACCCCTCTGCACATCACTACAGAGGACCGGCGTCATGGTTAGTTAGTTACATATGGGAATATACATTTTAAATTTTATCCTGACGAAGAAACCCTTGGAAACATGGGGTATAATATATACATTTTTACGTTGTTGTTTTTATTGCTTAAAAAAATTACGATCATTACATCATTTTTATTTTATTTTAATAAAATTACGAAATTACAGCATTTTTATTTTATTTTTATGTGGACGAATAAATTTTTTTTATTTTTTGGGGCGTGGCTATCGTGTGACGTCATGAGCGCGGACGCTCACTGACAGTGTTTATTTATGCTGGCCCACCTCAGCGACGCTTGTGACTTCGCAATCCGATTTGCCAACCACGGGCCGTTATGATTTTGTCAGTTTTAGATCGTTTTTAAAATCAATAATCTTTAATGAAAACATAAAAAAAACATTTTTAGTAGGATGATTAAAAATGATCTTTAAATATTCCGTATATTTTCAACAGAATTCCTCGTTTGTGAAAATATCCCAATAAATAATTGGGGTTTTACAAAGTGATTTGTTTAAATTCACTTAAAATGATGCCACTAAAGTGATGATTGAAAAGATTGACGAAGTACCTTTACGTTGATACTTTTATTACCTTATTTTATCAGGCCCTATGACTAAACAGCTACTCGATGGTCACCTGATCACCGGTAATATATCTGATATAAACAACGTAAACGTTGTTATTTTCCCAGAAACTCGTATGATAAGAATAACAATGAGGGTAGGCGGTGATTGAACAATAGAGTTTGCCTGGCGGCTGAGAAAACCCGTCTCTGCGCCAATATGTGAGGAACGAATAGGCGTCTTTTCATTTCTATGCATTCCTGGGTAAAATATATCAGAGGAAATTAAGTTAAAACCTCAGCACGAGGAGGCAGTGCGCCTTAGGGATATAAAAATGTAGAGGCGTAGGACAAAGGGAAATTTAATCTTTTATAAAACCAAACATAACCAATAATAATGACATGAAATGATCAAAAACAATGTCTTACTTTTTTTGCTACCGATGTTCTAAACTGCATAAAAAGGGCAAAATTTATAAATTATAAGTATATACCTAACTAGGTTTTATTAAGCCATAAGTTTTGAATCATTTAATTTTCTATCATAGATATTTTTATACCTAACACGTATCCTTACTTTTATCCCTTTAAAGTTTACTTAACATAACAGAACTTACTTTTTCTTTTCATTTCTATTTTCTTTTTTCTTGCATCGACTACATAGATATTTGATTATTATTTCAAAATAGTATGTGACAATTGTATTATTATCTTGAATGAAAGCAGGTACTAACCATAACATCACGAGCCTGAGTCTAGTATGGAGGTTGAAAAAACAAAAACTGTAATAAACCACTGAATAAAGAAAAATAGAAAAACTGTTTTAATAAAATTGGTAAAAGAAATTTTTTAAGCGATATTGGCTTTGTGTGAATTATCTTTACAATGATGTTTTAAAAACTGACTAGTCATCGTGAACTTGAATCGTGTGCTTCTAACATTTCCCAGTATTACATTCTTCTTCACAATTAATTTTGAAAAATATTTCCCATTGAACACCTACTTAACGAAAGCCTTATTAGTAGTAAATCGTTTAATTTACCAACCATTCTGACGATAGTAGTTGTGCTGCACTTTTTGTAGGGTTCATGAAGCCCGACTATCGATACCAAGACCTGTACTGTAGGAATGCATTATATAATATATTTATTAAATTTTTGCCCCACCAGGACGCCCGAAGGATATACTTTCTGCCAAAGCCTTTAGTCGGTATATTTGATGTTTCTGTGACGAGTGTACCTATAATATCACAATTTTTTTAAATACCTGTTTTGGAAAATAAATCCATTATTAGCTGAAACTAACTGAAAACTTACTATAAGTAACTGCATTTTTCCTTAAACAGAATATTGGTTCTTACCCTTTGGGTTGAACTATCTACTGGAAATTTGGCAGATCAAGTACGAATACAAAATCCGGTACCGACATAGTCCATTTTCAAATGAAGTTATTGTTTGCTATAAAATTTTATGAATGCCATAGATTTTGAGTTGTATGAACTTGAAATCGTTTCGGATCCGATAAAAAAATAATAATCCACGCTTTTTATGAGAAGCATTATTGGATTATTACATCCCCTGCGGCAAAACATCAAAATTGAACATACAGTCAGTATCCCTCAACGAACGTTTTTGTAATATAATTATCGAAATATCACAGTGAGATAAAATTAATAATTTTAGTCCTAGAAATCGTTTCTTAATAATTGTAATAAGAGGAACAACCCAAGAGTTACATTTTCAGGTAGCGAGAAGAAAATAACGGATGATTTTTTTTTATATCCATGTGTTGATTTTATCCACATTAACACAGGTTAATTGGTGTTAAATCAGTATAGCACGTAACGTAAATCACCAGAACTTCAACTCTTTTTCCATCAACACTCCTGTTATGCACGTTACATGCGACTCGTTAACACGGATTAACCTGCGTTAGGTTGGCGTAAAATATACAAAATCCCCCTTCTGGTAAGTTGAACTATACAACAATGGCCTTTTAAAATTTTGGCTTTTATTATTAATTTTCTAACCTCCCTTTTAATCTTCATTAGAAGTAAAGGTATCCTGTATTTCAAGAATCTGTTGATTTATCATAAAGAACAAGGGAATAATCGGTGGCGGATTTGCCCTAAGGCCCCGTAGGCCCGCGCCTAGGGTGGCCAGATATTAGGGGTGGCCAATCGTGACAAAAAAGTCACTGATGATAACAAGAAATAACTCACAGTACCTAAATATTCTAAAGGCTCGCGTACATTATGGCGGGCCGCACTGCAATGCATGGTAAAACAATAATCATCATTAATCAATTTCTACATTTTATGTGTAAAATAAAAATATGTATAATGTAATGTTTAAGAAAATATAATTTAAAATGATTATTTCGTACATATAAAATGTACAAGTATTACAACCTAGCAGCTATTATGTATAGTTAACCAAATTTCTGATTCGATTCGATAAAAGTTGTCAATAAAGTAAATAAATTACATAGTCTATATGAAGGGTAGAGAAAGAGAAAGGGGCGGCTGGTACTTACTACATGACCTGGGGCCTAGGGCGGCCAAGACTGCAAATCCGCCACAGGAATAATGCCCCTGTATCTAAAATATTTTGTCAAAAACTCTTTGATATCCATTCAGAGTAGAAACTACTCCCAGGAAGACACTGTATTGGTAGATGATAAATTCAAAATCCAAACGTTGAGCTGCTTGAAAGGATTGTAATCATACTTACTTTACTTTAACTATGAATACTATATTTTTTCTCTTTTTCCCTAAAATATTTAGCCTCCCAACATTCTTCAAATAAAATGGAGCCTTGGTGACTAATTCATGATGAACAAAGATGGAAACTTGGGTGGTTGGAGTTGCAAACAAAAATAAATGTTTAAAATCTAAACGTGGTAAAGATTCGCTATTCCGGAAATAAGAAAATATAAACCGTGTGCCTTTGTAACATACTCTTAATAGTTATTCGTTCACAGGGCTTGTGCAATTCTGCCCCAAGCTTACCTCGTGTAATGACGTGCTTTATCTTTTAGGTTTTCTTCTTGTTATCCAACTTTATTAAATGCTCTTTGAGATAATTTTGCATTATGAAATATTCGTATTCGAGGCAGCGTGAAATTGCGAGTTTGGAGTTTTCGAAACGGAGAAACTCAGTCTTATTTATTCTGACAAACTTAAGTTTGCGTTAAAAAATACATCACAAAAAGTTCGGTTGGGAAAAAAAACTTAACGAGCTTTTTTAAATTTAATGTGCCGCATTTGATATTTGTTATTTTGTATCATCATTCACGCGGTTCAAAATGGTTTTAATATTATTTATTCTACTAATTGGAAACTGGAGAGTTTTATCAATGTATAATATTACAGATATATCATCAAAAAAACGAAACATTTTCTATTGCCCTTATTTAGCCTGATGAGCAAAGTGATTTCAAGTCCTTAAGTTTATTTGATTATAAAGGCTAGCCAACTTGATATTTTGGCTGTAAACGAAAGTGTGAAAACTAAAAAAAATGAGTGTGCTTTAGACCACACGACTGAACTAAAACTTCACTAACTTATGAAAGAAAAGAGATTGAAAATGTACGCGCGCACTGCTCTCTCTTGCTCCTACAGTGTAATACAGACATTAGGCCTGCACTATGTCTTAGATATACGAAACGTAACTGGCTATGAGAGAAAGATAAAAAGGAAATGTGTGCTTCCTACAGTAATATACGAAACGTAACTCTTTCTCTCTTTCTATCTTCACTAACTTATATCACCCTCTCAACTTCCGTTCGCCTCGCCCGATCACAATTTTCGTAACGCTCTTGTCACGCATTCACCAGCTTACTCCTCAAGTCAAGCGTGCGTAAAGAAGTCTTACTTCAATAATACGTCGAGATCTACGACACTGAAATATTTTTTTAAGCTATCTTTTGCAATGACCATTAATAAGTCACAGGGTCAAACATTAAACGTTGCTGGCTTAGATTTGAGTAATGAGTGTTTCTCACACGGCCAGTTATATGTCTCGCTTTCGAGAGTAACATCTAAAGAAAACATGTTTGTACTATCTCATGAAAAAAACAGCTGTAAATATTGTATGTAAAGATATCCTGTAGTATAGACTAATCATAATCATTGTATTATTAAATCACTCCACAATGCCCGACATTAGTATCTACATTGCACCCGTGCGAAGCCGGGGCGGGTCGCTAGTTCAAAATAAAATCTAAATATTTGCGATTTATTTCAAGAACGTTAAGGCTTTCGACTATAATCATGAACATTCCGAACTAAAAATTAAATATCTCCAACTGTTTAGAGTAAAAATATGGTAACAGCTACTACACCTACACTTACATACTATTATAATGGTTTCATGGTTTTATTCCTAAAAGGAATTGGCGAAATGTAAAATGTCGTATTAGTTTTTAAGATATTTTGATTTTTTCTTTTTGACACCTAAGAGATACGCAAAACCCAAATTTTATTATTTTAAATCGGAGAGCTGCTATATTTTAACTTTAAAAACATGATTTATTAAACCGAATAGAAATATTAACTTAATTTAGTCACTTTAACTCTAAGCAATCGATGGGTTATTGTTAAATATCCAAGTTTGTACAGGATTTGATTAAAGTTATACAATAATAATTTTTATATTTACTCTGACGTGAAAAGTCAATTTTTAAAACGATCATATTATGAAAAATAGAAAACCAACAAATGCAAGGATGTAAAAACTAAATTTGGATGTGAAAGCTTGCAGAAAAAAATAGAATGTGCAATTCACACGCGGTATAAGTGAAACATTGAGAAAACTGAAGAAGGTAAGAGTGAGAAGGCTACGAAGCACTGCACAAAGAGGAGACGCGTTTGTCTCTTTTTAGTGTCGCTTTTTTCGTTTCATCGGATTTCAAATCACAACGGTGCTTAAGAAGTTCTCACTTCACAAGCAGGTTCTATGTTTTTTTTGTATTAATTTTCAAAGACCTTTATGGAATGTAATGCTTTACAATAATTTTATAAATTTTTCGATTTTGGGTAATAAAAATTTGTTAATTTCAACGCGACGTTAATCACTTACAAAATCGATACAATCTTTTTAATTTAATTTTCAACTTCCAAATCACATTCATAAATGATAATTAAAATCTACAGATTACAGTGATTGAGTCAAACCAAGTGACGTAATAAATTTGTAGTTTCAGTTAAAATTGTCAACGTAAATAAATTTCTCGGAGTATCGCTCCAAAAGCATGTCGATGACGTTTCAAATTAAAACATTTATATGAACGCTCATAACAACAAGGCCATTACTTTTATTTATTGATCGTGTTACCGATAATTTTTACCATGTCAAGATATATTTGGGAGGCGGGTATGGGAACCGCCGCCCCGGGAACCATTTATTGGATAACCAACACCTATGCCATAGGTTACCCCAAGTGGGTCGCTACGCTTGGTGACTTAGCAGTGGTGCCCGGGTTCATGGGGTGAATTTTGTCTGGGTCTTAGCGGCGGATGCGTCTGCCAACCAGCTGCATGGTAGGCCGGAACGGGAGAGAGAGGCTGAAGGAGTCTCTTTGACTTCTCCAGCCGTGCTTTCTCAGAACATCCCCTTACACCGCAGTGGGAGGGATGGATTTATACGTCCATCACTCCTGGACACACTGACAACCCCAGATTCCTGCCCATCTCTAATACCCTTTTCCTTCCCAGAATCTCCTCTCATTCCTTTCCTAAAAATACCCTCCACACAGCATCCCCAAAGATGGCATAGGCCCTGAGGGGGATTTTTTTCCTCAGGGCCTCCTGTGTGGAGCTAATGAAAAAAAAAAGAAATGCAAGTTTTTTTTATTAGCACCACACTCAGGAGGTCCTGAGGAAAACAAATCTCAGGACCTATTTCATGTTTGGGGATGCTGTGTGGAGGATTATTTTAGTGTGTAGGAGTCTTAACGTTTCCAGAAGTAACGATCGCATGAATCCATCCCTCCCAGTGCGATGCAAAGCGATGGATCGAGAGTGTCCGGCTGGAGAAGTCAAAATGTCTCCCTCAAACAGTCTCTCCCGATCCGTCCCGTGATGCAGTGGATTGACAAACGCATCCACTGCCAAGACCTAGGAATACCTCACCTCATGATTACGAGAATCCCTGCTAAATCACCAAACCTAGCGAATCACTTAGGGTGACCCATGGCAACGGTTTTGGTCATCCAATAAATGATTCTCGGGAGGTGGTACCCATATCCGCCTTCCATTCTGAATTCAAGAGTAAGAGAAATATTTAAGCAAAATAGGTAATAGATACCAACATATTTTTTCAGATTTAACAAATTTATAAACAAGGTTTGCAAGAAAACAAACCAATCTACTAGAAAATACACATAACGTTTTCTCTAATGAGACTATAGCATCCCCAATCCGGATATGTTTATTTATTTTTAATTTCTCGGTCGGCTGGGCTTTTACATTTTATATGTTTTTTAACACAAATAATATCTAAATGAGTACAACATAAACAAAATACTCCACCATACAAGTTGGAAAAATAGTAAACCGGGAAAAGTCCGGTTGACTGTATAACAAGATAGAGTGCGCTGATGTGGATATTTTCGTTGATAATTTGTACGGATTTAAAAAAAAAGTTCTGGCGCTGTTAAAAAGTACTAATTAATTATATTGTGTGAATTGTCTCACTATGCATGCTCGTGTATTTCATATGTCTTTTACCACTCATTATAATGTGTTACTTAAGTGACCTTGTATATAATTCTGTATTTTTATTTGTGATGTTTTTGTTTTTCTAATTGTATTTATTTGTATTTAATTGTATGTAATTGTAGATTTTTATAATTGTGTAATAACTGAGTTTTATAACCGGATTGTTCTCATGTAAGTGTAAACATCTATAAAACCCGTTATAAATAAATAAATAAAAAGTACAATGTAGAAAAGAAATAAGGCGAAGCAGAGTTAGGCAGTTTGTTTAATTAGGTTTGTTGTTCTGATTTCCTGTATACATTCTACAATGACGTATTTGTATTTAGTGATTGAGTCAAATATATCACAACATCCTTATTATCATTACCCAAATTTTGTACACGGCAAACGGGAGTATACATTTCTGATTCCGTGTTGAAGAATAGAACGGTAGATGTTGCTTCGATGTTGGTTTGCCAGGTATATGGAAAGAAATCAATTATACATAGTTCAGGGCTGTCATTTATTCAATTTATAATTTATTTTATGTAAACATGTCACGGTCATTGACTATTTTGTGTTCGGATAATTTAAGTAAATTTAGTTTACACTGTAAATAATAAAAAGCCGGGATTTGAACCCGCGATCTCTGGCTCGCTAGTCGAGATACCTACCTCTCGCCCATGGAGGCCGTCATTTAGATTTAAATATTTGCCTCTCTCCAATGTAAATTTATTTAGGTCATCTGTCCACCTTACCCATCAGTGGGCCGTCAATGCCTTTCCTTCCCAACAGGACGCCGTCACGTCAGTTAATATTATAACTTAGAGATTGTGACGGTCATGCTGACCACCTTCATCTTGTTCCTACTTCACCCATCATTTATTATTCAAGTTTTAAAACTACATTATTGACTTGTGTAGCTCTTAAGGCTAGACATGGCCACGTTTATCGGGGGTTTTCCCGAGGCTCACATTTTAATTTATTTAGGCGAATTGGTAATTGAATGATCATTTTTATTTCCATGCCTCACAAGGGATGCGAGTTATTTATATTTTAGATTAATAAAAAATGTACGTTGCCATAATTTTTTTAAACGTACAAAGCCATAAAAAATTGTAATACGTTGTACAATTAAAGTAGCGATGAGCACCAGATTTTATTTTTCTAGATGATGAATTAATAATTTCGGGAGGTATTCATTTGGAAACATCTTAAATATTAGTAACACTTTCTTCAGAATTAATTAAAATGAACCCGGCGGAATGATCGAATTTCCAGGCCTGCTAGGGTGAATTCGACCATACGTCCGTCCAATACGCCGTGGCGCGGGCGCATATTTGTTTACAAGCTTTCTTCACTTACGTCGTTAAGATTCCCACATTATTTTTCTTCTTTTTATCTTTGAAATTCGACAGTAGGTCCGTCCAATACATGGGTCGCGATTCGCAATTTGTATACAGGGCTTGTTTACTTACGTTGTTAAGTTTCTAAATATATTTTAGAGTATAGTGTCGTCTTAATAAGAACATTTTTTTGGGTGATTTGTATACAGCCGTTTTTGCGAAAAATCATCTCAAAGAAGCTGTACAAATTTATAGGTAATACATTTCTTCAATTCGCTATCTTCCTTATAATTATAACTATAGACTAGACATTTTATTATAACAACGTATGGCTAACAGAATGTATCCACCGGCTCGTCGATCGCTAATACAAAACTATGATAGTACAATGCATTTGACCACTGAACGTGATATTGTGTTAAAACGTACATAAGTTGTTATTGAATATATTCTGTTCAGAGAGAAAATATACACGACCGTACTCACCTGGGAGGTTATTTGAGATTAATACTATACAGAGGATATCATTGGGGACACATGTTATTGGAAATGCTATTATTTAATACTGGTATATATTTTATTAAAGAACGTGTTTGGGGAAAGCAAAAAGAAATTTAATTATGGGCGGTAAATAATACAAAAGATTTGATTCTCCGTGTGGTGGTCATATTTGTCACCATGTTTTAGTTGAAAGTCCTTATTAGTGGGGATATATTATTTCCCCTTTTCTGGTTAATACGTTATAAATAATAGCTGTGCTTTATGATTATTTCAGTATAAAAGATAATGAACGCGCAGTGATCGACTTACAATTTGTTTCAATGAAAGGATTCAAAATTTAGAAATGATATTACCAATTTACCTTCTTATTCATCAGAGTAAAATATTGAAATATTGGCTACATACTGATTTGTGTATTTTTGGTTTTGAGCAGGAAAAATACATAAATCTGGACTAGTATCCTTTTTGATTGTTTCGGAACAATGGAAGTGCCTGACTTCAACATGATTGATGGATATTCGTATATTGTTTCATCAATTTGAACACAAAACCTTTTTTAATGAATGTATTCAATGCGCGCAGAGTAAATTTCGATGTTAAATCCGGTCCAATTTATCCACTCTGACGATACGCGCAATATGTAATACATGCCACCAGGGCAACTGTATTGGTAAAAAGTTTTTGTGTCCAGATATGGAAGGGAATAGCAATCAGTCAATTAATATTGCCTCCATTGTGTATGTGATATTGAGTTTGAACCCGAGTGGTTTGAGTTCGATTCCCTCAGGAATGCTTTCGAAGTAGGTGTTAAAAATAACACCTTGATATGATAATGAAAATACACTATATGTTTACAGAATTTCATATACTAGATTTACTTTAAGAAATTTAAAATATGTATTTAGTTTAAACCATTCCTAATCGAATGTAAACATGCATCCCTTCAAAAAGTAACTTTGTAATTAATAAGCTATTAGAATCATTTACTGAAACACCAGTTTTATTATCAGGTATAATTTTCATAATAATTTTGAAATTAAAGTATTTATTTAATTTTGACCATTCCCACTCCAATGTAAACGTGAATCCCTTCAAAAGGCAATTAAAAAATCCCATTGATCATAGATATGTATAATAACGACTTGACAATAAAATTAGTCCATTAATAATTCACATTACTTGTAAGGTTTTTCCCTAATCAATAGATATTGAAGTGAGCTACAAACCCAAAGTAATTAGCCCACTAGAATTACCAAAACACTTAGAAATTGGACAGTCTAAAACGACTTAGTAACAAAAATAATTGATTAAAATCCTTGTAGACCACCCCTCTCCCCCTCCCCCATATGTAATGTATATAAACCGTAGGCTAAGAATTATTTGTACCAGTATGAAGATGGCTCTGACGAGCTGAAACCGGTTACGGTCAAATAAAATTAAGTGGAATAAAGTTTTTTATTTGTTTTATTATAATCTACTTTAAGAAATAAATACTTGAACAAAACTTGAAGCTTTTCCATTATTATTCAAGCACGATTTGCGATTATCTCGGCCAATAGATTTATTTTTGAGGTTTTACGCCATTTTCCGCTACCTTCGTCTTTAGCCAACGTTTCGGACAGCGTAAATAAATCAAAATAAATCACTAGTGTTATTCATTTACATGTTGCTGCAACTGTTTGCACCATGAAATATATAATTTAATAAGACCGTCTTACGGTCGTGTTTCGTGATCCATTTATAGGCTTAAATGCGGCCTATAATTCAAATTTGAAAAGTCGACTTCTTTGCAATAATTCAACATAATGCTGGCTCTCTCGTCTAGTCCACAAATTTAAAAAAAAATTTGCGTTGTTCTATGACTTTTTCAAGAATAAGAGCATGCATGAGAAGTGAGGAAAGGCGGAATCTCATATCATATGTAAGTTGAAGACATATTGTGTTTTCGATAGCTAAATTAGACTTCACACACAAACATTGACATTGTTAAATACTAAACAAAAAAAAATAACAGGTAGGTGGAACTCAGAATTTTGTAGCTAATCTCATGTTAAAGTCAGATCAAATGAAAAATAATATTCCAAGCATGTGTAAGAGAGACAAAGAGCAAATGAAATCTCAATTTTAGTGGCGGGAATGGCTACCGCCGCCCCGGAAACCGTGTGTTGGACAACCAACACCGCTGCCATAGGTCATACCATAGATACGCTACGTTTGGTGGCTTAGCAGGGGGGCCCGAGTTTATGGGGTAGGGTTTATCTATGTCTTGGCAGCGTTTGCTCATCTACGTGGAGGGGTCGGGTCGCGAAAAACGGTTGAGGGAGACCTAAACTTTTTTCTCGACCTTCATTGCCTTGCACCGCAGTTTGATGGATGGATCATGCATCCATCACTCCTCCTGTTGACCCCCAGATTCCAACCCACCCCTCATTCTTTTTCATTCCCAGATCTTCCTTTACATCATTTTCCTCGAAAAACCTTTCATTTCCAAAGATGACACAGGTCCGAGGGTTTTTTTTTTCTCAGGACCTCCTGTGTGGCGCTAACGTAAAATAAAATACAAAAAATGAGTGTGCTTTAGACCACACGACTGAAGTAAAACTTCACTAACTTATAAAAGAAGAGAGAAAGAAAATGTGCGCGCGCACTGCTCTCTCTTGCTCATACAGTGTGATTCAGACAATAGGCCTGCACTGTGTTTTAGATATACGAAACGTAACAGGCTATGAGAGAAAGACAGAAAGAAAATGTGTGCTTGCACCTCTCTCTCTTGGCCCTACAGTAATATACGAAACGTAACTCTCTCTCTCTTTCTATCTTCACTAACTTATATCTCCCTCTTAACTTCCGTTCGCCTCGCCCGATCACACTTTTCGTAACGCTCTCGTTACGCATTCCTCAGCTTACTCCCTAAGTCAAGCGTGCACAAAGAAATTTTACTTCAAAAAAGGGAGTGAATTTAGTTCATCTACAGAATATTTTTGGTACGAAAGTTCAGATATGGCTGCCTCGGTGAAGTCTACCGAGAAATTTTATTACTAATAACCGCTATAATCACGAACTTCAACGACAAAATTAAATGAGTGCTAAGTAGGTTATCACTCCTTTGATAGATTCATGCAAAAAAAAAACCTTTTTTTACAGACCGTTAATTTCCATGAACTTTCGCCAAGAAGCAAAAGAAGAATACGGAGATAAAAAGAAGGAAGGTTATTGAGATTGAGAATCTAACATGAGCGATATTTTCTCGATAATCGTCTGAGTTCGAAATGAGCAACTAAACTCAAGATGAGGAAAGTTTCAGGCGCTGATTTTTCCGAACATTCCCAACATTTTTTGCCATCTCATATAATTTAGTTCGTCTACTCTCATCATGGTTCGTGATTTTTATTATGTAGGAGGTGTCATTTAGACAGATAGATTGATGGGAAATTTATTGTTTGGGCTCTGGCATGGATAGACAGTAATTATTTCGATATCACTGTCATTGCTAATAATATATGAACAGAGATTCAGACGACTTACTAAAAATGTGGTTGAATATGTGAAAACATTAGATAAACATCGTTCTGAAACAAAGCAACGAAATATAAAATAAATGTAATTTTAGAGCGTCAAATATCATCCCCTTAGAATCACAACATAGCTTGTACAAACCACGAGCGTCACTCGCAGACATAGTGAGCATTGTGAAACTTCTCAAAAATTCAAAGTCTCCCGGCATAGATAATATTCGAATGTGTGACATTAAATGAAACATAGATGTCTTAGGTCCTATCTTAACTCATATGATTAACACAATTTTAACACAAGCAGTAATACCAGATGAACTCAAGTGTAGTATTGTCAGACCTGTTTACGAAAGTGGAAAACAAACTGATGTAGGAAACTATAGACCAATTAGTATATTACCCGCTATAGAAAAGATTCTCGAGAAATACATATTATTAAAACTGACTAAATACTTGGATTGCTTTTCTTTTCCAAAAAAAAAGTACCGAAATGTTACTCCATGATTTTTCTAACTATACATATATATATTTTTTTCTTTTTAATTTTTATATATATATATAAATAACGAATTGAATAACAAAAGACATGTTTTGGTACTGTTCATAGACAATTCAAAGGCATTTGATACTATAGATATGATGAAATTATTAAATATTTTGGAGGCAATAGGGGTAAGAAGAAACGTGCTCAAACTATTCAAAAACTTCTTAACTAACCGCCGAATCAAGGTAAAAATATCTGATAAATTTAGTGAAACAAAAAATGTCAAAACTGGAGTTCCACAAGGGTCAATTTTGGGACCAACACTTTATATTATCTTTGTATCTCTTATGACAAAAATATTTTCTTTTGTTAAATATTTTGTATACGCTGATGATACTGCACTTGTCATATCCCATGAAAATTTGTCTATTGCAATGAAATTATTGCAGCTAGATTTTATTTCTTTATTAAAGCGGTCACATAATTATGGTCTACTAATCAATTCCAAAAAAACAAAACTGATGCATATAAGATCACTACATGCCAAGTACAGCGAGACACCCGTAATCATATCTCACTCTTTCGATTGCATTCACAACAACATCACACAGCCCTGTTCATGTACAAGTATCGAACTAGTTAACGACTATGTGTATCTAGGAGTTACAGTAGATTGTAACATGAAGTGGAATGCACACATTTCCAAACTTTGTAAGCGCCTCCGATCTATTGTAGATAGACTTTATAAGATAAAATGTTATATGCTTATAAAAAACTATGAAATTGATTTATTTGTCTCTTGCAGAATCAACAGTGAGATATAAGATAACTTTTTGGGGTCAATCATGTAAAACCAACATAAAAAATGTACAAATGGTTTAAAACGCCATAAAATATATAATAAATATATGTATTATAATAAAATTATTATTTTTTTCTTTTTAAATATAAAAAAAAAAACTTGCTCTTTCTTACCATGCATTAAATTTCAAGTATGTGATTAATGCATTGCTGTTTTTCAACTTTTTCATGATATGTATTAAAAATATATATATATAAAAGTAAATATTTTTCCTATTCTGCATCACAATGTTGGTAGGTATGTTATATGTGTATTTGTGTATGTTGTTGGTACGCTAACGCGTTTATGATTATTTTATTTGTAGTTGTAACTAATCTGCGGAACTAATCTCTTGCTGACAAGCTACTTGCAGTAGCTTAGCGGGTAAGAAATTCCAATTGTATGCAATTTTTTAAACAATAATAAAAAAATATATAAAAATGAAAACTTAATAATTTAAGCTAAAGATTTCATAAATTTGGCAGGGGCGTGCATTGTGCACCCACAAAAAAAATAAAATATTTTAAAGCGTTTCTTCCATGTAAAACTTATCGATTGAAATTTTTTTCTCTGCTGTCACAAAAACTGACGTTAACATATTTTATTCTGGATTTTGTGCATCGGAAAGATAAAATATAAAATGTGAAATTTCAGGAAATAAGATCAGTGGAAAAACGTGGAGATCCACAAAGAATGCAAGGCGTAAGCGTACTAATTAAGATTAAGACAGGAACGCTCCGATGGTTTGGGCAGGTAGAGCGAATGAACGATGAAAGGAGTGTAAGGAGAATATATGACGTAAATATGAATGATAGAAGAAGTCGAGGACGCCCAAGAAATACATGGTACGACCAAGTGAATCAGATACGTGAGTCGGGCCATATAAAGAGTTAGAATAATAGAGGAGAATGTAGAAGGATGTATGAATGTAAACGAGGCAAGGAGTGTGTGTCAAGACCGAGTTGTTTGGCGGTCCATCATCTCTGCCTACCCCTGCGGTGAAACGGCGTGATGGTTAGTTAGCTAGTTAGTTAAGTACAGGTAATGGTAGATTAATATGTCTGAGACTTGAAACATATCAAAGTAGTATTGACACGGATGAAGTTCATTTGCAACTTGTGGGATAAAAGGAATAAATACCTAAAAAAGGAAGACTTACTGTACTGTACTGTCAATGATATGCACTTAAATGTTGAAAAATGTTACATTTTAAACTTTACTAGAAATAGAATTATAAAGGATTTTTCTTATGTTATCAATAATATTATTCTCAAAAAAGTTTCTTCAATAAGGGATCTAGGAATCACTCTTGATTCTAAATTCATATTTGATGTACATATTAACAACATTAACTGCAAATCATTAAAAATGATGGGATTTATTCACAGAATATGTAAACCTTTCAAAGATCCTCGATCAATTCTAACTCTTTACAATGCCTTAATTAGAAGTAAACTTGAATATGGAAGCACTATTTGGAATCCACATTTCTGCAAATATGAAAACATTGTAGAATCAGTTTAAAAAAAATTACTAAGAATGTTATCCTTCAAATGTGGACTACACGACCATCTCAGATCATACGATGTACGTCGTGATTACTTCAAGATTGATACACTTAAAACTAGAAGGCAATTGACTGATCTAATATGTTTACTAGGGTGGAGTACGGATGTATGAAAAAAAATAATTTTTAAGATTCAGAGTTCTAAGAGGGGGGGAAATGTGCCTTATGTTAAAGTAAAAATATGTGGGATTTTTCATTTCATTTGATTAAGATCTTCTGTCTCCGCAGTGACTCCAAAAATGGAAAATTAGGCTAAAAAAGTTTAAGGTTTATAAGGCGATACATTGTGATTAATTTAGTGGTAAGAAGGTGTTAAATGATAAACAATATATAATTAAGATATTTATTAAGGCATCGCCGTAAAAAAAGAAGAAATTTGGAACAAACTTGAAAAAATTATACATTTATTACTTCATCTTGCAGTTCGTTCATGTGGAGCAAACAAATTATCCACTGAAGTGGTTTTTGTAACCTTTTCTCAAGCAGTCTTATAATTCCAGCATACTTTCCAGTGTTAACATTCGTACCATCACAACCAATTGCCATAATTCTATCTTGGGAAACTTCTTTATGTAACAGAAACCCTGTTATCGCGGTTTCTATTCCTTTTGCTGTACCAACATCAGGTACCACGTATCCCATGTAAATGGATCCCGGCTCTTGAATCAGTGAGATATGTTCCTCCACAACCATAGTCCTGTAGCATTTACCGCCTTTTTTAACAATTTTCAAAGTTTTGTCTTTTTTCCCGTCAAAGTATAATGCCAAGAGCTCTGCAATTGTTGCATTTTCCATTATTTTTTCTCTGGTTTTAGTTCTCTCTCTTCGTAACTTGTGCCGATCAATGACTTCAACATCAGACCCAATGTCGAACAAAACAGATGATGCTATTGCTGCTGCTGCTCTATCAGACACTCCATACCTATCACATGTCTTCGATAACGTAGGAAAATTAAGTGTCTTTTTTTTATTTTCTTCTCAATAACGCCTTTTAGCATGGAGCATTCTGATTTTTCTGACTCTGATGATGTCGCTGAAGAAACACTAACATTTAAATCAGCTAACGTTGAAGTGCTTAAGGATGTGTTTCGGCGATTCTCTCGTTCATGGTTCCTTTTTAGAGTCTTTTGCAACTTCTTTGTAGCAGTTACGTCGATTCCGCAGATAACCATTACCCGAGACGTTCTTTGATCGGTCAAAAAAGTTTGCTCTTGTTTAGGAACCTTTTTATCCTTAGGACATATACATTGAGCGAATGCTTTGCACTTGCATGCTGAAATATCAAAAAGTATCTTACTGCTTTGCTGAAAACTATTTAACTTGTCCGGAGAGAGCCTCTTGATAGACTTAAGTAGATTTTTACACTTTAAATGATATGCTTTCAACATTTGAACGATCCTTGTTCGCGTCACTGTTGGAATAGATGCAGTTTGCCATATATTTTCAATTCTCGACACTACTATATCTGCTATCTCGCCAAAAATTGGTTCTTTGGCAGTTTCTGATTGCAATTTCAGTTGATGTCTCGTCCACTCATAGTATTTCACTACATCTTCGTAAGTAGGTAGAACGTTCTCTTTCATCTCACAAACATCACCAAATAGAGGACATTTGAATACACTCCGAGTTCTTTGCATTTGCATAGTTGCCACAAAAGAATATTAAACGTATTTTTTACGACAAACGAGCGAGCGACTGATCCGAGCCACGTACAATAGAGCACTGACGACTGAGTGACGACGCGCGACGCGACAACTGCAAGCAAGCTAAGTATCACCTCCCGCGCTTCCCCTCTCCCCTTATTTAAATTATAAAACACAAATTCGAACTTCTTTTTATTTTGTGTCAAATCTATATTGTACCAAGTAAACTTTCTTGATAAAAATTAGTATGTTTATTAAAAAATATCGTACATAAACATGACTTCCAATTAGAGTGTAAAACCTACTATTTTCATAAATTCAATGCCATTGCGGAGGCAGTTACCCTAAGCAAAATCGAATAATATTTTACATGGCTTAAATTAAACCTAAAAGGCAACAAATTTTAACTCTTACATTACCGGCCAGTGAAAAAAAAAAATTCACTCCGGCCTAATGTTTACATAAAATTATTCACGGCCATCTTGATACTAAATTATGTCTTAACAGTATTAAAATTAATGTCCCCAATTCCCATTGTTTAAGACGCCATAACATTTTTCATATTAATATATTTAAAAATAATATCGCCTACTTCAGCCCTCTGACCCAGATGTGTCGACAGTATAACATGATAGAGTGCGCTGATGTGGATATTTTCATTGATAATTTGTACAGTTTTAAAAAAAAAGTTCTAGCGCTGTTAAAAAGTACTAACTAATTATATTGTGTGAATTGTCCCTCTATGCATGCTCGCGTATTTTATATGTCTTTTACCACTCATTGTAATGTGTTACTTGAGTGACCTTGTATATAATTCTGTATTTTAAGTTGTGATGTTTTTGTTTTTCTCATTGTATTTATTTGTATTTAATTGTACGTAATTGTCGATTTTTATAATTGTGTAATAACTGAGTTTTATAAGTGGATTGTTCTCATGTAAATGTAAACATCTGTAAAACCCAGTATAAATAAATAAATAAATAAATAAACTGCAATAGAAACGTAAATAAAACATAGTGCGTTGATGATGCACGGTGAGTTAAGAAAAACATATGAAAAGGAAATGTGAAGGGAAAGATGATGAGAAGAAGTATAGTAAATGAGGACTGAGAAGGGTATTTTGAATGTAAAGATTAAGGAAAAGTTAAATCACGTTTTGAAGAAAAAAATTTAGAAGCAGTTTCATAAAGGAGTATTTTTTTATTTGAGTGTGAGATTTTAGCCATTTCAGGGAAAGTTTAAAATCTTTTCGAACTATTGAATTGAAAATATTTTAGAACTTCGCGGTTTATAGAATATTTTAAAAATTCAATCAAAACTTTAAGTAGGTATCAGAAGTAAAAATTTAACACGCTGAAGTTTTTGTAAAGATTTATACAACCCGTTAAAACGGTTTTCTTTGCACAGCAAAAACTTTTTTCTCAACAGAAAAAAAAAAACACTTTGTGTGTAGGACACGACCCAAAACATGCAAAAACTTGTAAAATCTATACAGTAACAAAGAAATAATGTTATAAGTTTATTCAGATATGGGTTTCAAATCAATTTCAAGGAAAACACAAAGCAAAGTAGCATTTCTTCAAAAATAGTTTCTGCGATTAATTTCGCGGCAAAAGTTTCGCTGAAAGGGCCCGTGGGAAATGAAAAAAGTTTTTTTGTCTACACATAAAAAAATGTACGCTACTGAATAGTGTCGCCCGGCAAACTTTTTAAACAGGTAATGGATTTTCGAATTCCCAAGTTGGGTCTCTGACCAAAAGGCAGTGGCGGCCGGTGTCGAGGGGTAGAATAATGTGACAAGGGTTGATAGTTCCATGCTTAAGTGTTTTCACAGCGTCAAATACAGTTCTAGTTTATCAAACTGTTGGCTTGCGGTGTGCCCCCGGGAGTACGACGTTATTAGTCATGGGCCGCTAACTTATTCGGTTATTGATACGGTATCGGCCGAGGTGTGAAAAGGTTGAACTTTAAACTCACTTTTGGTCTACTTCTTGTTGTGATTACCATACCTCCAGCGAACGAAAGTTGCACAGCGAGAATTTTAACGGTTTCAATCTGAAAGTATCTATAGAGATAAAATCTGATATTTATCTTATAAAGTCATGGAACTCAATTTAAAAAACACAGACGTAGGATTAGGTATCAAATCACAATATAAGTGGAATACATATTAAACCTTGCTTTTATATTTTAGTTGGAAAAATGTCTAGACGTTTATGCGAATGCTCATTGTGAAAGCGTTGCCTTGAATATTAACTCTTCAAAACCATGAAAATCTTTCAAGATAATTTAATATTTTTTTACGAACTTTTCTCTTACATATTATCTTGACTTTCATAGTATTTAATTCTATCTTATGACTTTTGAATCCATTGAATTAAAACCAGCGTCGAATTTGAATACCAATACAATTTTCCATACTGCCCTTTTTATTACAGAAACGATATTAATGCATTTATGCATATTTGATTATAACTCGAGGATTGGGATGGAACCACACACCAAATCTCAGAAAAAAATAATTGTAATAACTTGAATCAAAAAAGTTTGAAATTGCTTTCATTCGTTAATCATTATGAATAAAGTGCCACACATTATAAGAACTAAAGACAATATTTTTGATTTAAAAAATTAAAGCATGCCATTCATATTTATTAAAATATTAAGCTTTTAATCGAATAGACATCCTTAAATTTAAAAAAAGTTTTTCTACGTGTCATTGTCTGCGGAACCCAATTAAAGATGAATAATTACATAATTTTTTGTTTAATAAAAGTGGTCTACAACAAATTTATATGTGTTTTATTGTATAAATGTATAATTTTCACAAGCAGAACTAAACGTTGCTCTTGCACTACACAATTAAACAAAGCAATAAATGTTATGTTAATAAATTACCAGAAGAAATCTTAATGATAATAATTCATTTAAAATATATTGTTATCACAACGTTACTAATTTTATTTAATTATTCATCTTTAATTAGGTTCCGCAGACAATTATACAATAAAAACACATATAAATTTGTTGTAGACCACTTTTATTAACCAAAAATTAAATAAAAGTGGTCTACAACAAATTTATATGTGTTTTTATTGTAAATTATGGCGAGCAACAAAGTTAATGCTTTTTACAAATATGTGATACATTTATATCTAGCCCTATTTTAATTTCAGATTGGTTGGGTATTTATCTTTTACTTTTATAAATAAATTTTAATTTAATTTCTCACATAAAACTTTAAGAGTAGAAACATTGAATTCTTTGAATAAGCATTCACATTTGATATGGAGGCACTTTTAGCATTTTTTTAGCTAGGTCAATGGAAATCAATCTAATTTTGTAAGCTGTTAATTAAATACATAACCCCAACTATTTAGCGAGTTTTGTAGAATAAACTGAACTAGTTATGGTTAATATAATTTTGTAATTAATTTTTTCTGTTGCCATAATTTTTTCAACTAAAAAAAATCATCTTATTTATAAACGGAAGATTTGAGCCGCAAATCAGTTTTTGAAAACACCGCTTTTACAAACAGAATTTAATTTAAGAAATAAATAAAAAGTAGGTGGACTCAAAAATTGCTTCTTAGGTTTGACAAATAATATTAAGTGGTGAATTTTAAAATATAGCTTTTATCGTATATTTTACTATCACCTCTTTTATATGTAAAACTTTAACTACATTGATGTTTACATTAAATACACAGTGGCCTTAAAACGAGGTATCCCAGTAAGGCTATTATTTTTTCTTTTCATTTTTTTTTAACTGTTCACTTAAAAAAAATATATTTTTTTTTGAAAACTACTCGTATCTCAAGAAATGATTTGACACAATAGAACAAAAATAATCATTTTTTAAAAAATAAATTATTACAACTTTTTGGTTTTATGTGAATACCGCACAGGAGTTCCAACTGCTCCCAACAGCCTAGAACCAGATAGACTATGGTATCCCTAATTGGTATATGTTGTGAGGTTGAAGGAAGTTGGGTAGAGGAAGGTAGGAAAGTACCTGGCTATTCAGATATAGTCACCAAACCCGGCAAAAGCCATTTCAAGTAACGATTCCATTGTAAATGATCTTACACCAGGGTAATACTGATTATAGCGTATTATTTTTTAATGATTAAATTATGAAATAACAAAAATCAATCACATCATATTTTCTTGTGCATGACTGGGATTTGAACCCGTGACCTCCGCTAGTCGAGAGCCTTACCTACCCCTCGACCACGGAGGCCAGATTTTTTTTTACTATAGCTCCACATAGGAGGCCCTGAAGAAAATAACTAGACTCAGGGCCTATGTCATCTTTGGGAATGCTGTGTGGAGGGTATTTGTAGGACATGAAGAAGAGGATGTTCTGGTAAGGAAAAAGGCATGAGATGTGGGTAATAATATGGGGGGTCAGCAGTACCGGATTATCCCTAAGGCAGAGTAGGCAACTGCC
This sequence comes from Limnephilus lunatus, assembly GCA_917563855.2. Lineage (NCBI taxonomy): Eukaryota > Metazoa > Arthropoda > Insecta > Trichoptera > Limnephilidae > Limnephilus > Limnephilus lunatus. The sequence continues at coordinate 56,113,610 of OU830601.1, forward strand.
TAGGGGCCCCGCATCGGCTGGGGGCCCCGCGCCCCAAGAAAAAATAACTCGCGTCAACGGTTCGACTCAAAATTAGTGACCAACTCCGGCACACTTTTGGAAAAAGTCAGCTTTCAAGATGTTTTAAATATTTTATTTTTTTATTACAAACATTTATAGGTTAATAACATTACATGCATTAAAGAAAACAAAAAACATAATAATTAGGTTATAACCCAATAACTGTTCACATCACGCACAAATAATAAATAAAAAGTAAATAATTAAAACAAATATTTAAACATAGTTGTATTTTACTTTACTTTCCTTCGTTTCAATGCGGATATGATTATAGGTGATGTGCAGTGTGGTTTATATTGGCATTTGCTTTGGTTTTTTTTGCTTTTATTTCTAATGTTTAAAATATAAATGTTGTACAAGCTTTAGTGTGCACTACCTATCTGCTTGTTAAAATTCTTTGTTTCTCTTCATACCAAGGTTGTCTGGAAGAGATCACTTTAGTGATAAGACCGCTCATTATACTATTGTATTCGTTTCATTTTTTTATTGAATGGGGGTGAAGGCATACCTTCGAAATGTAGTAAAAAAACAGATTAATTATGAATAAAATTACGTTATGGTAGAAAAAAAAAAGTTGGAAGTTAGAAAAGGGTAAAGTGCAGTGGCGGACTAAGCCCGTCAGAGGCCCGGGGTGGAAAAGCTGGATGAACCGCTCCCCCCCCCCTAGTTTAAGAAGTTGATCTAATTTTACAAGCTTTTTCTTCAGTTCACACGGGCCTCTGACTCTGGGGGGCCTCAAAACGCCTCCACGTTCCTTTGATCAAATCCTAAACCAGGCCACTGTAAAAAAATTGTCATTTTTTAAAATTAATATTCTGAAGATGAATTTGTTAATAATGCTCTCACCAAATGTTTTAAGGAAATTCGTAAAATTGACGGAGATACCTACAGCATTTTATATGAAACCATTTTAAACAGTTTGTACGTTGAAATAACGTTCAGCAAAACTTTGAACGCGTTTTTTTCGAAACTGCTGTTTTCAACACGGTTGACAACATATTAGAAAAACTATACGTCCGATTTGCATGTACTAAATCTTAAACTGTTAGTATATCCAGTCAGTATGGCACCACTTAGGGATTTTTTTTATAATGAGCCCACTTCTATTTTTTTTTGTGAACAATGGAAATTTTCAAATGCTTTAAAATAAATCAATAAATTATCTGGGAAAGATATGTTTCAGAATTTTAGTTTTAGTTTAAAGAAAATCATTAAAAAAAGATCCACGCATGTATTTAAAAAAAAAATACATTTTTATTTTGCTTAGACATTATTTGAAAAATTATAAATAACAATAAGAAAAAGTACATAATTTGAATAGTTTTATCATCACGAGTTTGAACATTTTTGAATTAAGGTATTTATCAAAGCAAATATTGGGAATGAAATAATATCGATATTGAGCTATTATGTTAAAATGCTCGTATGGAGAATACTTGATCTTACTCATCGGAACCGCCCTGTACAGTTGCAAGGGTACGATCGCAAGATCATCGTTCGACGAAATTTAAATTCTCGGCCGCTGATTAATTTGTATAACGCAGGATTTGATAAAGGGGACATGGGACGGGCTGCCCCCCCCCCCCCCGTTAGTCCAACATTGGTAAAGGGGCCCCGAGACTTGCATTGCCTAGGGGCCCCGACATGGTTAATCCGGCCCTGGGGGTCAGTGTGTCCAGGAGTGACGGACAAATGATTCCATCCCTCTCACTGCAGTACATGGTGATATTCCAAGAGAGCACCGCGGGATTAGTCAAAAGGTCTTCTTTAACCAGTTCCCTGATCTGGCCTGCCACACAGTTAGTGGGCAGAAGCATCCGCCCAAAGGCCCGGACAAACTTCACTCCATGAACCCGGGCCCCCCTGCTAAGTCACCAAACGTAGGGGCACCACCTACGCCGTAGGTCTTTGTTATTCAATAAATGTTTCCCGGGGCAGCGGTACCCATACTCGCCTCCCAAATCTGAATTATAAATTATGTCAAGTATAAATTAAGATCGAATTGAAATGACCTACAAAAACCACTACTTGATAAGTATGTGACTTCACACGATGAGATATTTTACAAAAACTTCTCCAGAGGGATAGGTGATTGTCTTACAGAATTTAGAAAGGTGAGAAGCAAAGATGACACTTGCTAATAGCTTTGTTGTGTTTTATTCCACACATTGCGCATTGATGAGATAGTTCGTGATGGTGTGATGCCTTTTCCAAGCTGTTTATGTGGGAACAATCACCCACGCCTGATTGATTATAAGGTAGGTGCTACGCATTTCGAATCTTTCTATTTATTGTTCTACGTGTTCGAAAGCGCCTTTGAATATTTTTTAAGCCGTGATAGATAGTATTTTTTCGAAAAAATATCTATATGACTTAACAGATTTGTCGTAAGAATCAAGTCTTAATACCAGTATGTAAGAATTTTTTTTCTAGTAAGAATTCGGTTGTTTTAATTAATTATCTTTGAATTATTTTGTTAACTTAATAAGACAAAGAATATGAAGAAGCCAAAAATTGCGATGATAATAATAAAAATAATAATTGGATAATTTGTAGAGCGCCGTTTTTGTGAAAAATCACCTCAAGGGCGCTGTACAATTTATTAAGAATTCTTAGGTTCTATCCAATTCTACAATTCGATACAGAAACATGCTTACCTGGAAGGTCATAAACACACGATTAACACACTTTAATTAGAAAGTTTATGCTTGGAGAAGATAAGGCTTCGTACGCGTAGGACATTATATTTACATAAAACACTGAACATTGCGCGATTCTACATTTGCTACCCCCATCACCTAATTAGTAATACATTTATGAAAAGATTAGTAGCAAAAGACTCTTTTGGGCAGGGGAATGATCATGAAATGACCTTTATGGACGCTAACAAATAGTTTTTTTTTCCTACATTTTTACAAATTAGTTATTTACAGTGTCACGGGAATTGAAAGTGAAGGATTTTTGATATTATAGATACGACTGTATGAAAAGGTAAGTTTTAAGTTTAGCGATGTGGGCGGGTTTCTCACTTAGGTGTATTTCAAATACAAAAATTAGTTTCATCACCATTATGAAAATTTCATTTCGATCGACCGATTACTGCGATGGTAGTAGGAGTTTTTTTAATAGGGGAATGTTTTTCTTTATTATTACAAAAAAAATCGTTTTAGTTGACGCCATCGTCGAATTCGTTAATTTCGAGAGAAAGGATAATATACGCATTCCAGCGGAATATTAAATATAATTTTATAAAATGCAGAAAATTGATAAATGTAAAAAACAGTTCTGCATATAAAATTTAAGCGAATAGTCTACAAAATTTCGGGTCGCGAATCACGCCCACGTGGCATTTATGGTATGGGTACCACCGTCCGGGAACCATTTGTTTTGCCAAAGGTCACCCCAATTGGTTCATTACGTATGGTGACTTGGACGGGGTACCCGGGTTCATGGGGTGAGGTTTGTCCGGACCTTGACGGTGGATGCGTCTGCCCACCAACTGCGTGGCAGGCCGGAACGGGAGAGACTGTTTGCTTGGTTCCTTAAAACCGAAGAAGGACAGAAATAAAATCTAGTAGTATGTGAGATATTTTTAAGGATAAGTCACCATTTTTCTTAAATTTTGTTATTATTTTTATGCCTACAAGGACCAAATTGTCACTTAAAATATCAATTTTTAAGAGAACGTACAAACAAAAAAATATTATTTCATTCTGTTTTCTTATAATTGACTTATTTCGTTGATTTAAAATACCGAATTGTTACATTTTTTTTAACGAAATGCAAATTATCAAAACGACATTATATTCCTTGATATCAACAATAGTAAAAATGCAAAAAAAAATACTTGAAAAAGCTCAACTACAAAATTACAAAATCGCACATCCGACATTATTCGTCGGGACCGTCGATTTAGAACATTATTTCAAAACAATATTGGCGAAAATTTAACTAATCAATTAATTTCATTGTGAACTTGAACCAGAATATAAAGAATAAAGTACTTTATTAGCCAAATATATTTAATGGAAAAGCCGAATTGAGGTTTGAGGTAAACTTGGTTTATGTATGTTAAATATTGCGGAGGGCTTAAGCATAGATCAAATGTTCATTTGCTGGTTTAATTCGCTTATTATAATATGGCGCAGATTTTGTGTTATTTTGATAATTACGCGTAATTTGAATTGTTTGAACTATTTTCTTGATTGAAAGTCAATATGTTCGCAGCTTAATTGGTTTTGTTTTACTTAGCTGTGTTTATCGTAAGATGAAAACATTAAACGTTTTATTGCCCGAAATAAATTAGCGTTATTATTCAAGTAGGTTTTATTGAGTGTTAGATGTTCTCAGCATCACCCTGGTAAAAGACCACTATTTAGAATCAAAATCTTTCATTGCTTGAAATGGCTTTAGCCTATTTAGTTACAAGATTAGAATAGTGAGTAGGTTCTTGCCAGCTTTCATCTTACCAATCCAATGCTCTTCCCCACTCAGCTCCACATTTAGCCTCACAACATTCTTCAATTGCAAGTCCTTCATCATTTCACAAGCACATGAAGAGTTGAAAACATTTTCCTAACAAAAATAAATTAGGAATATTTAGTTATACCTCTATCAAATACACGGATCACTTTAAATGGATAAAATAAAAAATATATTATTCTTTGGCGTTTTATACAAAACTTAAAATTTAATCTTAATATTTAATTTTGATTGTTGTCAACCCGGGAGTTTATTGAGGTAAAATAATAGTAAATTAGCAAGTGAGTTACCCGCCACACTAGACGTTGTCTGTTTAGAGACAAGTAATAACATAAAAAGATAAAATATTATGAAAAGTCAAAAAGGAGTACATAAAAATTAACACAAAATTAACATAAAAATACAAATAATATAAATGAAGAGTAAAAAGAGATTAAATTTTAGAGAAATTATTTAAATTATCTCCTTTAAAAATCCAGTAATGCTAGCATGTAAATTTAAACTTTTTTAAATGTTAACTAAATATTGTAAACAAACACATGAAATGGCTTAAGTCAGTTTGTGACAAGAACTGACTTAAGCCCTCCGAACAAAACACCAAAGAATTAGTACTGCGGTCTAGAGTAAAGGATGCAAGCATTGATATATATGTGTTCAAAATATATGTTCAACCTGTGAAATTAAGTCATATTCTTGGTGTACTGAATAACAAAAATATACTCATGTCTATAAAAAACCTACATAATTATTTTATTGACATGGTAGCATGGAAAAAAAGATTTGGTTTTATAATAGTCCAAAACACCACAAAACAAAGTAAATCGATGTATTTCTATATTTGACCTCCTTAAAAAATATATATAAAATAAAGAAATAAACTACGCGACCTATCTTGATCTTTTTTGTAGCACACGGTATAAGATTTCATTTGAACCGTAATATCATTATGTTTATTTTATTATGGCAACCCTAAAAATATACTTTTGTTCCTCCGTCGGGCCATAGGACCGAGAAAAGGAGAGTTCTTTGAAATAATGTATTGAAAGAATATAATAAAGAGTGGCTTAGTGGACATGCACTTGCTTCTGAGATGAAAGATCAAAAGTTAAACCCCTCCAAGATGCTTTGTCTGCCATGTTATTACGTATTTTATTGTTTCTACCGACTCAAGTCATTTCAGATTTATTTAAAACACACGATATTTATAAATAATTTAACAATTTCTGGAATTTTTCCTTTATAGTCTCCTCTTATATTTTGTGTAAACAATCGTTTTGTATTTTTATTTTATTTGTTTTATTTCTATTCTTGAACATACATTTTACAGATTATTACATTGGTTTACATAGATAATAAATTCAGTAATAATAAGAAGAAAAATAATGTTTATGATCGGTAGCTGTATGTAAATAGATTAGTAGTAGTATTTTGTGAATACCTCACATGTTCTGGTGTTCCCATGTTTGGTAATAAGTGCTATTCTGTCGATGTAGAAACACCATATCCTCACACCGTATCGAATACATAAATCAAAGATTAGTAGCAGTTAGGATCTATATGCAGTTATTCTTAGCATCTAGATTATGTTAAAGATTAATAATTGTCTTGATAAACAGGTAAGTATAATTTTTCTACGGAACTCACGACACTGGTATAAATAATATTGTATAATATTTAATAATATTGTATAATATTTAATAATATTGTATAATATTTAACAATATTGTAAAATATTTAACAATATTGTATAATATTTGATATCAATGTTTCCAAATGTCATACTATGACATTCACCAGAAATAAACATGAAATTAAGTACTCTTATTCACTCAACAGTGAACCTGCCATCTCTAAAACGGAATGTAAAGATCTTGGTGTTTACCTTGATAACATACTTATATTTAATAATCACATCGATTCAATCGTTCACAGGTCATAAATGCTTGGTTTTATTCTTCGTTTAAGAAAGGTGTTCAGTAACCCGCGTACAGTAGTTAGGTTATATTTTGCATTAGTCATAAGTATACTGGAATATGCCTCTCCAATTTGGAACCCGCAGTACAAAGTATACATAGATAGCCCAGAACATATTCAAATCAAATTTATAGAATATCTTACCTTCAAATTCAACAATAACTATGAATGCACATTTTAAACTTTGGAAAAAAGACGAGTAATTGCTGATTTGACATTTATACACAAAATTTTAAATAATAACATTGATGGTACCGAACTTCTTTACCTGGTTAATTTTAACATACCAATAAGACGTACACGCCATACAGAACTATTCCAAATGCTTAATTACGAGACAAATGCAGCAACTAATTCGCCAATCAATCGTGCTCTTCATACATTCAATAATATTAATCTAAATTCTAACATCGACATTTTCTCCGATTCACTGCCCAAATTTAAAAAGAGCACCACGTCAATCGTATAAATTGTTTAATGGTAGAGTTAAACTTGTAAGGCGTGACGTGACGTGACACCTTACAGTGGTATCAGTTTCATACATTTAGTATGGAGGCGATTATATAAGTAAGTTCAATTGTGGCATGATGCGGTCTGTCGTGACTCGACAGAAGCTATCTCGATTTTCGACAGAGAGGTGAAGGTGAGGGGCGCGGGGACGGTCGCGTCTTGGCTAGTGTGTACGTACCACGTGGTGTGAAGTGTAGATTTGAAATATCGTCATAAGGCGTCAGAGGACAACTTATAGATGTGAACGCTAGCTATCACGACAGAGAACATCACGTCACGTCACGCCTTACTAGTATAAATCTACCATTATACGCATACTTACATACATACATACACACATATTCACACACACACACCCTTTCACACCCTCACACACACCCTCTCACACACACACACAAACACCCTCACACACCCTCTCACACCCTCACACACACACACACACACACCTTCCCACTACACACACACACACACCTTCCCACTACACACATTACCCGGTAATTATATACACCATAAATAAGACACTACAATGAAACACATAATAGGTACCCACCATGAATTGTTTTTATTAATTGTAAATTTTCACCAATGGATAATATAATGTACTATTTGTTTTTGTTTAAAAATAAAATAATTAAATAAAATAAAATAAAAATTGACGTGAAAAACACAAATTTTTACCCTGCTGAAAAAACACAGGTACACTTTTTTACGTAAGCCCCACTCAGGAAAATAATTCCCCTCAGAGCCTATGTCATCTTTGGGGATGCTTGTATGGAGGGTCTTTTTAGGAAAGGAACGGGGGGAAGTTCTGGGAATGGAAAAGGTACGAGGGATGAGTAGGAATCTGGGGGACAGTATGTCAAGGAGATGTATGAATCCATCGCTCTCATGGCAGTGCAAAGCGATGTTCTGAGAAAGTATGGCTGGAGAAGTCAAAGGGACTCCATCAACAATTCTATTTTAATCCGGCCTGTCATGCAGTTGATTGGCAGACGCATCCGCCGGCAAGATCCGGAAAAAACTCATCCTATGAGCATCCCTGCTAAGTCACCAAACGTAGCGAATCACTTGGGGTGACCTGCGCAGAGAAATGGTTCCCGGGGCGGCGGTACCAGTATCCGCATCTAAAATTGAGATTGAAGTCAAAAACACAAATTTATTTGAGCCTGCTAAACAAGCACAGTTACCAACTTTGTAATACTTATTTAGTTTACTGTAGAATGTTGCCAATTATGTACTAATTACAGCCAGGATATAATTTTAGTTTCAATAACTGTAGTGTTTATTTTATTTTAAATTTGAAGGCTAGTGTTTTTATTATTGTATTAAGTTTACGTGGTTTTTTATTACTTGTTACAATTGAGAGCTGCACTTTTCGATACAGGAATTCCCCATGAGATTTATTTATTTATTTATTTATACTGGGTTTTTACAGATTGTTCACACACATGTGAAAACAACCCAGTTATAAAAACTCAGTTAATTATACAAATAAGAATTATATAATAAAGTAGAATTTATATACAATCAACTAGATAATACAAATAATACAATCATAAATTTTGTAACCGTTTAAATAAAATTTAGATAAAATAAAACATAAACAGTTAGAATAGAAATTGTTAAAATACTAAGTTTACTCAAATAATAATTAAAGAGAGGCAAAATAAGAGACACAATTAGAGACACAAATGATAGGTACATAATAAATTAGCACATATTTTTCAGCAATCTCAGGGCATTTTTTTTGAATCCATATAAATTATTATCGACAAAAATATCTATTTCAGCACACTCTATCTTATTATATAGTCGACACATTTGGGTCAGAGGGCTAAAATAGGCGATATTGTTTTTAAATATATTCAGGTGAAACATATTATGGCGTCTTAAACAGTGGGAATTGGGAACATTTATATCAATATTGCTAAGACACAATGAAGTATCAAGATGGCCGTGAATTATTTTATGTAAACATGTTAGATCAGTCAATTGCCTTCTGATTTTAAGTGTATTAATTTTGAAGTATTCAAGTCGCTTGTCGTATGTTCTAAGATGTTCATGTAATTGACATTTAAAAGATAACAGTCTTAGCATTTTTTTTTGAACTGATTCTACAATGTTTTCATACTTGCAATAATGTGGATTCCAAATAGTACTTCCGTAATCAAGTTTACTTCTAATTAAGGCATTGTAAAGGGTTAGAATTGATAGAGGATTTTTGAAAGGTTTACATATTCTATGAATAAATCCCATCATTTTGAATGATTTACACTTAATGTCGTTAATGTGTACATCAAATATGAATTTAGAATCAAGAGTAATTCCTAGGTCTCTTATGGAGGACACTTTTTTAAGAATGGTATTGTTAATAACATAGGAAAAATCCTTTATAATTCTATTCCGAGTGAAGTTTATAGTGTAACATTTTTCAACATTTAAGTGCATATCATTGACAATACACCAGTTATTAAGTGTGTCGAGGTCATTTTGAAGAAGTTGATGATCAGAAACAGACTTAATTTTACGAAAAATTTTTAGATCATCGGCGAAAAAAGCATAATCACTGTTTAATTTTGAACCAAGGTCATTTATGAATATTAGAAAAAGAAGAGGGCCCAGATTTGACCCCTGTGGTACACCAGAAGTTACATCTATAGGGGATGATTTGTATCCATTAATAAATACTAGTTGCGTTCTGTTACATAAATATGATTTCACCCAGCGAAATAGGTCTCCATGTATTCCTATTTGATAGAGCTTTCTAAGTAATATGGAGTGGTTAACTTTATCAAAAGCTTTTTGGAAATCGGTATAAATAGTATCTACTTGTAATCTTTCATTAAAAGAGTTACACACATAATTACAAAATTCCAAAAGATTTGAGGTAATAGATCTGTGAGGAACGAACCCATGTTGCCTAGTGCAGAGAAGAGGCTTAAAGTGAGAAAACATATTTTTATATATCAGAGATTCAAAAACCTTAGCAAAACATGATAGTATACTAATTGGTCTATAATTTTTTATTAGAGATTGGTCACCCGATTTGAAAATTGGTACCACATGGGCTTCTTTCCACAAGTTAGGAAAAGTTCCAGAGGTTAAAGATTCGTTGAAAATAATGAATAGTGGTAAACATAATGAATCAGCATCAGATAAGCGGCTAATGATTTTATTGTAATATCGACCGTCTAGTTGATTAGTCCGACATGTCCAAATGAGATAATGAAAACGCAATATTCGAATGCTCACCATACATAAATCAATATTATTTACATGTGTTTGTATTTTACTGCTTCAAAATAATATGGAGAGGCATATCGGTCCAGTACATTAGTATGACATTTAAAACAAAATAAAACGCAGTATTCGATTAGCACATGTACAATATGTTAATTCTGTTGAAAAAAATATCAAATTTGATCCCAAATCTTTCTGGAAACATATCTCGTCCAAGAGAAATGATGGCGGGTTTGTTGACCATGTTACTTGGAATAATAAGTCTTTCTCAGGAGCAGATATTCCAGAAGCATTTGCAAACTATTTTAAATCAACTTATAGTTAGGAAGCTGCGAACTTGAAATCTTTTATTATAATAGCGCAGATTGTTGATATTCCAAATATCACAAACATTGACATCACCGCGGCTGTTGAAAATTAAAAGCCAAAACTTCTTTTGGACCGGATTTTATTTTGTCATTCGATTTAAGGGCTGTTTTGAGCCATTATTAACACCTCTCGCGTATATTTCTAATCTCTCACTTAACTCCGGAATATTCCCAGACTTGTTGAAGATCTCAAAAGTTACGTCGTTAAATAAAACTGGTGATATGGCTTCAGTCTCTAATTACAGACCAGTGGCGATCCTATCCTCTCCAGCCAATTTGTTTGAACTAATAATTCATAAATGCATATATACCCAAGATGAACCCTTTTAAATTGACCAGCAACACGGTTTTAGGTCTGGCAGATCTACTGTGTCTAGTCTAAAGCTCTTGATAGTAACAATCATAGATGCATCATACAACGACTTTGCAAAAGCCTTTGACTCGGTAGATCCGCTTATTCTCCTAAATAAACTCGACCAATTTAGATTTTCAGTGAAACTTCTATATCTCTTTTAAAGTTATATCTCAAACAGACCGCAATACGTAACTTATGGTATATTCCAATCTTTTAACTTTATCACAATCTCTGGAGTTCCGCAGGGGTAAAATCTTGGACCCTTACTTTTCTCGCTATTTATAAACGACATTTACCATTGCATAAAATTTAATAAGTTTCTCTTATTCGCGGATGAAATTAAACTATTCCTTTTAATAAAATATTTAGAAAATTGCTTGCAGCTACAAAGTGATATAAATTCTATCGTCGAATGGAGTCACACGGATTAATTAGGATTTAATATTAAGAAATGCTCTATTATGTGCTACACCAAGGCAAACAAAACGATTTATTCTAACTACAAAATGTCTTATTCATCTCTTCAGCACATTGTTATTTCGAGAGATTTGGGAATAACATTTGATACGCACTTAACATTTCACGTCCGCATAGAAACGATATGCAGCAAAGCTTTAAGAATGCTAGGATTTGTGCTAAGCAACTCCAGTCATTTTTGCAGCTCGGCCGCGATTTGTGTGCTTTAGTACAGTTTAGTACGTAGCAATTTTGAAAGCGGTTCAGTAATATGGGGACCAATGGATTTAACTTACTCTCAAATGATAGAGAAAGTGCAAAAGAAGTTTATGAGATATTTATATCTTAGAGTCTTCGGATATTATCCCTGGTTATATCCATCAGCCTTTTTGTCCGGCATACTAGGCATTAATAGCTTCGCCGATAAAAGGAAAACTGCTTTGCTGACAACCACATATAAACTTTTAAACGGTACCATCTGTATTCCCGATATAATACAAAAATGTGATTATTATGTCCCTGACAACTTCACAAGAGCGCGCAGACATAGATTTTTTGTTGTTCCGAGATGCAGAACTAACTTACCATTAGCAAAGCCGCTCGGAAAAATGATTCTGTTACTAAATTACCTTTCTCCTGATATAGATATTTTTCAACTTAATATTCAAAAATTCAAAAACGCTATTATTACTTAATAAAATAAAAAGTATGTTTATTTTTGGATATGTATAACTGTAAATGTGCATTTAAAATAAAATAAATAAATTAAAAATTATCCTACCAGTGACCCAGAAAACACCTGCACATAAATGCATAATGCATACTAAATTAAAATTTCGGTTTTTCGGAGATGATTCACTAATCAATAAGACGATCGATATGCTACATATTTATAGAATAAATTTAGTCTAAATAAATAAATTATTTTCAATTTAATTGGTATAAATGTTTATTAATTTTTGAAGGTTAAATTCATCTATCTATCTATGTAATTGAAGAAGAAGACAATCTATCTATGTAATTGAAAAAAAAGACAATACTAATAACCCAGAACACAGACAAATCAGGACCTCTTTATTGTTAAATTTGGGAGGCGGGAATGGGTACCGCTGCCCCGGGAACTTTTATTGGAAAACCAACACCTCTACCGTAGGTCACCTCAAGTGGTTCGCTGCGTTTGGTGATTTAACAGGGGTGCCCGGGTTCATGGGGTGAGGATTGTCTAGGTCTTGGAAGCGGATGACCATGATAGACTGAACCTCAGATTCCTACCCACCCCTTAAACCCTTTTCCTTTCTAAAACTCTCCTCTCCTTCTTTTCCAAAAAAAACCCTTCGCACAGCATCCCCAAAGATGTCATAGGCCCTTAGGGAAATTATTTTCCTCAGGGCCTCCTGTGTGGAGCTTATGTAAAAAAAAACGATTATTATTATGTATTAGATTCCCAGTTATGACCGTTACCTTTAATTTTTAGGTGTCTTCTTCTTTTTCGTCTGTCGTTTAGTTTATTATTATTATCTTCTTCTTTAATGACAAATTAATTTATTAATTAAATAAAATAATAAACGACGAAATAGTTTGGAAACTTTAACAGATTGTAAAGGAGGTACCAGCGTAAAATGGAGTAACTCACATTTTCATCGTCTCCGTGCTTAAATTATAATACCAGTCATAACTTTTGGCTCACTCCTTCATCATTGTTATGTCCTTCCTTCAGCATTTTGATGAGAATTTCTTACTCCCAAAACATATTTTTCTTCGCATGTCTCCCCCCTTGCACAACTCATATTTCTGTGTCAAAGAAAGTTATGTTGACTAAATAGTATATTTTTATATTTATCACAAAACAGAAACATGTTTTGGGGGGTTATATTTTTAGATGAGGGCATCAAACACGTAAACTTCTGCGATTAATTCCACAGAACAAGGAAGAAACAAGAAAAAAGTTCTGGCATTTCATACACCATCTTTTTTTAGTTGATTGGAATTGTATTGCTTGCACTTACGCAACAGTTCCATTGCTTCGAATCATTTGATATTAGTTTGTGATGGTTTAATACGGATATTGGGAACTAAAGGGGTCTCCACACGGTGCTGCCACAGTAACAACTGCCGAAGAACTGACTAAAAATCGTATAGTCTGTAGTCAAAAGCGCCAGCCGTATTGTTATTATAATAACAATACGGCTGGCGCTTTTGACTACAGTCAACTAAAGTTCTGCAGCAGTTGGTGCTGCGGCAGCACCGTGTGGAGACCGTCTAAATAAGCCCCGATTCACTCCTAGACACATCAACCCTCAGATTCCTACCCACCCCAATACCTTTTTTCTTCCCAAAACTTCCTTTTCCCAAAAAACCTTCCCACAGCATTCCCAAAGATGACATAGGCCTTGAGGCCGTACCGCCTAAGGATCAGTAACTGTTGTGTTAACTGATTAGCTGAAATAAATTCAGTTTTTTTTTTATTACCTACGTTAAAAATTACATAATGAAGCAATTATCGAAGCGCAACTGTCTATCGAAGCTATGCTGCTACTCAAGACGGAGACAAATCCAACAAATTAAATATCATTAAAGTCGGTCCAGCCGTTCTTGAGTTATAAATGGTGTAACTTACCCGACTTTGTTTTATATATTATGAAGATAAGGCATATTTATACGTTTCGAATTTTGGTGATTAAAGTAATAACTTTGGATTTTTTTGTGAGTTAATAATAAATTATTATTAAAAATAATCGGGTTAAATGTACTTTATTAAGGAAATATAATATAACAAAGGTTTTTTTGGGTTGAAATTTGAATTTAAATTTGACAAATTTGTGTTCTAATGTAATTCGCTCGTTTGTAATTTAAATTTAATCCAGTCAACACGCTTTATGTTTTGAAACCATTTTTTTTGGTTAAGGCTTTCGCTCATGGAAAAACTGAAAACTGGTTGGCAACTCAATGCACGGCACAACTCAATTTATCAACCCCCTGAACAAAATCGAAATAATTCTGATCTGTCATATCGCAAATTACTCGAAAACTTGACAGGTCGTGAGGCGCTACCATGGTAACCTGTCAACATGTCAACTGAAACACGACGGCCGCGGCGACCAGCACTGCTAGTCACCGCGTCGGTCGCCCTTAACGATTGGTCTTTAACAAGTTGCATGTGTGCGGACTGCCATTGAAATACATAAGTTCCTTTCCTGTGGATAGCGATTGAGTCGCCAACAGAACTGGTGTTTTTCAGTTTTTCCATTATAATATTTTCATAGAGGGTGGAGAACAATATTAAAAAAAAATTGTTTATAACTAACAAATTATTCCCAAAGTTGCTTTTAAAATCATGAATAATGAATTACGTACTAACCTACATATTTTTTAAAAATTTAAACATATATGTATAAATAAATAAAAAAAAAAGTCACATCCGTTCCTGATATTTGTTATACCCTTCGATTTAAAAAAAAAACGGCCACAGTTCCGTATAAATTAGTTACTGCTAAGGAAACTATTGGTGGTAAAATAAGTACTATTACCATTACAGTTAGATGTAGAATATTTCAGTTTATTTTTTATTATTCAGAAAATTATTGATGAAAGATTTACTTTTGCGTAGGTTTTGAATAACAGAGTTAAAATAAGTGACGCGTACAAATTTTTCAGCCCACCGTTTCACGGAAAACTGATTTTTTTCTTAAATTATATTAGTTACCATTATTAGATAAAACAAACTTTTTAAAAGTTATAATTGCTGTTAAGTTAAAAATAAATAGAATGACCCCTATTTCAAACTTACGAGCCATATAGAGGGGTGGGACTATTTTTTTTAGTAAAAGTTAAATATTACAGGTATTGTGTTTTTGGAAGAGTTTACATTTTAATTTCTTTCAATATAAGAATATTTAATGCGTATTTTACTTTTAGCTCAGCTTGATAGAGAAATGGAATTTTTACTATTTTATGTTATATATATTTTTTAAGAAATAACCAGTACACTGTTACACCGAATGTATGATACCTGTAGAGATCGTAAATGGGAAATATTTTTACCCTTATTCTTAAAGTACCTGAAAACTTAATAAACAGCCCTAATGGGTGAGCATCTTTCCGAAGCGAGAAGATTTTGCAGTCGAGAGTTGGTCTCCCCCAGTAAAATCTTATAACTTATGATTAAATTTAAAGTCCCTCAAATAAATGAGGCGGTTGATTTCACTTGTTATAACTACCACAGCTTCAAACTAAGAATAGCAAAAAACTAACGAAATAAAAAGGAGTAAAAGTTTTTTTTTGGGAAAACTGATAATAGTTGAATAAAATTATCTTACATTTCTACGCTCGATCATCCATGTCATGAGAATCCATTGTATTTTTGAATAATTCATACACTGCCTAAAAAGTTGACTCAATTATTCAAATAAGTCCATTAAAAGTAAACGATTATTAACAGTCGTAACTCCCGGCCGTAAACAACACTGCCGGCCAATTCAAATACAAACTGTTATGACATAGAAGTACCAGTAGCGATATTACATAGATCGCGTCAATTTCGAATCGAGAAAGCTCCGAGCTCGAAAAAGCAACCGAATAGACATCCGACCGCGTCAAAAGCCGTCGGCGTACTAAAAAGCTCCCCCAATGTCTGCTTTGTTTGGAATGGACGCCGCGCGCATGCGTCCGATTTTCAACGTTAAAATTAAAAGGGTATAAAAGTTATTATAATTTTATTATTAGCGCCATAAATGTTAGATAATGGCTATATTAATGAAGCTTACTCATAAAACTCTTCATTAAAACAGCAATTTTGTGAAATTAATATTTGCATTTCTATTTTAGTGGTGTCCGATACTTAAATAATCGGGATAATAAGATACGAATCGAATTCGGTTGGGATATTTTCTCCCCGACATGACTTTTAGTACGGTGCGCAGTGGTCCCGTGTTCAGAACATGTATTTTGTATAAGTCAAGTACGTTCAGATCACGTATATACAGTATATATACTCGATAATCGGTTTGATGCACTATTCCGATTAGGTAGGGGAGAAGTGGCACGAAGGAGCCAAGTTTTGAAAGAGCCACTTGCATTATTTTAGTACTTTAGGAACGGATGTGGTTGGTAACATTATTTTTAAGTAGCAACACTGTTTTCACGTCACCTACAAATATTTGACAGTTTGCCGAAACTAACAGACGCCGGTACATCGAGTCAAAGTTTTTGGCAATAAAATGTAAGTATTTTGCTTCATTTAAGTAGTTTTTTGGTGTTTTATTGTAAACAAATGTAGGTAAATGTCTTATAGATTGAGTTTGTGCATATATTTGGCAATGCAGCTGCGTAAAAGCTGAGCCGAGATCGTTTTGATATTGTTGTTATTTTGAAGGTTAAATTTCTTTTATGAAAGAGCCGGTTGAATGGGCCATGAAAGAGCTTAAAGTTTTGGATAGAAGACATTGTTTGTTATTTTGTTTAATTTTAGAAATTGTTATTTATAAAAAATAACCCGCCTCTGACATGTTAAGATTATATATATACGAAGTATGACTGAATAATATGTTAAGATTAAATCGTTTGTTAGAATGACTTAAAATGACTAAAAATGTTATTAGTTTCTAAAAAGGATTTGTCAGAATTGTCTTTTTGTTTTTATTTTTTTACTAGGGCAATTATTTTTAGTTTGCACAATTATTATTAGTCTCTTAATTTCCACAATTTTCCCAATTACTTTATAATATAGACTGTCTCTTTCGTAACTTTTAGTAGCTCTTTCAATACCTAAATGTTATGAAAGAGCCAAATGACACATTTTTTTAAATGAATGTTTTATTGATTTTTTATAGCATTGAAGGATTTTTCGTATGAAATTACCTACTTAATAATTGAAGAAAAAAAAAACATAACTTCTTTCATTAAAAGTGTATTTTTTGGCTCCGTTTAGTAAACTGGCTCTTTCACGCCACTTCTCCCTTACTTCCTACTATTGCGCAATTCGTAATTAAATCGATATATTCTCTCACTTTAAATACGAGTACCTTCTTTATACACAAACTCCATACAAGAATTAGTGAGGAAAAACTCAGGGCCCTTATCATCCATGGTGACGCTGTCTTAATAGTTTTTTCATGGTATGATGGATGTGTAGGAATCTGGGGGTCATTGTACAATGTACATAAGAGTGTCGGACGTACGAATCCATCCCTCTCATTGCGGTCGAGAGATAGTCTGGCTGGAGAGGTCAAAGGATTTCCCTCAACCAGCCTTTCTCGATCCGGTTGACCACACAGTTCGTGGACAAACGCATCCATCGCCAAGACCAGGACAAACCTCACCCCAAACCTCACCTGAACCCGAATGTCAAACTCTGCGAACCATTTGGAGGTGACCTAAGACAGAGGTGTTGGTTAACCAATGAATGGTTCCCGGGGCGTCGGTTCCCATACCACTCTCCCAAATAATAAGTTGTTATTAAAACTAAACATAGATCAGGTGTGAGTTACCTAGATGATCGAAAATAATTTTCAATTACTGTCAGAAATCAAGAAAACGAGCGTGATAAAAGAGACTGAAATTGTTTATAACTTGAGAAAAAGAATTCTCGTTCTTTCTTATTAGTTCAGAGAATAATTATTACTTAATCATACTTTATCCTGCTTACGATATTTTTTACCCTTTGTGAAAAGAGCTGTATAACTTCATCGGTAATCACGTGGGATTATTGAAATACTGTAATAATAATGGATTAATCAAAAACTTTCGAGAGAATTAATTTTCTTCAAGGTTATTTTGATTTTATTATGTATTCCTCCACAAAAAACGTCCCTAAAAAGATTATATCTAACTTTTTTTCACTTTGGGTTTCCATAAAAATATTTTCCACAGGGTTTTTGAATACAGCTGAACAAAAAATTGAATTGACGAAAATCATCATCTTTGGGAATAAATTGGTAGAGCTAGGGGATTTTTTGTAGGACCGGTGAATTTTTTAATTTTTTTAAATTGTATCATTGACCCTAAAATACATGAGAGAAACAGACAAAAATTGATTGACCTGTGACGAAAGCTTCAGGTGGCACAACATATATATTTATGTACATTTACTAGAGCTCGACATTATTTATGGTGTTGGACTTTTGTTTCTCGCTCTTACAACTCTTTTTAGTGATTTCCTTTGAAACAAAAAATCAAGTAATCTCTTCCTCCACCCTGAGTAAATACAATAAAATTTATATTTAGTGTGCAAAATTATTTGCATGAAATAAAAACAAATTTAAAAAATATATGTTCACGGAACAAACTTGATATGAAGACATCCAAATTAGAGTACTTTATTCATGGTAAAGTTTTATCCTCCACAAGGAATGACCGATAATAATTAAGGGTGGATAGTTCCAAAGAGAATCCTGAAATTTCTCAGTGGCCGGTGAACATTGAGGTGAAATATTTTTGATGTCAATTAAAAAAAATCACAGTAAAATATTGATGATCAGATGGGGCTTTAACAAGTAAGAAATAATTCATATCCACTCTTTCGTCAGAAGAAAATGCCTACTAAAATGTCACAGTAAAAAGGTATGTGGCATTATTTTTCAATTGTATTCATTTATCGATTTACAGAGAGAAAAAAACGTTCCAAATCCAAGATTAAAAACCGGACTCTTTACTATCCCAGTAATTGCTTTACTAATCTGTTTTATTTGCCATTTATAAACGGACTTTTTAGTCGATTGAATTTCTTATTGTATTTGATTAATTTTCTGAACACGCTTCAGATTTCGTCCTTCGAGACAACAAAGTAAGAGGTTGAAAGAAAGAAACAATTCACCATCAGAATTAATACAAATGGCTCCAAACTTTACTTATTAATTGCTTCTTTTGTCGGTTCTTTTGTGAAGAAAATCCGACGATTTGCACGTTTCCGGAACAAATTGTTCAGAAGATGTCCCGCTACAAAATAAACGATGTTACCAAATAAATTAAAACTTATTTTGAATAATTTCTTTTGATGGCCGACTGTTACAAATACGACAGTTAAAAAAATGCTATTAGTTTTCATGACAATAATTAGCTTCTTCAAAATGATAAATATACCAAGCAATAAAAATGGTAAAGTTGGCACGTTGCATCATCTATTCAACCCATTAATCCAATTATTAAGTATCTTTGTTATTTGTTTTTGGGGTTTTATACCATGTTGAGCTACCTCCTTCTTTAACCATTGTTTCGGACAGCGTTGCAGTGTCCACCATCAGGGCAGATCAGGCAGATCCGACAGATGTGTTCTGCCAGATCCACATTAATGTTGGACACTGCAATGCTGTCCGAAACTTTGGCTAAAGAAGGAGGTAACGCAACACGGCGAAACACCCCAAAAACAAATAACGAAGTTACTTTTGGTCGTGAAAAATTAAAAACGTATCGTACATTAAGTAGTTTTTACAGATGGTTTCACTAAGCACAGATCTCATTTTGAAAAGAAAGAAAAACGGTGCTCGCTTTGAGTGTCATACTCGATCTATCCGGCTGCAAGCCGAACTTCTAACCCTAAGGGCTATCGTCCATCTCTATTTAAAATGAATCTTATATTGTTATATCTATATAAATTTGATAAAGGTAATCCTTTGAATTTCTAATGTTCACCATTTCCCGAAACACGCCTTGAAGCATTTACATATTCCTTTGGAAATCTGCTACGAGACAGGAAACCAATAGCTCTCGAGCACAGTATCCTCAAGCCAGAATTTTACTTAAACCTTTGTCCTATGACTGGGATTAAGGCTAGTCTGAGGTCCAATTAGAGACGGAATCTGAGGGAATTAAAGTTTAGGGTATCAGTTGGAATTAGAATGTTATCTTACTAACACCTGTCCATTGGCTAAGACCCCAGACGTCTAAGGATCTTAGCATCCCTTATCAAGAGCCTTATTTCACCCCTTTGCAACTCTTGAAACGGAGAAGGTAGGATCCTATGAGCGGGGTGGAAAATCCCTTTTCAGAATAGCGAAGAGGATTGACAGGAGGTAAATCTTTGGCTAGCTTGAATTTGGCTCTTCTGGGATCCCTATGTTTCATGTATTATTTGCCTGCACAAAGGAATATTATTGAATATTTCACAATTACCAGTGGATTAAAATTATTATTATTATTATTTGAAATAAAACAATAACTTTGTAAACATAACTTTTATTTTCTATACTTTACGCCAAAAGGGTTTCGCTACAACCGTAGCTTCTTAAGGGCATTATAATACTCTATTAACATTAAGTTACATCTGTGTTATAGATACTATATGATTTAACAAAAATGGGCTGGACTCCTCAAGTGAAGGAGGAAGAAGGCGTAAATGTAGATGAATAATGGGGAAGGGAACGTGAGCGTTCTTTGTCAATAGGGAACAATCTTAGTATTGGACTTTTATTTAAATTTATTTTGTTATTAATTACCTTGCTATTAGTGTTTTTGGCTTTCCTTAGTTCTAGTGCATCTAAGTTATCCAACCTGATACCTATCGTGTTTTTATGAATTAGGGTGACGCCTGACGTTCCCTTCCCAAATCTCTATCTGCACTTACGCCTTTTCCTCCTCCAGCACAATTTGTTAAATCATAAATTATCTATAACACACATATTATAACTTAATTTAAGTAGAGTATTATACTGCACTGAAGAAGCTACGGTTGTAGCGAAAACTGGTTGGCATAAAGTATGAATATAAAATAAAATGGTGTTTACAAAGTCATTGTTTTATTTTGAATTATAATGTCACATCATAAAATATCTGCTTCAAATGAATACATTTTATCATTACAGTTGACTGTCTTATAAAAATAACGTTAAATAAATGCCAACACACAATCACCGAGCTAGGTTCGCGGGAAAGAAAAACAGTAATTAATACTGTTTTAAATATTGTTAAGAATGTTTCAGTTTTTAACAAACAATAACATGGCATCTCTTTTAAAATGCACAGTATCAGCCTTAATGTTTTTATGAATTTTTTCATTGAGTTTTACGAATATGGGTGAAAACACTGTAGTTGCAAAATTATACAATTTAATTATATTAAAAGAAAAAATATTATCAAAAGCAGAACACCTTCCAATGTATTTCATCAACGCATTCTCCCACGCGGATGTACAACAATACGTTCAAAGTACTGTACGTTCTTTACAAATTTCTCTTTGATAATTTACACGTGAACGTATCAAAAGCATAAAGTTGCGAAATTCTTTCGGAAACAGAGTTGCGAACGGCAGAGGCCACGAATAGGTAAGCAGAAATGTAGACATATAAAAGCGTTGCCATTTTAATATGGAAAACATTTCAAGTATTCTCCTGGAGCTGGTGAATTCGCTGCATCTATTAACAAGTACCTATTTATAAATTTCTCACAAAAATAATTTTAATAAAAGTTCTTAGAAGCGCATACAAATTAAGTATCGAATATTCTTTTGAACTTTTAAAAATATGCGCATGCTGACAAATAATCATCTAGGCACCATTATTTTCTTACGTTAAAGCAGATTTTTTAAAGTAAAAACTTTCATAGCACCGTTGTGATATATAAACTCGATAAAATGAAAAATAGCGACACAAGAAGAGACAAACAAATACATGGATAGGATTTTGCCTGCGAGACAATGATAATAATAATAATACTATCTTTATTTGGAAAAAAAAAGTGCTAAAATAAAACAGTAAGCCTAAAAACATTTTAACACGGTAAGCTTATGATCTTATAGGAGTATAGGAATGATATGTATGTAATTAGAAAATATTTAAATATATTGCAAATTAGGAAAGAAATCGGATTAATAACATAATAAATATAAATATGGATGTTAAGAGGTGTGTTGTGATGCATTACATTTATCTAATAGTGTTATATCCTATAAAGTATAATCGGTCTCCTCTCTGTGCGGTGCTTCGAAGCCTCCCCATTCTTATTTTTTTTTTTAAATTAGCTCAACACAGGAGGCCCTGAGGAAAATAATTCCCCTCACGGCCTATGTAGTTTTGGGGATACTGTTTGGGGGGTATTTTTAGGAAAGGTAGGAGATGCAGTTCTGGGAAGGAAAAAGGTGTTAGGGGTGGGTATCTGGGTCCAGGTATGACGGACGTATAAATTCATCCCTCCTTCTGCATTGTAAGGTGATTTTCCGAGAATGAGAACGGCTGGAGAAGTGAAAATAACTCCCTCAACCAGTTTCTCCCGATCCGGCTTGCCATGCAGCTGGTGGACAGACGTATCTGCCGTCAATACCCGGACAAACATGAACCCGGGCAGCCGGCTAAGTCACCAAACTTAGCGAACCACTTGGGGTGACCTATAGCCGAAGAGACCCCTACCCGCCTCCCAAATTATAATGTCTAGTTTAGTTTTCCGAAGGTTTTACATCAACCGCGTGTGAATTGCGCACCCTGATTTTTGTTTCCTCTCAAATTTCTCACCATTCATAATTTTAAATCGGGATTTTATTATGAGTTTTGTAAAATTTTCAAACACCAATTTAACTGGACTTAGGTTCAACTTTTAATAACCTTTATCATATAAAAACAAGGTTAGATTCAACAGTTTTCATTTTATTTATGTGAATACTTCATAAGAATCCAAACTGCTCCCAACCGTCTGGAGCAAGTGTGACCATGGCATCCCCAATTGGGGTAAGTTATGAGGGTGAAAGTAGTTGGAAAACTTACTTGACTCTTCAGATAAGGCGTTTCACCAAACATGGCTAAAGCCATACAAGAGGGCGATACTGAGAGTATATTCATCACTGAATTATGCTGAAAAAAATTAATCAAATGAAATATACTTACTGTGAACTACTTACTTTGAACTCGCGATCTTCGGATTTCTAGTAGAGAGCTCTACTCTTTAAACACGGAAGCCGATATTTGGAGCTTCGAAATAATCTCCGCAAGTAGCTGTGAAAAAAACAAGGTAAATCACCAATTTTAAATTTTCGAAAAAAGTGTGTTGTGAAGCCCGGGTTATGCTCATATTATTAATGATCGGCCAGTGGCTGGTTAGGCTTCGCGTTTGGGTCCCACCCAGGCGTCGTGAGTTTGATTCTAAGCCCTTTATCACGACACAATCAACAAATTCCGCTTAAAGTGGTGGTGTTAAGAAAATTTCAAATATTGTCAGGTTATTCATAACCCGGGAGTTTTTTTTTTTAAATAATAAGATTTGTATCACGCTGTTCACTTAAATTCCAGTAGAATTTATATTAGAATTACTTGATATCATGAAGATTCCCGACTGCCTAAGTTTTATTGCAGCAAAATAATATTTGCATTACACTTGCGCTTGCTTCCATTACGAGGAAGTAATATTAAAATTCTTTTAAGTTTTCTTGAAGAATTCATGAAAAATATTTGTATTGGAGGGCGTTTTGAATCACGAGAATATGTGAAATAAAACTACAATAAAGGTAGCATTTATCATGTATTTTTTTACATAAGCTCCACACAGGCACCGAGGAAAAAAATCTCACGGCCTGTCATCTTTGGGGATGCTATATGTAGGGTCATTTTAGGGAAAGGAAAGAGAGAAATTAAAAAGGTTTGAGGAGTAGTTAGAAATCTGGGGGACAATGTATCCAGGAGTGACGGACGTACGAATCTATCTCTCAATGAATCAACAGGGAGACAAAACTTTTTTTCCGCCAAGACCTAGACAGCCCTCACCCCAAGAAACTGGTCACCAAACATAATGAACCACTTGGGGTTACCCACGGCGGTAATGCTCGTTTTCATCTCGTGACAAAATATTCCCGACAAAATACCCTACAGACAAAACATCCCCCAACAAAATATCAACTAAAACCTAACCTAACCTAACTTTTCAGGGTGACTGTATTAGTTTTTATCCCATTTTACTATTTTTGAACAATAATTTATTGTCTTTTAAGGATGTCTGTATAAATTCTGTCAAATTTTACTATTTTTGAACCACAATTTATTAGTTGAAAATGAAAATATGAGATTGAAAAATATGACGGCTTTGACAGAAGGTGGCAATACCGAAATTGGTTAACGCGCTCGTCCCGGTTAGACGAAGAGATCTGGGTTCGAGTCCCAGTTGCGACCATTGTCTTTTTCTGTTTGTCTGTTTCTTGTTCTCTTTCATATTTTCGTTTGGATTATAATTGTTAACTTATTCCAAATAAATATACTCTCAAACCATAGAATATAATAAGACCGAATAAATACATAGGTGTTATAATCGTTATTCTACGTCTTAAACGAACAGCTCTGCCACGAAGTTCGTCTTGTAGCGCCAGATCCTATTGAGTGCCATAAACCGAAGATTCCGCGCAGAAAAGACCTATAATGGCTGCACTTTAAACCGCAGCAAAATTTGCTTTTCTGCACAGGGTCTCCGATTTATGTTGATTCCTTACCCTTACCCACCCAATGGGATGACGGCCTTACTCTCTGATACCAAGAATTCAAAAATTCTACCCAGCAGCCAAAGATGTCTTAGCAAAGTCAAAGTTAGTCTATGTATAATGTAGGTCTTAGTTACCTACTATAAAATTATTTCACTTATCGGAAAACAGAAATTTATTTAATTTGGAAGGCATTTATGGGTACCACCGCTCCTGGAACCATTCATTGAATAACCAATAACTGTGCCATTGTAGGTCACCCCAAGTGGTTCACTATGTTCGGTGACTTCGTTGCCTTAGTTCGTATTTGTCCAACAGACCATTAGAAAATTTTACAGGAGGAAAAGGTTTTCTTTCATTATTTAAATTAAACATTATGAAAGGTGTTTAAGATAAAGCTATTTTCCTAAAGTTAAAGGTCTCATTAGGTAAAATAATTCTTATTTGAGTGATTTACTTTAATGTTTTATACTTTATTTTTAATTTTAAAGTAGAGATTGAACAAAAAATAAAATGGTCTGTTGGACAAATAAGAACTGAGGCGACGACTTGGTGAAGATGCCCGGTTTCATTGGGTGAAGTTTATCTAGGTCTTGGCGGCGGATGCTTCTGCCCGCTTACTGCGTTTAGTGTCTAGTTGAGGAAAATAATTTTGTCTCTCATGCAGTACTCTCTCGATCCATCATCTTGCACCTCAGTGGGAGGAATGGATTCATACGTCCGTCACTCCTGAACCCACTGACCCATAGGTTCCTACCGACACCTCATACCTTTTTCCTTCACAGAAAAGCTTCTCCATCCTTTTTTTTTAAATATCATCCAAAAAAATATTTAAGCTCTATCAATCAGCACAATAAAAAGTGATGTGGCTGATTATATATCAATAACAAGTAGATACGTTAAACACTGCTTGTTCGTCTAAATCCGCTGTATAAGCTTCCCGTCATACATCAGCCCATTATTGAGGCATTACCAAATCCGTTTCGTTTGCCAAGTTAGTTCCTCCGTCGAGCACGTGAAATGTATCTTCATTGTAAGCATGGTTTGCAAATGTTCTACCAGTGAATTTACGGCGTGTGTAGGCACGGGATCCGACAGCCGGGATTGATGGATAAGAGACAGGATGGGCTGTTTAACAAAATTTGACCAATTCAATTAATTTCGAAAGGTAATATTCTAGTTCGAAAAGATTTTGTATATAATTAGTATTAACCTCTGGAACGCCGAGTTTCCCGCCGTACGCCAGCTGATACTTTTAGTAATAACTTAATTATTTTGTGTAAAATTATATTTTTATTTATTTTACCGTCGTATCAGACATGTTTATATATTATATTTTTTTTACATGAATACCTCACAAGAGTCCCAACTGCTCCCGTCTGAAGCCAGTGAGACTATGGCATCCCCAATTGGGGTATGTTGTGAGGCTGAGGGTAGTGGGGAGGGGAAGGAGATAGGGAAGAGGAAGGTGGGGAAGTACCTGGCTATTCATATCTGGTCACCAAACACGGCTAATGCCGTTTCAAGCAACGTTTCAATTCTGAATGGTGGTCTTACACCAGGGCGATACAGAGAGTATCTTCCACTCTGGAACGTGCCGCAAATATAATATTTATTATTTTAAATGAATAAATTGTGAAATAACACAACTTAATCAAATAAAATGTATTTGCCACGCCGGGATTCGATCCCGCGACCTTCGGTGCGCGAGTCAAGCGTCTTACCGCTGCACTACGCCAGCCGTCAATATACTCGAATTTATAAAAATGGTATATAATCTACTATAAGCATTTACCCAGACTAGCTATTATTTAAGGTCCGATGACAATATTAAGCGGACTACTGTAAATTTTTAAGTCATTGAACATTTGATTTTTTTATCACAGGACAAGAATGAAGGGAAAAAGCCCTAATTTTTAATGTGGCGATATGCTGGCCCTTCCACGGATCACAATTACACAGGTTGGCACAATTACACTCTAACCACTCGAGCGATTTGTGTTCAGTTTTTGATTTGGCTATTCGATTTAATTAATATAATTCCTCAAAATATTAATATGGACACATATAACTGCGGAATTCACCTAGATTTCACCGTTTATCTCATATTTGTAGGTTCGTTAAATGTGGTCCAATTTCGAACCGATATATTGATATCGGTCCAAAATCATTGAAAAATAAAAGCGGACCAAATTTGAACCAAAATCGCTCCACAGTATCGTACAAAATATATACGTACACGACTTTTCCAGACAGATTCAATAATTGCTGTTATAACAAGCGCGACAATATTTCGACTGATTTGTAGGTATTCTTATTATGTGAAATGTGATAACAAAGGCAACGGTGGGTAGCGTTTTTAAGTTTTCTTCATTGTTTTACTAAGTAGGGCTTTGAGGAAAGAGAGGAAAAAAGGAGAAGACAATATTTAATAGGAACTTGGTATATGTGAATAAGTCCCAAAATGTTTCAATACTACTAATAATACTAGTTTTTTTCAGTTACATTGTTATACTTCCTGGGGCCAGGGTGATACTGAAGCCACGTAGGGTCCAGTGTTATACTTCTGGTCTCCAGAAATATGTCCCTCCCGGGGGGGGACAAGTGTTAAGCAGGCCCCCCGGGGGCCATATGCCTCGGCTTGGAAGGCTCAGCTCAGGGTAGTAGGGCTCCTCCGAGCCTGTCGATGGTTGACTCCAATGAAACAAGGTTTAGTCACAATTCAAATGTATTCAATAATGCAAGGGTGAACAGTACAGGCAACCAGGTACGGCATTATAGGATGGGGTGGTGCGCTTGATGCATTTATTAAGCCTTTACAAACCACTCAAAAGCGCATTATTAAAGTTATGTATAATAGAAAAAAAACATTCTCAACAGAGTTATTATTCAAAGAGACAAAAATATTCAATATCCGTAAATTATTTATATTGCAGACTATGAAATATATATATAAAAATAAAAATTGCTTCGTAAAAATGAAAATAGAATTAGCAAAAGAACTAATAATATGTTTTACTCCCCCCAAACCAATACTAAATTAATGCAAACACATAGCAGCTTTATTGGTCCTCGTACTTTTAATCTTCTACCAAAACACATTCAAATGGTAGATAAAATATCACTTTACGTAAAAGAATTAAAATTATGGTTGAATGATGCAGATGTTGGAACATTTTTTCTATAAATTATTTGAAAACCTTCATGTTTCACTTTTCAATACAATTCTAACTTTATTTACTTTCTTTACTTTAACAAAAAATCAACAAAATTTATGTATCACTATTTTATTTTATTTTACTATAATGTTTTCACAGATTACTATAATTCTAAACCTTTAGTTTAAAATTTACATTTTTTACATATACTTATTGATGTATATATAGCAATCTTGTTTATATTACCCACACACAGGCAGTGCCTTAGTGGGTTCCCATTACCTACTCTTTTCTATTATATATTTTACTTATTGCTAACTTTTACATTACTTGTACCTTATATTTACTCTTACTGTATTTAGAAATTATGTAAAATTACTTTTGTATGTATGTAGATACAATGGGAAAAAAAAAAAAAAAAAAAAAAAAAAAAAAAAAAAAAAAAAAAAAAATGAAACAAGGTTTAGTCACAATTCAAATGTATTCAATAATGCAAGGGTGAACAGTACAGGCAACCAGGTAAGCAGTTTAAGGCCTAGCATTAGAGAGAGTGAGGCACTAGAAATGCTACTGAATTTAGGCTCGGGAAGACTATAAGAGGGTTTAGAATCTCACGTGGCGTCGGACGGATGCAGGCTGCTTCCCTACGAAGTGGAGAGGTCTAGAGCAAGCTCACAGACCATGTGCAGGAACTGGGCGGCTCGGCGGTGAGAGGGCGGCTTCTCGGCGTCATGGTGGGCGGATTCGGCCAGCTTACCGAACTGGTGGGCGATAACGGTGAATTACGCGGCTATCGGCAATGTAGGCGGATTAAAAGCCGGGCGCGTCTGGGCGGCCATGGTAGGCGGCAGTGGTGAATTACTCGGCTCATCGGCACGTAGGCGGATTAAAAGCCGGGCGCGTCCAGTGTTATGGTATTAAATAGGCGGCAGTAGTATTATATAGGCGGCTGTTATATTATAAAGGCGGCTGTGGTGATAGCGCCATACTTGGATCGTAGGTGAAGACTTAATTAGTCGCGTCGAAGGGTGGCATACTGCCCGACAGTACGTAGTAGTACGTACGACCACTCGCGCTGCTGTCTGAAATATGTCTGTTCCTTCGGCGATCGGTGGCCGGAGCTGCTTGCCCGTGATGAGCGAGACGGAAGACTCGAACGTGTGCCCTATAAGGTAATGTCTTCTGCCATTGGCTGGAATCCGCGCTGTGTGACCATATAAGGTAATGCTTCTCCTAGCCTGAGAGGGACAGCAATAATCATGCGAGGCTGAACATGTACTGTGTGCGTGACAACAGCTGTCCGCCGCTTGTATAGTCTGTTCGTACGATTTATGGGCGACCCATAACACTACCCTCCTTCCCCTGAAAAATGAAGGGAAAAGGCAGCGAGGCTGATGCAGGGGACCACGACCTTCCATACAGCATGTTATGCGATGGTTGCCACAATGTGAGGTACAGAGCTACCTCTTCACCAGGATTTAAACACTCCCTACCTAAGAGCCAACAAAATTTTAACTACCTGTGAGCCAAGCTAAAAAAACTAGCAATAAACTGAACAAGGTTTGCCAACTCTCTCAAGAAATTATAAAAATATGACGTACCTAGTGCGATACAAGACACGCTAACGAAGGCGAATGAAGAAATAAAGAAAACATGACCCTTACGAGAAGGATTTCTACCATGAAAAAATCTTAAAATTAGACAAAAAATTTCCAACACTATTCCTGTTATGGAATATTGTACGCTGACCAATGTCATGAAATGATCGAAATCAACTCATATTCGCGTCTTACAATAGAATTCTTAAAATTATACAACTTTGTTTTTATACACTTTATTCCTGTTATGGAATATTGTACGCTGACCAATGTCATGAAATGATCGAAATCAACTCATATTCGCGTCTTACAATAGAATTCTTAAAATTATACAACTTTGTTTTTATACACTTTATTCCTGTTATGGAATATTGTACGCTGACCAATGTCATGAAATGATCGAAATCAACTCATATTCGCGTCTTACAATAGAATTCTTAAAATTATACAACTTTGTTTTTATACACTTTATTCCTGTTATGGAATATTGTACGCTGACCAATGTCATGAAATGATCGAAACCACTCATATTCGCGTCTTACAATAGAATTTTTAAAATTATACAACTTTTTTTTTATACACTTTATTCCTGTTATGGAATATTGTACGCTGACCAATGTCATGAAATGATCGAAATCAACTCATATTCGCGTCTTACAATAGAATTCTTAAAATTATACAACTTTGTTTTTATACACTTTATTCCTGTTATGGAATATTGTACGCTGACCAATGTCATGAAATGATCGAAATCAACTCATATTCGCGTCTTACAATAGAATTCTTAAAATTATACAACTTTGTTTTTATACACTTTATTCCTGTTATGGAATATTGTACGCTGACCAATGTCATGAAATGATCGAAATCAACTCATATTCGCGTCTTACAATAGAATTTTTTAAATTATACAACTTTGTTTTTATACACTTTATGCTATTTTCACAATTCAATTCTAACCCAAATGTTAATTTCCCGCACTCTGGGCTTGTCATGGTTTGTCTGGTTTGCATTTAATTATCAGGCATAAACGACCATCCTCTCATGTTCGCATATAATTGTAAGGTAATGCTACAAAACCTATCATGAATATTAATTTTCAGGCATAATATGAATCCTCTCATGTTCTCTCGACTCACCCTCGGTGACCCGTACAGCGCTGTACTTGATGTACTAGAAATACACCCTTGCCGCAACGACATAGACAACCGGATAGATCCCTTGGAATCCTCACGGTGAACTTGCGTTCGACGAAACCACATAAGACACCCTCTAGGTGTTTCCACCAAAATAACCAGACGAACCGTAATGACCATAAGTGCGATTCCATTATTCTCTAATAAGAACAATAAGACCCGAATGACATAACTTTATGACATTACCGAGCTAATTTACTCAACTGGGTGCATACTTTTAAATCTTCTTACTACGAGAAGTACTACTCCTTATTTAAATACAGTGATATAGCAAGTTACAAAACACCGTTTAATTGCGTCCTGATATGGCAAGGACTTTACACGCTGGCTTACCATATTGATACCGAAGTAATCAATTACGTGTTTACAAAATATTTATATAGTAATTTAATTAATTACATTTATCATAATTAAAACACTTGAATATACATTTGTAATGAATATATATAATACCACCAAAAACTCTATGTGTGTGTGTACAATTTTGTTAAATAACTTTCCATTCGAGTTTGTTTCAACTCAACTTAAACTCTCAGGGTTTGATTACGTAAGGAGAGAAGAAAAAAAAATTAAAATAAATAACAACAACGCCACGTATTTTTACCAAAAAATACAAAAATTTAATACTACCGACAATGTTATTAGAAGAGGAAAAATTTTTCTTAATTGAGTAACGAATTTCTTCCTAACACCGGAATCATATATACTTTAATTGTTCGGAAATTCGCGTTTCCAACAATCTTCTGCTCTAATTCTAAGGAGTTTAGCCATCCTATCACGCTTTGGATTATAGCTATCAGCCGAATGACACGTTAGGTCGATTCCCAAGTTCCCAACCTATCGGAACTTGTAACAGCTCTATAATACCACACAACGAGTAACCGTTGCTATATGTTCGCGGAAGAAGGTTAAAATTCGATACCACCACAACCTATGTGAACCGAATAGTGTTGTCTATTGGGCCTATTCTGATAACAAAAATGTGGTAATATAATTATTACATTGCCTTTTCATCGTGAATTCACTCCAACATACGCTAGAATTGAGACATACCCCGTTAAGGAGTGGGTAACTACCCGATTGTGAACGTTTTACCGCCCTAATTCCTCCTATATCGTAACGTGTGAGATGTCCAATACCATAACGATTTAACCTACATGTGAGAATAATTCGACAATGAAAGAGATTGAAAAACCCGAAAAAAAAAGACAAAAAAAATTAAAATTAAAATGATATTTCCATTTATACATGACCTTATATTTTATATACACAAGGTTTTTTACAACCATCAGGTTCTTAAGTTTTCTTACTACTCAATGACCTATCCCAGTATGATGAGGGCTAGGTGTCTACATACCTACCACTTGTACAAGAAT
This sequence comes from Limnephilus lunatus, assembly GCA_917563855.2. NCBI lineage: Eukaryota > Metazoa > Arthropoda > Insecta > Trichoptera > Limnephilidae > Limnephilus > Limnephilus lunatus. The sequence continues at coordinate 56,145,764 of OU830601.1, forward strand.
TTTCTTATGCCGTCTCTTGTCAACGAAAAGAAAAGAATATGCTTGCATATTCTTTCATTGCAACTAAAATTAAGTAATTTTTAGAATGCAAATTGTTCCACGAAAATAGAAATTAGGTCTCTACCTCGGTCCCGGGCAGGATACTGAATACCTAACGCAGTTTTTTTTAATGAAAAACCTAGCCTAATTTAGGGTTCCTTGAACTACGCCCTCAATCAGTGTATCGTGTCATGTTTCTTAGACGAATTTATATACTTATGTAACCATATTCATATATAAATTTAAAAAAAATTTTTTTTTTAAAAAAAAAGACCTAAGTGGCTACGCACTAGGGGAAAGTAATAAATTATTACTACCAATAATAGTCATTACAATAAATGAACTAAACATCGCACCAGCAATTTCACTAGTGTAAGGTGAGTTACCTCTTTTTTTTTCATAATAATAATAATAACAAGTCTTCACGTGGAGACATACCGGCGTCCCGGATTGTCAACACTTGTGATGACGATCCATTAAGAAGGGAATTGTATACTTCTCTAATAACAAAAGTTAAGTTATATGCGTTATAACCTCGTACTAACAACAAGGGTTCATGACGTCCTTGGGTTATATATAAAGGACAATACAATACATGTACCTCGTGATTAAATTTACAATTTTTTTATTAAGGTCATCCAATGATGGATAATAATGCTGACTAAGTCATGTAATCAAATGAAAATGATACATATTCGCATTTTACAACCTTATGTAGAGGACAATACAATACATGCACCTCGTGTTTAAATTTACTGTGTTATTATAATTTGTAACCAATTTCTTATCCTACTGATGGACTAATTTCCATTCCCTGTTCTGTTTTTCTGTTTTCCTCTCCGTGTAATTCTCAGGATACGCCTCCTATAGCGTCTGTCATATTATAAGGATACCTCCTATAGCGTCTGGCATATTATAAGGATCTCTCCTATAGCGTCGTATAATTATAAGGCTATACTATAATCCTCTCGTGTTTTCAAGAGATACGTTTGAAAACGTCTATCTCCGTGTGGCCACACCGTTACGTTCATAGAACCGTAACCTTGCCTTAGTTCACCAACACAAATGAGAAATTACCTTCCTCAAATGCCTGTGCTTCGGCAAAAAATAACACATAAAAATAACACAATATCCAAAAAAACAGAACTTCATTTATTATTTTAAAATTTATGTTACTACAATTTCTATAAAATTTCTCTTTAAAGGTTACTCTATATTTAACAGGAATCGTTTCCAAATTTTAATAACACAGATTTATAACACCGTTATACGATGCGTTATACACACTGACTAAGTCGCTCAAATACCTAAGTATTCAATTCGTGTGTTTACCTTTAACATTACATGTTATAAGCTACAATTTATATACATAAAAAAATTGAATCATAACTGAATTGCTAACGACGTTGCTTCTTACTATAACTTCAAGAATTTAAAACTTTTAATTGTTTGACTGATTATTTGAAAATTTCTCTAAAAAAAATTCCATGTCTATTCTTTATTTACTTCTTAATTTAACAATATTATCCAATGATAACTTTTTTTACTAATAACTTTCCACTATAAGTCTCAGTTTAATCTCAACTTTCCTGTTCATAACTTTTTAACTTTTGTTTACTTTACTATTATTTTGTTTAAAAAAATTCCATTGTATTTAACTATATAAGGGCGCCATGACATTTTTCTAAAATAGCTATGTCAAAACTAAACGAATTTACAATTACCTAAAGCTTACTTGAGGGGTTAATTCTCTATTTCCAATTCTTTCCTATATCACAAATTCCTTTTTTTTTTTGTTCAAGATTTCACATCTTAACAATCCCACTTTGCCCTAATTCTGAGGAAGGCATTCCTATAACGGTTCGAAACCAGAATTGTATACGCGGGTACCTATGTATCCGTAGTACATTTCTTGAGTCTATTAACTCAATATCTAATATGATATAATTTCCTACAACGATCACGTTGTCATATTTATGAATACGAGAAAAAAAATGAAGAAGACACTTTCTTATAATTTTATAACCCTTTTCTTCATTACAAGTAAGACATTATTAATTGGATTCTATTTACTATTTGTTTTGTTACTAAATGACAATATCGATTTAACTGTAGTAGTTTATTTTTTTTAATTCTATGTTTTAATAATTTTCCACAGATGTTTTCAAAAAAAACTTATTATATCTTTTCTATCCTGAATTCCATTATACTGTTATTCATTGATGTAAATTTATTGCCGAAATCATTCCTACATTCTTATAAAAAAAACTTAATTGAAGCTAAACATTTAAATGTTCTTTGTTCGCGAGTTTATTCTGTTAAATTTGACAAGGATTTCACTTTAAAAATTCTTCGTTATTTTTTTTTTAAAACGATAATTTGAACATTTGCTGCTATTCACTTGTTCCCTCTGAAGTGTCTTTACCTACGATGGTTTATTTTATTATCCGCATACTACTATTTAGAGTGGGATAGTCCCGATTAAAAACAAAACATGTTCCAATACTGTCTCTATGGTAAATACCTATAGCATATACAAAATTTTATTATTAAACCTTCCTTAGATAACCATTCGAAAAATAAAGTATCTAGTAACATATACCTTGTAGTTTGGAATTTATTCTTTTAATGATGTTCTACTGTTTTTCACTAATTTATTTAATTTTCTACCACTCTAGTACGAAAGCAATTCAGATAGATTTTAAGAAACTTAAACTAACAAAAAAAACACTTAGCCAATTATATACATTGATATACACGTTGCCTTGTTTATATACATTTTATATACAAGTTTGTTTCCTTTCCCGAACGTTTATTACTTTAACAACATTGTGTTTTTTAATTTGTGTAATATGGAATATTAATTCAATGATATACGATCTATAACGTGGGTTCATGACACTCATGATTTTCAACCGAAACATCATTAAACTTTTAAGAACTTTACTATTTTTAACCGATCTATTATTAACTTCAATAAACGTCTACGAATTTCAACCGTTCTGTACCTAAACTTCTGTTTCTAAAAAAACTTTTGACTGAATTTTGTTTATACCTTTTTTTTCTACTATTTATGTTATTAATCTACATTTGACCTGAACTGTTCATTAATCCAATACGCAGTTAATTACTCTGCCCTAGACAATCAACAATCAAAATTACAATTCTAATTTATTATGATGCATCAACAATAAATCAAAACTTCTATGAAGAAAAATAACAATTGTGGCTTTAACTATTATTACAAGGGAAACTCTCCATATTAACTTATTCTGTTTTGAAAATTAATAATTCGTTGCTTTAAAATTTCTCTTTTACAACATTATGTAACGTCGTTCTCCATTTTGTGTTTTAAAACTTCCTATTGAGAGAAAAGAAATTAACTTTATTACTTGTACTCATTATTTATTGAACTTTTCGTTTAACGTTTATTTTATAACTCAACTTCCGGGATTCGTTAAACTCAACACATTGTTTCCGTAAAGTCAATAAAGCCCTTTTGGGGACTATGCCTCTATCCATCAACATTTTTCTTATTACCGACGCGTTTGCTTTCTCGAAATTTAATATTCTATCCATTATTGGTATGGTGGCCTCCATGATTTTGCGTTTTTATAATGAACAAAGCCAAAAAAAAAATTCGGACGAATAATAGAAGACGAGAGCAGTTGCTGGCAGTCGTTATTACATCTTCCTATTACAGGGAAACGGATGTGGACGAGCACAACCCGACAGCAGTTACTACCTTTTATTGGAAACAACCACTGCTCTTCAAGGAAGAAATAACACAACTTACACAGCACCCAGGTGGAAAATCAAATTAAACGAGATTCATTACTCAATTAAAAAAAAATTCTGCGTGAATGACGAACGACTCTGACTGCCGCGATAGAAACGTAATTGCGTGAGAACGTTACGGTAATAAGCGATGTTTAAAATACCTAACCTCGAATAGCACTAGCCGACGGACTCGCGACGTTTAGAATAATTCACACAGAACTACCGTTGTTGATGGGAGCACAAATATAAAATATTTATAGCTAAGATTACATAATTATGTTTCTAGGGAGAAAACAATCGACAAGACTTCGGCCCAGTTGGCGCGCCAGTGTTATACTTCCTGGGGCCAGGGTGATACTGAAGCCACGTAGGGTCCAGTGTTATACTTCTGGTCTCCAGAAATATGTCCCTCCCGGGGGGGGACAAGTGTTAAGCAGGCCCCCCGGGGGCCATATGCCTCGGCTTGGAAGGCTCAGCTCAGGGTAGTAGGGCTCCTCCGAGCCTGTCGATGGTTGACTCCAATGAAACAAGGTTTAGTCACAATTCAAATGTATTCAATAATGCAAGGGTGAACAGTACAGGCAACCAGGTAAGCAGTTTAAGGCCTAGCATTAGAGAGAGTGAGGCACTAGAAATGCTACTGAATTTAGGCTCGGGAAGACTATAAGAGGGTTTAGAATCTCACGTGGCGTCGGACGGATGCAGGCAGCTTCCCTACGAAGTGGAGAGGTCTAGAGCAAGCTCACAGACCATGTGCAGGAACTGGGCGGCTCGGCGGTGAGAGGGCGGCTTCTCGGCGTCATGGTGGGCGGATTCGGCCAGCTTACCGAACCGGTGGGCGATAACGGTGAATTACGCGGCTATCGGCAATGTAGGCGGATTAAAAGCCGGGCGCGTCTGGGCGGCCATGGTAGGCGGCAGTGGTGAATTACTCGGCTTGTCGGCACGTAGGCGGATTAAAAGCCGGGCGCGTCCAGTGTTATGGTATAAAATAGGCGGCAGTAGTATTATATAGGCGGCTGTTATATTATAAAGGCGGCTGTGGTGATAGCGCCATACTTGGATCGTAGGTGAAGACTTAATTAGTCGCGTCGAAGGGTGGCATACTGCCCGACAGTACGTAGTAGTACGTACGACCACTCGCGCTGCTGTCTGAAATATGTCTGTTCCTTCGGCGATCGGTGGCCGGAGCTGCTTGCCCGTGATGAGCGAGACGGAAGACTCGAACGTGTGCCCTATAAGGTAATGTCTTCTGCCATTGGCTGGAATCCGCGCTGTGTGACCATATAAGGTAATGCTTCTCCTAGCCTGAGAGGGACAGCAATAATCATGCAAGGCTGAACATGTACTGTGTGCGTGACAACAGCTGTCCGCCGCTTGTATAGTCTGTTCGTACGATTTATGGGCGACCCATAACAACATGTTAGAAAAAAATGCATAATAAAGAGGAACAAAAATTTTAATGAAGTTATATCATATTTCATGAAGCTAAATACGTCTTATTTGCAATGAAAAAGAAAACATACAACAGACGCATTAAAAAATGGCGCAGCAGTGACTTCATTATTATTTTTAAATAGAAAAATTTAAGCACGCAAAATCCCACGAAAAGAGAGAATGTTTTGAAAGTCCTTAAGTACACGTCGGCGTTCAACGGACACATTTTTTTCGTAACCTTAAAGATACGCCGGCGAACAAACGGTTAACTCACAAATAATTGTCAAAGTTGCCTCTAAAATCATAAAAAAGACTTCTTTAATGGCCTTTGTTTTATAATTTAAAATACAAACATGTAAAATAGTTCAAATCCGTTCTTAGATGTTTGCAGTGCCTTTTGATTAAAACATAATTACGTAAAAAAAAATTTTTAAAAAGTATTTGCAAAGTTTTAAAAAGATTATTTTTTAATTCATTTTGGTTTGGTATTTTGGCATCCAAAAACTACCTTGTTCTTCAGAATCCTACCTCTACCCTCCCAACCCCAACCCCAACCCTAAGGTGGATAAATAAAATTAATTACTAAAATCATAACTTCTCCTTTGAATTTCTTTCCATAGAAATAATATTTATTCAGAAATACTCATTGAATGGACTGTGGAGAATTATATTATAGTGTGCAATGAAAGCTTGAGTATTCATATTAAAGAGAAATGTTTTGTAGGAAATAACCAGACGCAACCGGAAATATGTCATTTTTAAATCAAATATGAGACGTATCGACTCTTTATCACAAAATAATTTGAATTGATTTGAATATGTGTTTTTTTTTATTAATTACGTAATACACTTGATACACAATTTTCTACTTTGATTTAATTTTAGCGAAATATTATTATAATTTCAGTCCAAAGCTGTAAATTTATTGAAACAACAGAAGAACCTTCAAATAGTTCACTTTGCCAATATGAAACTAACAGATTATGATAATATGAACAATTCAGAAATCAAATGCATCATCTTATAGACCATATTTTTAACCTCATTTATTAAAGAAATCATTAATAAAATAGATAGATAATTACAAAACAAATCTGGCTAATATATAACAAAATATTACTAAATTTGGCAGGCGGGTACGGGTATATTTATTAGATAACTAACCAACCCCCTACCTTAGGTGGTTCAGCTTTTTTTCAATCCGCGACAAAATATCCCCGACAAAATATCCTATGGACAAAACATCCCCGACAAAATATTTACTAAAACCTAACCTAACAAAAAATGTAACAGTAAAAGTAACAAGTAAAGACAAATTAAATAATATTAATCCATAGGTATTTTTATTTGTTTTTACTTATGTATCTTTTGTTATTTCTGTTAGTTTTCATTTTATCCTGACGAAGAAACCATTGGTTTCAAAACATGTCGGTGCTTTCATGTATAATATTCATTTAATTATAAATAATCATCGTTTACATTTTTACAAAACAAAACCATCTTCCACCAAAAGGTTTGAGGCCTATATCAAAAATCAACTTCCATGTGAAAAGTTGTCATTTTTTGCACGTACAAAATTTGATCAATATCAGTTTTCCACTCAAAAGAATTTACGGTCCGATTCAAAATAAATCACATTTGCCATTAACTTATGTCCGATTGCCCCTAAAAGTCCCCCGGCCGCCCGGCAGCCCGTCCCACACAGGCAAATCACTTTTGCGCCACTTGCCCTCGAATCGCATCAGGGGCTTTGCGCCTCCTTTGTGCTATCATCTTATTGCACGCCACTGGATCGCGGGCGCCGGGTTTTGTCGCTGTCGGGGTGTTGTGCCGCGTGTATTGTGTACAGAGGAATGTGAAAATATTTTATAAACTGACAACAAAATTTCTTACGTAGGCATCTTACAGTTCTCTATAAAATATATACATAACTGACAAATTATTTAGTACAGTATGAAAAACTAATAATATTACAGAAAATAATATAAAGCACCCTATTGTGTGTTATGATTGTCCTAATTCAAATATTTAACTTCGTTCTGCACTGAACACTTCTTATTTTATCATTTTGCTTTATCTCGATGTGTAGGTTTAGAGTCCTTTACTCATAACTTTCGCGTCTATGTCACCCTTTACGAAACATTTTAATGCATTTTTTTAAATCTATTAGCACTCTTTGTCTGTGAATTCGTAAACTTTCACTTTTCGTCTATAAATAAGTTCGTTGCTTAAAGCAATGTCATACTTTCTACATGTTACAATATTTGAAACTCCAGTGCTCTGTTCAACTTTATATTCTTTTATGATTTTAAGAAATTTAATAAAAATTAAATTTGAAAATGTAATTATCGAGCTCTTCAAATATTTTAGGATTTATTTTAGTTACAGCTGTTTCGAATTGTAAGGTCACTTTCAAACTGACGATTTCGAAAGGTCAAACAAGAAAATTTACTCCTCCTAATTTATTTAGTTAAAATAGAGTATACCCATTATTTACAGCTTATTTATAGCACTAGCGTAGACCCATGAAAAATCGTGGAATACCCGATAAATCATTTCTCATTGAAAATGACAATTAAAATGGTTACCTGTTAAAAAATATTATATTACATGCGCGGATAGGTACTTTATCAATTGTCTGCATACTTCAAACAAAAAAAATCAAATTTAAAATTTTATAATTAAATTCACAGCAAAATCCGAGTTGCAGTGATAATAATTGAACCAGAGTTACGCAGTATAGACGCACAATTGAAATTGTTTGATTGTACAACAACTTGCAATTTATTACAGTTTCATAATATTTTAGCTAGCTCCTCATACGTTCTTAACAGTGCCATACATTATCATAAATTTAATGAAACATTCAAATATCAGTTTTTATAATTGGAGAAATAATTTGGGTTAATACTCTAGATATTATTTAAAGAGATTTATCTCCTTGAATACTTCTCTAGGATGAAAACGAGTTGCTTGGCTTTATGATTAACCATTGAAAACGTTGTTTATTTATTTACTTAGGTCAGTTCCGAGAGAGGCTTGTTTTGCATTCTTAATTACGAGGTAGGTATTTCTGCAAACAATATCCATGAAATCCATCTTTGTCTAGTAATAAAATATTAAAATTATTAAAACATAGGATTCTCTTCTTCGTGAACTAATTTTATAACCATCCGGTGCAAAAACTTCCCGGAATTGCGATGAAAACTTTAAATTGAGCAGAACAAAGAAATATTGTTGCTCGCAGTAAAACGATGTACTAAAAATCCTCACTAAAAATACATAATTCATAAATCACTACGCGGTTTTTGCAATTCATAAAAAATACTATTATTTTTGTAACCAATTTGAAATTGTTTGATATTAAGATGTTTCTAATTGTCAAATTACGTGAATTTTTAATTTATTATGACAATGATAAGTATATGCCTACTTAGAGATGTAATAGTCCGCCACTCTTGGCTTTCGACTCCAATTGTGATGAACCCTACCTAGCTGATTTACTTTTCTAAGCTTCTACCTCGTAGTTTAAATCTCGTAGCTCCTGTCTCGTAGCCACGCTCATAATTCTACCCTTATGTCCTACTGATCACACCACTAGGTATGATGGACTGACTCAACCCTCCTTTCGGTTTATTTCTACCTCAGGCTCGTGATTTCTAAACCCCTATACCTTATAATCTAGCTAAACCTACCCTATCTTCTTAAATCCCTGCGATTTTCTCACATTAATCAAGATTTAAGATTTTAGTTCACATTATTTCTATAATCTGCGTTGTGTAATTTTTTTGTTTTAGATTTTACATCTGTTTGCATACTTAATATGCACACATATGTAGAGAAGATAATGTATTACGTGTGGTAACCCATAGATTCTTTTAGAGAAAGGGTGAGAATTTTCCGATCAATTTATTTATTATTATTTTAGAATATTTAACCGAGTTTGATAAACTACCCCCGCCCTAAACCTTGTGTCTATTTGATTTCCATAGGAATTTAGTGTGTTTATTTAATTCTTCCTATCACCGCTGATACATCGATAACATAAACAACAGTTAATAAATTAAACATTTCAAGAAAGCAAACCTTACCTTAGGATGATCGAACTCGAAGGTCCAGTTTTCTCAATTGAAGTCCTTGTCTGCAACTTCTCCTAACATAATGTGTTTGTAGTCATAGTTAGTGCTATTGGTTAGTATTCGCAAAATTGTTGAAAGAGCAGGAATGGAGGGATATGGGGGGGGGATAATATGTTTGCTTAAAAAGTCGGCACCTCCGCTAACCAAGTGAAAACCGATGAACAACAATTCCAAACCGGATTCTCCCAAGTACGTTTGCTAAGCTTATCCTTAAGTCCGAGTTTTACTCTCTTCGACGAGCGTCTCTTGTTACGAAAGGGACTCTTCACGCCAGATGGGGGAATACCAAGTCTTCATGCCGTTTTTCTGCCTCACTCCGACTTCCATCTCCGCCGGATTGAATTTAACTCTACTGAGTCTAGAAGGGGTATTTCATGTCTTCCCTTATCATGCCTCTATCCGTTAAATGTGGCGTAAGCTTGTGACGGGCAGATCCTTCCTCCCACGTAACCGACCCAGCGTTACATTCCACCTCTGACTAGCTGACATAAAACTCACCTCGTGAACCTTATGTTTGCTTTCAGGTTCGACAAGACTCACGGTATGCAAATAACCTGTGGCTTTAATGCCGCGTCAGCGTACTGTCCGCATACGTCCTTCCTCTTCCCCGCATGCCCACCTCGACAATACCGCCACAAGATCAAAGCCGTCCGTTCGAGAAAGGTTGACACTTACATTTCCAGATGGCTCATACCTACATACAGAAGCCTTGAAGTTTACGTTCGAAGACAAGTTAGGATTCAGGACTGTATGAGTATTTGAACACCAGTGTTGTTTAAATGAGGTCACTAGCTCCTCGTGTGTTAGGTATTTAGGATAATGGGTATTTATGGGTTCTTGGATACCTACTTCCTATAAGAAAGATTTAAAAATGAGATAAATCAAGTCGACATTGAATCAATGACCTACTGAATAATTGTGATGTGCTCTCTTAGAGTTTGAAGCTAGTCACAGTACTTTACTTTGCGAAATTTTTGCATGCTGAATCAATGCTACCTATTGGCGATCGCTCTAGTAAAATCAAGTCGTTTAGAATTGAGTGAATTTAAACGTCAATGTCGCCTTCACATATTGACCGCAGATTTCATCTCAAGCTATAATTGATAAACTTGTCCCTGACGTTAAGTTTTGTTTTGTTTATTCGTTAATGAATTTAGGTGACTGGGTCAATGGATGGCCTTGAACTCAAATCGAAATTTTGGTACACTATCGAAGGTCATATAACCATACCCTAATTGTGCTAGTGAAAAGAAACGATAGGTATTTATCTTACAAATACGCTAAGATACCAAAATTGATTTAGTGATGCGTTTCTATCTAATTATGTGTTAAGTATTTGTTTAGCAACATTTCATTCCGTATGGGAGGTGTGGCATGCGAATGCTAATAAATTGGTTAGTTATTTATTTACCCTTACTTGGCGTTACGTCCATCAGTGTCAGGATATCCACAGGAACCTGTAAAAGCTTAAATATTGTAAGGACTCACCAAGCTCTAATGTCTTAATTTCAGCTCCACCGGGTTACTATCATCGGCGAGAAACTTATTAGAGCATCCAGACTACCTGTGTAACCACTTTTATTTCGACTTCCCACTTTTAACGATTTAATCCTACAAGATCCGGAACTCATCTCCTTCCTTCCTCCTTTGAATAGATCTCTGATGTAAAAAATCCTCACGTTTTCCTTTAATATCTGCCGTTATTATTGAAGAAGAACGATCCTATCTAATTATGCGTTAAGTATTTTCCAGATTTCGGATCAATTATTTTTATTGCGTTGTCACCTAACGATAATTAATATCTCGTAATAAAATTTCCAACTTTCGACCTAAACGTAAATTTTTTATTTAATGAAACTTATTAGACTGTAATTTTCTTTATATAACCTCGGACTAAATAACTCTATTTTAACCGTCATAGAACAAATTTAAAGCAATTCAAACACACTATATTAGACTCCTCCCGCATTGAATTTGTAATTAATTAATTAATTATTAGATTTTATTGAATCGGAAATTATTGCTAACACTGATTTTAGATTTATTATAAGATCATACACTCCGTTAAATTGCACGATTAACCCTATCCGGGCACTTCACTTCCAGGGTAATTCTCACAACATGCGCGACGTTTTAATCAACCTTGCCAGTTGTCGAAGGACCCCTTTTTTTATTTTAATGATAAGTTGAATTTATAAATAGATATATTATTATTCAATGCTGTTATAAAATTCTTTAAACACTGTTGTTTCTTTTTAAATTAGCTACACTATATAAACTTTTTATTTTAATGACAAGTTGAATTTATAAATAAATATATTATTATTCACTGCTGTTATAAAATTCTTTAAACACTGTTGATTTTCTTTAAATTCGCTACACTATATAAACCTTTTATTTTAATGACAAGTTGAATTTATAAATAAATATATTATTATTCACTGCTGTTATAAAATTCTTTAAACACTGTTGATTTTCTTTAAATTCGCTACACTATATAAACTTTTTATTTTAATGACAAGTTGAATTTATAAATAAATATATTATTATTCACTGCTGTTATAAAATTCTTTAAACACTGTTGTTTCTTTTTAAATTCGCTACACTATATAAACTTTTTATTTTAATGACAAGTTGAATTTATTGTAAAACTATATAAAACACTTTATTTAATTTTCAACACTCCACAGATTTAATCACGACCGTAATTTTTATAAGTCCCAGAATTCCCACTCCGAATTTTTCTAAGTCTCAAAATTTTACAACACTTAAGAAATTTTCAACTAATAACCGTTTTAGACGCTACGTCACGTAACTTCCACGTTTTAACCCGACGATTGGTCCCCGACGACTCCTTCCCGACAACTCACACCGAAAACTGATCTCGATTCTTCTAAGTCCTAGGTTTTATATGTACCTCCAGGATTAGAACATCTTAATTACGCGTTCATTGATTTTCTAATTCAAACTCTAACAACTCGAGATTTCATATATCAATTCTGTTATTTTCGTATCAACGTGTTAAGTCCAGCCCCCTCGATTTTAGAAATCTTCCGTCTCTTACGTAAATTGTTCCAGTGTCGAACCTACCATTATGTCAAATTTTGCCCCGTCGTTCCTTTGTCTTCAGGTCTTACAAATTTAACTAAAATATCATGATTTTCGTGTCCTTTTTTCTCTCAATATATAATAGGTACGTCTTCAATAAACTGTATGTAATTCTCAATTTGGTTTATCGCTACCAGAACACGAACAAACTCATGTCGAAATCTTCATTACGCATTTTCCAATTTTCATTTCCCTAAATTTCCCCACATTTTCATGTTTCCTATATGAATCAATTCAATTTTAAGCTGTATTGTCTCTACTTATGTCGTAGACTTGAATTTTCTTATTTTCTTCAATTATATTTTATATACGACGTTATTTTTATGATTTCTCTGCTTCATTCTTATGTCATTGTCCATAACTATATGATTAGTTATATTCCAAGCCAAATTTACTGTTTTCATCAATACTTCTGAATTTTCATGAGTTTTCCTTACGGAATCGTCTTTAAACTGTCTTTACTTCATTCTTTACCATCATTTGCATAATTTCCAATGCTTATCTTCTCTTAGAAAACTTCACCTTCTAGTCATAAATATTCAATCTGCTATTTTTTCATAATTTTCATAGAAGAAAATTCCAATTTGACTCTGGGATATGTGTCCGGTTAATTGCTTCGTATAAAAACGTATAAAATTGTGTCTCGTTTCATCCCAAAACCCCATAAAGTATCATCGCTGACATATGTTGATGTTTTCGATTTCTACGTACTTGGTCGTAAATAATAAATTAATATTAACTCGTTAAATTTAATCTCTTTTATCTTATCCAAATATTGCATAAGTTCCATGTTAACTTTTATTGCCCCAAAAGCAATAAAGACTATCATAATCACCCAAAACCATGTCGGAAATATTATTGTTTAAACAACAAAATCGTGTGTGAGCTCGACAACCTTTTTTTACATCAATTGCCTCAGCAATTTGTTCTATCGTCTATAGTATTTTCTCATAGCAAATGACGTAAAAACGATCCCTTCCTTTGAATTAATCTAACGTAATATAACTAGAATAACCATCCTATTTCAAATATATAACGATATCTATTTAAACTCGTCTGAAAACGCAAAATTAAGTCGAAATCTTATATTGTTCAATAAATACTTCCGTTTAAATGTCCGTTTTTTTTATTAGATTTTCTTTTCAAATCGTTTTCCCTGACCGTATTGCTTCATTTAAAAGTGACATTCCTAATTTCCATCGTTTTTCTTTCTTTTAAATATCAAGCGTACGTTTTCCTCTGAATCTGGCCTCCTTTTGTTCTTCACGTTCTCGTTATGCAATTGAGTATCCCTACAGTAGCTTTTCCCACGTTTTCCAGGTCTTTTCTTTAATCTTCCGTTCATTATATTTCCTTGCTATTTTATTGCATCATTTTTTCAACATAATATGGATTTATTTGTTCGTTAACTGCGGTTGTCGATTCCTCTGTTGCACTCAATATTTACCTTTAAAATTAGGGTCATTGTACCAAATGCACCGAACGTGGGATTGTGTTTATCTTAAAGCGTATTGATCTCTCGGGTTGATGATGATTTTTACCCCATAAATCTCAGACTAATGGTCTAGTCCAAAGTCCATCTCTTTGTCTTGAAAAAGGTAACCTCCCCCTTCTCTGATTGGTAGATCAATCTTAAGTGTTTATAATTGGATCCCTCTGTGTTCTATTTATCAAACTTGACATTAATTTAATAATTATAGATCTCTGCAGTCTCCATGGCCCAATCAAACTTAATCAGCTAGGTGTCGCTAGTGTGTTGATTTCGTTATAATTCTGAATTATTATTTATTCATTCGTAAGGTGGAAGCTACTATATTTTTCGTATCCACTGCGATTCATCACAGAGACGAGCTTTATTAACCAACTTTGCTAGCTTCAATTCCCTATTTTCTTATAGAGCAGTATAAAAAATATGCACCTCTACTCGCCTTGTTTATTTATGAGCTGCGTTTACCAAAAATTTCCTGTGCAAAATTCATGGCACCACAGCTTACAGTTGAAGAGTTTTCACCGCTTTAAACAAAGATGATATTTTCTTCTTTACACACAATTATTTTATGTACTTTGTATTATGTTATTCTTAACATTTTAATATTCGTTTAGTTATTCTAAATATTTTAGCTAGGGCATTCACATGGCTTATTTTTTTCTCACGGATAATATTTGACTGTACAACCAAAAACTCTCGAATGATTCCAGTCGAATTATTAGAATTAAGAGAGTACAATTTTATTATTATACTTAAGATTGAACAATTATTTTGAAAGTACATTAAAACAGTATTATTAAACTTAAGAGAGTACAATTACGAGTATTATACATAGGAGAATACAATTATCATGCTTAAAATAATTTAAGAAATTGCTAAGAATTTTTGGGAAAACCCTCATTATTTCTGAACACTGAAAAATTCCTGGAACCACTTACATTTTCGAAAGCCTCAAATTTGTTAATATCGTCACATTTGATTCAAGTCTCCTTCCTACTAAGTAAACCATTTTTTTTTTGGTTTTTCCTGCATGTGAAATATGTTTTTGTAACTAGAATTAACTAGTGGCGGCCGCTTCCCTGAGAATGTGGTGGTTCACTGACAATCCGTAGGTACCTACTTATGACAAAAAAATTAAAATATGAATTTAAAATTATTAATTTAATTTCAAACAAACTGTTATTTCTTCTTATGCATTCAACACTGGTTGTACTCATTTTGATAATAAAATTATCTATAGATTATCAAATTATGTTATTAGTACTTAACATAATCAATACAAAAAAAAACAAAACAAATGACACGTCACGGGTCAATATAACGCGCGCCGCTAGACGCAAACCGATCTATGCTATTCGCAGAAATTCGATTGTATTCGTGTCACTTCGGGTCATGGTTCATGGGCAATCGGTAAACTTCGGCAAGGATCGGATTATGTTGGGCGTGTGGCACACGGATTAGCGCCAAATTCTGGTACAAATAGAGAATTAAAATAAGAGATTTTATAGATTTAAATTAGAGAAATTAAATTAGAGATTTTATAATCTTCAGTAAGTAAATAAAGTAAATTTAGCCATTATAATTTGCCAGTGCTGCACACGAACACACTGTGCGACCAGCCGCCCTTGGAACTAACAACAAAACATTTAACATTAAATATTTAATACGTATAATATCATGAAAGCATATTATTATCACGAAATTTTCTAAGCTTGTTTACCTCAAATAAATTGACCTGGAACATTGGGGTATGACTTGACGTTAGTAAACAGTAATAAAATATTTTCGGAGTTCGCCTAATCGTCATGCAATCTCAAACTTGTGTTTAATGGTTGATTAACAAGATGAGAAGTTAGTGGTCCATGCAGTTGAGAGGTTTGAGAGCACCCCAAGGCATTTTGGCTAAGAAAGGCTTTGGTTCGGAGGTGAAAATTCTAAAGAGGTTGTGTTACGTGGCCACTTTGAGTAAGTTTTGCTTCGACCACCATAACACGGGCATGCGCTTAGAATGGTGGTTGAAAAATCCACAAATAATGTAACCATCAAAGCAAACAATGGAGAAAAAAAAACTCTAAAAATTTTGCTTTTTTTGTATTTGTAAACAAGCGGACGTGTTCAAATACCTTCCCTCAATTATTTATTTATTTTATTTAACCACCGAAAGGGCTTGTAGTAATGTAGTGTAACTTTTTTACAATTTTTAATGAAAATATAGTTATCAAAATATAGAAGACATAAAATATAAATAAATAGCATAAAAATATGTGATCCGTAAATATCCTCCAAATCAACGATAAATAAAACTTACAAATTTGTAGTTACAATAATTTATAAACTAGGTAGAAATAGTTGGGTGTCAAATACATCCAAATAATTGTTAAATTCAAGTCAAGTCAATTCAATTTTGTTATTTCAAAAACATTACAAAGTTTAACATTTTAATGCGTTTTTAAAATACGTTTGTAAGAGTATTACATTGAACACGTAAACCTACAAACTATACCTACAAGCATTAATAGAGCTTGCCTTTTAAAGGTAGCTTCACTCAAGCTAAGTATGTCGATATCTGAATTAAGTCAGTTTAATAGCAAGATTGCTCTCCCGACCGGCATGACCATTGGCAAAAACAGTCTATGCTGTTGGTGGCGAAGATACCCATTGGGTACATAGAAATAAATACTCTTCATGATAGCTGAGTTTTCAAACCATCCGCGAATCAATCTGTCGTGTACATCCTTTCTGACCCGTAGATGGTTCATTCCGAGCATATCCAAAAGAAAGTCGGTAGGATAGAGCCACGGGTAATAGCCGTACTCCCCCATGTATAGAAATATCAGAAATTTCTTCCGAACTCTCTCCAATATGAGGGAATAGATTGCTAGATTCATATATAACGATAGCGGCCAATAATATTATTATGTGCTTTAAAAGAAAATGAAGATAATGTTGGTAGTTTTTAGTCGAAGTATGATACAGTTAAAAGTGACCGAATTAGATATAGGCACCTTAGCTCAGTTAGTATAGCTATTGCCATAAAAGCAGAAGGTCCTGGGTTCGAGTAGCAGAGATGCCAATATCTTTTTCTGATTTTTCTGTCTCCAGATTTTCGATTGAGTTTCGCTAATATTGTCTTCATTTAATTAAATATTACAAGTCGAGGTTTTACTCGTAAAGTTAAAAATTAATTATTTTGCATAAATTCTTCTGTGTAGAGCTAAAAAACAGCTTCTAGCTTAGAATAAGCACAAAAGTTTCATGATTTGTAACGACTTGAAGTTTTTATTTACAATTTATAATGACTAATGTTTTCACACTTTTATTCACAATTTGTTGAATGCGGGCGGTGAATGATAATTAATTAATTTACCTGGCTCTTATACAACTAAATAGATTGCCACAGTTATGTAACGTGAAGGGAATTACTTCCCTAATGAACAATTTTATGTCGGGAAAACATGGAAGGTCGTCTCAAACCTTCACACTTTTGATTTGACAGATAAAAGTAATTCAAAACATACATCTTTTTTTATATGAGCACCGCATAAGGATATAGATAAGGTCACTGCCCGAGGCTGGTAGAATTTTAGCATACCCCGTTAGGGAATGATTTTGACTGTAGGGAGTGGAGAGCGGAAGAGAAAGGTTTGGAAGCACTTATCCTTTTTTTATATTACACAAAGGAGGCCCTCAGGAAAATTTTTTCCCTGAGGGCCTCTGCCAACTTTGAAGATGCTGTGTGGAGGGTTTTTAAAGAAAAAGGAAGTTCTGGGAAAGAAAAAGATATAAGTGGTATGTCCGGGAGTGACGGACGTACGAATCCATCCCTCCCACTTCGGTGCAAGGCGATGGGTTGAAATCCGGCTGGAGAATTAAAAAGGTCTCCCGATCCGGCCTGTCGCGATTGGTGGAAAGACGCATCAGCCGCTGAGATGCGGACAACGCTGACCCCATGAACCCGGGCACCCTTGCTAAGTCACCAAACGTAGCGAATCACTTGGGGTGACCTATGGCAGAGGTGTTGGTTTTCCAATAAATGGTTCCCTGGACGGCGGTATTCATACCCACCTCCCAAATTGGTTCCATTGAAATCTAGTCTTTTAACACATTTGAAGTCAAATGAAGCAAAGTTTTGACTCTTAATAATGTTCTCTCATCAGAACTATACTGAGAGTATATTCAAGTCTGCATAAATACGTTAAGTATGAAATGATCTGATATATAATTAATAGACACTTAGAAGCAAAGCAAAGCCGGGTACCATCGGGTGGTACAATTGAGAAAAGATGGATAGTATTTGGTATACATACCTAAAGTAGTTTTTCCAATAAATGTTTTGAAATTTTTAATTTTTCAGAATTACAACAACTCTACTAAAAATGCTGTACTTAAATTGAAAGGTACAAATGAGTACCTACTTATGTATACTTATGTATGACCACCACGCTTAAACTTCAAGAACGAAATCTCAAATCTTCTTAAAACACGCCAACATAAATTATTTCTTTTGGCCAGAATACCATTTGCAAGCTACGAAATTAAATAATGCTTTTTAAAACTAAATTAATAATACCATGGAGATAAACAAGTGTAAGAACAACATCAAAATTTGACTATGTAAACATGAAGATGAGGAAATCCATAAAACAGAGTGTGCAATTCACAGGCAGTAGAAGTGAAACCTTCACCACTTCACCAACATAAAAAAACATTCAACCGTCAACAAACATGAAGATGTGAAAATCTACAAACATGGACAACAAAAATGAAGATGAGGAAATCAACAAACCTGAAGATGAAGAAACCAACAAACACGAAAATGAAGAAATCATGATGTTACACCAACACAACCGCATACAGTCCGCCTCGGAAAAGAAATCCCTAGTGAGAAAGACTCTTAATAAAGTACTCTGCTTTGCATTTAAAAATGATGTACTTTTATCTTATTTTTTGGAACCTCCGCATTTACGTAACCCTTTGTCCCTAAGGTTGAATAATGTGCTCCAGCTCACCACGATAAACTGCAACGCTCACAAACCCGTCTGAGTGGAGTTTAGCAGAGCCTATAAAGTCCCAACGGTGACGCTGAGCCAGCCGTTTTGCAAATGTTACCAAATTGAAAGTCAACACTGGCCGATGAGAGCTAATTAGACTACGATCAACAGCCGAGTTGCCTCATTATGATGTTGCGCGTCTGAAATGTACGGAATTCAAATATAACATAATATTTGATATAATGTATTCCATGTATTCTCTTTGTACCTACTGTCTATTGTCTCTGATTCTCAATATGTTCTATGACTGATATTATTTATTTATATATTTTATTAATAATTATTTGGTCATTCCTCTATTTAATGGTATTCAGTTGGATAAACTTGAAATTTTAGAGATCATAAAGAGTGTGAATGCGAATTTTAATATTATTAATAATCAAAAATTGTTTTTAAATGATCCAATATTAAACTTATTTCCTTTGTAAATTGTTCCATATTGTTCCTACCCATTCTTATTTCATTGTTACCATTGTCTATGTATATTATTTGTCTATGTTTGTTATTTTTCCATTGACACCATTTTCTATGTCTATTTTTTAAAATTAGTATCATTAAAACAAACCCTGATGAAGTATGACGCTTGGCTTACGAAACATGTCGGTTTTTTATAATCAAATATAGTGTTAAAAACAAAGTAATTTATTAAATTGTATTCAAATGGTGCCACAAAATAAGTTTGCCGTTTTAGAAGAAGTTCTATAAATTTCTAGAGGGCGAAATTTCCAGCTCATATATTCAAAAGCACGCCCTTCAGGTAAAAACTGCAATCTTCTTCATGGATGGGGGATAGGGGGCTACCATACCGTATAACTCTCTTGATCGTACCGGGACTCGTTTCTGAGTTTTAGCGGTACGCACACTTTCATACACTTTCTTTTATTATATATCTTGATTATTAAATCATTGTTCAACTCCCTGTTAAGCCTTTTTCGATTCAGTTCAATTTATTCATTTTAAAAACTTTACAAAATAAACATTTTAAAGCGTTTTTAAAGTCGATAAAATATTTAAGAGAAGATTAGCAGATTTAAACTAACAGCTACAAACTGCGGTCTAAATTGTGCTTCATTGATGTTAACTATATCGATATTCGAAGTTATTATATTTAATAACAAGACTGCTATCCCGAGTGGCATGATCATTGGCAAGTTATTTCTGCAAGCCGGGAGATAAAACAGGTGACAGAGATAACCACCGGGAACAAAGAAACTAATGCTCTCCACGATAGTCGGGTTTTCGAACCATCCACGAATCAGTCTGAAGAAATGTGTTACTTTTTTTTTTCAAAGACAACCATTCCCGGGTTACGAATAACCCGACAATATTTTAAAATCTCTTACTACCACCACAGTAAGCCGAAAATATTGATTGATTCGTGCGTGATGGAAGACTTAGCCAGACGAGGAATTGAACAACGCATGGGTGGGACCCAAACGTGATGTCCACTCAACCACTGACCAATATGCTGTTGAGCAGCTACTGACATTGAGCAAACCCCTTCTGACTCAAGAAAATTTTATAATATTTTACATGATTTATTTGATGATACAAAGACAAAAAAGTTTTTAATGTTAAGATATCAAAAAATAAAAAAAACTTTAAAAAGTAATATTATTCATGGTATATATTACGTTGCATGTTAGTGTTTATAATACCAATACAATAGACAAAAGAGAACAAAATGGATATCTTGTTCTGCCAACTCCGGATGCGTTTTGAAAAGAATTTAAATTACTGTTTGAGCTCCCACGGAACTGCAGCGCTTTGAGGAAATTTGCCGCACTCAGTGAGTATGAACGATTAAATTTATATATTTTTTTTACTTTAATATACATTTGTATTAGTTTCCCTTTATATTATTATATTTTAATAATGTTGGCCTCACTGGATGGCTTTCCTTTACCTTTGAACCGGTTTTTTTATTACATGTGTTCCACGCAGGAGGTCTTGAGAAAAAAACATTTCCCTTCGGGCCTACTTGATGCTGTGTGAAGGGTATTTTTAGGGAAGGAAGGAGAGGAAATTCTGGGATGGAAAAAGTTATGAGATATGGGTAAGAATTTAGGGGTCAATGTGTCAAGGAGTGACGGAAGCATGAACCCCACTGCGGTGCAAGGCGATGGAGAGTCCGGCAGGAGAGGTCTAGGTTAGATCTCACTCATCTCTCTCCCGATCCGGTCCACTACGCAGTAGAGGGGCAAACGCATTGGCCGCCAAGACGTAGAAAAACCTCACCTCATGAATCCGGGTACCCCTGCTAAGTAACCACTTGGGGTGTACTATGGCAGGGGTGTTGATTACCCAATAAATGTTTCGAGATTGTGAGTAAACTATTTTAAAATAGTGTTTTTGAATACCTTGAATATTATTAATGACGTAATATTATCATTTGTCAAAAGTTCATCTTTGTAATTAGTCACAAGTTATGTAAAACTTTTAAATATTTCGTAATAAGAAAAAATTTATACCTTTTGGTGATTTTAACTAAAACGACGCCTATAAAAAATACGAAATATTATAACGGATGAAAACATTTATTAATAAATCCCATAGTATTCACATATACGTATAATATTAAATGAAAATAAAAATTATATCAACTTTGGCTGATTTTATGTTGAATTAAATAACACTCTCTTTCAGAATACATGAAATGAAAAATTCTTATAATTAGATTTGTGTAAAATACAAATATGGTTTTGAAACGTAAAATTGGTAATTCTAGTCATAATAAAATATACATTAGGTTTCATCCTTTGTTCGGAGGCACTAACGGGTGATTAGGTCTCGTTTTTAGCCGGTTTTGTTTAAATTTGAATTAGTATTCGCGTCCAATGTTGTTATTGTTGTGCTGATGGCATCAAAGTAATATCTCGTCAGTTCTTTTTTATACAAAAATTAAGTGAGCATATTAAAAAAAAATGGAACTACACAGCGTGGTGCGCATGTTATTGTAATCCCTAATTCAACTGTATTAGATTGTTGATTAAAATAACTATATTTTGAAACGTTTTGTCCGTTTATACAGGGTGTCCGGGGGTAAAGTGCATTAACTTCGGGAGGTGATTCTACTTTATGATAGCAATGACATTAATACTGATAGGAGTAAAATAGATTAATAACTTTTTCTGAAATTCCAACTGTTTTTCCCATACAAAAAGTAATACCTACTAAAAATCCTTATTATAAGGTAAAAATTACTCAATACAGTTGCTGTTAGCTTGCCGGGCGCGATTGTTGTAACTTGATTGCTGTGTAATAATTATACTGCCCACACACGCGCCGGTCTAATTTTATATTTTTACCACAAAACTACCCCTAAAAGTGCAATTTCCAAAATTTTTTTTCATCTTTTTTACTTATACTATCATGTAGAATCACCTCCCGAAGTTAATGCACCTTACCCCCGGACACCCTTTATAAGTATGATCCGTGGCGTAAGTTAATTCAGCGTTGTTTCTCAGAATAAAACTAAGCCTAGATTGTGGAAAAATGTGGTAAGAAGAACGGCTTTTCTTGCACAAACTACTATTTAAATACAATGAAAAATGAAATTAAAAAAAATAAAACGGTTTAAATAAGAGCCTTATTAGTAGATATCCACATTCTAAATTTTATGATCTAGAATTAAGAAACTAGATTAAATTATTTTTGAGATTCGTATTTGAAATTACATTTTAAATATGAATGAAGAAAATGTTAAAACCAAAAAAAATTATCGAAAATTTTTGAATAGGAACATTTATAATTTTGAAAGAATTTTGAAATTTATAAAACCCATTCCTTTTGTACTTAGCATTAGTAGTAAAACTGTATTTTTTTTTATTCCGTTTATACAATAAAATTATTAAATATTTATTTTAATATATTTTTCTTTAAAGTAAGAATTCCTCCAGTTCGTTATACAAATGTGATGTAAATCAGTTGTTTGATTTAAATTTAATATCATAAAATTTTTCATTTCAGGTAATTTGAAAGGTAATGCGTATTAACCTAAAAAGTTTCAAATTTCGGGTGTGTTTTGTCGGTAGGTAAACATATTTTAGCTTTACAATAAAATCCAAATTAATGGAATATTTGTGAACGTATCCGAAAACTAAAAACTGTTTTCGAAAGGTGGTGAGATACGATTTCAAATAAATTTTATTGTTAGACGTGTCGATTGGATACGATCATATATTTTATAGTAAAAATAGTACATGATTTAAAACCTTAAATCAATCAACAGGCGCTTTCCTTTAATATAATTGGTTTTTCTCCGTACCTACATGAGATCCTTTTGAATGTTAATGGACACTGTTAAGATCTTTGAACTTAAAGACGATACCGTAGGAAAAATGTGGATTATCGGTACATTTGAAGAATAAACATTGCATTTACCTCAAAATCCCTTCTGAGAAAGGAAATGCACTTCCTTAAATTTATAAAAATATATTATTTTGTTTTGATCTGACGGGAATGAAATTACACAAATGTCAAAAATATTGGTGTGTCAACTAATACTTAAATTCATAATCATTCTGTCGTGCAAGGCGCCTGAATTCGTACGTTGACAGTAAAAGCCTTACCAGTGCATGCAATGGGCTGATATGCCAGACTAGGCTTCGTTTTTGTCATTTGTTTGTGAGAAATACGTAGTGGAAGAAGCTGTACGGTTAAATCAGTTTCGTGAACCCGTTGGAAAGATCACGAAATTTTTATATCATGATAAAAAATACTTACACATCACACATCAGGTAAAATTACATGCTAGTAAAAAATCTAGTTTATAAGCAGTTTATTTGCTGGGTATTATTTAGTGTAAATGTATTTTATCAAAACCATATTCAGAAATCATATGAACATAGTATTTTTGTGCAATTTGTCATTGTTTTATTCGTTAATTTGTAGGTACCTACTGGTCTCTTCGGTCATTTCTACAGTTTGTGGTTTGGTGTTATACGCTTTGTAACACGAACTGTTATTAGTCTGTAAACAAATGTAATAAATAATGAGAAAAAAAAAACAAATTTTAGGTTACTTTCCTCAGTTCCGTTTGAATGACGATTTTTGCTATTTAGATATTTTACTTATTGCTACCCTCATACTGGATTTTATAAACGAGTGGTACATATAATAATTTAGTGGAATAGTATTCAAGAAGTTGAATTTGTTAAAGAAAATATAAAATAGAACAAAAACTAAACAATAATAAAAGCCAATATTAATCTTTTTATGAGATATGTTTTTAAAGACATCTTCTATTGACTACTGTTGAACACATCTAATATTTCTGAGAAAGTATTGCCGACTGCATATAACGTACCAGCGAATATCGAAGTGACTCAGACCTGATATATAAAATTTTAATTTTTCATTGCTTTGTAATTACATAATTTGAGGATCTTTCGACCACCATGCTAGGCGCATGCCCATATTGTGGTGGTCGAAATAAATATAAGTAAATCCGGGCTTTTACTATGATCCCCATCCCCTCTATCTTGGAGTAACTTGCACAGGAGCCTGAATTACCGGAAACACGTGGAAACAGAGGGCAAAAAACCAGGACAAGGCTGAACTTTTTTCACTTACTTCCATTGCCCTGGTTTTCTCAACAGCTGAATACTGTGCTCCAGTATGGACTAAAAGCGCCCACACTTCCATGGTCATGCCACAAAGGGAAATTTAAAATCGAATAGTCTTTCTTGGCTCCCTGTACTTGCAAACATAACCCCGCTAAAAATCAGGCGAGAGATTGCAACACTAAGAGAATACAAGAAGGCGCTGCAAAAAAGCGCAATACCTTTGCACGATGATATCGTTTCTCACCCGGCATGGCACTTGAAGTCTCGAAAAAAGATATGTGGAAGCTTGAGTGGCAATCGGCCAACGTCAAAAACGCCCATCTCGTTCAAGACTCCACTGAGAGACAGCCTGGGTTGCCATTGCCTCGCAAACTCTGGACCGCCATCAATAGGATGAGGTGCTCCCATAGCCGTTCTGCTCACATGATGCTTAGATGGGGCCTTAAAGAGTCGGCGAAGTGTGAATATGGTGCGGTACAGACCACCAAACATGTGATCAATGAATTCCCGCTCCAATCATTCCCCGCCGGGATTGATGAGGTCCACAGGGCAACGCCTGAGGCCCTAGACTGGCTCGCAGACCTACATATATGTCCCCCTCTAACCCCCCACCATACGAAAGAAGAAGAAGAATCCAGACTTAATAAAATACCATGAACAGTTTTTAAAATAAAAGACATGTCTTCTATATGGGAGGTTAAATAATTTTAATTATTTCTTCAAATGGTTACATTTAAAGGTTTGCATGAGTAGACCGAGTTTATATTCAATATGTTTTTTAAGAAATTTATGCTGAATATTTTCAATGGAATCGAAGTGGATTTTAAAGTGAGGGGACCACACAGAAGAATTATACTCGACTCGAAATCGAACTAATGAAGAATATACGATATATTTTGTGAAAGTCTCTGCAATTATGGAGAATGAAGCCAAGCATTTTTCTTTATGTGTTATTATATTTGTGTAAGAAAATTTATATTGGAATTGAAAATAGGGCCAAGGTCATTAATTTCGTTGACGGAGGTGGAGGAAAAATGATCATTTTTTTATTGACAGTTAAAAAGTTGATTTAATCTGAAAAATTTCATCATGTAGAATTATTTTATAACTTTGAAGAGATTGAGATCGTTGGCAAAAAGCAACACTTACACTGAAGTAGCAATGTATTTAATAAATAGGAAAAAAGTATTGGGCCTAAATTTGATCCCTATGGAACATCACTAGTATCCATGAATTTGTAAAAAAGTTAAGAATTAGTTATTAATTAGGGTAGGTAGCGGTTAACAATTTACCCTCTGTTACAAGCGTGTAAAGGTATAAATAAAAAATAAAAAACTTTTAAGTACACATATATTTTGTCAACTTATGTTCTATTTTGAAGTGAACATTATATATATTGTTTGTATAAAGAGAAATTCAAAAGTCAGAGTGGATCTCTACGTCACGTCGCGTCGGAATGAAAATTACATCGATTATTTGGAATTATCCAAATAATCGAGTCTCAATAACAACGAGACAAGATTCTCAACAAAACCTATTCATCGAAATGATGATTTACGCTGGATGTGCCACATGATGGACGAATACATGGTAATGGTAATCTGTTCTAATTGGGACAACTATTGTTTTGACGTACTGTCTGGTATAAATTTGGAATTAGACTTGTACACGGTCACGCTAACAGCCCGGTGACGTATTCTGTGGTCTATAGTAATTTAGCCTCGCCGGCATGGGAATTATTGGTCACCAGATTCGTGATCAGTCCACGCGGTACATAATAATATTAAAACTTTATAATAAAATTGTGTTCTAATAAAGATTAACGTGCAAGCACTGATACATATTTTTTAATAAAGATAAAATATTCCCGGGTTACAAATAACCTGACAATATTTGAAAATCTCCTACTACCATCACAGAAAGCGGAAAATGTTGCTTGGGTCGTTATGGAGGACGAAGCCAGCCGAGGAATGTAACATAGGACACCTAGATGGGAACCGAAAGCGATGCCAACTCAGCCTCAAACACTGGACATGAATTCCAAATTAGGAGGCGGGTGATATTTGTCTAGGTATAGGCGGCGGATGCTTTCGCAGATTAAACTACGTTTCTACAGTATACAGTGTACAGCACATTAATGCAGACACTACCTAGCAGTTAAAAACCCTCTTTGCAGGCTTTTGCTTCTGGGCCCTGCGGGCGGCTTTTGATTCGGCTTCGCCCAGTTTTATAAATCCGATAGGAACTCATTCCAAATATAGCCGGCACCTCGGAAAAATAATTTAAGGCGATCCAGTGATAGCTAATCACCGGGGCAAAGTAACCGCGACAGGCAATGACATCATATATAATATATGTATAGACGCGTGGTATTTACTCATAACTGTCAGTTACAATAATGTTCATATTATCATCAATCTTTCCATACCCGAAGAGATTCATGAAATTACAAATCCATAGTACTTACGCCTGCCAGCCGACGTTCCTCACGCTAGCTGTTATGACAAATTTCAAGTATGAAGATGGTTTTATATAAGGCGCGGCATCAGAGATGAATTCGAACAGTTTCCCACAGTCGCTAGCCTAATAATAACTTCAGATATTGTTAAGTAATAACTGTACCTATAGTGCATGTGAATTGTACGAATAATATTGATGATAACGATAATGTGAAGTACGAAGTAGGTTTTTTTTTACATTAGCTCCACACAGGAGGCCCTGAGTAAAATAATGTCTCTCAGGGCCTATGTCATCATTGGGGATGCTGAGTGGAGTTTTTTTTAGAGAAGGAAGGAGAGGAAGCTCTGGGAAGAAAAAGGTTTGAGGGGTGGGAAGGTATCTGGGGGTCAGCGTATCCAGGAATCCAGTATTAGGTATAAATAAAATTTATTCATCTCCGATGGGTCCAACGGACAAACCGCTACACTTTTCGGCACACTGATATTTACGATATGTTCCTGCACTACTTCTTCTAGTATACTACATTTCACTTGACTCTTTCTTTTCACTAGCTATTCCTATACAACATATACCTCTACAAAAACTCATGATTTAAAATTAGGGTAAAATAAAAATAAAATAATTAAAGTTTTTTTTTTACATGAGCTTCACACAGGAGGCCCTGAGGAAAATAGTTTCCCTCACGGCCTATGTCATCTTTGGGGATGCTGTATGGAGGTTTAAAGTATCAGTTTAGTTTCAAGTAAAATTTTAACATTAGACCGATCAGCGGTTGAATGGGCATCGCGTTTGGGTCTCACCCAGGCATTCCGTTTTCCATTCCTCAGCTGGCTAATCACGACTCAAGCAAAATTTTCGGCTTACTGTGGTGGTAGTAGGAGATTTCAAAATATTGTCGGGTTATGCGTAACCAGGAATGTTTGTCTTTCTTTTATAAACAAAAAAAAACAACAAACAATTTACAAACATTAACTTACGAATCCTCATTTTGGAGTAATAATTACAATACATATTGAATCTTTTTGGTTACCGAAAATTCATCGCTTACTAGGAACATAAAATAAGACAATTTAAAAAATAGAGCAAACCAATTTCTCGAGAACCACGGAAAATGTGCATTTGTCAGTTTTAAATAAACTCGCATTATTCTGCCTGGGGCTCTATTGCCTTGTAAAGTCGGCAAATTGAATTTCCTCCTATAATACACTTACAGTACTTGCGACTTTAGTTCAAATGTTCCTCACAATGCGCAATGGTAGTACGCCCTGGAATTCAAAGATTACATTAAATCATTTTTATTTAAAGTATTGTAGATGTGTTAGCAGAATCATGTTAAATGCTTAACCTGTTTTTGAAATTTATATTTAACACTAGAAAGACCGGGACTTCTCTATACCCATAAAGACCACGACCGTCATTTTGACGGCTGATAACTTTTTGCCAATTGGTAGGCAAATATGGGTACCGCCGCCCCGGGAACCATTTATCGGATAATCAACACCTCTGCCATAGGACACTCCAAGCGGTTCCGGCTATTTTTGGTGACTTTTCAGGGGTGCCCGGGTTCATTAGGTGGGGTTTGTCTGATCTAGGTGGCGAATACGTTTGCCCATCTACTGCGTAGCCGACCGGGTCGGGAGACACTTGTTGAGGGAGACCTCATCTAGACTTCTCCAGCAGGACATCTCTCGAACCGTCGCCTTGCACCGCTGTGGGAGAGATCGATTCATTCGTCTAACACTCCTAAATACATTTACCAATTTCTTCTATTCATCCCTCACACCTTCTTCATTCATCCGTTACTCCTGGATAAATTTACCAATTTTTCCTATTCACCCCTCACACCTTCTTCCTTCCCAGAACTTCCTTTCCTTCCTTTCCCTAAAAACACACTCCACACAGCATCCCCAAAGATGGCATTGGGCCCGGTTTCTTTTCTTTTTTGGTTTACATTAGCTCCACAAAAAAAAAACCCTAAGGAAAATTATTCCCCTCATGGCATTGTCTCCTTTGGGGATGCTGTATGGAGGGTACCTAAAGGGAAAGGAAGAAGAGTAAGTTATGGGAATTAAATGATGTGTGAGGGGTGGGTAGGAATCTGGGGATTAGTGTGGTGACATACGTAAGAATCTATTCCTATCACTGCGATGCAAGGCAATGTTCCGAGAGTCCTGCTGGCGAGGTCAAACGATCTCTCTCAACCAGTCACTCCCGATTTAGCCTGCCACGCAGTCGTTTGGTAAACACACCCACCACCAAGATCCGAACCCTTCTTCTTCTTCCCCGAACAAATTCCCAATTTGGGAGGGGGATATTGGTACTGCCGCCCCGGGAACCATTTATTGGATAATCAACAACTCTTTCATGTAACCAAAATTGGTTCGCTACTTTTGGTGACTTAGTAGGGGTGCCCGGGTTTATGGGATGAGGTTTGTCCGGGTCTTGGGGGCAGATAATATTAATATTTGGCTAATTTATATAGCGCGATTTTTGTGAAAAATCACCTCAAGGGCGCTGTAAAATAAATATGCGTCTGCCCATCAGCTGAATGGCAGGCCGGATCGGAAAAGATTGGTTGAGGGAGTCCCTTTGACTTCTCCAGCCGTGCTCTCTCGGAACATCACGAATGGATGGATTCATACGTCCGTCACACCTGGACACACTGACCCCCAGATACCTACCCACCCCTAATATCCTTTTCCTTCCCGGAACTTCCTCTCCTTCATTTCCTAAAAAGATTTCCTACACAGCATCCCCAAAGATGACATACATAGGCCCTGAGGGGAATTATTTTTCTCAGGGCCTCCTGTTAGCTAATGTAAAAAAATACCTGGAATGAACCTGGGCACCCCTGCTAAGTCACCAAACTTAGCGAACCTCTTAGGGGGGCCTATGGCGTAGGTATTGGTTATCCAAGAGTCTGCCAGTTCTTCAGGAGCTAACCCAGCTGGAACAACTCTTGTAATGTATGCATACCCTGTCTTTAGTTCTCCGACGAGCCATAAAATGAATTTGGGCCAGAGATATATTTTTTGTGGTATTTTTATAAATTATAGATACGCGATAGCGAAATAAAGAGACAGACATATTAGTACTATCGTGGTACTATCATAAACGAGGAGGAATGGGTACGTTGTGAACTTGGGTAAGGAAGGTTGTAAACAAACTCAGCATTATGGCCCAAACCGTCACATTGACGGCGGCGGTCTTTGTAGGTATAAGTCAATATATCTCAAAAAACTAAATAAGACCCGTACCTGTTTTTTTTCACCATAGTTGTAAAATCATAAATCATGAAATGTGAAAAAAAATCACACCAATACAATAATTATTAAGCATTATATCGTCACATTACTTCGGCCAGCCGTCAAAATGAAGGCTTCGGTCTTTCTAGTGTTAAATCTCTGATCTCCATTTTTGAACGTGGATTTGTTGGCGTTTAGTTTTGTGTTTTTTTATTGATAAAATAATATTACGTATTTTAAAACATTATAATATATGATTATGTGAGCCTTACTGGGTACTTTGCCTGTGCTGGGGTCCCCATTTCATAATTAAAGTAAAATGAGCACGCAAAGGGTATGGGTCGCCCTGGGAACCATTTATTGGACAACCAACACCCCTGCCGTAGGTCACCCCAAGAAGTTCGCTACGTTTGGTGGCT
Source organism: Limnephilus lunatus (assembly GCA_917563855.2). Classification (NCBI taxonomy): domain Eukaryota; kingdom Metazoa; phylum Arthropoda; class Insecta; order Trichoptera; family Limnephilidae; genus Limnephilus; species Limnephilus lunatus. The sequence goes on from OU830601.1 coordinate 56,176,498, forward strand.
TAGCAGGGGTGCACAGGTTCATGGAATGAGATTTGTCTAGGTCTCGGTGGCGAATGCGTTTGCCCACCGATGAATGAAGAGAGAATGGTTGATGGAGACATTAGTACCGCAGTGGGAGGGATGGATTCACACTTTCGAGAATCCTGGACATATAAACCCCAGATTCCTACTCACCCCTCATACCTTTTTCCTTCACAGAACTTCCTCTCCTTCCTTCTCCCAAAAGGACCCTCCACACAGCATCGCCAAAGATCATAGGCAATGAGGGGAATTATTTTCCTCAGGGCCTCCTGTGGGGAGCTATTGTAAAAACTAAATGAAATAAAATAAAATACAATAATAAAGGCGGTAGTGAAAAAAAACGGAAAATAATAAGATCACATGGTCGTACACCATGAAGTGTGTATTCTGACGTTTATACGTTCTATTCAATGGCAGGATAATTTGATTAGTTCACAAATCGACACCAGTTGGCGCTAGTGTAAATGTAGACCTAAATACGAAAAGAGACCTGTCAAAACTTTGTTCCGTCAATTTTTGTCTGTTTTCTGTAGGTTCAAAGCGGTTATTTTTGTGAATTCTGACATTCACAACAATGCACGAAACAATTTTCTTCATTAATAGACATAACTAAAGCTACCAAAAATATTCCTTCATCATATTGTATCCTTTCCTGTGAACTGCTGCATACATTGTCATTCCTTCCTGCCCTTTGTAAAATTGAAGAAAGTATTGGTTTATATTAACTATATTCGACTATATCTATTTGTGGCAATACAGGCGAATCCTGTATGCTGTGATATGATTCATCTGGGGGCCAAAATATACCTACTATCTCATTTTCATACTTAAAATCATTTATTTCCATAAAGTTATTATTACGGTCAAAGGCAGCCAATCTGGAATTCATAATTATGATTTTTGGGTACATTATAAACAAGAAAAGCTAGCTAAAGTACCTAGAATTATTACAAATACGACACAATTAATTTGTTTTAGAAGTGCAAGAATGAGGTTATGTTCCAACCACTTAGCTTACCTCTCGATTAGAACTTCTTTCTTGCAAACAAATTTTGCCTTTCTATTCTTTAATTAATTTTGTAACTCCTTCACAGTCCAGCTACCGTATTTATCCACCATTTTTTAATATTACTTCCAAAATGCACACGATGCACACGCAAGCCAGAAACAAAGCAATATCATTTTTATCAATGACAGGTCTACAACTACACCAGCGCCGCCAAGCGGGAGAAGTTTGCACAGCATTCTGCCATTAAATTCGTTCAGATAACTTTTTTATACACAACTTATTAATTTAAAATCATTAACATATTTTAAAACAATGTTTTTTTCTTCAGGATAATATGAAAATTTGTTGGTTCGAAACATGTTGATAATTTTCATTAAATAAATGGTTCACGCAAAGCCATTTGTTTTCAATTACCTAATACGGCGCCACAGGGGGTATTTGCGATATTTGAAGAAATTTTTTATTAATTTATTTTTTATTTTATTTTATTTTATTTTAAATACATAAACGGCTATACTGCCTTTTATAAATAAACATATAATAGAGTACAACAGTAAGAAAAATAATATCATTTCATAATAGTAGTTTTAAATTTTAAAATAACTTACAATCATTTTGTGTATCACAACAAAAAATAACAAAAAAGAACATTGAGAAATATCATCATTTCATTTCAACATGTCCATATTGCGTATATAAAGTTAAATTTTGGAAAAATAATTTTTGAGTGCATGTTTATATTGCTTATTTATATTGTTTATTTTACATTATCAATAAATTTTTTGAAACAGTGCTTTTTTTGTTCTTCACATCTTTTAATTTTGAATGTAAACCGTTTTTTGTTTCCCTCGTTTTTCATATCGAGTGAAATATTGTTGAATACTTTTGTCGCCTAGTATTGTGGTGTCTTTGTCCAAGGCTTATGTTTACCATCAGAATTTTTATGTTTAGCTGGTCTATTAGTGGTTGTTTGTCTGTGTTTAAATTTTTTTTTTTTTTTTTGGTAAAAGAGGTAGTTTAGTAGTATTTTTTATGTATATTTACTGGTAGACAGTGTTCATATAAAAAAAAATGTTGTAATAAGTCCAGCATTTTCTTTTTCTATTAACAATCTTCAATTTTTAAAGTAAGTACCGCACAAGAGTTCAAACTACCCTAAGCCAGCGGGACGACAGCATCCTCAATTGGAGTGTTTATGGCGGGAGGAGACTTAGGTAAGATGAAGGTTGAGAACTACCTACCTGGCTGACATTTGTTTCTCGAACTTTAAAAAAATTATTTCCTACCTCATTTTTTTTAAATTGTGACATATTTTCTCGATTAACGTTGCAGTAAGTTAGATTGTTACCATACCAGCAGCACCATGGGAATAATTTGAAGTTAGAAAACCGCCCCTGAATATCAGACCCAGAAAAATAACGTACCTAACTTTAAGCTGTTTAACCAAATGAAATTGTGGTGGAATGTCACTAAATTGTGCTTTTAATTATTTAATATTTTTATAATAATTTATTTAATTTGAAAATCTTAAAATATACAAAAATAAGCGTACTTATGTTGCATCTGTGAAATGTTTTGGGAAATTTTTCTTCATATATTGTGTCTGCATATTGGATTGGGTTGGGTTTAACTTTTCAAAAGTACCAATTGGCGATCCCTTAATGAGTTTTGATAACTCTTGGGAGTGCAACTTCGTTGTATGTTTTATAATTAATTTTTTTTTAATATCTAGGCATTTTAATTAACAAAGAGAGTTCTCACTATAAAACTTATAGTTGAACATTGTTATTTAATTCCCAATGCAATATGTTTTAATTGCATTCAAAGAGAAGTAAATACAGTAAACGTGTTTCCATCTGGAAAACTTTACACTAATCCAAAGCACAGCTTTTTGACTTCCAGAATGCATTGTTCATCGAACATGAATAGTGAAATAATAAACATACAAGGAAACTAAAACATATTTATCAGAGTGTAACGAGTTTTAAACACCACTTTAAGGTTTTCAACACGAACGTTTTCTTTTTCTCTGACTTTTGATACTAGCGCAAATATTTTTTTTAATTTTAAATTGATAGTGACGACCGTGTGGGTGAGTTTTGCTTTTTTGAGGAGTTACTTCTTATTGGAGGTAGGACCCTCCAAAAATCGTTAAAATTGCCTTGTTGAACGCCGTCAATATGCTTTCGGTAATCGTCCGTTACAAAACTAGTAAATGTATTTTGAAAAATATTGGCATAGAATATTTTCTTCTAATACAGTCTTATCTTAAAAATCGGTTAGAAAATACCTAGTGAATGCAAAACCTCAAATATGACGATTTTATTTAGATAGAAGAGGGGGGGGGGGGGGGGTAACAGTGACCCGAAAATATTCCTGTGAAAAGAATTAGTAGTAATAGTGGATTTTAATAAAATACCTATTGACCCGATTTCCTCCAAAGGTACTGTCGGAATATGATATAACGTAGCAAGCGACGAGCGATGCGCTGAAATAGGTCAAGCAATGAATGTCTGAGGTAAAAACCTTTAGTTTTAAAATATTATTATTTTTTTTTTTGTTTTTACATGAATACCTCACAAGAGTCCCAACTGCTCCCATCTGAAGCCAGTGAGACTATGGCATCCCCAATTGGGGTATGTTGTGAGGCTGGGGGTAGTGGGGAAGGGAAGGAGATAGGGAAGAGGAAGGTGGGGAAGTAAGCAACGTTTCAATTCTGAATGGTGGTCTTACACCAGGGCGATACAGAGAGTATCTTCCACTCTGGAACGTGCCGCAAATATACTATTTATTATTTTGAATGAATAAATTGTATAATAACACAAATTAATCAAATAAAATTTATTTGCCATGCTGGGATTCGATCCCGCGACCTTCGATTTGCGAGTCAAGAGCCGTACCGCTGGACTACGCCGGCCGTCAATTTATTATATTAAGTACCAAAAATAGCATATTTATCAGCTAATAATACGAAGTGATTTTGAAATTAATTATTTTATTATTTTTCGCTTAAAAACAAAACTTTCCAAAAATTGGTATGCACTGGCGTTACAAAATATAAAAAATAGGTTATTTTTATGATTGTCGTATAAAAAGGAGAGGCAAATAAAAATAAATATTATTATTTAACCTCGAGTCTCTTTATTTTAGAGAAAAATATGATTTTTCGACGAGAAATGCTATAAAATCATTATTGAATTGTCTTTGTTAAGGTTTTCACACTAATTGCATGCGCAATTTTCGAGATAAATAAGATAGAAAAGACGGCTGTCTGAATTCTATATTTTTATCAAAGTAGAAAGAACATTCTAACGATTATAATTTTGTTAACTAATCTTATGTTAAAAAAACATTCAGAAACTAAAGAAATCTCAGGCAAAAATACACGTTACCGATCTCAATGCGTAAAAAACCTTTTTGTCAACAGATCTACAAATGCGTTGGAATAAATTTCTTTAACAAATTGCCAGAAAATATAAGATCCCAAAAAACAGCTTCATAGAATACAAAACACTATAAAAAATACAAGTACTAAAAACTTCAACTAAAAAAAGCTTTTATTAAAAAAAATAACAGTAATAAAAAAAAAATGTTTAATCACTAAATAAATAACACCTTCCTCCATACAAACACAATGTTTCATTAAAGTACCAAGCGTTTGGGAAAATTGAATGTTTCATAATATTAAACATAATTTATAAGTCAAGTACGCCTCGTACGTTATAAAATATGTCAGGTAATATTCTAGGTAGCTTGAAAACAAGCTGATGGGTCCGAATACTCTGTTATTAATTATGTTTATATTTTGTGCAAATAAATTTCTTTCTAAAAAGTTACGTATATTTCTACATTTTCACGTCGTCACCGTTTTTACAATTTTTACATAAAGTTTACACATTCATATTTCTGTCGCATGGAACATAATCTCCTTTACATAATCCAAGATTTGCAACGAAAACAAGAATGCGCTATGCTTGTTTAAAAATATGGAGAAAACCCTGCTACGTGTTTTTAGCCCTAATCCTGAGCGCACGTGAGGGCTGTGTATGCTCTTAAACCTTCTTCTTCCCCGCTTCTGGTGCACTTATGTATGTGAATTTCCTGAGCGGATAGCTCAACCCACACTATGACGACTTGTTGTGGTGGATACGTTGAAAAGCGTGAGAATGAAATATATATTATGTGTGGTGTGTCGATTTTGGGGTTTCATGCAAATCTCAAAAGTGGATATTTACCCACTTCCTTATACCCGATCGAGCTGAAAATCGACTCTCATTGTCGATAACAATGCAAATTATCAATTTTTGGTGGCAATCACGCGCACACACGCGCACGCACAGAAATTGGATATCGGTCGGCCCAACAAATGACGAAACTAGTTAAAAAATTTTAAAAATGTATTATAATAAACAAAAAATTGGTTTTTACGGGTTTATTTTTAAAAAATAATTTGTCAAATTTTATTTTTAATGCACTTCTAACCATCTTGAACGTGAGATTATCTCTTAATTTGTGAAGTTAATGGTAGTGCTTAGGGGAAGGAGATGGAAAATTGGATGGTGAGAAAGTACCTGGCCATTCAGATCTAGTAACCAAACACGGTATATCTATTTTCAGTAACCATTTGATTCTGATGGTGTTTTTATACCATACTAAAAATGTCTACCATGCTGAAACATGCTGCAAATATATCATATTTTTGTTAGTTTTGATGAATGCATTGAAAATAATACAAATTAATTACATAAAATTTACTTGTGCACGCCAGGATTTTAACTCGCGATCTCCGGAATTGAAGCCATGGGTCGTAACCCCTCAACAGTGTAGTCCTCTTGAATGATATTTACGACATGGTTCTTGTTTGCCTGCATAAGTGAACATAAGTCGACTATCAGCGTCTTGCAGGTATGACACAGAGTTTTCCGAAAATTAATCAATGGCAGGTAATCTCGAAAATTTGAAACAGATGGCGTCCATGTGGTTGGATATCATATGCATGATGTGACAGCTATGTGAAACGGTTTTAAAGATATTTTTATAATGATTTAAAGGCATTTATTTTAAACGGTTGATAAATACATTGTCACGGAGTAATTAAAAATGATTTAAATGCAAGAGTAATTAGAAAATGGAAGACTTGGTCTCTTTATAACCGCAAACACATTTAGATGTATCTTAACATACGTTTAGTAGAATAAGATGAGAAATAAGTTTTGATAATAAAAATATAATAATAATAGTTTATTCCAGAATGTTTGCAATGCAATACATTCCATATTTTGAAATAGGAAGAGAAAGATAAATAATAACACCTATGTGGTAAAAAGTAAATAACAACACACAAATTAAAAAATAAAAAAAAAAACAAACAAACATGAGAAATGAAACCAAAAAAAAAAATTATATACTAATATGAATGCAAGTAGCCGCTTACAGAGGGTATTTCACCGTCTCCCGTCTCCAAAGGGTCATCAGAAAGCGATTCAACAGTATTATTTTTACGTTTGGGCTGCAGAAGTGAAAATGTATTGATAGCATACCTGCTCTTACGGATATCGCTCTTCTCTGTTTTTCCATATCCTCGATGTCTTTAAGGTCGTCTGTGATTGATTACGCTATGATAAACATCCATTTTCCTTGCATCTAGTCATACTGAGGGTGTTTGGATGATTTCGTTTTTAAATTTGAAAACAATAACAAACGACTTGGACGTATTATATAGAAGGTTATGATTTTTTGCAAAGTCTTCACATATTTTGAGTAATTTATTTCTAAGTAGCGGTGCAAGAAAAACAATGTCATCTGCGTAATTAATTAACATTTTCTGTGTTTACATATTGGCGGCTTGCGACAAAAATAACAGTTTCTAAAAAGTGAGGTTAACTCAAGTTTTGAAAAAGTGCTTATTTATTTATAGTCAGATCGCTAAAGAAATAGCTATTTCTTCAGAACAGACTATACTTAACATTGTGGCAGATTCCAGAGACATCACATATTCTTTTAAAACTAAATGTTTACTGCAAATACTAGAATTTTATATCGGTTTGTATTTATGAATTTTTAAGGCATAATCCACTTTTTTTTTTAATTGTTCATCAATTAGAAACCAGCGTCCTGACTATCTCGAAGAACATAAAGGCACAAATCAACATTGAGACATTTTAATTACTAATTTTAACTCTCTCACACGATGTCATCATGTTAACGGAAACCTGGTTAACACCATCGATTTTCTCAGCGGAACTTGGATTGCCCGATCACCACATCTACCGAGTTGACCGTAGTCCAAACACCAGCTCCAATACAAGAGGGGGCGGAGTCCTGATTGCTGTCCACAAACGTATTCCGTCAAAAGTGCTCAAAAACAAAAATAGTGACGTTGAACAAATATTCGTGTTGCTTGAAAATAAAAATGCTGTCAAATTAATAATTGGATGCATATATATACCGCCATCCTCCGATACACGGCTGTATATGAATCATGTAGAGGATGTGGAATTTTTAAGGTTTAAATATCCCAGTGCCAAACTTGTTTTAGTGGGTGACTATAACTTACCAAATATATCTTGGAACCATGATGACCCTGAATTGTCTGGTATTAATATGTCAACTGCCAATCTTAGTGAGAGAGAGATTCTGGGTATGTCGAATTATTTATCAATCCCACAACTAAACACTGTCGCTAATATAAATAGTCGCATTCTTGATCTAGTTTTTTGCAGTGAGCCCACGGCTAACGTATGTAAATCTTTAGAAGAACTATTACCTGTGGACGTTTACCATCCTCCTCTGGATATAGTTATTCCCTTTGTTAACAACACTTATCTCAAAAATATCAAGCCATCTTATAACTTCTCTAAAGCAAATTATAAAAAAATTTCTGATTGCTTAAATACAACAGACTGGTCCTTTCTGGAAAATACAGATATTAACGATAATGTAAATAAATTTTATGCTATTCTAAATGATGCTATTGCAAATTTTGTGTCTCTTCGACATAATAGAATTTCTCATTTTCCAAACTGGTTTAGTCCCGAATTGATCACTTTAACATATCGTAAGAAAATAGCTCATAAAAATTACAAACGGTCCAGACTGTCGAGTGATTACAATGAATTTCAATTGTTAAGAAAGGAGTGTTGTAAAATCTCAAAACTGTGCTATAAAAATTACATCGACAAAATTGAAACTGATATTCGTGTAAATATAAAACAGTTTTGGAATTATACTAACTCTCAAAAAAATAATAACTTGGGTATTCCAACTACTATGAATTTCAATGGAAAAATTGGATGTAATGATGAAAACATTGCAAATCTATTTGCCGATTATTTTAAGTCTGTGTATGAAGAGGATATACCTAGCAACGAAATTCCAAAATTCTCATCGAATCTTAGCCTGGATATATCTGAAATACGCATAGAAATTAATGATATCAAAAACCATGTAAATTTGTTAGATGCTAGAAAAAATGCAGGACCTGATAATATTCCACCAGTGTTAATTAAAGAATGTTTAAATGGCATAACTGTTCCTCTTTTTCTAATTTTTAACCAGTCACTAGAGACAGGCAGTTTCCCTGATACATGGAAACACAGTTTTCTAACACCCATTTTTAAAAAAGGGGTCAAAACGGACGTAACAAATTATAGGCCAATATGTATCCAATCATCGATTCCCAAGCTTTTTGAAAAAATTGTACTCCATAAAATATCTACAAATATAAAAAAAATTATAACACCCTATCAACATGGCTTTTGTTCAAATAAATCTACACTAACCAATTTACTAATTTACGAAAACTTCATATCTAAATCTTTAGCAAACAGGTGCCAGGTTGACTCAATATATACGGACTTTAGCAAGGCCTTTGACAAGGTTTGTCACAAAATATTAATCAATAAATTGGCGACACTTGGAGTTTATGGTGGCTTATTAATTTGGTTTGTTAGTTATTTGTCCAAAAGAAGTCTTAGTGTGAAAATAAATGGCACACATTCGTACAAATTTATAGCAACAAGTGGAGTGCCGCAAGGCTCCCATTTAGGGCCCATTTTGTTCATTATATTTATAAATGATATTGTTGATATATTCACAAACATAAACGTGCTACTGTTTGCTGATGACATGAAACTTTATAAAGAGATCAACCACATTAATGATTGTATTACACTTCAAACTAATTTGATATATCTTTTTGAATGGTGCTCTATCAACAAACTAACATTAAACATAAATAAATTTCAGTTCATTCATTTTTCCAAAATAAATAATCCTATATATTTTCAGTATTCATTAAATGATGAAAATTTAAATTGTGTTAATGAAATTATGGATCTAGGCATTATGTTCGACAGTAAACTCACCTTTGTATGTCATATTAATAATATTATCAACAAATCTCTAAAGACTCTTGGCTTTGTTTTAAGAGCTGCAAAACATTTTAATGATTTAGGCACATTTATTATGTTATATAAAACCCTTGTCAGATGCCAACTTGAATATAACTCTACGTTATGGTCTCCCTTTTTCAATATTCATTCAGACAACATTGAAAAGATACAACGGAAGTTTCTAAGGTTCATAAACTATAAATTGCGTATTCCTATACTAAACATTGATTATAATTACCTCCTGTATAAATTTTCTCTGTTGAAACTTTCAGAAAGAAGAATAAGCACAGATTTAATACTGTTACATAAAATACTGCATTACAAAATTGACTGTCCAGAATTACTTCAATTTATCAATATCCATGTACCCAAAAAATCATGTCGACATTTATTACCCTTTTACTTCAATAATACCAGGACACTAGCTTATCAAAATTCTCCGTTTCCGAGACTTCACAGTCTCGGAAATAAATATTCTAATTTAGGTGATATATTTCATCTTAAAACCAATCAGTATAAATGTTGCATATTCTATCACTTTTATTCTTCTAGACACAAATAGATTTACATAATTTCTGCAGTTTTTTTTTTTATATTGAATGTGAGACTTCTTATCATATTTTTACATATGTACTTTTTATTTTATTATGTGGTTTTGTTTTTATATTGTAAAAATAATAATAATGTATTACGTATTTTCTTTTCTCATTGTATTATATTTTCTTCATTGTTTTTATACTCAACTTATAAACTATAATGTAAAAGCCCATCAGGGCGTGTAATAAATAAATAAATAAATAAATAATTTTATTAAACTTTTGTAAAAAAACTTTCGCCAATCCATAGAAACTATCACTAAAATGATACCGAACTACACCAGTGCCAACGGCTGATTCGAGAATTTCAGATTACCTGCCAATATATTTGTATTTATTCCTACTTGAAACCACCGATGCCACGCCGAGGCGGACCAGATATTATTTTTTTTGATGTTTTCCAAAAATTAATTAAGGGTTGTGGTGAAATCGATAGGGTGAGCGAAGGTTGATTGCTTGATTCATTGATTAATTGCTGCGCTCACCAATTACGACTTTTCCCGCTGCGTTCGATGAGTGGAGTATTGCGTTATCTAGTCTAGTACCTACGGCTGCGTTTTAAATTTATTTACACTCTCGGTCAAGTAGTGAAGCATTGATCAAATAATACTACTACACTTGCGCAGACAGGTGATAAATCAAGGAATATTATAATTGTTGAGTTTTGTGAAACTGAATGTTCATAATTACAAAGAACATATCAGAATATTTACGAAAACGTACTGATTTATAGGCAGGTACTTTATCATTTATCTGAATTTTACACAACATCGGTCGGTGGCTGAGTTGACTAATGCGTCGGGTTCCAACTCAGGCATCCTGGGTTTAATTACTCTACTGGCTAAGTCCTCCATCACTGAACAAACAACATCTTCCGCTTAGAACGATGGTAGTAGGAGATTTATTTAGTAGATTTCAAATAGTGTTGGTTTATTTGCATTTGTCTTCCTATTAAAAAATGGAAATAATTTGTGAAAATGACAAATTCAAAGCTAATCCGAGTTTCAGAGTTCTTTGAACCGGAGTGTCTAATTACACAGAACCGAAATGAGTGTCTGTAGATGTTGCGTTAAATACTCATGATATTTTTTTTTCCTTTACTTGCACTGACGATGTCGCGAACAAGTGACGAAAATATTTGCAAACAAAAAAAAACTAATTATATTATTAAAGAAAAAATATCCGAAGCACAGCTAGCAGTTCAAAATGGAGTGCTGATATACGCCAGTGAGGCATGGAACCAGCAGAGAAAGGATGAAAGTAGACTGAGCGTTGTATAAATGAGATCCCCGAGTACGGTACAAACTGACCATCTTAAAAATGTAGAGAACCTGAAAGAATGGTTAAGGTAATCCGTGAATAAGATTAAGAAAGGGACGCTCAGATGATTTGGACATGTAGAAAGGATGATAAGTACGATGTATGACTGTGAATAAAATAAGGAGTGTGCGCCAAGATAGTTGTTTGGCGGTCTATCGCATTTGCCTACAACTGCGAGGAATCGGCGTGAGTTAGTTAGCATATTAAACAATCCATTTTTTTTAGCTATGGAGCATGTTAATATTATTTTAACAGTCTGACAATATGATAAAACGCATTTATGACTGTTCAATGTACATGTTCCATTTTTTATGTACAGTGCACGGTGCTCCCTGCTGGATCATTGTGTGGTCCTTCGCCGCCATGAGCTTCCCACTCATGACGGTTGTCGTTCATTTTGTTTTTTTCCTATATATTTTCTCTATTACCTAGTTTTGTTACTAACACCTTGTTTGACTGTCCATGGGGCTGGCTCACTGCTTTAGCAGTGATTACCTTCATGGGCTTTAGAATTGTAGAATTGACCATCACAGTACATTCCTGTAGGTGCGCCTGCATACCGCCCTCTAACAACGTATGCGGGGACATTGAAGTTCTAGAATCGTTTCATATTTTAAATGTAGAGTCGTTCATTAAAAAAAAATTAGATTCTTGCGAGAACTCCGAAGGGGCGACCATAAGTCGCCTATACCGGGGTGGGAATAGGTGGGTGAAAGCTTCAATGTTCAATGTACATCAAATAAATACATTATATTCTTACAAATCAATTTTCTGTTAAACAGACGGCCTCATGACGGCCTCGGGTACAGCTTTCGGCTAGCAATCCAAAGGTCACACGCTCAATCGAACCATGAGCAAAAAAAATAAAAAAAATTGTATGATTTCAAAATAATAAAATTTTATAATTAAAAATAATACATCGTATATTTGCAGCAGGGTAGTAACACCCTGACGTAAGACCACCATTCAGAAATGTAACTTTGCTGGATATGGCTTTAGCCGTTCACAATTTGAGAGGCGGGTATGGGTACCGCCGCCCCGGAAATCATTAATCGGATAACCAACACCTCTGCCATAGTTCACCCCAAGTGGTTCAGTACGTTTGGTGACTTAGTAGGGGTGCCCGGGTTCATGGGTTGAGGTTTGTCCTGGTCTTGGCGGTGGATGAGTCTACCCACCGGCTGAATGGCAGGCCGGATCAGAAGAGAGTAGTTGAGGGATGTTGAAATCTTGTATTCAATGTTAAAAAATAGTGTTGAAACTTGTTCAAAGCCGGGCAGTAAAACTAGTGACCATAAGACTTTACAGACTAACAAGACTGATGCAATGCTAATTGGTAGAAGCGCGCGGTTGCAGCAATTCCGTCTCCATAATGAAACAAGCGCGGTCAGTCTCATCTGTTCCTTGCTTTATCTCTGTAAACATTTCTCCAGTTTTACGGCCGAGTCCCACATTGTATCTGATCTTATCCGATTGTCGTTAACTGCTTATTCGAGTGGGAAAAACAAAGATGTAAAAATAAAGTCTCCCTGTTACTTTACGATAAGTTCTTCTCTGAAGTGTTATGTTAGGACGAAACAAATGCAAAACAAATGGCAGATCTTTGGAACCATTGATATACAATAATACAATAGGAACATAACCAATTGATTTTATTTATTGTTATCGTGAAGAGGATTTCTATATCATATTTGGGGATGCTATGTGGAGAGTCTTTTTAAGGAAATGAAGTAAAGGAAGTTCTTGGAAAAAAATGTATGAGGATTGGGTGCAGTGGCAGCGATCCTTTCCTTAGGTCAATTGGTCAAAAACCTCCCAAAATTTTAAGATTACAGTAAAATTATGAAATATTAAGCAAATCAAAACAACTGGTATTTTTCTAATGTATTTGAAATGCACCGCGAGATAGCCGGCAGCGGCAAGTAGTGACATTTAACGTCTTAAATGGAAGCTTTCTTTCCCAGGCACTATGATTGGCTGGGTCATAGACACCTTTACAGTAGTGGCTGGGTCAAACTATGAAATGCCCCGATATAATTTCTTCTGTCTCTTTACGCAACACACAATAAACGAAATGGCACTATGTCGAAGACAGTTTGGGTCAGTGCCGTGAGGAATAAAGATCATGCTGAATGTTATGCGTCTGAAAGAGATGGTTAGATAAACGTAGGTTTGATTTTGCATATTTTATGCTTGTCGCATAAAATAATTTACTATATTAAGTGTAATTGGACGATGTGGATAAATTTGACTCTCAAACTCGTGAGATTCCTCCAAATTAATATTATTGTTGGCACTCCACATTATACAGCCATTAATTCCGATAATAATTCGGATGACAACTAGCAACACCAAAGGGCCCAACGATGACTCAGCTATTATATTCCGTGTTCGACGAAATCATTCCAGTGAGTGACTTTGGTATTGTTGGTTCATATTTTTAGTATTCACACTTTGTATAATTTAGTAAACTATTCGGCGTGTATTTAAAACAATGTAAAGTTGTAAAATATAACATCAGTCGTACACATAACTCTTCTTATTTATAACCTAAATATTGAGTCAAAATAAGGGACTGATCCGCCACCAATGGTAAGTATGGCTGGACAGATACATAAATACTGCTTTCCTTATATTATCATATTTAATTTGATATTGTATCATAATATCTTTTTTTTTCAAAAGACCTTCCACTTCTGGACCTCTAAAGCCGCCCTGATTGGGTGGTAATCAAGGAGTCAGTGTGTCCAGGAGTGACGGACGTGTGAACCTAGCCCCCCCTGTAGCGGTGCAAGATAATGGGTCGAGAAACACCAGATGGTGAGGTCAAAGGGCCCCAAATCGATCTGTCCCACCACGAAGCTGGTAGTAGGCGCATCCGCCGTCAAGACCGGAACACTTTGGTATTTGGTCAAGATAAGGTCTTATTTCTCAACTTTTGAGGATCCTACACACAATTTATAAAAAAAAATTGGTTGGTAAAATAACAGAAAATTTAAAATACTTCAACTTCATGTGGTCTTTTTTACTCCACACACAGAAAAATTGGTTCCCTCAGGGCTTGCGTCTTCTTTGTGGAGAGACTTTTTAAGGAACAGAATGAGAGGAAGTTCTGAGAAGGAAAATGGAAAGGGGGGTGGATAGGAATCTGAGGTTCAGTGTTCAGGTCACCCGCCGCCAGGACCTAGATAAACCTTTCCCCATGAACCCCGGCACCACTGCTAAGTCACCAAACGTAGCGCACCACTTGGAGTGACATATGACAGTGGTAATGGTTTTATAATAAACGATCATCGACATTCCCAACTCCCAAATAGTTTAAAATAAACAAAGTCAAAATAAGTAAAAGTCCATATAAACACATTTTTTTTCATTATAATATGCACTTTGCTGATAATACATTTTTTTATTTTTTTTATATGAATACCTCACAAGAATCCCAACTGCTCCCGTCTGGAGCCGGTGAAACAATGGCATCCCAATTGGGGTATGTTGTAAGACTGAAGGAGGGAAAGGAGATGGGGAAGAGGAATAAGGTGGAAGTACCTGGCTATTCAAACCTGGTCACTAAACACGGTTAAAGCCATTTCAAGCAACGTTTTAATTCTTAATGGTGGTCTTACACCAGGGCGATATTGAGAGTATCTTCCACTCTGGAATGTGCCGCGAATAAATTAAATGTTAATTTTACTGAAATAACACAAACTAAACGTCGGGATTTATTTATTTAAAAGATTTATTTGTCCACGTCGGGATTCGATCCCGTGACCTTTAGATTGCGAGTCTAGAGCCTTACCCCTATACCACGAATCGTCGGTCGTCTAAACATATTACATACCTGCCATACATATTACATTTTTCTTTAAATATGCTTAATCTTGGCACATTTTATTTTCATTAAGAACTTGTATGCTACTAAGCTATTATAGATTATACTATACTGTTTAGTTTTCCTAAAACTCTTCGTGGGTCAATTTTTATTCTGTGAGGAGTAATCTGATGTGTTTTATGTCAAACTTTAACACGCTAAGAACTGCAGTAGATACAGAATCTCGGATGAGATGAAAGAAGAGTTAAGCCGTTCAGCTTTTCATCTTAAATGATTAAAGTTTACGTGTTGTTAATTTGCATTTCAACCGCATGCTACAAATTGTTTTGAAGCCATTTGCATAGTTAATTAAATTTTTTTAGTTGTTAACACGTTCTCCAGTTTTTATAACTGAGGCTTATGAGAACTCTGTCGTGGACTATTGTAGAAGGAATATTTATTTATAGATAGATAACACAAAGTCAAAAACTGTTATGAAAAGTATATATACACGATCGCTCAATTAAAAGTATAACACTTACTATTGAAAGATACTGTTTATAGGTAATTGATAAATAATTTTTATTTTGGGAACCAGGAATCATTTATTGGATATCCAACACCTCTGCTGTAGGTCACCCCAAGAGGCTCGATACGTTTGATGACTTAATATGGGTTACCTAGTTCACGGGGTGAGGTTTGTCTAGGTCTTGGCAGCGGATGCGTTTGCTCATCTTATGCATGACGGACCGGATTGGGAGAGACTGGTTGAGGGAGACCTTTTGTCTCTCCAGCCGGACTCTCTCGACCCATCGCCTAGCACCACAGTGGGAGGGATGGATTGGTTACTACTTCGGTTACTCCTGGATAACTTGACCTCAAGATTCTTATTCACCTCTCATATGTTTTGCTTTCCCAGGAATTCCTCTCATTTCTTTCCCTAAAAAGACTCTTCACACAGCATCCCCAAAAATGACACAGATTCTGAAGGATTTTGAATGTGAAAAGGGTGACCTTAATAACCCTGGAACCGTACCCGTACCCAAACAGTATCAAAGGGTACAGGCATTCCCTGTGAAATAGAAGTAATTGTTTACAAAATTAAACATTTATTACAAATTCCATTTGAATATTAATGTGGAAATATTTAATAGCTCTCGGAAAACATATTTAATGTATCGGTTTCCTTTAAGGAACATTAAGATGGGGTGATATAAAAAAAGGAAAGAAACTTAAATTAAAAAGCAACAAAAATAAAATAAAACTCTTAATATACTTGCAAACTTTATAAAAATCATTAAAATATATTTTATGCAACCCAACAAAAATAATATATAAACAGGCAGCAAAACGTGATGTTCATGCAGTTTTAAAAAGCATCAAGCAAACAAAAAAACTGGATCACGATGTGCAGGCATACTTGGTGTGACGTCAGTAAGCCAGCAAGCCACACACCCAAGCCCTTAGAATATGCTGGCACACGAAACGATCCGACGCAAAGTTAAAAAAGGCGATTTTAATTTTTTTTGTACCCAAGGGTGCCGTTCTGGGGTAAAAAAATCTATCTTTATTATTTTTACACAAGAAGCCTTGAGGAAAATATTTCCCCTCAGG
Organism: Limnephilus lunatus; assembly: GCA_917563855.2. Classification (NCBI taxonomy): domain Eukaryota; kingdom Metazoa; phylum Arthropoda; class Insecta; order Trichoptera; family Limnephilidae; genus Limnephilus; species Limnephilus lunatus. Next base: position 56,193,259 of record OU830601.1, read on the forward strand.
GCCTATGCCATCTCTGGGTATCCTGAATGGATGGTCTTTTAAAGGAAAAGGAAGGAGAGGAAGTTTTGGGAAGAAAAAGGTGTGAGGAGTAGGTAGGAATCTGGGAGTCAGTGGGTCCAGGAGTGACGGACGCATGAATCTATCCCTCCCACTGCGGTGCAAGGCGATGTTCCAAAAGAATTCTGCATGAGAAGACACAAGGTTTCCCTTAACCAGTATATCCCGATCTGGCAAGCCACGTAGTTGGTGGGCAGACACATCCGCTGCCAAGACCCGGACAAACCTCACTCCATGAATCCGGGCACCCCTGCTAAGTCACCAAACGAAGCGAACCACTTGGAGGTGATGTATAGCAGAGGTTTTGGTTTTACGATAAATGGTTCCCGGGCCGGCGATTCCCATACCCGACTACCTCCTTTTTTGGGTAACAAAAACACGGGGTTAACAAAATGATGCAATTAATAACGAGGCTGTCGATATCTACACGTAATATGTAATTATTGTATTTTTTTCATATTAGTAGGACTTGCAGAAATTTTAATATGGGAGTTAAGGAGCTTCTAAGGTGTTTGAATAATAATTATTATTCTGAATTTGCCAAAGGATTAATTTTTTAAGAAAAATTTTCTTTTGACAAACGTATTATATAAACGTTAAATTTTTACATTCAAATACTATGGGATTACAATTATTGGATAAAAATATGATAATATAGGAATTAGAAAAAGTTTTAATACTTAATTAAATATTATTATAACCATTTTTTTAACTAATTTTTGTGTTCGAAAAATTTCGCCAATTGTAATAATTTGGTTTTTTCAGCTTTTAATATATAATTTGATCAGTGCACAAATTAAGAATATTTTAATATTATTGTAACGTTATACTATCTATTTGGAATTGCCAAAATGAGAGTTTCGTTCGGGAGTTTACTCACTAACGGTATCTGACCCCGATAATGAGTATTAACGACCCCTGACCCCAGCGAAAAGTAACTTTTATGCTGTTCAGGACTTATGCAACAAAAAGCACTCGTAATAATAAATTAGTGGGAATGATAAGGCTATTACGACCAGTGGTCCACATGAATAACGAAACTTTGTTCACATGCATCTCCATAAAGGTAGGTAGGGTGATTTCCTAACATTTATGGGTCGATCGTTTCCGGCTCATTTGCCCTCGCGAAATGCCAATTTCTTGTTCCGTCTCAAAATTTTAAATCGTGTTCCGAGTCGTTCCTCCCATGGAATTGTTACTTTTCCCCGGAAACGCTTCTTCCACGAAACGGTTCTTCCTGCGATCTTCTCCGTCCCGGGACAGAAATTGATTCGGAATCGGGTTTGTTCTTAAGCTGAAATAAAGAATGTTCCCTTGAGTCATTTGTGAATAAGCGACTGTGACATTTTACCGGCTAAATTCCACCATTCCCCGTTTAAAATCTCGCTGTTTGCCGGCTTTATGCCGTCGTAAATTCCTCGGCTTGGTTTATGTTTGTTACGAGATTCGGCAAAGTTGCTTCCCGGGACATTTTAGCTGTTTAAATTGAACTCTTCTCGTAGGTATGTGTCTATGAAGAAACTAAATTTTAATGATCACAAATCTCATTGTTTGTTTATTTCATATGTATTCCACAACGTATATAGCATAATTGGTAAATTGTCTAATGTTTAACATGGCAAAGAAAATCATCCATGAATACAAAAAAAGGTATTTTTAGGTTATATTGTGATACCTTGGACTCGAACCAAAACCTATAACGTTAATTGGGAGATCTCCATCCGAAGAAGTTGCTCAGTGTATAGCTTCGAGATATGTGCAAACAATTACCTTTTTTTTCTTTGCTCCCTTTTAGAACATTACTTACTTTTTAAACCTTTTTGTTGCCTACGAATAATAATAATACAGGAGTGAGAAACGTACGAGTCCTTCTCCCACTGCGGTCCAAGGCGATGGGTCGAGAGTCCAGATAGAGAGGTCTAGATGATATCTGTCTCAAGCAGTCGCTTTCAATCCGACCCGCCTCGCAATGGGTGAGCAAACGCATTCGCCACCAAGACCTAGACAAACCTCACCCCAAAAATACAGGCACCGCTGTTAAATCACCAAATGTAGCAAACCACTTGGGGTGACCTATGACAGGAGGGTTGGTTATTAATTAAATGGTTCCTGGGACGGTGATAGCCATGCCCGCCTTCCAAATTACATGTATGTATATGGTAAAATCGAAAAGAAATACAGAGCATAAAATTCTTAAATATTTTAAACTAATTCCAGTTTTTATAATTTTTTTCTTCTCATTTCTTCTTTTCACAAAACGGCGCTCAATTAATTTGTTTTATTCGTACAGATACACAAAATTAGTCAAAATAATAAAGGAATAAGAATTAGAAAGTTAAATAAAATGGATATTTCTCTTCTCTCATAGTTATTTCATAAGACAAAAACAGTGGAAAATGTTTGTGGCATTTTAACGAAGAGGGAAAATATTTGATGTACAGAGTCAAGTTTCACATATTAAATATATATTTAGACAAATGTCTCGTTGAATAATATGAGAACGTGCAATATGTACTAAGTGGTGTGAATATTTGGATGAAATGTAATCGGGAATTCAAACAACAAAAGTGTGGAGCGAAGTGTTCACTGAATATAGTTATTTGTGTTGAGGAATTTATATAATTTTGTAATGAAAATTCTTGCCGCCGATGAATATATTTGCCACAGCCATTTCTGTGTTTAACTAGATATGTACCTCATTGAAATAAGCAGGAAATTATAACAGCTGCTAAAAAGATTATCGACATCGCCTTAGTTCTTAATTGTCCAAACGACCATTTTAATTTTTGTTCAAACTCCACTTTAAAATTAAAAATAAAGTAATAAAAATGATACTGAATCACTTAAATTATTTAAACTAATAGGACCTTCACATTACGGAAAAATCTTTTTCTTAAACACTTATATCATAATGTTTCATTGAAATAATGAAAGAGAACCTTCTCCTTCTGTAAAATTTTCTAATGGTAATTTGGACAATTAAGAACCAAGGCGGCGATGTGTTGATGTGTAATTTGATGAAATTATGATTTGATTATAATATGTCGCAGGACATTCAATTTGTGTAATTAAATATTTACGAACAATGCACCAAAGTGAATATGTCCTATAGGACCTATAGGAAAGCGGAAAGGACTCCCCGCTATTTTGTAAAACAATTCTCTTCTCGGTCCCGGTTCAGGTTTCACATCCACTATAGCGGACTGTGAGGAGGATTAAAGCGTATTGGATTATTGGCAGCTAAATGGTTTACACGATTTTAGCACCTTGAGATCTGATGAACAGAGAAGCGGGTCCACGATAGTTTTTAATTATTCGGAAGCAGGAGGCGATCCACTGCAGCGCGCGAGGTCAGTGAGAGATTATCCAGGGGGCGATGTAGGTTTGTAGTTTATAGGATTGTGGTATTGCAATAATTTTCACCACAAGTACGACGGTTTTGTATGGCGTAATCGTATATTTTTGTGAATATCAAGAGCGTAGGGTTGGTGAAACCGGCTTGGCCCGGAATTTTTTTTTAATTAGTTACTGAAGAATAGATGAAAATGTATTTAAAATAATTTGACCGATTGTAAATCTAAGGCTCTAAAAAATGAGATGCTTATTTTTAAGCTACATACGCCAAGCCCACTATACTACGAGAGTAGGTATATCTCTTATGTGAGACTAGCATTACTCCGAAACGGGGAACAAAGAAATAATAATTCCTTTATCACTAAAGAAGCTATTTAAATAAAAAGTCTGAAAATCAGCTGCCTATCTTAAGTTATTGATACTTGTACTTAGACTTCATAAAACTAAATTAAAGTTTCCTACTTATACTTATATGGAATATTTCCTCCTGACAAACTTCCATCCTCGGCCCTAGAATGTCCACTTTTGGGGATAGCTAAAAAAAATTAAAAGTCATTATTTTACTGATTATTTTTGAAATACAATTTGAGGGATTTTACAGCTATGAAGGTTTTATTGAGTTTCTTGTTTAAAAAATGTGTCCAAGAACAATTGAAAAAATCTGCCATATTCAGATTTTCTAAAACGCAATGTTTACCCCAGTGGACATTGCCAAAGTAACGTAATACAGTATAAGTTCAAATGTTTATAACGGTGAACAATGCCAAATGTAGCAGGTCAAATTAGATATAAATGAAGAATTGTAAACAATATTATAGTTATCTGTTGTTATTATTTTTAATCACAAAAATTCGAATGTTTCGTCTTTAATTTTGGATAAAGTAATGAAATTTCCAGAATCAAGAAGCCCAATCAATTAAGTTGATTTTCTAATGTGACGGAGAAAAAAAAAACAATTTTTATAAGAAAAACTTTTTTTCTACTTTTTGGAAGGTTATTTCCATCAGTGAAATATATCATATTAGAATAAGTTAACAATAATAAGTTAACAGAACATCCACAAAAAATTATATATGGAAACAAAACTATTAACATTAAGAAAACTATATGAATACAATACATGTCTCCTTATATACAAAATAATCTTGTACACCCAAACACAGAATTCATTAAAACATCTCAAGTACATAAACACTTTACACCAAGGGTCGGCAACCTTTTGTGGTCCGAGGGCCAAATATTTGACGTGGGAACTTGCGCGGGCCGCACTTACAAAAATTCTCTACCCCCCCCCCCCCCCCCCACGGGACGGATCAATGAGGTCGGAGGTCGGAATTTGCTCTCAAAGTCAACTTTAGGGGGGTGGGGGGAGACATAACACGTTATCCGCCCCGGGTGGCACTTATGCTAGCTGTTCCGCTGCATATCATTACAGTATATAGTTTAGTTCTAAAAATAAAACGGCTATCGTATATTTTTACGACATTTATTGTTGTTAAAATGCCTACATAAAAGTGAAAATATCATAATGTTGCTTCAGGTTATATTCCTTTAGTACGGAAATACTCTTTTGACAGATTAAGCACAATGGTTTTTCTTTAAATTCGATAAAAATATATAAATTTGTCCGTGCTTCATTAAAAATCCGTCTTTCATCAACGATCTTCCTTTTTTTAGAAGCCATCTTAAATGTATAAATCTCTGAAACAATACAGAAATAAAATATTAAAATATCTATTTATTTTCACGTATAGCGTCATAGTTTTTTTTTCGTAAATAAAATTCTCTTCATTCTTTTATGCAAGTACAACAGCGAATCTATCTACTTTAGGGTCCCCGGCGTACTTATATACAGTAGTAGTGAGCAGTCGGTTTAGGGAAAATACAGTATAGGTACCTAATTATACAAAATATAATTAAACAACCCCGAAGGGATGTGCAAAGAGGATGTACCGCCGAGTAACTATCTTGTCATTCAAATGCATCAACCAAAAATCTGCTTCTATACATACTGTGTATACCAGCGCAAAAGTTAAAAAAAAAAGATTTTAAGTTTGAAATTTGTAATAAGCAAAAAAAAATATAATATCATGGTAAACATCATTTCGGGGGCCCATTGTCAGCGGGTCACCTTACTTGCAAGTATATTGAGACCAAAAACTCATAAATAACAGAACAATATATTACAGAATATTGCTTTGTTATAATCATTTCTTGTAATGTCAGGAATAATAGTATCATGAAATATGTATGTACTTACCTAGAACTCTAAAAAAAAGCACAAAAACCGCAACACAGATAGGTATTATCAATTAATAAAACTTGCTGCGAATGTAAACACCGACGTGAATAGGTATTTAGCGCAGCGCGGGCGAACGAGTGGCGTCGCCGGAATAAGCCGAGGTGCGGGTGGCGTTATTGCCGTCCTTTCCCTTCTCCCCGCTCCCCCTTCGCTAACCCTTTTACTCCGTTGTGTATGATATCGTCCGTCACGTGTGTTGCAGCGAGAATCTTGCGGGCCGCACTAAAACTGTTCGCGGGCCGCAGGTTGCCGACCCATGCTTTACACGACAACATGATAACATACATTTAAACACCATCCACACTAACTATGGTAAACAATCCATTGGTTACGAGTGGGGCAACTTATATAATTGCCTCCCAAATGACATTAAAAACGAAAATAAGTTGGGTAAATTCAAATTTTTTTTTTTAATATTTATTCTTGATAAACAAAATAATGAAATAGAATAGCGCTGTATTGAAATATTTATTTTATCTTAATGTGTATAATTATTTTTAGTTAAATGAGTGAAAATGAATTATCTTTTAACTGGAATAAAAATAAAAAAAACAATAATAATCTAAACGAAAATATGAAAGAGAACAAGACACAGAAAAACAGAAAAAAAAAACAATGGTCGTTTAAAAGTTTTTCTTATAAAAATTGAATATTCATTTAGACTTTTATAAAAGGTAAATTGTTCCATATAAATAATATATAGCGTCTCGGATATATCTATCCGAGACGCTATCCAGGTTACAAACCAATTCTTAGAATGATTGTTTCCAATGAAAAGGGTAGCTGCCCGTAATGCGGAGAAAAATAATTAGTTGATAATAATGTAATTCTAAAATTAGAAAATATGAGATTGACAAATATGACGGTTTGATAGAAGGTGGCAATAGCGAAATTGGTTAACGCGCTCGTCCCGGTTAGACGGAGAGTTCTGGGTTCGGGTCCCAGTTGCGACCATTGTCTTTTTTCTTTTTTTTCTATGTCTTGTTCTCTTTCATATATTCGTGGAGATTATTATTGTTAACTTATTCTAATATAAAAAAATCATTTATGATATGTCGGAGGAAAAATACTCCGAGAGAAAATCATCATCAGGCCAATCAATGAAAGTTTCTTTAATAATAACAGTAGCTTTTACGGACTCTGCAATCCAGGGGTAAGGCTCTTGACTCACAATCCGAAGGTCGCGGGATCAAATCATGGCAAATAAATTTTATTTGTTTAAAATAATATATAGTCTTCATATTTGCGGCACGTTCCAGAGTATTACTCTCAGTATCGACCATTTAGAATTGACCAATTGACCAAATTGACAACAAAACCACCATTCAGAATTAAAACGTTTCTTTAAATGGCTTTTGCCTTTTTGGTGACCAGATCTGAATAGTCAAGTACTTTTCCACCTTCCTTTCCCTCATTTCTTTTCCCTCCTCACTACCTTCAGCCTCAAAACATATTGAGGGGGCAGATTCTCACTGGCTCCAGATGGGAGCAGCTGGGACTATTTGAGATATTCAAATAAAAAAAATCAGAGTGTGCAATTCACACGCGGTAGAAGCGTAACTTTTAGAAAACTAAACTAAACAAGAGTGGGGAGACTACGAAGCACTTTTTTTATCAATGTGTAGGATTATATTCAAGAATGGAAAGAGACGGGATTGGGCGAGATATTGAGTAATCTGAAAGTATGTTGTCTATTGTATCCTGATGATGCCGTGCTGATTTCCAACAGTATCTCCAACTCGTGTCTAGGATGTATGTATGAACGATGTATGTATGAAGAATCAGTTAATGATGAATGTAAGTAAGTCTAAAACCTTTGAAAGATAGAGTACGAAAACAATGTGCAACATAGTTGTGAATGGTGAATATTTGGAGCAAGTGGATGAGTTTATGTATTTGGGAGGTGCGTGTATGGGAGATGGGAAGGCTAATTGAAAAAAAAATTATTCGTGGTTACATAGTTTCTTTTTTATTTAAAAAAAAAAATATTTTAAAATAAGTATAAAAAACAAATATTATATACTTTGCTAAGAACAGATGGCCTTTGGCGAGCCAACATTTTGCTTTCGGAATAATAGTTAAAAGAGTTGCTCCTAACAAATTACTACTTTTCTAAGAATAAATGAGAAGTTTCTGGAAAACCTTATCCAAACCATGAAGTTAAACCATAGAAGTCGCTGAAAACTTATCCAAAGCATAGTCCCCCTCAGCACAGGATCTCCCAGTGAGAAGGACTACGAACATAATTTCTATTTTATATATATATGCCTAACAAATTTCATATAAAATTGTAAAAAATAACAAATACAACAATTAAACATAAAACAAATAAAACAGTTAATAAAAAAAAAAAACAAAAAAAAACAATACAACTGAAATAATAAAATCCAACAAAAACATAAGAATATCGTGTAGTTTTTTTTCCAGAAAATACACCACATCAAATTAAGGGTTAAGAATCGTTTCGTTGTCTGAAAAAACACATTCATTTACAAAGAAAAAAAATGTTACGAGTGGGTACAATCGGCTTCTACAGAAACTTTGTGAAACTTTACCTGCTTCAGGGTATCAATGTGAATAACACACTTAAACTAATTAAATGCACTCTGCGTAGAGTTGTTGAACATTTAAAACCGAATGATATTTATTTCAAACAATAATTATTAAAAAATACATTTACAAAAGTGATAATGTGTTAAAACGCCACTGGGTCTCAGAGAGACGAAAAATGTTCTCGTGTAATCGATGATGATACTGGTAATTTTCGTTTATTGAATTACTCATTGACATATCCTTTGAGAGCACTGGAAATGGGAGAACCTAGTTTATCCTTACCAAGAACCTAGGTAGGTATCTGGGTTAATTAGGTGTTTTGAAAACGTTAATACGAGTAACCTCTTTGACAGATGATCCGTTTAATGAGATAAGGAGGCAGGCGTAGTGATTGGGAGCCTGGGACTGGGAGGCGCTGTGGATGGAGGGCAAATAGAGCTTTTAATTTATATCCAATAAATCAATGATTGACAGAAATTATTTCCGACTTCCGTTCTAATATTGGTTTAAACTTTGAACGGAATTTCTATTTCTACGGAAGAAAGTTATTTGATATATTGCTGTCTCTGGGGGTTCTAACCAGACTGGAAGTTCAAGTAGTACTAATGAAAAAAAAAATCTAAAAGAAATTCTTAATTCTTATAAAAAAACGTTATTATCCGTGAAGACATATTCATTTTTATGAAATGCACTCTAAAATGTTTTTTTTACATTAGCTCCGCACAAGATGCCCGAGGAAAATGTGTCATAGGAAAATGTATCATAAAGGCATCAAAAATGTATCTAAAATGTGTCATTTATTTATGTATTTATTTATTTTATTCTTAATGTATTTAAATAACGAAGGTATAGAACAAAGGTTACCAAATGGCGGACCGCTGACCTATTTTGTGCGGACCTTGTGTTAACAATACAAAATATTTTGTACATGTAACTTGAGTACGTAATTTGATAATGTTTCCGGCGCTTTGTCTTTGCTGCCATCGATTCGCCAATTTGTTTGTGCTAATAAATACTCAGAATTCAAAAAAATGCTTTGAAAATTTTCATTTTGTGTGGGTCAACAAATGTTTGTGAAGCAGCATTTTCTAAGATTAACTTCATAAAAAATAAATTCCCGAGCAGACTTACCGATGAACATCTCCACGTTGTAATGACAATAGCCTGCACAAACTTTAGTCCAAACTTTGGACGGATAACCAAGATGACCAAGGAAAAAAAAAACATTTTTCTCAATATTGTAAAAACCCTCGGTTTTTCTTTTTATTCATATCATTTGTTTATTACGTAAAAAAATAATATTCCGGAACCCATTCGTTTTATTTGTTCATTGATATTGATAGACCTTAAAAATAAGCAATGAACAATAAACAATATTAATAAATAATAATAATCAATAAGCAAAACCTAATCAATAAACATTACACAGTATAATCAACGTGATAATGAACGAAATAAAATTATTCGACGCAGACCTTTGTTCACAGAATCCTCGCGAAATTCCGCAAAATCCGCTATAAATTGATGTCGTTTAGACTAGGCTAATCCATTATTATGCAGGTGACTGTGATAGCGAGGCATCAAACTACATATCTGTACAATTGGTACATTACTTTAGCATTGGTAATCAGCGCTTCTATTTAACCGAAGTGCGAATTTGTGTAATCTGTGTGACCAGTCGGCGGGCCACCGCATTAACTCTCCCCTGTTGTGCAGGACCTATCGATTAGGGTGATTATTGTATTGCGCTTTACATTTCGTTGTAAAGCATTGTGAACTTTATCGATAAATACGCACAATGATTGGTTTAATCCGACCATTGGTTGTGATGAATGGTAATACTTTTTAAATCCGAACGAAGTGCGTTTAGTGCATGTGAAGAACATGAATTACACATTTATTGACATTTTGGACAAGGTTGAAATTCTGAATGTTAATATGATTATAAAAACTCTTATAATAACGTAAAAACGCACCAAGAAACATATTGCATTAGTTGGGTATAGAAAGTACCAAAATCTGAATGGATTTTGATAACCACTCGAGCGACAGACCAATTTAAAACTTTTTCCTCGGAATGCTCGTGATTTTTTTAGTGATCATTTTGAATATTTTCCGACCACATTAAATAAAATCATGCCTCCGAATTAATACGGGGACACATAAATCGAATAAAGTACTATATAGGCAATGAATGCACCTATGTATTTAAATACTCATCCCATATTTATAGGATTTATAAAAAAAATCATAAACATTACAAACGGAAATATTCTGTGGGATTTCTAGCTATAAACTCGCGTAGGAAGTTAAATTTTGCGTCCACATTAAATATTTTCTATAAAGTTTGTTTTAAATTGTCTAATTCATGACCACGTAAACAAATATATGTAAGAAAACTGAAGGATGATACGTTGTCAAATGTTTTAATGTTTCATTTAAAAACACATCCGATTCGGCAAATCTACTAGGCAGAAACTTTACGAAAGCCACCCAAAAAAAAAATTGAATTTAAAATTTTCACTATATTTTTAAGTAGTCTCATGGTATTAAAACAGGATGAATATATTGAAAATTCAATCGTTAATACACTGGTATACAAATATGTTATAAAAATTCACTGAAGCATGATGAAAAATGACATTCCATATGTGAGCATTCTGACAGCGACAGCATTATTTTTGTATGGAGAAATTTTTGTTTATTGAGTTTTTGTAAAGATGAATATTCCGTAAAAACCAAAAGGAAAGTGATATCTATTGATTATTATCAGAAGTAGGCTCTTTGAGCTTTCTTAAAACATATTATAAACTTAATACCGCGGGAATATTAAAAAATATTTTAAATTTTTTTTTGAACAATCGAGGGAATATTTGCCAAAATTGGCAGCAAAGCAATCCGAGGTATTTCAGATAGTGCCATAATGTGGCAAAAAGCGCTCCAGTGGTTATAGGATACCGAAAAACCGATTAGTAAGTATATCGGTATCCATGTTGTCCATGGTGACCCGATAGTTAAACCCTGACTGTCGGCCCCCCGAAATTATAATTATTATAATTTTTCTGAATTAGTTGCTAATTTTAAACCTAAATACGCTTATAAAAATACCTTTAATAAAAAGCTGTCATGGATATCAAACGCAATTTATTTACAGTGTCGATTTTTGTACTTTACGATGGTATACAGTTTATAGACAGGTAGTTTTATCTTTGATGTATTTGAATGAAAATATGTTTAATACTTTTGTTATTCGGCAATACATCTCTTACACTACCTACTTAACATAAAACAAATATTCATAAACTGATTTGGCTTTAATAACTTGCTTAAGACCTTAATACCGACGCTCAACCGACTTGTAAGTATCTAATAAGTTAGTCGGATGTAGTGTAACATATATTTCCACTTATTAAAACGTCAGCACCTATTGTAGTCCTAGAGAGAGTTCGTACGTACGTCATCAACGATCTTCCTATTACTTTTCAGATGTCTTGTATGAAAACCAGAATATACTTAAACCATGACCTCACTCTGGGACTACTATATATAAAATGCCTACACCACACATAGATTAAGTCTTTATCAGGATGCAGTATTAGTTTTCCCGATAAACAGGGTCAGCTCGTATTAGTCAGGATTACCGCCACATAACAGAGGTAAAGGCTTGAACTAAAGATAGTTGATCCCATTCTGTTCAGCTGCTGGAAATGCAAATAAGCTAATATCAAGTTGGGTCAAATACGTGTAAATAATATTATTCTGACTCTCGGTTTCGACGCGTCGCAGTATTATCCCGACAACAGCTTACTATTATTGTTTCTACAGAAGTTGATGGTATAAATTAAAAATATAAATTATAAAGTATGAATTCACTCACCAAACACAAGAGCCTTGTCTCTTTATTGGTGAGGAAAGGCTTTTATTACATTAATATTACAAATCTGTTTAATATGTAAAAAAAAAGTATAATTATTGTAAAAACATACAAATATTAAATAATTAAAAATTTTTTAAAAAATTACTTAGTAGGAATCAAATGTAGTGATTTCAATTATCTATGCTATGCTCGAAATCTGGCTTAATGAAATCAATTTTACTTTGAATTTAAGTGTTATTTTCCATTAATTTTTTTTTTTTTTTTTTTTTCATTCATTTACGGACAATAGTCCATTAAAAACGTAATAATAACACGAATAAAAAAGGAGGGGTGACAGTGAATGTAGAGCACATATAAATGAAAGCAATGACAATATAAAATGTAAAGAGTACATATAGAAGACACTACAAGTCAAAGCATGAAGAAGCATTTAAATACTGCTTATCGACTGCCGAAGTCATTTAGTTTTACATCAAAAAAATCAATGCTTTGACTTGCGTTGACAAATCTCGACATTCTGGATAAAGGAGAATGGTATCCATAATTAGTAGAATGTCGATTGAGGAACAGCAATTCATTATTTCGGAGTCTACGGGAAGGGATGATGAACTGGATGAGTTGTAACAAATCAGGTGTATCAGTAATACTGTTGATAATTTTAAATATGCAAATTAGATCAGAGTCCTTTCTACGTTTTTCTAAAGAAAAAATGTTTAAAATTTGTTCAATTTCATCATATGAGTACTCGCCTCTTTCAAGACCTAACCTCCAAGCAATTTCTCTCAGGAAGCGATGTTGTACGGATTCGATGTGACAAATGTGGACAGCATAGAAAGGAGACCAAATTACACTTGCATATTCAAGGTGAGGGCGAACCAGCGAACAGTGAAGAGTTTTAAGTGTTTTAAATGTTTGAAGTCCGAGGTAATTCTATGAATGAAGCCGAGTAATTTAAGTGATTTATTTACGATGCTTTTAATGTGATCACAGAAAGAAAGTTTGCAGTCCAGAGTGACCCCAAAATCCTTGATAGATGTGACAGTAGATAGATAAACACTATTTAGTTTATAATCAAACTGAATAGGTTTTTTGGTTCTATAAAAGGACAAAATTTTACATTTAACAACATTAAGTTCCATGCAGTTTATTTTGCACCAATCGTTAAATGAATCAATATCAAGTTGAAATAAAAAAAAAAACAGTCAAGATGGGATATGATAATCTTAAGAATATAATTATCATCAGCAAATAGCCAGAAACGTGTGTGAGAAAAAAAACTAATAAAGTAATATCATTAATAAAAAGGTTGAAAAGAAGCGGGGCCAAATGGGCTCCCTGGGGATCGCCGGACGTTACATTGATGTTAAAGGATTCAAAGTTATTTATTTTAACCCTTTGTTTTCTATACATGGTGTCCGGAAACTCATAGTATAAGCGGAAAACTGGTGAACCTACATCAGGTAGAGAACCCAAATAAACATAAAGACTTTTAATTTAAGCATTTAAAATTTAAAAAGAAAAATTATTAAAAAAAAATTCGGCTTCCTTAGGGTTAACTCATGTTGAAATGACAGTTCGAAGATGCTACTCTTAAATGATTTATAAGTTGCCAAATGTCTTTTCGTGTCCATAGTTTATTTATTTTCATCTTACTAATTTATTCTTCCCCTTGTTCTAAAATTTCACTTCTTCTAAGCATTACAATATGGTTAATTAGCGTATTTACTTTGTTTGCAAGTCATCTTGAAACGGGCGGCGGGCAAAAATGTACCCTACTTGAAAGTAATACGAACGATTATCGGCAATTCAAGTAATACACGCTACTTAACTTAGTACTGGACCAATTCGAACAAGCCTTGTGAGTAAGATTATTAGCAAAGGTGTGTACCTACCTACTTACATTATGAGGCAATGTTCCGAGGAAAGATAATCCAAAAACACTTTGCATATCACAAAAACACATATCACGAATTTTGCGTTGGAATATTCCATTGTAATATACAATAATTAGTCACGTTAAAAGATGAAAATAAAACAAAATAATTCACAAACACACTTTGTTTTAAAGTTTAGTTCAAAAGGGTTGTTGATAGAAAAATGTCAACCAAATGAACGGAATGCGTGAAGCAAACTAAACTGTTTTGCGTGTCGAAACATGTCAACAACATCGAAATAGCCGGTATCTGTTATGGCCGTTATACACGACACATTTTTTCAGCCCGATTCCAATTAGAGACAAAAGTCAACATTTTTCGATTTACGCGATCGCTATTTTCACCTCTATTTTCATATCTAGGATTTCAATTGTCATCACTGAACACACGAACCATATTGTTTGTTATGATGCCTACTGAAATCGTAGATATGAAAATAGAGATGAAAACAGCGATCGCGTAAAGCGAAAAATGTTGACTTTTGTCTCCAATTGGAATCGGGCTTAAAAAAGGTGTCGTGTATAACGACCATAACAGATACCGGCTATGTTTTAAGGTCTCTCCTCACGATTCGATTTTTAGTTACTCCTGCAGGCAGGACAGCAGATTGGCAATCTCCACTACACCACCCAATTTGCAGAGAGGTCTTAGCTTTGCTGTTACACCCTGTATAATTTTTGAAATATAAAATTTTGCCACGCAAAATAAAAAAGTCCAAATTACTTATTATTGTTTATAAAAACCGACATGTTTCGTAAGCAACGCTTACTTCTTCAGGGTTTTAATAATACTAATTCTTAAATAATTAGACATAGAACATGGTGTCAGTGGAAAAATAACAGACATAGACAAATAATAAACATAGACAACGGTAACAATGGAAAAAATGAGAAAAGGTAGGGACAATATGGAACAATTTAAATAAAAAAAGTATTAAAAATGTCCCATCTTACGTATTTTTCTAACTAAAATTACCGATAACAAAAAAAAATAAAAACACACGCATATTTCATTAGGCAAATCTTTACATAATATAAAATGAAGTCGCTCAAAATTTGCTTTTTGAGCGATTTCATTTTTTGGGCTTAGATCTTTTAAACTATGCAATGTATTTTCATGCGGTTTTCACCAACAGATAGGGTCATTCAAGAGGAAGGTTTGTATGTATAAAACATGGATATTATAGTAGAGAAAAGCGAAGAAAGGGGGCGTAATGGGATACCATGACAGGGTTACATTTGCCACAACGGAGGAGGCGTAACGGTACACCACCACCACCACGACGAAGGGGGCTTAACGGGATATCACGATGGGGCTACATTTTCCGCAACGGATGGGGCGTAATGGGATAGGGAAATTATTTTTGTGAATGGATGGCCCCTAATGGGATAGGGTGGGATGGGTTTCTCTGGTTCTCCAACAACCCCCCCCCTGAAAGTCTGAAACGCCCCCCAATTCTCTCCTTGTATTCTGGTCTGAAAAGCCCCCAAGGGGGCGTTTTCGTCCTATATCATAGATTCTCAACCTTTTTTTGCCCACCGCCCACTTTAAGAATAATTTTATAAATAATTTTATACTAGCGCCCCCTATCCGAAACAGTAATAGGGGGCGTAAAGGGATACCACGACAGGGTTACATTTGCCACAACGGAGGAGGCGTAACGGTACACCATTATCACCATGACGAAGGGGGCGTAACGGGATATCACGATGGGGCTACATTTGCCGCAACGGAGGGGGCGTAATGGGATAGAGAAATTATTTTTGTGAATGGATGGACCTTAATGGGATAGGGTGGGATGGGTTTCTCTGGGTCTCCTACCGCCCCCCTGAAAGTCTGAAGCGCCCTCAATTTTCTTCTTTAATAGTACCGCCCCCTGAATTGTCGTCCCCTTATCGCCCACGTTGAGAATCTATGGTTTAGATCTCGCCGCAAATAATTTTTGCCGGAAATATCACACAAGCATCGAAGGTCCTTGTATAAATCAAAAATTTCTACCCAAACTTCTTTTTCCTTTTCAAGCATGATGAGTAAAATAATTATATTTATGTCCTAATCGCTGTACTGGTACAAGTCGCTGTCAACGACGTGTCATAACATCTCCATTCCGGCAGATTGGTCGCAAGTTAGAGGCGGACCCTAATAATAATAATAATAATAATAACGTAATATTTGTATAGCGCAGTTTTGTGTCATTTCACTTCAAGTGCGCTTAACTATAATAAATTTAAAAATAATCCTACAGTGTTCCTTACGAGATCATTACAAAATATTTATAAAATAATACCTATGAAATAAAGAATATACAGTATTTACAAAACAATGACAAGAGAACAAAGATTAACAAAACAGTGCTGTTATAGCACAGAGGAAAATAATAATATACAAAAACAGTGTTATTGTATCACAGGACAAAACAAGAACTTTTAAACTAAAATATAATACACTAACTTCTTACAAAAAATTCAGATATTAAACATAAAAGTACAATTAGGAGGAAACCGAAACCAAACGATTACCGGATACTTGAGAACATGACTTATTACTTGTATTGAAAAGATGTTAGGATTCATGAATGGTACGATTTTTTAAATAATTTTGTTTTTAAAGCCCGTTTAAATTCTGCCAAATTCTGGATATTAGTAAGAGCTGAGGGAAGTTTATTCCAAATGAGAGGGCCAGTTACACGAAAAGAGCGATCATAGTAAACGGCTCGATTTGACCGAGAAAGTTCGATTAAACGATTAGTAACATCCAGATCTGCTGACCTTAGAGTAAGCTGTCTCTCGCTTAAGTTTTGTCGGACACATAGTTCCGATATATAGGCAGGCGCCATTCCTTGCAATGCTTTGAAGGTCATTAAGCAGATCTTGAACTCTATTCTTTCAGGACATCTAAGCCAATGAAGACGATCCCTTAGAAGCGGGGTTATATGACAGTACTTAGATTCACCAAAAATCATTCTCGCCGCAGCATTGAAGACGGACTGTATTCTATTTAATTGTGTTTTAGGTAGGCCAGCATATGCACTATTACAATAGTCCATACGTGAGACAACGAACGAATTTATGAGGGACTTTGCTCCATCAGAAGGAAGGCATCTCCTGATTGACTTTATCTGCCGTAGATGGAAAAAGCCAGAACTCACAGCTTTTGAAATTTGCGACTCAAGAGAAAGACTATTGTCTAGAGTGAAACCAAGAAATTTTATTTCTGTAGAAGGAATTATATCTGTGTCCTGAATACGGATTGGACTGAAATCTATGAGGGCTTGCCTTCCAGGAGAAGCTATCCAAATAAATTCCGTCTTTGTCGGGTTAAGTTTGAGTTTATTGACAGACATCCAACTTGAGACTGTGTTAATGAAACTAACCACCTCGTTTTTAAGGACGTCTTTTTCGTCCGGGGAGCAAAACTTGAAAATAAAAAAATCATCCGCGTAGCCTTGTGATTCAAAGCCAGCTGAGTGAATGAGTCGTTCGAGACGATTCGTATATAGAATGAAAAGAATGGGACCCAGGACAGAACCCTGGGGAACTCCGAATTCAATGGGAGTTTCAGGTGATGTACATTTATTGAAAGTTACTGAAGCTATTCGTCCAGACAGGTACGATGTCATCCATTGGAGAACATCACCTCGAACGCCAAATTCGGTTTCAAGCACATTTAATAAAATACTATGATCTACCGTGTCGAAAGCCGCACTCATGTCCAGAACAGATACCAAACCCAACTTACCTGCTTCCATCCCGATGATCAGATCTGAAATTACCCGCAAAAGAACAGTTTCTGTTGAATGAAACTGTCGATAAGCGGATTGATTTTTGGCAAATAGACCAGCGGAGTTCAAGTACCCCACCAATTGTTTGGCAACGATTTTCTCAAGCAGTTTTGATAGAAATGGTAGGTTGGATATAGGCCTGTAATTATCCGAATTGTCAGTATCAAGGTTTGGTTTTTTTAGAATAGGAGTTATAATTGATTTTTTAAGTATTCCCGGTACAAGTGAATTTACTAGTGACTTCTGGATAATTGCGGTAATTACAGGCGCTATATCCGGGAGACATTGTTTTAAAAGCCAGGTAGGTATGGGGTCTTGTGTGCATTGTTTGTTTGGACAAGACTTCACAGCACGCGTCACATCTTCTTCTGTTATTGCTGCGAAAGTAGTGAAGTCTCCAGAGAGCGGACTTGGTGATGTGACAGAAGGCGATCCTTCCACACTGAGGTCCCGAATTTTCTGAACCTTACTTCGAAAGTGTGTTGCAAAGCTGTTCGCTTCAAGGGAGGAATCGACCTTGATGTTGTTCTCTCCAGACAAAGTCTTTATATTCTGCCAGAGTTTTCGAGGGTCCTTTTCTGATTCAATTTGGTCACACCAAAAGTTCGATTTTTTCTGTGTGATTTCTTCTTTGTACACATTTTGCTGGGCAATCCAGAGCTGCCGATTGCTGAGAGTCGGATTTCGTCTATACATCCGCTCAAGTTTCCGCATTTCCCTCTTCTTTTGAAGACATTCAGCATCGAACCATTTGCTGCAATTCCTAATGCGGCAGACCTTCTCTGTGAAAGGAGCATTTTTATCGAGTAATGCCCTTAGCGTAGAATTATATAGTGTTACTAACTCTTCAACTTGGCTCTCGCTATACTTTTTCTTATCACAGAGAGGCGACGCTTTTAATTCGTTGCAAAAAGCCTTGAAATCGAATTCTCTCCAATTTCTTGAGATTACGGATTTGAACTCCAATTTTGGAGGATCGAAGGCAAACACGGATGTCACGAGACGATGATCCGAGAGTCCAATGTCAGTAACATCCACGCTATTCCGGGGAAACCCGACCCGAGAAATTATAACGTCCAGTGTACCTCCCGCGTCATGAGTAGGTGAGTTCACCCACTGGTCGCAGCCGAAGTCACGTAGAATTTTGTTAAATTTTATTGTCAAGGGATTGGTTTTCTTTTCCAAGTGAATATTTATATCTACCAGAATGATAACGTCGCAATTATAGTTGGAGGTGCACTCTAGGAGAGATCGAAATTCATTGAAAAAAGTTGCAGTGGCTGTAACTGACCCGGGACGGTAGATGGAAATTATCACGAGGGAAGCGCCATTAGACCCTCTGCGGCTGACCCGACTGAGAATTCGAAGAGGGTAAATAATAATACGGCAGGCGGTTCTGACTACTAACCACCAATTTGCAGGGACTCTGCGGAAGATTCCCTGCTTGCAGTGCCGTGTGGAGAGCCCTTTAATTATTAGTCTGTCCGTATGGTACCTGTTTACCAAATATCGAAAACGCTATTTCGTCTCTTCTTTCACGTGTTGATTGTACCTAGCGTAGAAAGAGATAGAGCTAATTTTGCATTATTATTTGAACAGAAGCTGCAAATATGTAGTAACAACTGTGTTTTAACCGTGGAACGAGCGAACATTTTATTTTTATGTTGAATTAATTGATGGGCAATTTCAAAATTATGTTTTAAATACCGATTTCTTTGTTTAGTGTTCTTTTAAATTGTTTTTATTAGTTAGGTAGGTACTATGATCGTCGGTAATAATTCACAAGAATTTGACCAAAAAAAAATCAACTTCTGACTCGATTTTCTCGAAAACGAAAGCTCAAATCAAAAAAAGTTATACTACAAAATCGACTGCAAATGTGATGGGGAATTCAGAGTTTCCCGCTTGTACTACGAGTTTCCGGACACCTTGTATAGCATAAAGTTTGGCCATGAGGATACGACGATTAACTTGGTCGAAGGCTTTGGAGAAGTCAGTGTAGAGGACATAAACCTGAGTGTTGTCTTCTAAGGCTTTAACAATGGTATTTGTAAAGGACAATAAATTAGTTGTTGTAGATTTCGCCGATCTAAATCCATGCTGTTCCTCAATCAGAACACTTTTGAAAATAGTAGTGATTTTCCTTGAAATTATCGACTCAAATATTTTTGGAATAGTAGATATTATTGATATTGGTCTGTAATTTCCAATATTTGACTTGTTTCCGGACTTAAAAATGGGTCGAATATATGAAATTTTCCATGAGTCGGCAAATGTTTCAGATGAAAGAGATAAGTTGTACAACATACAAATTGGGTTAGATAGTGTATATTTACATTCTTTTAGCAAGATTTCTGGAATGCCATCAGGGCCGGCACTTTTTTTGTTGGAGAGATTATTTAAGGATTGGTAAACCTCTTTAAGTGAAATTTGGCAATCATTCAAGTCAATATTATAGACATAGTTAAATGAAGGGATGTTGCATGAAGCATCATCAGAAAGCATCTTTCCATCAGAGGAGAAGTGTTTAGCAAAAAGGTTTGCGATATCTTGGCCGTTAGTAGCATGAGTTTCAGAATAATACATACAACAAATGTCAAAATTGTTTATGATTTTGAAAAAATTTTGTATCTGTAACTTCTACAAAGCATTTGGCTGATTCGATTTTAGATAGTTCCCTTAATTGAGAGAATTTTTCGATAAAAGCTTATGTTGCCAGTGTCTTTAAATAACTTATGAGTTTTCTTTTTTTCAATTATTAACTGTTTAAGTTTCGAGCTAAACCAATTTGGAAACTTGGGTTGAGAGTAACATCCCTTAGGAACAAACTAATCTACAGCACGTGGTACACATTCATTAAATTTAAGTATCTACACCGTCATTAATATCACAATTTAAAAATAGTGTTGACCAATTAATCTGGGAAATATACTCGTTCAAATTAGAATAGTCACCGTTAAGATATTTGTGGTGATAAGAGCCATTTGATTTCAAGGAATCAAATTTAAAGAAATTTGTAATGTTAATAGAAAGAGGTAGATGATATTTATCCATAGATAACAAAGAGACAACAGCTTCACTTACTAAGACATTTGGTATGCTAGTAAAAATTAAATCCAGGCAAGAGCCTAGATAGTTAGTAACTGGATTGAAACATATGGATTGAAAAATATTCAAATAGGCAAAAAAATTTACAATTACAATAGCTTGTGGGAAAGATTACTAGTAGGAGTTTTGAAACCATGGTTGTCATTCAGCCACAATATTTTATGTGAGTTATAATCGCCACAAATAAATAAAAAAAATCAGCGTTTATAGAGACATGTTCAATTGGAGCGGTCTGTGACTTACAGACTTCTACCGAAGAGGAAGGAGGAATGTAATCTTAACCAAGTACAAGCTTTTTGGAACCAAATAGAACACATAGGAACAATTGACCAGAAACGTTAAATGTTTCTAGAATATGGCAGGGGTATTTTTTGTTTACACATATCATCACTCCACCACCTTTACACTTAGCAGAAGAAGTAGAACGATCACTACAAAAAACGTTGTAATCAAACAGTCCAAGTTCAGCAGATGAGACATTTTCAGAGAGCCATGTTTCGGTAAACAATATAAAGTCGTAATTACATACCTACACTGATGTTACCCCGAATAGTGTTCAGTTTCGTATTTAGGCTACGAACGTTTTGGTAGTACGTTGTGAAGGAATTTTTTACAGAACGATTATTCAGGTTCAACCTAAAAAATTTGTCCGAGAAAGTTCACGTCTTTCAGCAGCTTGGTGGGCGGGGCAGTCTTGAGCTCCAGTTTTATGGGAAGCCGGTTTCCTGAAGAAGGTGCAGATAGCACATACTGGAGGTTTCTCTTTTTTGGGGCAGGCATCACGGTTGTGACCAACTTTGGCACAGTGGGGACAGGTGGGTAAATCTGCTTGGCACTTGGAAGCTATGTGGCCATATAGTTGACAGTGGCCACACTTCTGGCTATTTACACAGTCTCTCACACGGTGTAGTTGCCAGCCAATAGCAATTTTGGTGCAAAATATTAGAGAGTGACCCACAGATGAAGGGACTCTAAAAATGTGGATGCAATTTCCAGTGCGAGGGCCAGATTTATGAGAAAAATACATGTTCTCTCTTAGATTTAGTAAAGACCGACCAGTGTCGTTGGAAGATTAGTGATGAACGGCACTTATGATTTCATCTGCCGAAATATCTTGAGGGAGATTGTGAATGGACATCCGTGGGAGGCGATTTGGGGCAATAGTTGCTTTAAGGCTTTTGTTTAGCGCTGGAGCATTCGCAAGTTTATCTGTCTCAGCAGAAGTACTAGGGTGTACTAACACGTCGCCACTTTTTTATTCTGTCATTCCATAGCTTTAAAGGACTCCAGAGATTAAGAGCAAATCCCTCTCTTACAATTACCTACCACTGTATGGGGATGATTTTAACAGCATCTCTAAACCTTTAAGATAGTAATAACTAAAATATTTATTTTAATAATCTAAATCTAAATAATCTCGTGTCAGTAAAAAAAGTTGAACAATGAAAAACATCTTCATTACAAACCATATTTTAAAATTGTGTATGGATACCGCCACTCCAAGAACCGTTTATTGGATAACCAACAACCCAGCTTCAGGTAACCCTAAGTGGTTCGCTCCGTTCGCTCACTCTAGCGACTTAGCAGGAGTGCCCGGGTTCATGGAGTTAGGTTTGTCTAAGTCTTTTATCGTGGCGGACGCCTCTGCCCACCTAAAGTTTATATCTGATATGAATTTTGAAAGTTTTGAATTTTTAAAATAAATAAAAAATATTGAATTTTCAAATCAAAATTTTTTTTAAGCCAGTTTGACTATGGCATCTCTAATTGAGGTATGTGAAAAGAGTGGGAAAGGGGAAAGAGATGGAAATGAGGAAGTTTAAGAATAACCTGGATCTTCACTTCTGGTCACCAAAAATGTCTGAAGTCATTTCAAGCAAGCCGTTGCAACGGCTCTATTCCAAAGGCGGTCTTTCAGAGCAGTACTTAGAGTATCAACCACTTTAATTGCGTGGTCCCAAAATAATTTATTTATTTACTTTATTTATTTATTATATTTATTTATTTATAAAAAGTATATTTACATTGGTTTTTTATGTCTGTCTCACTAATATATACCTGTGTCGAGACAGGCATACAGGTATATAAATGCAAGATCGGATAAATTCTATTGTAGAGTAAAAACAGGGGATAAGTTGATTTAAGTTTATTAAAATGACACGTAAAATTATTGCGTAAAATGCAAAAGAAAATTACAAAACACGTCTTATCTAGTCGTGCGTCAAATTTTTTCTGTCTATATTTTTTGTTTTAATTGTTCTTTAATTTATTTTAAAAAAGTGTGGCCACTAACGTACGAACCCAGGCACTAAAATACCAAAGGGTATCGGCCTATACAATTTCCGAAACTACACAAATGAATATTGTAGTAACAAGAATATTTAGTATGTGAATAGTTATTTCTATCTATGTATGTGTGATTTCTTTTACAGAAATTTGTAATAGTGTGGCGTCCAATACTTATAATCCATTTTTTATGTCTTACAATAAACAAAATAAATTTGTGTAATACTAATACTAAATCGTAAAATCATCAATAAAAGTCATAAAACGCATTAATAATAACATACAATAAATAAAAAGGTATCCATCACACTAAAAGACATCTTTGTGAAATTGCCAAATGAATAATTTATTTTCGGGGTGTATTTTCTTCGTGGAAGTTCGTTCGTCTATTTGTTTGTTATCTGTCATATGGCGGAAGTGTGAACACGTCACGGAGATAAAGTGACGCCATATTTATCCGAGTTTTGCTGTTGGCGATGATGGCTGGTAATATCACCACCGGATGGGGAAGTTTCTCCGGCTGCTTTTTATCTTACATCTTCTGTTTTTCGCCGTTGACGCCGGAAGCGAAAGAGAAAGTTCACCGTTCCGTGTTATTATTTTCCAGCCCACGGCGAATATTTGATTTGTAAGAAAAAAAACGTCAGAATCGATTGCGATTCTCACCATATGACCCAGAAATATTGTTATAGCATGTCTTTCTTAATATAATACTCGTGACGTATATTTTAACCTATGAGTGAAGAAAAATAATTAAATTTGAGCTAGAAGTTATTGGTAATCCGGACAACACTTTTTTATTGTCATATAGCGAGTGTCAGCCTTTTCATCCGTGCTCATCGGTAAAAAAATTGAATTAATACCTGTTTGCCCTGACGATGAAAGCACGGTTGCGTAGTAAAGTGGCATAATGAAGTTACTCCTTTTCATATATGTACTTGAATGTTCGATTTATAAACTCCAAAGACAATAAAATTAAACAATACCAAATAACTTTAGTAAAAAACCACTTATTATAGCAAAATTATCAACACAACAAAATACCACCTTTTTAAGAAAAATAACCAAAACCGTCATCAAGATAAGATTAAAATTAACAAAAGACAAATAAGTGTGGACAAATAAGATCCAAGTGACAAAAACATTATAAAGAGTGGTGATTAATATTTTTAAAGGTGTTGTGAAAAAAAATTATAAATTTTAATTACATACACATATTAAAAACTTTTAAATATTAACAAAAAAAAAATCAATTAAAATGATGCCACAAAGTGAATTTGCGAAGATTGAAGAACTACAAATATTTTTTTACATCAGTAATGAATATGTGAGTAATGATATATTATTAATGTATACTTATACATGTAATAATATATCAGAAGTTTTATGAAAGTATATTACACAAAAATCACTCGGCATTCCTCTGTTTAGCTTTAGCTTTAATTGTTTTTATAAGTCTGTGTTTTATCTGTATGTGTTGGTGATGACGTGCCACGCTGATGCCTGCCAGATGATGGTTATCGTACTTATCATGCTACGACTTAAAAATTTCTAGCCATACATACATACCGTTACCTAAAGTGTTTAGTAGCTCTTGGTCTTATACTTCCCAGAGGTTAATTGAGGGCGTTTCTAATACTTTCTAATAATTCTAATACTTTCCAGAGGTGAATTGTGAACTTTCCCCGCTGTGAATTGTGATTGTTGAATTATTGCGATCGGTGAAATTGCTTACAACCATATGAACCATCCTATACCAGGGAATTATAATTACATTTAACACCGTCTAATTATTAATAAGTTGAGTTATAATATTTTCTGAAAGTACATAATTAACTTTCGTTTTCCTTAGGTTTTGAACATTATAAACTCTGTGTTATTTTAGGGCATGGAAACAGAAATTACAACTTTATCTAAAAACCTTATTTTTATTTGTTCAAAATTCGCAAATACAGTTTGTGGCGTCATTATTGATAAATAAATAAATAAGAAGACACCAATATATAATTAATAATATCTACGTGTTTCGAAAATTATATTTTCTTCATCAGTATATGATTAAGTTTAAAACTAACAATTATGAATATTAATCGTATCCTGACGAAGAAAACATAGTTTTCAAAACAATTAGATAATATTAATTAAATAGTGGTGTTTACACAGTTATTTGTTTTAATTTTATTTCAATCTTTTTTTTAAATATCTTTATACACTTTTTTCTCAGCTTTCTTCTAATTCTTATATTTTTATCTGTATTAGTATTTATATTTAATTTTATTTATCCCTAAATATGTTCTTTTTTTCTTTCCTTTTTATATATTTTATTACATGTTTATTTAAAATAATGTATCATATATGACTACCACAGCACGGGCAATAGCCTAGTATGGTAGTTTAAAAAATTGGCTGTATTATGTAACTTGTAACAATTTATGAAATAATAAAAAAAAAAAAAAAAAAAAAAATTAAAATCTTATTTTTATAACGAAATTGGACCAATATTTAACATTCTCAAAAATACAGAACGACATTTATCAATATAACTCAAATTTTATTAGATAAACATATAAACAGTATGTAGCAGTATTGTTAATATTATAAAGCGTTAGTTTAAAATGAAATATCTGGCATTTTGCCCTCCAAACTTTTGCGTGGAGACAAGACTTCAAAAACTGACGACTGAACATGAGTTGCGAAACAAAGAGTGTTACCTACATTTATAAACATTTACCCGTATATTTTAATACATGTAACTATGTACAGGGTAGGCACAAATTATTTTAATGGCACATCAATGGGTATTGTTGTCACCCATTAAAACGTCTTGAGACTGTAAACGATAGCTTTTAATCGGGAAACTTTGCCAATCCTTTGAAATCAAACTTGGATAAGAAACAAGATACAGTGATATATGTTATAATAACTGTCTCGTAACAAAAATAATTTGACAGGCTTAAAACAGATGTTCTGATTTTTCAGAGCAGTGGTATTAAACTTGCGGTTGGCGAAGCGGGTTCATCTTAAATTTCTATAAATGTAATGGATGACTGATTATAAAATGAAATGACTTTGACGGTTTCGCTAAACGGGTATGTTTTCATTTTATTATGTATTTCTTAACTATAGTCTTCCTATTCAGGAGTCAGTGGGATTACGGCAACATAAATAACAGGGGAACATTGTTGAAATATGGGCAGAGAAATACAAATGTTACAATCCTTCTACCTCCAACTTATATCTTGTGTTCCTAAACAAAATACGTTTTATAGATCATCATCATCATTTTCTTCCCCTTGTCCTATTCGGGTAGGGGACCCATTGCATCGACAAGGCTCCTCCATACGTCCCTGTCTTGTGCTGATTGTTCGGCCTCCGTCCATGGTAGACCCATCCTCTCCTCACACAGTTTCTGAACTTACCTCGCCCAACGGTGTTTAGGGCGGC
Organism: Limnephilus lunatus; assembly: GCA_917563855.2. NCBI lineage: Eukaryota > Metazoa > Arthropoda > Insecta > Trichoptera > Limnephilidae > Limnephilus > Limnephilus lunatus. Next base: position 56,219,955 of record OU830601.1, read on the forward strand.
CCACTGAACGTCTACCCTCTGGAATTGCACTCAGTATCTTCCTCGGAATTCGGTCATCAGACATTCTTAGTACATGCCCAAGCCACCTCAGTTGCGATTTTTCTATAAAGAGCACCAGTGGTTCAATGTTTACATCATCTCGGATCGTCGAGTTTCTTATATGTTGCCGCTCATCTCAAGTACCTCATTTCGGCAGCTTGGACCACATTACATTTTATAGATGATCCAAAAAATAAAATAGTTCCCCACTTTATCACTTATAATCATCCTAAGAATATACTTTAAATCACAACCCATTCAACGTCTTGCTTACATCATAAAGATTCAAAAACAAAACTTCAATAAATCATACCTACATCTGTCTCTATTCCTATAATGTTCTCTCTCCAATCTATCATCGAGGACCTTCAGTCATTTTTTTTTCATTGTTCACTGTCTAACTTAAATGCCAGTATTTTACAAAGTTTTCATAACAAAACAAATTGTCAAAGATATTTTTTTCACCTCGTAAAAACGGGCTGATTCGAAGTGTTTGGGGGCTATCACGAATTAAGGCCAGCTGTCGTAACTTTCAAACTATCTGCAGTACTATCACTAACTAACTAACTAACTAACTAACCATCACGCCGTTTCCCCGCAGGGGTAGGCAGAGAGGACGGACCGCCAAACAACTCGGTCTTGGCACACACTCTTTGCCTCACTCACATTCATACATCGTCTCATACATTCTCTTCTATTATTCTGACTTTTGACATGGCCCGACTCAAGTATCTGATTCACTTGATCGTGCCATGTCTTCCTCGGACGTCCACGACTTCTTCTACCATTCACATTTGCGTCGTATATTCTTCTTACACTGCTTTCTTCGTTCATTCGCTCTACATGCCCAAACCATCTGAGGGTCCCTTTCTTAATCTTACTCATTATGCATACATCAGCCTTACATTCTTTGCGGATATCCACATTTCTCACACGATCATACATTGTTTTACCACACATACGCCTCAGGGATCTCATTTCAACAGCATTCAGTTTACTTTCATCCTTCCTCTGCCAGTTCCATGCCTCACTGCCATACATCAGGGTAGGTACCAGGACTCCATTGTGGACTGATAGTTTCGCTTCTTTTGACAGTTTTTTATTAGCGCCAACGGCATTCAGTCCTCCATTAATGGAGTTACCAGCATTCACCCTTCTTTCAATATCCCTATCAGCCTTCCCATCTCTCGTAAACATACTACCCAGATACACAAACTCATCCACCTGCTCCAAGTATTCATCATTCACAACTATATTGCATACTTTTTTCGTACTCTCTCTTTCAAACACCATGACTTTAGACTTACTTACATTCATCATTAACTCATTCTTCATACATACTTCGTTCATCCTAGATACGAGAGACTGTAGATCTTCCATAGTGTTAGAAATCAGCACCGCATCATCAGCATACAACAGGCAACATACTTTCAGATTACTCAATTTCGCGCCCAATCCCACTTCTTTCAATTCTTGCATACAGTACTATCACTATAGGGATATTAGACTTCAGAGACATCTATAAATGTTGTTTTTTAAGTTATTTTACAAAATTGATTTATAACTTTGCACCAATGGGAGTTTGTTCTAAGTAACACACTGTCCTCCAAACTAATGAATGGCACGCGACGTGCTCGACATCCATATTCATCACTAAGAGATAAACCGATAAAAGCGTGTTGTAGGCGTGCTTGATGTTTTAAGTAAGCACATTTTTTTCTCACTTCTGAAGAAAATAATAAAAAAAAAATTCAACCGTCGAAAGAAAAAAAATTATTAATCCGCTTTAATGCGAATATTTAAAAAAAATATTAGAATCGTTATTACCATGACTTCGTAATCCATGTTTTTTAATAATCTTAAAAAAAGTTTAATTTTAAAAAACTTGCCTAAAAACCTTCTTTTTATTTCCAGAACTCTGTCAAAGTAGTGCTTACCTAATACGTGTTCGGTAATAATGTCTATTTTAGCCCTTCGGTGTGTTGTAGTATCAGGAATGCCAATATAATAAAATGACAGAAATTATTCTATATACCCTTCATCTCCCCCATTCTTCACAAATTTTCATTTTCAAAATTGAAATTTTGAATGCAGTATTTTCCATCGCCCGAATGCAAATAGTTATTTTCTTAAAAACGTTTTTCTAAAAAAATCTAGCGATTTCCAGCTTAACAAATGTTTTATTTGGCCTGTCTCAAAACTAGGGTAAAAAAAGAGTGCAAATCAGTTTTTTTTGTGGGGTACGCTTCCGGGAAAAATCTGCTCGTACATCAACGTAAGAGTGAGTAGGTGCCTTCCTAATGCCTACATTAAAAACTTTACGCAACGTCAACATGTTGTTGTATCATTAATTTATTACGGGCATGATAAAGCTGTCAAAATTGTAGTTCGCGATGAAATTTAAACGATACTTGAGTTTAATGGAAAATTAATTACGGCAACTTTTCTCAAAAGCGCTCATTGCCCAACTTCTCCTTTTGAGATTGCTAACGATGAGTATCAATTTCAAAATCGTAGAGGACACCTAATCATTCAAACGAAATTGTGTTAAAAACTTTAAAGTTGTATGAAAGTGACTGTTCTAAATATTTTTTAGTTTCAAGGTCTTTTTTATAAATACTGAAAGAGAAAGTGGATAAGACTACCAGTGGAATTATGTTAATATCCCTAATTGTGTAATACGGGAAGAACATCGTGAGGTATAGCGTTGGTAGGCAGAGGAAAAAATATACGGGAAAGCGATTGGATGAAAAGTATTATTTAAAGTATTTGGGAGGTGGGTGTGGAGAACCCCCATATTATTTGATAACCAACACCCTTGCTGCAAGTCACTCCAAGTGGATCGCTACGTTTAGTGACAGCAGGGGTGCCCAGATTCATGGAGTTTTCAGGTCCATGGAGGTTTGTTTAGTTCTTGGTGTAACTTGTATTTGCTCACATACTTCGTGGCGTGCCTTATCGGGAGAGACTGGTTGATGAAGACCTTTTCTTCACCTGGACTCTCGCGACCCATCATCTTGTACTGCAGTGGGAGCGATTATATATTTTGTCCGTGACTCCTGGACACATTGATCCCCAGATTCCTACCCACTTTTTCCTTTCCCTAAAAAGACCCTCCACACAGCATCTCCAAAGATGACATTAGCTCCGAGGGATATTGTTTCCTCAGGGCCTCCATTGTGGAGCTTATGAAAAATGGTTTTGTCAAAAATTTGTATGTACATTTTTTATGAATAATAAGACAGAGAGAGAGTATATTATCTTGTCCCTAATTGTGGAATGTGATAGGAATGTTGTAAGGTATTGTGTAGGTAAAAAAAAATATGGTATGGGGAAGCGGATGGCTGAGAAGTATTATTGAGTAAGTATTTGTTTCTCTATTATAGAAATTATCAGTCGCAAAATAAGAGTCAAGGTATACATATAATACTGCGCACCATAAGAATATTTCGAAGGGTTTATATTGAAGTAGGCGTACTGGCGAGGTCTTCGGAAGTCTGCAGTCAGGTTGTAAGGCTGCGCTGCTTTTTTAGCTTCTTTTGTTTCAACGCCAAGATGGGCGTACTGGGAGGGAGAGATTGAGGTTATCCTTGTAAAACACTAGTGTTTTTTGGATTAATTGTAACTTTATTGATAATAACTTTACAATAAGAGATTGACTGGCAATTAGTTAGATAAAGAGCTTAATTGAGTCGATAAGTTTTTTAAATTTTTTTTTTTATATGAATACCGCACAAGAGTCCCAACTGCTCCCGTCTGAAGCCAGTGAGACTATGGCATTCCCAATTGGGGTATGTTGTGAGGCTAAGGGAAAGTAGGGAGGGGAAGGAGATGGGCAAGAGGAAGGTGGGAAAGTATAGTTAAGTCTGAGAAGAGAATAAGAGAGAGAATCAGTGAAAGAATGAGATTGCAAAACATTAACCCGCGTATTTATAAACAAATAAACCTTTGACGTGACCACAGAGAAAAGACAATATAGATGATGAATTGATGACAATATTTCACCATGAAGTAGCATAGACATAAAGATTTAAAGTAAAGGACTGTACACATCGAGATAAATACTGAGAATGAAAATTGTTTAGAAAAGAACGATTTTAAATATGAAATAGGATAATCACAACACAGAAGACACAACACACATTTCTCGGTCTATGGAAAGTGTGCTTATGATTAACCATTAGGTCGTGAACACCTCACTAAGATAATATAAACCAAAATGTCCTAGTATCTAAGTAGAAATAATGTATTGCGCTATTGTTTTTTCGAAAAATTACATCTACGTCGAACAAAAAAATTTAAGGCATTTGGTAGTTGTTTGGTTTTGAAATGAGAATACGCTGAGATCCTACAGAGATGTCGTTTATCCAGTTCCAACGTTTTCATAATCGCATTACTGCTGAAAAAGTATTTGAAATTTGGAATAATTGCAATAAAAATAGTGCAAATTCTAGTTCTTTCGTTTTTAAAACTGAAGAAGTAATGGGATATCCTTGTGTCGTGTGCTCTTTCGCAGAGATACAGTGGTAAGTGATTGATCATTCCTTTTTCCTTGCCTACATTGTTTTTTACTATACATATTTAATTCCAGCAAATACCATTTCATCTCGTTTTATTATTTTGTATTTACAGTCCATTTTAAGTACACCTGAAGCTCTAATTCGTAAGCAGTATTGGATGCAACAACATGAGTATTATTTCGTGACAATGCATGGGGGTCAGAATAACCTTGCCGCCACTTCTTGCTATTTAAAACGCTTATGGACTTCGTATGGATTATGCCCGATCACCAAACAAGATACGGTATACACAATTAAGTAATACTAACTGCTGTTGTGTCTCGTGGCTTGATCTCCATTCGGTGACAGTCAAAGATGTATCCAAAAGCGTGCGATACAGATTGTTCTGGTTGGTTATTAAAACCACTATAAAGTTAGAGCCATGAGACGATTAACATAAGCGGTTCACATAAAGCATACGATGAACGATGGCGATATAAGTTATGCTTCGTATTACACACTTCCGATTGATAAATAACATTTCAACGCAGAACGAAATGTCACGTTACGGTGTGTTACGATGGTTGTTGATAGACTGGCGATATTGCGGTACTTGACTCCTATCTACCGTGTAGGTATGTACATTAATTGTGCGAAATTCCAAAATCTGAATTCCTCCGATCCTATAGGCGGATCGAAACACAAAAACGAATGAAACCCATCAGCGTTATAAAACAAGTGTAATAGGTCTTTTTGGTACTTGAAACATTTTATGTACTCCTATCAAATTGTATCCAGAGATCAATAAAGAAATACGATGTTGATTGCCTCTGTGTGCAGGTAATTTTAATCATTAAATATTTACTCGTTGTTTTACATAACTTTCAGTGAAATCATTTTTTTCCGATTTTTCATGGAAAATGCTACACACGATTTTTATACTGTTACTTTTTCCATCTCTCTGTCCCCAGCGGTTATAGCGACGTATTCTCAAATGTTTTTACATGAGTTATGAGAAGGCATTAGGAGGCCAAACATAAGCCTGCGAGGGCGATGCCAAATTTCAACATGTTATAGAATCTTTATTAGTGCTAAAACGCTTGCATCCGTAACAAATATGTGGAAATAGTACAATGGAGATTGCTGGTAAGAATATTTTACAGTAATTTCAGTTTTTATTTATAAAAAACGAAACAACTAAGCCAAACAGTGAAAAATTCAAGCAAATGCTTTATCTGAATGTTGTTTAATTTTTCAGCTATTAGGAACCCATGTTTTCCATAATATGCGTTCGAAACCAAATAACATATGAATCAATTTTGGAGCTAAAGAAGCGTCAGTATTCCGCCAAGCAAGTTATCTACAATATAATATATTTTTAATTTACAAGTTAGCTCAAACATGACTTTAGGAGCATTATTATTATTGTTTTATTGGTATTCATAGGTACATGTAAATAATATTCATAATAACATATTAAACATTGAAGAAGAAGATAATTCTAATAAAACACGAAACATAAAAGAGAATAAAACACAAGAATTAAAAGGACAACAGTCGCAGCTGGAAATCGAACCCAGGATCTTTGTGTTTCTGGGACAAAGCTGTAAACTTCTCACCCATAGGGCTTATTTAATTTATGCCATTTTTGTCGATTTCGTAGCTCAAATTCAGAATTAACAATATTAGCATCAACTTTTTTTTTCCGCACACTTTTTGGCTGCTGTCTTTTTGAATGATTCAAAATTCAAAAAGACAGCAGCAAGCGTTCAAAATTCAAAGTTCGACAGAATTTATTCGTAATATAGATAGTATCTTTGATAAACATAGGTATTCGATTTTGGTTTGTATGGGTTTCCTGTTGACTTTTTCTAGGATGAATATTCAATTGTGTTGGAATAATTTTTTAATAACTTTTGAAGGTTATACCCATCTAAGTAATATTAATCCTTGAAGAAGAAGATAACACTAATAAATCTAAGTGACCTACAAAAAAGTATAAGACATAAAAAAATTAGGTTACAATGGGACCAACACCTTAACCAACTCGGCAAACTCGAGATCTTCAATGATTAATTTTGATGATGAGTATAATGTAAAAGCCCCTATAAAGGGCATTGTTAAATAAATTGAATTAATGAACGGAATAACTAATGATTTTTTTTACATTAGATCCACATGGGTAGCCCTGAGGAAAATAATTTCCCTCACGGCCTATGTCATCTTTGGGACTTTTTGAGAGAGGAAGGAGTAAACATGGGTCTTGAAGCGACCCATGTTGTAGGAGGGTAAAATTACAGACTTATTTTATAAAAGTAAGAAGAGGCTCGAAATTAAAAAGGAATGAGGTGTGGTTAGGAATCTGGGGGCCAGTGTGTCCCGGAGTGACGGACGTATAAATCTATCCCTCATACTGGGATGCAAAGTGATGCACCAAGAGAGTCCAGCTGAAGAGCTCAAAAGGCGTCCATCAAACAATCTCACCCAATCCGGTCGGCAGACGCATCCGCCACCAAGATCCGGACACATCACACCCCATGAACCCGGGCACCCCTCCTAAGTCACCAAACGTAGTAAACCGCCTTGGGTGACCTGTGGCAGAGCTGTTGGTTATCCAATAAATTACGGTACACATACCCGCCTCCCGAATTGAGAATGTGTTGTTATCTTATCTATCAAACGAGAACATTGTAGGTAGTCTTGCACCATTGCACAACTGAACGTTCGTTCATTCCCCACGGGTAAAACAAATATCAAGACGTCTGGTGGGGTTCCTCCGTTTCGTCTAAGGGCATCCACTCCCGTTCATACATCTACGTTAACAAGTAACATGCATGAAGACATTTATCACTGGGAGTGTCACATATTTCCATTACACGAGAATTTAATAGAACCCGGGTTTAACTGGTGCATGTTTGAAATGAAAAATGTGTTGGTTTGCTCTTTATTAACTTTACCATGGCGATTAATGCCCCGGCCAAAACGATGTCATAAAAGTTAGTTTAGTGCAATTTGCATGAACGTTGCATAAATTACCTTTTTAATATTGCATATTTGAAAAAAAAATTGTCCTCACGAACACTGTCAAATTAACGTCCGTGTTTTGCAAAGAGTTTTTTAAAATCTTATGCAGCAGAAAAAAGTTTTTTTTATGAATTTTAATCATTTTGCATTTGGCTCAGAAAGTTTATTTCTAAAATAACGAAGAATTTTTGTTTTTAAAAAAATCATTCAATTTGTTGTACAATGTATAGCCTCTGAAGTTTAACTTTGGGTGCTTTCGATTTTTTTTTTTATTAGCTCCCTACACAGAACGCCCTAAAGAAAATAATTCCCCTCTTTGCCATCTTTGTCATCTTTGAGGTTGCTGTGTGGAGGGTCTTTTTAGGAAAGGAAGTATTATTAGTCGAATTTCTGTGAAGAGAAAAGAAAAACGAGGGGTTAGTAGGAATCTGAGAAATACTGGAATCAGTGTGTCCAGAAGTGAAGGACGTATGAAACCATTCCTTCCACTACGATAATTCCAGCTGGAGAGGTCCAAAGGTCTTCCTTTACCAGTCCCTCCCGATCCAGCCTGACGCGTAGTTAATGGGCAGACGCAACCATCGACAAGACCCGGATAAACTTCACCACATGAACCCGGGCATGCCACCAGAGGTGACCTATGGCAGAGGTATTTATTGTCCAATAAATGCTTACCGGGGAGGTGGTACGCACACCCGCTCTCAAATTGTAAATAATTCTAATTGGGTGTAAATATTGTGGTGATAAATATGTTGTCGGCAAAGAATGTAGTGTAAAAATAAGCAGACAAATATGGTTATCTATTTTTAGCCCAAGTATTTATAAAAGTATATATTTTTTAAATAAAAAAATTACTTAGTAATCACAATTTTTTTTTTGTTACCGAGTGGTTTCGCTTAACACAAGCATCTTCAGGATATATTTTTATATTATATATATTTTATATTATATTATATATTTTTTCGTCTTTATTTATCAAAGTTACATAGGTGATTGTGCTGTGCCTGTCTCACTAGAAATGCCTGTATTGATAGCAGGCGCATTTTAGCATAAGTAATTTATCACAAAAATAAGGATAACAACAACAATGTTATTTACATTTAAAATATAAAATTAAACTGATCAAAAAATATACATTGTGTACGCTTATACATACATACATATAGAAGGAGACAACACATAATTTTTTTGCAAAAAAATATATTTTTTTAAATATGTATAACTTTATGGGACGTGTGGGATTGTACTATCATCCCCACATCCTATCATCATAATAATATTATTATATAAAGGAACAGTGAGATAGTGAAATTAACATCGTTCATAGAGATAGAGAAAAGAGACGGGTGATAAGATCTAATGAATTGCCATATTATATCTACAGGGAGAAAAAGGTGATGAAGGTATAAAGTGATTAAGGGTTTTTACTAGTTTATGGGAAATATCCCTAAAATCGGGCGATTGGACACATTAAATTGATTATTAAGGATTTGGTTTTTGTTTTAACGTCTTTCTTTATTTCGAGTGCTACTAAATTATTTAATCTGTTACCATGACCATTTCTGTGTAAAATCTTGGCACCAGGGCTTTGATTGAAGGTATGATCCTTATCAATCAAATGATTGGCGAATTCCGAAAAATCATTATTATCAAAGTGACTGCTTTCTACCAAAATATTATGAAAAAAAAAAAGTTTTTTTATTTTTTTACTACTCGGCAAGGCAAAAACTTGAACCATGAGAAATTGGAATACTTGAGCAAAACATGAAGAGAATTGATTACTGTCTGATTAAAAAAAATACTTTGAAAATATCAAGGACCATGTGGAGTTATGGACCTTTCTGCATTTGAGAAAATCCACTGCATGTTCATATTCTCAAAAGTGTTTATATTCGACTTAGAAAGGTTTCATTTATTCATTGTAAAGTTAACAAGAAGGGCATGTCAAAATATAGGTTTATAACTATGCATTTATAGTTTATTTGATTTTCATCAGCATGAAAGTAAATATTATTTTCTTAAGGAAAATAAGCAATCTTAATACTAATATAATATACAAAAGATGAAGACAATTCCAGACTAATTATGATAAATCAATAAAACAGATCGTTAATTCAGAAAAACATAACTAAACAACTTTCATTTTAAATATCGCTAAGTACCTAACAAATCGTAAATAAATATACCTAAAGACTTTTGAATCTTACAACCCATTACATGGTTCGCCAGCCCTTTTTTAAAATATAAGTTAAGCGTTTATATTATGATGAATAAGCGTAATTCAAAAACAAATATTTAAAATTTTAGAGATGTTCAAAAATTTGCATATCGAATGAATACCATACAAAATTACAAGATTTATCAAATTTTTTTTAAATGCGTATTTAATTACCGCTCCTTTGAAATTTTCCCAAAATCAATGCCAGTCAAATCAAATTCAAGTTCCAGAGCTAATTATAACCGAAATTAGTATTTTTAAAGTGCACGTAATATTTTTTTCTCTCACAAAAAAACAATAAAAAAATACTTATTCTGTGCCACATACCAAATTTCACCAGTTATGCGATCTGTAATGCAATTTTGTAATAAATATGCAATTGAAAATTATCATAAAAAGCAATTATTGAATGTGCACAAAAAAAAATGACTCAAAGCGCCGACGATTTACCGAAGTACCCAGGGCGTTGCAGAATAATGCACCGGACAGCGATTCCGTACAACTTTTCAATTAATTTTCAAAATAAATTTTGAAAGTTCGCCATACACGTAGGATCCCGCCCGGACCGGGCAATAACTCCGAGGCCCGCTAATTGTGACACGTAGTACTGACTACGGTCACAGAATTCATTACAACCACCGTGTAGGCTATACACAGAATATCTAGTACCTAACCGCTATAGGTGTCTACAAATACTGCGCGGGCTATCCTGGCCAACGCTGGTACCGTAGAGACGTAGAGGGTCTACGATCCTCTACAGTTTTATGACCCACTGTGGACTGGCGTGTAATCGATTTGTGATGGGTCCTTCGAAAGATTTGCGATTTTAAAGTACTTTTTTTATCTAAGCATTTTTAATTTCTTTAAATAATAAATGATTATGTTGTTTATTTCCACAACTCATACATTTACAGAACCCTTTTTTTCATAGAAAATGAAAAAAAAAAACCCTCCCTAAAGCTTATAGAAAATGTATTTAAGACCCGGCTTACCGCCTTTCTACCGATTTATTAAATATTTTTCCTAAATACTTTAAAATTTAAAGCTTTAGCATTAAATATAATGTTATTCTTGAAAATAGTATCTATGCATTCCCCGATCCCCACGCGCGCCGAAACGGCAATTATATGAAATTCCCTCGATAGAAAAAAATTGCTAAGTATACTCCGAAAATTATTATATACACATTTTGTCAATTATTTTATATGTAAAATATTTGAAAAAGTTCACAATATTTTTTTAAATCAAGCTGCTTTAGACATTCCACGCGAGATTTTTGCTCTATCTTATTGTATTTAATATTTTCGCTTAAATAATACCATTTTCAATATTAGCGCTATGCCCACTCAACCACTGACCGGTCGTCATCTCTCCATATTCTTTTTGAGCCGGTTTGTTGCGCCTTATCAAGGTTAGCTCATCGAGGGGGTAGAGTGGTGATTGGCTAGAAAGTCATGACGTGGCTTGAAGTCCATTCTCCACCGATAGATATAAATTTATTGCAATACAAATTAATGGCATTAACCCATCTAATCACAGGAGACCCAAGTTGTCCCAAAACATCATATGCCGTTATAATAACAAGAGACCCAGATTGTCCCAGAGCGACCGTACATTATTAAAAGTTATATATCTCTCTTCCTGTCATGCGAATATTTGTTATTTCTTTTATGTTAGAGAGCCAAAGAAATAATGCTTCTCATTGTTTTAGGATTATATGAGCTATGTTGTTCAGATATTTTACAAACCCGATCATAAGTGATGGTTTTATTTCGAGCCAATTTTTGACGTAACAAACATTTAATTTTAAAATAAAATTGTATAAAAGTGATAAAAAGTGAGGTGACAGTTTTATTACAAATTTTGTTTAAAAAAGGAATCTGTGTTTAAAATTTTAAGTTTATTCTATTTTAAGTACTTTAATTCCAATATTTGCAGGTATGCATTTTTTAGCTAATTTACATTTCCAATATCAAAATTTTAATATTTAGAAAAAAAAAAATTGATTTCTAATAAACACATCGGAAAGATTATTTTGTCTAGATTTTAGAACAATTTTTGTTTTTGCAAAAGGGTTAAAAAAATAACCCATAAATAGGAAAATTTAAGATGCATGGCAAGAACCAGGAATTTTGCGCGCAAACCTTGACAGGCAAAAGGTTACAGATATTATTTTCTTATTATTCGAAGGGTTAAGCTACTCTGAATGCATTTAAAAATTATTACAAAATATTATTAATTAAAACTAATATTAGGATGCCGAAGAATCGCTGAATTATTTCCCGTGTTATCTCCATATTGATAATTTAGATTCGAGGTTATTAGCGCCTTATGCAATGATGAATATCAGGATACTTGTTGACCGATAAATAATGACGATTTTCCAAATTGAAAGTTTCTTTTTTCAAACTTTCATATCCAGGATTAAACAGAGAAAGTGTTCAGAATATTTGATTTTGATTTTTAATTTTGATTTTGATTTTGATTTTGATTTTGATTTTGATTTTGATTTTGATTTTGAGATTGATTTTGATTTTGATTTTGATTTTGATTTTGATTTTGATTTTGATTTTGATTTTGATTTTGATTTTGATTTTGATTTTGATTTTGATTTTGATTTTGATTTTGATTTTGATTTTGATTTTGATTTTGATTTTGATTTTGATTTTGATTTTGTTTTTGATTTTGATTTTGATTTCGATTTTGATTTTTAATTTTTTAATTTTTTTTATTATTTTGTTATGCACATTTAGATTTAGATGTTCTTTGGTTTAAAAAAAAATGCATGTAAAAGCCCAGCCGGGCGTGAAATTCCAAATAAATAAATAAATAATTAAATATTAATAAACGGAAAATTTCTAGAAGGAAATATTCAAAACCACCAGCGTATTATGAGATGCAGTACAGATATAAACAATGACCAAACGTTGCCTTTTGTTTCGGGTGGAGATTGATGATAGTCCTGTCTCGGTTACATGCAACCGGTTTCTCTGCTTTAATGGAAATTTAGATTTTTTTTTTCAAGGAACCGATTATTCTTGGAACCGTTTCTTTGTGGAAAATATAAAATTAATAATATTTGTAAACTTGTAACAAAATCACATTAAAAAAAAAACAATTTAGAAACCGGTTCAATTGTTCACTAAACTATTTTAGTCACCTTATTTTATTTTTCTTTTAAAGAAATAGTTTAAAATGTTTTCAAAAAATGTATAAAGAACCAGTCCTACATCGGTCTATGGTATCTGGAACCACAGTGATAACCTATTTCAGGTACCAACCATCAGGACTGCAAGCTACCTTAAGAGCCCGATGAACTTTTTTCTGAAAAGTGTCTGCATCCAAGAGTCTTGAACTATGAATCCTATCAATCCATGTGTTTCCTTAAAAAATACCTTTCTTTGTCTGTACACTTACTTTGCAAATGGAACGCATCAACATTTGAAGAACACCTTCTAATATAGTTCTAAACCCAATGTCATTATAAAATATGTTTACCCTTTGTAGATACCAGATACCATTTAAAAACAGTGAAAGTTAATTTAAAAAGCCGTTTTTTTTAAATTTATGAATATTACTTATTATTTAATTTTAAAAAAAAATATATTTACGATCAAGTTCCACCGGGTAATTATTATTACGCGTGACAGCTGTTTTGCCTTCCGAAGGCATTATCAAACTGTAGTGACGCTTTTTACAGAGGATCTATTTACACAACATTTGTACAGTAGCTAAGATCAAATTGCGTTTAATTTTATTACCATTGCCCTTATTGGGGGGGTTATAGGGCCTGGACCAACATAGCTTCTCCCACCCACGCTTCTCATACCTCCACGCGGTGACCAACGGGCAACGGACTAGACTAGAGGGTGAAGTTGATGGTAACCAATACGTCGGGGGATCCTAAAAGTACGGATAAAGGAGAAGCAGTGAGCGTCTGTCCCACATGTTAATGGCGCCTCACAAACGGCGGGTGTGGCAACTTGACGTATTCGGGTACTAGTCGCATATACCATATTTAATGGGTATCTAGGCCCATTAGTTTAAACCGATAATTTACCATTAATGGGCAATGATGGCGGATGCAGCCCTAGTTAGTTGGTAACTCTGGTTCCACGTCTGACGACCATCGGTGGATAAAAAAAAACATATCAAATACACCAATACGTACGCAAAGATGCACTACCCTGTCTGGCAGCGAGGGTGATTTTCTCCTCGGTGATCCAGAGACTGGCATCGTGTCAGGGCCAACTTGCAGGACTCCAGGGGCAAGCAAAATGAAGCGGAGGAGAGTCAGTCGTTCTGGGTTTGAAACCTGGATGAAGGCGATACTCAAATCCGAAGAAGCTACAACCTGATAACGAGAAAAGCCGACCCCAACAGCCTGCCTAGGCAATGAGTTGGGATAGCGCAAGGAAGAAGAAGATCATTGCCATTATTGTTTTCCGAGTAAATTGTCGGAAATTATTATGGCTACTTATTGAATTTGATATTTGTTTCACATAACTGAAATAATAACAGAGTTCGCATAAAACTTTCACGGAACATGAAAATAAACTTTGAAATTTGGTGAATTGCTTACATTTTTGTGAAACAACTGGCCCTACGGGTCGGTGGTGTTTCCAAAATTCATACTTTGGTTAATTAATTATTTATTAATAACTTTATTAACCCGACTTACCATTTTCTCCAATTCTTTTAGAGTTTCGAAAAAATCTACTCAATTAAGACTTAAAAGTTTTTGCTATGTATTTATATTATATCAATAGTCAACCTCCACACGTGGAGGAAGTTTATAGAGGAGAGCATATTATTATTCAAGGTGAGCATTTTGTCATTTCGCACATGTCTGCTTTCGTGTGTATTTCAGTAACAGGAATTTATATAAAAATCCAATAAACGAGATGGTTAAAATATTTTATCCGAATTTTCAAGGAGGGGATGTGTGGGGGACAATCATTGATTTTTTTTCCTGACTGGATACGCAAGTAAGACATATTATTATGTTCTTGCATTAACTTAAATTAAGCAATCCTTAAAAATGTAACATTTTTTGCTGTTCGAAAAATGTGTTCATATTTTATCGTATGTTTTAATTTTTGAAACAATCTTTGTGAAAAGAATTTTTTTTAAAAATAATTTTCAGTAAATGAACTTGAAATTCTCGAACTAATCTGATAACGGGCTAATAAAATAAGTTCACTAGTAATATGCATATAAATTATATGCGACAGATGCATACATCAGGAATTTAACATTTTTTGTAGAATTACTGTGCAAACATTTCCAGAATCAGTGGTAGATGCTCTTATAATGAAACGGTATTGTCTTCATATAATGAATTTCTAACCTTCCGCTATACCATATCCTTCTCTTCTTCACCTTGTTTAGCCTCAAAACCAGTCGCCACGGTCCCACTAACTACAGAAAGTTCAAAGTAGTTTTTACATGAATAAATTGTGTACTTTAGTTATATTTGTTAATTTATTTGATCCTCGGCTTATTCTTTCAAAACCATGAGTTAGATTGATTGGAAATATTGTTTAAGTACGAGTGGATAAAATGTATAATGAACACATCAAAAATATATTTAAAATTCTTCCTAAATATCTTCGAAGATCAAAATATCTTCATTTGTATAAACCGATTTTAAAGCTGCTTTCTCAGACAACTGGCTGTACAGACTGGCTGTTGCGGATAGTGGTATTACAAGTGAATATATAAACCAATAGAAGTGCATCATTGGCGTGTCTGTGTGCCCAAATTGAGTTCAATTTGATTTTAACCTTTCGCGTGCCAAGATGCGCAACAAAACTTGTTTTGCCATGAGGGGTGACTCAGTTACCCCATGCTTACCATGTTACCTGCTTTGGCACCATGCCTTAGACTTAGACTATCTATTTATTTATTTCATTATTTGGACTAAAGTTTGAAGAGGCCATTGTCATTACATAATGGAGATGTTCATAAGTAAATCTTCTCCGGAATTTATTTTTAATGAAGTTCATCTTGAAAAATGCAGCTTCACAAACATATGATGACCCACACAAAGTTAGAAGTTTAAAGGCAAATTTTTTTAATTCTGTGTATTTATTAGCACAAAAAATTGGCGAATTGACGTCAGTAAAGAAAATGCGCGGGAAAAATTATCGTACTCAAATTACATGTGTAAAATATTTTGTATTGTTAAGACTAGGTCCGCACAAAATAGGTCGGCGGTACGGATACGGACCGCGGTCCACCATTTGGTGACCCCTGCGATAGACGTGCTTATAGATTTTGTGAAATAACTGAATCTTTGAAGTCTTTATTTAAAGCAATACATTTGACCACCCCTATTGATATTGGGAAGGGTGAAATTAGAAAAAATTGTATGTATCCAAATAAGACACAACTATTTATTTGGTCTCTCTGGGGCCTAGGAACCGAGAGTTCTAACGTAATTTGGTGACATTAATTCCGATAGCGGAGTTTGGTGATCAAATCTGATTAGCCAGGCACTCCCCAATCATTATCCAATTTTGACCCCATCCATTCAGCCCCACAACATACCCTAATTGGGAATGATATAGACCCACGAGTTTTGTCACTCTTTTGCGCTATAAATGAACATATTTTTTTCAATGTTTTGAAATTAATACCATTAATACACATTTCTAGAAGTTTTCCATTCAGTTGGTATGACGCCGTCTATAGTAGAGCCTTCGTACACAGCCTTATTTCTTCGGATACAGCCGAGCAGGTGACGCTGAGATGCCTCCCGATGGTGGCGACAGTTGGCGTCTCACTACATAAATCCTTCATTTTACAAAATGAGATTTCCAACGGCTTCCGTTAAGTTGAGAGGGAGATGACTTATTGAACATTTGACCCAAACGAACATTTGACAATAAATTTAAATGTAAACTGATAATAGTTTCGAATATAAAATTTCGGTTTGGAATTGAAATGGTTTTTTAGTTCATGGAAAAGATTTTACGGTGCTCCAGATTTTATATCCGGGTTGAATCTTTCCCAAATGAAAGACTAAACCCTTCCACACACTTTTCCACAAATGAATATCTAGTAAATTCACGCAATGTAAGTGCACTATATAAGTATAATAAATACAAAACAATACAAGAACAATACGTCAATCCCCCAGAAACATAATGGGAAAATATTTCACCGACTCCAGATATTTTCATATCAGAGGGTTCGGCTCTGATGAAATCCTAACTGGTCCGATAAATCCTACTGATCCCTCAATATAAATATTGAAAAAAATCTTTCGTAATCCTACATGTATTTAAAATGACCGACTTTTGCATTTTTATGTACAAATTTTTTGACAAATCTAATACGCCTAAATTTTGAATGAGAGAGCTAGGTATAATGCCAGTAGCCGAAATAACAAATGGTAATATTTTTTTTTGGTGCTATTATTATTATTATTTTGGTGCTATTATTATCATTTCGATGGTATTATTATATTATTATTATTATTATATTATTATTATATTATTATTTTTTACGGTGCTCCAGATTTCATGTCCGGGTTGAATCTTTCCCAAATGAAAGACTTAACCCTTCCACACACTTTTCCACAAATGAATATCTAGTAAATTAACGCAATGTAATTGCACTATATAAGAATAAAACAATACAAGAACAATACGTCAATCCACCAGAAACATAATGGGAAAATATTTCACCGACTCCAGATATTTTCATATCAGAGGGTTCGGCTCTGATGAAATCCTAACTGGTCCGATAAATCCTACTGATCCCTCAATATAAATATTTAAAAAATCTTTCGTAATCCTACATGTATTTAAAATTACCGACTTTTGCATTTTTATGTACAAATTTTTTGACAAATCTAATACGCCTAAATTTTGAATGAGAGAGCTAGGTATAATGCCAGTAGCCGAAATAACAAATGGTAATATTTTTATAGTCTGAGAATGCCAAATTCTTTTAATTTCATTTCCTAAATCTGTATATTTTCTTATTTTTTCAGAAACAGTTTTCTGAATATTACAAGAATTTGGTATAGCGACATCAATGATATAAGTTATTTTCTTAATTTTGTCATGTAAAACTATATCGGGTCTATTATGACTAATTGTTCTGTCTGTCAGAATAGTTTTATCATAATAAATTTTATAAAATTCATTTTCTAAAAATGAATTTGGTTCATATTCATAATATGGTACATTACGGCAGTCAATCAAGTTATGTTTAATTACCAAACTTTGGTGAATTATTTTTAAAACTTGATTGTGCCTAAATGTATACTCGGACGGCGCTAATACAGAACATCCCGATATAATATGTTCTATAGTTTCCGGAAAAGCCAAACATTTTCTACATAAATCATCAATTTGATTTGCATCTTTGATGATATGTTTCCTATAATTTTTAGTATTAATGACTCTATCTTGTATGGCAAGCATAAAGCCTTCTATTTCTGCGCTCAACTCTCCAATACTCAACCATTTGTTTGACGAAAATTTGTCAACATATGTTTGGTTGAGATAATTGAAATGTTTTGCGTGAAGAATTTTATTTGACCAGGAATCTAATAATTCCTGGTTGGTATTTATAAGAATACTGGCATTCTCGTCGTATAAATTTAATGGTGAAATATTTCTATCTGCCTTGCATATTATTTTGTGCATTTCTGAACTATCAGCTTTCCTATGGAAAAAATTTCTTAGCATTTCTACCTGATTATGTTTTAAAGATGTTATTTTGACTATACCTCTACCTCCTAAATTTCTGGGTAAATTAATACGTTCTATAGCTGAATTTGGATGATGGCAATGAAATTTAGTTAATGTAGTTCTAATTAATCGTTCTAAGCTATCTAAATCTGTATTAGACCATTTAATTATGCCAAATGAGTAAGTTAATAGAGGTATTGCCCAAGTATTTATCGCCTTTACTAAATTTTTAGCAGATAGATTGCATTTCAAAATTTTTCTGATCCTAGTTTTAAATTTAATCCTAATATCATTTTTAATACTAGTATGATCTAATCTATTTGATTGCGGATATCCTAAATATTTATAAACCTCACCCCCTTTCATACTTTCAATTTTGAAATTTCTAAATATACCCTCGTCTCCATCTACAATTTTACCTTTCTCTATATGGATCGTTCTACATTTATCTAAACCAAAAGTCATTTTAATATCATCTGAAAAATTTTTAACTACTTTAATCATTTTCTCTAAATTTGGTTCAGAATTTGAATATAATTTTAAATCATCCATAAATAATAAATGAGAAATTATATTTCTCTCTCTAGTATTACCTTTAATTTTTATTCCAAACTTGCTTTTAATTAACATTTTAGATAGAGGATTTAATGCTAAGCAAAACCAAAGAGGACTCAATGAGTCTCCTTGAAAAATCCCTCTTTTTATTGAAATGCCCGGTACTATAATTTTCTTATCTTTCAAATTCAAAAGCAAATCGGTATTCCAAAATGCCATAATTTTTTCCAAAAAGCTAATAATAATTGGGTTAATTTTGTATATATTTAAAACTTTTATCAGCCACGAGTGCGGGACACTATCATAAGCTTTTTGGTAATCTATATAACAAATATGTAAATTACGTTTTTGGGTTTGAATCTGTTTTAGAATTACAGAATCAATAACTAATTGTTCTTTACATCCCATATGTTTTCTGCGACAACCTTTTTGTTGTTCAGATAAAACATTTTTTTCATCTAAATGAGTGTATATTAAATCTGTCAAGCAAGAGGTTAAAATTTTATATATTGTCGGTAAACATGTAATGGGTCTATACTGAGAGGGATTATTAATATGTTCGCTTTTAGGCAACATATAAGTAATGCCCTTAGTTAGAAAATTTGGAAAATTTTGAGGTTCTCTGACAAATTTTGAAAGATTTTTTGCCAAAAGGGGATGTAAAGTAGTCGACGTTTATACCAAAAATTATGTATCCAATCGCAACCCGTGGCTTTCCAATTATGAGTATTTTTTATAATTTTGGCTAACAATTCAACCGATATATCAGAAAAACTCATTTGTTCAATGTCTGAACAATTGAGTTCTTCATTTTCTATCCACGGACCTGACTCATTATGTTTTATATCTTTACTCCAAATATTTGTCCAAAAATCGCGCATATCTGATTCAGATGGCAACGGATTATTATTATTCGAAATAATATTTTGTTTATCGTCAAGTTTGGAATAAAATATTTTCTCATTTTTCTGAAATAATCTATTATTATTTTTTTTATTATACGTATAATTATATCTTTTTAATCTACTAGCTTTTACACCTAATTTTTGTTTTAACAAATCTAATAAATCATTGATTATATTTTCATTATTATTACTACCAATGCTATAACCAAATTTTCTCCCAATTACATCTACATGTCTCAAAATATTCCTACTTCTATTTCCATTTTTATACTCTATTACTCTAGCTATGCTACTTCTTAAAAATACTACATCATTTTCTAATCTACTCTGCCATTCTGGTTTTCTATAATTATATAATCTATCATCAGAAGACGTTAATTTAACTCCTAACTTGTTACATATAGTGATAGCACTAGCATACACTATTGTATGAAGATCTAAAAAACTAATGTTATCAAATATAATTTTTGGTAAAATTATATTATTTAATTCAGAAATTAATTTAGATAATTTCTTTGACGTATGTAATTTTGGTAATTTTGGTCTAACTGTGGGCTCTATATCTATATATCTATTTATATTATTATGAAGTAAGTTAGCTAATTCTATAATATTTTCATCTAGTAAGTTTAAATTTGCAATGTTGATTTCCCTAAGATTATAAATAACGTCTAAGTTATTTGAGTCTACTGTAATATCATTGGATTCTTCGACTAGAATATTATCTGAACTATCTACGTTCAATGTATCTGATATAACATTACTACTCGTATTAACTTGCTCTAAATTATTTTCTAATTGCAATCTATCTGCTACTTCCTTTTTTATCTGATCTAATGTTACTACAGGAATTAAATTATTTTTGAAAATTGCCCTCTTTTGGTCTGCTAATCTTTGTTCGTTTACTTGGGCAATCGGATAATTTTGTGAGAAAATTAAATGTAATTTTTTCCTATACAATAACATATCTGTTTCTAATTTAGTTACATAAAAATATGAACGAACGATGAACATATTGACATCGTTCGTCCATTTCATACGCTGCCTAGGAATACCTGCTTTTTTTATTAATTCCAATTTATACGGTGCTCCAGATTTCATGTCCGGGTTGAATCTTTCCCAAATGAAAGACTAAACCCTTCCACACACTTTTCCACAAATGAATATCTAGTAAATTAACGCAATGTAATTGCACTATATAAGAATAAAACAATACAAGAACAATACGTCAATCCACCAGAAACATAATGGGAAAATATTATTATTATTATTATCATTTTATGGTGTTATTATTATTATTCGATATCTTAATTCTATTGAGGATTGGCAATTAATTCTATCAATTTTTAAACCGCATTAAATTACATACCTAATATTAGTGTAACTAACAAGATAAATATAATTTCAAATTTTGTATCCCTACTCTCCATTTTCTCGTAGAAAAATTAAAGTACCTACCTAATACTAGTTTTCATGATATGTATTTAATTTATAATGGCCCATTTTTAAATAATTTTTTTATAATTATTATTCTTTAAAAATGTGGCAATTACAACTATGGTGAATTTATTTCTGCGAATATATTTAAAAAAATGTCAATATGTACTTTATTTGGTTTACTAAAAAACATTTATATGTTCAGTGGGCCGTGAATTAGGGTAGTTTTTGAAATCAACAAAAAAGATTCTAGTTTCTTTGGTCTGGGTGAACAGTTTTACCATTATTGATACAGAATATTGCACGATTAAATTTACAATCTGGTTTTATACAGAATATTAAACTTTAAAATTGAGTTTTCTCTGAAGCATATTTATATTGTTGATTAACGCATCACCCGCTGAATTTCGGCCAGTATTTTTGCATTCGCATAAGGTTGATTGGTCGTAACTAACTTTGCATTATGTGATGTGTGTAACTAATAAAACATTTTTAAATACTAACAAATGTAAATCAGTAACTTTCTGTCGTAACCAATCATCAATACCATCCAATTTTCCGATAGACTAGAGATATTAACTAAAATAAAAGAAATAAGTGATGAAAAACTACAATTTGTGCACCATATAATCATATTACAAATTACAAATAAATAGAAAATAATCATATTACATTTTATAAATAATTAGGATTTCTACTGACAACCATTAAGACTTTAATTCACATAATGTAATGAAAATTTTATATATCTCATTAGTTCGTAGCCAAAACAATATATAATTCCGTCATTTGATCACCTTATCATAAAATTCATTTAATAATGTCGAAAGAAAGTAGTAAAAGTTTCTGCTATTTATTAATTTTACTTTCTTTCCATTTATTATAAATTATATTCATCTTTATTTTATTTAGATTTTTCGAATTTCATACCGTATCCTATGTATGTACACCTACACATATAGATGATCCAGAAGTCTCAATTGTTCGTATTATATACTTACCTTTTGCATAATGTTACTTTATTTCTGTTATAATTAGTGTAACTCGCTCATCAAGCACAAGAACTGGCTTCTTCTTTGATGAGATTGCAATTTTAAATAATTTCTTTTTTTTTTTTTTTTTTTTTTTTTTTTTTTTTTTTTTTTTTTTTTACATTAACTCCACACAGGAGGCCCTGAGGAAAATAATTTCCCCCAGGGCCTATGTCATCTTTGAGGATGCTGTGTGGAGGGTCTTTTTGAGGAAAGGAAGGAGTTAACATGGGTCTTGAAGAGACTCATGTTGTAGGAGGGAGGAAACACAGAGGCCGGTAAATCGTTCCACAGCCGAGCTGTTGAACTCAAGAACGAATCGTAAAAACGACCCGTTCTCATGTGACTAATATCAACTGTGTACAAATGTTGGGCGCGTGTTTGGCGTGTTTCCCGACTATGCACCGGTGCCGAGGGGATCAATGACGCTAGTTCCTCGGAGCATCTTCCATTGTAATACCGGTAGAACAAGGACAGCATTCCCACCTGACGCCTATGCTCTAAAGATTGCAATCCGTCTGTTAAGATGGGAGAATCTATCAAACGGACCGCCCGTTTCTGCACAGAGTCAAGGGTTTGTTATTTCTGTACCGATATGTAATTTATGTAACACCTTTGTACACTTATATATCTATATTAAATAAATAAACAAAATAAAAAAATAAAAAAAGTGAAATATTCCTTTAGAACAAATTAACAACTCATTTTTTAAATACATTAAAAGTGCATACATACCTACACTGGATCGGCGAAGTATCAGCAATCGATGTTTCTTTTTTTAAATTGTAAATTCGGACCTCGATTGTTGCGAACTCTTTAGTGTAGTCAATTTAAGAGTACTCGAATCACTACGCAACTCACTAGACTTAAGGACCTACTTCAATATCACCATTCACAAACAAATTATGTGGCCAACTCTCTATGGGCATTACATTTATTTAATTACGCGTATGGTATCCCCATTACGCGAGCAAACCTTTCTGGTTTTCTCCGATAATGACCGAGCGAATGATTCCGCCTCTAGTACTCGATCCGACCGGCCACTATTGTCATTTTACCTCTCTGCCTCTGCCCGTTTCATAAGCGAACACGATAATTTGTAAATATTAATCTTTATAAATGTTAATCTCTCGAACATGAATAAGCGTTATTAAGGGTATTCTCAAAATATTTTTAGAAACTTTATGCCGATAGATGGTGC
Organism: Limnephilus lunatus; assembly: GCA_917563855.2. Taxonomy (NCBI): domain Eukaryota; kingdom Metazoa; phylum Arthropoda; class Insecta; order Trichoptera; family Limnephilidae; genus Limnephilus; species Limnephilus lunatus. The sequence continues at coordinate 56,243,572 of OU830601.1, forward strand.
TATTTTCAATATCGTCTAATAAAACACTTTTAACACGTTATGCTTTTTAATATTGAGATGAATTATTGGTTCGCGAACGTATATTAGTAATATTAATCTATATTAAAAAAAAATTTGTACCTATAATTACATAATCGTAGAAAACGGGTGAAAAATACACAATTTCATTGCAAAAAATATGCACAAAAGAGATTTTCCACAGCTCCGCGCGCGTTGGTAAAGAACATTTTTATTTACCCAATCAAAAAACATTCGCGAAAAAGATGTATTTCAAAAATTTTACGATATTTCGCATGCGTGGAAGAGAGACGCGAGATAGAGGTTTGTTGTATTTAGTAAATTAAATCAACGCCTGGGAAGATTGAATAAATTTATAAAAGGAACCGGCTGGGAACAACGGCATGTGTGGCGGGAGCTGATGTTAACTGGACCTTTTTTTAGAGGCCGCTTTTGCTAAACGGGCTAAAGCGATGTAGGTACATACCTACTCATTAACCATGCATTCTCTCGGTTGCTTGCTCGCTAATATTTCGTGAATAAGTCAAAATGTTACATTTAATTCTTACATTTCTATGGGGCGCATTTATCAAACCAACTAAGTGGTTAGAATTGCCAGATGGAGAAACAAATTTGTCATGTGCTCAAGTCAGGATACGATGGCATTCCATAACAACATCACAATACATAATAATGTATAGTATGTGGTGTGATTTCATGTCAGCTCGCCACGCGCGCCGTGACATTTGACTATCAACCAACAAGGACTTGTCTACATTGTGCATATGAAGTCACCTTTTCACAAATAAAAACTTTTTGTATTTTTTTAAATATATTTTATTTTCACAAATGATAAACGTGTCATGTTAATAATAGTAAATCCTTTATAGGACAGAAAGGTGAGGATTAAAATTAAAACTTTTTTGTACAAGTATCTTACACACAGTGTCCGTAAACTAGTGGTAAAACTCCATCCCAAAAAACTTTTTTCGATCTGAACACATCGATTTCCTATTTTCGGAAAGTAAACATTTACAGCCGGGTGCACGCTAGGTGTGCCAAGAGAAAGTAGGCGGGTTCCGGCTTTCCAATTAGTCGGCGCGCGTCAAATAGATAATATAATATGTGTACTGTATCAAGAAAGAATGCAAGGCTAAAACTGGGATTCCACATGATCTATTTCATAGAATCTATGAAAAATATCGGTGAGAACCCGATTTCTGTACAATAGAAACACAAAATCGACTTCAACTTTCGTTCTGCGAAATCTAACAATTTTTTTTTCTGTTTTTGTGATACCACTAACACAACTAACATTATAGTATAGTGTCTCTTGAGATCATTTTTCGCAAAAAACGGCGCAATCAAGCGAATTAATTATTTGGGAACAGTCAGTCGGAATAATAGAAGAGATGTGTATGAATGTGAATAATCGTATTCTTCACATTCTCTTTCAACTCTTAGTTGTGACCCATCCTCTCAGCGAGAAAACGGGGATAGATAATTAGTAAAAAATACACAATTGTTACAGAATGTAATAATTACTGCAGAATAAAATAATTTAATTATTAAAATTAAAATAGTAATTAAAATATTTATTATTTAATTTTAATTTTATATAAATTACTACAGAATGTACCTAGAAAATGTGGATATGGAGCGAATTAATGAAGAAAGTACCTAGGTACCTAGTATAAGAAGAATATATGACGCAAATATGAATGGTAGAAGAAGTTGGGGACGCACGAGGTAGACATGGCACGATCAAATGAATCAGATACTTGAGTCGGGTCATGTCAAGAGTCAGAATAATAGAAGACTATGTATGAGACGATGTATGAATGTGAGTGAGGCAAATAGTGTGTGCCAAGACCGAGTTGTTTGGCGGTCCGTCCTCTCTGCCTTCCCCTGCGAGGAACCGGCGTTATGGTTAGTTAGGTAGTTACCGAGAAAATATTTGTAAAAAATTTGTAACTTAGTCTTGGATCCACTCTCTACCTTCGACCAAGTATGCTCTCTAATAATACTTTTGATTCTTATAAAGAGCACGCCTCATTTTTATGGAATAACAATAATGCGTTGTACAAAGTCGAAAAAAGCTTCAACTTCTAAAACTCGTGGCAGACAGACGAGAATCGGACAGAATGTAGGTACCCAGCTCGATCTATGCATTTTATTGTTTAGCAAGTCTCAATAACAAAATAACTAGGCGGGCGTCTAGTGATAGTTGGAGATTTTAGAAAGTTCTAAATAATTACAGTCGTTCTCACTATAATTATATAGTTAATTTGTCCTTTTTTACTGCGTGCCAAAACCGCAAATGTTCCTTGCGCCGAGTAATACTGGAACATTCATAAAAAAGCAAAACGAACATTCTATCAGAATAACAAATCGCGCCACGCAAATTGACATTTTTACTACAAATATACTGACCACTTTAACACCATAGGAATGGCTTAAAAGCGTGCACGTGAAACGTATGGCTCGCACATAGGTTTGTCTCCTTCTAACGCAGATTAGGGCATTTTGGCTAGCAGTTTCTGCACAAAATAATTAATTTTGTTAATTTAATTACTGGGTTATTATAAGTGATAGAACTGTGAAATTTTCGTTCGCGAATATTTCATTATGAGTATTATTTTTCGACATTAAAATAAATAAAATATTATCTGTAGTTTTCAAATGCGGTTGAAAAATAGATTGTATGGGAATGGTCACATCTGTTTCACCTTAATAATCATCAACCATAATTTCTGAACACCGGATCGCGGCCTGGAAGTACCGCAATCCTCAAGAGCCCGTCTACCTCCTTATGGTGAAGTATTAGTGCTGCCTCGCCTGATGTGGAGACGGAGCACCAGGTCAAACACTTTCCACCAACTCCTGAACCCTTCCAACAACACTTCCAACATCCCCAATTCCTCGCCTACATAGTTTAAGCAATTAATATACAAATAATATGGACATTTTTAATGTAACAAGTTCCAAAATTTACAGCACTTAAACAATTTTATTATGTCAACGTATTATTTCTGATAATTTCAGTTTATTATTGTTATCATCTTATTTTCTTCAAATTTATTCAATTGCAAACCACTGTAATATATTAAGACATTATTTTTATTAATCCTCGTGTAAAAACATTTAAACATTATGTACCCATGGGCGTAAAAAAGAGTAAATTTATAAATTGAATAAAAAATTGATTATTATGATTTGACCGCTCGTGCGCTAATAAAAAGGTACTACCAAACATGACAGCTATCTTGACAGAAATTTCCGGATCCCGAACATACAAACAAAATCACAAGACAGACGAAATGAGTGGTGGAGTTGAAAACGTTAACATTCTCGGCAGATACACTATAACAGAAATGAAGAATTTTAGATATTTGATAACAGAAGAAAGTATGAAAATGAATAATGTAAAAAGTATGAAAGATCTACAGTGTTTTGGTTTTTATAAAAATAACTATTTCAGAACAAGTCTATTATTTAGAAGATATTTTGTTGGCCATAAAACGAGAGTTAACGAAAAAATACTTTCTCTTTAAACAGTGGAAACCCATTGGCCCAAAATAATTACACACGAAAGTCTCTTTGGTTTAATGAAAATCGCGTTGTTAGTGTGGATTTTGTAGGGCAAAATAAATATTTCCATCTTGCAAAAAAATAATGACAAAACACGTGAAAACTTCAAATAACATCGGAAAACATCAAATAAACCAAAACATGTGAAAACAACAAATAAGGTAAAAACACGGTCATTTAAAAAACATAAAAGTCTATAACGGTCCAATAACGCCAAAACGGTCAAATAACGTTAAAACACGTCAATAACTTCAAAATATTGCAAAAACATGCGATAAACACCAGATTACGTTAACACACGTTAAAAAAGTCAATTTACGTCGAAAACCGTCAACGCGGGAAAAATAACGCCAAAACACTTGAAAAACGTCAAATTACGTCTAAAAACGCCTATGCGGAAAAGGAAACGCCAAAATACATGAAAACGACAAATCACGTCTTATCACGTCAAAAACTAAAAAGTATGTGATAAATATCAAGTAAAAAAATGTAAAATTATGTCGAAAAACGTCCATGCGGCCGAAAAACCGCAAAACAATTGAAAAACATCAAAAAATAATATCACGATTTAACAAGGCCAAAAATTTAGATGGTTTTAATATTTTTAAAATATTCAATAAGCTCGATCAAAGCCAAATTAGTACTGCAAATTATTAATTGAGGTTATAAAAAACTTTATTAAATAGACTTCTTGACTAAAACATAACTTTCTTCATCGTGAATAATTTTACTTGTGACAATCTAAAAATCAATCGTTCACCAGTTCCAACCAATAACCCCACGCTTGAAAAAAAAACCTGAGTTGTGTAATATTCGCAAGCTTTGCTTAACATTAAAATCTAATAATTGTATCGGGACCCGTGATTGTTGAAAGTATTGTGCCCAAAACTACTCCTGACCTCTGAATGGGACTCTAGGGTCCTATTCATTTTTGGATTATTACTACTTGACCTTTTGCGCTGGCTCTAAGTCGCCCAAATATACAGATTTGGCAAGGGACTAATATGGAACGAAGAACTATCGCAAACCTGAGGTTATAAACTGCTCGGGTTTCGTAATGACGACAGTAATTGTAATATAAGACAAAGTATTTCTGGCAGTTTCCAAATATCACATGTTCAAAGGAACGACTGCGCCTATGGACTGCGCAGCCTTTTTTCATATAAAACTTAAATTTGGATTTGATGCCAAGATACCCAACCCAACTGAATAATTATTTTTTAATCAAAAGATATATCAAAAGATATATGAGCTATTATATTTATTTATGTTTTAAATTTGATATACAGACCATTAAAGATAACAATTTTGCAGGATTGTAGAGGCAATTTTGCCATTTTTTTGTGAGTTAATTACAAATATTTTTAACTCTTTTTACCATAATGATAAAATATAAAAATTAAACATCCCCAAAAATATTTTTCTTAAAGGTGAATGTCCATCTGTCCGCACCGGCCGCAACGCACGCACGGCACGCATGGTATTTTTTTGTATCTTTATATGAATAAGTACAGCTCTGCATCCACTCTTGGTAGTTTTGTTGGGTATTTTGGCCTCAAATCCAGTCCCTTTGAGATAAAACACGGGACCTGAGAAATTTGATGAGTTGGCATTTTTTTCAAAACTGTCTAGTGTCATTATAGCTCCCCCACTTACCTTTGGCCTCAGATCATACCCCAATTGGTGATGCCATAGTCTTACTGGCTCTAGGCAATTGGGTACATTTGGGACTCTTTTGTGGTATTCACATAAAAAAGTATAATATATTGAAATACAATCTAAAATGCTGTCGACATTTTTTTGAAATAAAAAAATATCCTATTTCAATATTAAAATATCCAATTCAAAATAATTATTATCATTGTTATCTAGTTCATGCATTCGCTTTGCAGAGGAGTACAAATGATTTTTTTTGATCGAGTAAACTATGGGATGAGAATTGGATTTGCAATCGAAAATAGATTGTATTATATTGTTTTGATGTGTAAGGGGATTCATATTACGTTTGTAACATTGCCTGGTGCTCCAGTAGGAAAGCCGTTACATTAAAATTAAACCTGATTTCAGTAGTGTTCGAATTGAACATAGTTATGCAGAAACCAGCCAGTACACAATTTTGTAAAAATAAGATATTGTTTTATTTTGAAGAGTTTTAATTTTTAATGTACATTAGTTACCTTATATTTTAAATTTTCTGCAACCGGTTTCGACACATTCGTATCATTCACTATCAAACTTAAAACTTAGAAAGATTAAAATATAAAGTAACAAATATACATTGAAAATTAAAACTCTAACAGCCTTACTAAAAAACCCCGTGAAAAATTTATTCAATTGACAAACGGCCGCGGATGTCAAAATATTACTTATTAAAAAATTGTTCTTGGAAAGAAATACACACTGTTTACACAGCGTGAGAGGGTAGTTTATCTCTGTTTTAGTAATGATGTCTGAACGAAATTTGGAATTTTCTAAAGTATTTTGAATGTTGTAAATACTTCTTATTTTGAAAGTGTAAAAACAAACACCATTTATAAAAACTAGATAAAATTACCTTTTAGATTTGTGTATTTGGAATACATTTTAGTTTGAAAAAACTGCCATATTTTAAGATACAAACACGGAAAAAATGGAAAAAAAAATCTTAACAAAACTTTTTTGAAGAAAGTGTACAGAAATTTAAAAAAAATAAACAAAAATTTTAAAAATCAGTCTTTTTATATAATGAATTTGGAATAAAACAGTCACTTCACTTTTTCCTCGTGCATAAAATGAAAAAAATAATAAAATTTTTCAAAGTTTTCTTTTAGTGCCAACCTAAAAATAAACCGACATTTAAAAGTTATTTCTTGCATCTGTAAAGACTTTTATTTCTTTTATACGTTAACGAACACATGTATAAGATAATAATATTTGAAAAAACACCACTTTTAAGAAATTCTCATAAAATAAAGATTTAAAAAATGTAAATTTGATCTTTTATGTAATCCATAAAATAATATTTTGACAGTTCGACTTTTAGAGTAGATACGTTTATTTTGCAATAACTTGATTAAACTGATGTAAAACCACACAAATAATACGGCAAATATATTAATTATAATAATAAACGAGTGAATTGGTCACTATAATAGAAATCATTCAGTATAACCGCAATATTTACTAACGAAATTCTCGCCATTCATAAACCAAACTTTTATTTTCTGCGCGGGCTACAAACTACAAATGCGCGGGCGCGACGCTATCGTCACCTAGCGGCCATGAATGAAAACAAACAATTTAATATGTACATTATAAAAAAATGCATTGTTGCCAGATTTAAAACATATTTTAAAGTGACAAACCTTATTAGTAATATTTTGTGTTTTATTGTAAATTTGTTTTAGTCATGTTGCTGCAGAAATACAGGTTATCGATCGTGCTGTAGTTTTTTTTAGTAAGGCTGTTAATGTTACGTAGTTAATGCGCAAGAAATACAAACAATAAGATATTGTTTTCATCAAACGTAGTAAGGTCATTTCAATGTTCTATACCAGCTAGGCTGCTTTAATACAAAAGTTCATACTAATCGCCTTCAATGTGTGCAAAAAAAAAGAGTGTGTTATCTTTTCTTTTTTTGCCTGTTTATTTTAAAGTGGTTTGAAGATTGGATATTGGTTTACAAAAATAAAAGTTTTTTTTTTTTTTTTTTGATTTCGTAGGATTCGAACCTCCGTTCGCTAGATTTCTCTGGCCGCTGAGATTTGCGGTGCGCTATACTACTGCGCTACCGGAGGCTTGTGCAGATTTGTGAAGTTACGGCAGCATATTAGAACCGAGGACCCGTCAGATAATAAATACATTTTATTGACGCATTTCCGTTTCATCCAAATTTCAAAAAACTAACGGGGCTAAAGAAGTTTCATTTCAACATTTGAAAATGTGCTGAAAGCATTCACGGAGCTTAAAACATATTTCAGGTGGCTATTTCTCCAATAGTATTGAGTAGAAAACAGCCAGATTCAACCAGTCGATTTCAGCAAACCACTTAACATTCGAAATATTATGGAATTTACCTAATCAACAGAAAATGTTACTCACTGTGATTTTTCACAAAAACGGCGCTATATAAATCGTCCAAATATTATTATTATTACATTAAGAGCTTACATTAAGTAAGGGCCGGCGTAGTCCAGCGGTACGGCTCTTGACTCGCAAATCGAAGGTCGCGGGATCGAATCCCAGCATGGCAAATAAATTTTATTTGATTAATTTGTGTTATTTCACAATTTATTCATTTAAAATAATAACATATAGTATATTTGCGGCACGTTCCAGAGTGGAAGATGCTCTCAGTATCGCCCTGGTGAAAGACCACCATTCAGAATTGAAACGTTAATTGAAATGGTATTAGCCGTGTTTGGTGACCAGATCTGAATAGACAGGTTCTTCCCCACCTTCCTCTTCCCCATCTCCTTCCCCTCCCCGCTACATTCAGCCTCACAACATACCCCATTTGGGGATGTCATAGTCTCACTGGCTCCAGACGGGAGAAGTTGGGACTCTTGTGCGGTATCCATATTTAAAAAAAAACATAAACCACAAAAACAACTAATATGTATTCAACAGAAAACAGCCAGACCTGAAAATCACCAATATTTCGGAAAATCTACATTAAAATTCAATCCACTTTATATCAATATATTACTAGCTGGGCTGGCGAACTTAGTACCGCCTCAGAATCAATATCTGTTGTGTTAACTTATGAGCTGAATTACTGAACTAAAACAATTAAAATTACAACGAAATAATATAATCAAAGAGGAGTTGTTAGAATTTACATAGTTTCATAAAACCAAACCAAATTCATACGTCCGTCACTCCTAGACACACTGACTCCCAGATTCCTACCCACCCGTCATATCTTTTCCTTCCCAGGACGTCCTCTCCTAAAAAGACCCTCCACACAGCATCCCCAGAGATGACATAGGCCCTGAGGGGAATTATTTTTCTCAGGGCCTCCTGTGTGGAGCTAATTGGGTTGGGTTGGGTTTAACTTTTCAAAAGTAACAATTGGCGATCCTTAATGAGTTTCGATAACTCATGGGAGTGCAACTTCGTTGCATGTTTTTTAATAATAATAAAAATAAAAAAAAGGAAAATAAACTTCAGTTTTTTGTGACTGGCTGTTTTCTGCAAACCTACATTCAGTTTATACCATAGGGCCATAGGTAATAGAAACAAAGGAGATGGATCATTATTAGTATGAAACCGCGCGCACAAATCACATCACCCATTTCATTGACTTTGCGTCGCTTTGACATTCAACGCAGTTTCCCTCTTCGTTTTTATGGATTCATACCAAATATATATGTTGAGTGTACCTATATATATGTGAGATGTCTATGCGTTGCTAAACCATTCATCCGATTGCGATAAAACTTTGGGAGTTTGATGTGAGCATGCCTGCAATAGTTTCTATATACAATAGTAAGTTCTGGCATCATGAAATTATACATTGCTAATCGTTCATCCGATTGCGATTAAACTTTGGGGATTTGATGTGTGCATGCCCGTGATAGTTTCTATATATAATAGCGAGTTCCCAGCATGCGTTGCTATACCACTTAATAAAGAAATTGTTTCTCCCTGCGCGTCCATTCCCATTCGTTCCATTCACCTCCCGCCTCCCCTTCCTCTCCCGCAACCCTTTCCCCTCACGCGCAAGCGTATATATATTTTTATATATACAGATTTCCACCTAATACCATGGGAGCAAAGCGGCGGGTAAATCATTATAATATTATGGTATTATGGTCGTTGTAAAATTAATACGCACATGCACTGACTGAAATCTTGTCCTTATTTACAATTTTTCTCTTTTTTTCAAAAAGAAATGCAAGTATTTCCGGGTTGTTAATAATCTAACAATATTTGAAAATCTCCTGCTAACAGCGTCACAAGCAGAAGATGTTTCATGTACAATGACGAAGGACAGTTGGCCCAGTGGCCGGTCTATGCGCTGTTACGATACACATTTTAGTATGCAAATTCGCCGCTTCAATTGAAATTAGTACCGAAAGAGGGTGTTAATAGCGCGCGTTCTCGCGCACGCCGGCCGCGCATCAGGCGACCAGTTCAAAACCCCGTGGCACACCTCGGCCCCCGACGTCGCAATCCAAGCGCGCGGCCATTCTCTCCCGCAAGGGCTCGAAGTGTAGACATCCCACGCGTGTCGTGTCTGTGTTTGTACCGACGCGAGCCGCGTCTAACATACGTTCTGGAAACCACCATTTTGGCGGGCTCTAAGAATGCGTCGAAGCAGGACCCCGACATGGGACTCCAAGAGAGAGACTCTCTTGATAGAGTAAGCCTACTCGATTCCCCATTATTTGTGCTGATTTAACTGTTTGCCTCACCGCGAAAACCCGGGATGAAATCCAAGAGAGAAAATTGAGTTTTATAGCATACAGATACTCATGTGTTTAATTGTTCAAACCCTGTAATTTATGATGTTCTGTCGCTTTGTTCTGGAGATTAAATAAAGTAAAGGAAATCTCTCTCTTCTTATTTTGCTAACAAATTAACCTAAAATAATCTAGGCCTCCCTAGGAGGCATGGTGAATCTCAGCTGCGGCCGGATCCTCGACCTGAACACCATGTACCTGCCGATATGAGCTAGCCGCAGGTAGGTTGGGCCCATCATTAACACTGGCGCTAACAATGGCGACCAGTTATGGGGCCGAATAATTGCTACGAAGCTAACCCTGACACCCAACATCGCCAAGTTACCACTGGCTTCCAACGTGGGGCTCTTTTGCAAAGTTAACACTGGCGCTCCATCGTGGGCCCTAAGTTAACAGCGCGCGTCACTAACTTAATCAAAGTTTACACAGGGACGCATGCATTGGCGAAATGTTAATGAAGTGGAATATGTATGGTAAATACCAGTACATATTTCGATCAGTTGATTAGTCACACATCGAATAAAATCGAAATTTGAGTTGATTACGCAGTTATATGTGGAAGTGTATATGTGTGTGTAGAGCATATGCATATACAATATACATGTGTTATACATGTACGCCTATGTGTGAACATATGTTTGTATTTAATAATATTTGATGCTTCTTGTTTTATACACGTACAAGTAATTTAATTTATTATTGTAAACGAATTAAGAATGTTGAGATGAATGGTGTGCTCACCTTTAATTGGAATTATCACTGTAACCATGTTAAATTTGTAAGCTTTGTTAATATTATATGTGATGTTTTCTGTTAGCGAGCCTAAAAACAAAATAAAAATAAAAGTATACAATCTATCTGGTATACTACTCAGATTACCCTTAAATCAATTATATTCAGAAAAAAATGTAGTGAATTAATCAAAATGTTGATGTTTTCTGGGTCACTAGTCGGATTTTTCAAAATCAACTTTAGGGAAAAATTAATAAGATGTCACACTAATGTACCGGAACGTTATGTCTCCCACACCGGGAATATATATTTAAGACGACACTATACCCTAAACTATTTTCAGCATCTTAACTATGTAAGCAAAGAAGCCAATACAAATTGCGACTCACGACCCGTTTATTGGACCTACTTTCGAATGTTCCCTATCAAAGAAAAGAACAAGAAGAAAAAGAAAAATAATGTGGGAATCTTAAAGACGTAAGTGAAGAAATAGTGTAAACAAATATGCGCCCGCGGCACGGCGTATTCGACGGACGTACGGTCGAATTCATCCTAGCAGGCCAGGAGATTCGACCTTTCTGCCGGGTTCATTTTAATTAATTCCGAAGAACGTGTTACTAATCTTTAAGATGTTACTAAATTAATACCTCCCAAAGTTATTAATTCATGGTCTAAAAAAATAAAGTCTTGTGCTCACCGCTAACTTTATAGCTGAAAAACGGGTTAAAATCGTTGTAGGTATGTAAAATATATTCATGGTTAGGTATTGTTTTTATTGATCTTAAATATAAGTAACTTACATTCCAAGGTCTGTGTTTGAACAAAAAGTTATTATAGTTACAAATTCGCCGGAAATGATTAAAATGTGAGTATCGAGCAAACAAAACTTTTTTGAAAGTTATTCCCATCAGTGAAATATATCATATTTGAATAAGTTAACAATAATAATCTAAACGAATATATGAAAGAGACCAAGACACAGAAAAACAGAAAAAAAGGTCCCAGTTGCGACCATTTTTTTTTCTGTTGTTCTGTGTCTTGGTCTCTTTCATATTTTCGTTTAGATTATTATTGTTAGCTTATTCTAATATGAAAAATTATTAAGGTTGTTATTGCCTTAATATGTAAAACGCAGACACGCGTAAATAATATTGATTTATGGTGAGCATTTGAATATTTCTTTCCTCATCTTCTGAAAACTTAGTAACTGAAATAAAACAATGACTTTGTTTGTAACAGCGATTTTTTTTTAATACCGACCGATTTCTGCTTGACACAATCATCTTTATATAAACGAATAAAAACCCCAAATCACCTGTTCATGTGATGTTTTGTCCCTGTAGATGTAATATGGCAAATTTTTAGATGTCATCCGTCTCTTTCTTTCTATCACTATGTATTCTATTCACTATTAATTTCACTTTCTCACTGTTTCTTTATATATTATATATTGTCTTATTCTGTATGAATATATATGTAGATATAAGTTCACAAAATGTATATTTTTAGATCAGTTTCATTTTATACCCTGAAGATGCTGGTGTTAAGCGAAACCAGTCCATTTAAAAAAAAAAAAAAAGTTTTTGTTTTATATCAGTCAATATTTTAAACCACAAAGTGACTGCTTTCTATCAAAATATGAAAACTTAATATTCGAAGAAGTCTGACCAATAAACTGGACGATCGATTTATGCACCTACTTAGTTTCAATCTGAAGCAATGTACAGAAATTCATCTTGTTGAAAGGTCTGAATATTTTCACCAGAAGAGCAACGTAAAGAAGGTATGAGGCAGCGCCAAGTAACTTTCGAAGTCAAAAGTTTTTCAAACGTTGCATGCGGTCCCTTGAAAATGGTCAACTTTTAAATTTGCCATGTAAGCTCGAAAAATCTTGGCAAAAGCCAAAAAAACTTTACACTTTCATTCGACGGTGTCGCCTCCTATACCGCAGCAGCTAGGAAGGAATACAGCATAATATTATTAATGCACTAGTTGGGAGCGTTTTGCCGGATAGCTTCGCTTTTAATATACGAATAGAATTTGTTTTGCAAAAACAGTATAAAAACCAATACACTGCAAAATCTGTAAAGAAAATTTAAAAAAACAATTCGTTGGAAATTTTTTTTTTAACATTAGCTTCATATAAGAAGCCCTGATGAAAATGATTTTTCCCTCGGGTCTTTGTCATATTTGGGGATGTCTTGTGGCGGGTCTTTTAAAAGAAAGACGGAAAGGACATTCTGGGAAGGAATAATGCACGAGGGATAGGTATTAGTCGGGGGTAAACGTGTCCAGGAGTGACGGTCATATGAATCCATCCCTTCCACTACGGTGCAAGGCAATCGGTCAAAAGACTCCTGCTGGAAAGGTAAATCAGTCTCTCCCGATCCGGCCCACCACGCAAAAAGATAAGCAAACGCACGTACCGCTAAGACTTAGACGAACCTCACCAACCCGGGCACCCCTGCTGTCACCAAACGCAGCAAACCATTTGGATGACCTATGGCAGGGGTGTTGGTTTTTGAAAAACGGCACCGTAGCGACGGTACACGGAGAAAAATCGTTTTTTGCCTTAACGATAAACTAACAGGTCTAACGAATAAAAATTCAATCTAAAGATATATTATCCATATGCTATGACAATATATCATGGCGATCCCGTTGAAGAATACGTTGCACCAACATTATATTAGTTAAAAATTTAAGACTAATAATTTATTCAGTCATTGTTATAATAAGATATTCGAAACGTCATAATAATTCAACCTTACTCGAATGCTTTGTGTATTTATCATGACGTCGTAATGTTTGAGAGTACAAAAGTATTTCTGTATCGATAGATTCCTGTTAAATTATGAGTACAGAACGCAATTTCGTTACGATATCATTCCTAATATATATTGCGGTATACTCCTGATGTACGTAAGGTGTATACCTGAAAGTTACCGATTTTTTCCTGTTAAATTGTGCTTTCTCTGTACATGCCTGATTTTGTCCTGTTAGATTATGCGTTCTCTGTACATTATATCAGTGCGGAATATTACCGAGTTCCCGCGTTTACGTAGCTAACTTCACACCGGTCGGTCTGTTATAGACGCTCGGCAGCCATTGCTGCGCTGTCACTGTGTTTAGTGTTTATTAGTTTTAAAACATTTATCATTAAACATTTTCATTATAAAGCTATAAATTACCCTCTAACAAGGATAAAGACACTCTGGTTTTGTTATCAAAATCGGGAATGGCACAATATTAAGAAACGTGAGTATTTTGTTATTTGTATTTTGTTATTCTTATAGTAAATTTTATCGTATTATTACAAATAATTTATCCTGTTCTGGAACAATAGCTGCGCTTATATATTTGATCGAACTGGACAAGCTTAATACGAATATTTTGTAGAAAAAGCCTTTAGATTCACACTATGAGTGATAGAAAATAATGCATCCAAAATTTCAATTTCAATAGTTCCCATCATTATAAATAATAAATATGTAAAAAATTTGTTTTAAAGATCTGGATGTACTGAATAAGACAGAGGAGGGGATCTCAGCTCCGGATGGATCACGGCAGAACCATGCTTTTATTCCTGAAGTACTGACTAACATCACTCCATAAATCATATTATTATCATTGGAAGTCGTCATTTGACTACGCCGTGACTGCGCTATATGTATATTGTACTGCTGTACGGTATTGTATATTCTGTAATTATTTTAACCTATTTTTAGTAATTTGAGATTCGGCAATCGTTGAAATGTGTAATTTACATAATATGTCATTTGCGATTAATAATTAAATACAATTAAAAAAACTCATTATTATTTTCTAACCAACCTTCCTCTTCCTCGTCTCCTACCTTCTCCCCAATACCTTCAGCCCCACAGCATACTACAAATGAGATGCTATAATCCCACAGGCCCCACGGAAGATATTAAAGAATGTAAGTATTTTTTATTTGTTTGATTTTTATGATTATTTTTGTGTACTGCCATGTTAATTTTACCACTGCTTTCTGACAAAATTATAAGACTTCTTACTTGCATTTTTAATGATTTCGCTGACATTCCATCATTCCAGTCCTAGTGTAGTTTGGACTGGAATGATGAAATGTCAGTGGAATCATTAAAAATACAAATAAAAGTCATATATTTCTATCTGTACGCAAAGAGCAATTAACATGACAGTATGCATAAGAATTAGTACAAGAACCTAACAAAAAACCAGAAAAACCTAATAAAGTATTCGTTTAAGAACGAACTAATTATCAGTATTTTACTTGCAGAATATCAGTATGAACGTTAGAGTATTCGTATAAGAACGAATAAATGGTTAGTAATTGCTGAAAAAATATCAGGAGGACTGTCAATATTTTCGTAAAAGAACTAACAAAATATTAGTAACTACTGGCAAAATATCATGAATCACTCTTAGATATTCGTAATTGGAATGCAAAAATATTAGTATTGTCATGCAGACAGTGTTGAAATTGCGAGCGATCATGATAATATATTCGTAAAGGTTTTGACAGTCCCCGTCCGAATATCTATTAGGACTCCGTTTCCTGTTAATTCGTTCGTAACAACTGCAGTCCCGTTTTTAACCGTATTTCTGAATAAAAAGACAAGAATTCCGAATAAGTTCTCAACAGATTTTTCTCCGTGTACCCACACACAATACACGCCTTCCAAGGCTTAAAAGTAAAAAAAAGGTTCCAATATAGGAAGGTTAAATAATACTTAGATCATTAAACTTTAACTTAAACTCATTGAATGGCTTATTACGAAAAATGTAAGCACTTCACAAAGAATCACAAGTCTATGTTGGCCGCCTCGCAAAAAATTATTAGGGACATAGAATCGTATTTCAGGCAAAATATATGGAATCGGTAATAAACTGTTCAGATGCTTATAAGGCATTAGCATTAATGCGATATCTCTCCTAAAACTAGGGTTGCAGATAGTGCATTTCTGAGAAAAATGCTTTTGAAAACAGCCATGGGTAAAAACCGAACTCTCTTATGTAGGGGTATGGTAAAAACTACTTCTGAATTTTCTCGACTTTTAGTATTTAGACGGTGTCCTCTGGGCCCCATATCCAATGTCCAATTTCGAGAAAGCTACGCAATAAGCTAAAGTAAAGCAGGCTTTATAATTGCAAGGTTGGTTAACTCTTTTATTGTATACAACAAAACCCGACTTCAGTAAAATTTTGCCTAAAAATAGCAATATTTTTCTCTTTTTTCCCCATGGATATTTTTTCTGTCTGTGGAACTTTAAATTCGCGAAGGATTACTTTCAACTTAATAAGTAAATAATATCTTTAGCATGAAGCGTAGGTAATTTTGAAGCATTGCTAAGAGTTTCTTGCGACAACTTGAAGTTGCATGAGGCGATGAAACCTAGGTGATGTTTACATTATAACGAATCGGCATAAATCAACGCTCACTATACTTTGTGATCTCTCTATTGCATCAGTTATTCTCAAAGTATGGAAAATAAATAATATAATCGTTTTATTTTTTTACTTTACGGTAATGTCGATGCTCCAGCTAACAAAAATTCGGGGGTACGCAATACCATGGCACAAATTAAGGTTTTAAAACTCAGCTCAATGTTTTGTAGTAAAACATTTAAATTAAATGTATTTTTGTAACTTGATTGTTAAATTCATGTAATAATGATAGTATTAAAAAATTACAAATGAAACATGTTTTTCATTACACGTGTACACAAGTTAGAAAGAGGGGACGGGGTACCACAAATTTGTAGTAAGAGTCAAGTGTAACGCAGGCTCAAAAAGGTTGACAACCGCTGCTCTACGGCATCAGTCTTGGACGAGACGTTTCTGTGAAAGGTTGAGACTTGCGGATTCTCTGAAGATGGCTGGAATGGCGGCACTACACGCAATACCAGAACGAAAATGCATACTTTACCTCTTGTAAATTCTATTTAAAGTGATCATTAATTTAGAATGATAATAGCGCCCATTAATTTAATTCACGCTTGAGACATATAATTAACTGACAACATGGTATTATTGTAGCATTCACATAAATGTATTAAGAGTCATCTGAATTTTAGAAAAAACTGTGTGAGTTTCATTCTCACCCTTGATACGTATAAATAAATGAAGCTAAGAGTCAATTGATCTTGAAAAAATTATTTAATTTTTTTTTTGCTGTCAGCTTCATTCATTAAAAGTAACAGTATTATTTGTTACATGATCTTCTTTCTAAGCCATAAGTGTTTACGACACAGATCGATGGTAAGATTAACAAATTTATACTGAAAATAATAATATAAATAAATTTAAACCGAGTTCCACGTTCACGCAATGGACAATTTTCTTAACATTGTGGGTTTTAAATTGTGGTAAAAAAGCAATAATTATTTGAGGCTTTTCTGAAGTCAATAATTAAAGCCTTGTTAACTTAACAAAAGTAAACTTACAAATAAGTACTTAAAAAATATGTATATATTACAATATATTTTTGGTCCAGTGGTAGAAAGAGTTTGAGAAGCTGTCGAGCTGAGTGTTTGCGCCAGCGATGGCTGGAAGTTTTGTGCCGAGATCAGCGGAGCGCATCTGCGCCGAACTTCAGCGATCGATTCCCAGATAAAACTAGTTGAGAACCTCCCTCGTAAATCTTCGTTTCTTTTCATTCAATATTCAAATATTAGCGCCCATTTGCCGCCTTGGCCGGGACCGGGAACCCCCGCAACCAGTTATTTATGGGCGGGATCGGGCGGTATTATGACGGTACATTCGTCATGCAGATTGCGGATTGCCGAAGGATGATTTGATGAAGTAGCGAATGATTAGATACCAAATCTTTCGAAGTAAAATAAGTGAATTTTTTGCTTCCTTGGAAATATTTTTGGATGGAAGTAATTTATAAAGAAATTGTTTTGAAAGAGGCTTGCTCGATTTGACCGAGTATCTTCATTGCATATTTACACATTTTATATTAACTAGCTTTCTTCGGTTTATAGTTCCTATCATCGAAACAGTAAAGGTAAATTTTTCTATTAAATACTTATGTTATTTATATTAACACACGCATACAAACGTGTGATATATATATTTTTGTAGAACAGAAATCATGAAGTAAAATTTGCCAATTAAATTGTAATCAACCCATCTGAACAATAGCAGATATTATGGTAACTTTGATTAGGTATTATTATGAAGGTAAGCTTTAATAGCCTACTTGTAACATTATTCCATGCAGTTGTACACGTCTACTACTTCTGAGAAAGTGTTGCCAACTGCAAGCAATCTAGATACAAGCGAGTATCTAAATGTCTCAGTCTTAAGAGGCTGGTATTAGAATTTCTACCGATTTCTTGCAAACCTCCCTTAAACATTTAAAGTTCTTAAGCTCTTAAAAAAATATATGTTTTTCTTGAAGATAATATCTTGACATATTAGTTACGCCCAAACGCAAATTATATAAAATTCTCTCGATAGAAAAAATTCGCAAAGTATGCTCTAAAAATTATTATAAACGCGTTTGTTTCAGTTATTTTACAAGTTATATGTATGAAAAAATTCACAGCGTTTCTTTAAATGCTGTTTAGGACAATTATTGCCAGATTTTTGCTCTATTTTAAACGAGTCGTGTTTTATGAAAGATTTTTATGATTTTTGCATCGATTTTATCGTTGTAAATGTTAGCGCGCTCTTCTAACATTCGTAATTTCATATCTCTCCGTCTTCTTCTTTTTGGGGCCGGGAACGGAGCCTTAATATTTTAATTGTAATTCCATGGAGTGGTTGAAAATCATACATGTTCATAAATTACTTGTTTCTTTTTGAATTTTCTAGTTTCTGTAAATTTTCTAGTTGGACAGCCACAGATCATTGTAATATGTAAAATTAAAAAAAAAGAAATAGAATTTTATTAATAGTTTTAGATGGTTTATGGAAGGTTTTTAAGCTTAATAAATCAGAACTGTCTATAATATCTTTAACAATTTTGAAAATTAAAGTCAGTTCGGACATAAGTCATCTATTTGAGAGTAAAAGTAAAGATTATTTATCCCCATAGTATTTTCGTTAGAGGTAGGATTTGCTACTTTTACATCATTCGATCAATCAATTTCTTAATACAGCTACTAAATGATAATAATAATAATAACCATTTTTTAAGGATCTTTCATCAACTGTTTTTTTTGGTTAAAATTAATCAAATTACTGTTTTCTTTGCCATTATTATTTACGAAACGGCAACAAAATGGCTTCAAGCAGACTTTAAACTCTCGCCATTGTTCAACATAGAAACATGTAACCTCTTTTAAGAGGAATATAAACGCTAGAAATATTTCGATTTTCGTGCCTGCAAAATTTGCAATCGAGCGTCTTATTTGCGCGAGGCAAGTAAGCGAAAAAGTGGTTTTTATTTATTTTGTCCATAATTTTATAAGAGTAAAAAAAAGTTAGAACAAAGAAAATCTCAAAAATGGTCTTAGCCATAAAGGGTTAATTTTATAAATTTTTTTCTTGTATTACTTCCTAGTTAAGTCATGAAAAAACATTTTTTTAATGGTTTACGCTTTTTTTTTGGTATGGAAATAATAATTTTATTGTAATTCCGTTACATAGAAAACCTAGTAAAAGCTTCAATTTATCCGTAGCATATTTTTTTATGTTCATACTGTAAGCCAATTCGTCGTAAAGATTAATCTAAATAGTATCTAAATAGGATTTCACGTATAACTTCACCTTAAGTGGCGTGCTTTGCTTATTGCTTGTGTGTAATTTTTCAAGTTTGAGTGAATAGTTTATTAAAAATTAAAAAATGGCTAATATATAATCATTTTTCGCTCATTATTGTGGCCAATTTAACAATGGGGCACGCAAATTTTCCTCCATATTTGTAAATTGTATGTTATTTTATCGTCACGGTTAGTCATTCAAAGGGTAGGCACAGTATATCAGTCTTTGTTCACTGCACAGCGCACTGCACACCAATGTCTATTTTGTTAGTATGAAAATGACAGTTCTTGGTAAACTGAGGCAGACTCCTCAAAAATTACGGTCTCCGTGCTGTATTTTCGCTTTATAATTTTCCGAAACGCTATTTTAGGAACACAAAAGAAAAATGGTGGCCTTTGTGTCTTTGAAGCAGAAGTCAAGTATGTGGTTAGAATCTTTTTTGGTGTACACACACAATTATTACTGGAAACTACACAAATGAGTACATGAGGGAGAATCACATGAAATCACATTAAATTATGACTAAAAAAATATTAATTTCTTAAAAATTGTAATAAATATACTGAATGTTTATTTTTAACTTTGGGAATAATATTTAAAATTATAATATTGAAATGAAGACAATATTAGCGAAACTCAATCGAAAATCTGGAGACAGAAAATCAGAAAAAGATATTGTTACCTCTGGGACTCGAACCCAGTATCCTTTGCTTACATGGCAAGTGCTCTACCAACTGAGCTAAGGTGTCTTTATTCAATTCGGTCACTTTTAACTGTATCATACTTCGACTAAGAACTACCAACATTATCTTCATTTTCTTAACGCACCTGCTATATTTATTTTTTTAAATTTTTTTTTTTATTATTATAAACATACAACGAAGTTGCACTCGCATGAGTTATCAAAACTCATTAAAGGATCGCCAATCGGTACTTTTGAGAAGTTAAACCCAACTCAACCCAATATGTAGACACATATGATTACAAGATTCGGTCGGGTCAAGGTATTCTGGATGCAGGTCAAAAGACCTACTCCACCAATCTCTCTCGATCCGGCCCGCCACACAGCAAGTGGGCATACACATCGGCCGTGAACACCTTCACAAATCTCACCCCGTGAACCCGGGAACCTCTGCTAAGTGACCAAACGCAGCGAACCACGTAGCGAATAAGGTAATGACCTATGGCAGAGGTGTTGGTTATCCAATAAATGGTTCCCGCCTCCCAACATCTGACATAAATAAAAAAATATTGTCGTAGGTTTGATTTGATAGTTGGAACAAACTTGCATAATTTTTGATTAGAGAAACATTAAAAAAAAAAGTAAAATAAATGACTTCTTTATAATGTAATAGTAATAGTAATAATAGGTGACAATAAAAACTTTGTAAATACATCATACAACACAGAACAGAAATATGCCATATTAGTTACCTCAAAAAACACCTTGAAGGCCGAGGATATAAAAATAAAAATTCAAAAAAATATTAATTTATCAAAAATAAAAGTCGGAGTTAATGGAGTAAAAAAGATCGGAGAACAGAAATTACTGATTTCATGCCAAAAAAAAGAAGAAGCAGAAAAATTAACTGAAGAAATTAATAAGGTAATTGGAAAAGAAATATCAGCCGAAGAAATAAAAAAAAAGAAACCGTTCTTAATGTTGAAAAGGCTACAATGCCAATTGTCTGAAGAGGAAATTATAGATGGGATTGTTCAACAAAATGAAGAATTAACCATAGACGACAAAAATAACATTAAACTCATCAAGAAATTAAAAAACAAGTACAATGAAGGAAAAGAAAATGACACCACCAACTACATTATTGAAACAACCGGTAAATTAAGAAAAATACTTATTGATAAAAAAAAAAAAATATCAAATTCCAAAGAGTGTACGTAGAGGACTGCAATCCGATCACCCAATGTTACCATTGCCTCAAATTCGGTCACACAGCACAAAGATGTCTCGCCAGGACGCAGCCCCCCATTTGCCCACATTGCACTAAGGAGCACACACTTTCAAAATGTGAAAATAAAGAAAAAATGCCAATATGCAACAATTGCTGTATCCAAAATAAAAGGTTTGATACAAATTATTCCACTGAACATAGAGTCTATAGCATAAAATGTCTATACCGTCAAAAAATGCTTCAAATTGCTAGAGAGCGCATTGACTATGAATAAATTTTGGAATTTTTTATTTACTCAAATTCTAAAAAAAAAATAAAAATGAATGATTTTTTATGTAACGCACTAGATAAAAAAATGTGTATAGAAGAAAAATTATGTCACTCCTTAAGAGATTTCAATTTAATTTGTACTGAAAAAGGATTTACCCTATTTCATATAAATATTAGAAGCATAGAAAAAAACCTAGAAGAATTAATAATATCATTAAAAGATTTAAATTTTTTCCCGGGCCTGATTGTGTTGTCTGAAACACATTCTGCAGGCGAATTGAACTACTCTATTCCTGGGTACTCATATCATACAACAATAACAAAAATTAACAAAAACTCTGGTATCGGAATATTCATTTCAAACCAATATAATATTATCAATATTAGAGAGATAATAAATATTAGTAATGTTAACATTTTAAATATAGAAATTAAAGATGTAAATAAATATTATAATATTATTGCTATTTATCGTACACATAAATCGATACTACCACAATTTATAGATGGATTAAAAAACATTTTACTAAATTTTAGAAATAAGAATAATATTCTTGTGGGAGATGTGAATTTAAATATTGCAAACGATTCCTCTAGTAAGAATAAAGATGATTACCTTAATATGTTGGCTGAACTAAACTACATTTCATGCATAAATCATTATACAAGAAACGTCCGAGGTCAACGGCCTTCGTGTCTAGATCATATATTTACAAATATCCCTTGCATTAATAATATAACCTCAGCTGTCATACATACGACTATCACTGATCATTATTCATGTATATTTAATTATAAATGCAGTAATCCATCTTCTCCATTACCTAACCAAATTAATGCCTCAAAAAAAATACTTAATATGGATATGTTACTACATAAATTTGAATCAGAAAACTGGAATAAATTACTACAATGTAATGATGTCAATATTTGCTGCAATTTGATTGAAGAAAAAATATCTACATACATAAACGATTCGACAAAAAATATTAATATCTCCAAATCCAAACAATCTAAGTACAAGCCTATAAAACCGTGGATTACCCATGGTCTTATAATATCTGTACGACATAAACAAGCCCTTTACAAGTTAACTACCCAACAACCAAATAATACAAATTTACTAAACAGTTTTAAGGCATATAAAAACAAACTTTCATATATTATAAAACACAGAAAAGAAAGTTATTATAAACAAAAGATTGATCAGGTGGAAAATGATAGTAAAAGAGTGTGGACGGTTATAAATGAAATAATTGATAAGAAAAAATGCAGGAATAATGAAATCAATGCTATTACTCACGATAACTCGAAAATATGCTGTAAAGAAAACCCGTCAAAAGCTGCAAATATATTTAACACATTCTTTGCAAACATAGGAAAAAATCTTGCAAATCACATAAATACCAACCCAATTTCAGATTGCAATATTGATACAGAAAATAAAATAGCAACATTTCAAGTCACAACAGAGGATGAAATAGTATCTATTATAAACGATATGAAAGGAGGTTCTGCACCGGGATTTGATGGAGTTACGGTTAATATTTTAAAAAATATTAAAAATCAAATTTCTAAACCATTAATGCATATAGTAAATTTAAGTTTCCAAAGCGGTGTGTTCCCATCTATTTACAAGCAAACTATCATTACTCCAATATTTAAATCTGGTAATCCAGAAGAAGTAAGCAACTACCGACCAATATCAGTAATCTCAAATAAAGCAAAAATTTTTGAAAAAAGAGTAAAAAAAAGAATGAACCAGTTTATAAAATGTAATAAAATAATTGATGAAAATCAGTTTGGATTTATGGAAGGTAGAAGCACACAGGATGCAATTGCAAAATTAACTAGCCTTGTTCTCAATTCATTAGATAAATCATTCAAATGTATTGGAATTTTCATAGATCTCAAAAAAGCGTTTGACAGCATATCACATGACAAACTCGTAACTAAATTAAGAAACATTGGATTAAACGGTACAGCTCTAGAATGGATAAAAAGCTACCTTTTCAAACGCCCCCAAGTCGTAAAAATCAACAATGTGCTTAGTCAACAAGATACAAGTAATTTTGGTATACCTCAAGGTACAGTCCTGGGGCCGTTACTGTTTATCATCTATGTAAATGATATATTCACACAAAGAATAAACGGAAAACTAATATCTTATGCTGATGACACTGTCATAATAATTGAAGGTGCTGATTGGAATACTGTGAACAACCTAGCGAATATTGACATCAATACACTGAAAAACTGGTTCGATAAAAATCTCCTCTCTTTAAATACCGAAAAAACAAACTTTATCCCATTCTCCATCAATAAATTTAAATCTAAACCAGAAATAAAAATTCTAATACATCAGAGTAAATGTAGTGGAACTAATTGCACTCCAGAATGTTCTACACTGAATTCAACTTCCAAAATTAAATATCTTGGTGTATATATAGATCAACATTTTAAATGGAAAACACATATTTGTGAACTTGTCAAAAGAATTAGGAAATGTATATATATATTTATAAGACTCAGAAATATTCTTAGACTGGAAAACCTAAAAAGAGTGTACTATGCAATTGTTCAATCTATATTACAATACGGTATTATAGGATGGGGAGGAACATATGATGTTATTTTAAATCCTCTCAAAATAGTTCAAAGATTAATAATTAAGATTATATTGAAAAAACCATCTACATTTTCTACCGAAAAAATCTTTTCAATATTCAAAGTAACTACAATAGACAATTTATATAAAAAATATTCAATTCTACAAACTTTCAAAGAAATACAGCTAAAAAAATTACATTTCAATATCTCAGCAAGATATCAAAACAATATTAAAATCCCAAAATTTAATACCAAGCACATCCAAAATTCCTATCTGTATCATGGTATAAATTATTTCAACAAACTCCCATTAGAAGTAAAAATTATTGAAAATAAAAGTAAATTCCAAACTAAATTAAAAAATTACCTGAAACAACTGTAAGAGTTACATTACTATTTTACTTCATTTAAATCTGTTAATCGACACATCTCAAGTTTCTCTTACTATATCTATTGTTAATAGTTGCAATATTATTATTCACCTACTCAAATGATAACATTGATAACATAATTGAGTATGAATTCACTCACCAAACACAAGTGCCTTGACTCTTTATGGTGAGGAAAGGCTTTTATTACATTAATATTACAAATCTGTTTAATATGTAAAAAAAATGTATAATTATTGTAAAAACAAACAAATATTAAATAAATAAAAAAATAAAAAAATAAATATTACTAGCAGCGCCCGGATTGGGTGTTTGTGACCATTTTATAAATCCGATAGGAACTGGTTTCTAAAATAGCCAGTTCCTCAGATCTACTGTGATCGAGTGTCAGCTAGATACCGTCGGTGACTCACAACAAGTAACAATGACAAAATAATCGAGAAATGCAATGACGTGTATGTAATTTGTAACAACTTCGTCAAGTATTGCCGACAATCTTTCTAAATCCGGAAGGATCGAAGTATACTTGAAGAATAAAAATCCGTAGCACGTATACCTAGGGGGGGGGGGGGGAATTAATCACCGCGAGCTGTTTACGGAAGTAGTGACATCTCGTGACGAGTTCTTGAATTTGAAACGGAACTACAACAGTAGCTTTGTGTGAAACTCCACGTACACAGATATTATTTGAGGCTCGGCCGCGTCGACAGGCACTCGTTGCTGGGTTTTGAAATTCAACCACACGCAGACGCTTACGTAATAATATACTACGATGAACGTATTTATTTGATGGCAAAATCTTAGAAAAGCCGTACATGTGTTTAACACAAACTGATTTTAAAAATGTCAATTTGGCAAACGCAACCTTAAAAAGGTACCCGCCTCAAGAGTAAATTCGTAAATCGTTATATTGATGTCGTAATCGGATTATTTACAATGTAATTTTTAGTTAGAATACGTTGGGCTCAGCATTTCAAAGAAAACCAGCACTTAGGAACCTGTACGAAGTATGTATATAAAATACAATGTGACATGGGACTTGTATCCCCACACAAAAGTACGTGTAATAAACTCTGTGAAAAGGGCTTTTAAGATTTTAACACATATCATACTGGAAGGCTTTAATAATAGAATGCTGTGGGGGCAGACGTTTCATTCTCACACAAGCGACTGTCGACAGCCAAAAGTTGAACAAATATTACTGAAAAGTGTTTGTAAACTAACCGCCCACGAAGTACATTGTGCCATGCACACTGCTGGAAACACGCGATAGAAGTGTATTGCGGGTGTGTCCGTCTGCCAGCAGATCCTTGCTTCTGCTCAGTTCCTGAAACCTAAAAGTCCATAGGTAAAGAGCTACCTTAGAGTATGGCTCCGTGATTTGGTCCCAGTACTTTGCGATACACAGCGAAATTGGGTTATATTAAAAAAAGTACATACAAATATTAGCTTACAAATCGCAAAATCATCAGAATCTTGACAAACTGGCTAAAAGATATGCTCACTTTAAATATGTCTCGCTTACCAAAATAAGCCACGTATCATATGTTTTGTCTAAATATTATATAATGAACAACAGTAACTAATCAATATAATCTTAAATCAAATATGAATTTTACGAGAATCCCTGAAACATTTTCGATCAATACTAATAGTAATAATAGCAGCTTTTCCAACCTATCTACGGAATGACTCTATTATAATAACCAACACTAACATTTTTACGAATTCAACCACTATCTTCAGAAGGATATTACGTACTTAAATTTATTTCTGATGATCTTCTTTGAAATTATTATGACGTAACACCTATAACTTTTTTTTATTTTTTTTTTAAGCGACTATAAAAAAAAAATTATAAGCATACAAAATATAATGATTATTTATGTAAGGTAAAGATATTGTATTTCTTAGTCCTCCTCACTAGGGGTTCCTGTGCCGAGGAGGACTGAAATTGTTTAAATACAGTTTATTTGTCTTCTATGTCGTTTTTAGTGTCTTCATTAGGGTGTTTTCGTTGACCTCTTTCAGCCATATATTTATTCTTGATTTGTACTCATTAATTTTTTTAATTAGTTTTATATCTTGGGGAAGAATGTTATGGAGTTTAGTTGCAAAATAAGTGTAGTTTTTTTGTCCGAATGTGGTTTTATAACTTGGAATGTTTTTTATGTCATTTTCATTTGATCTAGTGTGATGGATATGTTGTCTAGTAGTTCAATATTTTTGAATAGCTTCAATAATATATTTTTGGCATATATTCTTTGTACATTGGGTACGTCAAAGCTTTTGAAAATTTCAATCGAAGGCGTTCTAATTAGTACTTTCAGTATGGTCTTTATGATTCCTTTTTGAACAGTATTCAGGTTTTGTATGTATTTATGTGTAGTAGATCCCCATCCTATAATTCCATATTCAATTCGAGAATGACATAACGCGTAGTAAACCTTTTCGAAATGACATAACTCGTAGTAAAACTACATAACTAGTATCAATTATATACATATTGTGTTCAAAATTGTGATTCAAAATCTGTTAATCGTAATCCAAACTTATCGCTGCTCAAATAATATCGTAGTGAATCGTATGCTCACTTATAACTGGAATCACCAACAAAATCGTATAGAAATGAATTTTATTTTAATGTGTTATTATGTTGACGAGTCAAACATAATTAAGTAAATTAACAACTGGTCCCGACTGTCCGGAGCCAGTGGAACTAGGTAATCCTCAATTGGAATAGGTATGTTGTGAGGCTGAAGGGGGCGTGGAAGAGATGATGAAGTCACGAAAGGTGTCTTAAAGGAGATAATAAACCTGTCTGGACTGTCTGATTCTAGTGTCTTTAACTGGTGACATAATTTTTACTTTCTAGTAATTATAGATCACTATTCTAGGGATTATCTGTTCAGTGGATGTGTAGCATAGCGTGTGGTTTATACCTTTTAGTAGACGAAAATGTTTCGGAAAGATTTGCAAAAGCATGTAGAGTTTTCGTGAACGAGAGTGACATTATATTCAGCTTTGTGCGGAGAGCATGCTAACATGTTTGTGTCGATAAAGTCTATGTGTAAATGTGGAAAGTTGCACAGTGCCAAGGCAATAAGATTATTTAAAAAAATATATTTATTAACAATCCACATCAATTCGTTTTTTCAAAGACGTGAGTCAAAATAACAAGAATCCTATTAATATCTTTGCTGCGTTCGTTTATTTTTTTACTTTCCGTTTATTCCTTTACGGTTTTGCGATATTTTATTGAAGAAGTTGTACTTCGTATTTTGGTTACTTTCAACACATGTTTCCAAAATGTATTGAGCAGCCGCAATGTGTTGAAGTTGTATTCATTTTAAAACCGGGATATTAGATGATAGAAAAATACGTTTCACAGTTTTCCTAGGTCGGTTGAAAAAATGTTTTAAATTTCTTAACACCAAAAACGTAATCACACCTCCAGAATTTTCGAATTTCCTTCTATTATATTTCATCTCTCACCAACTACAGAAAAACCATTTTTTAACCTTTGCATTACAGATTCACAGTTCGGATGATATTCAAATTGGCTGGACATGGTACTCGTACCTACGCAATTGAATTACTTCACGTTAAACGTACTTACATAATTACGCATGCACTCACGTAGATACTCCATTAAACAATAACAACAGTAATTTTGTGAAAAGTAGCAGACCTCGTAAAAACTAAGTTTCTCATTTTCTCTTATTTAAAAAATCAAAAATAAATTTCTCTTGAAATATCTAGATATTTAATTATTCGCCACACATATTTTAAGAATTTTTTTATATTAAAAAAAATAAATTATAAAATTTGTTCAAAGAAATGTTATCATCTCAATAACATTTTTTTTTTAAATTTCTTCGGGCTGATAGGTGGATACTAAAATATTGATTATTCCTATTTGATAATATATCTGTCGAGATAAAAAAGTTTGTTTCTAACACGGCCGCTACCTTGAACCGCAATAATAAAATAACAAACTCTTTTACCGAAAATGAAATTCTAAATTATCGAGTTAAAACGTAATGCATCATAATTATGCATCATAAATGCACATCCTCTTTGGAAAGTTCAAGAGAATCCATAACACATGTAGGTATTAACCAGACTTCAATTCTGTTTTAGGGCACACCGCATATCTTCAACAGAACTTTAAGTGAATCAAATCCTTTCAGTCTAATACGTCGTGCCATTCAATGATAAATGTACGGGGGAACTGCGCCAACGTATGATTTACTCGGCGAGCATAAGGTTGGGTAGAATTCACCAATTTATTAACAATTTTTTTTTAGTATACCACCCTCAACTGTTCCGTGACCCTCAGTAGCTACGAAGGGGGAGATAAGGATGCGACAAGAAATGAGGATTTAGTCAGCCACCCCTCAGTGAGATAAACGTCGTCAAAGTTGTCAGCGTTTAAGTTTTTTGAATTTGAATTTTTTTTTTGAATCACCCAGCGCTCGGTGTTACAATTTTTCACAAATACTAAGATTAGTTGTAAAAGAAAAAATATAAATAATTTGTGTCTGTTGTGATTAAAACTTTGAAGATGGTTAATTTTTTTGAAATTATTTTAATTTTATATAAAAATAGGCAATTAAGTGCCATAAGTTAAATTCTCTAAGAAAAGTGTTGATTCGAATAAAAATGATTAAACTACTAATAAAACACCTTTATTCCTATTTTCTAATAACAAGTATTTAGAAAACAGGTAAAATAAAGTTTACTATCGAATTAAAAATAGTAATCAGTCGAGAATAAAAAAACTATCTATCTTTCGTACAAACTTTCGTCAAACAAATGGTTGAGTATTGGAGAGTTGAGGGCAGAAATAGAAAGATTTATGCTTGCCATTCAAGAAAGAGTCATTAATTCTAAAAATTTTATAGGAAGCATATCATCAAAGATACAAATCAAATTGATGATCTATGTAGAAACTATAGAACATATTATATCGGAATGTTCTTCTCGGGATTAGCGCCGTCCGAGTATACATTACTATACATTTAGGCACAATCAAGTTTTAAAAATAATTCACCAAAGTTTGGTAAATAAACATAACTTGATTGACTGCCGTAATGTACCATATTATGAATATGAACCAAATTCGTTTTTAGAAAATGAATTTTATAAAATTTATTACGATAAAACTACGATAAACAGACAGAAAAATTAGTCATAATAGACCTGATATAGTTATACATGACAAAATAAAAAAAAATGACTTATATCATTGATGTCGCTATAACAAATTCTTGTAATATTCAGAAAACTGTTTCTGAAAAAATAAGAAAATATGCTGATTTAGAAAATGAGATTAAAAGAATTTGGCATTCTCAGACTATAAAAATATTACCATTTGTTATTTTGGATACTGGCATTATACCTAGCTCTCTCATTCAAAATTTAGGCGTATTAGATTTGTCAAAGAATTTATATATAAAAATGCAAAAGTCAGTCAATTTAAATACATGTAGGATTACGAAAGATTTTTTTCAATATTTATATTGAGGGATCAGTAGGATTTATCGGACCAGTTAGGATTTCATCAGAGCCGAACCCTCTGATATGAAAATATCTGGAGTCGGTGAAATATTTTCCCATTATGTTTCTGGTGGATTGACGTATTGTTCTTGTATTATTCTTGTATTGTTTTGTATTAATTATAATTATATAGTGCACTTACATTGCGTGAATTTACTAGATAATCATTTGTGGAAAAGTGTGTGGAAGGGTTTAGTCTTTCATTTGGGAAAGATTTAACCCGGGCATAAAATCTGGAGCACCGTATTTATAAGAACTTCGGGTGAAAATGACCCAACCTTACGCTCGATGTTATAAATTTGAACCTAACGCTCGCCAGGTTAAGGGAACCTAACCTATTTATTTCACAAAGAAAATTTTGTCTTCAAAAATAATGTGGAATCATAAAGTTTCTCTAAAAAAAGTTGGATGTTTATGGAGATAATTTGCCTTTAAATAGGAAACGGCTGGCAAGTAAAATAATAAAACAAAAACCCGACAAAACTGTATTATTTCATAAAATATTAGACATGTTAGCAATTTACGATTAATGTAAGGAGTTAGTGAGATGAAACAAGAATACAAATAATAATAAATTTATGGCGAAAAGTTATGAAATCTTACTTACTGACCTTGGTTGAGAATATTCTAGAATAAAAATTATTTTACGAGGCTGCACAAAAAAAATTGCGATTCGCCAGTGAATAATTTATTTATTTTATTTATTAGCATTATAAATACTTGACATTTACCTAAACATGAATATATGGATACTAAATATAAATAAAGACATATAATATAAACAGTTCTGATAAAGTGCTCATACTTACTTACCTAAATCTACAAAAAGTGTTTATGAAATATTTCCAAAGTTTACTTGTAAACACAGAACGGATATCAATAATATCTTTGAAGAAGTGATGTAATTCACATTCAAACTGCTGAAAGTAAAACAGGAAATGTGATGAAAAAAAAAACAAAACAGTTTTTTTTTCATTTCTCTAATATTTCTTGTAGGCATTTTAAGGATTTTCTAATCCTTCTATTCCGTGTCATATAGAGTAATTGGTTTTTCTTTTCACCCCTTTGAAAAGTCATTAAAAGTTATGAAAAAAAGCTCATTACCTAACTTAATGTAACCTTTTTAAAAACAATAATAATAATTATCTCTTTAATTGACTTTTCAAAGTAGCGTCGTTGACTTGTCCGGTCAACATATACATGAATGAATCCCTAACGGTAGCATTAGGCTGATACGATATTTATAAGAAATTATAAAGAGAGAAAATATAATTTTTGGAAAATATATTTTAAATAAACTAAATTTGGATTGCAGAAATCTGTAAATATGGTATCTACTCATTAGAACTTTCAAAAAGATTAAATGCTTGCCCCAATTCTCTTTTCTTTCTACTTTATGTCGAATTGATAGTATTTTTTTTAGTGCGTCTTTCTCCAATTTCAGAAGGTTCAATGATTTATTTTTGTTTTATTAGCTCGTTCCCGAGAATTATCGCCCTCATTAGATAAATCATCACCACACCAAACTGTTCGATTATTAAAGTATCAAAATGTGAAAATTATAAATTTATTTTCCTGCCCATCGGTTGTGAGAATATTATGGATGATTTTGAAAGTCTAAGAAGAAATAGTATAAACACATAATTTAGTAGCGTTTAGATAATTTTCAAAGAATACTGGATTTGTAGGATCATACATCGTGAGTAGGTCAGTGTTTCCAGAAGTGACGGACATCTGAATCCATCTTTTCCATTGCGTTGCAAGGCGGTGCAAGGCGGTGGGTCGAGAGAGTCCGGATGGAGAGGTATAGTTCAACCGTATTCGCGACCAATACCTAGACCCCATGGACCCGGAGCAACCCTGCTAATTCACCTGAAGTGGAGAACCACTTAGGGTGACGTATGACTGAGGTATTGGTTATCAAAAAAGTGGTTCCCGTGGCGGCGATATCCATACCAGCAACCCAAATGCAAATTCGTTGCCTGAAAATAATCAAAATAATAAAGTTTCGTCCAATCTTATGAAGAACCATTGGCAACGGAGAAGAAATTATGCATATTAGATGTACATACCCAAGAGAAAATTTATCTGTAAGGTAGGTATAATTCATAAAAAAATATTATATATTTTAACCGTCAAACTTTAATTTGTTTTATAAAAACAAACGCACTATCCATTTCAGATAAAAATGTACGAAAGTTTCTGCCAAATTAGAAACTCTGCAAAATGTATGAATCATTACTGAATTCAAACATACTATTTTGATGATTGATGATGATGATGACTTGACAAATAAAACCTTAACTTACATCTTTTTCCTAAATATTTATTTATTTAGTGGTTCAATTACACCTTAAAACGGGCAACTTTAAATCAGAGTCCGAAAATGCACATTGTGAGGGGAAAGCGGTGAAAAAAATAGTGGAAAAAACTGAAGGTTTTCAAAAAATAGAAGTTATATAATAGATTTAAATAATAGAATTTCACCTTGAATTAGCTCTCTTAACAATTTCTAAAGATTTTCAAATCAATCGAAAATATTGATATCGAATTAATTTTTAAAAACCTCTCTCTAAATTTATTTAGTAATATTTTGAAACGTTTCCATTTTAATTGTTATAATATTGGCAAATCGCCTACGTGTGAATATAATATTTGTACGTCTTTTCAAAAATCACTGATTAAAAAAGTGTTGACTTCGGTTAATATTTTTGATACGAAATTATTTTGAAATTCATTAAATAATTACATTTAAACATTATTTACGTTACGTTGGTTTTACATTTAATTTCACGTTTATTTGGATAATCAATTTCCGAAATAATTTGATTATACCATTAATTTACACTTTAATCAATTTAATGCAAATTGAAACACATGATTTCATCAAAGACTTGTCGGCGGCTGCAACAATTTGCCAGTCGGGTGTGCATTACCATGGCCCATACCATCCACACGGATTCCTCCGGTAGCTGGTAGGTAGCATATAGTACGTAGCTACCTATAATGCACTAAGGTGTTTGCCTCGAACTATTTGTGGAATAATTCTGATTGAATTGACGACATCTGCAGATGCTCTGCTCGGCAGCGTGAGTGTGTGAGTGGGCGTGTGTGGAGGTGTGTGCCCTATGTGCAGATGTGCAGCCATTGAATGCCATGTAATCAGCAATGCAGTAACCGCCTGCTTGCACTTGAAGCGGTCTAATGCAGATCTTGGTAAATATGATGCAGTTTCTGGAGAGATTACTTCCACAGGCGTGCGTCTGAAACGTCTTTAACTAGATGATGTAAGAACGAATGGTATTCTGAAGGTAAGTAAAAATTAATGTTTTAACGAATTTGTTCGATTTCAAGCAAATTACCAAGACTTGATTTAAAATTTATGTTAACGGTTCTGAGGACCCTGCAAATCCTTCCTTCGGCAGTTCAAAAGTTAAATCTACCTAACAACATATTGCGAGGCAAACTATTTTGTAAATAATTTTTTTTTTTATTTATTTATTTTTTTTTATTATTTTATTTAGTAAAAGATTATACATTATTTAAGAAATTTTTTGACTGCCCAACTAGGAGGATTCCCGTTTTAGGACAGTCAAATTAGGTTGCGTATTAACATACGGAATATGGTCTGTAAATAATATAAAAGAACAAAACAAAAATAAAAAGATTAAAACAAAGTGACTGTTCTTTGTTTAGCAAAGTTTAAAAAAAAAAAAAATATTAATTACGTAGGTAATTAATATTATTTTTTAGTAGGTAGTTACTTAATTACAGAGGATTAAAACATATAGATATAGAACAAACGTGTAAGCATTGCATATCATAGTCCTACACAGATGGGTTGTATAAAATAAAATAAAAAAGAGAAGAGAAAGAATAAAAAAAATAAAAAATAATAATAATAATAGTTACTAATTGTTCTGTTATTACTATTATTATAATAATAATAGTAATAACAGAACAATTAGTCATAATAGACCCGATATAGTTTTACATGACAAAATTAAGAAAATAACTTATATCATTGATGTCGCTATTCCAAATTCTTGTAATATTCAGAAAACTGTTTCTGAAAAAATAAGAAAATATACAGATTTAGGAAATGAAATTAAAAGAATTTGGCATTCTCAGACTATAAAAATATTACCATTTGTTATTTCGGCTACTGGCATTATACCTAGCTCTCTCATTCAAAATTTAGGCGTATTAGATTTGTCAAAAAATTTGTACATAAAAATGCAAAAGTCGGTCATTTTAAATACATGTAGGATTACGAAAGATTTTTTAAATATTTATATTGAGGGATCAGTAGGATTTATCGGACCAGTTAGGATTTCATCAGAGCCGAACCCTCTGATATGAAAATATCTGGAGTCGGTGAAATATTTTCCCATTATGTTTCTGGTGGATTGACGTATTGTTCTTGTATTGTTTTATTCTTATATAGTGCACTTACATTGCGTTCATTTACTAGATATTCATTTGTGGAAAAGTGTGTGGAAGGGTTTAGTCTTTCATTTGGGAAAGATTCAACCCGGACATAAAATCTGGAGCACCGTAAACCAATCGATACAGAAAAGATAACCGTGTTTTGCTTATCATAGTTATTTAAAATATCATAAAAGTAATATATACATACTTAAAAGTAAATTTAAAATTTAAACAATATTTATTTGTTAGACGCTGACCTGTTTCAGAACAACCGTTTCCTCATCAGGGCAAGGTATACTAACTTCACATTACAAAATAATGGGTGAAAATAATATATTACTAAATTTTGGGTTGGGGGTAAGGGCGTGACCTCGTTGGCTGGACTATTTGGTTGATTTGATTCTGATTTATTATTATTATTTATTTATGTCTATTCTTGAATACAAATTTTACAAATGGTTACAATGGTTTATAAAGTAGTACAAAAAAGAAAAAAAAACTTTTAATATTCAGTAGCTGTACGCAAAAAGTTTATTTTATTATGTTGGGTATAAGGTAGGTTTGAGAAGGTAAAACTGTATGGGTAATATTGTATGTTTCGTGAACACCTCACTAGGAGAACCTGTGCCGAGGTGTTTACATGTTTATGATTAAGTGTGACAAGTATTTATGTGTTGTAGTATAAAGTTAGTTATTTTTTCCATTTTATTATCGCATGCAATATTTAGAAAAAAATAAAATATACATATATTTATATAAGTGTGTGTGTAGTTGGTAAACTCTTGAAAAGCGTGTTTATTTATTTAACACTTTGGTTTTGTTTGGTAAGGATTTGTAACATTTTGAAAAAAGTTAATATCTTTATTTTTTATCCAGGTGGTGATATGTTTTTTTTAATGAATGTTTGTAGAGTTATTTGTAGTTAGTAGTTGTTTCAGAGTAATGGGCATACAATTAAAAAGTTTGGTTGCGTAATACTGAAAATGTCTTTGTCCGTGTGTGGTGTGTGTTATCGGTATGTTCAGTGTTTTACTTATTGAGGATCTGGTTATTGTTATAGTTTTTGGTTTAATTGGAATTCTCGGAATATTGGAATTATTAATATTTGTTTTGGAGAAGGTGCAGTAAAACAGATTTGGCATAAAGTTGTCTTATTGACATGACTTCTAATGTTTTATAAATTTCGCTTGAATCTATGTGAAATGGTACTTGCAGGATGAGTTTAATTATCGCTTTTTGTATTTTTTGGATTGGGTCAATTGATATATTTGTAGCACTTTCCCAAGCTAGTATTCCGTATATGGCAATGGATTGACAAATGGCAAAATAAATGGATCTTAGTATTGTTAGTGGGAAGATTTGGTTAAGTACTTTGAACTTGAAGATCGGAAGTTACGAGTTGAATTTTAGCACACTTACAAAAAATGCTTCAACTTTTTAGATTCTATGAATCATTGAACTCAAAGCCAATGACGATTATGTTGAACATAAAATATTATATTGAATATAGAATAATAGTAAGTTCCATAATAATACAGAGAGATAAGACAAACACATGACTTATTAGCATCGCGTAGTTGCACTCTTCTCTTGCAATAGCGCATTCCTTGTTAAACAGGGAAATGGAGAGTTTCATCGCCAACGTTCTTTATTTAAAACTACATTGTCAAATTTCAATAGTCTGTCCAGTTTTACGTGTGACGCCATTGTTGATAAACCATGTCTTTTGAACCGTCAATCGGGTAATTATAAAATATTTTTTATTTTTAACTTAATGAGTGAATGCTCAAATTGTAATATTTAATTAAATAATAATAATTTTAAAAGACAATACTGGATTAAATAAAATATAGAGTTTATCAAATAAATAATCAAGATGCCGCGTAAATGTTTAGCCAACGAGCGTAAAGGTTTTTTGTATAAAAAACCTCAAATTTTTTTAAAAATATATATAAGTGAAAGTTTACGAAACGATTCCTGTCAATTTTTTTTATTCTTATATATTTTTAGTTAATATTATATTCACCGATACATTGTATAACATGTTTGTGATACAAGCACCATTTTTAGATTTCCGTAGCTTCAAAGCTTTGCGACCAGAGTGTTGGAAGCCAACCAAAATGCCTTTGTTTTCAAAACATTTTTAAGAACGTTTAGCCAACAGAAAATTTAATGTAACTCGATGGATGAAGCAGTGCCGACAATATTATATTTTATTAGGTATAATTATGTTTGATTAGTCATTCAGTAAAAAAATAAATTCAAAATACCTGTGACGAAAAATGATGTATTCTCTTTTTGAAAAGCGATTATTTTATTTACTAGACGTGTCAGAAAAATTATCATGATTAAATATACTTAGTACCTACTCAATTTTTTATTAAAACAACTGTTTTTTTATAACTTTTGAAAGTTATTCCCATCAATGTAATATATCATTGTTTAGTTTTTATTTTTCTGTGTCTTGTTCTCTTTCATATTTTTGCTTATAGTTTTTATTTAAATTAAAATGAAAATATTGAGTTTTCAAAATAAATGTAATATTAAATATGTTAAAAACAAAATATAGTTTACATAAAATATAAGCATTAACAAAATACAGGCACCATAAAATATAAGAAACAAAATATAGTCCGTAAAATGAAGGAGTTAACCTTGAGTTGACACAAAGTAGGTACCTAATGTTTAAAATTGTTGTTCACATTAGTTTATGGGACAGGTAGAAATACATAGTTGGCACATATGGTGTTTGAAGTTTGCTAAGATCAAATTATTGTCAAATACATCCGTATGGTTTAAGTATTTGTTACCAAGACTATGTAAACGTTGTATTGGAGAATGCAAATCATAGTTAGAATGTGATGTAGATACATACGTATACAAAATGATAATGATTGTCTAGTTGTTCGTGTAGATACATGTAGATTAATTAATTGCAGGAGTTCACAACAATCGAATTTAGAGTATAATAGTTTTAATTAAAAGATATTTTTCGTCTGTTTTCTCAAGTTGGAATATTTAAAATATTCATTAGCGACGGGTAATTTATATTTATGTGCTCTAAAGGGATGTTAAGTTTAAAATTTACGAAACGTAGAAATTTTCTTTGAATTCTTTCAATAGTACGAATATGAATAATATCTATTATTAATTCTAAAATATGAAATATTACGTTTTTTATAAGTGGTGGCAGTAACCGAATTGGTAGTGGCGTTCATCGCGGTAAGATGAGAGGTTTTGGGTTCTAGTCCCAGTTACGACCGTTAACTTTTGATTTTTCTGTGTCTTGTTGTCTATCATATTTTCGTTTAGATTATTAGTATTATCTTTTTCAATAATATAAATACAGTACTGTTTAAAAAATGTGTTTTATTGATATTAACTATTTTTATTGCCCACAAATATCAATCAAATGTCAAGCCACTTAATAATAACCATGGAAACGGTCCGGGCGTTGCGGCCATCTTGATCGCTATTTTTGTGCTTATTTTTGGGAAGAATGTTTTATCGGTATGCCAAGTCCTCTCCTAGATATTTTATTTAGTCATTACATAATTATTGGTTAGTTACAATTAAATTTACGTTTCGAATACGTAAACGTAAGTTGTTGATTGAAATGTTAATTTTTATCATTCAACTTTCGCAACCAACATTGCACGTCACGTCATTGGGTAGAGATTTTGTGAAAAATCAATAAGATTTTCCTTTTATTATTCATCTTTATTAATTTTTGACATAAAATTTGTTTATTCCATGCCTGTCTCACTGGGAGAACCTGTGTTGAGAGCAGGCCTTTAGCATGAGTAGTTTATAATAATAACAAATACAAAATACAAATAATAACACAATATTACAAGTAACAGTTAATCATCAATGTACTATTGAAAAAATAAATACTTATAAGTTAGTTTTGAAAAATCTTTGATATTGGATCTGTTTTGCTGGTAATCTGGGACTTGGTGTCAGATTTATATTTAAGATACATTGTGTTTTGTCTAATCGCCAGTGGAAGTGTATTATATAGTTTTGTTGCAAAGTATCTAAAATTTCTTTGGCCAAAGGTTGTTTTAGCAAAAGGGATAAGTAGGAGATTATGCCGTTTGGTTCTAGTATCTCGAGCAGTTTTGACATTTTCAAAGGTAGTTCTGTGTTTGAAGAGGTATGCTAATATGTTTTTGGCATAAATTTGTCTAATGTCCAAGACACAGATTCTCTTAAAGATTTCATCCAAACTGCTTGTGATCGGTAGTTTTAATAAAATCTTAATAATTAGTTTTTGAGCTTTAAATATCGGATCAATGGCGGCAGCGTTTGCTCCTCCCCAGGCTATAATACCGTATTCGATTAGAGATTGACATAGAGCATAGTAAATTGTTTTGAGTTGATTCAAGTTTAAAAAGTTGCGTTCAAGTAAAAAAACAAGTAATAAATCATCACCATAATAGTAATAACGTAACTAATTGAAGAAAATTCATAATTTTCATCACACTCGACCAATTCTTAAAAGCGTTTCACATCAAACGTTGTGTGTTACTTTTAACACTGATACACGACATAAAAGTAAGACATGTCTGCGGAGTGATTTTCCTTAAACGCCGTGTTTTTCATTACGTCGCATCGGGCAGATCGCCCTTAGCGATGCGGTTAACAAAGCCTTGGTTTGCTGCAACCTCCCCCCCCGTTTCCACTCCTATTTTCTTTCATTTTCTGCTCCGCGTTCAATTAAAAGAAGACATACTTTATTTTCCTTTCGGTAAAAAAAGGCAGCGAACATCCGGGAAACGGCACTCATTATTTATCGATGGTAAATGAAAAGAGTGTTTTACGTTTGACAGAGAAATTGAATTTGATGGCAAATGATTACTTGTAATTAATCATAATATTGATGTGATTTTTTGTAGGTTTTTAGTAATGCAATTAAGATATTTTATCAACAAGAGAGCTTTAAGATTACTTCGTTTCTCCTGAATGCCTTTTTAATTAACTGCGTTTTCTACCAGGCTGCAATGGAGCCTTTTTTTCTCAGTAATCAAACAAAAAAGGGTCCCTTTTTCTTATTTCATTAAATACTTCTATTTTTTACAGATAAATATGTTTTTTAACCTTGAATTTAATTATTATGATGGTAGTGTTATGAAATGACATTGTATAATATTTCTCTTACAGATGAAACTTTTATCGATGATTTTCAGATATATTCTGTTGCTATTATTTCTGTTGATTTTTTGTTGATTTTTGTTGATATTCTGTTTCTATAATTATATGTAATTTTCTTACTGTACAATATTTTGTAATATTTTGCAGTACTTTTGAAAATATTATTTTACCATTTTTGTAACTATACATATTATTATCTATATATATATATATAATTACATAGACTAGCTCCCCAGTTAGACCCGAGAATATTTCTCTACTAATTGAGTAACCAAAAAAAGTGATGTCTGATATGAAATGTAATATATTATTTATGGGAATATTTACATTTTTCCTAAATAAAAAAAATATATGTATAAATATATATTTTCCAACGTTGGATTCCTTATTACTTATTATGCTGGTTATACGTAGATATTCCATTGCTTAATTTTCAAATTAGTAGAGGTCATCGTCAAAAAGTTTTTGCTGCGTCAGATAAAATAAAATTGATGGCTATTTTTAAAATCATCAAGTTGCTTACGTAGCATTTTCAACATCGATTTTATGAACTTCGTCATTTCAATTAGGTTAAGTAATATGTATTGAGTTCTATGCCGAATTGTTTTTCAGTCTCAAGGAAGTTTTATTATATTTTTCTTCTGAATCAAGAACCACCCACCATTACGGGTGTTTGATTTTATTGAATGCATTCACCCTCCTCTTTCTCTACGATTTTTATTGAAGATGTAAACTCGTCGAAAGACTCTCGCAATAAATCGTTACATTTTTATGGTTGAAGGACATTGTAGATGCTCGTAGCTCGTAGGTCAGAACTTTTAATGATAAATCGTGTCTTTCGCAAAGTTTCTCAATACGGAAAGAGGGTCTTGCTTTTCTATCACGAGGAGTGATTCAAAATGAATCCCACGTTGTTTTTTTACATTCTGAACCTGGAAGGCGAATTATTTGAAATCAGCATGAAAGCATTTTTTAATTGTTAGGGAGCCTTGTTAAAAATATATGTATATATATATTACATTCTCCCTTTCCATCCATCAGTAAATCCTTTTAATGTAAGAGCAGCATAAATATTAAGTAATAGAATAACGCATTGTCAAACCTGAATTATTACATTTACAAAAGTTGTAATAATAAATAAATAAATTTTATCAGAATCCCTGTTTTGTGTATAAAACTTTCTTGACCGCAATTGATCAAAACAAAAATTGAAATATTAAGAATCAATTTTCGTTGGGGTATACTTTAGTATGTATTTACCCAATCTGACTTTGGGTAAATATCTGCTTTTATGTATTTTATATTAACCTTTTTCATTCAGAATACAACACAGGAATAAATTTTATTATTACAATTTCCAAATAAATTTACCTTTTTATGGATGTCTAATTCTTTGCACACCAATTGCAATAGAAGGCTATTTGGAAATATTATTTGCCATTAAAATTTTCGGTTAGTTTTAGAATCTATTGCTTTCGATAACGTTTAATAAGGAAGCAATTTAAACATAAGTACTAACTTTTTTTTTCATCTTTTTTTTAATTTTCATCCTAATTAGTCAGGGCAATTGTACAAAACTCGCAACGTGACTTAATTTATCCTGTAAAAGTCAAATTGCATTTATGCGTACTCTTGGATGTACGGATCTTATAAATTACCTATCTATTTTTCATTCTCGTTTCAAGACGCAATAACAAATAAGCTAGATAACCACTATAACAAATAGGTAGGTATATAAAAAGGGGTGTTCATTCTGTGTAAAAATAAATAAAAATAATAGGAATATTACTTGTAGGATTGTCTTTGTGGAGTGACGACACTCCCACCATTCAAGGGACAAGATTAGGGGGAGAGAGACGCGGAACGTAACTCCATGACGAGCCTTGCACCTGTTAGCGTTACATTATTTATCGTTATTTACTCAGTTAATTTATCAAACATATTACAATAGGTCCCTCTTTTTTCAGTCACATAATTTTTTTTTGATTAAGAGATTTAGACATAACTTCCATATTTTTGATTAAAAAAATTGTCGTGACAATATTTTCGTAGTTAGTTTTTGGGGTGTTATGCCGTGTTGCGCTACCTCCTTCTATAGCCGATGTTTCGGACAGCGTTGCAGTGTCCATCATCAGGGCAGATCCGGTAGATCCGACGATGTGTCTACCGGATCTGCCCTGATGATGGACACTGCAACGCTGTCCAAAACGTCGGCTATAGAAGGAGGTAGCGCAACACGGCATAACACCCCAAAAACTAACTACGAAAATGCTTTTGGCCGTGAAAATCTAAAAACTTATAGTGACAATATGTTAATTTTGTTAAATAAACACCGTCAAGTATTAGAGTGGAATTATTGAAAACAATTTATTGTATCTTCCTCCAAAGACTATCAAAACATATTGTTTATTAATTTTCATAGTGTAAAGCAAGGACTACCAACAGTCTCAAGCCAGTGGAAACATTCGAAATTGTGGAATCTACCTAAATACCTGCGTACTTATTCATGTCTGGTGACTAAACCTACCAAAACTGGAATGTATAATGTTCGAATTTTACTTCGAATCGACTTAAATTTTTTGATGTATTGCTTCTACAAAAAAATTTCAACAGTCAGATGATTCATCAAAAAATTTATCCTTAACAACAAAAAATCAAAAAGATGATGAAGGTCATTTAACCTAGGGTAAGGCCAGTCTCCTCCAACCGTTTCAACAAACAATGCCTCAAACATTACAATGGGAGCGTAGCTCTCCACATTTTGTTTGCAGACGCAATGTTTGTGCTTCCCGTAGCCGTGCACAAGGACGTCAAAAGGGAATTACGGTGACAAAAATAGGAAAAAAGCATTGTCTTCACACCAATCATAAATATTTTTCAAATGTTCTACATAAACCAGTTAAAAATGAGCCGCATGAATTTATTTTGTTAAATCAACCCAATAGCCTGTGCAGTGCGCATATGCACCCAAATTTGAGATATTTATCGCGCCGCCAATATTTCTCAATTGCGGCTGTAGCTTCGTTCGTTCGGTTTACAAGTACCTTGATACAGAAATTAAACTCATTCACAAGAATGGAATAGGTTTAAGACTTAACAATTAGAAGCATTGGAAATAAATAGAAAAGGTTAATTGAAAGGTTGAAATCTTTAATAACCAATTAAATTTAACCTTCAGACCTATTCTAAGTATATTCCCCATTATTTCACTTATCCCACACTCCCCACCCACACCTCTCTTCCACAACTGACTACACTGTTACTTTTTTTTCTTTACAATATGTATACTTCTGTATGTGATAGCAATATTTTATAACAGTCCTGATGATGCGGAGGTATTGAAACCGGTAGACAGTGGAAATACATCAATAAAGTGACTTAAAACCAGGTATTTTCTCCTCATGTATTTAAATTGTAGAGTCACAATGTATTGGCTTCTTTTGAAATAAAAAAAAAGAAATAAATAGTAATTAAGAAGGCTAAACCATTTAAACATTACAGCCGTAGAAAATCAGGGAAATTTGACAGCTGATAAATTTGAAAGCACGACGGACGCCTTCCGTTATCCGACGGATTTAGCCTTGTTATCTTAATTGACGCTGACTTAGCACTAAAGGTAAAACAAAAGAGACAGAATTACCCTTCTGGATTCAAAAACAAGACATTTGGCAACAGCCATGCAGGTTGTCAAAACAGGCTTGACACCTAAATATTGTGCCTAAGAGTTTAACACAATGATTTAAAAAAAAATCGTATTTAAAAATGATTACTATTATTGGAAGACCACTGCTTCATTGAAACAATGTTTTACGAAGGGAAAGGTGTGTTCTCAGATTCATGGGCTCTGTTCAAGATTTCAAAACGTATTAAAAAGACTTCATAGCGCAATAAGCATCAAAAAGTCTTGTTTTATGACCGGCTATCCATACTCTAGCACCACATAAACAAAACTTATAGATCAGGGGTGGCGAACCTATTAATGGCACGCTACACAATATTTTGGGCCCGTCACTGATCAGTGATCACAAAATTTATTATGCACTACGAAAAAAAGTGTGAAGACAAAGCGGTGTGTGTTTTATATTCTAAAACAGTGGTATGCAGAACATCGTCTGTGAAACGGCATTTTGAAACAAATCACAAATCCGTTAGTCAAAAAAGCGAACTAGCGCTAAAAGAAGTAATTGCAAGTGCATTGAAAGACAGACATAAACAGTCAACATCTATAATTAAATATGTTGGCAAAAATTGCCATACGAGCGCGGCAAGTTACGCAGCTGCAAATGTCATTGCTCCGCATATGAGGGTCAACATCGTTTCCACGACAACGATTGGTTTTGTTTTCCTCTGACGTTGGCAATAACTCGCTTTTGTCAGGAAATTTACTTGACACATTAAAAAATTTCAAAATAAGCCTATATTACTTGCTGATAATGTAGCTTTCTAGTGGTGAAAACATTTGTAAATTCGGTTCAGTGGTTTAGGCGTGAAAGCGTAACAAACAAACTCAAGCACTCTCAAATTTTTAATATTATTATAGAATAGCTTTGCCACTTGTCCCCCCCCCCCCCTGCCAAAATTATTTGATGGCACGTCTATGACCTCATTAAACATTTCTTTAGAAAAATAGCACGTTTATACATAAAGGTTCGCCATCCCTGTTATAGAGCAATATCGGTTAAATCCAGAATGTCAATATGCATTGAAAATAAGTACAAAACTGATTGACTTTTTTAATTCACACAATGCATAGTAAAATAAAACCTTTTATTTTGATCTGAGAAGTACACCGATAATAGTTATAAACACAATAATGTATTTTACTCTGCATGCGAGTAACTTGATTTCTCCCTAACCTAACTTTAGTAGCTTTGTTTTCAGTCAACTATTATGTTTTTCTTCTTTCTTCTCCCTTACTAATATCTGTATAGCTCTTACTTATTACACTTTCATCTGACCTCTCTTCTTCAACATGTAAATAATAAAAAAAATTAAAAATTACTATGAGTAATAATTATTTGCCTGAAACACTCATCTAGATTGAAAACATCTCCCAAGAAAAGATACACGCCGCCGACGGGACTCGAACCCGCGTAGCTCAGTGGACGGAGCATT
This sequence comes from Limnephilus lunatus, assembly GCA_917563855.2. Classification (NCBI taxonomy): domain Eukaryota; kingdom Metazoa; phylum Arthropoda; class Insecta; order Trichoptera; family Limnephilidae; genus Limnephilus; species Limnephilus lunatus. The sequence goes on from OU830601.1 coordinate 56,288,503, forward strand.
TCACCGGAAATCAGAAGGACGCGGGTTCGAGTCCCGTCGGCGGCATGTATCCTTCATCGGGAGATTTTTTCAATGTAGATTGGTGTTTCAGGCTAATAATTATTACTTATAATAATTGTTACCCTTCGTGCTATGCATAAAAATCTTGTCTTAAACATTAGTTTGTCAACTAAAAAATAATAAAAAAAAATTACTTCATTTGCATAAAATATGTTAAATTGTACATGGTAATGATTTCAAAATATTGTTACAATACATAATATGTACCACCGTAATAAAGCTATGCTAGAGGTGTGTATGGGGAATGCGTTATTACGTTCGTTATTTCTTTATTGTGTTAAAGTATTCAGTGTGCTTTTTAAATTACTGAATTTTAATTTTGCGTATGTAATGTTATCAAATAAGCAAACAAAAATGTATAAATCATTTAATAAGAACATTATATTAAAAAATCCAAACGAAACATGAAAAAAGAAAAGAAGACTTTGACCCGGTAAGACGAGAGATCCTGGGTTCGATTCCCAGTATCGACCATTACCTTTTTGTTTTCTGTGTCTTGAATCTATTTCGTATTTCGTTTAGCTTCATTAACATACATTATTTTCTTCTTCAGTGATTAACAATATTAATAACCTTAAAAAAGTTAATAGATAAGGCTGTACTGTAAAGAAATGTAATATTCATTTTGGGTTTTAGAAAAAAGTCATTGGTGTTTCATATGAATAAAAATAGGACATCATCATCCGAGACACTATCTAGGTTATATAAATTTGTTTCAAACTTTATAATATTTTAAAAAGATATTAGTATGGGAAAAAGTTAGTTTAAGTTAATATTGTTAATTTTGATTTGTGAGATTGAAAAAAAAAACTTAAAATTAAAATAAATAAGTTCTAACGGCCGAGCTGGTTATGGCGTTTCACTCGGCAAGTTAAGAGACATTAATATTTCTTTGTTTTTATCTGATTCATGTTTCTTTTAAATTTATTAATAATATCTTATTCTTCAATGATTAGTATTACATTGATGAGTATAACGAACGAAAAGTTATGAAAAAAAACTAATCCATTGAAATTACATAAAAAAATGGCGTATTATTTTTATTTTATTTTATTTTTATTTTGCAGAAACAAACAGTACATAATTACATATTAGAAAATAGTTACAAGTTATAGAATTAATACAATAATTGGTACCAATGACATGTCGCTGTTATATAGTATAATATGTTTTTATGTGACAAATGATGCATTTTACCTATATTTAATTAATAAATTATTGAGGGAGAGGGGCGAGGGTGACTGTTTGTGTGTATGCGAGAGGGAGGGTGTGTGTGTGTGTATGTGGATGTGTGTGTAATGTGCGCAAGTTCAGTGTGCTAGAAATATTTTTCTTAAATAAAGGGAGGGAATCAAAAAATATATCGATATTTGTACTTGTTTGAATTGAGTTGACTCTTTGAAGGATGCGGGATATGGGGGAGTTGGCTGCAGCGTTCGTATTATTACTGGTTGTGTAAAAAAAGTTGGTGTGGCGAGTTTTACATTACATACCTAATTTAGTTCATATTAAATTATACATCACAATATTAGAACAACATTTCTTCAACTGGCCTCGAATAGTAGTAAGGCTGTAAGCTAAAAGAGATGCCTTTTGTTTTAAATTAAAATAGTATTTACATAAAAATAAAATTTTCAAATTAATTTTTTATTTGGCTAGATACCTAATAATAGAGATCGTTATTTGGAATGGAAAACATGGAATTTGTTAGTTAGTTCAGAGGTAAAAAAGTTCGCAAGTTCGATAACTAAAGTTCAGTAACGTAAGTTGCCCGGTCAGTGGCTGAGTTGGAATCCCGTTTGGGTCCCACCCGGGCGTCGCGTGTTCGATTCCTCGGCTGGCTATAAAAGCTACTTCCATCACGACAGAGAAACATTTCCCATTACTGTGATGGTAGTAAGAGACCCGGGAATGTTTGTTTTTCCAAAAAAATTAAAAACTTTAATTAAAACACATCCCGAATCATATAAAAATGGCATGCATTTTTAATTGGAAAATAAATCTTTCAATGTTCAAATTTCTTAACATATCAGTGCGCCCTGAAAATACATAAATAATATAGAACACTCGGAAATGCATTAAACTAAGGGTTGGCTTAAAAGGGTAAAGATGTTTCTCCGGGATGCTGAATGCTGGTACAGTGGTCCTCGCCATAGAGGCTGAATTAAAGAGGGGAAGGTTGTGTGGATGCAGGGTGTAAGGAAGGTAGTATTGGTCTATTGTGGGGTAGTAGGGTCTAGGTGTGGGTTAAAGCCTCTATTCACTAGATAACACAACACTTATCCGGTCAGCATTGTGTTTGTTGCAGCCTCCGGGAGGCTTTTGTGATTTCTGTTTGAAGCCTTTTTTTATCTGTAAGCTCTCCTATATGCTGAAAGCTTTTCCTTTTTCATTGCTTCTACTACTGAGGGACGTAAACACCACAAACACAAGAACTTGAGATTTGATGTTGATGATCGACTGAGATATTAGATTCTTTGTTTTTTTTTCCTTGAAAAGGAAGAAGTTCAGATCAAGTAATTGCAAAAACATATATATTTAAGTTCTGACATTGCCTTGCGGCGAGAGTTTAAAATTTTGAAACACAACACTTTAAAAAAAAATTATTGCTTCAACAATTTCGAAGGGGGGTATAGGTACCGCCGATTACCAACACCTCTGCCACAGGTCTCCCCAAGTGGTTGACCTGTGAGGTAAGGTTTGTTCGGATCTTGACGATAGATACGTCTGCCCACCAACTGCGTGGCGGGCCGGATCGGGAGAGACTGGATTAGAAAGACCCGTAGACCTCTCCTGCACGACTCTCGGAACATCGCCTTGCCCGCAGTGGGGGGATTGATTCATATGTCCGTCACTCCTGGTCACACTGACCCTCAGATTCCTACCATCCCTCATACCTTTATCCTTCCCATCACTTTCTCTCTTTCCTTTTCCTAAAAAGATCCTCCACACGGCATCCCCAAAGATGACATAGGCCATAAGGGGAATTATTTTCGTCAGGGCCTCCTGTAAAAAAAAATCGCTGCTGACTACAAACTCGTTATAATAAGCTCCACTGCCAAAAAAAAAGTAAATAAATAATTGTCTTTCTAAAAAAATAATTCAAAAATCATATGTTTCGGTTAATACCACTCTGTGATTCTGATTAAGATTAAAAGTTGGTTAAAAAAATTACCTTGTCAAAAAGTATTAAAAATTATTATTATTTTTATCATGAAACAATGGCACAACCACCCGAAATAAATAAGGCGGAGAATAATGGAAAAGCGTGAAGAGAAGAGTAGCGGTTTATCATAAATAACGTTATAAAGACATAGCCCCCCTCTTGGCAATGTTTTCAAATAACGAGTTTTTGTGATCAGATATTTTTTCCAAATTATGGCCGGGCGAAGCAGAAACAATACGGCCCGCCATTAAAAGGAGTTATATTAGGTAAAAGAATGGTGTTATCAGTAAATGCGCATTAAATTTTACGATGGCTCTAGTCTCGCGCCTAAAATTTACAGCCACGAATATTACAATAGGTATCACTAGAGGCGACCCTAAATCTCGGCGAAATGTCATATTGGGAGGTGAGCCGGTGAAACACCAGGATGCAATATGGATCAACACTTAAAAAAAATTATAACAATATTGGCGAAAAATCATTGGTTTGAATCATTTCATTATTTATTTTTGTGACTCCTTACTAAATGAATTGGGAACTTCCAAACATGAATTTCTCCGATAATTATAAAGTAGCTAATTTATTAGAAATAATAAAAACTGAAATTGAAAGCTTAGCCTACTAGATCTTCAAAATTAATAGTGGAATCCTTTATTCCCCTCATCAGGTAAATTTAAAATAAAACAGTGTAATAAAAACCTGATTTAAACCTCTTTTAAAATTTATTCCACACTACAATAAAATAAATTGTGCAAACTTGTTGGTCGATTCGTTATTATTTTACAATCAGAGAATTTATAAAGAGACTAGCGAGTTCCCGGTATGCGTTGCTATGCCACTGATAAATAAATTGTTTCTCCCTGCTTGTCTTTTCACATTCGTCCCGTTCCCCTTCCGTCTCCCTTTCCCCGCCCATGTCCCCTTCCTCTCACGCGTTCCTCCACCACCTTCCCCGCCATCCCTCTCCACTCTCTCGCAAACCAGCCTGCTGCGATCCCCTCCCCTCTCCCGCGTTCAATATATTCAGTCCCGGTACATTCAGATTTTCAAACAGCTCGCGTGCCACCTATTGCAATTTTTTGTTATAAATTTTTATTTTTACGTGTTACAAACATTCATTTTTGTGTAATCAATTAATTAAATAATTAATCATTAATATCAATCAAATTTGATAACTAACATGGTATTTAAAATAATATAATTTTCAATTAGATTAAAAATTCAAAGTATTCCGTTTTGATTAGCACCAGAAGTGAGTACTTCGATTTATTAATTTAAGTGAGTACTTTGATTAAACAATCGATATTTAAAAAATGTCATTTTCAAATTGTGACATTTAATCCAGAAACCTTCGCGAGGGTGGAAAAGGGGTATTTTGAAAGTTTGAAACATTTCCTATGCTTGATGTAGCAACGCATAGCGGACATACATACAAAAAATTTTAGATTTATATATATATATAGATTTATTTATGGTTTTTATGATCAACTTGTTCAAATTCATTTGTAAATTCGTCTATTTGAACTTCAATTTTTGTTTTCTTCATTGTATGAAATTAAGAAAGAAGTGGAATCTTGGTATTGGAAATTAACATGCTATTGATGAGAATGCATTCCATAAATAATTTGGTGGAAATCACATACATACATACACACGCCGACATCCGCGCATTTTTCTGAATATCGAAGAAATTAAAGCACTTAAGTATACTTAAAAATGTTTGGCCTTTCCAATTCAAGATATAGCCCGGTTACTAGCGCAGTTGATTCCGATCACCGGGAAGGAAGGTTCAAACTTCAGTCAAAACAAAAAAAAAAGTTTTAAGAGACATCTGAAAATAGATTTATTATAGTAAAAAACTTGGTTCTTACGGTTTGATTTTTTAAACCTAATTAACTAACTAACTAACCATTACACCGTGCCGTTTACCCGCAGGAGTAGGCAGAGAGATGGACCGCCAAAAACACTGTTTCGCCATACATCGTCTCATACATACTATTCTATTATTATGACTTTTGACATGGCCCGACTCAAGTATCTGATCCACTTGTCACCATGTCTTCCTCGGGCAATCCCGACTTCTTCTACCATTTACATTTGCGTCATACATTTTTCTTGCACTACTTTCTTATAAATCAAATTATATTTATATCTTTCTTATAAACCTAATTGTATTTAAGAAAAAAAGCTTTAATAGAAATATGTATTTTCTGGAAATTTATGTGCAACTTTTATTACCGAAAAAACAAAAAGATAAATGTTTGCTAAACCAGTCGATCTGTAAAGTACTAAACTTGCAGATAAAAAACCGATATTTATTGTAAAAAAATATTTTTTTACCTAACAGAGTGTGTCGTATCGCATCCTAGATCCCTCCCTCATAACCAAACAAATAAACTTCCTGTATTAAAGTTGTTATCCATGAAAAATTTCGGGAGCCAACCCCCGTAATCGTATTGGTTTCTATAAGCTATCTTGTTTACTTATAGGCGAAGAATCGTCAAAATTATGGTCTAAATTAACGATGTCTATTAAGCCCAAGGAAATCTAGCATACAATATAGCCCTTTTACGATAATATCTTACTTACGAAATGGCTTATTACTTATAACCATCTCTTCAGGTAAAAAAATATCGCTTTGCCATTAAACTGAATGGGCCTCTTCCCAAGAGGTTTGGATATTGCGTTTATTAATAAATAAAAATGGTATTGGAAAGGCTAAACTTAACATCTGAATTTTTTTTGATCGGTTTCAGGAGTCGTAATAATATTATGATCGAACTACTTTAAGTAAACGAAGGAAATAAGTAATTTAGTTGAAATAGTAATGCTTTCTTTTTCAATTCACTTTACGTTAGTCAATTTTAGCATGCTTTCTAACCAGAGATACTAGAGAAACATTATTTTGGTAGAAAACCCAACACTTGTTGATTCCTGCAACTACCCAGCAATAAGCTCCAATTTGAAGGGCGGGTATGGATATAGCCGCCCCGGAATTCATTTATTGGATAACCAACACCATTGCCATAAGTCACGCCAAGTAGTTTGCCACGTTTGGTGACTTTGGTGCCCGGGTTCGTGGGGTTAAATTTTTCTTGTCGGCGAATGTGTTTGCTCACTTACTATGTAGGGAGTACCTGGCTATTCAGATCTGGTCGTAATTAAACGGTATTACAATGGAATATGCTCCGAGGAACTAACATCATTGATCCCCTCGGCCCTGGTGCATAACGGGCCAAACACTCGCCCACGGGTACATGGTTGTACACGGTGGACATCAGTCACACGAGAACGGGTCGTTACTACGACTCATTCTTAAGTTCAACAATCGGCTGTGGAAGGATTTTTCAGCCTCTGTGTTTCCTTCTTCCTACAATATGGGTCTCTACAAGACCCCTGATCACTCCTTCGTCTCCTCAAAGAGACCCTCCACACAGCATCTTCAAAGATGACATCGACTCTGAGGGAAATTATTTTCTTCAAAGCCTCCTGTGCGGAGTTAATGTAGAAAAAAAAAGTCATTTCAAGTAACTTTTCAATTCTGAATCGTAGTCAGGGATGTACTGAGAGAATCTTCCATTCTGGAATGTACGGAAAGTATACCAAATATTATTTCGAATGAATAAATTGTATAATAACAGAAATAATCAAATTTTTTTTTACTTCAGCATTTGATTGCTAGTCGACAGCCTCACCCCTAGACGACAGAGATGGTCAGACTAGCAACATATCCTTGCTCAACAAGTGAAACACACTCCTTGCTTAATTAAAACCCTTAAATCGTCTCACACTTTCGTCCCTTCTTAACCTTATCCATTACGCTTACATCAATGTTGCAAGAATTATTTACACGATCATGTTTTTACCACACAAACGTCTCAGGGATTTCATTTCTATAGCCTTCATCTTTCTTTGTTTTCTTTCATCTTTCCCCTGCCAGTTCTACGGTAAACTGTTGAAACTGGAGAAACAGTGAGTTGTTTCTCTATAGAAGTGAAATTTTCAACGGATAACGGATTGCATAAGTTTGACTGGAAATAAGTGAGAGTGTGATTAATTTTTAATTATTTTAGAAACACTTTAGTACGAAAGTGTTAACAAAAATTACACAGATATGAATGTAGATGGAAGCGATGTATTTATAAATAGGTGCAAGTTATCGCCCTGCTTTGATATGTAAAAAGTACGCATTTTAAATTAGTTTTCGGTACAAAATAGTTTCATTAATCCAAGTAGTAAATACTATCCTTTCAATCGAAATACAAAATTCAAATATTCTATTCTGTTAGTAAACAAATGAATGCTCCCTGAAATCTCGATACAGTGCTTCCGTTATTTTTTTTCTAAATCTTTTCATCCCAACATTAAATTATTTCCACGTCGTTCCTGGAATGGTATTTCCAGGAACGACGGTATTTGATTCGTAAAAGGCAAAAGTCGTTCTTGGACAAATCAACCAAAGCAACCAAATTCGCGGATGACCTATGATGCCAGTCTATGTTGTAGTGCAGTAGTAATGGATTTACGGTTTAACTTTGATCAAGATGCTCAGGTTAAAATCGTAAAATATAGATAAATTGTTTAAGACAATAGAACCAAAGGGCATAACCTCTTACCTATCCGTTTTGCTAAAACAACTTTTGGCCAAATAAATTTTAGATACTTTGCAACAAAACTATACAATGCATTTCCACTGACCATTGGACAAACATAATGTATCCTAAATATAAATCTGACACTAAGTCCTAGATTACGTTTTAAGATAAAGATATTATCAAAACTAAGTTATAAGTATGCATTTATTCAATGCTACGTTGATGATTCACTGTTACTTTAAATGTTATATATGTGTTATTATTTTTATTAACTGCGCCTGTTTTTAACATAAGTTTTACTAGTGAGACAGGCATAAGACATAACAATTTGTAAGTCTAGAATTAATAAAAATAATTAAAAAAAATAATAATTATATCGTTATGGAGTTTTTATTGAATGAAGCTCAATTGCTATCAGGGACTATATATGTATTATCTTTAATATTTACGAAGTTAAGAATACAGTTTCTTCACTAACTGTACGCACTTCTAAAAGACTAGTAGATGGAATTATATGCCATCACTCAGATAAGTTTGTGGTGTTTTGTAAGAAGATTAAATAAAATTATTATTTCAAAAATGTATGTAAAAGCACGATTATATTAATTTCTGAGAAGTCTCTTTTTAGTCGTTTAGGTATATTATCCAGGCTTCTGGTTCAGTTATTGATCTTAGCAATTTCATCTTGTGGATTGTAGTAGCCTAGAAAAATAATATATTACTCCATTCGAATTTGAATGGAAACAAATATTCAAAAGCCCATCCTCCAACGTTCCGTCTTACTTATGTACACGCCGGAAATCGTAGTCCATCGCATTTGAATTTCTAAAACACAGTTTTGTATGCAATTATAGGCCTAAATTGCCCCCATAATTTTAGGTTATTTGGTTATTTCATGTACTCTTTTTTCTCTAGTTAATGGGGTAAGATTACGAGTAGGTACTGAATAATACTATTTTTTTCAGGATGTAGAGAGGATAGTGCAACCCATGTGTCGCATATAGTTTTACAAACTCATATGGTAATATGAAGAAACAAGTAGAATAGAAACAATTATAAAATAGCAAACAAAACGAGTGTGCTATAGACCACACGACTGAAGTAAAACTTCACTAACATTTAACGGTAAATTCGTAAAAAAATCATACTTCTCACACGGAGAGTTGTATGCGACCTGCGGACGTGTCGGACCAAAATACAAAATATATGTGAACCTATCCAAAAGCACTTCTACAAACATAGTTAAAGCGCACAAACCCTTTGTTTCTTTGAGTGGCCTTGCAACGCCCGCGAGGTGCCCGCTATATATAATGTTATATATAGTGCAGGCGCTTGCATTCTAATGTAGTTTCCCGGAACTTGGAATGGAACCATTACAAATTAGTTGACCCCGAGGTTACAATGACCATGCAACGCATGCCGGATACCCGCTGTATATAATGTTATATAGTGCAGGCGCTTGCATTATAATGTAGTTTCCCGGGACTTGGGATAGAACCGTTACAGTTTAGTTGAGGTTACAGTGGCCTTGCAACGCATTCCGGGTAAACGTTGTATATAATGTTATATAGTGCAGGCGCTTGGGTTATAATGTAGTTTACCGGGACTTGGGATGGAACTATTACAGTTTAGTTAATCCCGAGGTTACAGAGGCGTTGAATTGCATGCCGGGTAACCGCTGTATATAATTTATTTATTTATTTACGGACAAATAGTCAATTAACAATTTAACAATAACACGAATAAAATTTAAAAAAAAAACGTTTGCCTTGCCTGATCACCGTTCGCATCGATTACCGTTCGCATTACACTTTTCGTAGCATCACTACTTTCGTAACGCATTCACCAGCTTACCCCCCAGGTCGAGCGTGCGTAAAGAAATTTTACTTCAATAAATAAATCATTAACAAATAATCAAAATCGTAGGACGCGTTTTTAATTGAACTCGTACCCAGCGCATATTCAGAAGGAGCGCTTGGTGGTAGAAGGCTGCGTTCACCACCATGTTTTCGAAAGCATCCTGGATTCAGTGATTCGATGTTCATCAAGCCGGCGAATCCATTCAGACCTAGTTTAATAAACATTGTTGATGCACTGCTTTAGGTACTGTTTTTATCGAAACATAATTCTGCGGGCGTTTTTCCATTGGATCCAGATTTGTTCCATTGAGCTGATTTGAAAATGTCACCAAGTTTCACACATTTTTAGGCGAGTACAAAATGCATTGAAAAAAGTTTTTTACAATATTTCTGCATTGGAAAGACATAGACATTTTTCGCGCCGAAACGCAAATTATATAAAATTCCCTCGATAGAAAAAAATAGCAATGTATGCTCCAAAAATTATTATAAACAAGTTTGTTTCAATTATTTTACAAGTTATATGTATGAAAAAATTCACAGAGTTTCTTTGAATAAAACTAAAGACAATTATTGCAAAATTTTTGCATTTTTTTTAACGAGTCGTGTTTAATTAAAGATTTTCATGATTTTTTGCATCAATTTTATCGCTGTAAATGTTAGCGCGCTCTTCTAACATTCGTAGTTTTATATCTCTCCATCTTCTTCTTTTTGGGGCCAGTAACGGGGCCTTAACCCTAGAAAGATAATTTACGTCTGAGAGACGCAAGCGATACACAAGAATTGCTGTTTTTTATTTTATTTTGCAACGTAGCGCGCTGTATATCTCAGTTAGCTCAGTTGCCGAGCAGAGCTTGCGCAGGGCGGCTCTGTCACCACGTTATGTAAAATAATTACGGAGAAATACACACCCCATACGTCCAAGAAACGTATGATTATGTTTTGTGTAACTTTCAGACTTTTTCGTATAAAGGTGATTTAGCGAAATAAAAAAAATATATATTTTTATGTATAACGACTGATTAGCATTTAAACTTTCATAGCATAAAATTAAACATTAATTTTGTGGTTGATAAGTAACAGGCTTACAGAATTTTGTTATTTTTTTTTAATCAGTTTTTTTCGTTTATTAATTTTTGGTTTTATTTAAAATATAAAATAATTATTCAACTACCTTTAAACTGTGTAAGTTTGATAAAATGTCAAATATACACCTTTAAACTTCAGTACTTCTCTAGGACCTTTTGTGTAACTTTCAGACTTGTTCGTATAAAATATATTTTTAAGTAAAACGAACGACTGATTAGCATTTAAACTCTCATAGCATATGGGTAAAAATAAAATTATCTTTTTAGGGTTAACGTCATTAGGTACGTCACGTCGTTCATGCATTTACGTTATTTAAATATTTTTTACCATTTTTACTCAAATTAATTGTAAATTATAATAATTTACCTAACTAAGGATATACCGGACACTCCTAATGTACTTCGCTAAAAAATTATCATAAATATCGTCCGACAAAAAAGTAAATAGTCTCCGGAAAAAAAAATCCTTCGTTTATTAAATAGAAAGGGATCAATACATTAGAGATATCTGGGTGCAAAACTAACAAGCTTACCACCGTACAAGAGGGGTCATCAATTTGTTTCACCCTGAGTCAGTTTTAATATATTATAACAAAGGTGAATACTTCATTTACCAATCATAACATCGTTTTGAATCGCCTTCGGCATATCGGTGACGTGGGGTGATATCCAGTGGTTTGGGGTCCCTGATGTAGGTTTTGATGTGGGTAGACTCTAAGAAGTATTGGTAATTGATTTGGTCTCTATTTAGCCACATTAGACCCTCAACGATGCTTGTATATATTTCATGGAGGGTAGATCCAGCTAATTCCTTTGCTAAGAGCGTGGAGATAATTACTGTGGATGGATTCCGGTGAACTTGAAGTTACCTGACCTGTCGCTTCTCAGAAATCTAACCAAGAAAAGTTAAGAAATTATCCTGAATCTCAACACATTAAACAAATAATAGTGGGTTTATCTCATAATGTTTCGTATTCGGCCTGCTGCTAATAGCTTTTTCATTATTCGATTGCAAGAAATAAGATATACAGTCCCAATTTGGCTAGGGCCAGTTGTTTCATGGAATTTTGAACAATTCATCAAATTTCGAATTGTTATTTTCAAGTTTTATGAAAGTTCTATTCAAGTTCTCAGAAACATCAGATGCCTCCGTGCTCGAGGGGGGAGGCTTTCGAATAGAGATCCGCAGATTTTAGAATAATATAAGGTATATCACGTTCTAGATTGGAAGATCGACGTGATGTAAGAGCAATATAGAATTGACACAATGCTTGAAAAGGCTTTAGCCGCGTTGGTTGAATAGACCTTCCTCTCCCCATTTTTTCCTTCTCCCCGCTACCTTCAGCCTCACACATACCAAAGTTGGGGATGCCATAATCTTTGGCATCAAAGTTGAGGATGCCAGTGGATCCAGACTGTCGGGAGCAGTTGGGATTCTTGTTAGTATTAAAAAAGCGATATAAAAACAGAACTTAAATAAAACTTATACATTACCTAAAAAATGATTTTGACATAAATTTTATGAATTGTTCAAATTCCGTGAAACCAACCTTCATTATATCTTTGCTTCCCAAAAACTGTTTGTCCAATTTTTAAGTATTTTCAAGTAGATAAAATATGAAGGGTAAGATAAGATAGGGAGGACACTATTGCAGTGTTTGGATATTCAGTTATAGGTGGTTATTAAACCAAACAAAAGTAATTTCAAGCAAAAAAACGCGACGCTTTGAATGTGAGTAAAGTAAATCATATAATATTTTTTGAATAAATAAATTTCTTAAAGATCTATGGAACTTTATCAATTGAAACGAAAAGATGACATGAAAATTGATTATATTAATTTGAAATAGGAAGGGATGCAAAATGATATAAATAAATAGTTAGTGTACTAAAAACTAAACTACATGACATTTTCTTAGCGAATTCTTATCGTATAGTAGATTACTTGTAAGAAACTTTTTCGTCTTCATGTCCAACGAGCATTAATTCCCGCCTTTCCCAATTCCTTAAACGCAAACATTCCATTAAAAATTTCGATCGCAATACGTGCTCGGGTATTAAAAAAACTTTCACGTCCCAAAGTCGGTATTACACCGCTAACAATATCACTCTGCACAGTGTACATCGTACAACGTACAGTCGATCTCACACGTAAAGAGCATTGCAGGAAAGATCCCGGGCGAAGTCCAAGCGGGAGATTCTGCTTTGTATGGGATAAATTACAGGTTTTAAGTCTAATTAAATCGAAATTTTTATTTTCAACCAAAACATCAATTTGATGAATTCATCAATTTTTTTAAACAACCCATCCTAAGTGTACTATACAAAATTACTGTAACGTAAATATATAAAGTTTCACAACATTGTGACTACTTTTTTTTAAAACTTCCTGCGTTAAACGTGCGCATTTGTAAAAACAGCAGAAAGAATGTACTATCGGTCACAAATCACCTCGTACATTCCTTTGACCCATTGCCACAAACGTATGCAGCTAATAAATACCTACTTCGTCCATTCTCGACGGTCGCTGCGATCCTAGTGGGCCGGGACAGCGGCTATTTTTTTGTAATTGCTTAGCGCAGTGAATATATATTTTTTTTAATAATGCAGCTAGAGTTTCCAAATGCAAATATTAATAACATCATTATAGGAAACTGGTAAAACCATCAAAAGAGTTAATCCTTTGATGGAAAAGTCGGATTATTATAGTCACAATTGATTGTATATACTTTATTTTGTGGTACAGCTGCTCAAGTGCGTTGTACAGCCCGTGAAACTATGGCTATTATAACCACATCTCAAACTTATCTTAATTCTTCAGGACTAAAAAAAAAAGAAAAATTATTCTGTGGAATGAAATGGATACATATCATATGTGACATAATTGACTACTTTCTTTCTATTATAATTTTTTCGTCGATATATTATATATACCTAGGTATATTATCGTAACTAATAAAATTTACATTTCAAAATTTCCGTAGAATTCCCTTGTACTGTCTGTATCTTTTACTTCTAGCTTTTAACAAACTTCGTTGCTGCGCTGAAATCTACTGGGAAAGTCGAATAAACAAGTTGTGCCTTGTTGGATCACAGCTACACCTTTACCGTGTATGCACTCCAAAGCGGAAACTGCCGAGGAAACTTATACACTCGAATTTGAATTTTCATGTGACTTGGTGCATTTCGACATACTTCGTTGTTTTTTAGACGAAAGTAAATTTATTATCATGTGGGGTCACAGATTGGAAGTGAATAAGGGACCCATTTACTTTTTATGAACAGGGTAGATTTAAGATTTTACTTTGTTGAAGTTTTATTACTACGAACATTTTGCGTATAATATCTCGGATATATTGATACATTCGTTTTTGGAAAATCAAAACTTAAGTTTATAAAATTACTAGCAGACCGGGCAACACGTTGCTGTGGCTAACGAAACACAACGCCATTTCTCAACCTTTATAAAATCCACACCAACCGCTTGCCAGCTGCCCGTTGCCCGCTGCCCGCTGCCCGCTGCCCGCTGCCTGAATTGAATATTTGAATTTCTCGGCTTTTCTATACTATAATAAGCATTTATAATACATTTAAATCTTCCTCTTGAATTACCCTATCTACTGGTAAAAACCGCATGAAAATCCGTTGCGCAGTTTAAAAGATGTAAGCGCACAAACAATTGGAGCGACTTCATTTCATACTATGTAATGATGAATATTTGAATTTCTCGGCTTTTCTCTACTATAATAAGCATGTAATATATGTAAACCTTCCTCTTGAATCACTCTATCTATTGGTAAAACCGCATAAAAATCCGTTGCGTAGTTTAAAAGATCTAAGCGCACATCCATTTTGAGTGACTTCATTTTACACTATGTAATGGTTGTGTCTACGAACCCACATAACATTCTACAATTTTTTAAAATGTAATCAATTAAAACTCTCATACTGTGAGCTTTGAACTTTTTTTGAATATCACTGTATTACATAATATCTTAATGCATTAAAAACCGGTTTCGGTTCAATATAATACAATATATTTTATATGGTTCCATGATAATTTACAAACATGCAATTAAAACACCCCTTTGAAAAATTATTAAAAGTTATTAAAAACAATTGAAAATAGCCCATAACCCATAACCTAATGTAAAGTATTTAAACGATTTTTTTTAAATATTTTTTTCATCACTTTTAACGACTTTTCAAAGAAGGCATTGAAGTTTCATCATTCTGAGTTATCTGGTCACCATTTAGTAAACCTCTGTTGAAGGTTCTGTTTGAACCAAAACCGGTTTTTTAATACGTTAAAGATGTGCAATAAAGTGGTACTTAAATATAGTTTATTATTATTTTTAATTGGTAAACTAATGTTTAAGACAAGATTTTTATGCATTGCACAAAAAGTAGCAATTATTATAATTATTAGCCTGAAGTACTCATCAACATTGAAAAAATCTCCCAAGAAAAGATAAACGCCGCCGACGGGACTTGAACCCGCGTCCTTCTGATATCCGGTCAACTGCTCTACTAACTGAGCTACCTCGGCTTATCTCCCACCCGCCAAATAATTCAATATATACTAGTGTTTATAATAAAAATCTTGTCTTAAACATTAGTTTACCAATTAAAAATAATAATTAATATTTGACAAGTTAAAGTATTTCACCAAAAAATGTAGACATAATTTGTCTCGACGCCATCTATTGGGAGAGTTAGCACTTTTAACGCCTTTCTCACAAAAAATAAAGTTGGTTGTTTTCAGCTGAAAAATGTAATAAGCAGTAATTGTTGAATAAAACACTAGTGAATATTGAATTATTTGGCGGGTGGGAGCCGACGTAGCTCAGTTGGTAGAGCAGTTGACCGGATATCAGAAGGACGCGGGTTCAAGTCCCGTCGGCGGTATTTATCTTTTCTCGGGAGATTTTTTCAATGTTGATGAGTGTTTCAGGCTAATAATTATTGCTTATAATGATTGTTAAATATAGTTAATTTTTTCCTTTTTTTTATAAAACGTTTCCTGTCTGCGAGTTCAAATTAACGACGTATTTTTTAAATTTTAAATAAGTTTCGTCTTTTTATTCAAATGAATCCGGGTACCCTGCTATGTCACTCACCAAACAAAGCGAACCATTTGGGGTGACATATGGCAGGGGTGTTGATTATCAAAAACAAGGTTCGGCAAGCGCATGTTCGGAAAAGGCAGTAAGTCTGTGATTCGCTGTGATTATTGACCTTTGATTTTTTTTACATTAGCTCCACATAGGAGGCCCTGAGAAAAAAATTAATCAGGATCTATTTCATATTTGGAGACGCTGTGTGGAGGGTCTTTTCATGGAAGGACAGAGAGGAAGTTGTGGGAAGGAAAAGGTTATAAGAGTTGGGTAGGAATCTGAGGGTCAGTGTGTCCAGGAGTGACTGAGGTATGAATCCATCCCTCACACTGCGGTGCGACTGCTAGTCAAGCAATCTACTGGTCGCACTGTCCACTACCATCAATCAATAATTCTGAAAAAAAATCTTTAAAGCTGTGTTTGAAAGCAATGCTCTAATTAAAATCTTCAAATTGCGTATATTATAAAAATCTATAATTTATCTGTGATGGTCACACCGGTCGAAGGGCAAGATTCATGACTAGCTATCCTGAGGTCGCGGTTTCAAATCCCAGCGTGCGAAAGTAAATTTATTTTAAGTGATTTGTGTTTTCACAATTTAATCATTTAACATTGAAACGTTGTGTGAAATGGTTTTAGCCGTGTTTGGATCTTCTTCTTCTTTTTTCGTATGGTGGGGGTCAGAGGGGGACATCTAGGTCTGCGAGCTAGTCTAGGGCCTCCAGCGTTGCCCTGTGGACCTCATCAATCCCGCCGGGGAATGAATGGAGCGGGCATTCGTTGACCACATGTTCAGTGGTCTGAACCGCACCGCATTCACACATCGCCGACTCTTCTATGCATCATGTGAGCACAACGGCTATGGGGGCTCCTTATTGTATTGATGGCGGTCCAGAGTTTGCGAGGCAATGAGAACCTAGGCTGTCTCTCAGTGGGGTCTTGAATGAGATGGGCGTTTTTGACGTTATCCGATTGCCACTCAAGCTTCCACCTATCTTCTGGGGTGAGAGGTGTTTGAAGGAGTCTTTCTCCTTCCGTCAAGAATGGTTTTCGAGACTTCAAGCGGTATTTGGTGACTACATTTGAATAGTCAGGTAATTTTCCATTTTCTCCTTCCCCATCGCTTTCTCCTCACTAGTTACCGTCACCCTCACAACATAGCCTAAGTTGGGATGCCACAGTCTCACTCTCAAGCGGTTGGAAGCAGATAGGTACCCACTTTTAATCATATAAAAACTATAACAAGGTAAATATGTGTTCAATAGCATTTTATAACAAACATTTTATGATGCCTTCAAAAGGAAAATTACTTTCCCGACCACATTGGCTGAGCTATATATTTGTGAAGTTATATTTAAAAATCTTCAACCCCAAATTGTACGAGAAAGCACTTTGCATGTCGCAACTTTCGGGCTGTTCTTTATTTTGTATCAGTTTCAGAAAAATAAGCGACAACTTTACTTTGAAGGTATGACGTGTGTACGTATAACCTTAGTATGTGTTGGTATAACCTTACTTCGCCATGTTTGTTTGCTGTGCAACAAAATACGGCTTGGTTTTTCAATCGAATTTGAGAATATTCAGCACTAAAAATAATTAATAATTTCAAAGAAACAATCTTGTAACACTATGGTTAGAATAATCAAATGGAATGGTAGATTCTGTTATAGTACTTAAATATCTTAATTATAAGACGCACAATTTCGTGTGCCACATTTTTCAATGATTCAATTTGAAACTTGCGCGAAGCTGGCTAATGGCCAGTAGTTAAACAAATTGTTGATGATATTCAGAAAGCAAGTGGACAGTTTAATATTTCCAGACACTTGAGCTATAGATTAGCTTACATCTATATGCAGATCGTTTGGTGGTAAAGTCTATTAACTTCGGTAGGTGAGTCTACATTCAAATAAAGATAAAAAGTTAAATACCCCTTTCAAAATTCCGCATTGTTTTTCCGTAGAGGTATTTTCCTCATATTTTATCAAAGAAGATTTTTTTTCCAAAATTTTACATTTTCGCCAAAAAATTTCATTTTAAAACGTTTAAAATTCGATTTTTTTTTTTATTATTATTACTAATTATTTTATTCGTACTGTTGATGCAACTATACACATCACCTACTTTCCATGTACCTATCCTATCTGACAATATGTGCCAATATTACCTATATGTGACATTTTGAATTAATGATTCCAAGGAAAAATTAGTGTATTAAAGTAATCTGTGCAATTATTAACTCCTTTGCTGATACATCGGTGACTTTAATAAAGGTTCTTACGCAAACTTTTGCAGTGGTCGATCTTGTGATCCCTCATTGTCGTAACCTCGATTCTCATGAAAACTTGTGCAATGATCAATCCTGTGATCCGTCTGTGCCATAACATCGAAACTCACTAAAAACATGCTGTGTGAAAAATTAAGATAAGTCAGATTCCTTCCCAGTGTCCATTGTTCAGGAAGCTATTCCCATAGTTGTGTCACTTTAAAAAAACATATTTGATTACAGTCAATGTATTTGCGTCTACACGTACCATCACCCCCCGAAGTTAGTATAGTTTTCCCCCAATATTAAATCTAATTCTCAGCATATAATTATTTAAAGTATGGAAGATAAAGTGAGAAACTACATCGAATTGCTTACTACAGAACAATTATACCTGCTGACCCATCTAGATACAAAATCCTTTCGATTGGAACTCAACACTACATTAACGACTTCCCCCAGTACATTTACTCTCGTTGTGATGAATATTGTGCGTGAATCATTAATTAATCATTACATCTATCTGTATTCCTCTGTGCAATAGTATCACAAGTAAAAATGGAAATTGGAATGGAATAACTGAACTCCGGCACTCTCCGCCCGAGTGCATTCTATTGGATAAAGAATCCGCGACTTGCACTTGGTGCTTCTTTCTTTCCCAGATCCATCTACTTTTAGCAATGGTAATGGAGACCGAGACTTAACAAGGAACTTTCTGACAAAATACTTGGGGAATTGTACCGAGGGACTTCCCTTTATTTTCTTTGCCCTTTAGTTTGGGTTTTTATTCGACAAAACCTCGAATACATTTTGTACAATGCGGCAGATTTCTTGCAACAACAAGTTCTTTTTGCTCAATAGGGTGCAATACGGTGCTTTTTTTAGAGGAAAATAGTTTGGAAATTGAAGCGGGTTTCTCGTGAACTTTCCGTTCACTTTTGTTTTTTTTTACTGCAAACCTCAAATAAGTTAACTTACAGAGCGGAGAAAATGACTGGAAACATTATAGCTTTTTTGTGTATCGCAATAACCACACCTTATTCTTTTTTCCATGTTAATTTTTTCACGCAAGCAATAGTGCCAACTGTGTCCAGTGCTGTGAAAGGAAGTAAGAAAATTAATTGTTAATATTTTGTCTAGAATTTGCAATTCCTGGCATTTTATTTTCTTCCAACTTCCAGTATGGTCTGCTTTACAATTCTGCTCTCTGAGTTTTCATTATATGGTTAACCGACAGTTGATCCTCTGATAGTTTGCTCTCGAAATGATATTTTTAATAAAATTATATTTTTTTATAGATTATTTACCAATTTTCAACTAGTTGGACTTCAAAAATACCTTTAATAGTTAGTTGGTATGGATATCAAACGAATTTATTGACACACTGTCGATATTGTATTTTTTAACGCTGATATATACAGTACGTAAACAAACAGTTATTTCCCTTTTAGCTCCACAAAGGAGGACCTGAAGAATATAATTTCCCTGAGAGCCTATTTCATCCTAGGGAATGCTGTGTGGAGGGTCCTTTAGCTGTGAGGGATCAACTGTCGTAGAACCCATGGAATTATAATGTGACCATTTTTTTTTACGTAAAACTTTGAGGTTTTTACCATTGTCGCTTTTATGCTACCAGGTCTCCCCTGACTTTAACTACTATTATTTTGTTTGATTGTATTTTTAATGCACGATCCATATAGTATTATCCATTGTAGCATCTATTTCATTTTTTAAAAGGTGATGCCATCGTCACTTTACAAAAAGTGAAATGGTTTGAAAGCTCCGTAGCTTATAATAGAAATAACAGAAATATTTGCACCACTAAAATCTATATTTTTGTTTTTATAACAAAGATTATAGTGGTGCAGATAAATAGAATTTCTGCCACTTTCTTACGTCAAAATATCTGTTTTATAACAACTGTATATGTAAGAAAGAAACAATCTTAATACGTAATATATAAAACAAAGTCGGGTGAGTTACACTATTTATGACTCGAGAGCGGCTGGATCGATTTTTGATGATTTTCAATTTGATGGATTTGACTCCGCCCCTAATAGCAGAATAGCTATTAAAACATCGGAAAATTCACAAAATAAAAAAATTATGAACAAAATTCTTTTCCTCATACATTTTGAATGGAACGAATTCACATATTTTGAAAGGGCTGCAGGAATATTGTGATAAGTATAATATTGAGTAGTGAGTGAATTTCAAAAATTCAAAAACGTCAAATGTCAATGCGCTGATTGTTTTGATTTTGTTCTTAAGCTTTGTTAGCTATGGGCCCTCGATGGAGCGCCAGTGTTAGCTGCGTAGGGCGCCAACCTACCTGCGACTAGCGCATATCGGCAGGTGCATGGTGTTCAGGTCGTGGATCCGGCCTCAGCTAAGATTCACCATGCATCGTGGGGATGCCTAGATTATTTTAGGTTAATTTGCTAGCAAAATAAGAAGAGAGAGATTTCCTTCACTTCGTTTATTCTCCAGAACAAGGCGGCAAAACATCACAAATTACAAGGTTAGAACAATTGAACACATGAGTATTTCTATACTATAAAACTCAATTCTCTCTCTCTCTGACTTCATCTCGGTTTTCGCGGTCAGACAAACAGTTAAATCAGCACAAAAATAGGAGAATTAGGTAGGCTTTGGTGTCAGGAGAGTCTCTCTTGGAGTTCCATGGCGAGGTCCTGCTTCGACGCATTCTTAGAGCCCGCCAAACCACCCGGTTTCCAGAACGTTTGTTAAACGCGGCTGGCGTCGGTACAAACACGGACATAACGCGCGTGGGATGTCTACACTTCGGGCGCTTGTGGAGGAATGGGCCGCGCTTCTGGCAGCCAAGCCCGCCGGGTCGAGTCGCCTGATGCGCGGCACGGATGCGCGGGAACGCGCACCGTTTAGCGACCTCTTTTGGTACTAATTTCAATTGAGGCGGCAAGTTTGAATACTAATATGTGTATCTTTCTTACACGCTAAATGTCAAAAGTCGAAATGGGACAAATGGTGAGCGCATGTCTGCACCCCTCCAAAAGAAAAACATTTAACCAACAATAATTATAATAAATCTTCCTCACACGTATAAAGAAACTGAAACGCAATTCCCGCAAGCAATTGGAACGCCAACTTTGATACTGACTAAAACAAAACACGGACAGTTGCCATCGATAATTGCTTCATTGTGTAATTTTAACTTTAAAAAAAACTGAATTTAATTCTGCTAATAAGTTAAAAAAACAGTTATTGATTCTGATGCGGTACGAAGTTCGCCGTGTCAGTTAGTTAAGAAAAAAATTGAGGTAATTATAAATGGTTGAATAGATACTCTTTTATTGATATTTTATTATTTAAATCATTAATGATGCTTAAAATACGACATTCCACGTGTCTTGAACTATTCCTCTAAATATTCACGCATCACAAACCACTCTTTACTTAAATTGGTGTTCTATTATGACAATATAATTTCTTGTCTCGTGTACACCAGCTTCCATAAATAGTGTGTCCTAAATATTTGCATATGAAATTGGCGATATTGACGGGTCTTCTCTTCACCGACGCGGGAAACATACAAGTTAGTCGTTAAATGACGCAAAATTATAATAGCACCCCATTAACACACCGTAGATGTATCATAGGTATATTAAAACATAGGTGTATCGTATCTAATGATTGGTGATTTAATTTTTTGTATATCTTGGGCATTAACAATGTAACAATTTCGAGACATTTTGTTTTGAAGAGTTTCAATTTTCAATGTACATTTGTTACTTTAATTATAAATTTTCTGCGACCGGTTTCGACATACCCGTGTCATTCACGAGCATACTTAAGACTAACTTAAACATTCTATAAAAGTACAAAAATTAATTAGGTGGGGGTGTTGGGAGGGGAGATTTTGGGGGAGGGGGAGAACGGTGGGAGGAATCAAAATTACTTGGGCACATCGTTAGTTAAGGTGATTTACATGGTGCTATTATTTTATTAACTATATTAATATTAAATTTATTTTTTTTGTTAATTTACAAAGTTTCTAAAGCGCACAAATTAAAATATGAATTTACATGGCAATGTTTAAACTAAACGTTGAATTTTCTTTTTTAAAGCTATGGCCTGACTCTATTAGATGGTTAGCAAACTATGGTTACAAGTAGTTATTAATTCTTAAACAAAGTTCATGTTCCCTGATTCTAGTTTTTAAATTTCTGGTAGTCATCTATACATACTGTGCGTCACAATCGTTACATTCTAATGTGTATATCCCGTTTTTTCCCATCTATTAGAAACATCCTTGTTATTTATTTATATTTTTTTATTTTAGAATTAGTATAGAAAGCTGGAGAAATATGATCTGGTAATATGCGGGATATTTTTAAAGATATATCACCTGTATAAAGAAGTTTTTTTTATATATTAGGTTGTTAATAGGTTTGATGTTATTATTACAACCATAAAAATAATTTTGTTAAAACATTTGCTTGCCGCTTATTAAATAGGCGGTTAATTATTTCAGATTTACATCCATTGTTAAGGGATATCTGTTTTATAATGTTAATTTCATTATTATAATTATCATTGTTTAAAGGGACATTAATAGCACGATGTATCATTGAGTTGAAGGATGCGAGTTTATGTGACAAAGGGTGAAGTGAAGTAGAAGGTATAACACAATCAGTGTGTGTAGGTTTTCTGTATATATTAAATACGCACTTATTATTATCTTAATCGATATTAAAGTCTAGGAAATTTAAATTGTTTCTATCATTATGTTCCAGTGTAAATTTTATATTTTGGTGAAGGTTATTAATAAAAGTGAGAAAATTGTATAATTGTCTGCTACTACCCGACCAAATTACAAACACGTCATCAACATTTCTGTACCATGCAAAAACATTAAATAATAGGGAAAATCCACAATCAAATAATTTGTTTTCAAAGGAGTTTATAAATATTTCAGCAAACAATGGAGAAGTGTGATTCCCCATCGGGAGACCATTATGTTGTTTGCATAATTTATCATTAAAGGTAAACAAGTTTTAATTAATGCAAATTTCTAAGAGCGTGGACATTTCCTTCACAATGTGCAATGGTTCGATTTAAATGGGAATTATATAAAATACTTAAAATTAGGTCTTTACATTCAATAGTAGGAATGCTCGAAACAGATTAACCACGTCAAATGAAAAAAAAGGGATATACACTTTAGAATGTAACGATTGTGACGCATAGTATGTAGGGATGACTACTAGAAAATTTAAAACTAGAATCAGGGAACATGAACTTTGCTTACTAAATAATAATATTCCAAGGTTGCTAACCATCTAATAGAGTCAGTCCATAGCTTTAAAAAAGAAAATACTAAGTTTAAACATTGCAATGTAAATTCATATTTTAATTTGTGCGCTTTAGAAACCTTAGAAATTAACAAAAAAATAAAATCTAAAAATAATTTAGTTAATAAAATAAAAGCACAATGTAAATCACCTTTACTTACGATGTTTCCAACTAATTTTGGTTCCTTCCAGCGTTCTCCCCCTCCCCCAAAATCTCCCCTCCCACTACCCCCACCTAATTAATTTTTGTACTTGTATAGAATTTTTAAGTTAGTTTTAAGTTTGCTCGTGAATGACACGGATGTGTCGAAACCGGTTGCAGAAAATTTAAAATAAAAGTAACAAATGTACATTGAAAATGAAAACTCTTCAAAACAAGACAATAAATTCCTGCATTGCTTGGTCAGTGTCTGATTTAGTACATTTTGCCACTGTTCTGTACGTAACTCTTCAATAGCTGTAAATTATTCTAGAAATGTATTTATTTTTTAAAGGACAGGAAGGCTTATTTCATAGGCCGAGTGCCGTGGTGTAACGATAAAAAAGGCAAGCTAGTTTACGAATTTAATTTTTTCGACATTAAAATGATCTCTCTAGGACAGTGGTGGGCAAACTTTTTTCATGGGGGGCCAGAAAGCTTTAAGAAATTTCAGACGAGGGCCAAGAGTATAGCCAAAATGCATTTTGTTCTAAAATCTATATTTTAATTACAAAACTTTACACACAAACGCTAATATAAGTTACAGATTACAATTATTTAACTTTTATTCGAAGGCCCTGCTATGGTAGGTATATGAGACATATGAAATTGTTTTTGATTGGCCATAATGTCTTTAAATGCAGGTTTGAGCTGCGACGAAGTAACCTTTAGCAGCGAGAAAAGGTGCTCGCCAGTAATCGATATCTGTATATAGTTTTTTCGCAATTTCATGATCGAAAAAGTCTGTTCGCAGACAGACGACGACTCAAACTTCGCAATTATTTTTTGGGTTTGATCAATTATCTTTGGATTTTCAGTTTTCGGCAGTGTTCTATAACAATCTAATTTTTCGGAATTTAAGAACAATCGTTTTAAAAAAGGGAGGCTGCACTGCATTTCAACAATATCTAACTGCAATTCTGCAGAGACATTTTCCGGGTCCACATTAAATGTCATTGAAAAAACATCAAGCGATGACTTAATATTCTTAAAATCTTGAAACCAAGTTTCAAATTTTGGGTGAGGTTTCTTCAACGCCCGACTGAATTCTTTCAGTTTGTTCTCACTCACTAGTGCCAAGGATTCTAAGGGCGGAAAGTGAGTTAAATCATTCTTCTTAATGCAGTTTTCAACCATATTTGGGGCTCAATCTGTAGTTATATTGCATAATTTTGAAATAGATTTTGAAGACCTCCGGAAATTTCGTTATAAATTATTTGGCCCATCGTTTTTCATTTCAGCGATTGCAAGCAAGCTAACTCTTCAGTAATATTGAATTGGTCGTCAACTCCCCTAATGAAGATCAATAATTGAGCAGTGTCACTTCTATCCGTAATTTCATCCATAGTCACAGAAAAATATTTAAACTTTTCTATACGTTGTCTAAGTTGGGTCGACAAGTTTGAGCAATAGCATCAATTCGCGTTGTTATTATTTTTCGCTATAAGCTTTAGTTTTTTCTGGGCATAAAATGTTACTTACACTCACCATGCAATCTTTTAAAAATATCCTTCCGAGTATGATTTGTTGTTTTTAGCTATTTTATAAACCACAACATATCCCGCCAATGTAGAAGTCTTCTGTGCAGTATTTTGCTTTATGGACGTATTCCGATGCTCAGACAGTATTTTCTTTGGGTTTTCCGCATTCACCTTTCTTTCTGCATCACTCATAGAAGCATATTTGGTTTTAGCATGTTTGGTGTTAAAATGGCGAGAGAGGTTAAAATCTTTGCTTGCAAGCAAAACTGTACCACACGTTGGGCTCGATCGGTGACAGCTAAACTACGTGGCTAGTCTAGAAATGGCTTGTTTTTCAAATTCAAACTTTATGCAGTTGGCTATAATAGCCCGCGATATTTATATTTTGACGCCGATGAACCTTCGAAATTAATAGTATATAATAGGCCTAATAATTTCGAAAGATCGTCGGCGGGCCGGATTAAATCCTTTTGCGGGCCGGAGCTGGCCCGCGGGCCGTACTTTGCCCATCACTGCTCTAGGATCTACCGTGCATTGTGATCTAGTGGAGATGTCAATTTTCAGATTTTTTAGCAAGCAAGTACCAATGAATATAATGTGGTTTAGTATAATATGGTAAATTAGTTTTGAATAAACATTCGACATTATGTTACTTTAACCCCTAGAAGACGGGTAGTATTTTGTAAATATTGAAAACCAAATATAATGTTGAAAATAATACTTGAAATAATTGACAGACTTCTACAATATAAACTTTTTTGCTTTGGAATTTTTATGGACGGTAGATAACAAAATGCGTTAAAAACTTCTAAAACCTAACTCTACACCCACAAACTGCAGTGTATTTGTAAGTGTAGTCATGATTTCACTGCACTGCTATTGTAGTTGGTCGCATCCTAGCCTACGCTTACGGAGAAAATGAAAAAAAAACAGTTGTCGACGCAATTGCAATCGATCTCCTGAACAAAATCGATATTTTTCTGATCTGACATATCAAAACATGACAAAACATGTCATAAAGTTTTTTATTTGTTTTATTATAATCTATGTCAACAAGACAATTAAAACGCGACTTCCGTGGCGACCAGAAGATGTCAAATCAGAAAAATATTGATATTTTTCAGTAATGGTGAAATAAAATCCGAAATAATAATTTCAGATCCTTTTTGGTTAATGGCTAACAAAAAATTGACAAGTTTTTTCTTTCAAAAACACGGGTGGATTCCACTTGGAAGTATTTTTAATTTATTTTTTACAGTTATATTTTCGAAGTAACAGGAATTTAAATATTTCGGCGCATTGTAAGCGATAAATGGTCCTTTTTTTTAAATTTACAGAATTATATTTAACGTTTTTGCTATGAACATGAATTCGTGTTCTATCCATAATTCAACCAGATGTGTTTATTATATTTTTATATGACAACTTTCTTTAGAGTACATTGAAAGGTCTCGTTTTCATATGTCAAGTGTATTTCTAAGATAAATTATAAACCTAGATATTTTAACTATATCCCAAAAAAAACTTGTTAACATAATAGCAAAGTATGTTGCAAAGGAGAATTATTTGCGGTAAAAACAATGAATAGAAAATAAAGATGTTGTACTTCGACCATTTTAACACCCACAGAGAGTTAATAAATTCGTCCAAAGCATTTCTGTGCTACGTCTTATTTGAAACCAATATATTGAGATATTTCAGAGAGGCAGAGTTTACACACGAAAAGCCGTACATGATCAGAAGCTATTGGAAGTAGACGGCTAGACTTTTCATAGAAGATACGGCGCATTCATCGCTACGTTTTCACTGAAATAACGCTATTTTGCATTTTGTATGAACTCCTTTTGTGGCAAATTATTCAATACTGAGCCCTCTATCAACGAGATATCTGTAAGTAAATTTTTTTATGGCTTTCGAATGAATTCTATATATTTAAAACTGCTTTCACATACGTACCTTTCTTTAAACTCATTCGATTTTTTTTATTTTTTCATCCTATGCATGTTTCATGGCATATTGGGTTACCAGATACCAACTAACATGACACATTAGAATAAAAACTAAAATTATTTTTAAAATGTCTTATTTTATATAACTTCTCTTAGGCCTATGTCATTTTTGATGATGGTGTGTTTACCCAGAAAATCCCTGAGGTAAGAAAGTAGAGAGTCGTGAAGACACCTATGTTTTGGAAGAAAGTAAACACACTGGTTGGTAAATCGTTCAACAGCCTACTTGTTGAACTAATGAACGAGTCATAGAAACGACCGTTTATTATTATTTATCATGCTGTGTACATATTTTAGGCGCGCGTTTGGCATATTTTCGGATTGTGCTCCCTGGCCAAAGGGATCGATGATGCTATACGGGAAATCTTCCGTTGAAATACCGGCAAAACACTGATAGCACTCAAACAGTTTTTTGCACTCAGCCCTGCCTCCGGCAACTCGACGCGTTAGTTCTTAGGGTCTTTAAAAAAACTTCCCAGTTATTTCATTCAAGCCACAACCGAGGAACTGGCTAAGGAGCACGGACGCTCTGTCTCGTTATGATTTGACCATTCGCTACACACATTCTTACTGGTACTGCCAGATGACAAGAAAAGAAACCTCCCGACTCAGAGCAATTTTTTTTAACCTAACTATTTTTGTCTTTTCTCCTATCCCTTTCTTCCAGATGCTTGCAGCATAGGCAAGATACAATTCCTCCGCAAAATGCCGTCATTCGTCTTGTTTTCCATCATCTTTCCATGCTATTTTATATATTTTACCAACACCACTGTATCAAGTTTATTATGTAAGCACTTGCATACTGCTTACTAACAACGTATGCAGGGACATTGGAGGTCTAGATTCGTTCTAACCTAAATATAGCATCGTCCTTTCGAAAAAAATAGATTCCTTGCGAGAGACTTGATGGAGTAACCATCTGTTACTTATACCAGGGAGAGAAAGTGATGGATAACCTTACGATTATTTTCTAAGGATTTGCAATCCACCTACGTTACAACTTGACCTCATAACCGCAGAATTTTCAGAATCCTCAAAAGCATAAATTTAAATTAATTAATATTTTAAATTAATTACCTCCACTGTTATGAGATGAAATAGAATAGAATAGAAAGAAAAATATTGTTAACGTTATGAAAGCATTATCTGGTGAGTAAGAGCTTTTCTGCGGCTTGAGCTCGATTGGTTGCTTTTTTTTTGTTTTTGTTCGTTTGCCGTCTGAAGCCTACTTACGATACTGCCGTCACGAAATTTCTTTAAAGAATTTTTAGAAAACAATAACACATACCCGCTTCTGAAAATAGAACTTAACGTTCTTGTAAAACAGTTCTAGTAAGGGAAGAATAGAAATAATTTTAAAAATTCAGTTAAGAGTAGTTTATAATATTGACATGTATTGTACAGCAATTTAAAATATTGACCTGGCTTCCGTGATAAAAAAAACCTCTATTTATGCTTAAACCCTTATAGTACGTTTGTTGTGAAATTCAACTCTCAAAATTGTCTAGAATTGATTCTCTTGCTGACAATGTAAAACACACAACTATGTATAATATCGTGGGGGTAATTACAATTACTGCAACCAGGCACATATTAAAAGAGCAACTTTAGAAGTCATTGGGATCGTCAATTTATTTTAATATATTTTTTGTGGGTATCTCCAAAAACTGTACAGTTAGTTCAATAATTATTAGGAAACTCTAGTTACCACGATTGTTTTTATACGAGTCAATTAGGCAACTAGAATTAGACTGGTAGTTGTAGCATTAACATTTGTGAAATTGTTTAAGTTGCTTTTGTTGCATTTTTGAATTTAACGATTAGGTAAGTCATTCCATTTTTGTGAATAATAATTTTTACATAGTATAAAATGAAGTTGCTCAGAATGTATGTGCGCTTACATCTTTTAAACTACTTACTTTTTCACCAATAGATAGAGTGATTCAAAAGAAAGGTTTATATATATTACATGCTTATTATTGTAGACAAAACCCGAGAAATTTAAATATTCAACATCACCATTTTGATTATTACGTATAAAATGAAGTCGCTCAAAATGTATGTTCGCTTAGATCTTTAAACTACGCAACGGATTTTCATTCGATTTTCACCAAAAGATGGAGTGATTCAAGAAGAAGGTTTATATGTATAAAAATGCTTATTGTAGTAGAGAAAAGCCGAGAAATTCAAGTAATCAATTAAGGCAACGGCCAGCCAGCATGCGGGTGGTGTGGTATTTATAAAGGTTGGGTAATGGCGTTGTGTTGTGTTTTTTTTTTTACATTAACTCCATACAGGAGGCCCTGAGGATAATAATTACCCTCAGGGCCTATGTCATCTTTGAGGATGCTGTGTGGAGGGTCTTTTTGAGGAAAGGAAGGAGTTAACATGGATCTTGAAGAGACTCATGTTGTAGGAGGGAGGAAATACAGAGGCCGGTAAATCGTTCCACAGCCGAGCTGTTGAAATCAAGAACAAATCGTAAAAACGACCCATTCTCATGTGACTAATATCAACCGTATACAAATGTTGGGCGCGTGTTTGGCGTGTTTCCCGACTATGCACCAGTGCCGAGGGGATCAATGACGCTAGTTCCTCGGAGCATCTTCCATTGTAATACCGGTAGAACAAGGACAGCATTCCCACCGGGCGCCTGTGCTCTAAAGATTGCAATCCGTCTGTTAAGATGGGAGAATCTATCAAACGGACCACCCGTTTTTGCACAGAGTACAGGGTTTTTTTTAGGTATTTTGGAGCTCCAGACCAGAGGTGGCTACGCAACGTGTGGCTGGGTCTGCTAGTAAATACATAAATAAATGATTTTTCCGCCATTTTATTGTTTCTAAAATATAATTATTGCTGTTCCCAACACACAAATCTACTCATTCTTATCAGTATTAATACACAACAAACTATTTATCAAATTGAAAACCATCTTATAGTTCGATTTCCCAACAAAGCTGATTTCAGAGTTACCTGTACCTAGTTTTAGTCATTCCGCACGATACATTATCATGTTTTCAAATTACGTCCAGTGACAAGGAAAGATAACAGTCCACTCGGTATAAGATCCTATAACTGCTCAAAACAACGAATGTGAAATTTATTCATGACAAAACTGCCATTCTTTTGTTAATATTGTTCATGTACATTTATGTTCATGCACGATTTACTTCTCGACTAAGCCCGAGTTTCAACACTTTAATGAATACATTTTTGGGCAACATACTCCGATGTTGAACTTATATAATTTAATTTTTATTAGAAAATTTTTCTTTTTATACTTTTTTGAAGGTTATTCCCATCAGGGAAATATATCATATTAGAATAAGTTAACAATAATAATCTAAACGAAAATATGAAAGAGAACAAGACACAAGTTGCGAACATTGTCTTTTTCTGTTTTTCTGTGTCTTGTTCTCTTTCATATTTTCGTTAAGATTATTATTGTTAACTCATTCTAATATGATATATTTCACTGATGGGAATAACCTTCAAAAAAGTATAAAAAGAAAGTTTTTCTTATAAAAATTGAATATTCATTTAGACTTTCATAAAAGTCAATTGTTCCATATAAATAAATTCGGATATATCTATCCGAGACGCTATCCAGGTCACAAACCAATTCTTAGAATGATTGTTTCCAATAAAAAGGGTAGTTTCCCGTAATATGGAGAAAAATAATTAGTTGATAATAATGTAATTATAAAAAAAAAATTGAAAATATGAGATTGACAATTATGACGTTTTGACAGAAGGTGGCAATAGCGAAATTGGTTAACGCGCTCGTCCCGGTTAGACGGAGAGGTCTGGGTCCATGTCCCAGTTGCGACCATTGTCTTTTTCTGTTTTTCTGTGTCTTGTTCTCTTTCATATTTTCGTTAAGATTATTATTGTTAACTTATTCTAATATGCTATATACTTCAGTTCAACAATTTTGCAATACGAGCTGCTTTAATACTTTTTTGGCATCGAATATATCTGATTGGTGGAGTGAAAATGTTTAAATTAGGATTCGCAAAAGGACGTTGGTTGATCTTACATATATATTTCTTTCTCCTTTAGGTTTATGAATTCATAATAAAACATATTTAAATGTCTATGTAAAACAGGTGTTAAAAGAAAAATTAATTAAATTACTCCCTTGGCGTATTGTGTAAATTTCTGCAATAATATAAAGTAACATTAAAAGAATTTATTGTACCTACTGATATTTATAATATATACAGATTTATGTAATATTTCTGCATTACGTTAAATTTCGACTTGTATAATTTTCATTAAAGCAATTTGTAAATTAATGAATAATTTGTAAATAAATGAATATCTTGTTGTTTTATTTTTCAAGAGTAAAATACACATAGCACTCTCGGGTGAATTGCATTAAACAAAAAAAAGAGTTAAATAGATATTTCATTGGCTTTGATATACATAAATGCGAGCTGAAAAGAAATAGGTACGTTGTTATGGTTATTATGTGAAATAGTTTACGGCAGTTAAAAACTGAACAAATTTAATAATGCGTTCTTCCACGTTCTTCCACGAGAAACTCAAAGGGTTTTCTGCTTTACAGTTAAAACAAATTATAATGTAACCTGATGGTGTATATTAAATACTGTTTGACATAAATTTAGTAGGATTTTGAAAGCAAGACACGTCGTTATGAGGTTCATATGTTTCGCAGATTTGAATACAAATGCAACCATGTATTACAATATATAAATCAGAGGGGTAGTTTGAATTTTGTCATTTCGTTGTGCTTCGTATTTCCGAAGGTAAACTTTCAAAATTATTTATTTTATAATTTTTTTTTAACCAAAAAAATTATTATTAATTGAATGAAGACAATTAATAAAATAATATCAAAATGATGTAGCAATTCAAAAACACAATCATCCATTTATATAACAATATGTGAATGTCATTAAAAAAATACGATAATCCATTTATATAACAATATATACATGTCATTCCAAGAATATGATAATCCGTTTATAATACAATATATGAATGTCATTCCAAATATACATTCATCCATTTATGTGTATAACAATATACGAAAGTCACTCCAAATATACAAAAATCCATTTATATAGCAAAATAAATCACAAAACATTTCCATAAATATTTTATAATGAGCAAAGTAAGGGACGCAAATGGAAAATGAAGGGAATATTATGTGAGTGGAAAAAAAGTAATCATAATAATTACGTTGGCAGTACTAGCAATAAACTTTCTACAATTTAAAATTATGCTCAAGTTCATGTCATTGGATTTTTAGAGGGCAATTTGATCCAGAGGCCTTTCTTGAAGATTTCGAATTATTTTCAGGAGCATGGAAAAAGTTGAAGAGTTATAAAAATATAAGATTTTAGATGATTCATTCGAGTGCCTATGGAAAAAAAACCTGAGTAGTCTCGAGGGTTGTAGAATTCATATACAAAAAAAAACAAATATAAATTAGGCGTAAAAAAATCAACACCGATAAAACAAAGTTCTTTTAATATAATTCTATTTTCAAATGTCTTTTAAAATTATCTATATGTTTTTTGGTTTGTCTGAGTTTTGATCGGTTACCCAGTGATCGGAATATAAAGGTAAGTTCTGACTTAAAAGGTAAGGCCTCCGAGATGTCCTTTCTTTTAAAAGTAATTGAGTTCTAGGAGAAGGTGCTGGGTCCGAGCTCTTGGGCGCTGAATTGGTACTGGGTGCCAATGCGGCCACCGGGGCATACGGGTTCAGCCGGAGCAGGTACTCGGAGCCGGAGCCCGCAAAAGAATTTGAACCCCGGACCTTCTACCGACTTGCGAGTGGCTCGGACCGCGATTACGAGGATACCAGATGAAGCATTCGGGAGTAGTCGATTTGAACAAGGAGTCGGAGTAGAATCCACTACCCGCAAAGAATCCGAGTTCAAGAGCCCACTCCAGCTGAACCCAAAAATCGCTAATCGGAATCAACCGAGCTACAAACTGGGTCAAATCCGGAGTTGGTAAGGCCGACATTTATTTCGTATATTAAGTGTTGTGATGATCTCGCCTTTGGGCCTACAAAATAATTCTTTTAAAATTGAGAGATCGATTTAGAAATATATTTAATTTTGTAACAGGGTATGGTTTCAGAATACGATTCTCTGTTCTCAACTCTTAAGGGTGATTTATGGAACCGTGCCATTACTAGGGTAAACACGTGTGCCAAAACACTTTGGTTGAAGAAGGAATCCTAAAGGATATGTCATTATCAAGTCAGGGGCGGCCGATGAATATTTACCCGAGTGGTGACTGACTTTAACGCGAGCAAATTGATTTACGAAACAATTATCTGGTGAATTTTCTATGACAGTAGGGATTTGAAAATTAGGCAATAAAGATTGATCGTTGGTGCATTTAAAAAAATACTGGAGCGGCGCGCCGATTAGAGTTAAAGTATTTAATATATTTGTCGAAATAAGATTGCAGAATTCGTTAAATAGTGACGCACGTAGAAAGGACGAAAACGTGTACAGACAATGAATATATAATAT
The DNA here is from genome assembly GCA_917563855.2 of Limnephilus lunatus. Classification (NCBI taxonomy): domain Eukaryota; kingdom Metazoa; phylum Arthropoda; class Insecta; order Trichoptera; family Limnephilidae; genus Limnephilus; species Limnephilus lunatus. The sequence continues at coordinate 56,322,202 of OU830601.1, forward strand.
TATTATATAGCCAATAAAGTTGACGCAAGTAATGAAGACGAGTAATAAATAAAACTACGCCACTGTATTCTGCTTTACAAGGTCCAGGGATAATTTATGACTCCGGCGCAGACAAAATTAGTTAGTATTTTGTTATTTAATGTTACACACAAAAAATAGCAAACATGAAAGTTGCACTGAATTCTTGAAATTTGGGATGTAATGTGACATTTTGACTATTAAACGTTGAAATATGCATATTGGGAGATGTGCCCACTTGAGGTTTTAAAAAGTGACTAATAAATTATTGAAACCACACAAGTAGATGGGTGGGAGTCAGGGGGCAGGGGGTTGGAACTAGACAGTCGGGGTAGAGAAGTGTTGAAAGGGAGTCAGGGAGAGATTCTGGGGGCGCACGGTCGAGATAAAAATCATCGAGTTTTGATAAACGGTAGAATAATAATTTGGTGCGCGTAAACGGGAATAATTCATTTAATTAAAGGAAAATAGTCCACGCGAATAAGGAAGTCAGAAATTGAGGCTTGCAAGTAAATATTAATATAATTTGTAAATTCAGGCGGTCAACATCAATACGGGACGTACTTTCGGGGCGTTTATCAGGGACAGGATAAAATTTAATACAAACCGACGCGAAAGTTAGACCGAAATAATAAGTGCTTTAATTAGTGATTAATCAATTAGTGCACGAGGGATGCTGGTTTTGGATTGTGATTCGTGCATGTCGTGTTTTTGTGTGCATGAGAGGGGTAAGTTTGACAAATTGAATTAATTATTAACAACATAAATGTTTGGATTTCGTACAAACTAGGGTTAAAATAATAGAATCATCATTACTCCCCGAGTATTTTAATTGTTTATAATTGTTCGTCTAGCTTGTAGTTTTCTAGATTTAAACATGTATTATAGTTTATATAGCGCCCTTGAGGTGATTTTCCATAAAAGCGGTGCTATGTGGATCGTTCAAATATTAGTATTATTATTATAGCTACTTTAATGAGGCCTTTAATAAGGAACCATGTCATCTAAGTCGGATGATTTAATCGGAAAATTATAACGGTAATATTTAAAGAGCTATCGGATAATTATCGGTAATCGAAAAAAAAGGGCGTTCCCTCCGTAAGTCGATCCGGGGCTGCCTGAGGTTGGCCGGCGACGATTTCTTGAGACAAGACCGTTGTAAAATAATGATTTTGGGACACAATTGACTAAATAGCACTTGAAGCACAAAGTGCGCTTTCGGGCAATAAATCTTAGACGAGACACTTCATTTAAAAGACGGGATTTTGAAACCACAAAACAATAATAAAATCCTTTAAAAGTGCTTTGTTGGTGATCGAGAAAACTAGGTTACTGGGTATTCTCCAATACATAACGGGTAACAAAATACATAGGTATAGAATATAGGTATAAATTAATGTGTAAAGCGCCTTTGAGGTGATAGTTATTATTTGCGAGTCTCGCAATAATATTTTTAAACGTAGCTAGGGGACTGTATTTAGGAAGGGGTTTTAGGCAAAGGCATTGGGTAATGTAGCGGTTTATGGAAGGTGCGTAGCATGGGCACCTTTGTTTACTAACAAAATCTGACATAATTAAATTCCCACTCCTAAAAATTTCCCATACCTTATTCCAAATTTTAGGTATCACAACAAATCTATTACATAGGACTTTACATAAACTTGGTTCGATATCGTATACTCACCTTTTGGTTTACGATTTAGGTATATTCCATTCGATATATTCGATTTAGCAAAAACTTTCACATTGTCGGTTGAATGAAGCCGTCGGTAGGTATTCATATTTTAAGCGTAATGCGTTATATCCACCTACATAAGTAGCAAACCTTTTATTAACTCCCTCACACTAGAAGTAGGGATCATCCAGCATCAGGGTGGGAATGTACTCTGGACGAAAGCGCAGCAGGGGAAATAGAAGGAAGGGAAGCCAGATTCACGACCTGGTGCCTTTCATTCTTGGACCCAGCACACTGGAAACCGAGCTTGACATTCCTTCTTTGAGCTAATATTTGAGTTTGAGCTTGGGGTACGCCTATCGTAGAGCATATGCCCGTGACAACTTATCGGGGAAGGTCCTAAGTTACGCTTGTGTATGTTATGCGAGAGGACGTATTTTTCATTCAAATCAAACACTGATGACCATCGGGATAGCAGGCTGGCGCATGTTTCTGTAACGTGCCTCGGAAAAGCGTAATCAATATTTCTACTGGTTCGACGTTTCTTTGTTGGAATCCGGATAAGTTTTCTTAACTTCCACAAAACTAGAAGTAGGGATCATCCAGCGTCAGGTTGGGAATGTACTCTGGACGAAAGCGCAGCAGGGGAAATAGAAGGAAGAGAAGCCAGATTCACGACCTGGTGCCTTTCATTCTTGGACCCAGCACCCTGGACGCCGAGTTTGACATTCCTTTCTTTGAGCTGATATTTGAGTTTGAGCTTGGGGTACGCCTATCGTAGAGCATATGCCCGTGACAACATATCGGGGAAGGTCCCAAGTTACGCTTGTGTATGTTATGCGAGAGGACGTATTTTTCATTCAAATCAAACACTGATGACCATCGGGATAGCAGGCTGGTGCATGGTTCTGTAACGTGCCTAGGAAAAGCGTTATCAATATTTCTACTGGTTTGACGTTTCTTTGTTGGAATCCGGATAAATTTTCTTAACTTCCTCAAAACTAGAAGTAGGGATCATCCAGCGTCAGGTTGGGAATGTACTCTGGACGAAAGCGCAGCAGGGGAAATAGAAGGAAGGGAAGCCAGATTTACGACCTGGTGCCTTTCATTCTTGGACCCAGCACCCTGGAAGCCGAGCTTGACATTCCTTTCCTTGAGCTGATATTTGAGTTTGAGCTTGGGGTACGCCTATCGTAGAGCATATGCCCGTGACAACATTTCGGGGAAGGTCCCAAGTTACGCCTGTGTATGTTATGCGAGAGGACGTATTTTTCATTCAAATCAAACACTGCTGACCATCGCGATTGCAGGCTGGCGCATGTTTCTGTAACGTGCCTAGGAAAAAACGTAATCATTATTTCTACTGGTTCGAGGCGACGTGTTGGACGGAGAACGGGACTATTGAGGACATGAGTGACTGCCAAGGCGAGGGTCGGTGACATCAAAATCTTCCTTAGTTAAATTCATACATCGCCAGATCAGAGGAGAGAGCGGCCCCACCGATCTCCTGACATTGCCGATTGTCTAATCAACTTCGGTTTAATGTTTATGCTCGATGCTTTAGGAGTTAATGGAACTCAAGTCATCGGCATGCTGAAGAACTTCAACATCATCACCAATCCAGAGTAGGGTGTCACGTTCCAAAACCTCGTGCCACCCACACATTTCCTGAACAGTTCCTGACATCGGCTATCACGCCATTAATCGGAGCAGACCCTCATATCAAACGGTATGAGATGACCTTTCATCATCATCATCAACACAGTTATAATTTGGCGGCGTATTGGTCGATATTATTCCCATTACCACCCTATGATCCAGAAACACACATCAAACCCTCTCCTGACAGGAGGCAAAACATGTCGATTTTCATTCGTCGCTTGCGACCTTAACATTCTCTGGAGGCGTTGGAATTGGAAGCTGATTTGGCGGTCTATGACGATCGCCACATCAGTTGGGCTATGGAGGAGTCCAATTATTTAAACAGCACATGTTCTGTCTCATGTTAATCCAAAATACCTACCCGTAGAATCAAATTAACAAAATAAAACAAGCCAGCTAACTAACAAACTGCATCTAGAACTGTGAGTGTAGAATTATTGCACTCCGTACTGCTTTGAGTGTAAATCTTTTGTTAGAATATACATAAATGTCAAATTATTTTCATGATTGCATTTTATAAAGCCGCAGAGAGCACGCGACATCGCATCGAAAGGTAGGATCTTCTCAATTCACCGTATAAATGTAAATTTATTTACTAGATGCTAGGAGAAAAAATGCGGATTACCTCAAGAAAAATAGTCGTCGATGAGCATAGGTGTATGACAGGTGCTAGGGGAGGAAGCTGAACGAATATAGATAGATAATTAGTTACTTTTCAAGTTAGTCAGACTCGGTCATTGTTATTCGAAGCCTTACAAATTGTAACACGCCATACCTAAAAGAACAAGGGTTTACCACAAATAAATTATTAATTAAATTGGATTAACTATACCAAACCACTAAAACAAAAAAGTACACAACTTTGTGGGGTTAATTACAAATTGATTAATTAGAAGCATCTCGTCAGGTTTGCATAAAAGTATTACGTGATGGGGTTGAGAAGGCGCTGCAAAAGAAATGCAGGGGAGAGACGCGAGAACGGGCGAGCTACGAGTTTTTAAAGGCCGAGCGGGGACGCGCCGGCAGGGTAGCTGTAGCAGCACTTGGATTCAAAAAAATTATAGGCTTTACTTCGTAGGGGGGGGGGGGGGTATATCACAGTGTGTACATGATTACCACAAAAAGATAATATTTTTAATGCATTTTCAACGAGAATGGGTCTAGCTGGCGAGTTTCAGTTGGATCGGATGTCGGGTAGTGAGTTAATTTCCATTTCCGAATTCCGCATCTATCATATATCTTAATATATAAAACAAAATCGGGTTAGTTACACCATTTATAAATCGAGATCGGCTTGCTTGATTTTGATGTTCTTTGATTTGTTGGATTTGTCTCCGCCCCGGATAACAGAATAACTATTAAAACATCAAAAAATTCATGAAAAAGAAAGTCATGACGAAAAATAATTTTTTTATACATTTTGTATGGAGCGAATTCTCATATTTTGAAAGAACTGCAGCAATATTGTGATAGGTATAATATTTAACTGTGCGTGAATTCCAAAAAATCAAAACGTCAAATTTCAATGCGCTGATTGTTTTGCTTTTGTTCTTAATCATATAATGCCGACCCTCTTTCTAACACACTAAATGCCAAAAGTCAAAAATGAGACAAACGGTGAACGAATGTCTCTGCACCCCTCCAAAGGAAAAATACAATAATAATAAATCTCTGAAATGAAACTCAATTTTATTACGTAAGATCCACTCAGGACCTATGTCATGTTAGGGGATGCTGTGTGGAGGTCTTTTTAAGGAAGGGTAGGATTGAAAGTTTTGAGAAGAAAAAAGGCATGAGGGGTGGGTAGGAATCTGGAGGTCAGTGTGTCCGGGAGTAAATCCATCCCTCCAACTGCGGTGCAAGGCCATTGCCTTGACCGGAATCGACTTTTTACCTTGACCTTTCCAGCCGGACTCTTTCGACCCATTGGTCGAGAGAATCCGGCTGGAAAGGTCAAAAGGCCTCCCTCAATCAGCCTCTCTCGATCCGGCTCGCCCCGCAGCAGGTGGGCAGACGCAATTACTGCAAAGACCCGGACAAACGTCACCCCATGAACCCGGGCACCCCTGCTAAATCACCAAACGTAGTGAACCACTTGGCGTAACCTATGGCAGAGGTGTTGGTTATCCAATAAATGATTCCCGGGCCGGCGACACCTGTACCCGCCTCCCAAATTCCCGGAAGTAAGTGGAAAAGTAAGAAAATCATAAACAATATAAATCCGCTCACAACGCCATCTCTGATACTGACAACAACAAAACACGGATATTTGCGCATCGATAATTGCTTCATTGTATAATTTTTATTATTTTTAATTGATAAACTAACGTTGAAGACAAGATTTTTATGCATAGCACAAAGGGTAACAATTATTAAAGGCAATAATTATCATCCTGAAACACTTAAGTGTCCCGTTGGCGGCAAGTATCTTTTTTCGGAAGATTTTTTCAATGTAGATGAGTGTTTTAGGCTGATAATTATTGCTTTTTATAATTGTGTAATTTTTAACTTAATAAAAAAACTAAATATAATTCAACACTTATTGATTCTGAGGTGGTACGAAGTTCGTCGGGTCAGCTAGTTCATTCAATGAAGAAAACAAAAGTGAAATTCAAATAGATGTATTAAAAATTGGAAAAAAGTCCCAGAACGCCACTTAATTTTACCTACTCATTTTGTGGAAAGCGGGTGGCTACAAAGTCATTCAGTGTTCTCCGGATGAACGTTTCTTGCATCTCATAAACCCTCGCGTACAGGTGTCGTTTGTGGATGCAATTTGTTAAAATCCATACGAAATTTTTTAAATAATATTTCATTTCAGTCGATAGTTTTTAATAATGTTAATATTTATTTATTGTTATCGAGTATAATTTGTACAACTCCATTATATTTTAATTGTTTATTTTAATTTTTCAATAATATTATTATTTCATTTATTATAATTTAAACTGTTTTTTTTCAATTGAATACGAGTAATAATGTTGAAAAAATATATAATATTACCTATTCGGATGCCAATGAAGATGACTCCAATTGATATTTTTTGCTTTCTAATAAAAAAAAGAATCATCAATATCGGTTCACCCAATCGAAAGCTCTGAGATAACAAACATTAAAAAAAAAAAAAAAAAAATACTGTCGAATTGATAACCTCCTCCTTTTCGAAGACGTTTAAAAAATAAGGTCTTCCTTCCAGCAGAAATTAGTTGATGCTTTCATTTAAAACAGTCTTGACGATAATCGCTTTTTTTTAAATAATATGTTTTACATGTTACATAATGATAATTTTACATCTTAGGTTTTTTACTACTTTTCCATTTAAAGCATTTGCTTGTGTATGGAAAGGGAGTGTACATAAATGTGGTTATTTCTTAGTTCTTAAATAATTCATTTACATACATACTTTACTTTTATATTATAGTTTATATTATAGTTTTCATTATAGTTTATATCATATGAGTTATAGTTTATGTGTATATTATATTAGTTAAAGTTTATAATAGTAGTAGTTATTATAGTTTATTTAGGTTTATATTATAGTCTCGTACACTCACATTTAAATTATTTGATTGAAATCTGGGAGAAAGCATGTGAAAAATACATAAATGAATTACTGGTAATACAAAAGAAGGTTATTAAAAAATTTATTTGACTACAAGTCCAGAATATCCACAAAAAATATATTTATGGAAACAAAACTATTAAGATTTGGAAAATTATATGAATACAATACATATCTTCTTAAATACAAAATAAACAATAAACTCGTACACACAAACACAGAATTCATTAAAACGTCCCAAGTACACAAACACTTTGTTACGATACACATTTTAGTATTCAAACCACGGACGTACAAAATATATGGATATGCCCTTACGTGTTAAAAAACGTGTTATTTCCCACTCCCATTGGAACCATTTTTCGGAACCGGCTGGGCGTGTCCGGACCAATGTCGTGCTCTCGTCGTACATTTTACGCGCGGACGCTGTATGTCTATGAAACACATACTGTTATGGGTCGCCCATAAATCGTACGAAGGGACTCTACAAGCGGCAGGCAGCCGTTGTCACGTGCACAGTACATGTCCAGTCTCGCATGTTTATTGCTGTCCCTCTCAGGCAAGGAGAAGCATTACCTTATATGGTCACACAGCGCGGATTCCAGCCAATGGCAGAAGACATTACCTTATAGGGCACACGTTCGAGTCTTCCGTCTCGCTCATCACGGGCAAGCAGCTCTGGCCACCGATCGCCGAAGGAACAGACATATTCTAGAGAGCGGCGCGAGCGGTCGTACGTACTACTACGTACTGTCGGGCAGTATGCCACCCTTCGACGCGACTAATTAAGTCTTCACCTACGATCCAAGTATGGCGCTATCACCACAGCAGCCTTTATAATATAACAGCCGCCTATATAATCCTACTGCCGCCTATTTAATACCATAACACCAGACGCGCCCGGCTTTTAATCCGCCTACGTGCCGACGAGCCGAGTAATTCACCACTGCCGCCTACCATGGCCGCCCAGACGCGCCTGGCTTTTAATCCGCCTACATTGCCGATAGCCGCGTAATTCACCGTTATCGCCCACCGGTTCGGTAAGCTGGCCGAATCCGCCCACCATGACGCCGAGAAGCCGCCCTCTCACCGCCGAGCCGCCCAGTTCCTGCACATGGTCCGTGAGCTTGCTCTAGACCTCTCCACTTCGTAGGGAAGCTGCCTGCATCCGTCCGACGCCACGTGAGATTCTAAACCCTCTTATAGTCTTTCCGAGCCTAAATTCAGTAGCATTTCTAGTGCCTCACTCTCTCTAATGCTAGGCCTTAAACTGCTTACCTGGTTGCCTGTACTGTTCACCCTTGCATTATTGAATACATTTGAATTGTGACTAAACCTTGTTTCATTGGAGTCAACCATCGACAGGCTCGGAGGAGCCCTACTACCCTGAGCTGAGCCTTCCAAGCCGAGGCATATGGCCCCCGGGGGGCCTGCTTAACACTTGTCCCCCCCCGGGAGGGACATATTTCTGGAGACCAGAAGTATAACACTGGACCCTACGTGGCTTCAGTATCACCCTGGCCCCAGGAAGTATAACAATACTTAGACAATGAAGAAGACTTGGCGAATCACAAGTCTCTTTCCTCTCTTCGCCCCGCCATAGTTGGTTTTTACCCCTCATCTGTAAGTTCTCGTCTAGTTATTTGTATGTCTATGATTCAAACCAATTGAAATCACTGCCGAAAGAAGGCGCTAACGGCGTGCATTCCCGCGCACGCCGGCTGCGCATCAGGTGACCGAAGCCGGCGCTCAGCCCGCGGCGCAAGCAAAGCGCCCAGCGGCAGTTCCCCGCCCGACCCCGTATGGCACACATCTTATGCTGGTACGGCTGCCGACTCGAACGACGCCGCTCGCGTCTTTCGAAATGTTCTAGAATCGCCCTTTTTGGCGCGTTCTGAGAGTACCTCTACGCCGACCTCAGCTATGGAACTACCAGGGAGCTTCTCCAGTCGCCGTAAGCCATACCTAATTCTCTAATTATGTGCTGTAATTCACTGTAATACCTTGCCGCAAAATATCCGGGACGAGGCCAGAGAGAGAGAATAGAATTCTATAGATTAGGGATACTTACGTGTTTCAATGTTCTAACCTTGTAATTTGTGATGTTTTGCCGCCTTGTTCTGGAGTATAAATAAAGTAAAAGAAACTTCTCTCTTCTTATTTTGCTGACAAATTAACCTAAAACCATCTAGGCATCCCTACGATGCATGGTAAATCTCAGCTGAGGCCGGATCCATGACCTTGAACACCATGCACCTGCCGAATGAGCTATGCCACAGGTAGGTTGGCGCCTTCGCAGCTAACAATTTAACATGACAACACAATAACATATTATATTTAAACACCATCCACACTAACTATGGTAAACAATCCATTGGTTGCGAGGGGCGCAACTTATATAATTGGCTCTCAAACATATTAAAAACGAAAAGAAGCTGGGTCGATTTAAAACCAGTTATTAATAGGTATTTATTCTTGATAAACAAAATAATGAAATAGAAGAGCGCTCTATTCAAATATTTAGTTTATCTTAATGTGTATAATTATTTCTAACTAAAATAATGAAAATGTAATATTCTTTTAACCGGAATAAAAAAAAACTTGAGGCAATACTCACAACTCAGAAATTACATTACAATTAAATTTGTTTTCGTATTGTTAAAATTGTTAACGGTGCACGCTAGGAAACATTTAGTCCGTCTTTTTGTTGGTAGAAATGCATACCTGAGGAGATTTTTAAAGTGAAAACCTCTTCAGCACCGCTGTGATTTGAAACTCAAAGAAACGAAAAAGCGACAAAAACGTATATCTATAGGATTTAACCTGCGAGAGAATGAGATAAAATAATCGGTCTCCTCTTCGTGCGATGCTTCGTGGCCTCCCCATTCTTGCCGATTTTAGTTTTCTAAAGATTTCACTTCTATCACGTGTGAACTGCACACCTGTAATTTAAATAGTATTCACATTTGTTATATTAAAACGTTTATTGCCAGACGGTCACAAAAAAACCACACCAGCAACAAATACATAAATCGTTCTATCGTTTTGCTATGCCTGTGTTTAAACTAGACTAATTACTGCACTGTTCATTTTGACACGAACGAGCATAGACAAATAATCGCATTTGACGCCACATGTCGCCATTTCTCCTAATACGGTATTTGATTCATGGTGCGAATAATATCAAGCGACAAACTGTGGGTCAAATTAAATGTGTTAGGCACCGTATGTAACGTGGTTGGACGGTGTACGTATGTGACCATGTAATTTAAATTAACCCACGCAGTAAGGTTGTGTAATGTGAAGGGTCACTCGGAAGTAATGACCCCGTATTATTATCTTGGTTAGGGCATCTGCATTTGGTTGGAAAACGGGTTAATTCAAGATTTTTTATAATTATTTGTTGAAAAGTTTATTAAAAACTGACCCACGGATGCTGAACAAATTTAAACCATTGTGTAAAAAAAGGCGTTCATGGTTTACAAAATTTTGGTAGTATGTTAATATTTTTTAATTGATTTCCAAATGTCTTAACATCCAGTGCGATAATGGCAATCTTAGGTTTTTTGATGACACTGATGGGAGTGAGTAGAGGAAGGAGACGGGAATAGGAAGGTTTGAAAGTATGAAGTTAGTGGACTATTGAGATCTGAACACTTAACTCAGCTATTGCCATTTTTCTATATGTTCCCTCCTTCCTACAACACAAGCCGGGTTCACTGATTCTTTTCCATAAAATTACCCTTCTTACGCATCCTCGTAGATGACATAGAATTAAAATAACATAGATGGAAATTATTTTTCTCAAGTAACGTAGTATCTATTGATTCCAATTATTAAGACTAGGTACTTGAAATGTGATGGGAAACTTGCTTAGACAATTATCGTAACCGATCGTCAATTAGACACAAACGATGATAGACGATACTCTTCTAAAATAATACATAACTTACACCTGTTGAGAAACTACATGTATGATTTACTATTCTAGCGACATCTATGGAAGGATGTTGAAACTACGTAACTAACCTATACACCACAAGTATGCACGTAAATTAACGATCCAAGTATATGTATACCTATGAGTACATTGCCTGTGTTATATCTAGCAATCTATCTACTAATATATGTATGTTATTTATGTGTATCGTAATCGTTTTCAAAACCATATTTTTATTTTTTATATTGTAATTTATCTTTATATTGAAGTTTAGTCTTGTAATTAATATTGTAAAATTAACATGCTAACGTACTAGAATAAAAAAAATAAGATGAATAAAAATAAATAGGAATAAAACAAAATAAGAATAATTAAAATAAATAGGAAATGGAAAATGGAAAGGTGTGGAAGAAATATTTTTTGTTACATTCCAACAAAATATTTCTTTCTTATTTGCTCAGCGTAGGTTATCTTTTGTAAAAATTATCAGAATGTTTCGATAAATTCTTACAGTATTTTTTAGTGAATATCACCCTAAATACTTTCTGAGGGTAGGTAATAGAGATTATATTCACGTTATCGGATTTGAGAGGCGATACAATATAAATATATGCAATCGAATTAGCCAGAACGTGGATGGGCAAACTAAGCCTAACAAGAAAGGGGAAGAGATTAAAAACCGATCTTGATGGAATTTGATGAAATATTCATCGAGCGCTATATAATAGGAATACAAATTACCATCATGAAATATTAATTAACCTAAAATTTGTTACAACTTGGTATTCTCGTAACTCATAATAATATGAATGATTTTAAATCCTTTCAATTATTACCGGATTTAATTATTTGGTTATTATACCGTGTTGCCTTTTCTCCGTCTGAAGCCAACGTTTCGTATAATTTTACAGGGATGTGACACATCTGGCCTGATTATGAGCACTGTAATGCTGTAAGATCCCTGTTAGAAAGAAGAAGCGCAAACGTAATACGTGGTGGTGAGAATGGCCAAGAACGGGGACAAATTGCAATGCTATCAAAAAATATGTTCTCTATTAATATAACATTAAATATTAGTTTAGTAACACATACTAGTATCCTATACCTAAATACTTACTTTTTACTCTCATACTTAGTTAAATGTACATTCATATTTTGTTATTATTGTAATACTGATAATCTCCTGTGTACCACTGTATACTTATTATATCATGTAATCACTTGAATGTGAAAGCCATTCTATGGCGTTTAAATAAATAAATACATGAAAAGCACAATTGTAGTAGGCATCCGTGACAAACAAAATACCTAATGTATTTTTTTTTTTTTTTTTTTTTTTTTTTTCATCTTTATTTTTCTAGACTTACAATTTGTGATGTCATATTCTGCCTCACTACGAAAACCTGTGTTTAGAGCAGGCACTTTAAAATATGAACGTTTATAATGAAAACAATAACACGTATATTAAAAATGATTCCTTGCCAACTCAGAATGAAACCGACTCAGAACCACCACAGAAAGGTCGTTAAAAGCTATGAAAAGATAATTTTAAAATTACCGGTAACCCTAACCTAACCTATTTAAACAATTTTTTTATATTTTTTTATCATCATTCTTAATGACCTTTCTGAGGTGGTTCTGAGTTGTTTTCATTCTGAGTTGGCCGGTCATCAGTAAAAATACAACAACAAAAACACAACATTACATTCAAAGTAATAAGACAATCATCATCGTGCCATTGAAAAAATACTTACCTATAAGATTGTTTTGATAATATCTTTGAAGTTGGTTCTGTTTTGGAAGGTAATCCAGGACATGATTATAGGGAGGTCATTTTCTCACGAAAATGGTGCTTTAGAAATCATCCAATCATTATTATTTTAGTTAAAGATGTGGCGTAAGAAATGCTGACAGAAGGCAATCCTTAAATTACAGGAAACTTTGAAAGTAGTTTGGGTGCAGACGAATTTCTCCGAAGATATTTTCCCTAAATTAGATATATAAACGGTGCTATCCAACTTCCGAGAGGAGCTGAACTCGAAGAATAATAAAATTATTCAAATTAATAAATTACTTTGTTTTCACGACTATAATTGATTATAAAAAACCGACATGTTTCGTAAGCCAAGCTTACTTCATCAGTGTTTTAATAATACTCTTATTATCTTTTCCAAATAAAATGATTATTTGGAAAACGTGTTGTTTTTTTTTCATTTCAATTAAAAGTCAAAAACAAAATCACTGACCCAGTGAAAAACTCTGAATGGTAGCCTGGCATGAATATTATAAGAAGCATTTAATCCACCATGTTTTGGGAATGCAAATTTTGGTCCTCGTTGTTGGCAAGCTGACGCCAAAATACGGAATGAAGGGAGCGAATGTCCTATGGATACATTAATTTATATTTAATGTGCGAGTTCCCCAACAAGAGAAAACATTTCGTGGGGGAAGCATTACGTATGCACGCAACGTTTTAATTTTACACACTTCGATAGAATGAGAAAATCATTTTCTCATAGAATAGCACTGGGCACTATCTGCCTTGTTTGGGGACTGAATGATTTTTAACGTCACGTACGAAAGTCGAATTTAAATAGGCGATGCAAAAACAGAGTGAGTATAGACAAAGTTTGAGACTTGGTAGGGGAGCAGCCAAAAATATGTTGGAAAGAGAAAGGAATGTTATTCTATCCTGTCGAAGCATTTAAAACGTCGCAATAAAATAGTGTGATAAAAGTATTTTAGAAAAAAACACATATATGTAGGTATGTATTTCCTACATATATATGAGCAATATCACACAATATTTCACAATATTATCAATGACCCCCAGAAATATCGAAAAGAAGTAACGCGTAAAATGGTAAATTAATACTTCTTAATTTTTAGAAATTTAATTTAAATTAAATTTGATAATGTTTTTATCGAGTTCTGCAAGTATTTTAGAATGTATTTTAGTTACAGCTGTTTCGAATTGTAAGGTCATTTTCACACTGTGTCAATTAATTAATTAATACGTGACTATGGAATGCATCGGGTTCATCTCCTATCCGAATTTTATATTTCTCTTACTCTCCCACTAACCAAAAAAATATTTTTAAAAATAACCACTCCCAAGCAACTTTAGAACATGAAACTTAATTACCTATTAAATTTTTTTTTTAATAATTAATTTGTTTCTTCAAACAGAAAATTTATTTATTTTGTGGCAATGTTTTGGTAATTCAAAATTAAAAGATTTCTTTGTTTTGACCACTTTTTGTTCCTATAAAACCAACATGTTTCGAGAACGATGCTCTCTTCCTCAGGGTATACTAAAATTATAAATAAACTTAATGATGTCAATGGAAAGGTAGGAGTGGAAAGAGGGGCACAATTTACAAAGGGAACAGGTTTAATAGTGGGTCATTTAGAAATATTTTTTGATTATTTATAATATTTAGATTTGAATATAAGCTCTTTCTAATTTCTCATATTTCCAATTTATCCAAAAGAATGCCATTAAAATTATATTGTAATAATTCGATTCCACTATTGAGGTCAAAAGTGTAACTAGTCTCCAACAAATGATTGACAAACTCCGAGAAACTGTTATTGTTTAAAGATTTCTTATGTTCTTTCATTCTTATTTCAAAGTTTTACTTAAGATAAGTGGGAGGTTGATGCAGTCCCAAACATTCCAGAGGTACGTAATTGGCATGGTTTTCTTTGTCTTGATTTCATAGGTCAACTGAACAATATATATATATATATACATATTTTTTTGAAGTAAAACTTGGTAAAAAAGCTGGTGAATGCATGACGAGAGCGTTACGAAAAGTGTGATCGGGCGAAGCGAACAGAAGTTGGGAGGGATATATAAGTTAGTGAATACAGAAAGAGAGAGAGTTACGTTTCGTATATTACTGTAGGGACAAGAGAGAGAGGTGCGAGCACACATTTTCTTTATCTCTTTCTTTCATAGCCAGTTACGTTTCATACATCTAAGACACAGTGCAGGCCTATTGTCTGTATCACACTGAAGGAGCAAGAGAGAGCAGTGCACGCGCACATTTTCTTTCTCTCTTCTTTTATAAATTAGTGAAGTTTTACTTCAGTCGTGGGGTCTAAACCACACTCGTTTTTTTTCTTAGTTATTATTACATCCTGATGAAGCTTGGTCGAAGGAAAACCGGTTGATGTATAAAATAATAAATATTCGTGGTTAAATACAAAGTGTTTTTTTTTTTTTTTTAATGAACTATGTTCATTCCGATATGCTATTTCCAACATAAGCTATCAGGCTTTCAAACGTGAAGGGGAAAATATAAAAGATCTGATTTTGACCGAGACTCCGAGATCGAATTGTAGACTTTTTCGGAATCTAAGAATAACGTTTAAGCTTGCCCTGTCATCCTAAAATCCTAAACAATTCACGCTCAACTTTTAACAACATTATTACCTTGAAAACTTTTAATATTCCTAATTTACTTTGCAGTTTTCCAATATTTGAGCAAATCTTTAAATTATTTATTATAATGAACACCATTCGCAAATGTAGAAATGACGCCGTGAAATTTAGATTTACATATTTTAAAAATAATATGTTTTTTGGTGCAAACGTAACGTATCGTGAATGACGGAGCTTTTTTAAA
Organism: Limnephilus lunatus; assembly: GCA_917563855.2. Lineage (NCBI taxonomy): Eukaryota > Metazoa > Arthropoda > Insecta > Trichoptera > Limnephilidae > Limnephilus > Limnephilus lunatus. Next base: position 56,337,693 of record OU830601.1, read on the forward strand.
TAAATAAAAAATGCGTAGTCTTCACGAATAAATAAAGAAGTAACCACCAATTTTTAATATTTTGAAATCCCTTGCCGTAGTACTTATCGAAGGCTTTCACTGATTTCAGTTAGAATAAATTAATTCCAGCAATGGACCGTGCTTGGTTTATGTTCATAATATGGTGCTGGCTGTTGTTGAAATGTAACTAATTGTAGTCGATTGCTTTACGTAATAAGTAATTATACACATTTAATTTAGTAAGCAGGTAACCACAGGCCATATACCATGCCAACAGTGGCTGTTAAAATGAATCAATTCGACAAAAAAAACATTTTTATTCGTTTTAAAAAGAACTAACTTTAACTTCCACTCTGAGACATTTCCAAAATAACAAGTTTTGAACTAATGAGGAAAGAAATATTCGAATACTCAAATTAAATTCAAGATTACTCACACATAACTATGTTTTACGTACTAAATATGTTATAAAATAACCCCGGGAGGCACAATTGTCCGGTACATTAGTATTGCATTTTTAAATATCCTACTAGTGACCCAGAAAACATAAAAAAAATGTTTAAATCACTTCAAGTTTTTCTGCATGATAATTGATTTGGTAGTGTTTATAAGTAATCAGAATATTTTACCAGATAGGTGGTACACTTTCGCATATAACTGCATACTCAACCCAAATTTCAGAGATGTCTGGCTATTCACCTGGACGATAGATATACTGCATAATACTTTTATTAATTAATTGTATTTTAGCCGAGCAACGAACAACCATATATATACTATTCTTATCCGATTTTATACAATGGTATCACCGGCCCCCACTCTCTGGCTGGGTGCATGATAATGCACATTCATTCCGGTTTTAGCGTTCGTTCCCTTTGCTTGCTTTGCCACTAAGCAAGATAATTATTAAATCTGTGCAAATTATAGTAAATCAAAGTTTCATTTTAAATATATTTGACTCGCGTTAAATCAAGAGTTATTATTGAAAACCTCCACAACACACGCTTACAGTTTACAGACGTGGCAAGGTTTGTAAACTGTCAAACCCTCTGGATAAAATATCAAAATATACTAATATTGCCAAAGTATAATTAAATAAATTTTAATTGCGCGTGCCGGGATTTGAACCCGCAACCATCGGATTGCTAGCCTTACTTCTTGACCATGGAGGCTGTCAATACATTTTTTACCAGATTTTTTTGTGTGTGTGATAGGGCTTTCGCGATGAATTTGTTTGTCCATAGTGTAGAGATGTCTCTAATACATCCATTGTAAATCAAAAACAACACATTAATATAGTTAATTCATCTCTAACTTATTTCGAACGTTATACAAATCGTATATATTTTTATATATTTATTATTTATTTATTATTTCATTTATTGTTGACCATATTTTTTTGTTATTGTCATTAGCTTCTGTTATAATTTTTGAGTAATAGTCGTTTTTCGTTTCTCTAATTAGAGTAGTTAATATATTTTTATACTTTTTATAATAAAGTACAATTTTATTGTTAACTAGTGGCCTTTGTGTTATTTTATAAAGTTTTTGTTTTTCTAATGGATTTTATTAATCCTTGTAAACGAATTTCTAATTTCTCATCCTCAAGTTGTAAAAATGGTGTTTTTAAAATGTATGCCTAAATATGACTCAATTAAAAGAAAACTTTTGTAATTTCGTTTGAAAAACTTGTAATATTCATAATTATTTATCACAAACATACTGACATACAAGGTATTCTAAAACGTACAAAACATATTGACAAAATTTAGAAAAACCTTTTTATTGCACATTGTAGTGTTTAGGAATACATAATTGGTTTAACAACTGTCAACATTATTTCATCTGAAAAAAAAAAAAATCTTGTAATAAATAACTTTTCATTAATAAATTACTGAATGGGGCCCTACATTCATTATGTGAGTTCAAAAGGGGAGGGGGGGGGTCCAGAAAAATCTCACTTTACTTGAAAAGAATATACGAAGTCGACCAAATTAATCTCACCAAGAGGGGGAGGGGTCTAGATTGGAAGAAAAATTGCTCACGTAATTAATGTATGCCCCCAATGATATCAGTAAAGTTGTTCAGTAATACAATCCTTCTGTATGAGAAAGTCAACTTTCGCCCATTCGTGTCTAAAACCCACAATACACGACATCTTTTTTCAGCCCGATTCCAATTAGAGACAAAGTCAACATTTTTCGCTTTACGCGATCGCTGTTTTTACCTCTATTTTCATATCTACGATTTCAGTAGGCATCACAACAAACAGTATGGTTCGTGTGTTGTTTGCAGTTATGACAATTGAAATCGAAAAATGTTGACTTTTGTCTCTAATTGGAATCGGGCTGAAAAAAGGTGTCGTGTATAACGGCCATAATATCCGAACGGTTCCGGAAATAGCCGATGATATCCGATCTGCAGCTGGTCACCTTCAGTGACGAGTTCTCCTACTTATTCTGATATTCATTGTAAACAAGACGATTAATAAACACGACTCTTGACCTGACTAAACGAGAATCAATGAAACTCCCGATTATTATTTTTTTCGTTATTCATTTTTGGGGTGTTATGCCTTGTTGCGCTACATCCTTTTTTAGCCAACGTTTCGGACAGCGTCATAGTGTTCATTATCGGGGCAGATGTGTGACACATAAATGAAGTGACTTTAGAATGCGACATACTAAAGTCAAGGAGTGTGAAGTGTGAAGGAGGTAGTGGAATACGGCATAACACCCCAAAAACAAATAACGAAAATACTTTTGGCCGTGAAATTCTAAAATCATATCTCCGGATTATCTTGTGTATTGTAAGTGAAAACCACAGAACATTTAACACATTCATTTGTGACTAAATGCATTTTTATTAAACTTAAATACTAGTACCAGGGAGATGGTAGGCCTTATTTTGGGATACGTCAAAACCTTTCAAACTCTCAAACTACATGCATATTATGTTGTTATAGTGTGTGCAGTATGTCACCAAGGAGCTGCATAAATATTACATTGAAATGCAAATGTTGTATCTGGCAGGGTTTTAAGAGTTTTGTGTCACACGAGACGCCAGGAGTGCAGCGAGGATGCACTCGACTGCATCTCTCTCATCTCTCACTCCGAGTTTTGAAGACCGTGGCATGTTGATGCAGCAAGGAGAATCCTTTTACCCTTCATATATTATTACAAAGGTTTTCCTTTTAGAAACTATTTATAATTTTTTTATCTTGAACTATCTATGTGCATAATGCGTAGTGTAATTAACTTTGGATTAAAGAGAGATATACTATAAGAGAGGGCGTGCTAACGAGAGATGCATCCAAAATGTGCAGAATTTAATTATTTATTTATTCATAAGAAACTAACAGCTTCTACATAGATGTTAATTATGGGGATGCTGCATAGAGTGTATTTTTATGAAAAGGAAGGAGAAGAAGTTCTGGGAAGAAAAAGGTATGAAGGGCAAGTAGGAATCTAGAGGTCAGTGTGTCCAGGAGTGACGGACGTACGAATTCATTAATTTCACTGCGATGCAGGACGATAGATCATTAGAGACTAGCTGGAGGGTCGAGGGTCTCACCAAACTTGCTTCTTCCGATCCGGCCTGCCATGCAGCTGGGGAACAGGTACATCCGCCATCAAGACCTAAACCCGATAGCCCTGCTAAGTCTTCAAAGGTAGCGAACCACTGAGAGTGACCAATGGCAGATGTCTTGGTTATCCAATAAATGGTTCCCGAAGCGGTGGTACCCATACCATCCTCCCAAATTCGAATAACAGTAGGTAGATTATTACATACCATCATTCCAATATCACAAAAAAGCAATAATGTAAAAGACATAGGCAAATACAATAATTAGACTATTAAACTGTACAAAAGCATTTGACCATTCAGTGTTCTGGTTGTAGGCCATCCGAAATTGGTAAAACTTCCTAAAAAATCTGAGGTTGATGACGGTTATGATAATCTTATAAGTAAGGGATTGATAAATAAACCCACACAAGAATAACGCAAAGCCGTTGACACAGTACCGCGTACGGGTTTATCTTAACCAAGGGGTTGTTGGAGAGCAGGGGTGTAGTAGATTTCCCCGGAGAGGTCCTCCGCTGATAATGGCCCTGAAATTGCTGTACCGGTTATAGGATGCACCACTGACTCTCCTCTCTATTACAGGGGTAAGAAACTACTGTATTAGGCTGCATGATTTTTACCGTCCATAAAAATATTTTTGAATTTCGTAAGTTTTGAAAAAAATCTTTGAAAATTGGGTTTGCTATGAATTCAAATATGTAGTACAACCAATAAAGTGAAGGTATATTTGAAAATTTCTCCGGATTACGAAGACTTTGCGAGTAGTTAAATCGCTTGTTTGCCGGTATATCCTTATACTTTTTCATTATTTTATTTTTGATTCATAAAAGGCAGCAATTAAAAAAATATTTACAAATAATAAACACATTGTCTGTCGAGACGGTAAAACTTAGTTATAATAATATAATTTTGCAAAAAAAGGAAGTTATTTCAAAAATAGTATCAGCTGTTGTTCGGAGTCGTTAGGTTCAGGAGCTCCGCAGGTCAGAAGGGTGTGTGTTGTGTTATTATTATTTAGTGTTATTTAATAAGAGATGCCACGAATTCGGCTACTATTCGGTATTCGACCTTTTCGGCAACTTTTTTTGTTATTCGGCATTTGGCCGAATACCGAATACCAAATCATGAAAAAAACGTACAATAAATATTACTCACAAAAAACGTTATTTAAACAAAAAATCGGTAGGTGATTTTTTTTAATGGTGCCATTTCGTAAAGCTTATCGCGAAGAAACAATGGTATTTTTTCAGATAGAGACACTATAAGTAACACAATTTGATGTAACAATCTTACTAATATTATAAACGCGAAAGTTTGTATGGATGTATGTGTATTAGTTACTTTCATGCAAAAACTACTTAATGGATTTTAATGAAACTTTACAATAATATAGCTCACACATCAGAATTACATACATGGTATACATAATGGAAAGCTTTGGGGTTATGAATTTTGTATAAATGAAAATGAGTGCATTTAATTTATTTTGGCGGCAGGGAGGACAGGCTGGGGGAGGGGAACGGGGGAGGTGGGGTGCACGGATAGGGCAGATACGAGGAAGGAGGAAGGCGGAGAAGGTGGAAGGGAACGGGGACGCACGGAAGAGGACATACAGGGAGAATCAATTTATTTCTTTGAATGGCTTTGCAACGCATGCCGGGATCAGCTAGTCAACCAATAATGCGTGTAGTGATACGACCTACTCGCAAACGAAAATAATACGCCCACGACATCGTCACCGCACACGCTTCAATTATGCATGTCGGAACCTGTCACCACTGAAATGTACTAAGTGTCGCCGAATATTCGGCGCTTCGGCCGAGAGTCTAGCCGAATATTCGGTATTCGGCAAAATCACTATTCGTGGTCATCTCTAATTTATAATTACAATACGTCAATAAAAAACATAACTCTTTCAACGAGCGTCCTTTTATCAATACTGGAGAATACAGGTCCCAGTACTTACCACATTACAATATTCTCTGAAGTGAGTAGAGAGAGACTTTACAATTAGATTGCGAGTAGGAACTTCAAACTTATAAGGATTAATTCATTAAGTACCAGAGATAAAAAATAAAGTAATATTTTCATTTTCTACCCCTGCCCGAGCACTATGCACTGAGTGAGCCTTGAGTATGGACAAATAACAATGCGCTCGTTAGGAGTTAGAAGTTGCACACCTTGACGTTTTATAAGGTCCAGTAATTGGATTTCTATCATTAAGGGTTTCATTATAGGCTTTCCACAGATATTAATTGTTCTGCAAATCTGGCGATGGAATGTATTTGGTACAGTGTGGAAATTTAAAAAAATGCTATAAATATGGCACCGTCATCATAATTTAAAAAAAAAATTAAAAATGATAAATGTTGAAACACGTGACAATTTTTATTATTTTTTTAAATTTATTTCTATTAGCAAACAAAATAAATAAAAAAACGATTTGAAGACTGAAGGGGAATATTTATTAAAATGAATAAATTTTCCTCTTAAATTTGTAGTTGTTGTGTTTCAAGCCATGGATGATTAATAATTAAATATCACTAGGCTTCCTGATGGGGTAAGCGGAGGGTAGGGCACATTTATTGCTTCATTTACAATATTTAAATGCGTGCATATTCTGTTATTCTGACTCTTATATGTTGACACTTGACCCCTAGGTCGACGACTAAGATCAGTATTTTATTCACTTGGTGGTGTTATATCTTCTCCGAGATAATCTATTCAAATACTAACGAATTCCAGCAAGCGCTGCTATGCCACTTAATAAATAAATTATTTCTCCCTCTCCGCGTTTCCTTTCATTCCTCCCCCCATCGTTCCACACATCCCGGTACATTCAGTTTTCAAACAACTCGCGTGCCACCTAATGCAATTTTTTATATGAAATTGTATAGAAACCTTCGCGTGCATGCTCACAACAACTCACCAAAGTTTCATCGCAATCGGATGAACTCACTATTATAAACAGAAACCATCGCGGGCATGCACACATCAAATCCTAAAAGTTTCATATCAATCGGATGAACGGTTAGCAATCCATAATTTGATGACACCAAAGCTCACTATTATATATAGAAACCTACGCGGGCATTCACACACCAAATTCCCAAAGTTTCGTCCATTTTCCATAGAAACCGTTTTTTTAATGGTGTTCACGCATTTATTGTTGCATGTTACTTTTTTCAACTCCCTAGAGTTTGCTCTCCTGTTCAGTTTCACTAAAATCACCGCTACGGGTGCAAGTCCGTCCGCACCGCTTTCAGTTAAATCATCGCGGCGAGTTACCTATTCTCGATTATCAAACGTTTACTCCCTATTCACCATCCTTTCCCCAGAAATCTCTTCCCACTAACATACCCTTCCTGGTGAACATCAGTGGAAGGCAGAATTGCAGTTGGTAAGTGATATTAAATATAATAAAGTAGATATTTTTGAACCGCACATACAGTCCACCTTGGCAGTTGATCCCTCGACCTCGAAGCGGATCATTTGCCCCCCGCCGCGCCGCAACAAATGGTATGGTTACCATGGAAGCTAACATTTTAAAATAGTTTTGAAATTTACCATAAATTTTCTTTTCACATGGTAAGGTAATTTTCCATAAAAATCTGTTTTTATACAGTACGTGGTAAACTATCTTTTTGAAACAGTAGATATTTAACATAAAAAAGAGTTTTTAAAGGGCTAGGTCATTTATAATTGGGATAGTTATTAACCATATTTTTTTTAGACGGTGAGGCCTTTTGAATAAATGAAATTAAATAAAAGTAACTTATTAAAAAAGCAAAACGTGCCGACATGCTGGTGTCTAATCTAAATTTTGTTAAAATACATATTTACAATAGTGTCAAAATCCAGCAAGGAAATTGAAGAATACGTTTGCATGGACCAAACTCCGCCCGGTATCCTCTTAATTGTGTAATAAATTCACCATTAACAAATACTGTTTCAGTTAAGATTAAAACTAACAACACGGTGTTGGCTAAGTACCTACCGGCAGGCAGTGTTAAACTTGTCAAGTAGGAAATTTGGCGTGAAAATGGAAAACTTCTTCGGGTGAGTTTTCCCAATAATGAAAGAACTATTCGGCTCAGTAAAAGAAGGCAGCATAACGATGATAATATTACATCTGTCCCGCTTTCTTAACAAAATGAACGATTTTTACTTAACTCGTTAATTCATTTTTTGTAACATATGTATTTACTTGTACATATATGTAGTGTAAGTGAAATTACAATTACATAAAAAGGACGAAAAACGTATTATATATCTTCAACATTTTATCAACGGTAACGGCGCGCGCAACAGATTCATCATTCGATGTAATGAACCTCATGTTATACATAGTTTTCTATTAACATTTATTTTTTTTATAATGCTTCCGATTTTATATCCGGGATAAATCTTCCCCACAGAAAAAAAACTAAACCCTAAATGATCATCTAGTCAATCCACGCTATGTAAGTGCACTATATGCGTATAATAAACACAAAACAATACAAGAACAACATGTCAATCTACCAGAGACCTAATTGGAAAATAATTCACCGACTCCTGATATTTTCATATCAGAGGGTTTGGCTTGGTAGAACTCCTTACTGGACTAAATCTACTGATCCCTCAATTTAAATATTAAAAAAAATTTTCGTAATCCTATGTACATGTATTTGTGGCGACCAGAACGGTCGCCCTCTTTTGCCACAATCCTTGCGCCGCCACTGATATAGCAAGCACATTCTCGAAATGTACATACTACCTACATTGTAGTGTTTCACGCCGCACACGGCTAAACATTTCGGGAAGCGCAGCGAAAGGCCTAAACTCGCAGCCGTCACATTCTTACGGCCGCGGAATGTTTCAGAGGCTTCTCTTCTTTGTGCGGGCGCTCAACATTACTTGGCGTTCCGGGTACTCACACGGTCGGCTATATAAAGCGCAGCGACACCGCGCTAGTCAGTCAGTTCCAGTCTCTAGTATCAGTAACATCACCAATACATAGACAGTGCTAAAAGTGATAACGTTCCAGTGCGGTAACTACCAGGTCCACGGTGATGTGCCGGACCTGTGTCGGTGCATCATCAACCTTCGAGGACGCAACAAGCGACACAATTGCCCGCGACATAAGGCCCGCCGCACCTTCTTGTCCCGCAGGCAGCAACTTCTCAGCCACTGAGACTTCATTCTCCTCAGGTTCACCGCAGCCATCTCCGCGACACCGCGTCGAGCATCCATCCTGGACGTCAAGGTCATCTCCACCAACACGGTGCGCAACTACATGCTGGCGACATGCAGACACGAGTTCTGCTACACCACTGCATCATTGACCTTCATCACTGCATCACTTACGAGCCTCATCATCATCATCGCTCCTGTCTACACTGTTACTTTACTCCAAACTTACCATCGCTACGTAGCAGCAATAAAGACTGACTCATTACATCGACTGACGTCCTCTCATTTAATCGTTCTCCGTCTCTGCCGATCCGCGCGTCCGCTCCCTCATATTTAAAATTACTGATTTTTGAATTTTTATATATTTAAAATTTCTTTGACAAATCTGCCTTTTTATGTAGGTATAAATTCTTTGTGAAATCAAAATATATAATTAGGTATTATTATTATTACATTACATTAGATGCATTTATATAGTAAAAATAACCATTGATATAATATGTATATACATAGATGAGACATTTAGCGAATAAATTGGTTCAACGAAATCGTGGGTTAGTACCTCCATTTCTGTGTGACGTATGAAAGTAGGATGAAACCATGGGCTTGAGTAAAGGGAAAGGACGGTCTAACGGCCGAGCCTTTCGACGCGGTGGCTTCAGGGGGCCTAGTCTCTATCTTTTATTAACCTCAGTTAGCGGGTTAATTACGTCACAAACACGTATTTTTACAGTTACTCTAATTAGCGTAGCTGTCAAAATACGTGTTTGTGACGTAATTAACGCGCTAACTGAGGTTAATAAAAGATAGAGACTAGGCCCCCAGTTAGAATTCACTTGTTCGTGCATGATTTGAACATGAATCTCGGAGAATTATGTACGGGATAGCGCCTCTATAGCATATCTCATAATATTGCTAAATAACTACAGACATTAAAATGCGTACAAATATTATTTTGTCTTGTAGGTCGGTAATAGTTCCTAGGTAGGCAGATTGCCCGTTATAAGGAACCAAATGCTGGTGAAAATGCCAAAAATTTATTCTGTAAAAAAATTTTGATTTTAATTTTTTTTTTTTAAATAAATAAATAAACAAAAGTATTTAATAATACTGAAGGACATAAAAAATAAATTCATATAAAATCGTAAATTCACATAAATTCCTCAGCGTCTGTGTCATCTTTGGGGATGCTGTGTGGAGGGCTATTTCAGGGAAAAGAAAGAGGTGTGAAGTTGGTTGGAGGCTAAGGGGTCAATGGGTCCAGAAGTGGCGGATTTATGAATCCATCCCTCCCACTGAGATTGGTCGAGAATGTCCGGCTGGAGATGATAAAAGGTTTCCCTCGACCAGTCTCTCTCGAACCGGCCCGCCACGCAGTAAGTGAGCAAATGCATTTGCCACCAAGACCCAGACAAATCTCACCCTATGAACCTGGGTTCCCTTGCTAAGTCACCAAACGTAGGGAATCACTTAAGGTGACCTATGGCAGTGTTTGTATGTTCATTCTCAATTACAAGCTTGTGCTGGAGGCTATCAATGTTTTGAATCCTGTGCCTACGTGCAATGGAGAAGAGCAGTATTTTTTCTATGTCATGTATTACATTTTATTATAATTTTAAATAAAACAGTAATTTGGTAAACACCACTTTCATTTATATGAACAAACATTTTATTTTGTTTCAAAAAATTGAAAATAAATAATGCTTTTTTTGTAAGAGTTTAGAATAGCTCTTTGGCATTATATCTCATGTTGGTTGTAAGTTATTAGTCGTCAGTTATAAGTTTTTCAACAATTATTAAGAAAATATCTTTGCCCTGCTAATTTGATAGCTTTTTATATTATAAAAATAGTTTTTTTTTCATCTTTGCCTTACTAAATTAATAGCAATTATTATTATATTATAAAAATCATTTTTCCATTAATACCACATTATATTGTAAAAATCTTTAAGATACCAACACTATGGTCATCCTACATATTTAAAATGCGATGCAATAGACGCCTTTTGCGTAAGTACAATTATCTAAAATTTAATTGCACATTATTGCAACAATATTGTTCTTCAATACTCATATTATATTGTTTTATATTTTGCTTCTTTGTAGATTTATTAACCTCGACACAGGCTTGTCTTAGTGAGGTTAAAAATTAAATTCTACATGAAAATAACATGTAAAGAAACAATAAAAAAATAAATAAGTAATACGAAAATTTACGTCGAATAACCCAGGCCTCAAGCTCGTTGGATTGATAGTGCCTTATTTGATAAAAAGCTGAACGCATCTAGAATCGGCATTTAAGAAGACCTTTCAAGTTTCAAAAACAAAATGGCGCTGAATGGCCAATTGATTTGATCAATTCTTAATAAAGCATTTATCGTAGTGACCGATGCACTGATCCTCCGAATCTTTCCCATCTGCGAGTTTTCCCAGCACAATACGAAGGCTTTGAATAAATTTGCAGTTTGTGGAAATTGTGTCTAGAGTGATGGCAAGTCATCTGTCATGCGGGGCGGACGAACGGGCGGGCGGGTGGGCGGGGAGGGGGTCATGGAAAATGTTTAGGGGATGCTTTTGAATGGGAAGATTGATTTCCAAGACGGCCGGGGGACTGAAAAATGGACGTAAAGATACCCAATGGGTTTTGATTTTTTACTTGGAATATTTTAAGGCCAATGAATACAGGTTGATTGGAAATGGATTATCAATTATTTTACTGAAAGTTCACTAGGGCCTTAAATCTATACATATATATAAGAGTCAAATATGCTTGCTTGTATGTATGTTTCTTATGCATTGCTAAACCATTCATCCGATTGCGATGAAACTTTGGCGATTTGATGTGCGCATTCTCGCAATGGGAGTGGGGAGGGAAACGCGGGAGGGGGGAGAACGCGGGAGAGGGGTTCGCGGGATGGGGGAAGCGGGAGAGGAAAGAGGGAAAGCGGAGAAGGCAGAGTGGGATCGTGTGAAGGGAAGGAAAAGCGGGAGAGGAAGGAGAGGCGTAAGGATAACCGGATTAATGGGAAAGGACTCGCAGGCAGAACAAATCTTTATTGTAGCTTTGCAACGCATGCAAAAATAAATATATGTCTAATTCATAAATTTGATCTCTCAGTGAAAATCCAAAATTATACGGAATGGCGATATACGATGTCAGAGACAGGGAGAGACTGAATATGCAATGTTGATTGCTGTCTCAGTCTAATTTTGAAACGGTACAATGAGAGCGAAGACTTTCGTTTTCATTCAATTCTGTATGGAAGGCGTTCAAAGATATTTTAATATTGTCTTCTTGATATTTTTGGCAGAATTTCAAAGTTGTATCTTCTTGTCTAATTATTCCATCACCTTGACTCTGAATAGTTATTTACTAGTATAAGCAGCGGAAACTTGAATAATAATGCAAGATAAACGATTACTTAACCTTTTTTAATTTTGACCACAGTAAATAAAACAACCTGTATATCACAAGAGTATCCAAGCGTATAACAATAATTTATTTTCAGCAGGTCTACAAGGCTTTGGTCATATTTCAAGTTTTTCAACCTCTAGGAGAGATGGTTGTGGCGCTGCGCAACTCTAAATTCTTGAAACTGGAGGACCAATAGGCAAATACCTACTTTAAATAAACAATAAAAAAGGTCTAGAAACTAAATAAGAGAAAAATAAAATAAAAATACATTTATTTATTCAAGCCCCTTTGGAGTATCGTTTGGTCGCAATTTAGATCTGCATTAGATTTATAAAAAGTATTTTAAATTTGGCTTAGTGAAAAATCGAAGAGCTTTGAAAGGTGGAAAAAATGTTTACCTAATGTTGATTTACCGTTATAGTTCTTAAGTGCTGACTTAGAGATTACAACAAATCATTATTTTATTTATATTTTAATTAATGTAATTAAACCTTAAAGAAGAAGAGATTATAAGAAAAGGATATTGCAAAGAATAAGAAAAAAAAGACAGAAATGAACAAGTGTAAAATACAAGTGACAAGTCATGTTAAGATCTCGCTATAAATCATAAGAATTGTAATAAATATTTAATTTATTCACTTTCTTAGTGACATACAAAAACCGCATAAAAAAGGTCTTGTAATAAGTTGTTTAGTCTGCTCATTTTGGACAATTTTTAGAATTAGTTGAACGTTGATTGAGGAGAAGTTTATTACTTCTATTCCGAGTTCCGAGGCATATTTATGTACGGAAGGAGATATTGACAAGGATAAGTTGTAGTGTATTGAACGTAAGTCGAAAGACTTTTATAAAACATGTGAACGTATGTTTGGAATGAATGTACAACGTGAAAAGGGGATAAAAAGGCGAGTTCGCTTATCAGAGGCTATCTTTCCTTTTAGATCATCATTGGAGTTGTAGGTACTTTAAATATATTACTCATAATCTCGGAGTCCAAATTTAATTTTCGTTTAATGGCCTCCGTGGTCGAGGGGTGAGACTCTCGTCTAGCAATCCGAAAGTCGCGAGTTAAAATCCCGGCATGCATAAATAAATTTCATTGGAAAATAAGTGATTTTTTATTATTATTAGTATTTTTGCGGTACGTTTCAGAGTGAAAGATTGGCCCTGGTGTAATTCCCTGGCTATTCACATCTGGTCACCAAACACGGCTAAGTCATTTCAAGCAACGTTTCAATTCTGAATGGTGGTCTTTCATCAGGGCGATACTGATAGTATCTTCCACTAGAATATAACATGAAAAAATCATTGTTCATACTAATATTTATTAAATTAACTCGTATATATATTAAATATCTACAATACGTAAAATTTTAACTTGTATTACGTTTGTAAAAGCCCTACGGGCGTTAAATAAATGAGGCCAAGGTTTAAATTTGTAGGATAATCCTTGGGATGAAGCTAGATTTTTAATATAAAATTACGACTTTCATATTTAAGCAGATCCCGATTGGTGAAACGACTTAAAACAACACAACTCTGGCACTTCAAAATCAGGGAGTTCTATATTTTATCTCCATACTTATAATTGGCAGGTAGATACGGTTATCGCCAACCAGTGAACCATATTGGAAAACCAACACCTCTGCCATAGGGGTTCTTATCCCAAGGGGTTCGCTATGTTTGGTGACTTAGCAGGGATGCCCGGATTTATGGGGTGAGGTTTGCTTAGGTCTTGGCGTCGAATGTTTCTGCCCACCTTCTGCGTGGCGGGCCAGATCAAGAGAGTCTGGTTAAGTTCTCATGTGTTAAGACGGCGGGCCCAAAATACATTTGCTTTATTTCTAAATGAGATGTAAAAAGAAAATTTATGAAGGACAAGGTCAGAATCGCTTGCATCGATCTAGGACTTAGGGGCTATTCGAAACAAATATTTTGAGAGGCGGGAATGGGTACCCAAGAACCATTCATTGGATAACCAACACCTCTGCCATAGGCTACTCAAGTATTTCGCTACGTTTGTTGACTTAGCAGGGGTTTCTGGGTTCACGGGGTGAGGTTTATCCGGGTCTTGTAATCTTGTTAACAACTGTATGGCAGGCCGGATCGGAAGAGAAAGGTTAAGGGACTCCCTTTGACTTATCCAGCCTTACTCTCTCAGAACATCGCCACGCTCTACAGTGGGAGGGATGGATTCATACGTCCGTCATTTCTGGACACATTGACCCCCAGATTCCTACTCTACCCGCATACCCTTTTCCTTCCCAAAACTTCCTCTCTTTCCTTTCCTGGAAAGACCCTCCACACGGCATCCTCAAAGATGACATAGGTCCTAAGGTGAATAGATTTCCTCAGGGCCTACTGTGTAGAGCTAAATTTTTAAAAAATGACATTACCTTGGTCAACGTCAAGAGGTCGGTTAAGGAATGGGCTGTAAGCGGAGATTTGTAAATGTCTAAAAACGCTAAACAAATGAAAGAGAAAAGATGGACGTTGGCATTAAACATTTTGAATAGATGTTCCGCTCTTGTTTGTCGAGCTTCCTCGAATCAATGCTGCTAATTCCCGCAAACATTTTCCACTTTAATACCTCTTAAATAGACGCCGATGCCTGCGTTTAATCTGCACTTCAGAGATGTTAGTCTGTGTAATGTCCTTGATAGACTTATGAACAAGACAAACAAATGAATTTGTAATAAAGAGAATAAGATCGTAATAGACGAGTTTGTTGACGTTATAAGGTTTGCAGTGTAATAGTATCTCCTATGCTAAGGTCTACGAGAGAATGAGCGCAGAGCGGCCGATGTACCGCGCGCTGCCTGCCTCCGACTACAGACTTCGGGTGCCATCGGAAGCGTTCGGCTATTTCCGTAAATGTTGCCATGCTGAAGCAAGCTTGCGGATACTACTGTCTGTATGTTCACTACTGTCTGTATGTTCACAACGGATTGTTATTTAGACTAACAGCCATCCTCTGCATAAACTCAACATGACTAATCAAGTATTTAGTGCAACATCCCCGATTTAGCTACAAAAAACTTGCACTCTCATATTAAAACATTTTGAAGTTTTCCAGTGTGTCCTTTTCGTTAAATAGTTTACTTTTTTATCAAATTTCACTGCTACCGTTTGCCCATCTGTGTGGCAGGCCGAATCGGGAGAGACTGGTTGAGGGAGACCTAACCCGGACTGCTCCAGCCGGACTCTCGATCCATCGCCTTGCACGGCAATTGTGAGGATGGATTAATACGTCACTCCAGGACTCACTAACCCCCAGATTTCTCTCCACCCTTCAAATCTATTTCCTTAACAGAACTTCCTCTCCTTCCTTTCCTTAAAATGACCCTCCAAACAGCATCTGAGGGATATTATTTTTATCTTGGCCTCCTGTATGGAGCCAATAAAAAAATTATTAATATTACATTTTTATTTTACGTATTTTCCTTATAAACATTCTTTATGCATACATATTTGACAGTCTTAGGAAAGTTTTAATATCATTGACCAATACGATTATGAAAAAACGACCGAAATAAAATAAAAAAACAATTTTAACAATTTTACGTAAAACAGTATTGACGATTCCTGACTATGTTCGAAAATTTTCTGTTTCGCTAGGAGGACTTTTCTAGGAGAGGAATTATTGACATTTTGTGCTGAAAAGTTTATTCATAATGCACAGTGTAAGACTCCCACTAATCATTTCTACATAAGCTCAATTTTTAAGTTAGTTTTAAAAACCGAAAGTGAATGACACGAATGTGTCGAAACCAGAAGCAAATAAATAAATTTTAATAACAGATATACATAGTTAACATAACTAACTAACCTATACCTACTACTTCTTGCTACTTACTGATGATAATCGCGTGGTTAAAAGCTTTGATAGATTACTGTAGTCGGATCACCAATACAAATATATTACAAGAATTCAGAAAGTTCTGATAATTTGCTGAAGCCAGGTAAACTACCTACTAGTAAAATACCTAGTACAATAAGAAAAAAACCACCGCTTTCAGCCGCCGCTACTCGAATTTTTAACAATTTATTACATATCTCCCTTCAACATTTGAAGTTTTTAAGCTTTTCAAAAAATATGCGTTATTTTTTAATATAATAGCTATATATGTACTTCCCATGCCGAAACGCAAATTATTTGAAATTTCTTTAATAAAAAAAAATCGCAAAATATGCTCCGTAACTAATTATAAACCCGTTTGTTTCAGTTATTTTACAAGTTATATGTATGAAAAACTGCACAGTGTTTCTTTCAATACTGTCTTAGACAACCCCCAAAGAGGTTTTGGCTCTATTTTTAGTTTTAAATATTAGCGCGCTCTACCCAACATTCGTAATTACATACCTCTCCATCTTCTTCTTTTTGAGCAGGGATACGGCACCTTCATTTTGAATTATCTCACGTCTGAATTATAATGGCAGTTGCAATTTAAAAACCAGGGTTCTTAGTGATAGAAGATTTATTCCTGTTAGCCAGTTAGTAACTTTTCATTGAGTCTAACTATTTTAAAACAAATAAATTGTAAGGGTGAAAAAAACCACACAAAGGGCGTAATTACTCACGGGTTTCCACTTGTTAATTGAAGTTCTCCAAAGTAATTAACTCCCACGGTCGGACTATTTATAAAAGTGTATGCCCCGCAATGGTGAAAAGCGGTCCCTACGAATGCCTAAATAGTGTAAATGTAAGTTGATATAGAACACTCCAGCGAGGCCTCCGCAGGTCTCTATTTAATAATTATTTAAATTATGTACAAACACTTATTTTTTGTTTAAAAAATCAGTCGCTTGGTCATGTTTGTCAAAGCTTTTACTACGAATTGTTTTTGTTTATATTGCATGCGAACACTTCCATACGTTACAATTAGTGAAACAAACACTTTACAGTTATCCGAGTATTCGTAACAGCAAAACCTCTGGAACGCTGAGTCGAGCACAGAATTGCCGAGGCGGAAAAAAAATATTTTCTCAAGAGTTTCCTTGTTTTCTTGATATTTTACTTGAATGTTAGTCTATAGGAATATTTATGCTGTTTCAATTTATTTCAATAGTTTTTAATTTATAATATGTAGTTTCGAGGTGTCTCAACAGATGTCAGTAAAGTAGTACTATCGGAGAGAACTGTAGAAAAAAACACAGTTATTGGAAAAAAAACACAGCTATTGTGAACTAAATAAAGTATATTTTGTTCATAAAGTACACTAAAAAATATATTAAATACTACATTATATATCTAATAGAAATATATACTTCAAATTTTCCATTGCGAAACGATGAGTGTCCATTTTACCATTCAAAAATGATATTTGTCCAATTTACTATTTGTGACACAGCATTCAAGCGTGTGTTGCTTTTAGAAAATGTTATTCTCTCGGTAGGTACTGTGAGCTATATCGAATGCTGGTTCCATAAAATCATGTTTCAATTCAAATCTTGGAGCCAGCTGTGTTACTGATTCCTGTATAATTATAATATTAGCTTCACCTCCTTCAATAAACAAACTTTCAGCGTTATTGGTATGTTTTCCTTCTTATAACCTAATTAAAATTTCACAACTTCGAGATAATCATGATAGCAGTTAAGGGGGGAAATAGGTGTAGGACGGCGTATTTTTAGTGATTTTCATAAAAAAAATTAACACATAACAAATAAATATGTTTTATTTATAAAAAATAATAATATCAATTAAAAAAATTTAAAAGAATTCCTCAAAAAAAAACGAAAATTAATATAAATTGTATTGTACTTTCTTTTAGATTCAACTTATAATTTTCTTCTGTAATATTTTCAAAATAGGTATATACTTATATTCAAACAAAAAACTTGTACAATGTGTTCTTAGAACGGGGTACCCCAGTAAGGGCACATTTTTCTCTGAAAAAATAACAAAGAAAATATAGAAAAATTTTAAAAAAATTTGAGGATCGTCAAAATTTTGTATAATTTTTACCATTCTTGTGTACGTTTTTTTGCAATAAAAATAGTTAAAATAAAAAAAATTGTTTAGGATTGAGGTTCAAATAGAGCGTGTTTATATAAATAAACTATGTGCTGAGTTTGATAACGATTGAACAAAACTGTAGGAGCTAGAGGTTACACAAATTCTTAAAAAGTAGTTTCGATAAAAACGCGTTTGAAATAAAATAAGAGTGAGAGTAAAGTAGTTGTACTTCGACCAAGGGACTCTCACTCAAACGCGTACAAATTCTAAACGGCGTGGAATTTTGGTTTGAAAATTTCAAAATATATTTTCAAATAGTTCTACTACCGATTTAATTTTTAAGCCTCTACACTCTACACCTATTTCCCCCCTCAAGTTTGAAGAAAACGTCTTTCATACAATATTATTGGACGAAATGCGAACCTTTTCAACGTAATCCTTGCCATTACCACCAGCTCCGTAAATTCGATCAGTTCGATCACCGCACCTAACCTAATTTAACGTCCCACCAACTAGGATTGTGACCACCGCCAGATTGTAATAACCATCAGTAGGGTTCACCTAACAATTTCCATGCCAAAGGAAGTTAGCAACTCGCGGACAAGGGAAATCAGTTAAAGCGGCTGACAAGGTTTTATCCAGAGAGTAAGGCACTAAGTGCAAATTCGTTACTTTCCGGATTAGCCTAAAGGACCCGCTTTTGGGTGGGAGACTTCTTTTACTTTGCATTACATGGACTAACCGCGCACAAAATAATGAGAGACGAATTCGTAGAAGAAATTTTGAAGAAACAAATGAGACATTAAGGAAAATGAGTAGGTACATATTTATGGAATGATTGCCCTAATCTTGAGACTATCATTCTCACAGGCTAAAATATAAACATCATTAGGAAAATATAAAGGGTGAATTGGTACCTTAAGCGAAATATTTGACAATGCTTCAAAAGATTCCAGCAAAAAAGTTCATATCAGTTAAGCTTTGTTTAAAATTTGTTGAGCTGTCTTTAATGGGCTGATTTTTTTTTTATCCGTCGTGTAAGAAAGAAGAAAGGTATTTTACTATATAAGCTTATAAAAATATTATTAATTATAACGTTTTTTTAATCATTAAGTTAGGTCTTCACGGCAAGTGTAGAGGTGGGATGAATTCTCTGCAATTTATTACACTTGAAAAGTTAGATGACTTCTCTGTATATAGTTCACTATGTTTTTGACTGATTTTACTACCAATATTTAAAAAATCCAAAGGAATCTTTCTCTAGGTTTATAAATGCGATTTATAAATTCTCGGGGAGACCATCATAACTGCTTTTGATTGCGAACACTCGAGTGCTGGGGGAAAAATGGGAAGATTTTATAGGGAACAATGTAATGACTCCTGGATGACTCAATGCTCCAAAATACTGAAACGGCCTGGATTAAAGCGATACTCAGAACCGAAGAAACTGCAACCTGAGAACGAGAAGAGCCGACCCCAACAGCCTACCTAGGCAATGAGTTGGGACAACGCAAGGAAGAAGGAAGAATTCATTGTCATAGAATAAATATTTATTTCCAAACAAAACACAAAACTAATTCGCCGGGTTTGTCACCTATAAAGTCGGCGGGAACAATTATCGTAATAATTATTAATAATATATCTATCGATTTCAAAGCCATAAAAAAATATACGGTTTCAATAATATTAAAAAAATAGTCAGCTACAGTTATAGGCACGTGTAATAAGAGCACGACCGCCAGGAGAGATGTAATGTATGTGGGCTCAAGTTCAGGTGATCTTCAGGTGACTGACGAAAATCTTTTATGTTTTATATTTATTTTTCTATTTCACTGTTTAAATATCAACACAATTTTGGCAATTATTAGTTGTGACTCAAGCAAAGCCATCATCCCTTTCCTCTCCCAACAGTAAGCAAAATATTATGAATTCCAATTCTGTATGCTATGGTAGCTCGATCCGGACAGAGCGACTTTAATATGACATAAACAATATTAAAATAGCACAGTCGTATTATTTCCTGAATCCCGCTTCATTTTCCAACTACATTACGTAAGACAACTGCGTTACTTTGTCCAGATTCGAGCAAAATGTACAGAACTATTATCATAAAACGGCGTATTATTTTGTTCTTCGTATTATGAAACAGATGTTTGAATATTATTATTGAATTATGATAGGCGCAAGACTCATTTGAACACAAATTGCCTTCATTTAAATCTGCGAATTTGAGTGTTCTCTTAACTCCACGATGCTTTGTGCCAATGTCATATTTTCAACGACTCGTTTAATATTTAGGAAACAACTGAATTGAATATTAATTTCTTTAAAGCGCTTTGAATAAAGGCCAATAATCACTCAAAATAAATTCAAATTTATAAACTCGTTTCATAATCGCTGTACCGTTAAGTTATACATGGATATATAGAAACATGCCTTTTCATTATTATTTTTTTTTTACATTAGCTCCACACAGACGGCCCTGTAGAAAATAATTTAGGGGGTGCTGTGTAGATGGTCCTTTTAGTGAAAGGAAGCAAAGGAAATTCTGGCAAGGAATAAGGTATGAGGGGTGTGGGAAATAAATCTAAACTTATTTCATAATAAATTCAATAAAAAATTGATGATTGGAAACACATCCACGACGTATCTCTAACAGCAAACAATCTGATTATTTTGCTAATGTGAGCACAGTTTCGGATTATTGTAAACGGAAGTGGCGCTCTCTGATATTGAAGTTTTAATACATTGGTCGAATTAAAATAAAATGTCTAACATATCATGTTTTTTACCAGTCATCAAAAATACTTACTTTTGAGTGAGATATGATATGTAACGTTAGACCGTGTGGGGAAAATCTTGATTTCAGAAATATTCTTAGAACGGGTCATAATGTTTCTTTATCTTATTATTAACTTTAATAATACTACTTAAAATAAGTAAAATGAACAGAAAAAATAAACCGTAACAGTTCATCATAGTTCGTCAATAACATTGAATTTATCAGTTGTACAAAAGAGAGAAGCCCCATAAATGGTCCAGGAGGTTAGTTGGGAGGTAAACTTAATTCCAATGCAAAATTGACAACTTTTTGTAATGGTAATCTTGAAATTTTAGAGCTATAAAAATCATAATAATTGGCTGATTTACAAAGCGCCGTTTTCGTGAAAAATCGCCTCAAGGGCGCTGGCGCTCTCAACTGATTCAAACTTTTTATAGGGGATATTAGGGGGAAGATGAACTCGAATTGTATGTCAGAATACACAACTTTGGTGGCATTCGTTTATGAATAATAGAAAGAGTTTGTTATTTTTTAGAAATTAGTTTTAGATTAAAAAAGTGCTTCGCAGTCTCTCAACTCTTGTCTACCTTAGTTTTCTGGAGGTTTGACTTATACCGCGAATGAATTGCATCTGTAATAGAATTGAAATTAAAAAACTTTTTCACTTTGTTCCACTTATTTATTATTACCAGGACCGGTTTCATCCTACTACGGACATTTTCAGACTGGTAGTTGAAACTCTTATGCTATTGATTTTATACAAACTTAGGCAGGGGTACACAACATTGTCTATATATGCTGAATGATTCTATTTTGTTAATTTAAGGTATTATAAGTTATTTTGTTAATTTAGGGTACATTAGGTAATTATAAAGTATATTTTTAAAAATTATGAATGATGTTACATAGTAAGTAAATATTTTTAGTTCACATGAATATAAAAGAATTTATATAATTAAAAAGGTTTGTGGTTTCTGAAATTTTATTTTTGTAATGTTGGGATATTCCCTGTTGTTGCTTAGGGCTTATTGTCAAATATTGGTAGCACTAAAGTAATTATTATTGTTAGGGTTCTTCACATATTTGGGTTATTACATTTTTAAAGTACATACTTAAATTATACCACTGCTCTCTGAAGTAAAATTATTCTAAGATTATTATAATGGGTAAATTAATGGTGATTGAGCATTATGTTCTAACTGTTTATTCATAACATATTTAAGATCTATTTTCTTCGTTAAGCGATTGATTTCTAATGACTCTAATCTGTCTAATTTTTGTCCTTTGTTGCAAACATGAAGGATTCTTACATCTCTATCTTTGTCAAAAGTATGTTGATTTTCTAGTAGATGCAAGGCGACGTTCGATAAATCTCCTTTTTGATTAACCCAACTAGCGAAATGTTCTTTTATACGGGTTGATACTGCTCTTCCTGTTTGTCCTACGTAATACGCGGGGCAATTCGAGCAGTTCACCTGGTAGACTCCAGAGTTTTCCAGATTACCTCTTTTATCTTTATTATTTATAAATATTTTACCCAAAGAATTTACGTTATAAAAGGCTGTCTTACATTTTTTGTCACTGTCTATTAATTTTGAAATTTTATTTGATATTTTGCCAAGGTACGGTATTTTAGTCCATTGTTTTGTTCCTATCTCCTTGTCTGGCGTAAGGCCATATGTAATTGAAGCTACGGTGAGTTTTTTATTCTTCTTCTTTATTAAATTATCAATTATTCTGCTATCGTAACCATTATTTTTTGCAATAGTTTTGATAACATTTAATTCATTGCTGTAATTTATATCGTTTAGTGGTACATGTAATAGTCTATGGATTTAAGAATGGAATACTGACAATTTGTGTGAAATGTGGTGTCTTGAGGAGCTGTGAATGATATTATCGCTATATGTCGGTTTCCTGTATATTGAAAATTGTAATTTGTTATTAACGATATTAATTCCTATATCTAAAAAGTTTATTTTATCTCCTCCTATCTCCATCGTGAATTGAATTGACTTATTGATTTGATTTATTTCTTTAATGAAGATATCTAGTTGCCTCTGCGTACCGGTCCATATGATCAAAATGTCATCTACGTATCTCCGATAGAAAATAAAAATTTTAAAGGATTTTAACTTTTCAATGGTTTCTTCTAAGTGGTCCATCATGAGCTCTGCTAAAATTGGAGAGATAGGACTACCCATGGCCAACCCTTTCGATTGTAAATAGAATTTATTATCAAATCTAAAAAAGTTTTGTTCAATGCACGTATTTATAACTTGATTAATTTCTCTCTTTTTTATTACATTTATATTGATTTTCTCCATGTAGTTATTGATTATTATTTTTAATTCATCTGTAGGTACGCTTGTTAAAAGACTAACAACGTCAAATGATACCAGAGAGGCGTTGTTTGGTATGTTGTTGTTGTTTATTCCATATTTCGGTTTAAAATTTAAAGTGTTTTTAATGATTCTATTGGCGTATTTTGCTAACTTGTAGGCTGGTGCTGAGTTATATGCTACGACGGGTCTCACTGGTATATCTAATTTGTGAACCTTAGGTTGTCCATACAGCCGTGGATATTGGGGGTTCATGACAGTGAGGCTGGATTTTTGGAATTTATCTTTAACGAGTGTTTGACATGTACTAAGAATTGAATGTATTTCTGCGGTAAATTTTGGGGTGGGATCCTTTTTTAATAAAATTTTGGACTTTTTCAATATAAATATTTTTTGGTAGAATTACAGTGCTATTCCCCTTATCAGCTTTTGAAATAATTAAGTTATTATCTTTAATTTTATTTTTAATTGATTTTATTGTACGAGCTTCGCTTGAAAACTAACTATTAGTTATAGCGTTTTTTATTATTTTTGAACATAAATATTTTTTACCGTAATCTGACGGAATTGCAATGTCTACGTCTAATGCGAAATTCTCGTAATCTTTTATGTGAATCGGTAAGTCAGGGCAATGTTTTAATCCTTTATCTAGTATTTTTATTAAATCTACATTAAACTGTACCTTGGACGTGTTTACTACTTTTTCGTAAAAAGTGGTTTGAGGTAATTCTATATTAACATTTGTCGATGATTTTAATTGTTTTTGTGTCCAAAACTTTAATTTTTCGATTTGTTTCTCATATGTTGCATGAATTTTATTATTTACCATAAGGGTAGTTTCGTTAAAAAGGCAATCAAATTCTATTGGATGTAATTTTGATGTGAGAGCAGTGTGTATATAAAATAAGTACGTACTGACATTATCGCGGATGCTGTACCACTTCTTCATCTCCTGTGTGGTCCAAGTTCTCTGGGCTGCTGCAACTGCAAGTGTGGCTGCTCTGCTATTTGTGTTCGTTTTGATGTTGATGTATTTTGGTAAAAGTCCTCGTTTTTTACATTCACGATTGAACCAAAGGTGTTGTGTTGCCATCCGTCGCTTCAGATTGAGTTTCTTGTATAGTCTCTTCAGTGTTGCTGTGTTTGCTGCTTTTAATGAGTCTAGTTTTTGCACTGTTAATTCGTGGTGGAATTCCATTGTAATAGAATTGAAATTAAAAAACTTTTTCACTTTGTTCCACTTATTTATTATTACCAGGACCGGTTTCATCCTACTACGGAAATTTTCAGACTGGTAGTTGAAACTCTTATGCTATTGATTTTATACAAACTTAGGCAGGGGTACACAACATTGTCTATATATGCTGAATGATTCTATTTTGTTAATTTAAGGTATTATAAGTTATTTTGTTAATTTAGGGTACATTAGGTAATTATAAAGTGTATTTTTAAAAATTATGAATGATGTTACATAGTAAGTAAATATTTTTAGTTCACATGAATATAAAAGAATTTATATAATTAAAAATGTTTGTGATTTCTGAAATTTTATTTTTGTAATGTTGGGATATTCCCTGTTGGGATATTCCCTGTTGTTGCTTAATTCTATTACAATGGAATTCCACCACGAATTAACAGTGCAAAAACTAGACTCATTAATTGCATCTGATTTTTTTTTTAATCGACTAATATATTATTACATAGGAATTCACAAATGGTTATTTGGAAAAAAAATTAAAACCTAGTTGTAAGTACATTTTTGCACACATTGTAATTAATTTGACCATTAATAAAACTCTACTATCAGGAAACTTGACTACATTAGGCAAAGCCCAAAAAATAGCCGCCTGCAGCTAAAAGCAGCGAAAAACCCATTGCATTAGGTTTAAAGCCTACTGCTAGTTAACTCCAAATACCCTTAGGGTACAATTACAATTAATAAATCGTTTAATTTTATTTCACCGGGATTTCAGTCCAATAAAAAAGCCTCTTTGCTGCTCATTTCCGTTTTAAGGTCTAGGTACAACCCGTTATCAGAAATTCCGAATACTTATTGGAACTATCCATACCGTAGGCGAGCTAATGTTCAATTTATATGTCGGATGCGCCGATCCCGTAATATAAAACGACTCCTGCATTTTTATTACCGCATTTATGTAAAATGCAAAAAGCTATCCGCCAATATAAATCAGAAGCTCTCGATGAGATGCAATCTCCAGCATCATCCCTTCTAATGCAATATTTATCTCACAGATGGGGTCAGGATGGATAATTCCCTTTACTCGGTGTATTGGGAGACGTATTATAGAGTAAAGAATTTTATTAAAATAACTACTGAGAATAATAGACTATTAAGACGCGGTAAGCCCGCTCAAAAAGAAGAATATGGAGAGATGTTTAAATACGAATGTTAGATGGAGCGCGCTAATGTTAAAAACGATAAAATTTAAGAGTAAATGTTTTAATAAAAAACGACTCGCTTAAAATAGAGTAATAATTTTTGGTAGAATATCTCAAATGGCATTTAAATAAACACTGTGAATTTTTTCAAACATATAACTTCAAAAATAAGTGAAAAAACGTGTGTATAGTAATTTTCGGAGCATACTTTGCGTTTTCTTACTATCGAGGGAATTCCATAGGTATGATTTGCGTTTCGTCATGGGGAACGTCTAGATATTATCTTCAAGAATAACATATAATTTTTTTAGATTATTTAAGGTAGGTACATAAAAATTATAATACATTTAAAATTAAAGTATTTAAGGCAGATATGTAATAAATTTGTACAAATGGGGTATGCCGCGGCTTAAGTAAATATCTGTTTTAGGAAGCAAATATTAAATTGCGTGTTGTGGCATCTTGAAGTTACAAAATATTTTCATGTTTCGAATATTATGCAACAAATTTTCTATCACAATGCAGGGCCTATTTCATCTTTGTGGATGATGTATCTAGGGAGTTTTTAGGAAAAGGAAGGAGAGGAAGTTCTGGCAAGGAAAACCTGTGTAGGAATCTGGGAGCCAAGTTATCAGTTATACGAATTCGTCCCTTCCACTGCGGTACAAGGCGATGGGTCGAGAGAGAGTTCGGCTGGAGAGGTAAAGAGCCTCTGTAAAGTAACAAACTACTTGGGATGACCTACCACAGGGGTGTTGGTTATCCAATAAATGATTCGACAAATTGAAATAAACACCATGTTAATGTTGCTTTTTTAACTAAAAAACTATATATATAATGCCACATAGCTTCGACAGGGAAACATTTTTATGGTGAATTCAATTATTACCCAATCAGATAGAATACCGTTGAATCTCGGGCGAATTCAGAAAGTATCTGATGCCCACATATGGATACAATACCAAAAAATGTAATAACACTAATATGCCTTGACAAAACTCGAGAGAGTTTATCAAGAAGGCGCCTAAATTCATTATTATCTTGAAGGCTTCAACGTTTTTTTTAAAAATTCAAATACAATATAAAAGTTATTGCGAACTGCCTGGAGTCAGTGATACTATAAACATTGGTAGAAAGGGTCTTTCAAAACGGCTCAAGCTACTTTATATAGCGTTTGTTTATGAACGTTGGTTCTTCACCAGAGTGATACGGAGGGTATCTATTTCGAGTCTGTAAATTATTTTATATTAATTATAATATTTAGGTATGTGAAATAAATCCCATTAATTCTTAAGGATCCCAGAAACTCTGTGAAAATCCTAGATCTAACCGACAGAGAAAGATAAAGGAATTCACCAAAAAGAATTCTGCCAACTATCGGCAAAGTTAGGTCACACAGTTTCGCCAGTATGCATAGAAGTATGAAAATGAAAATAATAACAAAGTCAATCAACGTAATATTTTAAGTTTCATTGGAGCGTTCTCCACATAAAAGTACACCACATGTACAACTGCAGTGGGAAGGCTCTACAAAACTTCATGTGCCAGAAATGCGATGGGAAATTGTTTATTGTTTACTAATTTAGTAAACAATAAACAATTTCCCATCGCATTTCTGGCACATGAAGTCTCGTAGATTTAATGGCATTTTTTAAAATATATAAAACAATATTCTTGGGTAAAAATTAAAACCATACCAATTTATTTCTTTTGTATTTAACCTTTTTAGCCCTGCTTCCTCTGCAGTATTATATTCAAGTTGTTAAAACCAGCCGGAAAATCACTGTTAAACGATTTTATATTTTCCATCAAGATAAGGGAATTTTATGATAGCTGTTCCGATCACAGACAGATAACTAACTACATTGGAACAGGAGATGCGACCATTGTGAATATTTGATTTGCGGTTTATTAGTTTTGAACGTGCCACAGATAAATAGTAAGTACACAAAACACGTTAAAAAAAAACAGTATTTTTTGTTTTTCTGATGTTGGTAAATGTTATTTTCCAACAGAAATAAGGAAAAAATAACACAAAGAAAATTCAAAATTAGTTAGGTACAATTTTATAATCTTTTTGGCCAGAAACCCTTGAAGTATTTTGCGTTATTTAAAAAATAAAAAAAATTAAACATTTTAATTCTCCCTATACATTTAAATACGCATATTATGATCTGGTGCAGTTTTCCACCTAGAATCTCGAAAAAAAAAACAAACAAGTATGGTTTTCTAATTAGTTATTATAATAATAACATAATAATAAGCCTTTTTTATGAACTTCTGTTAGGTATGAATACTAAACATTTTCTTGTTTGTTATAATATATCCCGAAGCTCAGTGTGCCGCTTGGCATAGGCCTCCTCTAACATTTTTCTCTGGGACCTGTCACACGCTACTCTTATCCATTGGTGTCCAGCCGTGAATTTTCTTCCCATCTTATTTGTTGACGTCCTCTACTTCTCTTGCCATCTCTGGGATACCAGTCAGTGACGTTTTTGCACCATTTTTCTTGTGGATCGCGGATCATGTGACCTGTCCATTTCCACTTTTGTTGGTCTATTCTGGTAACTATATCGGCAACTTTAGTTTTATCCCTTATTATGCTACATCTCACTCTGTCCTGTTCTCTTGTTCCTGTCAAACTTCTCTCCATGGCTTTCTGGCATCGTTCCAACTTTTTTCTGTGGCATTTGGTGAGTTTCCAAGTTTCACATCCATAGGTGATGACTGGAAGTATACATTTATTGAAAGGCTTTCCTTTTTATTTGCATAATTAGCACCTTGGATTTCAAGACTTCTTTCAAAGACCAGTATTTCTTCAATCCATTTGATACTCTTCGCTCGATTTCTTTAGTGGAACGATCTTTGTGAGATAAAGATCTGTCCAAAATAGATGTAAACTGACACATATTCGAGTGGTTGGTTGTCAATTATTATAGTTACTGGTTCAGAGTTTGTAAGCAATTCTGTTTTGACTTTTTTTATGCATAGGCTGACTTTCAAACGTTCTTCCATTAGTGATTCTATCATTCTATTTAGGTGCAATTAAAAAAAATAAAGTCAAATCACATATTTTACTATCAGTTTCACCGAAAACAACAACAGGATATCAACAAAACTTATGTTAAAATTTTGTCGCTTAATATATGATTTACATATCACTCAACGCATTTAATTTTCGAGAAAATATTATCAGTATTTTCATGAGAATGTTAGCAGGTGTTAGATTTAATATTATATGAGTATTATAAATACATTAAATCAATTATTATATTCTCTCAACGGAAAAATGTACTATTTTACAAATTGAAGTGTTTTAACGCATACAGATTCGAACTAGTATTATTAAGGTATTTAGATTAAATTTTATATAACATCAACTACAAATAACTGAAATACCAACCATCATTTATACTTCAGAAAATGAATGAAATTTATTAACTTTAAAAAAAAGATGTTCCACTCTGTTTGGTACTCAGTTGACGTTAAAATTAATTGCCAAAATTGGTACCCAGCAGAATTCCTTTAAAAATTATTGCATGTTATTACATTGAAAATGTCAGAAATGAACGCAAATAAAAAAAATATATCCATTCGTGGAGAAACTCTAAGCGTTAAAATATTATTTGCTGAACTTTGTCGCGAGAACTCAATGAAACAGGAAATAGGTAATCTGAATGACCACAAAAGAATAAGTTTGTTTTGTGAATTGTCAGGGAGTATTTTAGCAAACAAAAGAAACATAATTGAATGAAAACAATTAAGCCTGAAACAACGGCTTTCGGTGATTAAAGCCTGAGTCGGGACGGGACTTAAACAGGCTAAAGTTTCAAATGTATTTTAATGGTTTTTGCAAGTTTATACACGGAGGTTAGGTACTTTCAAAAGAATATTTTCAAGGTGTTTTCGCCGAAGAAACGACTTTTCACACTGAATTTATTAAGGACAATGACGTCATCAAAATAACTTTTAAACTCCGTACTTTAGCTTAATTTAAGAATATTAGGATTTCAGTCTCAAGAAAGTACTAAAATAGAACTTTCGCAGGTCGCTACAGAACTGAAAAAGATTCCTACGAAGTTGAATACGGAGTTATAATTTTTTTTTTTTAAATACTGTCTTCAACTAAAACGACAACAAATTTTCATTAAAAACACCAAAATGGGGATTTTTTGAATAAATGCTGTTCTAAGGAAAAGGATATTGAAAGAAGGGTTAATGCGGGAAAAAACTTCGTAGAATGTCCAATGAAGATAAGTTAGAGGTCCACTATGGAGCTCTGACTCCAAACCTAATGTATATCAGTGTGGCATGGAACTGTGCAAAGGAAGAATAATAGAAGACTGATAGCGGTAAAAATGTCAACTTTGAGGCTAATGATAATATTATTATTTAATGGAAAAACCAAGTTTGAAAGTGCTGATAAATATGGCGATCCAGAAATAATGCAAAGCTAAGGTAAGCGTAATGGATAAGGTTAAGAAAGGGACACGTGGATGGTTTTGGCACACAGAACGGATGCACAAAGCAAATAGTTTAAGGAGAATTTACGATGTCGACGTGACTGGAGGAAGTATAAACGGATGCCCGAGGAAAACATGACATGCTCATTTATTGAGTGAATAAAATACTGGAGGTGAGTAATATCACGATTCAGAATACGTACGTACGAGACGAAGAATGAATTTTAATTAACCATGAAAGTGTGTGCTAGGTCAGAGCTGTATGGCGGCGTACCGCCTCTGCGGTGAAATGTCACGCCACTTCACGAAGTAGCTGAGAGCATCATGATCTGCCTGATTTTACGATCTGCCGCCGACATATACACAATGACAACCATAACGTTTCACACAGCCTTTCTTCGAACAAAGTTGTCATCACAAAAAACACACTAACATACTAAAAAACGCACAAGATAATCCGTCCTGTAGGTATTCATTAAACAAAATTCTGTCTCAAGTAGGTACTGCACAAATTAAATTTAAAATATTAATCATTAAATGTTTTCTACCAAAGAAAACACGACATTCCTTAGCCATATAAGTACAAATCTATTTGAATGGAAATACAACATATCAGAAGCATATGCAAACAATAATCTGGATGGACAGGGTTACAAATGAAGATTTTATAGTTCGGATGAATGAAGAAAAATAAGTTATTAAAACTATAAAAATCCGAAAACTTTAATATCTATGTGATGAGACATCCAGAGAAGTATGAGATCTTGCATCTCATAATGCAGGGAAAGATTGCCGGAAGACGGGGCCTTGGAAGAAGGAGAACCTCATGGCTCAAAAGTCCGCATAGCCAACATGATAGCCAACGTCCGTTGAATGGACAGGGTATAAGAAAAAGAGAAGAACAATCACAGTAAAAAAACTTCACCATCAAATAGTCAATAAAAAGGACGACTGCATCGATTTGGAAAGCACCAGATTAGATTTATTTTGTCAACAGGCGACTAAATTTGAAATAAATTTAGAAAGCGACTGCCACAATAATTCAAGCATGTCTAATAAATGATGTCGAATTACAGATACTAAAAGATAAATACAAATAGTATTAATTCAATGCAAACAAATAATAACTTTATACATACCGCTTTATTATTTTTTACCGACGAAGAAACCATTGGTTTGGATAAACGTCGATTGTTTTGATAAAATAGTGGTGTACCAAATTTGCTTTCATTAAATTAAAATGACGCAATGAAATGATTTTGTATTTGAAGAAACGAATAATATTATTATAAAACAAATAGCTTTATTTACGTCATCTGATAATAAAGTTGAAACCAGCCAAGAATCGGAAATTGTTCAAATTTCAAAAATTCTAAATTGCCCTGATCGTCATCAAATGGAAAGAAGTCTCAAACAATCCAACAATAATGATAACCTTTGCAACTTTTAGCCTACATTATTCGTTTGTATCATGCTAAAAGTGAGGTTTACACGTGCCTCGCCTATTGCGTTTTATTCCAACGGTCAACGAGGATAAAAGCGGCGATCAGAAGTTCGGATAATGTAACTAAAACTGTTGGGGATGCTTTTTGTCCGCATTGCTCATACACAAAGACTTGTTAGGGGAGGTTGGGATGTTCGAAGCTTTTGTCAAATTGATGAAAGTTTTTTTCCGATCAATTAGTGGTAGCGGAAAACCAAAGGCATGTCGCGTTTTCATCGAATAGACGATTAAAAGAAAGCGATTCGCCAATTACGAGATTTGGCATGAACAATGTCAACATGCTAATTTGTCACGGTTTTTTCAAACGTTTATATTTTTTTTCCTTTTGGACAAGGTTTTAACTGACCATTGAATGCAAAACTATTTTTTTTACTGGTTTCTATAACTAAAATAATTTTCGGCGATATCTGTTTTGTATTTCCGTAGATACTTGTATGACGAAGTTCTAACATAAAGTTTTTAAAGCTTCCATTTATTTTACAAGATTCTAACATCTCCTTAACCTTTTGCAATAGCCATTTTGTTTCGTTTTTTATGAGGCGTGTTGCCTATTATAGTTCGTCATCTTATTTGTATTGGGTTTTAGCTTCGCTTTCTCATGTTCTGATGTATTAAAACTCGCAAAGTCGTATTCTCGTAACCGGTTAAACAATTTCTGATTTTGAGGGTCAGTCTTGTGTACAGTATTTTAGTTTCATATTTAAATGTAAATATTTAAATAGAAATAGCTCTATCTTAAAATGGCATTAGGTAAATGTAGTTACAACCTTATATAATGAATTATTATTGGAAGAATACGTCCGATTGAAATATATTCCATTAAAATCTGTTCAACTAAAATACGAGTACTTTGCACAAGATTCAACCTAAGAATCAGAAATCGCTAAATAGAGTTATTAAATAGATTTTGTGAACATACAACATGTAACCCCGTAATTTTTTTTGAAATTGACTACTTTTATTTTCATATTTTGTGGGATGGAAACACTGGCCAGGCTGGGTGCTGCGTTCGGTGGATATATTTGGTACCTGATCCGCTTGAGACGCTCTCTTTAGTTTCCAGCTTTCGTAAGTCGTCTCTAGAATTCGATCCAGTATTTACTCTGCAAAACAGTTTAAATTAGTGATCACCGCCTTAAGAGTCCACACCGGTATCGTTCCAATTTACATAAATTAATTCTAACATTGCTTTTGTCCGACAATTATTTAATTTCATTTTACTCTATTTCACGAAATTCTATATAATATTCTAACATCCATTCTCACAGAGGTTTAAGCTTTTCCTAGTCGTAGCGTCCTTTCTGCAAAATATAGTCTTTTTATATAGCAAAAGAGAGCTTTTTATTTACAATTATTCCTATATTTTGTGTATTCCTTCACAGCGGTGGTTATTCAAGTCAACCAAAGCCGAACTGAAAACACACCAAGCGACCGAGCTAGTCGAGTATAAAGAAGTGTTGATTAATCAGTTGTGCAAGTAAGAAGGTGTATATTAATTGATATTCAAACAACAACAATAGATTATGACAAATCGTATTTGCAATCTTTGACATAAGAAATAAGACCTCTTAGAAAGAAAATATTGCATGTTGGGAAAGAGATATTCCGATTTAAAACTTTTGACTACTCAGGTTTCAATAGTTATAAAAATTACTCGTTTAAAATAGAGCAAACTTCTCTCAAAAAGTGCTAATGTTGCATTTAAAGGTGCACTGTCAATGTTTTCACATCCATAACATGTTAAATAACCGAACAAAATGTGTTCTTTATGATTTTCGGAGCATGGTTGACGATTTTTTCTATCGAGGGATTACGTACAATTATCGTTTCGGCTCAACAAATGTACAGATATTGTTTTAAAAAATAACATATATTTTTTAAGAGACTCACAAACTTAAGTGCTCAAGAGAAATATTTTATACATCGGTAGAAATTAGGAATTCAGGGGCTTAATTTTCAACCGCTCAAAGGTTTCAATAGTATTACAATAATTATAGTTTCTTTAAAAAATATGTGTGAAACTTTTGACATTATCATTAAAAAGACGCTTCGGTGGCACAGCAGCAATAAAACTCATAAAAAAACAAACAAAAAGTCTTTTTTTAATTAATAACAAATCACTTTGTTTAAACCACTTTTTTAATTAACAATATCGACATGTTTCAATAAAAATGTTATCTTCTTCAGGATATGTTAATATAAAAATGTTTACTGTCCGAACGAAAAGAATAGCGTTGCTATAAAGCATAGCGTTTGACGTGGACTGACTTTTTATATTAACATATCCTGAAGAAGATAACATTGTTATTGAAACATGTCGATATTGTTAATTAAAAAAGTGGTTTAAACAAAATGATTTGTTATTAATTAAATAATCAATAATGCCACAAAGTTATTTTGCAAAGTTTGAAGAAAAAATGTTTTACTTAACGTTTTATGTTTCTGCTTTCTCCAGACATCAAATGTTAATAATACTTAGAAATAAATTACACTGGAAATGAAAATTAAAGATGTAAATACGAATTTCTGAAAATTTGGCACATTCACCATCCACGCCACGTGTAATTTTGCCATTCAAAAAATTCCATAAAGCTTCGTGATACAGATGTTTCAGATTTGGTAAATAAAACCAACTCCGTGGTACCAGCATAAGTAGCTTATGCGAAACTTTGCCTGTTAACTTCCCTACAATGGTTGTATTGAAAAGAATTAAGTACTTCAACTTCAAAATATATCTTTGTTGCGTTGGATATATTTTTGTATTATTGAAAGTTTCGTCAAGTCGAAAGGGGATTAATATTTTTCCTTATTGCGTTTAAAAGATTTTTATCAATTACTTAGTTTCACACCCAGAAATGGATGGTACAAGGAAAATAACTTTGTTAAAGTACCTGCCGCGGGTAGTTGTGTAGACTTAATTATGTTGAACATGCCAACAGGTATTGAAATGAGTTGAGAATTCACAAATAAATATTATTTTTATTTGAGTTTTCATAGAAGTGGTTTATAGGTTTATTTGTGTATTCATATCTTTAGTTTTTTTTAATGACTACTACTTTACTAAATTTATATTTATTTTGTATTAAATTATAGTAAGTAGGTATAAGTAGTATACCTCCATGGTTGAGGGGTGAGCCTCTCGACTAGCAATTCGAATACCGCAGGTTCAAATTCCGGTGTGCGCAAATAAATTTAATTTGATTAATTTGTGTTATTTCAAAAGTAATTCATTCAGTATATTTGCCGAATGTTCCCAGTGGAAGATACTCTCAGTATTGCCTTGGTGTAAGACCACCTTTCGGAATAGAAACGTTGCTATAAATGGCTTTAGCCGTGTTCGGTGACCAGATCTGAATAACCAGATTCTTTTCCACATATCTCTTCTCCTTACCCTCCCTACTACCTTCAGCCTCACAGCATACCCCAATTGGGGATTCCATGGTCTCACTGACTTCAGATGGGAGCAGTTGTGACGCTTGTGCGGTATTGACAGTAAAAAAAATTAACACAATCACATGGTGACCGGACAACCAGAATGAACTCAACTCAACAACTCTTTTGAAGAGTCATGACCAAAATTAAAAGTGATGACAAAAATATAAAATAAATTGGTTAAATAGGTTACGTCAAGATAGGTTATGAGCTATTTTTGAATTGTTTTTTTCAGAGCTTTTAATGACTTTTTAAAGAGGTGTTGTGTTGATTCTGAGTTGGCGTGGAACCCAATCACATACATTGTACGCAGTAGTGGGTGAATCAATAACATAGTCAATAATTTTGAAGAAACAAATTAGATTTTTTTTCCTACTGTCTTCTAAAGGAGAAAGGTTTAGAGTACGTTCAATTATATCATATAAGTAATTAAGTGCACCTTTCAAATGAAACTATGTTCGAACATCATTATTTAGATAGGTACTTTTTTCGATTTCCGAACGACTGACAAGCGAAATGAAATATAAATCAGCGTTTTGATTTATGCCTTTAAAAAAATGAGTTTTACAAGAGAAACCTGGATACTAAATTGTCCTCTTTGTCAAGCCAGCGGTTGGTTGGTTTAAGACAACGCGTGCTGGTGATCCATCACAAAAGAAGCGCGTAATAAATTTACCCAACTTCCAAATCGATAAACCAAAGTTAAACCGCATTATCACGCAGAGTATCAATCATTTCAGACTTGAAATAACTTAAACTCTCAAGTTTGATGCATTAACATCATGAACTCTGTTGAGAACTGTAAAAACGTGGAAGAAGCTTTCTTCTAGGACAGTATACAATAGAAGAAATTTTCATAGAAAATTAAATATTCGCGATTAATACCAAGCTTACCGAAAAAACGATTACCGCATTATATATATTTAAAAAAAATATTTGATTCCAATATGTTGTCGTTCGAAAAAAACATGTTTATAACTAGTTTTTTTTAAGTGAAATTTATTTAGCACCGTTGTGATTTGAAACTTGGTGAAACGGAAACGTCACTAAAAATAAAAAGAGACAAACACATACGTCTGAAGGATTTAGCCTGCAAGGGGATGAGATATAGTGAAACCTTACCGCTTTGGCCGCTTTTTTATGATCTCACTTTTCAAGGCCCTCATTGGTTGAGATTGTGTGGGTTAAGATTTCAAGTCTACCGCGTGTGAACTGCACTCGATTTTTTTTACTTGAATACCGCACAAGAGTGATAATACTCCAAACCGTTAGAAGCCATCCATAGAAAGCATCCCCAATCGAAGTATGTTGTGAGGCTGAAGAAAAGTATGGAGGGGAAGTAGGTGGGGAGTAGGAAGGTGAAGAAGTATCTGGCTGTTCAGATTTAGTCACCAAACACGGCTAAAACCATTTCAAGTAACGTTTCAATTGTGAATGATGGTTTTTCTCAAATGCGATTCTGAGAGTATCTTCTACTCTGGAACGTGCTGCAGATATTAATTATATTATTTTAAATGATTAAATTGTGAAAACACAAACCAATCAAATAAAATTTACTTTTACACACGCCGGGATTTGAACCCGCGAACTCAGATTCGTTAATCGAGAGCCTTACCTCTCGACGACGGAGGCCGTCTTGTAATCTAACTAAGGTGAAGTATTTTCTTCGGGGCTTCTTGTGTGGAACTAATGCTAAAAAAGGGTCTAACAACTATGGAGAATGAGTTCAAAACAGAACAAAATTAATTTATCTAATCTAGTGAAAGTTTTCGATCTATGATTCGTGAAATTCATTTTTTTACATTAGCTTCACACTTATCATCTGAAAAAAATAATTCTCTCATCTTTGCGGATGCTGTAGAATGGGTCATTTTAGTAATGGAAGGAGAGGAACGAAAAGGTATTAGGGGTGGTTAGGAATCAGAATTAATTCATTCCTCCCACTGCGGTGCAACGTGATTTTCCGAGACAGCATTGCTGGAGAGGTCAAAAGGTTTCCCTCAACCAGTCTCTTTCGATCCAGCTAGCCACGCCGTTGGTGAACAGACGCATCCGCCGCAAAGACTTGGATAACCTCACCCCAAGAACCCGGGCACTCCTGCTAAGTCACCAAACGTAGGGAGTCATTTAGGGTGACCTATGGCAATGGTGTTGGTTTTGAAATAAATGGTTCCATTAGAAGCAGTACCTATACCCGCTTCGCGATCTAAAATAATTAAAATTTTTAAGCGATATTTTTACGATTCATTGTTTATAAATTCAAATTAATCTGCCAATAATAAGCTAATATATCATTTCGTTTATTCCGAATGGGGCGATTCTCTCCTCCTCAATTATTTTATCCGAGACACACCCCATTGCAGGCAAACTACAAGCTAATCTCTGATAACAACCCAATAACAGTTGAATGATACTGCAGTTGCTCCTCGACTTCGGAGTGGTCGTTAGAGATATCAGAAAAGTTTTTATTTGCCATTAGAGGCGTACGTAATGTGTATTCTCGTATGAGCATGTTCGTATTAGATATATGATAGACGAGGCAGAACAAACTTCCTTCTTGAATGTCAACATAACACATAATTGGATTGTAAATTTAGGTAAAACAATATGATTTTTTTTCTTTTTTTTTAATGCCGGTAACCCGGGCGTTTATTAACATCAATAGTATAATATACAAATCATGTGCGCTACCCGACTCACTAGACAATATCTGTTCTGAGCCGGGTAGCAGTATCTGTCATTACAAAAAGTATGAGGCAACCAATCAGCGTGGATCGATGCTTATCAATTTATTCTTCTTCTTACGTTTGTTTCGATAGTTTAATAATATTCATTTATAGTGTAGGAATATATTTTCCCACAGGGTTTATCATCTTTGGGAATGGTGTGAAGGATATTTTAGTGGAATGGAAGAAGTGAACCTATGTAAGTCTTAAAAAGACCCATGTTGTAGGATGCAGGAAACATAGAGGCCGGAAAATTGTTCCACAGCGGAGCTGTTGAACCTATGTACGAGTCGTAGAAGCGACCTTTTAAAATTCATAACAACAAAATGGTGCTAAATGGCCATTTGTCGAAAATGATATATTTGAATTTCTATTAAAGAGTGTGGTATTTCCACACACGAGGGATTCTGTTGAAAATGTACGGAATATTTAAAGATCATTTAAATGATTTTAATCATCCTACTAAAAAAAATGTGTTTTTTGTTTTCATTCAATATTATTGATTTTAAAAACGATCTAAAACTGTCAAAATCAAAACGGCCTGTGGTTGGCAAATGGGATTGTGACGTCACAAGCGTCGCTCAGCTGGGCCAGCATAAAAATAAACACCTCATGACGTCACCCGATTGCAGCGCCCCAAAATATCATTTTGGCGGTAATTCAAAAATGAAAATTCAATATGATTTGCTGTTGAAAATGTATTTACTAACATAAAAATAAAATAAAAATGCTTTAACTATCGTAATTTTTTTAAGCAATAAAAAAAACGTGGATATACCTCATTGGGTCTTAAAATTTTTTTATAAATTTAATAATATTATTATTGAATTGGTATAAAAAAAATGACATCTGCATTATCCAATATTTTTTTAAGTACCTGTTTCACGTACCTGTTTCACAACTTTCTCAAGAAAAACAAGATATTTAATATAAATCCCACTAAAATATAAAAATTATCGATAATCCTCGAAGAAATAACCGAAACTCGCAACATTCACTAAAGATAAGTTTTTTCATTACGGCAAACTACAATAGCTTTTCACTGCGATGTATAAAATGAGCGAAATAATCCTTGTTGTTCCGTAAAGTGCTGGATATTTCCGGCTAGATGTTTGTTCGGAACGCGAATAGTGCTGATTAAGTGAAAGCATAAACAGGACAAAAGCTCGGCAATAAAAGCATCCGACAGATAAATTAAGTTCAGGAGCACTGGAACGAACAATCAAAACATCCTTAAACATATTTTGGGGAGCCCGATACAAGGTGTTTGTTTATTGCAATACTAATAAATCATTCTTTGCTAGGTGGTTAGTAAAAAAAATATAACCATTTTATTTCGTGTTTGGAATAAAAAGGATCAAGTTGTGTTTGCCTACACAAAGAGCCCATGAAATTAATAGCTCATTTTAGAACACCTGCCATTTAGCCACTTTGATCGACCATATCGAAGTGGCTTAATGAAAGTTTGAGACGTATGTCGCAAAAAGGGCCCTAGGAGCTTACGGCTCAGTTTAACACACCTGCCTTTTGATCCTCTCGGTTTGTCCAGGTCGAGGCATGCAGTTTGTACTATCCGTTACAACGAAGAATCCCACCACTATCCACTTCAATCGCCTACTCTCTAAATAGGGAGTTTATCTCCCAATTTAGCACACCGACTAATTCTATTTTATTAATTTATTTTATTTTATTAAATTATTATAGATTAAACCGTCGAATACAGGATTATTTATACTGGGTTTTACAGATGTTCGCACTTACGTGAGAACAATCCAGTTAAAACTGAGTTATTACACAATTACAAAAATCTGCAATTACACACAATAAAATACAGATACATACAATTAGAAAAACAAAAACATCACAAATAAAAAATACAGAATTAGGTATAACAAGCTCACTCAAGTAACACATTACAATTTACAATGAGTGGTAAGAGACATATGAAATATGCGAGCATGCATAGAGAGACAATAATACAATATAATTAGTTAGTTTTTTTTAAAAGCGCCAGAACTTTTTGAATCCGTACAAATTATCAACGAAAATATCTACTTCACCAAACTCTATCTTGTTAAATAGTCGACACATCTGGGTGAGAGGGCTAAAGTAGGCGATATTATTTTTTAAATGTATTCATGTGAAAAATATTATGGTGTCTAAAACAATGGGAATTGGGGATATTTATTTCAATACTGCTAAGACATAATGTAGGATCAAGATGGCCGTGAATAATTTTATGTAAGCATATTAGATTAGTCAATTGCCTTCTATTTTAAATGTATCAATCTTGAAGTAATCACGACGCACGTCGTATGTAGTCCACATTTGAAGGATAAAATTGTGAGTTTTTTTTTTTTAACTGATTCTACAATGTTTTCATATTTGCAGTGGATTCAAAATAATGGTTCCACATTCAAGTTCTTCTAATTAAGGCATTGTAAAATTACATATGTGGTTTCAACATCCTTCTGCAGATGACGTTAATATAGAGAGTTATATGTAGCTGTGAGGTGTCTCAACAGATGTCAGTTTAGTAGTAACTTAGAATAGTGGCGACTACCGTCGTTCATGTCCAATGCACGAACGATTACGAAAATAGCCGATGAAAAA
Source organism: Limnephilus lunatus (assembly GCA_917563855.2). Lineage (NCBI taxonomy): Eukaryota > Metazoa > Arthropoda > Insecta > Trichoptera > Limnephilidae > Limnephilus > Limnephilus lunatus. Next base: position 56,378,089 of record OU830601.1, read on the forward strand.
CGATTGACAGCTTGGATCCCTCAAGAGCATCAACGACGGATGTCTGAATCAGTTAAATATTCATTGTAAATCTTACAATTACGTAAATAAAGCAACTTGTAATTTCGACGAACCTCAGTCTTTATTGGAGTTTCCCAAACACATTTCAAGTAATCTCAATCACTGGGATTGAAGAACTATACAACTACTATTAACAAAGTCAAAATAAATATTATTTACATTGATAGAGAATAGGTAGGAGGTGTGAGAAGAAACAGAGCAGCTAATCAGGTGCATGTTAACAGTGCTAAGCTACGTGAAGTTAAACTACCACCCACCATTTTTCCCATTGGAACGATGGAAAAAGTAACAATAAATTTACAAGTGTGCAAAATACGGTACAAGTGAAACCTTCAGAAAACTAAAGTAGACAAGAGTGGGGAGGCTACGAAGCACTACACAAAGAAAATACCGATTATTCATTCTCTCGCAGGGTAAATCCAATAGATGTATGTGTTGTGTCTCCTTTTAGTGTCGCTTTTTAGTTTCAACGACTTTGAAATCACAATGATAAACATAAAACGTATAAACCAACACGGTTTCATTAGTGGTAAATCAACAACCACAAATCTTTTAACTTTCACAGAGTACCTTCAGGATAATTTGGATAACAGAATACAAGTGGACACTGTCTATACCGACTTTAGTAAGGCGTTTGACAGGGTCGATCACGCGACTCTGTTAAAGAAGCTTTTGGAAATTGGTATTCACGGCAATCTTTATCGTTGGATCTCTTCTTAAATCTCCAACCGTAGCCAAATAGTAGTGGTTGCAGGATTTAAATCCGATTCTGTTGCTCTCACATCAGGAGTTCCTAAAAGCAGCTTGTTGGGACCATTATCATTCAAAATATATATCAATGATTTTGTTAACTGTTTCTTAAACTCGCAAACCATCCTGTATGCAGATGACATGAAAATCTACTCACCTATAACGTCAATAGAGGACTGTCTAAAACTGCAAGATGATTTGCAATGTTTCAGCAGGTATTGTAATGCCCATTGTCTCGAAATAAATATATCTAAGTGCTTCGTTGTGCGCTTTACTATGAATAAAAACGTATTTATCCATGAATACTCAATTAATCTTGTACCTTATCTATCAAATTCGAAAGTAAAGACTTTGGGGTTATACTTGATAGTAAACTGAATTTTAATAAACATATCGACTACATAGTCACTAATACATCTTCTATGCTTGGTTTCATAATCCGCTCATGTAAATAATTCAAAGACCTTACTACTTTCAAAACACTATATTTTTCATATGTTCGTAGTATTCTTGAATACGCATCTTAAGCGTGGAACCCAGGCTATGCAGTACACAAAAATAGAATTGAAAGTGTTCAAAATAAATTTTTAAGGTTTCTCAATTTCCGCTCTTTTCGATCTCATGTTAGTAATGAAGACTCTGCAAAATTCTTCAAAATACAGACGCTAACTTGTCGAAGAAAGATAGCAGATTCGGTAATGTTATTTAAAATTACACATAACTTAATCGATAGTCCTGATCTTCTTCAACGCCTATAATTCCACGTTCCAAATCGCAACAGTAGACAGTCGCTTACTTTTAATATCCCTCTTTGCAAGACTAACTCCAAACATAACTCCAATAATGACCGGTCAGTGGTTGAGTGGGCATAGTGCTTGGGTCCCACCTGGGCGTTGCGTGTTCGATTCCTCGGCTGGCTAAGTCCTCCATCACAATACAAGCAACATTTTCGGCTTTCTGTGGTGGTAGTAGGAGATTTTCAAACAATGTTGGGTTATTCGTAACCCGGGAATGTTTGTCTTTCTTTTAAAAAAAAAAAAAAAACTCATTTATCTACAGATCCACACATTCATTTAACTTAAGTTATTACCACATTGACATTTTTAACTCGACATTACGTAACATAAAACAAAATCTCACTAAGCAACATGACTCAAACCAGGAAGTTCAATCTACCCCTCCCCCATATATTCGCGTCCTTAGCCTTTTAATCCTTATCCTATACTTCTCCCTCCCCCTCACATAATGTAACTAAAAATGAACTAATTAAGTAAACGCCTTTATAATGCCACACAATATAATTTACTATTATTATCTATGGAAAGTTCATAATTGGCATAATTAACCATTTTATAATTGTATTTTTGTGTGATTTATAATTTGCTGTCAACTTTCCCAAATATAAATAAACTAAAAAAAAATAAAAAATAAATAAACCAAACCACTCACAAGCTGAAGAATTTTTCACTTCAAAAATTATTTTCAACACGTAAACAAGAGGTATCACAAATTCACAACACAATCTCAACCAATAAGAGCCTACAAAAGTGAGCTCATAATCAAAGCGGCCAATGCGCACGCTGGGACCATTGTACAACAAAAATAAAGAGTGAAATTAATAGTTTGTAATATTAAAAAAACAATCTAGAAATATTAAAAATTCCCGGAGACCACTACCACATACGAACCATTTGTTGCTTTTTACTAAGATTAGGTATGTTTTGTCTTCCGGCGGATTTATCAAACCGTTGTTTTTACTTTATAAAATACAGCTTGAAAGAGCGCAATGCTTTGTAGGAACTGTACGTAGGTAAGGCTTCATTCTATCTCATTCTCCCGCAGGCTAAATCCTATATATGTATGTGTTTGTCTGTTTTTAGTGTCGCTTTTTCAACGAGTTTCAAATCACAATGGTGATAAAGAAGTTTTCACTTAAAAAACCTAATTATTATAGTCCTCTCGAGAGAGAAACTTCCATTTTTCCGATCATTCTATCAACGAACGAATTTATGGTAATCACTTATTTACGAACTACCCATTCGTTAAAGTTTTCCACCAAGGAAAGAACATCCTGTATCTTAAATAGTACTTCAGACTTAAAGCGGACTCGTTTAACATTAACGCGATGTAAAGCGTACCGACGTATACTAAAATTGTTGATAAATTCCGGATTTGTGATTTTTACTGTTGCTTAATTCATTGTTTATAACTATAACCCCAATCTGCGACATGTCGTTATTTTGAACGGATTGACCTATATTATGGAACTAAGTTTGTAATTTTCTCAGATATAAAATAATGTTCTGTATGTCCTTACCTATATGAATAACATGTTTTTTTTACTATAGCCCACACAAGACCCTAAGTAAAAAAAAAATCATAAGTCATCTTTGTGGAGTGTCTTTTAAGAGAAAGAAAGCAGAGGAAGTTCTCGAAAGGAAAGGTATGAGCGGTTGGTAGTAATTTGTGGGTCACTTTATCCAGGAGTGACGGACTTATGAATCCATCTCTGCTGCTGTGCAAGGCGATGGGTCGAGTCCGACAGGAGAGGTCTGTGTTAGGTCTCCAATGTCTTTTCAAATCCAGCCCGCCATGCAGTAGGTAGTCAAACGTATTCGCCACAAAGACATGTAATAAACTCATCCATGAACCCGAGAACCCCTACTAAGTCACCAAACATAGCAAACTACTTGGGGTGACCTACGGTTGCTTATCCAAAAAATGGTTCTTGGGGCGGCGGTATCCATACCCACCCTCGCAAATTGGAATAGATTCTGAATTTTAGAGGTTTACTTCCCGGAACTTTTATTACCTGCCTTGTTATTATGCTGGTGTTCGTATGTTTTATTTACGTTGTGTATAAAATTTAAAAAATGTGATATCGCAAAACAGTACACCTAAAAACAAGCTAATGCGTCCCAAGTCGGTAAATTTGGGAATGAGGTGGTGGTCGGGCAGTAGCTGGATAGTCAGATCTAGTAACCAAACAAAGCTTAATACATTTCAATCAGCGTTTCTTCCACTTTCCTCTTTTGGACATTTTTATCGGGTTCAATCTCTTGTCCACGGGCTCAAATTCTACCCATGTACCAAAAGGATTTTCTTCAGATTTTCAGACGATCTTCCACTAAAAGAGCTATAAAGATATATGGAATTGTTTCACTTTTAAATTTGATTCGATCTTGTACCTTTTTGAAATTGATAGGTAAGTTCAATCAAAAGATATGATTAATATGTTGATATTATAATTTGTAAGATAAGATTTGTTACGTTATGTAATATTTCATAAGCACTTTCCTAGAAATTATTTGTGTTTCTTAGTTAAATCTCTGAACATGAGTGCTTTGTTTCACTGAAAATTTCTTCGATCTATGGATGAATCCACGAACTGTTACATAAGACTTTATATTATAATATTGTCCAAAACTCTTGTAATAATGTATTGTAAGTGAAGTTAAATTTTGACATGATTGTTTAGTTAGACAATGGAGCTGAACAATATTATCAAGACATTGAATGAGCACAGAATGTACAAAATAGAATTTGACTTTTGTTGTGACGTCAATCAAACATTTCATGGCAAATATTATTAATTTTATGTTGTTAATCGAAAAGTTATTCTCAGCGATATCGATGATAGGAATTTTGGGATTCAAAAAATACTTCAGAAACAATAATGATAATTGTATTCAGATAATCAATGGATTGAGACGATCTTGTAACATTAAAATTAAATAATTGAAGATCACAAACTTTTGTGGTTTATTAATAGGTTCTTATGCTTTCGAAGATGTAAATACGAACTACGTCAGCGTCTTCAATAAATAAATGTTTTCGTCAGGTACTTCTTAAACACTAGGAAGACCGACATTTTGAACTACATATAAAGACCAAGTGGGGTCAAATGACTCATTCGTAGGTTGTAAGGTTTTATTCGTTTGTATGGTTTTATATTGACACAAGTTTATTCAATGAAATGTAAATATTTACCGCAGTGGTCAAATGACGACTGCGGTCTTTCTAGGTATGAAATCATTTTTAATAAATATTTATCTTGCTATCGGTATACCTACACATATTAAAATAATGTAAACAATGACGAAATATTAAAAGTCATAGAACAGTAAGTTTAAATAATATGATTGATCAAAAACTTAATTGGTGTCATTTGACTATTGTCGTCTTTCTAGGCAAGTCATCATTTTTAATAAATTGATAATAAAAATAATATTTTTTAATAATTAAAATAATGTAAACAATGACGAAATATTAAAAGTCATAAACTGACAATGACAACAATGCAATGGTTTTAATGACAAGCTACTTGCAGTAGCTTAGCGGGTAACAAATTCTAATTGTATGCAATTTTTTATACAATAAAAAAAAATAAAAAAAATATTGTTAAACAACTTCATTGGGGTCATTTGACCACTCTGGTCTTTCTAATGTTAAACAGATTGAGCATCATTGATAAATAGTTGCGAAAAGGAGCAATCATCCTGGTCCAGGTTTTAACGCGTTACAAATAACGGTCTTTAAGTTCAATATTTTATTAAAATTATGTTTTATTTATTTTATTCAATTTATGTTTCATTTATTTTTTTCAAATTATGTTTAGGAATTAAACAGTTATTTACAAATTATCGAATAAAGCAAACACTTTGTGGTTTGACATTATACAGAATGAAAAATGTTCTTGTAATCGAAACCGGTCGACGAATATAAATCAAAATAAAGCGGTTTTAAACAATGAACTTGTTTCATTCTGAAGTTATTTGTAAGATAATTTCTTTACAGAATCAACATGATATGATAAACGAAGAAAGTTCTATTAACTTTCTGTCAATAAAAATAAATAATTACTGCTCGATATTTCTTTTTGGTCTAATTGTCATAACATGACATTATTTGTCTTGATTGTTTTTGCGATATTATTAATCCTGTTCACGTCTTCTCGTAACTTTTTACAATAATCTGTACAGATAACATTCGAATATTTGTATAATTTCATATCACATTCATAAAATAGGAAAGTTGGGTGATTTGTAGTATGTTTGATATCATTTAAAGGGTACAATAGAGGTCCCGGTAAGGAACCCATACGTATTTAAAATATATAATATTATATGTTATATCCCCAAGATTATTATTTAACAATGTGTTTGGAGAAATGGATTTTTATATTGATTTCTGGTGGAACAGTAACTATATCTAAGCGGACTTTATCCTGAGAAGGCGTTGCCTTCACATCCAGCATACTTACCTGTATTACGTGCTCGTTGGTAATTAGTTCCCCACAGAATACTGTAAACATTCTTCTGAATGTCAAAATTTAACATCATTGGAAAGTTAAAAGCTTAGCATCTAATTCATTGAAATATTTTATCATGCAAAGACATGAAAATGCAAATGAAACTGGTTCAAATTTGCGAATGCAAATTAAATGGTTCTGCGCTAGTCTTGATTTCGTTTTAACTAGACTGATCCATATCTCGATTATTTGACGTCACAACGTATTTATATCAATGCATGGTATCAAAAATTTGGTCGTATATCATAGGTTGTTATTATTCAAATGACATGTGTTTATTAACCAAAACATTCTTTCTTTCACGAATAATAAGTATCATGGATGGCACTTCTATTTGAGATGTATTCAGACATGGTGAAATATGGTAGCACTTAGTAAGAACTTTATAAAAAAAAAAATTTCAAAGAGTTTTAATGAGCGTTGCGAGCTGTCAAGTCGGAGTAATCAACAATACGCAAAGTCTACTGTTCACTTAACTACTAGTTTATAATAACATAGCACATAATATAAGTAAAGTTAAGGGGAACGGATGCGTAGCATTTTTCATGCTAACTTAAATGTGGATTTAAGGCCAAAATACTTCACCAAACTAAAAGAATACTTATATGGCAAATATCTTGTACGGATACACGTTATTTTTTTTTATTTGTATCTTAAATCATAAAAATAGGCCATTAAAGATTTACGCTTTTCGTGATTTTAGATTTGCTAATATTTATGAGTAAATGATCAATATTTAAAAAAATATTTTGCTGTGTTAGATTATTTAAAACTAGCTGATCCGGGGAACTTCGTACCGCCTCAGAATCAATAATTGTTGTGTTAACCTATAAGTTGAATTAAATTCTGTTTTTTCATGAAGTTAAAAATTACACAATGAAGCAATTACCGATGCGCAACTGTTCGTGTTTTGTTTTTTCAGTGTCAGAGATGCCGTTGTGTACGGATTTATATTTTTTGTAATTTTCTTACTTTTCCACTTCATTTTCTTGATGCGTGTGAGGAAGATTTATTATTGTATTTTTCATTTGGAGGGGTGCAGACATACGTTCATCGTTTGTCACATTTTTGACTATTGACATTTAATGTGTAAGAAAGAGGGGTAGCAGGGGTATATATTTAAGAACAACCGCAAAACGCTCAGCGCATTGACATTTGACTATTTTGAATTTTTGGAATTCACTCACTATTCAATATTATATTTAACACAGCTGCAGCTCTTTCAAAATATGAGAATGCGTTCCATACAAAATGTATGAGGAAAATAATTTACTTCATAATTTATTTGTCATGACCTTGTCCGATGTTTTAATAGCTATTCTGCTATTCGGGGCGGAGACAAATCCAACAAATCAGAGATCATTAAAATCGGTCCAGCCGTTCTTGAGTTATAAATGGTGTTACTAATCCGACTTTGTTTTATATACTACTAGTAGACCTGGCCACACGTTGCTGTGGCTAACGAAACACAACGCCATTTCCCAACTTTTATAACCTGCCATACACTGCCTGCTTTCCAGCCCGCTGCCTGAATTGAGTCTTTGAATTTATCGGCTCTTCTCTACTATAATATGCATGTTTTATACATATATACCTTCCTCTCGAATCACTCTGTCTATTGGTGAAAACCACATTAAAATCCGTTTTTATTTTATAATTTGAAATATGAATAAATAAAGTATCACATATCCTTACTAGATATTTGCTACATATTTTGATTAAAAACATCATTTTTTACGTATTTTGACCTCAAATCCAAATTTAAGTTTTAAATTAAAAAATCCGGGTAGGCTTTCCTCTTAAAATTTTTATTTTTAATTGAATCAGATGTGATAAAAGTTATTTTCCGCTCATGGATTTTATGCCTAAATCTTTGAAATAAGTTGAATAATAACTAAAAATATATTAATTAATTTTGGTTGTGTACTAAGAAGTAATAGCAACGTTGACATAATGAACAATTTCATAAAATTAATCAATACGTCAAAATCTTTCATTATCAACTAGATTATTTGCCAACATAACGATTAATAATTAACAAAATTTATATCATCGACACAAAGTATCAAACATTATTTATTTTTCCAGGTAAATCTGAATTATTTCCAGTTTCTGTTGGAAAACATGTGCGATTGAACTGGGTAATTTGCCCCGCGGAATGATCAGTGAAAACGATTAAAAGAGCAGAGATCGCTGGGAAACTTTTCTATTCATTAGTTTTCTATACGAATCGACCATTTATTACTGAAAGGAGTAACTAACAGACGCCCTATCACTTTGATCTCCCTCAGTACCTACTAGGAGAAGAGTATTATACATGTACCGACAGCTAATATATATATTTGGTGAATGTGAATTCCTAATTTTGGTTTTTAATTAAGTGTATATTTTTTAATTATTATCCAGTTTGGTTTGTAGAAATCCATTATCCACTGGAGCACGTTTTGCCACAATATGGCACTATTTAAAATATCTTGGATTGCTTTGCTGCCAATTTTGCAAATTTTCCCTTATGTGTAAGTAATTAAGTAGAAGTTTACGATTTTATAATATTTTTTTTATAAATCCTACTAACATGTGATATTCGACAAAAGATGTGTGGTTTCATTGGCTATATGGAACTATAATCAGTTTGTAAGTCTCTGTATTAAAAGTCGGAGGTATGATTTTTAACGTGAGCGGAAAAAAACACCAAAAAATCTCGAGCAATCGGAGAAAAAAGTTATAAATTGCGCTGTCGCTCCAGTGGATATAATTTAAAGTTTTTATATCTCCGAGTATTAAGGGACGTAATTGACTTACTTTAACCAGTGATTTCTAACATTACTTGGAGTAAAAATACAAATACAATTTAGGTCTCCAGAGACCTTTAAAATGTTTTTTTTTTTTTTTTAATTTTATTTTTCTCGTCAAAATCAAAAGAAAAAAAATTCTTCACTCAATCGAGTTATTAACCCCACCCGCTCTTATCTGCTCAATACCTACTGATTTTTTAAAGTTCTCATTTGAAAAAAAACATAAATAATGTGACCGAAGATCAGAATTTCATTCGCATTTTTTTTCTCCAAACAATGTCAGGAATTACTGGTTAAAGTAAGTAAAGTACATCCCTTCCCACTCTATTCGATAATAGTTTTATTCAATTTATAATAATTATAATTTTGTTGTATTCCAGGATGTGGGGAGGATAGTGCAATTCCATGTGTCCCATACAGTTGTACACATTTACACAATAGATTTTAAGTAAAGAATCAAGTACCTATACATAATAAGATACAAACAAAAATGGTTGGAAAAATATAATAAATAATCAATTATTGGGCGTGGTCTGGGGTGAGCTCGAGCCCAGCGCTTATGTTGTCGGAGTCATATGCCGCATCCTGGTTCTAGTTCTCCGGTGTCTCGACGAATCGATGTAGTCCTGGTTCCGTAAATAATGTCGGTGCGCTGGTGTATCTTCTGCATCCAAATATATTAATAATATCTAATAATAATAATATTTGGACGATTTATATAGCGCCGTTTTTGTGAAAAATCACCTCAAGGGCGCTGTACAAACTTACCATACATGCCTAAAATCTAAAAAGACTACAAGCTAGACAAACAATTAAAAACAACTTATGGCTAAAAATTGCATACACCAGTTTATTGATCACCGATACGAAAGTATATGTACAATATTTTGACCAATGAACGCGATGCTGCCTAAAAATGAATTCAAACAGGACCATACTTACCTGGGAGGTCGCTTGAAATTAACACTGTTTATTGTCTATTTAAAGAAATTTAGATAGAGTTCGCACGCAGAGGACATAATTGTGAACACATGTTGTTTAATCCTGAAAATATTTTAATATTACTGTACATAAACAAAAACGTTTATTTATTAACGAGTTCTGCCGTGAAAATATTATTACGCGTGATATCTATTTTGCCTTCTGACGGCATTATCTTATTATATCATTTAGGTACAGACCACGTATTTATACTGCTTCCACATTATAGTTACGATGAAAATCAAATTGCTATTCATTTTAAAGTGATATAATTTTGGTATTATGACATGTTCAATTTTTCGATCAGCATTTCAGTGCCACGATTATGGACATTGCAATGCTGTCCAAAACGTTGACTGAGGAAGGTGGTAGCTCAACAAAGCATAACACATAAATAAATATATATACATATAATAATTAAAAATAAATAAATAAATCTGGTATCATTTTTGGCCGTTAAAATCTCAAAACATATCTGCTTTTAGTTTTAGTTTTTTTACGAATGTCCTTATTGCTTTCCGAGAATGTCGCCGGAAATTTTGATGGTTGTTTCCACGTAAATATTACAATGTAAAATAAGTGGGGATATTTGACACTGTAATAATCTGCTTCATATGAAAAAATAAAATTCTAAAACACGGCGCGCAAGTAGAAAGCGTCACACTTCCCGGGGTCTATTAATCATCTTTGGAAAATGACACCAGGTAATATTGTGAAGCGGATGTTATTAGAGAAGAGAATAAGAAATGAAAAAGTATCGCTGAGACCTTCCAGGCTCTTTAGCTACTTATCTTTCTTAGAATGATTAAAAAATTCATTAAAAATAAACATAATTAAAAATACAATTTAACACGTTATAAAGGTTTTATTTATTTATTTTTAATATCAACGGTGTACATATACCATAAGCACTGATTAAATGTTAGAAATAATAATAAAAGAGTATAACAGATAATTGTAGCATTTGAATGAGAAATGACACCAAAGAGACAATTACATACAAAAATTTATTGTACAAAAAGAAGTAGTATTAGAAATTGAAAAGATTTGATAGGATGGCCCTCTTGTACCTACCTTCCACGCAGTTAAATAGATCTGCCACATCTGCATATCTATTACTAACATCATGTAACCTAGGTACAAGCGAGTGTTTCGTATACTCAGTCCGGTTATTGTCGCATTTAAAAAGGGTTTTAGAACGAGTAGATCTCGTGAGAACATGAAGTTCAATGAGCTTCGTTAAATCAGGACTGTCTATTCTACCATTTACAATTTTGAACACAAACATTAAGTCGGATATAATTCTTCGATCTGAGAGTCTTAATAAATTAAATTCTTTCATCAAGTAATTATACATGGTGGGGCAAATGTAATCATCGGATGTTCTTTTGCTGTAATTTTTTTTTTTCGAATGAAAAACTTTGTTTCTTCTTGTGAAATTTGTTTTTTTAATCCATTAGAATTTATTCCATCACGTCGAGAAAATGATATCGGCCAAGTGGCCGCCACCAGAGTTGATGACCATACGGGTTTTTTGAAGTCACGGGTTTACGTTAACAAGCCTCAGACTCTTGAAGCCCTTAAGAGCGCATAACCAGCCAACGGACGAAAATCCACATTTCGTCGAAAGATGTTCTTACGATCGTACAAGGCGGTTCCAATGAGAAAGATAAGGTATTCTCGGTACCAGCTTTTTAAAATTATAACTCAATATCGATTTTACTTCATTCCAAAGTTGCTTTAATTTATACCTGCATCCAAAAATGCTGAAAGGCGTGACGATAAAACTATTAAAATTATGTACTTTTTGTAATTATTTTTTGATCATAAGTATTTATCATTTTTCAATAATGTCTTAGCAAAATTAGAATGTAAAAAAAATCTGAAATATATTAGTCTGTAAGTGCGCAAATAAATGCACAAACGGACCAATTTTCGTCAAGAAACACATGTACTTATATATTTTTTAATAATTTTATTTAAACTTAAATTAAAATTCTGTTACATACGTTTACCAGATAATATATTGATTTATTTTACTGCATGATTATATGATTTGAAATGGGTGTACTTTTGTACTTTTTTGAAAATTTAACAAATCCGCCAACGACCTATGGTATAACTTTATTATACTAAAAATTATGATTTTTTCTGAAAATTTAAAACATACGTTTACTAGATTAAAGAACAATCTTTCAAAACCAATTTATATTTTTATGTGGAAAAGAGTCAATACGTCTAAACACTGATTTAAAAATGACATATTTCTGGTGTTCTCTGGAGAATATTCCCCAGGAATGCTAGAACCTGTCGCCCGAAGCTCTGGCAAGAGTGATGCCCGTTTTATGATGTGCCATAAAATTGGCCCATATGATCATTAACTCTGGCGACGGCCACTTGGTCGATATCATTTTCTCGACGTGATGGAATAAATTCTAATGGATTAAATAAACAAATTTCACAAGCAGAACCAAAGTTTTTCATTTAAAAAAAATAAAGCAAAAGAACACCCTGTAGTTTATGTTTTCAATATGAATATTTTCATACTTGTAATATAAAGATAACAAAATAGGTAATAGTTTTCCAATTTTTATTTTTATTTATAGAAAAAACACAAAAAATGTTTTGTAGTTTTGGTTTTATATAATTTTGTTAATTTCTTATCGCGAGGAGGATATGTATGATCAATATGTTGAATTTTTATACGATATAACAAAAAAGATAAAATTCCCCTGCTGATCTAAATAAATTAACAAGACGCTATGAGAAACGTTAACAGATTTATTTAGTAAAACTTCTCTTATTTATAATCAACCTTTAAAACCCAAATCTGGACAAATCAAATATGTTTGATGGATAACTGAGGGAAAAAGCATTTCGACTCGTTTTTATTTTCCAAAGAAACCAGACGAGAGTATTGGAGCTACTATTGATAGAACGTTTTCAGATCCAAGATTAAAATTCCTATTTATCAAGCCTTTTAACCTCTTCGAATCCCTTTACTTGTAACAGCAGTTTAAGATGTGAGGAGGGCCCTGTAGTCGGGAGTCGGGAGCCGAGCTGCATTACCCGCTGCGGGTCTTAGGAAGATATCAGTTACTGTCAGTTTTCCTATTTGTTGCTGTCCGAGGCGTTTTCCTACTCCGGTCCAATGATTTATCCCCCCAGCAGAAATATTTTGCGAAGGTGCTACGGTGAGCAGTTCATACATAGCGTTTTTCGAAGGCGTTTTAACAATATATTAGTTGGATTAACAAAAAGTTATACCTAGGTAAAAAATACATCAACATTTTTATATTGGAAGTAAATAAAGAAGTAAAAAAAGCAAAATCTCAAATTTTATTGTTTTATCAATGAAGACAAGAATAACCCCTCCCAATCAAAAAATGTAAAACGGAAAAAAATGAAAAATATTCAGTCGCATCTGTGTCTAATATTGTCTTCATTGATTAAAAAAACATCACTTCGAAGATTGGACGAATCATCCAAGTTTCTTAACGTTGTTTTAGTAGATTTGCTGAGCGTATACGAGCGTAAAAAACATTAAACCATTTTTCGCAAAAGTGGAATAATGTGCATAAATGTGTGTCTATCAAGGGGGGTTTTATAAATTTCTATGCATTATGTAGTTACACAATAAAATACAATATCTAAAAAAATTGTACCACATCACCAACTTTTAATTGCGTGCGTTTATTTTTATTATTTGAATACGTCGCCAGAGTCCTAGCTCCTCCCGTCTGGAGCCAGTGAGACTATGGCATCTCCGTTGATGTATTTTGTGAGAATGAAAATAGTAAAAGGCGATGGGGAAGAGAAATGTAGGGAAGTACCTGGATATTCAGATTTGGTCACCAAATACTGCCAAAGCCATTTCAAGTAACGTTTCAAATTTGGTTGTAGATGAAAAGTAGTTTTAGCTATGCATTAGCCCAATCAGTTATACAATACGGAATAATAGGCTGGGGAGGAGCGTATAAAACCAACTTAACCCCACTTGAAATAGTACATAGAAGACTCATCAAAATTATTCTAAAGAAACAATTAGACTATTCAACCCAAAAATTATTCGATGATTTCAAAATATTACCACTAAATAAAATTTATCAAAAAAATGCATTACTTCAAATCCACAAAGATAAACTAACAACAAAGTCATTTAGCACCAGGCCGAGAACCTTAGGACAAATAAAAATCCCTAAACTTAATACAACAACAACCCAACATCATTACACGTACTCAGCCATAAAATGCTTTAACGAACTCCCCAAAGAAATACAATCCGAAAGGAATTATGAAATTTTTAAACCAAAACTTAAAAGACATTTTACTTTTTACTAGATTTAGGTACACGCTACGATGTGCCAACTTATATTTGCATTATGAACAAAAAAATGTCAACTTATATTTTCTCTATGTATGAAAATAGACATTATGGTTCATTATATACAAAAAACATAAATGCCAACTTATATTTTCAATATGTATAAAAAATTTCCATTGTGCACAAAAAAAAATCACACTTATACTATATATATACTGCATATATTTAAAAAAAGTAGTTCAACTCAATCCAAATTGTAACAACTGTTAAGTATGTATAGTACGTTCAGTCTGATAGTGCTCCCTCTCTAAACACGAGAATTTCTCAATTAGGGAGGTATTGTTACCACCAATATTATATATATTTTGTTTAAATGTAGGTATATTATTTGTATTGGTTAATAAATAAAATAAATAAATAAAAAAAACCTTCTGTAAGAAAAGCATATTTTTTTAGCACTACGTAAAACTTTTGCTTATATTTTTTTTCTAAATCAACATAAATAATATCAACATTTATGAACCTATTGCAATAAATCAACCTACGAGTAAAACACGCGTGAAGTTCCAGATACTAATAGCAGCGCCTTGCACACTATGTATACAGACCGCACAACATAAAGCGCCGAAGGCAGAAACTAGTATACCAAATGTCGCGCATGTCAGAGTATTTAATGTTAACTTTATACGTTTATTTTACACTACATTGTGTTCATGTGCTCGGTGAGTGCATTTAAGAGATTACTTTTGTGTTTGTAGTTTGTTCTGAAAGCTCTGTCTAAATAGGCACAGCTTTTCACAACAAATTACGACAGCCAGCAAACAAAGCCATCAGTGACATCTGTCGATACCTTTATTAATTAGTACAATTTACTAACGACATAACGATATAATTTATATGCGGTCTTTCTTTCAATGTAATTTATTATGGCCTGTATTTATTAAGTTAAAAATTGGACATTTTGCTTATCCAGGCTTGGAATATGAAATCCTAACCAAATCGGCTACGACCAGAAGTTTAGACGTTCTTAATGAAAACTTGGACAAACGGAGTTCTCTGTAGTATTTTTTTTCCAAAGATTTAGTTGTTTTCCCTTCTGCCAACCCTGATCCGAAACTCTGTGCACGTCACTGTTTTACATAAGTAGATGACATACAATTCGATTACAAACACATACCTACATAAAACAATCACACCCGTTTAACAAATCTGTTACTGATACCCGATGAAAAAACTAAATTCAAAAATGTATCTACAATTTGTATAGGTAGTTCCCGGCTTTATTGGTTACATTAGCCCATTAGTGCAAAGCTAATAACTAAATAATTAAACCAAGTCTTCATACTTTTGGTGTGCAATTTGTTTAAATCAATGTGAAGATAGGTAATTACTTTTTCGGAAGTTGAATCATAAACAATGCCCGGGTGTGTAAATAACCCAAACTCGCTGGGAATAATACCGTAAAAAATATTTGATTAATGAATCTACTCGCGGACAAAAACATATCAACAGAATGGCAACCAGCACTGGTCTAGATGAACAATAAGAAACACAAACCTTTTAGAGCGATCGTCTGCTACATAGGCGGCCTTTTTTATTATTTAAAATACATACATTTAATAGATTTAAAGGAGAACACAACATTTACTCCTGATGATGTGAACATTGTTCGCGAAACTTGCATATTATGTATAAAATAACGTAATGTAAACAAAATTATTTGTCTTTTAATAAAATAAAACATGCATATGGTTCTTAAAACTAAATACAATACATTAATTTCTTGTTAACGAAACTACCCAACTCAATAGAGAAAACCCTTCTGGTGTTTGAATTTTGGAGTAGTGCCATTGGAAAATAGGTACAGAAATTATGTTATTAGAAGTAATTATATTAGAAAATGAATATACCTATATAAATGATAACAAGTCTACATAATGATCATGAATAAAATTAGAGTTTCTTAAATTTGATATACAATATAAGTAAAATTAGTATAGACATTGCAGAAATAATAATATTATTATTAGCGCCGTCCGAGTATACATTTAGGCACAATCAAGTTTTAAAAATAATTCAGCAAAGTTTGGTAATTAAACATAACTTGATTGACTGCCGTAGACTGCCGTAATGTACTATATTATGAATATGAACCAAATTCATTTCTAGAAAATGAATTTTATAAAATTTATTATGATAAAACTATTCTAACAGACAGAACAATTAGTCATAATAGACCCGATATAGTTTTACATGACAAAATTTAAAAAAAATAACTTATATCATTGATGTCGCTATTCCAAATTCTTGCAATATTCAGAAAACTGTTTCTAAAAAAATAAGAAAATATACAGATTTAGGAAATGAGATTAAAAAAATTTGGCATTCTCAGACTCTAAAAATTTTACCATTTGTTATTTCGGCTACTGGCATTATACATTGCTCTCTCATTCAAAATTTAGGCGTATTAGATTTGTCAAAAAAATTATGTATAAAAATGCAAAAGTCAGCCATTTTAAATACATGTAAAATGTTAAATGATTAGGAAAGTTTTTTTAAATATTTATATTGAGGGATCAGTAGGATTTATCGGACCAGTTAGGATTTCATCAGAGCCGAACCCTCTGATATGAAAATATCTGGAGTCGGTGAAATATTTTCCCATTATGTTTCTTGTGGATTGACGTATTGTTCCTGTATTGTTTTGTATTTATTATACTTATATAGTGCACTTACATTGCGGGATTTTACTAGATAATCATTTGTGGAAAAGTGTGTGGAAGGGTTTAGTCTTTCATTTGGGAAAGATTAAACCCGGACATAAAATCTGGAGCACCGTAAATATAATTAACAAGTAGGTGGTAAGTATATAGAGTTGGTTTAAAAACATTGATATTTAAAATGGGAGAGCTTACAATATTGTAAAAGTAAGGCCCTTTGGTTAGTTTCCACACTTTAGAAAATGGTGCAGAATTTGATAATATTTTATAATGGACACCAATTAGATTAAGTTGATCCGGAGAGAATTCACAATATTTAAACATTACAATGAATTGGCAGTTTGCGTTTTTTCCTATTACAGTAAGATTCATACTTAAAAGAAATCTGCTGTGGTCGTTTCACAGTTCAAACGACAATACATTTAAGTATCCATGTAAGCACATAGAGAACGCCAAACAACCACTTTGTTATATGTAGTTTTATTTTATAATCGGTTTAAAAAAAACTAAATCATATTTTGATGCCTAACCAGAAGCATTTTTAATGTTTCGTACCAATATTATTTTCGATTTGAACAAGAAGTACGTTGAAAACTGAAATTTTGTTGAATTCGATCCCTGATGATGTGTAAATAATGGAGATCGGAAAATAAGAGGAGAGCAGTGTAGTATAGGATTCATAGTTTGTACAATCTTCACGTTCAATCGCCTGGAACATTTATCCTTTGTCGAAAGAGAGAAACTTCTCACTGGGGATTCTGTTTGTAGATTAAAGACCTGTCGTTTACCATCACTAGGATAATAGTATGTGTTTGTACAATAGTTTAGTAGAGCTACTATTTATTCCATGTTTACCGAAAATAAATCATTATCAGAAGAATCAAATACATTTCCAGAAATGACGAATATTCAAATACGATGTGCTTTAATTAGGCTAGATTAATTTGAAGACGTAAGGAAATCGTTACAAAATATGTCACATTTTTTTATGATGATATGTTTGTTGGTTTTGCGTTTGGCTGGTGCAAGATTTAAAAAAAAATTGACCAAACCCCGTTTATTACAATCCTTACTTCCTCCATATCCAGTTATTTTTTGTTATCTTTTGCATAGTTTTACGTCTTTCTTGGTACGTTATTACGCATTTTACAAGCGTAAATTTTAATAGCATTAAGCAATTTGAGGTTTAGAGTAGAGACGCGGAACACATGTTGAAAATCTCAATGTTTATCAGTGCTTGGATTTATTCTCAGAATTGCTAAAGACTTTAATAACATAAAAACCATAAAATTGTTATACACGTCTTTGGTTAGAAGTCAGGTTGAATATAATTCAAGTATTTGGTGTCCTCATTTCAACTCTCATTGTTTACAAATTGAAAAAATTCAAAATAAATTTTTACGTTTTATTAATTTCAAAATTGGTATTCCTATTATTGAAATCAATTATGTCAGTTTACGCAGTAAACTTAACTTATCGAAATTATCGGAAAGGCGAAAAATATTTGATCTCCTTTTATTGTATAAAATTATTCATTCAAGGTTGGACTGCCCTGACGCTATCAACTTGTTATCCTTACACATACCTCCAAAATATACTAGACGGAATATTTTATTTTGCAACAATAACTTCGCTACGAATTCTGCGGTAGAAAGAATACATAGGTTGGGTAATGAACTGACTGATGTCGCTGACATATTTAATTTAAACTTCGATTCATTTAAAGCCAAATTAGTCCACCACTTTTTAGATGTAAATAATGAATGAGTAAATTTTATTTTATTTCGATTTTCTTTTGTTTATGGTTTTATTTTATTGTTCTTTTTCCAATATGAGTAATTAAGTAAAAATAAATGTGTTTTGATTTTTTTCATGTTTTTGTTGTTCGTAGGTATATGAATTGTTGTACCTACGAGTTCTAAAGTCATCCATGTGGAATTAGCTTTAGATGTATGTACTCCTATTTTTTTTTTTTATTGAGTTTATGCTTTATTTGTATATTTTGTAATATTTTTTTAAGTTTGTTATGTACTGTTGTTATAAATGTTATTTGTATTTTATATGTTAAAGCCCAATAGGGCGTCAATAAATAAATAAATAAATAAATATTCGGGACATTAAACTGCAATATTTTATAAATAACGAAAAATAAATCTTAATTCATCCCCTTCGTTCATCCAATACTCTTTTTCAAATTTTTTTTTTTACATGAATTCCACACAGGAGGCCCTGAGGAAAATCTTGGAAATCTTGAAAACTCGAACCTCGGTATAGAGCCGACAGCCTACGTGGTCGAGGGGTAAGGCTCTCAACTAGCAATCCAAAGGTCGGGGATTTAAATCATAAAATTTTATTTGATAAATTTGTGTTATTTCACAAATGATTAATTTAAAAGTAATTTATAGTAAATTTGCGGCACGTTTCAGAGTGGAAGATACTTTCATTGTTGCCTAAGTGTAAAAAAATCATTCTAAATTGAAACGTTGCTTAAAATGGCTTAAGCTATGTTTGGAGACCAGATCTGAATATCCTGGTACTTCCCCACATTCCTCTTCCCTTCACATCTCCTTCCACTTCCCACTACCTTCAGCCCCACAACATACCACAATTGGGGATGCCATTGTCTTACTAGCTCCAGACGGGAGCAGTTGGGACTCTTGTGCGGCATTAATATTAAAAAGAGCCTTATATTGAAAAATTAGAAAGGTGTTAAAATCTTGATAGTCATTCGTCACGCAAACACACTTAAAACCTTTGAATATTTACAACCATGCCTAGTGGACATAGACACTTAGACATCATTAAATATCGTTAAAGATCGATGTTTGCCTGCTGCCTGCTTGTACAAGTAGTAGTAATAAAATAAATCACAAAGGAACTTCAGAATAAAAGGCAAGAAATAGGAGGAGAGTAAGAACCCAGGAAATACGATACTTTGAATCGAGTGAAAGAACCAAGAAACCATAGCCGCCTATAGAAGAGTAGTCTAACCAGATGGTTTCTGCCAAGAGTATCAACCGCTTATTACCTACTATCGGAGTATCCCCTTAGCATAATCCGAAGTTTATGCGCCAGTAAACTGCACCAGCAGACTTTATGTTATTACACACATATCCACTGCGAGGAAGTCTTCAGAATATTAAATCCCCACATATATTATTTACGTACCACTCAACAATGACCTAATAAGAATAATATATTAATAAATATGTCAGAGTACAAATACTGATGAAAAAGAACGTGGTATCGAGATCAGAAATTCATTAATTAATATTCTGACAGAAAGCAATGTGTACCAGGTAGAAGTGATTTTGATAATTTGACCCCTCGAATTTATTAATTTTTTTTTTTTTTTAGTATGTTTATTCAGTTTTAATTTTACAATATTTTATTTTACAAATCTTACGAAACTAATCAATCAATTTGATTGTAAGAAATCTCTCATTTTTTCTAATTAATAAATGCTACATACTTTTCAGTTTTACATAGTAAAAACTAAATATAATACTTCATATTAAAATACTAATTATTATAAAATACTTATTATTATAATGTTTATGAACTGCGTTGTAGTAAAAATATTTTACATAAAACAAACACACGTTAAGAAAAACATTAAAAAAAGTACTATATTAATTCATTTCATATTCTACGGAGGTAGAAAGATTTAACTATTGTTTTGATTTTTGAATAAGATGTCTCATTTTTAATATTTTCAGGTAATGCGTTCAATATTTCCGGAATTTTATGCCTTTTTGTTCTATCACCGTATACATTTTGAGATTTATTAATGATAAACATTTGTGCTTCTCTATGCCTAGTAGGGTAGTTGTGGTTTACAGGTTTTTTGAATTCTGTATCGTTGTGAATCATTTGCCAATGAGTAGGTAGGTATCTAGCACAATATCAGCAACTACTATTGAAATGGTAATATGTAAATACATGTTTTAATTACGTTTTCGCTTCACTCATAAAATGCGATCTTAGCCATGTTTAAGCTGTTAACTTTGATAATGTAATTTGTTCAGTACGGAGAAAGGAAAGGCGTCCTTAGCAATAGAATCTGCCGTATTGCTTCCAATAATACACAGGTGTCCTGAAGCTGAATACAGGAGGTACCTATCTATAAAAAATATTCAATTTACATACAAAAAAGAATGAAATTGAATTTTAAAAAAACAATTCACAAAATTGTCGAAATTAATATCCAATGAAATAATGTTTAGCCTGAAGAAATGTTTCGTTTGTGTTTTTGAAACGTGTTAAAATAATCAGTTTAGTCACTATTCATATGACGTCAAGTGTTTCAAAGATGTGCCTCAAATAATCTAAACTGTATATTAATTTATTATCTGTGTGGTAACGTGGCAAGGCGAATTTTATTTCTTAATTTCAATTCCAAAGTTGTATTCGACTCTCCAGAAATTCCAATGAAGCCCTTTTATTTCTGTATGTGTCATGTGAAAATTTATTATTATACATAGAATGGTTGCTCCCGTTTTGTCTCATAAAGTAAAATGAAGAACAAAACGTCATCTCCCTCTCGTTCTCCAGCCGATTCGCCCCGTGCACCAAGTTTGATATAAAGCCAATTTTCAGAACTTCTGCGCTAAATAAAACCAAGTGAAATAATTGCTGCATCACAATAAAATAAACGTCGCCACATTCTACTCGGGCGTTGTTATTGGATCAATACTTTAAAAGCCTTCGGGAAAACAAGAAACAGGAGGCGTAGACCCCAGATGTCGTCGTGTGCATTCGCTTTCTTTGTGCGCTAAATTACAAAAGTTGTAAACACATCTCCGGGGGATACTTTAAACGACCATTAAGGCTTTACGGCATCTGTAACGATTTCGTTAACAAAGGGTCCTGAATGTTTACGGCAGATGGGCGAATGTACTAAATACTGGTAAATGGAAAATTAAAAACTCAAGAAATATGACAATCGTTTTGATAAGGCGAACGTAATGATACATTAGAATATGTAGACAGGACCAAACATTTGAACAATTATTTATAACACAAGGTGAAACGTCGACAATGCTTCACTCTCTGATATAATTACCGACAGAAGTTATCAGTTGAGAAACTTTTCGGAAATGCAATGTTATTTTTGGCAACAGCTATGATATGTTGCAATTTTTATACAAAGGCACATTATATGTTATATTTATTATACGTTATGTTATATTTCTTATAAGTCAGAAGTACACTGGAATATGCTTCGCCAATTTGGGACTCACAGAGTAAACACTGCAAATCGTTAGCAATAACATATTTACAACAAATATATAAAATATCTTACTTTCAAATTCAACAATATCCTTCCACTTACCTACATTTTAATACTTGCAACAACGGTGAAGAGCAGCTGAGTTAAAATTTAAACACAGAATTTTAAACAATAATATTAATTTGAACATACGTCCACGCCATACACCAACAAATGCATCAACAAATTCACCAAATAACCATGCTGTGTATACCATCTATAATATAAATTCGCCTAAGCTATCGACATTTTTCGAATTCACTACCCACATTTGCAATGATCATCTTGTCAAGAATATAAACATCATATTGTTTCACCCATCACTTTCTTACCCCTTCAAACTCACATCTACAAACATACTCACACATAAATATACACTACGCACTACGGTTCCATGACAATTATTTGATCCGCCGACAATTAGTCCACCGGCGTACTTATATACAAAGTTCAGTCGGTGTAGGGAAAATACGGTATACCCAATTGCACAAAATAAAACTAAATGACCCCCCAAGGGATGTTCAGAGAAGATGTACCGCCGAATAACAAAAATATTAAACATATTTTCCTTTAAATGTTTCAAGGAAAAATCTGCTTCTTTATATATTGCATATACCAGCCGTACCAGCGCATAAATATAAAAAAAAATCGACACTGTGTATAAATCCGTTTGATATTAATTTATACCAACTTATTATTAAAGGTATTTATGTAGTAGATTTGACGTTTAAAATAGGTAAATCGTTGCCTTAGTTCGTATTTGTCCGACAGACCATTAGAAAATTTTACAGGAGGATATGGTTTTCTTTCATTATTTCAATTAAATATTATGATAGGTGTACGATAAATCCATTTCCGTGAAGGTAAAGGTCGCATTAGTTGAAATAATTCTAAGTTAAGTGATTAACTATAATCTTATTTTTAAGTTTAAAGTGGAGGTTGAACAAAAACTAAAATGGTCTGTTGGACAAATAAGAACTGAGACGACGAAATAATGAGCAAATTTTTTTATGATGCATATCGTTTCGGGGGTAAACTGTCGGCCGATCAACTATCGGGTCATCATGCACTACATGCGTCACCCAGTAATTGATATGTACGAGCACCTACCACAAATAAGACATTAGGCACAAGGAAAATTTATAAAGATATTAAATATTTAATATCTGTAAATCGTTTCATCACTGTAAATAATGTAGGTAGGTAATGTTTTGTTTCTTTAACCCTTCAGAAATTTGGCGTATATTTCAGGTGATAAAAGTATTTCCGCTTTTCAATAAAATGCAAATAAATGAAATATTTCCTAACATATCCGAAAACTAAAAACTGTTTTTGATAGATGATAAAAAACGCTTTAAAATTTTATAATTTGAAATAAAAATATATTTTTGGAAATATAAAAAGTTTGCATGAAAACTAAAATAAGTTTGAAAAATGGTTCACCTTACGTTTTTTTCTAATTAAAATTACTGATAGCGAAAAAAAAATAAAAAGGCATACATATTTTATTAGAAAAATGTATTATAAACGTAATTGTTATCTCATTTTTCATCGTTTGATATGAAAATAATTAATAAAAAAATCCCAAAATTAGAATTTTTTTTTTCAAATTGCCGCTCAAAACTTTCATAACGGTGTACATTCTGCTTTTTTGGTGGTTATTTATTATGATTGAATATAATGCGTGGTGTTTTACTTTTCTAACACCATTTAGAAGACATTTCTCACTATGATAGTTAGAGTGATTTATATGAGATTCATGTGAGTTGGAACAAAGATAGTCTCCCGTGATTAACCGGGTTAAAATAAATTACGTTCTTATTTTAAAATACCAGAAAAACATGTGAAAATATGATTATTCACTTTATTTACATGAGAATTGAGAATTTCGTGTTATTCCGGTGAAATTGCTAAAAATAACGAATTTCGCGTTAAAATTCGTATTATCATAGTCTCTAGTTATCAGTAATTGGATAAAACTCTATCATCATCAATTTATTATTTATTTTTAAAGGATACAGAGAAAAAAGGTAAAAATAGAAAGTTCACTGTTTCCGTGAAAATCTAGTCAAAAACTTTTTTTAACTCTAATGAGCAGCCATGTTTTGCCATGAACGGAATGATAGGATTTATGATAGGTTCATGAGTTTATCAAGAGTGAGTTATAACGAAACACAACATACATCCTTAATCTATTCATTGCGGAGAATTTAATTATGTCATTTCAATGCGAGCTCTCTCTGAGATGATATTTCTGATCGATTTTTATTTTCGTACGTCCGTATTCATAATTCCGTCCCTCCTTGAGACACGACCCCCAGATTCCTACCCACCACTTATACTTTTTACCTTCCCAGAACTTCATTGCCTTGCTTTCCTCAAAAGATGACGTAAGCCCTAATGGGAATTATTTTCCTAGGAGCCTCGTGTGTGGAGCTAATGTAAAAAAGTATACTTTTTTTTATTTATTATTGCTTTTTACGTTAGCTCCACACAGGAGGCACTGAGGAAAATAATTCCCCTCAGGGCTCATGTCATCTTTGGGGATGCTGTGCGGAGGATCATTTTAGGAAAGGCAGGAGAGGAAGTTCTGGTAAGAAAAAGGGTACGAGGGGTGGGTAGGAATCTGGGGGTCAGTGTGTCCAGGAGTGACGAACATATTAATCCATGCCTCCCACTGCGGTGCAAGGCAATATTCCGAGAGAGTACGGCTGAAGAAGTCAAAGGGAGTCCCTCAATCATTCTCTCTTAATCCAGCCTGCCATGCAGCTGCCTCAAACCTCACCCCTAAGTACCCTTGCTAAGTCACCAAACGTAGCAAACTACTCGGAGTGACCTATGATAGAGGTGTTAGTTTTTATTTGTTTTACAATTTTGCGGAAAAATTTGATCTTACCCCATTCTAAGGTCAAGTTATATTCGCAATATTGGTATTAAATTAAATCTGTCTGAAGTCCATGTGCGGTGCATTTCCCCAGTCTACCACGTGAAGTACTGAGCGAAGCACAGAACAACGACTCGCCAGGAACTGGGTTCCTGAGCGACTGAGAGGGCGTTTACTGAGTGAAGGGGCGCATCTATCTCTCGAGACATTCAACTCCGCGCGGCGCACCAAACTGTACCTACCTAGTTGTTTGACGTTCAGTGTAGTGTTAAGCAATGGCTTCCACGGGTAAGCGCGTTTTCATCCCGCGACAAAACATCCCTCAACAAAATATCTACTAAAACATAACCTAACCCTGTCTGTATTATAATATTATTTTTGTTTCATTTTATTGTTAGGTTAGATTAGGTTTTAGTAGATATTTTGTTGGGGGATGTTTTGTCCGCAGGATATTTTTTCGGGGATATTTGTCGCGAGATGAAAACGCGCAGAACCGCTTCCTCGTCAGTGTATAACTACTTTATACCTGGGAAACCTGACTGCTCAAACTATTTACTCTCAAAACTCTCAAATTTGAGATAATCAGTCATCGTTTTAAGAATTCAATTTCTTATCACAAAATGTGAAATTTTACCTAATGGCCAAAACCATATGTAGTTAAAATCAATTTTAAATATTTTCACTTAATTTTTTCAGTGGACGACTATCATCATCAGGCTGATATTTAACTCTTTTTTGCCAACCGTCAATACGACACAGGGTTCATACGAACCCGTGATTTAGTTGGTAATTTGAGCGCATAAGAAAATATTTTATTAATTATTTTTTTTTATCAACGCTTTTGCACCAGTTTTTGTTTGAAATGGAAATCGATGAATAAACTAGTAATTACTGGCGACTGTATAAACAATCATTTTTTTTCAAAAAAAGCGCATCAATTAGGCCCTTCATTTAAGCTATGTGCATCATAGCAAAAAATAAAAAACCAAAGGGTATCAACTTAAATCTTTTATTTTCTTAGAAACCACTAAATAAATAACATAAAATTAAAAAAAAAAATCTAATTTATCCTTAAAATGTACACACTTTCACTTGACCAAGTCTCATATAAAAGAATAAGAACCTCCTTTCAGCACAAAACATTACGTGCATATAATTATGTTATGCACTGCAACATTCACACCTTATACTTTGTTTATTTTCAAACTTTTGTCAAAATAAGCAACCGGCTCCCTGTCGTAAAATGTGTTGATGGTTGAGATTTTTCAATGTTTAAATTCCTTACAATCAGGCTTAGTTTCGAATATTACTAAAAGCTATTTACTCACCTAGATCAAATTACCTCAACACGTTTATCAATCAATAATAATTGTACACAATACTTATCAACAATATAATAAACTTAAATAAATTTGAGACATACAAAAACAACTCTTTTGTAATTCGTCCCACACTAATACTACAATGGGTTCGTATGGGCCCGGTTTGTTAAATATCTCTAATCTAAAACTAAGAAAAGTAACGTCCTGCTCCCAATACGGTTCAAGTAAGAAGTGAGAAGTAAGGAAGGTACCGGGAGCAACGGTGGTTGGAGAGAAGAATTGGTTTTTCAGTCAGATCCGCATGGACCCAGGGCAGTACTTAAGGGTTAAAAAAAGTACCATTTTCAATTTATGCAAAATTCTACAGAATCCTTTCAAGACTTTGGAAATGCGCTTGCTTACATTTTAAAATCAATTTTAAAAGCAAGTACATTTTAAAATCAATTGGCTGGGCGCAGCGAGTGAAAACATTGAAAGCACCTCAAATATTCGCCATGAAAATAAAAGGTCGGTACGGTTTATTATTTAATGGCTGCATTAGTATCTACGGATACTTTCCCTGCAAACTTCATTTCAAACGTTTAGTTGCTTCGTTAGGCTAACCGTGTGTCAAAATAATTTCTGAGATTTCTGTACATATGAGTACATATTCTGGCTATATTACCCGTGGCTCTATCCTATCGACTTTCTTTTGGTTATGCTCGGAATGATCCATCTACGGGTCAGAAGGGATGTACCTACACATTGCTACGCATTTCTTCAGATTTATTCGCGGATGGTTTGAAAACGCAGCTATCTTGGAGAGCATTCGTTTCTACGTTCCCGGTGGTTATCTTCGCTACCGACAGCACAGACCGTTCTTCCGGCCTGCATGACTAACTTGCCAATGGTCATGCTGGTCGGGAGAGCAATCTTGCTGTTGAACAGAATTAATTCGGATATCGACATATTTAGCGTTAGTGAAACTGTTTTTAAAAGGCAAGCTCTATTAATGGATTAATGCTTGTATAGTTTGTAGCCTATCATTTATGTTTAATGTAATACTGTTAGATACAATTGTATTTTAAAAACACATTAAAATGTTTAATTTTGTAATGTTTTTGAAAGACTTTGTAAGTACCGATATAAATAAAACCTCGTTAACAAAACATTATAAAGATAAAGCAAATATTGTAAAAGATGAATAAATAAAATAATCATCAAAAAAGTTTTTGAGAATGGAAAATGAGGGTTAATTTAAGGTACATTCCTGTGGGTATGGACTAACTTGACTAGCTATCGACTGTAAATACCTTACTACGCATTGAAGCAGTTAGGGTCGCCCAAGGAAGACATGACACGACTGTGCGAATCAAATACCTGAGCCGGGTCATGCCAAGAGTCAAGATATCAAGGATTATGTATGAGACGTTGCTTGAATGTGAATGAAGCAAAGAGCGTGTACAAATACTATATTTATATAATATAGTCTTTTGGCCGTATATTCTCTCTGCAAACCCCTCCGATGAAATTAAACTCCGATTAGTTAGGGAGGTTATCGACTTTTTGTTAGTTTTTAAGAGGGAATAACCAGACAAAACCCGAAATATGTCATTTTTAAATCAAATTTCAGACGTATTGACTCTTTTCCACAAAAAAATTATAAATTAATTTCAAAAGAATGTTAATTTTTTTAGTATGTTTTGAGAAAATATGTTTATTTTTAGTATAATAAGGTTCTACCGTAGGTCGTTCGCAGATTTATTAACATTTCAAACAAAATTTTGTATTATACAACACACATTTCAAATCATATAATTATGCAGTAAAATAAATCAATAAATCGTCTGAGAAAGCTATGTTTCAGAATTTTAATTATAGTTTAAATAAAATCATTTAAAAAAGATCCGCGCACGTGTTTTGTGATGAAGTTTTTCTATTAAGTTTTTCTATTTATTGACAGCCTTACATTCTTATTTTTTTACATTTTTATTTTGCTTCATCATCACCCCAAGTTCGTAGGTCACCCGAAGGTCGTAGGTCACCCCAAGGTCGTAGGTCACCCCAAGGTCGTAGGTCGCCCCAAGGTCGTAGGTCACCCCATGGTCATATTTCACCCCGTTCGCTACGTATGGTAACTTAGCAAGGATACCTGGGTTCATGGGGCGAAGTTTGTCTTGTAGTTTAACTTCAGTCGTGTGGTCTAAAGCACACTCGTTTTTTCCATCTATTTACGGTCTTACAAACTAATATATTTAATATCTGTTTTACATTTTTATTTTGATAAGACGTTATCGAAAAGTTATAAATACTTATGATAAAAAATTAATTACAAAAAGTACATAATTTTAATAGTTTTATCATCACGCCTTTCAGCATTTTTGAATGTAGGTATAAATCAAAGCAAATTTTGAATGAAATAAAATCGATTTAGAGTTATTATTTTCAAAAAGCTTGTACTGAGAATAATTAATCTTTCTCATTGGAAACACCCTGTACGATCGTAAGAATATCTTTCAACGAAAAATGAATTTTAGGTCGCTGGCTGGTTAATGGCCCTTAATGCCAAATCTTTGATATATCATTGATAAAATTAAAAAGTGTTAACAAGAATATAAAAAATAACAAATGTAAATAAAAAGAATAACTCGTATAAATAAACATTCAATTTAATTTATAGATGTCCCGTATAAAAATCAGAGTATGCAGTTCACACCTTCAGTAAACTAAAGTAGACAAGAGTGGGAAGGCTACGAAGCACCACACAACGAGGAGACTGATTATACTATCTCATTCTCTCGCAGGCTCTTTTTAGAGTCACAATTTTTCGTTTCACCAAGTTTCAAATCACAACAGTGCTAAAAAAGTTTTTACTTCAATAAAATCGGATAAATTTATCTGAAATACTGTTAAGGTTACAAACCAATTCTTTAGAACTTTGTGGTCATTTAAAAAGGTAGCAGCCAAAAACATGTGAAAAAAATTGTCGAAAACATTGAATTTGTAGAATATGACAGAAATTACTTAAAAATAAGACGTCCCAATGGCCGAATTGGTTAAGGCGTTTGTCCCAGATAGAGATCACAAATAATAGATCCTGGGTTCGAGCGACCGTTACCTTTTTTTCTGTGTCTTGTTATTTTCAATATTTTCGTTTAGATATATTATGAGTATTAGGTATAACTTTTAAAAGTAATAATAAGGGTTATTCCAGTACAAATTGATTTTTCTAAACCTTTAATTTCACTGTACATTCGAGGCCAGAAATATCATACTTATCCTCCGTAGTCCACAGTGATCATACTGATCATATCAACCGAACATTATTATATTCGTATTTCCATTGCGTCGATTTTTCGATCTGGTTGGAGTGGTACGGTACAGTAACGTACGGTTTCAAAAATCGCATGTATTATGAATGCGCTGCATCGGACGTGCAAAATGCGCTAATGCAACTGTGTGCATTTTATGGGCAGACGTGACTGAGGGAAGCAAAAATTGCATCGACGATATTACATTACCTAATGCATGGTTTCGGCCCAAATAGATGGAAATAATTGACCCCTATCTGCAAGACTGGATCGAAAAAAGGAAAGATTTTTGTTACAAATCTCTACAGTGCGGAGAAGTTTCTTCCCATGATAAGAAGAAAAATTACATAAATAAAATTTTGGTTAATATTTTCCCCTTTAGCGCATCGCAGGTACTTATAGTTTATTGAAATGGACAAAATTGGATGTTTTCGTAATTTTTTTAATATTCTTTATTTAAAATTTTGCGATCGTCACGCTATTGTTTGTTATCACCACATATCAGAGTCCTAATTAAAATTCATGGAATATTAGGATAAATGTTTTAAGGCACCTTCTATCGATATATTAATGGGTAATTCTTCGGAACAAACGTCAACGGTTAATACGCACTTTTTTTTTATAAAACTTTTAGATTCTTCTTAATTACCATAAAAGACAACTATTTGCATTGGGGGAGGTTGAAAATGTTACATTTTTAATTTTAGTTACGTAAATTGAAAATTTGCTTACACTGTCAAATCACCCTGTTTCCAATATTATTGTTATTTTAATATGTTGGTATTACTGATATTTTACATTCCATGTTACACAAACCTAGCGTAGCCGCTAAACTACTTGAAAACTGGGATGTTTTTCTTGCCTTGACGAGAGTAGGCGTTATAAAGGGGCACTTTCTTTTGAATCACAAACCATGTTACACAAACCTAACGTATTGGTTTTTTCGGTTACGCGCCTTTGAATATATTGCCATGAAGTCAGTTACGGTATGATGTAGCCTTCCATATAGTAATACCAACACAATAAAATGACAATAGTCATTACAAATTGCGTATGGTGAAGCGTTGTGTCTAAATACGAAAGCAAATTTTCAATTTCCGTAACTAAAATTAAAAAAGTAACATTTTCAACCTCCTCCAATGCAAATAGTTGTCTTTTATGGTAATTAAGAAGAATCTAAAGGTTTTATAAAAAGAAGTGCGTATTAACCGTTGACGTTTGTTCTGAATATTTACCTATTAATGTAGCTATGTTCCGTAAAACACCCACTCAGGTGTAATTAAGATTGCAAATTATATACTTGCTTTACAATAAACTTTTCGAATTTATTTTTATAATAATGAAAGCAAACTTACTTTAAGTACTTATGTATACATTACCTATTTACTTTTTTGTACTCTCGTTACAAATTTATCGAAGTCATTTGTACGACTTTCAATGATAATGTAACTACATACTTGTAATGAACCTAATTATGTATTCAACACTTTTTTCATGCGCACCCTTTCCCGTGAATTTAATTATGCCTTGTTTTGTAAAACATCCTAATGTCAGGTGTAATATCAGGTATTTGCGCCGATTGTAAGAGACAAAACGGTGAATTGTTTTTGTTGTGATTTTGGATTATGCTAAGGTAATGTGCCGTTTCCACGCTTGCCAAGCCTACGCAAACCTCCACAAACGCCAGCGTGGAAACAGGTCGTTTGTCTTGGCTTGCGTAGGGTTGCGTAGGGTTTGCGTAAGCTTGCAAGAGCTTGCCGCCGATCCAGTCGGGGTCGGATCCAGCGGCAAGCTTCGGCAAACGCTCAGTGTAATTTCAGAACTGACGGCGAATGCACGCCGTTTTTGCTCCATGCGGTATATCGATAATTAACATTACGAGACATATGTATGACGAAAGAGGCATGCCTGACTTATTAAAATGTATAAGAACATAATTTGAATGCACTAATTTAATTTATTGGATTTACCTAAAAAGTCAATATAAATAAATAATCTTTTATTGATGATTTATTATTTATTACAATAAAAAAACATATGATTTTTGTTGGAATAACTTTTTTTTATAATACAAGACAATATTATATTGTTTTTTTATACTTTGCTTGTATTTCAAATAAAAGTATGTTAAACCAAACGCAATAGCCTACACAAATTCGGCGTCCGCCATGCTCGGGTGTTGGTAGCTCACTGACGCAGTCACAAGCGTGTAAACGGCTTCCAAATGCCAGGCGAGATTTGCGTACGCTTGGAGCATGTGGAGGTTTGCGTAGGCTTGGCAAGCATGGAAATGTACCATTATGAATTGTTCCCTGTCTCCCCGCCCGCTCTCCTCACCTTCCCCGGACGCTGTTCGCTAGAACGACATAAAGGTGTCAGTGCATCAATGGCAGCGCATTTAAAACAAAAAGTATTTTTTGGGGTTTGTTTCGCAATTGATCGGAGTGAATTACTGTCACGCGATTAACACAAAACTCATATTAAAACGCAATTGAATTCTCATCGCAAAGTGATTATTCTTAGTGAAATATAGTTGTCAACAAAGTGATCTCCAACTCACCACTTCCAACCGTAAGTACCTCTTTTCTAATATAATTTGTTGCCAAATATTGAACTGGAAAAACACAGAAATATTTTCCGTAAAAAACTATCAGGTCTAATATTTGTTTGATAGTTATAAATTTGCCTTACAACGGACCGTTTATGTTTATAATAACATCAACAAAGTTACATTACGTTACTATGATGTAACTACTTTCATCGTATCTTAAGTACTTTTTAAAATTATTATTGGGGACGTGCACAAGGGACCATCGAAATGCGGATAGAAGGGGCGATATCAGATATGCTGACTTACCTTACCTTCTTCCTTCGCTTGTCTTCAATTGCCCTGGTTCAATTACATTCACTATCATAAACTCGCGAGCTCACGATGGTTTTACTTGTTTCGACGCGGTCGAACAAGGGGGCACCGTAAATCACATCCTTAGCAAAGGTGTTGACAGGATAACTTTTAATTTCGAAATGAATACTTTCACATATGATGGCATATGGTAGGAAAAATAAAAATGTGTAGGTAGAAATTAAATTCGGAAAAGATAACAACACTTATTACACTTACACATATTGAACTCCTTCGCAAAACTTTACATAATGATGAAACTACATAACTACTTGTATGGTACCTACTTGTGTCTTTCATATTCAGTGTGTTATATTATGTAACGAACACTTATTATTATAGTTCTGGACAACTTAATTCTAATAATATCTACACGTAAAAGCCTTCAAGGCGTTAATAAATAAAACAACTAAATTATGTTTACTAACTGCTTCAATAAAGTTAAAAGAACTAGAACATTTTATTTTTTACAAAAACAGAAATTTACAAAATGTTCACATTTTTTATTGTGCTAAACACCTTACAGATGATCAATGATCATCTTACAACATGTTTGTTCATGAAATCATCTGCGATAACAGTAAGTTAAATAACATGTATTATACATCAGCCAAAAAGTTATTGAAATCGTAATAACAATCTCATAATTCGATAATTCGTCAGTCAACCACTGGCTTTGGTGCCGTATTTTGTTTTTAATGCGTACGTACGAAATAAGTAGTTTATTATAAATTATGATCATGATCAGTAGGTACAGTTAAATTTAATATGTTTTGATAACCCTCACAATGTCAAAGAAGATAATTTATTTTATTTTTATTTGTTTATTTGTTTCTTTACATGGTACCTAGGACTAATGTTAACAATTCAGTTTATAACCTCACTAGGTCAAGCCTGTATTGAGGTTAACAACTCTACAATTTAATAAAATAACACAAAATAATACAGTTATTGAAGAACAATATTGTTGTATGTTTCATGCAGATTATGAGTATAATTAGTACCTAATTAGCTGAAGGCGAAAGTACATTACAATGAAAGCATGTAGGGTGACCATAATGTTGAGATTTGACTTTTAGAAAAAAATCAAATCTCAAAATTATGGTCAGTTGTTTGAATGCCCCATATTTGGTCACCCAGTTACTAGACAGTTGTTTGAATGCCCCATATCTGGTCACCCGAGAGATTTTTTTATGGAAAACTACCAATGCGTGAATGTGTTCTCCGATGGTGTTTCGAAGAGAGGGAGGTGGATGGGTAGGCTAGGCCACCCGAAAATCATTAATTGGATAATCAACATCTCTGCTATAGGTCACAGTTTTGCTACGTTTGGTGATTTAGCGAGGGTGCTCGGATTCACGGGGTGAGTTTGTCCATGTTCTGGTGACGGATTCGTCTAACCACAAGCTGCTTGACCTCTCCAGTAGCTATTGCAATAATATCAGGTTATTCATAACCTGGAAATATTATTATTAATACACTATAATTGAGAAGTCAGATTAGTATGCAAATTATGTAACCGATGAATATGATAGGGAGAAATTTTTAATCTTAATTAAATACTTTAAAATCAGTACTTAACTATCTGCCTTTAAGGAACTACTATTCAATATCACAATTTTACTTACAAAAGACTTTCAATCTACCGTGGATACATTGAAGATTGAAAAATTGAGTTTTCATAGATCGAAAATGTCGTCCGGAACAAAGTTTTTATTTTAGCTTCCTCTTCGATAGAACGGGTCATAAACCCGTTCGTATTTAATTTTGTTCGTGTCAAAAATAATTTTATTGCGTAGACAATTTCTGATATAATCATTTGTGTTATTTATTTATTTATTCATATCGTTAACGCCTTAATGCTTTTACACAATATTATGTATAGTTTGAGAAATAATGTAACATGGGAAATTAGTAAAGTAGTTAAGTTTAAAAGATGTCTAAATTTTATGAATTAGCGACTTCAAAGAAACCACCCCTAGTGCATTTAATGTAGCGTAGTGCTTGATGAATATTTCTTTGGAATTTTTAACTAAATTAACATTACTCACTATATGATTTTTTAAATCTGACATTGAGATAGTTACATAATCATTTGGGTAGTATGGTGCAAGTATTTGGCAATTCTGATGATACGATTATTAAATAAAGCTAAAGTCGTTTAGGTCAAATTATTGATTCGGAAAAGTTGTCTCTTACCAACATAGAATAAAGAAGAACACTTAAAGAAAGGTAAATTCCCGGGTTACGAATAACTACCACCACAGTAAGTAGAAAATGTTGCTTGTGTCGTGATGTAGGACTCAGCCAGTAGAGGAATCAAATACAACGACGCACGGGTGGGACTTAAATGCGATTCCAACTCAGCCAATGACCTCCATTCTTATAATTTTTATTGGAAACAAAGGTTCCTTTAGCCCAACAGCCCAGCGCTCTATCTCATTTACTTTCTGACTTCGCAAATATCGATACTATTTGAATTTCTTTAACACAATTTTATAATGAAAATTTGAGTCTTGATTAGAAAATATTTGGATTACGAAACACGCCTACAAAAACTTCTAATTTTCTCCTATTTTTTATGCTTACCAAGTAATCGGCATATTTTTAATGTGGAAATCAAACAAGAGTCTTGATGTACGGTAAATTAGATTCTGGAAGGAAGAAAAGGTGGAAGGGTGGGAGAGTTAAAACATTTACACAACATGCCTAAAGCAATTTCGCGTAAACGATTCTGAATGGTAAAACTTAATACTTAATACTTAACCCTCGTGGGAGAGATACTTCTAGTATTTACCTCATCAGGTTAGTTCCAAGAGAACTTACATTCAACTTGCGTAGAAGTGTGGAAGAAACTGCAAGACGAACAAATTATGTAATATTATAATATACATTATTCAAACAATAATTTTTAGATCTTTTTTTATTTTTTTAATTTATTTATCTATGTAAATTATTCTTACATTGCGTTTTTAAATGCCTGTTTCGCTGGGATATACCTGTGTCGAGACAAGCGTAATCAAGGAATCTGAAATCTGAAACCAAGTAATTTACCGCTCTGCTGTGGGTATCTTCCTGCCCATCATTCTAACGTCATCTACCAGGTTTCTAAAAACTTCTCCTTCAAAGCGAAACACATTCTCCGCATTTTGCAAGCCATTGGATATCATGTATATTATCTCACTCTTCTGTTTTAAGCCAGTTCAATATGCCAGACGCTCTTTCATACATTTGAATACGCTTTGAATATTTTCTCATAAAACTCAAGTATCCAGAGCGCAATAAAAAATAAATAAAAACGCTCTGCATGTTTCCGTATATTGTATACAAATGCTGGGATTTCAATTAAAACACAGAAAAAAAAATTGTAAATTCTCGACGAAAGAAGAAATCTAAAGAACTTTAATGCTTTTTATGTTAGACGATGGGATTTGAAAAGATTTTTAGAAGCCCTTGTAATGTGTCAAAAGACAATAAATAAACCGTTTTCATGAATCCGTTTTTTCCACTGACATGACTTTAAAAATGTCGTGAATAAAATGACCAAGGGTTTGGGATGTAATCAGAAAATGCACAACGAAAAAAAAAAAAATTTATTATTTAACGACAAAATATCAATACATCTAATTGAAAATATGTTGTACGAAAAATAATGTAAAAAAAAACATAGACTTAGGTTATTTTCATACTTCCTGGGTGTTATTCTAAAAACACAAAATCCATAATTATTTGGAAAACTGTAGTTTTAAAAAGTATTTTATGCTTTGAATCAGTTTGACGAAGATCTTAACAATGTCTAAAAGTTTTTTTCATGAAATAACTTATCTTGTAAGGTAAATTTAACAGCTTTTGGCGAAATAGTTAACCGTGAATTTGGAACGACTTTCCAGATTCTGAGAGGAACTTTAAATAGATTTCGAGTAAGAAGGGTTGTCATTGTACCTTTCCTTATTTTCGTACTCTTGTCCAGTGTACTAGAATCAAATATCGATCTTTTGCTGTAAAAACCAAATTTATGAATTTCTCGGATTTGGAAACAAATATAATAAAAAAACAATATTTATTATAAACACATTATTATAAGAAACTAACATTTTTTGCAATTTACTCCACATGTGAGGCCCTGAGGAAAAATAATCCTCTCAGGGCCTAAATCATCTTTGGGCATGTTGTGTGGAGGGTCTTTTTAGGAGAAAAAGGAGAGAAACTTCTGGGAAGGAAAAATGTATGAGGAATAGGTAAAAAAAACTGGTCGTCAGTGTGTCCAGTAGTGACGGACGTATGAATCTCCCACTGTGGTGCAAGGCGATGTTCTGAGAGTAACCTGCTTAGTCACCAAACGTAGCGAACCACCTGCGGTGACCTATGGAACTGGTGTTGGTAATCCAATAAACGGTTTCCGGCGCAGCGCACACACCCGCATCTTAAATTGAGGATTAATAGGTGTATAGAATCAAATGCAGCATTCTCCACTTTTTCAATAGTAACTTTATTAATAGTTCACTCTTTTACCTATAAAAGCAGTTAATTTGCATTAAAGTTAATTTGCTTTGACCACTTTGGGAGTATAATTATTAACTTATTAATGTGAGAGAATTACTGATATGAAACGTTACTTTTTGGTTTTCTCAAAAAAACGCATTTTGGAGATTGCCGCATTTGATTCTACATACCTCATTTACAACTTCATTTAGCTTTTAAAAGTATATACTTAGAATCTGCAAATTAAAAAAAAAATAAGGTTGGCACTATTTTTTTGTGAAAATATATTGCAAGGATTCAATCTTCATCTTTTTGATTTAAATTTCCTGTTCGAATTCAAAACAAGGCCAGCACTATTTGCTTTTATAAGTTTTGATTGAATTTACCAAAACATAGTCCCTTTTCAAAGACACGTTTTCTTTCCCCCTTATACGTGCCTCCAGGCCACTATTTGTTTCACTACTTGTACGCTTCGTACGTTTACGTCACATAAATCTGGGAAGAGAAAATACAAAAAAAAAGATAAAAAGTTTTTAAAAAACCTCCACGTACTCGGCACATTATCTTGTCAAAATTTCGCCTCCGGGAAAAGCTTTGAATTTAAATTGGTAAGTAAGTAGATGAATTTTATTAAAACTGCTGACTTATTCATTGTTGTTTTATAATGCCAATGTTTAAAAAAAACACGTAAAGCAAACTTACGTCCCCTGAGTACATATTGATATTTTTAATGTGCTAAGGAGAGTTATACCAGTATCTTTAAATCGTCAGTGTCGTTGAATTATTATGAAACGTTTCTTAAGTCAAGATTAATGAATACAAAGTTAGTAAAATAAAAAAAAAACAGAGTGTGCAATTCACACGCAGTAGAAGCGAAATGTCACAAGATGTCGCTTTCCTTTCTTTTGCCTGTTTTTTTTAAGTGGTTTGAAGGTGGGTTATTGATTTTACAAAAATAAAAATCTTTATTTTTGGATTTGGCAGGTTTCGAAATTCCGTTCGCTGGATGTCTCTCTGGGCTTCAGAGAGTCGGGCGCTTCATACCGCTATTGGAGGCCCATACTTATTTGTGAATTTACCGCATTATATTAGAATCGAGGACTGAAGTTTCTTCTGAATTTCAAATCGCTAACGAAGCTAAAGAAGTTTCATTTCAATTTTTTTTTACCATTTTTTGTTCTATATTTTTTTGGAGTGACATCCGACTGTAGAAATATCTATTTCTATTGTTCAGAAATTTTAGTGAAGTGATTTTATAAAAGGTAATTTATTGGCTTATGAACCTCATTGTAATATTAATATAATCATTCGCGAAGATAATATCAACAAATATGAATGTTTGAACACGAGCGAAACAAGGTAGTTATCTACTAGTAAACAACAACTGAAACTATTTTCAGTCAATACAATAAATGATTTAGGGATTCTGTTTGATTATAAATTAAAGGTTGTGAGACATAAAAATAATATTACGAACAAAGCACTAAAATTGCTCGGTTTCATTATAAGAATCGCGAAAAGCTTTTGTAATATATCTATTTTATTTTTTTGTATACTTTGGTAAACTATATGTACATTAGTCCGGAGCCACACCGAGTATAACTCACTTATTTGGTCACCGCATTATAAGGTTCACTCAGATTCTTTTGAAAAATACAGCCCAAAAATATACAGCTCAAAAGACAATTGATAGTATAAACTATACCTGTATAGTTACGTTGGCGGCCAGTATCTTTTCTCGAAAGATTTTTTCAATGTAGATGAGTGTTTCGGGCTGATAATTATTGATTATAATATTTGTTATACCTGTCCAATGAAAAATCTAAAATTAATAATGCTATTCGAAAGAAGATTGGTATTGGAGGTCATTTTTCTTTTTAAAATACCTTTATTGACAGCCCTGCTTTATTGCAGTTGATTTTAATTTCCTGTTCATAAAAGAGTCACACGAACTAAATAAATCATGTACTGGAACAGTAATGGCAATTCCAATTCGTCAATGAACTCTCTTACCACGCATACTTATGTAGGTAACCACTATGCAGAAGTACCTTACAAGTTGTTGGTTTGTGAACAAGGAAGTTGGTTTGTGAACAATATAAACTCTTGGTTTCCCAAATAAAATAAAAGTAAAACGTAGGCAAGAACTTCCACAAAAGTACTATACATAATTTTTTTTAAAAACAGTCGTTAGTTTACATTTTGTTTCTAATACCCTGATTGTAAATTTAAGTTATTTAAAATCATATTAGTATTTTGACACTATATAACTATTTTGTAATCCATTTTTATGTGATAAAAGTTGTATTGTGTACATATGTACACGTATTCGTACCATCATTATTGGTGACTGCCTAATCCTACAGTCAAACATCGACAAATTACAAAATTGGTGTGTCACAAACAACTTGTTCCTCAATATCGATAAATGTAAGACACTAACGTTTTGTAGAACCAAGACCCCACTATCTTTCAAATACACAATAGATAACAAAATCTTAGAAAAAGTCAATGAAATTAGAGATCTTGGAGTTGTGTTTGACACGCAATTAAATTTTATAAATCACATACAACAAATTACCAACAAAGACATGAAAACAATAGGATTTATAATTAGAACAATCAAAGACTTTAACTCGTTGGAAGTTATAAAAATCGTATATTTGTCACTCGTACGCAGCTTGTTGGAATACAATTCCATAGTTTGGTCCCCATTTTATCAAATCCATATAAAAAATATCGAAAGAGTGCAGCACAAATTTTTAAGATATATTAACTTCAAGTTACACATACCTATTCAACACATTAACTACACATCCTTACTAAATACACTTAAATTGTATTCCCTAGAAAACAGAAGAAAAATAAATGACCTAACTTTTTGGTTTAAAATTATTTATTCTGAATTAGATTGTTGCGAACTCCAGCATCTCATCGATTTCAGGGTACCCAATCGAGCAACAAGGCAAAACGTATTATTCTGCAACAATAACTCTGGGACGAACTACCACATACATGCACCTATTTCTCGACCTCACACATTAGGAAACAAATTTACTTCTAATATCGATGTATTTAACACAAGTTTACCATTATTTAAGAACCTGAATGATACTTTAAGGTAGAACATTTTGATATTTAAGGAGCATCACATAGGGGCTAATGCATTTCTTTATTTTTTTTTTTAAATTATTTATTAACCAAGATATTGCAATACATATATACAAAATACAATGTACATTTTTTTTTGGTATAAACCACCTCACTAGGCTGAGCCTGTTCCGAGGAGGCAGGAATTTAAACTAATTTTGATATCTTAATCTTGGAAGAAAAATAAGATTAAAAAAAATAAATATTTTAGTTTAGATAGATAAATACAATAAAAGAGTAAAATAGAAAAAAAATATGATAGAAACAAATTAGAGACTTAAAAATAATTGAGAGGAAAAGAGGAAAAATACAGGCGTTGAGTGTGTTCTTGTATTGTTATTGTTCGCAGTATATAATGCCTTTGTCGATTATCCACATATGGATTTGGTGTTTTGCATTTTTTGTCATGTGGATATCTTTAACATCTTTTTTAATTAAATTAAAAAATTTTGGAGCCAGATTATGATAATGTCGTTTATTCGTATATTTCTAAATTCATCCACAATGTAAAAACTTTTTTCCGTTTTATTTTTATGTATCTTGCATTTTGTCATGTATTTACAACTTACAACTTACAACTTAGAAACTTTCTCTTTTATTGTAATGTTTTATCTTTCCTT
Organism: Limnephilus lunatus; assembly: GCA_917563855.2. NCBI lineage: Eukaryota > Metazoa > Arthropoda > Insecta > Trichoptera > Limnephilidae > Limnephilus > Limnephilus lunatus. The sequence goes on from OU830601.1 coordinate 56,418,952, forward strand.
AATTTACATGTATACTCTTATGACGTGTACTAGTTATTTTTTATAGTTTGTCTTTTGTTTTTAAAAACCTGTCTCTGTATTATAAACATGTTATGTAAAAGCCCACCAGGGCGTTGAAAATCAATAAATAAATAAAAAATAAATAAATAAATTAACAATTATATAATGAATCATTAAAAAGAAGATAAAATCCCGCCTGTCTCGACACAAGTATATCCTAGTGAGACAGGCAATAAAAAAACCTAATTTAAATATTGTTTTTATAGATAAATAAATAAAATGAAAATCTAAAAGAAAATATAAAAGAGAATAATTAAAGGAAAATTTGAGTTATTTTCTACTTCAATGAAATATCGAAAATTTAATTATTAATTTTAATTTTTAAAATTTTAATTTTCAAAAGTTATAAAATAGAGATTTAAATAAGAAATTTAAAACATAAAAAAGAATTTTATTTGTTCTAATAAAAATTTAAATAAATAATTCATTAATAGGCAACTTCCAGGAAAAAATAACAGCAAAAATTGGTGTTTTTCTAGGTGATATTTGTTCTCAATTTGGATATGTAAGTCCGCGGTGAAGGAATAGTCTCAGTCGGATAGTCACGGCCGTGAAAGTCACGCCCAGTGGCACACGACCCACTGAGTGATACGTGGCCAAAGTGAGAAACAACACGAGCCTTCCGCACGGGTAGGCAGAGGGCCATTTATTTTGATAACGTAACAGTAAAGCGACAATTGCCAATTTACACAATTTATTTAAAAGCGCGATGGTACGCTTAATATTTATCTGTGGCAAGAGATGTCTCATGGTAAGAAGAAATTAAAGAGGACCAAGGCGTGTGCGACGCGGGAGCTGTGCGGTGTACTCAAACATATGATATGCAAGTGAAGTGTCCGTAGTGATTACGAGTGCGTGGCAAGTCGGTGCGGAATAAATTGTGTGTAGCTAACCGTAGTTGTCTCATATTATATTAGCCATAGTGAATACGCGGGCATCAAGCGTTAGACCAGTAGTACCAATGATAAATTACTTACACACGAAGAAATATTATTTATTTCTGGTTCTCCACAAAACAGTTATACACTAATATTATGAAGATTACAAAATTTAAAAAAAAGTGCATGGGGGCAGCTTTAATATGTTGTGATGCATGTCAAAAGATATTTACTGAACTCTCTGTAGGTGACATTGAGGTTGACAATGCTTAATGCAGAATCGTTAAGCAGTTGAGTTGCTCTGTCTAGTGGTGTATTCTGATACGCGGACATTCTCACTTTCGGAGCATAAAAAACTGCGTGGGATCTCCCACGAGTTTACCCATCAGGGACATATTTATAAGCTTATCTCTTTCAACATTTGCAATATGCATGTATTATAGTTAAACTAGTCTATTCATGACCTGTAAAGTCAAAGAGCGGTAAGCTTCTTGATTCCATATCAAGTGTTGAGTTCAAACATGACATAGACGTTAGAATCACAAAATCACTCAATTATAAATATTTATAAATTTTCCGGAATAAATGTTAATGGTGCTATCGGAACTAGAGATGAGTATTTAAAAACTCGGTTTTTAGGAGTGGGTTCCGGGTTCAAGTTCTTGGGTGCGAACTGGGTACTGGATGTTGCAGCGGGTGCTACGTGCACTTCATTTATTTTATTTAAAAAAGTATACAAAACGCGCAACAATCATTATATTCGCAGTTAAGAACACTGATTAAAATAAACTCATTTGTTACCTGTTTCGTTTCATAAATTAATACAAATAAAGCTAATTCGGCGGCCTGCCTGCACGTCCTCATTATTGAATCAACAATGTGGAAACGGGTAACCTAAAAAGCTCGTAATTAGTTCGTTAGGGCAGCCGAAATGGACATGTATACATTTAGGATCCAGATCCCCATTGCGACTCAACCAAAGCAAATGAAGGAATAATATTTAGCATCCATTTATCTTTTTCAATTAAGCAAACAATACGTCTAAAATAATACTAAAAGTGCCCAAAAGAACTCTACCAAAGAAAATTTTAAAAACTTCAATAAACATTGCTATAAAACTATTAAAAAAATACTGTACTCAAATTCGATTATATGAATAAAAAAGATTGATAAAGGGAAAAAATGAATACCTACCATATTGACCAACTATAAGGATGGAACCTCAAACCTACTCCAAACATTAAATACTTCTTTTGGCCAGAAAAACACAATTTTCATACTACGAAATTATATAATGCACTCTCAAATTAAATGAAAAACACCATGGAGATAAAAAGTTCAAAAACGAAACAAAAATATGATTAACTAAACTTGAAGATGACGAAAACATTCAAATTATAACACCAACTACAATCAACAAATAGGGATTTTTTATTTAAACCAAAAAAATAAAGGTTTTTTTTCCTCCTCGATATTCGAAAATTCACTTTGTAGCATCATCTTAATTAAATATAAACAAATCACTTATTTTTACGTTGTTAGTTTTTGGGGTGTTATGCCGTGTTGCCAGTGTTGCCAACCTGTTTTTTGAAAAAGACGTAGATCGGACTAGAAAATTACGTAGAATCGTATAATTTGGATTATGAAAAGTTCGTAGATCTATGTACTTTTTTTCTGAATGAAATATAGAAGTTTGGGGAAGGTGAACGTAATTAGTTATTTCTTGTAGGAATTAAATTAAAATGTATCTATTATTTTTAATGCATTTTTTGCAATTTTTTTATTTTTTATGATAGGTTCTCAACCTTGCCTCTCACTCTTGGTTCTCAATTTTGCCCACCGCCCACTTTGAGATTTATTTTTTAGACACCCTCTTTTTTCTTATGGGGGGGGGGGGGTTCAATTTTCTTCCACTTCCTCAACTACCGAAACATGTGAATTTTTGCACATGTGGTAAAAATGATTACAATACATAAAATAACAAAAATTAATTATTATTTTTAATTGATAAACTAACGTTTAAACAAGATTTTTATGCATAGCACAAAGGGTAGATAACAAATATTATAATCAATAATTATCAGCCTGAAACACTCATCTACATTGAAAAAATCTTGCGAGAAAAGATACTGGCCGCCAACGGGAATTGAACCCGTGACCATCTGATTGCCGGTCAGCAGCTCTGACCACTGAGCTATGGCGGCTTATCAAATACCCGCCAAATAATTCAATATATACTAGTGTTTCATTCGACAATTACTTATTATTACATTTTTCCAACTGAAAACAACCAACTTTATTTTTGTGAGAGAGGTATTTTTAATACTAAATCTCCCGCTAGGTGGCGTCGAGACTAATTATGTCTGCATTTTTTGCTGAAATACTTTAACTTGTCAAATATTAATTATTATTTTTAATTGATAAAGTAACGTTTAAACAAGATTTTTATGCATAGCACAAAGGGTAGATAACAAATATTATAATCAATAATTATCAGCCTGAAACACTAATCTACATTAAAAAAATATTCGGAGAAAAGATACTGGCCGCCAACGGGAATTGAATTATTTGGCGGGTATTTGATAAGCCGCCATAGCTCAGTGGTCAGAGCTGCTGACCGGCAATCAGATGGTCACGGGTTCAATTCCCGTTGGCGGCCAGTATCTTTTATCGGAAGATTTTTTCAATGTAGATGAGTGTTTCAGGCTGATAATTATTGATTATAATATTTTTTATCTACCCTTTGTGCTATGCATAAAAATCTTGTTTAAACGTTAGTTTATCAATTAAAAATTATAATTAATATTTGACAAGTTAAAGTATTTCAGCAAAAAATGCAGACATAATTAGTCTCGACGCCACCTAGCGGGAGATTTAGAATTAAAAATACCTCTCTCACAAAAATAAAGTTGGTTGTTTTCAGTAGGAAAAATGTAATAATAAGAATTTGTCGAATGAAACCCTAGTATATATTGAATTATTTGGCGGGTATTTGATAAGCCGCCATAGCTCAGTGGTCAGAGCTGCTGACCGGCAATCAGATGGTCACGGGTTCAATTCCCGTTGGCGGCCAGTATCTTTTCTCGGAAGATTTTTTCAATATAGATGAGTGTTTCAGGCTGATAATTATCGATTATAATATTTGTTATCTACCCTTTGTGCTATGCATAAAAATCTTGTTTAAACGTTAGTTTATCAATTAAAAATAATAATTAATATTTGACAAGTTAAAGTATTTCAGCAAAAAATGCAGACATAATTAGTCTCGACGCCACCTAGCGGGAGATTTAGTATTAAAAATACCTCTCTCACAAAAATAAAGTTGGTTGTTTTCAGTTGGAAAAATGTAATAATAAGTAATTGTCGAATGAAACACTAGTATATATTGAATTATTTGGCGGGTATTTGATAAACCACCATAGCTCAGTGGTCAGAGCTGCTGACCGGCAATCAGATGGTCACGGGTTCAATTCCCGTTGGCGGCCAGTATCTTTTCTCGGAACATTTTTTCAATGTAGATGAGTGTTTCAGGCTGATAATTATTGATTATAATATTTGTTAACAAAAATTAAAGTTTATTTTGCTTTATTAGTACGTGATGAGCGTGTTTTTTTGTCTTTTTAGACCATATTTTTTAACCTGCCATCGCCATCACTGTGCCACCTCAACGCCCCCTCTTTGGGTCTTCTAATGCCCCCCCTGAAAGTCTAAAACGTCCACAAGGGGGCGTTATTGCCCACTTTAGACCCACAGAACCTAAGGTTTAAATGAAACGAAATAAAGTTTTTGGTAATTATGCAAATGTGGGGTAAAAGGCAATATTTGGGGAAAAAACATGAATATAGAGTAAAAAGTTAAGGTCAAACACTAGCAATAAATAACTTAGTGATGCCTTTGTCTGAAATTGTGTATTTTACCGGGAAGTAGAAGATTACAATTCTGATAAAAAAAATTAATGGTAATAGTTCGAAATTTTCCTAGATTTGTGCTGACTTCCCATTTTCCTAAAACATATTTTTCTTCCCTAGATCTAGGGAAATTTCCCTAGATATCCCAACCCCGGCGCAGAATCTAGTATGAAACGGAACGTTTGTTGGAGTCCGCGCCACATACTTTGCCCCGCTGACGGGGGCGCCACTGTAAATTAACGGAAAATGTGCTTCGTCAGCCTAATGAGTTATGTTATTATGCAAATTTGTACAATTTGACAAAAAATACGTAGATTCTGGACTGAAGTTAGTAGGTGTTCAGGAATGACCTAAAATACGTAGATCTACGTAAAAAGATGAAGAGTTGGCAACGCTGCACTCTACACTAACATTTACACATCAATCATTTTTTTACAGTAATTAATTACATGGTAGATATATTTGATGTACTCCTATAAGTAAGCAGGGCTTGTGTGTATGTGTACTTGCTTGTGTATGTGTTTCGAAACCAATAGTTCCGACGACAGAATTAAATTAACAAAAATGGCAAAAATCAAACCGGTATAGACAAAATTAGTAGCTATAGACAAAAACCATTACAGAGAGTTGTGATTAATTAGTTAAAGGTATCATAAAAAAATATAATTAAGATTAAATAAATGGTTTCAAAGAGATTTATTTTTACTATGAATAATTCCCTTTTTATAACTTTTTAGGGTTTTTTCTATCAGTGAAATATATCATTGAAGATTATTATCATTTAGATGATGAGTGTTATCTTCTTCTTCAATGGTAGATTTGTTTTTGTTGTGGAAATCAACATACATGAAGAAGAGAAAAGCATGACCATACAACAACCTACATAGTGAGAAGGACCCTGAATAAACTACTTAATTTTCTATTTTTTAAATAGTCTTTAACGAAAAATAGCTTTAAAAAAAATCAAAACGTTAAGATAACTTGGGATGAAAACAAGTATCTTGAAAGATTCAAGTTTTAACAAAGAGTATCTTTAAATTTTCAAGATTAAAACGACACCTACTCACAGGTCGCCTATTAACAGAGCTATTTGCACTATGGTAGTAACCAGGAAAATAAACCAAGAATCATTCAGTTTATGGAGCAATGTCGGTTACATACATAAAACATTATTTTTGGATTCGTTTTTCAGAGTGATCAAATAGATCGACTGAATCGGGAATGATATAAATTCCGCTTTTTCGTATAAAGTTGTAAAGCAATAAAATTTCCAATTCGGCTGCCGGAATACAAATGAATCATTAACCGATATTTATTGCATTAAATTCAATAAATTATAGTAATTTATTCGCCGGTATCGGCGGAGCACGGATTTTGCTTTAAAGGTAAAATCAAAAGTTCATTCTGGTTGGAACTATAAATGAAAAGTTTTCAGTACCGATCTATTTAGAAGCAACGAAATTTGTCATTTTGTTCAATTCATTAAAATCGTAACATCATTTTATAAATTGTATAAAATAATTTTACCATAATAGATGGCCACGTGGATTCGAACGAAAACGGTTTTATATTTCATTCATCTTTAAATTGTTATTTTTAAAATATCTTTGAGTACATATAATAAGTTCGATCATGATTGTCAAAGTTTACCAGAAAATAATAAAATGAGCACCTTTATGAAACCGAAGTTTCCGCCCGCAATTAGAAAAAGAATTATTATGAAATTACCAAAAAATGAGTTGACGATAACTTTTATAATACACGTTTGCCTAATAAAATATGTGTGTGTTTTTATTTTATTTGGTTATCAGTAATTTAGGTCGGAAAAAACATCAGGTGAGCTATTTTTAAAAACAATTGTTTGTAAAAAAAAAGTTAACATTTCAAAAGTTTTATTAAGCATTAGAATATTTGAAAGCGTGTTTTATCGCCTGTCAAAAACTGTTTTTAGTTTTCGGGTGCGTTCAGAAATATTTCATTTATTTTTGCTTTTATTGCAAAATGGATGAGACCCGTTGCCTGGTGGGATAATGCCGTTTATTCGATGTTTATAATTAATACGAAAGTTAGTAATACTTAATGTTAAAGGTAGTTTAATAGATTGTATGACTTACGTAACGATAATATGACTTACGTTTATAATACGCATACATGGTTTTTTTGTGAATATGGGTCTTTTCAAGATTCATGTAAACTTCTTTCTCTCATCAAAAAGGCCCTCTACACAGCATCCTCAAATGAAATATAGACACTGAGGGAATAATTTTTATCAGACCGGATGTATGGAATAAATAAAAATCATTTCATTAATCTTTTTAATTCTAAAAAGCGAATTTTCTAATATTGGAGGAAGTAACTGGTAAATAAAAAGGATACTTTTAGAATCCTGAGTAACAGAAATATAAAAATATACAATTTGGAGGTGGGTATGGGAACCCCAAGGGAGTGCTCGGGTTCACGGGGTGAGATTTGTCCGGGTCTTAGCGGCGGGAACGTCTGCCCACATTCGTCACTCATACAACCGTCACCCATGGGCTCTCTGACCCCCACATTACTGGAACTTTTTTCTTCCCAGAAATTCCTGATTTAATTTTTTTTTAATTACCCTCCACCTAGCATCCCAAAAGATGATACAGGCCATGAGGGGAATTATTAACCTCGATATATGTATGCATGGAGCTAATGTATAAAAAACATTTTTTCTTTCCAGAAATTCCTCTCTTTCCTAAAAACACACTCTACACATCATCCCAAAAGATGACACGGGCCTCGAGGGAAATTGTTTTCCTCAAGGCATGCAGTTTGGAGTTAAAGTAAAATAAATAAATATGTTTACAGAGAATGCAGAAACAGTGGAGAGAAACTTGAATGAGGGTAGAAATCTGTACTCTGCATATCCCTGCGGATGTTACCATCCCTCATACCCAAGGGTATTTCATAATAATTCAGACCCCATTTATAGTGACCCAAAATGAGGACATTTGACCGTTATGGGACAATCGCTCTCCAGAGGTTGTATAACTTCAAACGTCTGGAGATAAAAGTTTGTGAAGTTGGAATTGTGGAAACTAAAATTGAAGTTAAGCAGAAAATATGAATTTTCTCTGGGGCCATTGCTCCTCTGCACGTATCGGCTCTAATTGGGCATTAAAATAAATTTTCGGTACTTTATCAAGAGCTTGAATTCAATAAACTACACGTGTTTGCTGTTAAGTTCGTTGAACGACAAGTAACCTATCTTTACACAGTATAAAATGAAATCGCTCCGGCTGTCTGTGCGCTTAGATCTTTTAAACTACGCAATGGATTTTCATGCGGTTTTCGCCAATTGATAGAGTGATTTATGAGAAGGTTTTTAGGCATATAATTAGTTAAAATATATAATATTTCTAGCCAAGCGGCAGCGGGCAACGGGCGTAGGGCTGGCAAACGGGCGGTGTGGATTTGATTTAACAGATGGCGTTGCTTTTAAAGGTTGGGTAATGGCATGGCAATGTGTTTCGTTAGCCACAGCAACGTGTGGACGGGTCTGCTAGTAACCTATAAAAATAATCATCTTATTACGAGAATAATTTTATGTTCATAGTGTTACATAATTTACGGTTTTGAACCGCTTGATTACAGACTTATTGGTAAATTAATAAAGAATAAGACCACAATGTTATATTTAATTACTTACGAATCCTCACCGCTAGCTCATTCGGTAGATTATCGTGTTTGCAGTCCGCTCGGGTACTTGATTCAGAACAATTATCGCTTCATTGGTAGAATTTATGCAGGTAAGGCGTAATAAATTAAAAGATTGATTGTCGCTTTAAATACTGAAGAATTTATTTATGCTTCTACGCTTCTAGGAAAAGCTTTTTATCTCTTTGTGAACGGAAAGTAAATGATTTTAAACCACATAAAAGGAATGAATTGATAACATAATGTAATAAGGCTTACGCATATCTCGCACGGGTTACATATGCAGAGCTGGCTCCTCGTCAGAAATAAATCACTGAATTTATTTTAATCTCTAAACAAAAAAACTGTTGTGATATTAAGGATCTCAGCAAACCATGAAGGTGTCGTGACCGACCCCTAGGGAAGCTACGACCAGAAGAAGCTTGGAGAGCGCCCGAAGCCCTGTGGCGCTCGCCTCGCCCCTCCCCCACCGAATTCCTGGCCAATCAAAGCGTCTAGCCAATGTTATCAACGTTTGACAATTAATATTATTAAATTTAGTACTTGACAACGGAAATAATCTTATAGGGGTAGGAAGTTAAGATTCAAGAAAGTACTTCATAACAATAACAAAAACATCAAATAATTTAGCTCACGTTTAAAGTGTTTTGTTACCAAAGTTAATTGTGAAATCTAAAATATGCAAGCAATAGTTATAAAAAATTCTCGCCTTCTCAATTGTCACCGCCAGGATGCCTAATTAAACGGAGGTATTTCACCATCCTCCTCATAGGTTATCCATATACATAACGAATATTAATAAATAAACAAATAAATACTCGCAACTGGTAAAAAAAACTCAGTTAACTTATCCTATATATAGCCATTATTCATAGGTTCAAGTTCCGAATAGTATACTCAGACCTTTTAAATAAATAAATCCTGGATAAATAATCTAAAATGTACTTTACCGTATGAATAATCTATGAGGAGTATGGTAAAACACCCCTAAAAATTTTACCGTTAATTACCCTTAAAATATGACTACTATTCTTAAAATAAAATAGGTCCTACGAAAAGACGATAGTCGTTATATTCGTGCATATTTTTTAACGTGAACAGAACTACATTTCCTGTTAACACATCCTTGGCACAAAGCCAGCAAAATTGCAATGTACTCCTTTTATACCACCATTTCATTACATACCTTGAAAAGCAAAATTTCACATCGAAGAACTTTGAAAATGTTATAATTAATTTTCTTACTCGTTTCTTATTCGTTCGTGAACTCACTTAACGATGTTGATCACACACAAAGACAACCTCCGTGGTATTGGGGTAAGGCTCTCGGTTCGGAATTCTGAGGTCATGAGTTCAAAACCCTGAGTGGACAAGTAGGTACATTTTATTTGTGTAGTATATTTGCGGCACATTCAAGAGTGGAAGACACTCCCAGTATCGCCTTGGTGTAAGGCCAGCACTCAGAATTGAAATGTTTGCTCGAAATGACTTTAGCCAGTGTTTGGTGACCAGTTTTTAATAGCCAGGTTCTTCTCCACCTTCATCTTTTCCATCTACTTCTCCTTCCCACTACCTTCAGCCTCACGACATACCCTAATTATAAATGACATAGTCTAATCGGCATTGCTTCCCGCCCGTCAGCTTGTGGACACTCTCCTTTATATATTAGAAAAAATATCAAGTGATATTTTTAAAATCCCAGAACACAATCAACTAATTTATTAAACTTGCATTGTCAGTGGCGTGTAGTACATGTTGTCTTTTATGTATATGGCAATGTAATAACATACTGTTGGTATCACTGTAAATTTACTGGAAGTAAAGTGTTAAAACTGTCAGCATTATTTGTGTATTTATCAGTTCAATAAAGTGGTATTTCTCAGGATAATAAAGAGAGTATTATTTATTATCACTTCAGTACATAATAAAGGTTAAAAAGCTGTGTCCTCCCTAAGAAAAATGATACATTATAAATTTTTGAACACAACGTATACTTTTTGAACTTAGTAGTGAAGGGTTGAAGATTTATTCAGTTGGCCACAGCGATTAGCAAAAGGTATTAATAACATAATCATTTCAAACATTCAATACACGTTTCATACCATGAGTTTGAAAAACTTTTTGTTTCTCACAGAGCAATGCACGCCACTGAGTTTTGGCAGTTTTTGCCAGATGTGGTGCTTGTACGAGAATTAGGCTCATGAAGGCTTTTTCAAAACCCTCTCAAAAGAGGAAACAACCCAAACTATAAATAGTCAACCCTGTGATAATAGAATAAAAGGTCTGTGAAAGACATATTTTAATTATTTAATGACAATTTGCGCCTTGTGTTATTATACGCTACGCTTCGTTAATGGTTCACTTAGTTTTAGAAAACTATTTTACCCTTTTGTGGGGAGAAAACTAAATATTCAGTAGCTAACAGAGAACTATCCGCAATACATATTTGTTGTTTCTTTACATGGTAGGTGTAATTGTTTACAGTATAATTTTTACCTCACTGGAACAAGCTTGTGTTGAGGTTAATAATTTTATAAAGTAATAAAAAAGATAAAAAATAGCACAAAAATATAAGTATTTTTTCTGAAATACTATTATTATTAAAAAACCAACAAAGTTTTTGTGCAATATATACCGACCTGTTTGTGACAGATGACATATGTATTTAAGAAGTTCAGAAATATATAAGTAGAAATAGTGAAGAATAATTTTATCATTAAAAAAGAAGATAACACTAATAAACGAACATGTTAAAGAGAAAAAGACACAGAAACATGGAAAAAAAATAATAGGCCGATAGAGCATAATGTTAGAGCATCTGACTGGATATCAGAAGGACGCGGGTTCAAGTCCCGTCGGCGGCGTGTATCTTTTTCCTCTGGAGATTTTTTCAATGTAGATGAGTGTTTCAGGCTAATAATTATTGTTTATAATAATTGAAAAAGATAATCGTAGCCACTAAGACCATTATATATTTCATTTTTCTGTGTCTTGTTCTCTTTCATATGTTCGTTTAGATTATTAGTGTTATCTTCTTCTTCAATGATATAATATTATATTGATGGGAAAAATCTTCAAAAGTTATAAAAAGAAAGTTGTTCTTATAAAAAAATTAAGAATATTTTTCATTGCCTACAAAAAATCGAACCATTTATCCACAGGCAGTGATTTATTTACCTGTGCGTTTAACCATTAATATCGTTTAAATTTTAGGCAGAAAATGGGAAGCATATATCGTAAAAGATATATTTTATTTATGATTGAAATAAAACCAGTTTTCTCGAACCGTTAAACGATTGAAATATCGTTTTAAGCTTCGCCATGATTAAAAAAGAAAAGAAAAATGGATGATATAAATCGTGAGTCACTTTTTTGCGTTCACTGCACAAGCGTCCCAACTGGTCATAGCTGGGGGACTATGTCAACCCCAATTGGGGCATATAGCAAGGCTGATGGGAGTGGGTGGGTTCTGTATAACCCTGGGCGATACCGATAATATATAGAACACTGTTCCTATTATATCATGTCAAACCAAAAACTGATTGTTTTATTCGAAAAATGTTATGATAATTTTTTTATTTGACTTTTTTGTGCATTTTTTCAATGAAATATTTTACAACATACCCAGGAACGAATTACTTGAAAATATTTAAAAGTCTCCTGCTAACATCACAGTAAGCGGAAAATGTTGTTTATATCGTGATGAAGGACTTAGCCATCGGAGGAATTGAACTCTCGACCCTAGTTGGAAACCAGACGCCAAGCCAACTCATAACCGCTGACCGGTTTCATGCTTTTCTTTTTCTTACTTTAAAAAAAAACATAAATACGTTGTCTGTTTTAATACTGCGATTATCTCGGATCACAGTTTTTCAAAATGTGTGATTGGGTGTGATCAACGATTCTTGTTTGCGATATGATTTGTGTACGCAATGCAGCCAATGCAACGAAAAAAAATAACGTCTCTAGGAAGGATTCACTAAATTATTTATAAAAAACCGCAAACTGATAAAACTTCAAATTTCACGTCATTTTAAAATTACTCTGGTTGAGAAAGGGTGCATTATAAATATGTGAGCATGAGGTGTGTAAATTCCCCAAGCTCTCTGGGCTTAATACCCAATATACGATTAGGAAATCCTAAAATGAAATTCTACCTGCGCGAACAAATATATCACAAAGGAACAGAGCAGTCTTACACTCCAACAAAAATAACAAATTCACCAACCTTGATTATGCAATTCTCTGCAGCTCGGGAGGCCTCCAAATTTCTGATCAATAAGTGTAATCCTTTTGTCTTGAATCGCGCAAGTAATTAATTGTCCATTACAACATGTTCAATTTCACAATTAGTCTGTTGTCAACATTTTATACAACAGAAATCAGTTTCTTGTCAATGTTACAAAGAGGAATTTTCCATAATGAAAAAATAACAATCTCCAAACAAACGCACAATGACAGTTTTTTTATTTGCTCTATTTTTGAAAATCAATCCATTTCAGGTTCCTTGTTAATTTCAAAGAGCGAGTAACTACCGTTCCCTGTGATAAAAATATATTTAAATATTTTTTCGAACAAACAATAAAAAACAAATTATAATGCTTAACCATGCTCCCCGCCTTGGAAGTTCGCAGAACTTTCAAAGAAAAAAAAAAAAAAAAAACTCATTGAATATGAAAACAAATAAAGATCAAATCACTAAGTAGAAACATGTCTTGGCTAAGTCAGAAACAATTAGATTATAATAGAATATTAACATAAAATAAAATAAAATAAAGACAAAATTATTGCGTTGGGATGGGATATAATTTAACAACAGGACGTTTAAAGAGTCCATATCTAGTCTTTACCGTCGCAATGCGAATGATTTTATCAGTACCAGGATGAACATCCGTGATTACGCCTAAAGGCCAATTTAACGGAGGCGAATCCTCCTGTCCCATAAGTACGACAGTTCCAACCTTAATAGGATGGTCAGTGGTAGCCCACTTCTGCCTGACTTGCAACGTATGCAGATATTCCAAACGCCACTTCTTCCAGAAGGATTGAACCATGCCGTCCAATAATTGCTTGCGCTGAGCAAAGTTTATTTTAGCGTCTGTCAAAACAGAAGCAGGTAAGTACTGTAAAGGAGTCGACATTAAAAAATCTGCAGGCATAATAACTTCCGGATAGGGTTTGGAAGACGCGATTGTGAGTGGGCGCGAGTTCATTATACACTCTATTTGAACCAGAACGGTCTGTAGTTCTTCATAAGTGAGGAGCTGAGTTCCGATTACACGGTACAAATGAGTCTTCATACTCTTTACATTTGATTCCCATATACCCCCGAAATGGGGCGCGCGTGGTGGAATCATTTTCCACTCAACCCGGCGATTAGCGAGTTCACGCTTTAAAGCGGGCTCGAATTCCGACTCAACCAAAAACTTATAGAGATCATCTAATTGTGCCTTGGCACCAACAAAATTGGTACCATTATCTGTATACAAGCATGACACAGGGCCACGCCGAGAAATAAAACGGCTGAAAGCAGCCAGGAAAGCATTTGAAGTTAGGTCAGAGACCAACTCAATATGAATGGCCTTGGTTACAAGACATACAAAAAGACAGACATATGCCTTTTGTGAATGTTGTCCTCTCCGACGAGCAAGCGTGATACGGAGGGGACCTGCATAGTCTACACCGGTATGAACGAAAGCCTTTGCTTCTACATCACGATAGGAAGGTAAATCTGCCATCTTCGGTATAGGATGCGACGGATTTAAGCGGAAGCAGAAATTGCATTTCCGTACTTTTGCCTTAATAACAGTCCTGGCATCTAATATCCAATAGCGCTGCCGTAAGATGGACATAAGAAGTCCAGGGCCTGTATGACAGTTCATGACATGGAAATGATCGATGATAAGATTCACAACACAGTCATTTTTAGGTAGTAAAACCGGATGTTTAACCTCAAATGGTAAATCCGATTTAGAAAGCCGCCCACCAATACGTAACAAATTATCCTCATCGAGAAAAACTGATAAATTCCTAAGCTTTTTTGAAGGCAATTTGCCTTTCTGGAGTGCAGCAATATCTTCTATAAAATGAATACTCTGCACGGAACGAATCACAGCCTTTTCAGCAGTCATAAGATTATTGACCGTTCCAGAAGAGGGTGATACCTTTTTTGCGAATTGGAGAACAAAAACGACAATCCTTAAAAGTTTATTCCATGTGGATATACGCTGAGCCAGTTCACTCAGGACCGATTGTTCACGCTGAACTATTGCAGTGAGCACATTAGTTTTGTGCTCAGGCATTTCACCGATATTTGAGAAATGAAACGGTCTTAATGGCCATCCCGAGGCTGGGCTGCGAATCCACAATGGTCCATTCCACCATAATTCGTGTGAAATAAGCTGGGAAGGAAGCATGCCCCGAGAAAGGCAGTCACTAGGGTTTTCACTACCGGCGACATGATAAAAGTTTTCAGGAGACAAATTCTCCTGACATTGAGCCACGCGATTACTAACAAACACCGACCATCAATGAGGCGACGAATGTATCCATGAAAGCGCAATGGTAGAATCTGAAAACGCATAAGTCCCTGCAATAGTAAGACGCGAACGATAACTATTTTGAACCGTCCGAATTAGTTTGGACATCAAGACCGCGGCACACAGCTCCAAACGAGCGAGTGTTGTTACTTTGGTGGGAGAGACCTTTGATTTTGCACACAACAATCTCACGGTTATATTCCCAGACAGATCAGTTGTGTGTAAATATATCACACAGCCATAACCATTCAGGCTCGCATCGCAGAAAGCAACGATGAGCACTGTACTGTCTTTTAGGACACCTACATGACGCGGGATTTTTATCGTAGAAATTAAAGGAAATTCCTGTGTGAGTGCCGAGAACCTTTGAAAAACGCTCTCAGGGGGAGTATCATCCCAACCAATGTTGCACAGCCATAGCTCCTTAATAAGCAATTTAGAGTACAGAATGGAGGGGGCGACCAGGCCGAGGACATCAAATAAGCGGGCGACTATAGACGGTATATTCCGCTTTGTACACTTCTCCTGGACATAATAAGTCGTAAAGAAGAAGCTGTCATCAACTGGTTCCCACGAGAGGCCTAACACCTTAGAGGTATTGTTAGAACCAACAGTAAAGTCCACCGTACTGCGGTGAGAATCTGAAAGGTTTTCAAGTACAACTTGAGAATTACTAGTCCATTTGACCAAATCAAAGGCACCGGACTTGAATAACGAGATTAATTCTCGAGAAAGACGTACGGCGCTGGATTCATCTTAAATAGAATAGACCAGGTCGTCCATATACAACTTGGACTCTGCCACATTGGCAGCATCCGGTAAATGTGGTCTCATATCTTGGGCTAACTGACGAACAGTCCGCATTGATAAATATGGACTTGCCGTTAGTCCGAAAGGGACCCGATTAAATTGAAAAGTCCGTATGAGATCGTTGTTGGAGAATCGAAATAAGATTCTCAAATATCTACGATGCTTGCTTGGAACTTCAATCTGTAAATACATTTGCTTTATGTCCGCAGTCATAGCGATGGGAAAAAGACGAAAGTTAAGTAAAAGCAAAAACAAATCAGCTTGTAGATTGGGACCAGTATGCAATATGTCATTTAGTGACAGCCCTGTATGTGTCTTAGCACTAGCGTCAAGCACAATCCGAGGCATAGGTTTATCAGAACGAATGACGTCGTGATGCGGGATATAATATCCATCATCTATAATATCAGACTCTGGGACTTCTGACAGGTAATTGTTTTCAATATATTCACTGATAACTTTATTATAATTCTCCTGTAAAGAAGGCGATTGTTTAAATTTCCGCTCCAAGGCCATAAATCGACGCTGAGCGGTAGTTCGAGAATTCCCCAATTGGTTCGGGTCTTTACAGAAAGGTAAAGCAACAGAATACCTCCCGTCGTCAGCGCGAGAAATAGATGAAGTAAACAGATTCTCACATTCCGTCTCCTCTGGACTCAGAAATTGTATGTTAGGTATTTCTTCTAACAGCCAAAATTTTTGCACTAAATAATTTAGCGCGAGTGCGGAAAATGACATATTTGTATTGGTCACTTTATGAGGGTAGTCACCCATTAGAACGAAACCAAATGCGGTCGATAATGCGGGGGGTGCACTAGTCCCTGATTCAATCCTGTCCCCTAAATAGATATGTGGAAATAATTGTGCCCCTAAGACGACATCTATATTCCCAGGAATATTCCACGTTAAATCAACGAGGGGTATGCCCTCTAAGTACCTCATATCACCATTTGCTATATAGTGATTAGGTAACTTATCGGTAATGCACTCGACAACGAGCGCATATATGTTATATTTATTATTTGGGTATACGCGAGACTCAATGTCCAAATAAACGTAACCAAAAATTGGTCGAGATGCTGAACCAATTCCTTTAACAAAAGAATTACTCAAAGGAATTATTGGCAAATTCAGCGCCTTGCAACAATCAACCGTGATCAAATGATTTTGTGAGTCATTATCAATTAGACGCCGAACAACAATTTTATTTCCATTTTTAAGTTTTGCATACACTTGAGCTGTTGATAGTAAAATTGTAGTATTAGGTGCTACTTTAGCTGACAATGAACACGAAGAGTTAAATAGCGAGGACTCCTCTAGTATCGCATCACAATTATCCGTTCCACTGACGCTGGATGGTACCAAAGGGGGGGAAGACTGCTCCTCATTGGTAAGTACTTCTGACGTATGTACATGAGTATTTGTTTTCAAATTATTCCCACTACCAAAATGAAGTAAGGTATTGTGTGGTTTTTTGCACAAATCGCACATAAGCGACGATTTACAAGAGCTTACAGCATGTGATGCGCTAAAACAATTTATACACAAATGTTTTGATTTTATAAAATCAAAACGGGCTCGTGGAGAACTTAGCCCTTTGAACCGAGAGCAAGCAGTAATTGCATGATCAGTTTTTTTACAAAACATACAAGATTTCGGGGGCGGAGTTGGTACTCGAGGTACATTCTCATTACTCGCGACGAAAGATTTATAATTGTTCGAACGGGATGAAGTCGCTGCAGGCGGCTTATTCATGGCACTTGATGACCCCTTTAAACGCTCTAATATTTTCACTTGATCTTTCACAAATGAGATCAACTCATTGTATGCAAGGATTTCTTGAGTTCTAATTGCCATTTCAAAATTCTGTGACGTTTGGGAATCAATTTTCCTTAACGCACAGTGTAATAATATGAAGTCAGTTAAGTCTTCAATATCTAACTGTTTTAACGCCAAAACAGATGAAGAGTATCTTTCAATAAACGTATCAAGACTAGCAGATGTATTTGTACAACCCTTTATGTCCAGAATATTATTCAAATAAAATGTGCCTAGTGCACGCTTATCTTGATATTTAGATACCAACGAATCCCAAATAATCCTGTACGTCTCTCCAGTAGGTATTATACCCGCAGTAATCTGCAATGCGCTATGCGTTAATTTACCTACCAAATACTGCACACGTTGTGAGTCATTCAGCTGTGTATTATTATGGATGTTCGATTTGAATGACTCATAGAATTTCGCCCAGGTATCCATTTTACCGTTAAAAGAGGGAAGCTCTATAGGAGGAAGTTTGATGACCGGTTCGCGAGAATCGCGGACTTTATCCTGTGACATTATTGTTGTTGCATTTTTAATTTTGTCACGTACGCGTTTCACACTACCAAATAAATCCTCAAAAGCATCTAATTGTTGATAATCCGGTACAAATGTCGGGTTTGATATCAATTGGACATCATTGATATCATCAATGACTTTTTCAAAGTCGTTACGCAACTCTTCAATTCTCTCTGACTTAGACAAGAAGCTTTCATTTAGCCTTGATTCAAAGGACGATAGGTTCTTCGCCAAATTAAACAAATCGTTTAACCTGGAAAAAAGCCTTTCGTTTTTAGCTGTCAAAATGACCAACCGTCTAACGGTTTGGTCACTCGACTCTTCCGTAGTCAAGGGCATTTTAAATAAAATTATTTTAAAAATGTTCGTCACTTAATTTTCACAAAACTATAAGGTATTTCGTAAATTACCAAAGAATACGTAATCACAAACCTTTATTTGAGTAATTATGAAAAATGAGCAACCAATAAAATGTTTTAAGTTCTGCTTCAAATTTACCAAAAATATACGTAAATGATGCTTTATAAATAATTCTATAAGAGGTAGGTATTTCGATATTTACCAAAAAATTACGTAAACCGAATTTCCTTTCTTATAAAATTTATGCTGTATAATCAGTCTAATTATAACCAGCAAAACAATAATATAGGTATTTCGATATTACCAAAATTACGTAAACCGAATCTCCAAATTATAATATTATTTTGCCTATCCGGTTATCAGAAGGATCATAATTATGCCAGCAAACAATAAAATAGGTATTTCAAGAATATTACCAAAAAATTACGTAAATCTGAAACCTTTCAAATTATATTAACTTTGCTGGAACTTAATCTGACGAACGAAGGACCATAACTATGCATTATAAATATGTGAGCATGAGGTGTGTAAATTCCCCAAGCTCTCTGGGCTTAATACCCAATATACGATTAGGAAATCCTAAAATGAAATTCTACCTGCGCGAACAAATATATCACAAAGGAACAGAGCAGTCTTACACTCCAACAAAAATAACAAATTCACCAACCTTGATTATGCAATTCTCTGCAGCTCGGGAGGCCTCCAAATTTCTGATCAATAAGTGTAATCCTTTTGTCTTGAATCGCGCAAGTAATTAATTGTCCATTACAACATGTTCAATTTCACAATTAGTCTGTTGTCAACATTTTATACAACAGAAATCAGTTTCTTGTCAATGTTACAAAGAGGAATTTTCCATAATGAAAAAATAACAATCTCCAAACAAACGCACAATGACAGTTTTTTTATTTGCTCTATTTTTGAAAATCAATCCATTTCAGGTTCCTTGTTAATTTCAAAGAGCGAGTAACTACCGTTCCCTGTGATAAAAATATATTTAAATATTTTTTCGAACAAACAATAAAAAACAAATTATAATGCTTAACCAAAGGGTTAATGGTATTATAGACAGCCTTAATTTACTAAGCCTAATTACCTTCCCTAAAAAGCTTGATCTAAAATTATTTTTAATTGCAACAAGAATATCAGATATGAGTCATTTACGTGTCACAATAATAAAATAATTAAACATGTGATCAACTTAATAATAGCATTACAAAATTTTAATAAATTTTACCTAGATTGTATGCAGTTAGCAATACTCGTACTTTCGCAGAAATAGTAGCTGCATTCAACAACACAGAATATAGTTAAAAGAAGGGTGTAATAACATACCTCAAAAACAATAATTGACTTAAGCATAACACTTTTTTTCTCATGGGGTCTATTTTATTCAAATAGCGTATTTTGTTTACATAAATAAATATAAAACTCATCCCATGGAATTATTCAGTGACGTAGCATGTACCTATTCTGTAGTCTGTACTAGTTTTGGACCCGTAATAACATTAAGACCATTTACCCTCCAGTTGATGGGTGCTTTTAAGCCCGATCGAGTGCAAAATAAGCCTTTAATATTAAGGAAACGGGAATGTGCCTATTTATTTGTTCTAAAAGCGCAGGAAACCCCTGCTTTCAGATTTCTAGCAAGCTTTCGACCTCCAAAGCAAGAAGGTTCGTGGATGCCCTTAATTGCAAAGTTACTTAGTAGGTATTAAGGCTATTTTTAACGTTTTCCAACAGAATAATTTCATTCTTCCTAAATTCTCTTAACCCGGCGTCATTGTGGCGGAAAAAAGTTACACTAACGTTGAGGTGGGTCATTATGACCCTATAAGAATTGTTTCTATTTTACCTCGTATAAAATAATTTTTAATTTTTAAAATTCAATATTTATAATATATATCTGTATATGTAATCATTAAGAGCAATAAAACACATTCGTAATAAATGAAACAATTTTTTATTTTTAACTTTCACTCTCTTCTAAATTTTATCATCAATTTTTTTATCAACAAAAAACAATATCGATTCTTACAAAAATATACTTAAATCAAATCTATACTACCTAACCTTTCTATCATTGGAGTATTATTTACAGAAATAATTAGTCTTTTGTATCATAAGTTTTTTTTTTTATTTTTCACATAAAATATATATTTTGGCACAAAGCAGCAACTTCGCCGTTGAGCTGGGTCATAATTATCCGGTCACGGTTTTACACACGTGTCGCTGCTTGCGTGGGCGATGGACGAATAAAATGAGGTATATGAAGGGGAGGGGTGATACTTAACTGCATCTATTGAGACATACGGTTGTGTGCGGCAATTATTTCTAAGAAATTTTTCGTATACAAAACGTGCAGGGTCATATTGACCCTGCACAATTTCATACACAGTTTAAAAATTATTTTAATGGGATTTAGTACCAAAAGAGCTAGATAACTAATTAATCAAAATGTATGGCTTGTATCTTCCATGCTCAAAAGAGTTTCCGTAAATAAATAATGTTTTAATTTTTAATAACATAAGCTACGAAAGATATGTATACCAGTTATCATAGATTAAAGTAGTAAATTAATTGTGGTCAAATTAAGTGGCTAAGTACTAGTTTGGGTCATGTTATAAATTTTTTCAGAGATGTCTCTATTTCAAAATCTTATGCGATCTAAGACATTGGTTATTCAAATATCATAAGTATTTCAGATAATATAAAACACCATTCATTTAATACTTTAAATTAGCTGATATCTGCGCATCGTAGCTCCGTACATCCGACCCTCCAGCCAGTCCTCCGTGTTCTTTTAACTATAATGTCCTTCTGGAGATTGTATCATCATTATGCAAACGACTGCTGCTGTGTAGGAAAGAGAGTATTATCAACACAAGGGGCTTACCGCACCGTTACATGGATCTGGTGAAGATTAAAAGAAAATATCCTACCCCCACTCTTTCAGACTTTTCCCGTTTCAGCTACTATGATCTTTCTCATCCTTTCCGCGAATCATTAGGAGACGTGAAATGAGGTACAAGATTACTCGTTTCTCCCAAACATATAGTAACTTAGTTTAAGATTTTGACCAAGTTTTTACGGAGATTTCAAAGTTAACACTATGTTATCCTCGCATGGCGTATATATTTTATCGGAAACATTGGAATTTATTATTTTTTAATGTATATTTACGCAACAGAACCTTTAATAAAAGCACAATATGTAATAATAACATCTGAATATTCGTTTTTTTTTACATGAGCTCCACACAGGAGGCCCTGAGGAAAATAATTTCCCTCAGGGTCTATGTCATATTTGGGGATGCTGTGTGGAGGGCCCCTTTTAAGGAGAGGAGAGTTCTGAGAAGGAAAAGGGTTCAGTGCGTCCTGGTCATCCGCCATCCGCATTTTGTAATAATATCGATTCGTATTTTTTACCAAAAATGTCAAGTTTTTGGTCAACGAATGCAATCATTGAAGATTTAAAATTATCCAGTTCCCTCATAAACAGGTCCAGAGTTAATAGTTGATTAGAGTCCTCTGTGTTTGATGTTGTTAAATTTCCAATAATGACTGGCTCCGCTGTTGCAGTTTTCGGTGTGTGTGTAAGTTGTTTGGCTTGTTTGGCAATA
This sequence comes from Limnephilus lunatus, assembly GCA_917563855.2. Classification (NCBI taxonomy): domain Eukaryota; kingdom Metazoa; phylum Arthropoda; class Insecta; order Trichoptera; family Limnephilidae; genus Limnephilus; species Limnephilus lunatus. Next base: position 56,441,156 of record OU830601.1, read on the forward strand.
GACGTCAGGTCTTGATTGTTTTCTGTCATGTTATTTCCAGTATTTTTCTGTTTGATTATTTTGGGAGGTTTGGAACACTTTTTACATTTCCAATTTTGTAGATGTTGTTGACTTTTTACAGCTCGTCGAGTAGTTTCAACTATCTAAGCACAAGTAATGTGGTATCCTTCCTCACAAACAGAACAGGATATAAAGTCCGAAGGAACTTCAACGTTTTTTTCACAAGCAGTACATTGAGTAAACATTTTAAAGTTGGTTGAGCGTAAAATTTAGACAGAATAAAGAGCACTTTTTAACGATTGGTTTCTTGATAGAATGCAACAAGTTTGTAGCACTTAAGATCTTTATGGGAAGGAATCTTTGAATTTTATAATGTTCAAGTCACTATGGTACAGATTGGCAAAAGTTGTGACACAAGCCCCGGAAAAAAACCTCTTTTCGATGTAACACAATACACTTATTGGGAAAATTATTACACTAACCCAGTGCGCGAACTCCGTTTTAGAGGAATTGACAAATTTTAGTTATTTCTCCACTGTTTATTTTGTTTATTACTTGATATTTTGAGCAGGCACAGAAATACGTCAACAATAGACTATGGGTAGATGATCAATACTTCGATATAGGCTAATACTTCTTCAGTGGGTAGGTGATCAATACTTCAATATAGGCTAATACTTCTTGTTTACTGATCCTGTCTCACTGGAGATATCCGTTGTAGAGAAAGGCTAGTTGCGGCCCACATTAATGTGTATGTCTCTTTTTAGTATCGCTCGCTTCCGCTTCATCAAGTTTCAAATCACAACGGTGATTAAGAAGTTTTCACTTCAATAACTTCAGTGATATCATAAGTACCGAACGAAGTTTTTCTTTTATTTTCTTAAGTTTTTGGAAAACCCAAAGGAGTTATTTCATAATCAATCATTATAAAGTACAGTAAAACAACAAACTTTCGTTGATATGGCGTAAATGCTCATACCTACCTAACGTTGGTTCCATTGGGATGGAAAGTTGTTGGTTGATCTGTTGAGATATTGATTTCAAACGGACAAAACAATTTGGGTGGCGGGTATGGAATGAATATTCTGATTGTAGTTAAAAAAATTGCAGAGTATAAAGGTAAACTTTGGATGAATTTGAGGCCAAGTTATATGGTGAGAACCCTGATTACCTTGGTGTTGATGAAGACAAAATTGAAAATTGAACCCGCCGCCCTGGGAACTGTTAAGATAACCAACATCTTCACCGTTAGTCACACAAAGGTCACACCTATGGTTCTGTAGGTTTGGTGACTTATCTGGGGTGCACGGGTTCATGGGGTGAAAGCATCTGCCACTGGAGAGGCTGAATTTGGAGAGACTGGTTGAGGGAAACCCTCTTACCTCTCCAGCAGGACTCTCTCTACCCATTGCATTGCACCGCAGTGGGAGGATGGATTCAAACGTCTGTCCCTTCTGAACATACTGATCCACAGATTTTTACTCACCCCTCATGTCATTTTCCTTCCCAGATCTTCCTCTCCTTCCTTTTCTTTAAAAACAACTTCCTCACATCATCCTTAAAGATGATATAGGCCCCGAGGGAAATTATTAATGTAAAAAAACCATACCCCGAAAAAACACATTTATAAAGGATTAATGCCTCATGTGTGGAGAAAATGTAAAAAATCCACTTATTTTATCAAAATTAGCAACAAAATTTTTCGAAAAAAAAAAAATCCAAACGAAGGAACCGTTGATGTATATTAGATATCATCATTTTTAATCATTGATTTCATAGAAGCATGTTTATAATTTGTATTAAATAAGTGGTGAATTTATATAAATTGATTTGTTTTTGGGGTGTTATGCCGAGTCACGCTACCTCCTTCTTTAGCCGACATTTTGGACAGCGTTGCAGTGTCCATCATCAGGGCAGATCCGGCAGATCCGACACATCTGTCGGACATGGACACTGATGGACAATGATGGACAGTGCAACGCTGTCCGAAACGTCGGCTAAAGAAGGAGGTAGCGCAACACGGCATAACACCCCAAAAAAAAATAACGAAAATGCTTTTGGCCGTGAAAACGTAAAAACTTATCAAATTGATTTGTTTTCATTAAATTATAATGTCGCCACAAGGTGAATTAGAGAATATCGAAGGAACATTTGTTTGTGAAAAGTAAATATGATGTTGGTACTGTTAATGGATATGAAGCGAAGATAGACTTATTGGTGGATAAATATTGTAGGAAGAGGCCTTACAGATGCAGCGTAAAAGATAAAAAGGAAATTGAAGAGCAAATAGCAAAATTATTAGACAATAAACTGATAAATGGCCATTTAGTTTTTTCGAAAAGTAAGCTACAGGTTTTTCTTTTCCATCAGATTGTGTCTGTTTAAAAATAGCTCCAAGAACTTTTAGAGAAGCATTTGTATACATATTAATTGGTAAAAAAATTCCAGGATTGGTTATGAGCATAGTAGGTTTTTCAACGTTTTAAAAGCATTTTGGCATTTATCAGTCCGAAAATTTTTTTTGGGTTTTTCTTTTTTTTTTCTTCATTTTCACGCTATTTATATGTAGGTACCTACTCCCAAAGAAGTTTGTTGTTTAGTAAAATTGAAAAATGTGGAGGTTTTATTAATTGTATACACCTTTGTTGTATCAAGTCGACAGAATACCACATAAAAGAATAGCTATCGGAACCACAATGTAACTCTTAGCAGCAACAAAAGGTTAGTTAAGATGTAAATGAGAGCAGATATCGTCGGCCACAAGAAATGGTTTTCCCGGCTACCAGTAGCTCTCTGTTGGGATTAGGTGAGGCAAAACAACACAGTCTAGGATAACGACACCAACATGCCAATATCTCACAGGGTAGCTAGCGACAGGCGACAGAATGGCAAGGCTAGTTCTATGGGTACCTATTTCTAACGGTGTAACAAAGAACAACGATGTTGTATGTTTTTTAGTTGCCGTCGGGGTATTCATTAGCTATTATAGTGTGTTTTCCAAAAGATAGAGTTTTAGATACTGTCAGTATCGCCCCGGTGAAATACCACCACATATTATATTATTATTATTATTAAAGGAAGGAGGTGAGAAAGAGGAAGGTGACGGAATAACCTCGCTATTCAAATCTGGTTACCAAACATGACCGAGACCATTTCCATCACTTGGGTAGCGGTTATGGGTACCGCCGCCTCTGAAACTATTTATTGGATAAGCAAAACCTCTGCCATAGGTTACACCAAGTTTGGTGACTTTGTCCGTAATTTGGTGAGGTTTGTCTAGGTCATAGCGGCAGATGCGTCTGCCCACCTAATCGGGGGCCAGATCGAGAGAGACTGGTTGAGAGATGCCTTTTGATTCCCGGCCTTACTTTTTCGACCCACTGCTTTGTAAAGCAGTTGATGGAAAATGACTTGTTTTGTTAATTCAGGCTTTGTTTAAAAGTGTTGAATGGAAAAAATTCAAATTAATTTTAAGGTTTTTGACTCAACGAATATACTTGTACACATTAAAATAAACCGATCCAATAAAAATAACACGTGACTGCGATGAGAGGTTTTTAGCTTCTGAGGGTTAATGATAGAAGTATTTACCTACGTTTGTTTTCAGTAATTCGATATAAATAACAGAAAATACTCTAAATCATCATTTATTTAAATCGTATGAATACATATGTCTAATGCCTTAAATAAGGACATATCTAATAAAGAAGTCAAAATGTTGTTTGACCTTTTTTTACGCCAATGAATCGATAAAAAATCTTAATTTATAAATAATTTATAAATTTGAAAAATGCACTTTTTATGCGAATACCTTGTAAGAGACAACCGTCTGGAGCAACTGCGACTATGGCATTGCCAATTGGAGTAAGTTGTAAAGCTTAAGGTCGAAGGTAAGGAGAGGATATGGGGAAGACGAGGTAAGAAAGTACCTGGCTATTGAGATCTGGTTGATCATCAAACAAGGCGATGTCCACTTCAAGCAACGTTTCAATTCTGAATGGTGATATTATACCAATTCTAGACATTTCCAATTGGGGTAAATTGTGAAAATTAAGGTAGAAGGTAAGGAGAGGATACGGGGAAGACGAGGTAAGAAAGTACCTGGCTATCCAGATCTGGTTCATCACTAAACAAGGCTATGTCCACTTCAAGCAACGTTTCAATTCTGAATGGTGATATTACACCAAAGAGTTTTTAGCCCCAAATGAAAAATCAATATTTAAAAATCTATATTTTTAGGATGAGTATTCATAGTACGACCAGCAATTTGATCGGCGCGCCAAGGGAAAAATATATTAAATTTTTATGAAAAATTCATTTGTTGCATGAAGCATGCAATGCAGATACAAGTAAAATTTGAATCCGCAATTTTATTTTCAATCCAATTAGTTCCGTCACCGCACTTGAATTTCTTTCCATGCATTTATTTGTTTCAAGATATTCCATAGTGGAATGGGCCATTGCTGTGGTTTTATCCAATTTAATGCGGGTTTTCTTGTTATTATTGTTAAATCTCCCTATTGCGGGGTTTCGTTGAGGTTCATATTTTTTTCTACAAATTTGTCATGGCTGGAATAGTACATTGTTTTGCATTTCTTTGTTTTAATTCTTTGTTCGAAATTGTTCGTTGGCCATTCGATATTTATTGAATTTTATGCGTTCATTCGATATCGATTAAGGTTGGTTGAGAAACCACTTCGAATTTATTATGTGATTGTCCCACAATAGTCGTCCCAAGTGTCCGCAGGGAAGATAGCATCCCCAATTTGGAAAATATTGGGAATGTTTAGTAATGAAAACGTTAAAAAGGTTAAAGAGCATTATAGTAAAGTTTATTTGAGACTATCAGAAAGGTAACCATATTATGCTACTTTTTGTGGTTACTTCAGATCTCATTATTTTAGCTAGCTCAGAAAAAAATATGCCTGCATGGGCAGGCCAACGGCTCAGACCGTTTTTTTTTAAATACAAAATATTAAACACATTGAAAATCTGGGATATATTTTAAGAGAATTTGAAATAAATATAATATATATTATAGGAAACTATAATAAAGTTTTATTTGATTATGAAATATTTCCATATTTGCTTATTTTCACTACTACAGTGATGAAAAAATGGATAAATATGTAGGTTACGTACCTATAAATTATATACTATTTAAAAAAATATATATTCTAAACTCTGAATCACTTCATCCATATGCCCCTTCTAGAATTTGGTTCACTTGATCGTGCCACGTCTTCCTCTTCATATCCATAACACTCCTTTACTCGTTAAATTGCTGTACAAGCCCAAACAATCTACGTCGGCCGGCCGGTGGTCGTTTAGACGGCCGGCGTAGCGCAGCGGTAAGACGCTTGACTCGCACACCGAAGGTCGCGGGATCGAATCCCGGCGTGGCAAATAAATTTGATTTGATTAATTTGTGTTATTTCACAATTTATTCATTTAAAATAGTATATTTGCGGCACGTTCCAGAGTGGAAGATACTTTCTGTATCGCCCTGGTGTAAGACCACCATTCAGAATTAAAACGTTGCTTGAAACGGCATTAGCCGTATTTGGTGACCAGATCTGAATAGCCAGGTAATTCCCCACCTTCCTATTCCCTATCTCCTTCCCATCCCCACTACCCTCAGCCTTACAACATACCCCAATTGGGGATGCCATAGTCTCACTGGCTTCAGACGGGAGCAGTTGGGACTCTTGTGCGGTATTCATGTAAAAAAAAAGTCAAATGTACTGAGTAGATACTAAGTCTAATGTCACTTTCTTACTCTTTCTCATTGGGCTTACATTAGCCTTGCATATCTTTTGGGTATCTCCACATTTCTCATAGGATCTTAAATGATTTTACCACACATAACTTCACCCCAGATAAATAAATAAACAACGCGGCAAGGTTTCTTCTTCACATTTGAAACAATGTTCGATCCAGCATGACCACCAATCAAAATATAAAAAAATTCTAGAAATAGTCTTAGTCGTGTTTGGTAACAATATCTTAATAGCCAGATATTTATCCACTATCCTGTTCCTCATTTCCTTCTCCTCCCCACTACCTTCTACCTCACAAAATATCCCAATAGGCCACTTGCATCACATTTTTTTCCGGTTAAGGCAAATATTCTAAGACATTCCGTATTTTTAATTTTTTTTAATCGTATTTTTGAAACCCTGGCGATTTTTTGAAAATTTCAATCCAAAAAATCAGACCATTTTTTATAAACCGGAAATACGGGACATAATTTTATGTGTGCGAAAAAACGAAAATTATATAGCCGAAAATCATTTAAAAAACAACGTTTTCCACACGAATAGCAATAAATTGTACGGGGTTCTCTTCATAAAATCTGTTAAAACACCGCCATCTTTATCAAAAAATCAAACCAAAGGATAAGTTCGTAAAGAACAAACAATAATATAACGGGAACATTGAAATATGAAGAATTTAAAAAGCAAATTAAGTCCCTGAAATTGGATAATGATATATTGTACCCTTAATTTAATTTACCCTTACTTAAACTGAAATATTTAATATTGAAAGTATTTGTATATATATATATATATATATACTGTTATTGTCCTTCTAAAACTATTTTTTCTAAATTATGTACCTTTGTCAAGTTATATTTGTATTTATTTTCATAAGTTCTTTGATCATTGTTTAAACATCTCATTAAAACACTATTATTTTTTTTTTGCATGTTAATACTCCTTCCATAAACACGAGCTCTTGAGCTCAATTTATGGAGTAGTAGTAATATAAAATGAATTATTGTATAACCTTGCACATGTATTCATATGTATTGTAAAAACAAAATTCTTGAAATAAATAAATAAAAAAAAAATAATAAATCTAGTGAACGTTAAACGCAAATTCAAAAATTCGCCGGAAATCAAAGTGTTGCCATATAAAAAAAATTAATCAGTGTGGAATTTTACAAAATTAAGGGAACATAATCCGAGACGGGACATTTTCATTTAGTGACGTCACAAGCTCAAATAATGGATTTATTTATATAAAAATAAGAAAAACTATACATTTCTTAAAATTTTTACTAACATTTTCGTAATCTTAGTAAAAAAATCTATCCACAGGATTTTTTCCAAGTCGTTATGGAATCCATGCAAGTGGCCTATTGGGGATGCCATAGTCTCACTGGCCCTAAACGATTTGGAGCAATTGAAACTCTGGCGCGGTATTTACGTATATGTATTAAGGCATACCTAAGTTTTTATTTAATTGAGTTAACAGGAACACGAATACAACAGTCATTTTCATTTATGTATTTGTGAGACCAGATAAAGAATACTTTTTACCTACCCTTACCAAAGTAACGTTATTCTTCCATACTAAAAAGGTGTTTTAAATTTTACACAACTGATAAAAAAACCTTTTACTAAATGGTTGTTTACAGTTGTGTAAAAATGAAAACATATTTATTTGTAATAAAGGCCCTTCGTCGAAAATTTGTAGATAACATTTTGAAATCTTTAATATTCCCCTCCAGAAGATACTTCTCAAGATTCTATTTTTTTGCAGAAAGAAGCATATAATAACAGAAGTAAAAATGGGGCCATACAAGGTCCACCTTCAGCTGACAATACAGAGTTTCAGCAAGAGAGATTTGGGAACATACATGTGTGTATCAACTAATTCTCTAGGAAAGGCTGATGGTACCATTAGACTCTACGGTAAGCATTTTTTTAAAAATAATATAGTTAGTACCTCAGTCAATAAGTAAAAATTAATCCGTAAAAACAACGTTTTTTACTGCAACACATATATTTTTAATATTCGACCTAGTTGCGCCATCTCTTGGGCCGACCAGTAGCCAATTTTAGAGAAATGCGTGTGTGTTTATAAGTGCTACCAAAAATAATGTATTATAATCGACAACGAGTCTATTTGCCGAGTTTCAGCTCATTTGGATGTAGGGAAGTGGGTAAATTTCCACTTCCAAGATTTGCATTCATTCATTCAAGAAATTAAAATCAAATATCAATTAGATGTGTTAAAAAAAAATCAATTTATTTCGAAAATATATTATAAAAATAATTATATATGTCTTTTAAAATAAAACAATAACTTTGTTAAAACCACTTTTATTTTTTATATACTTTATGCCGACCGGGTTTCACTACAACAGTAGCTTCTTCAGGGCAGTATAATACTCTATTATTATACTGCCCTGAAGAAGCTACGGTTGTAGCGAAACCTGGTCAACATAAAGTATATAAAAAATTAAAGTGGTGTTTACAAAGTAATTGTCTTATTTTAAATTATAATGCCACATCACAAAGTAACTTCTTCATATGAACAAACATTTATCTTTGTTCAACGAATTTTTCAAGATTTATAACAAAAAAACTACATAATCAGTGTTGATGTTTACAATGGTTTGTTAGTTATTTAAGTGCGTAAAGTTAACAACAGGAAACAATATAGGTACATATGAACAGTAGGTACTTGAAGAAGAGAAAATTATAATTTTAAATTTAGGTTTCTCGTAACTCGCCTCACTAGGCTAGCCTGTGATGAGGCAGTAATTTTTAAGTAAATTTATAATAATTATTAATATACCCACACTGACATTAAAATATAATCACCCAATATATTGGATGCATGAATAATAATCGGTTCTTTATATTGCAATCTGAAGAAGCGACACGACTTCACGAAGTCCGTTTCAGATTTTTAACAAATTGTGATTTGCAGATCAAGAGGACCACTCTCATGTTGTTAAGCTTGTTAGCTTATTACAATTTTGTTAGAAGCTGAAACGCACCTAGAATTGTCGTTTTACGAGGAACTTTAAAATATCAAAAGAGTGTTGCCAAATGGCTATTAGATAAATTTGTCACACGTAAATTTTGGTGAAAAAACAAAAATTTGAACGATTCATCAAATTACAAAAGTATAATTTGTAATTTCTGTAAGTTAATCATTATGGGCCAAGTGCTTCACAAAATCGAATAAAACTTTTGCAGAACTTGAAAATAAACCAATAAATTTGATAAATTGTACAAATTCTGCGAAAAATCCGGTGCTGAAGAGCTGCGAAGAGGCATAATAATAATAATAATAATAATAATAATAATAGTTTATTCCAGAATGTATGTAGGGGTAGTGCAATGCAATACATTCCATATTTTGAAACAAAAAATGGGTTAATGTTAAAAATAAAAATAAAGTAAATAACAACATAAAAATAAATTTAAAAAAAAGCGAATAAGCATGAAAAACATGAGAAAAATAATAATAAACAGTAAAATTAATTCATGCAGCTGTTTACGGAGGGTATTTCATAGTCTCCCGTCTCCAGAGGGCCATCAGGGGGGACTCCAACCAGGTAGTCATGGCGGTGATGATTGCATTCTTCGATTGGCGTAGTCTGCGCCATAAACTTCCCATGCGGTGGCGGAGAAGTGCTCGGAAAGTGTGCACTCGTCCCTCCAGGAACATTTCCGTAGCACTGCAGTATCTCGGTAGGCGGAAAAGTTGACGGTATGCGTTGTTGTAAGCAACCTTTAACTTTTTCCATTGGGATGCAGTGTAGTCAACCCACAGTTCTGATGTGTACAGCGAGGTACAGAAAGCGTTGAACAATATTCTTTTTACTTTTGGGCTGCATAGGTAAAAACGTCTTGACAGCATACCCGCTCTAACAGATATCGCTCTTCTCTGCCTTTCCATATCCTCAATATCCTTAAGGTCGTCTGTGATGATGTGTCCCAGGTACTTAACGCTGTGATAAACATTCATTTTCCTGTCATCTAACCATACTGAGGGTGTTTGGATGGTTTCGTTTTTGTTTTTAAAAACCATAACTACTGACTTGGTAGTATTATATAATAGGTTATGGTTTTTTGCAAAGTTTTCACAAATCCTTAGTAACTTCTGTATTGCGCTTAGTGACGGTGCAAGAAGAACCATATCATCTGCGTAATTAATGTTGTTCACACATTCTCCATGTATATGGCATCCTATTTTCGTGGCATTAAGTTTTTTAATAAGATCATCGGTATATAGATTAAACAGAACCGGAGACATGCTTCCTCCTTGCCTTACGCCACTTTTCAAATAAAATGGATTAGACAGCTCCCAAGACCATTTCACAATATTTTCTTGTTGCGTGTGCCAAATTGAAAGAATCGCTATTACATCTTCCGGAACTGCTCTTTTCCTTAGTTTTTCCCACAGTTTATTATGACGTACACGGTCAAACGCCTTGCTTAGATCTAGAAAGCAGGTATAGATTGGCGTTTTCCTTAGTTTATAATAGCTGATGGTTTCTTTTAGGGAATAAATTGCCATAGATGTTGAGAGTGCAGGTTTGAATCCGAACTGGTTATCTTCTGTTTTTAGATGGTCTGTTACAACAACGGATAAAATTTTTTCAAATAATCTCGCCACGGCGGTTGAAAGTGAAATTGGTCGGTAGTTATTGAACACGGATGGATCAAGATTTGTTGATTTAATTATGGGAATAATTACCGTTTTTGTCATTTCATTCGGGATATACCTGTAACGTAAAATATTTGAAAATAGTTTTGCTAGGATGAAATGAATCGCTGGTCCAGCATACTTAATGTGTTCAAGAGCTATTGAGTCATGTCCTATAAATATATTTTTTTTTAAGTTACAAAGAGTTAATATAAACACATTAATTAAAAATGTAATCTAAGGGTGACAAAACACGGAGATGGAACTTTGTATAAAATCAAAAAAAAAATCATATTTTTTCCACTCCTGAGAAGCGCGAACGACCATAAATGAGTATGGGGTGAAAATGAGGTCGAGTGGCAAGGGTAGGTTACTCCGAGTGTTGGGGTGATGAAACAAGGAAAGGCAGTTCGTTGCGTATCCCTCAACCTTTGTCAACCCTAAAAGAGTCAGAAGGTTCTCTTATGGGAATGTAAAGTAATATTTGGAATGATTCCTACTTTCTTGGAAGGAAAAATAGCTTTCAACAGTTTGTGCAGAGTACGAAGAATATATATTACTTTTTTACTTTTGCAGTCAGAGAAGCATTCCTTTATTACTAGATTTTACGTACTACTACGAGTAATTACAATATATTTTTTTTTATTATAATTTTTTTCTTTGGTACAATACATACAATAGATACATAAATATAATGAAAGTATATAAAGCTATTAATAATACAATTATTATTATTACAATTATACACATGTTATTTTAAATTATTCTCCCATAATAAGCAAATGCTTGCGTGTACGGGACGAAATATTATTTGTTTGGTTATTTTGATTTTATATTATATATTTTTTTATTTCTTTTTTTATTTATATTTAGTTCTTTTTGAAATTTAGTTTATATAAAGAATAAGATAAATATATGTTTATATACATATATGTATATACATAGTCGGTGAAATATTTTCCCATTATGTTTCTGGTGGATTGACGTATTGTTCTTGTATTGTTTTGTATTTATTATACTTATGTAGTGCACTTGCATTGCGTGAATTTACTAGATATTCATTTGTGGAAAAGTGTGTGGAAGGGTGTAGTCTTTCATTTGGGAAAGATTTAACCCGGACATAAAATCTGGAGCACCGTAAATATATGTATATACATAAGTTTTTTAATAAGATCATCGGTATATAGATTAAACAGAACCGGAGACGTGCTTCCTCCTTGCCTTACGCCACTTTTCAAATAAAATGGATTAGACAGCTCCCAAGACCATTTCACAATATTTTCTTGTTGCGTGTGCCAAATTGAAAGAATCGCTATTACATCTTCCGGAACTGCTCTTTTCCTTAGTTTTTCCCACAGTTTATTATGACGTACACGGTCAAACGCCTTGCTTAGATCTAGAAAGCAGGTATAGATTGGCGTTTTCCTTAGTTTATAATAGCTGATGGTTTCTTTTAGGGAATAAATTGCCATAGATGTTGAGAGTGCAGGTTTGAATCCGAACTGGTTATCTTCTGTTTTTAGATGGTCTGTTACAACAACGGATAAAATTTTTTCAAATAATCTCGCCACGGCGGTTGAAAGTGAAATTGGTCGGTAGTTATTGAACACGGATGGATCAAGATTTGTTGATTTAATTATGGGAATAATTACCGTTTTTGTCATTTCATTCGGGATATACCTGTAACGTAAAATATTTGAAAATAGTTTTGCTAGGATGAAATGAATCGCTGGTCCAGCATACTTAATGTGTTCAAGAGCTATTGAGTCATGTCCTATAAATATATTTTTTTTTAAGTTACAAAGAGTTAATATAAACACATTAATTAAAAATGTAATCTAAGGGTGACAAAACACGGAGATGGAACTTTGTATAAAATCAAAAAAAAAATCATATTTTTTCCACTCCTGAGAAGCGCGAACGACCATAAATGAGTATGGGGTGAAAATGAGGTCGAGTGGCAAGGGTAGGTTACTCCGAGTGTTGGGGTGATGAAACAAGGAAAGGCAGTTCGTTGCGTATCCCTCAACCTTTGTCAACCCTAAAAGAGTCAGAAGGTTCTCTTATGGGAATGTAAAGTAATATTTGGAATGATTCCTACTTTCTTGGAAGGAAAAATAGCTTTCAACAGTTTGTGCAGAGTACGAAGAATATATATTACTTTTTTACTTTTGCAGTCAGAGAAGCATTCCTTTATTACTAGATTTTACGTACTACTACGAGTAATTACAATATATTTTTTTTTATTATAATTTTTTTCTTTGGTACAATACATACAATAGATACATAAATATAATGAAAGTATATAAAGCTATTAATAATACAATTATTATTATTACAATTATACACATGTTATTTTAAATTATTCTCCCATAATAAGCAAATGCTTGCGTGTACGGGACGAAATATTATTTGTTTGGTTATTTTGATTTTATATTATATATTTTTTTATTTCTTTTTTTATTTATATTTAGTTCTTTTTGAAATTTAGTTTATATAAAGAATAAGATAAATATATGTTTATATACATATATGTATATACATAGTCGGTGAAATATTTTCCCATTATGTTTTTTTGAACTTTTCCCGATCTGTGGAAAAAAGCACACGTTGTCCCAGTATTAAAATCGGGAGACCCATCTTTAATAAAAAATTATAGGCCAATCAGTATACTATCCTGTTTTGCTAAAGTTTTTGAATCTCTGATATATAAAAGTATTTTTTCACATTTTAAACCCCTTCTCTGCACTAGGCAACATGGGTTTGTTCCTCAAAGATCAATCAACTCAAATCTTTTGGAATTTTGTAATTATGTTTGTAATTCTTTTAATGAAAGATTACAAGTAGATACAATTTATACTGATTTCCAAAAAGCTTTTGATAGAGTTAACCACTCCATCTTACTAAAAAAACTTGAACAAATTGGAATACATGGAGACCTATTACGCTGGGTGAAATCATATTTGTATAACAGAACTCAATTAGTTCTTATTAATGGATACAAATCATCCCCTATAATTGTAACTTCTGGTGTACCACAGGGTTCAAATCTTGGCCCCCTGCTTTTTCTTATATTCATAAATGACCTTGGCTCGAAATTAAACTGTGATTATGCTTTTTTCGCCGATGATCTTAAAATTTTTCGTAAAATTAAGTCTGTTTCCGATCATCAGCTGCTTCAAAATGACCTCGACACACTCAATAACTGGTGTACTGTCAATGATATGCACTTAAATGTTGAAAAATGTTACATTTTAAACTTTACTAGAAATAGAATTATAAAAGATTTTTCTTATGTTATCAATAATATTATTCTCAAAAAAGTTTCTTCAATAAGGGATCTAGGAATCACTCTTGATTCTAAATTCATATTTGATGTACATATTAACAACATTAAGTGCAAATCATTAAAAATGATGGGATTTATTCACAGAATATGTAAACCTTTCAAAGATCCTCAATCAATTCTAACACTTTACAATGCCTTAATTAGAAGTAAACTTGAATATGGAAGCACTATTTGGAATCCACATTACTGCAAATATGAAAACATTGTAGAATCAGTTCAAAAAAAATTACTAAGAATGTTATCCTTCAAATGTGGACTACACGACCATTTCAGATCATACGATGTACGTCGTGATTACTTCAAGATTGATACACTTAAAACTAGAAGGCAATTGACTGATCTAATATGTTTACATAAAATTATTCACGGCCATCTTGATACTAAATTATGTCTTAACAGTATTAAAATTAATGTCCCCAATTCCCATTGTTTAAGACGCCATAACATTTTTCATATTAATATATTTAAAAATAATATCGCCTACTTCAGCCCTCTGACCCAGATGTGTCGACTGTATAACAAGATAGAGTGCGCTGATGTGGATATTTTCATTGATAATTTGTACAGTTTTAAAAAAAAAGTTCTAGCGCTGTTAAAAAGTACTAACTAATTATATTGTGTGAATTGTCCCTCTATGCATGCTTGCGTATTTCATATGTCTTTTACCACTCATTGTAATGTGTTACTTGAGTGACCTTGTATATAATTCTGTATTTTAATTTGTGATGTTTTTGTTTTTCTAATTGTATTTATTTGTATTTAATTGTACGTAATTGTAGATTTTTATAATTGTATAATAACTGAGTTTTATAAGTGGATTGTTCTCATGTAAATGTAAACATCTGTAAAACCCAGTATAAATAAATAAATAAATAAATGTTTCTGGTGGATTGACGTATTGTTCTTGTATTGTTTTGTATTTATTATACTTATGTAGTGCACTTGCATTGCGTGAATTTACTAGATATTCATTTGTGGAAAAGTGTGTGGAAGGGTGTAGTCTTTCATTTGGGAAAGATTTAACCCGGACATAAAATCTGGAGCACCGTAAATATATGTATATACATATATTTACGGTGCTCCAGATTTTATGCACGGGTTAAATCTTTCCCAAATGAAAGACTACACCCTTCCACACACTTTTCCACAAATGAATATCTAGTAAATTCACGCAATGCAAGTGCACTACATAAGTATAATAAATACAAAACAATACAAGAACAATACGTCAATCCACCAGAAACATAATGGGAAAATATTTCACCGACTCCAGATATTTTCATATCAGAGAGTTCGGCTCTGATGAAATCCTAACTGGTCCGATAAATCCTACTGATCCCTCAATATAAATATTTAAAAAATCTTTCGTAATCCTACATGTATTTAAAATGACAGACTTTTGCATTTTTATGTACAAATTTTTTGACAAATCTAATACGCCTAAATTTTGAATGAGAGAGCTAGGTATAATGCCAGTAGCCGAAATAACAAATGGTAATCTTTTTATAGTCTGAGAATGCAAAATTCTTTTAATCTCATTTCCTAAATCTGTATATTTTCTTATTTTTTCAGAAACAGTTTTCTGAATATTACAAGAATTTGGAATAGCGACATCAATGATAAAAGTTATTTTTTTTAAATTTTGTCATGTAAAACTATATCGGGTCTATTATGACTAATTGTTCTGTCTGTTAAAATAGTTTTATCATAATAAATTTTATAAAATTCATTTTCTAAAAATGAATTTGGTTCATATTCATAATATGGTACATTACGGCAGTCAATCAAGTTATGTTTAATTACCAAACTTTGGTGAATTATTTTAAAAACTTGATTGTGCCTAAATGTATACTCGGACGGTGCTAATACAGAACATTTATTATTTATGGATGATTTAAAATTATATTCGAATTTTGAACCAAATTTAGAGAAAATGATTAAAGTAGTTAAAATTTTTTCAGATGATATTAAAATGACTTTTGGTTTAGATAAATGTAGAACGATCCATATAGAGAAAGGTAAAATACAATACAGCGTTGCAGTGTCCATCATCAGGGCAGATCCGGCAGATCCGACACATCTGTCGGACATGGACACTGATGGACAATGATGGACAGTGCAACGCTGTCCGAAACGTCGGCTAAAGAAGGAGGTAGCGCAACACGGCATAACACCCAAAAAAAAATAACAAAAATGCTTTTAAACAAAACAAAACTAAAAACTTATCAAATTGATTTGTTTTCATTAAATTATAATGTCGCCACAAGGTGAATTAGAGAATATCGAAGGAACATTTGTTTGTGAAAAGTAAATATGATGTTGGTACTGTTAATGGATATGAAGCGAAGATAGACTTATTGGTGGATAAATATTGTAGTAAGAGGCCTTACAGATGCAGCGTAGAAGATAAAAAGGAAATTAAAGAGCAAATTTATTAGACAATAAACCGATAAATGGCCATTTAGTTTTTTCGAAAAGTAAGTTACAGGTTTATCTTTTCCATCAGATTGTGTCTGTTTTAAAATAGCTCCAAGACCTTTTAGAGAAGCATTTGTATACATATTAATTGGTAAATCTTGATAAAAAAATTTCCAGGATTGGTTATGAGCATAGTAGGTTTTTCAACGTTTTAAAAGCATTTTGGCACTTATCAGTCCGAAATTTTTTTTGGTTTTTCTTTTTTTTTCTTCATTTTCACGCTATTTATATGTAGGTACCTACTCCCAAAGAAGTTTGTTGTTTAGTAAAATTGAAAAATGTGGAGGTTTCATTAATTGTCAAAAGTCAAAAACAAGTGCAGTCCTACTCCAGATACGTCCAATTATCAATAGGTCAACTTGAGATAATTCGTGGAACCGACATTGCAATTGACAGCACGATGATAAATGAAAAACAAATCGATGATCTATATAAAAACATTGTACAAGTATTACGTACCTCAGCAATATCTGCGTTTAATATAGAGAGAAGGCCTACGACTGGACGAAGATGGAAGACTGTGGCTGGTTGGAATGAGAAAGTTGCCTTACATTATGAAAGATCAAGAAATGCGCACATAAAATGGCTGCAGAACGGACGACCCACTAATGGTCCCATTATGGAAGCTCGAAAGCAAAGTAGATCGTTATTTAAGAAATAATATAAAAAATGCCAAAGAAACTTCGAGCAGAACAAAATGGATAAAATAGCAAATAGCCTACAATGCAAAAACTTTTCATCTTTTTGGAACAAAACTAATGCTATATTGAAAGCAAAACATACCGCACCGACCAATATTGATGGAAAATCTGAAAATAAAGCTATAGCTGAAGTTTTCAGGAATACTTTTTGCTCCGCACCAGTTCAACCACAAACAATGGATGAAGAGTTTTATACACCATTGCATCAATCAAAACAACAGCCGTCCATTGTCATCTCTCCTGAGATGATTCAGCGAGCAATACGCAACATGGCAGGAGGTAAATCTGCTGGTCACGATGGACTTGTCATAGAACATGTGAAGCATGCGGGGGGATATTTGACAACACTGCTCGCCTCTCTCTTCACTGCCATGGTTGGGCTTGGACACATTCCGAAAGAACTGACCAAAACTATTATAGTACCGATCCCAAAAAGTCGCCAACTAAACCTGACATCCTCCGTTAATTACAGGCCCATATCTCTTGCCACCATAATAGCAAGAATATTTGAAAAGGTGATTTTAAATTTAACGGAAGACAAGCTCATTACAGAGGATTCCCAAATGGGCTTCAAAGCTGGGTGCTCTACTGATACAGCCATATATAGCATGAAACTATCAATAGAATATTACAAAGCCAGAAAAACATCGGTATATGCATGCTTCCTAGACCTAAGCAAAGCTTTTGACATGGTTTGTCATGATAAATTATGGAAAAAACTGACGGACCGACAATTACCACCACAAATTGTAAATATATTGAGTATATGGTACAAGCAACAGGAAAACTTCGTCAGATGGAATGACAGCCTGTCAGAAGCAGCAAAATTAAAGTGCGGCGTTAGGCAAGGAGGTTCAATGTCCCCAGTGCTGTTCAATGTATATATGGACGAACTTAGTAAAATACTGAACAAAACAAGAATCGGATGCCACGTTGCCGGAGTATGTATGAATAACATAAGTTATGCAGATGACATGGTCATACTAGCCCCATCAGTAAGGGCAATGAGAAAACTTCTTGCCATATGCCAAGCATACGTCGATAGTCATGGTTTGATGTACAATGCCAAAAAATCATCATTGCTGGTGTTTAAAGCAAATACTGGTCCTACTGTCATTCCACCTATTCTCCTCGGCGGAGACACTGTCAAAATCTGCAGGGAAATAAAATATTTGGGGCATGTCGTCACTGATGACCTAAATGATAAAAATGACATAGAACGCCAAAGAAGAGTACTCAGCGTTCGAGCCAACATGCTCGCCAGGAGATTCAACAGGTGCAGTTCTCCTGTGAAGAAGCAAATATTCCAGAGCTACTGCATGAGCTTTTACACCAGCGAACTTTGGACAAGATACTCACAAGGCGTCATGAACTCACTTCGAGTACAATACAACAACGCATATAGGGCGCTATTCGGCCTACCTTGGCGATGCAGTGCCTCGCAGATGTTCGCAGAAGGAAGGGTACATGGGTTCGCCGCCTTGATGCGCCACAGAATAGCCGGGGTGAGTCAGCGCTACCAAAGATCGGAGAACACTCTCGTCCAGGCCGTGGCCCAGTGGCAGGGCGCGCCTCTTCACCAAACATGGAGAATACATCTGAAGCCCCCGTAGTAGATATACGATTACGTACTAAATATGTAGATGTATATATTTTTTTTTTTAATCTTTTTTATGTTATTTGATTTTTTATCTGGTAAATCCGTTTTATTTAATGTATACTTTTTTATGGCTGACAGAGTATTGCACTCACCGCTCTGTTCGGCTGAAATAAACATTTATTATTATTATTATTATTATTATTGTATACACCTTTTTTGTATCAAGTCGACAGAATACCACATAAAAGAATAGCTATCGGAACCACAATGTAACTCTTAGCAGCAACAAAAGGTTAGTTAAGATGTAAATGAGAGCAGATATCGTCGGCCACAAGAAATGGTTTTCCCGGCTACCAGTAGCTCTCTGTTGGGATTAGGTGAGGCAAAACAACACAGTCTAGGATAACGACACCAACATGCCAATATCTCACAGGGTAGCTAGCGACAGGCGACAGAATGGCAAGGCTAGTTCTATGGGTACCTATTTCTAACGGTGTAACAAAGAACAACGATGTTGTATGTTTTTTAGTTGCCGTCGGGGTATTCATTAGCTATTATAGTGTGTTTTCCAAAAGATAGAGTTTTAGATACTGTCAGTATCGCCCCGGTGAAATACCAAAGAAGCAAAATTTTGCTACTTAAAAAGTTTTTTATCTTTTATTAGTTCCTCGCATATAATATAGATAATATTTTCACAGATAATATTTTCCCTCAGGACCTATGATCTTTGGAGATGCTGTTTTGAGGGTTTTTTAGGAAAGGAAAAATTTCTGGGAATGAAACAGTTACGAGGGGTGTGTAGGAGTCGGGGATCTGGGAAAGGATTCATTCATTCATTTTTAGGCAGCATCGCGTTCATTGTTCAAAACATGATCAATGAACCGGTGAATGCGATTTTTAGCCGCAGTTTTTAATTGTTTGTCTAGCTTGTAGTATTCTAGATCTTAGAAATGAATTGTAAGTTTGTACAGCGCCCTTGAGGTGATTTTTCACAAGACGGTGCATTATAAATCATCCAAATATTATTATTATTATTAAAGGAAGCAGGTGAGAAAGAGGAAGGTGACGGAATAACCTCGCTATTCAAATCTGGTTACCAAACACGACCGAGACCATTTCTGGGTACCGCCGCCTCTGAAACTATTTATTGGATAAGCAAAAACCTCTGCCATAGGTTACACCAAGTTTGGTGACTTTGTCCGTCATTTGGTGAGGATTTTTTGGTCATGGCGGCAGATGCGTCTGCCCACCTACCGCGTGGGGGGCCAGATCGAGAGAGACTGGTTGAGGGATGCCTTTTGATTCCCGGCCTTACTTTTTCGACCCACTGCTTTGTAAAGCAGTTGATGAAAAATGACTTGTTTTGTTAATTCAGGCTTTGTTTAAAAGTGTTGAATGGAAAAAATTCAAATTAATTTTAAGGTTTTTGACTCAACGAATATACTTGTACACTTTAAAATAAACCGATCCAATAAAAATAACACGTGACTGCGATGAGGGGTTTTTAGCTTCTGAGGGTTAATTATAGAAGTATTTACCTACGTTAGTTTTCAGTAATTCGATATAAATAACAGAAAATACTCTAAATCATCCTTTATTTGAATCGTATGAATACATATGTCTTGTGCCTTAAATAAGGACATATCTAATAAAGAAGTCAAAATATTGTTTGACCTTTTTTTACGCCAATGAATCGATAAAAAATCTTAATTTCTAAATAATTTATAAATTTGACAAATGCACTTTTTATGCGAATCAACTGTCTGGAGCAACTGCGACTATGGCATTGCCAATTGGAGTAAGTTGTAAAGCTTAAGGTCGAAGGTAAGGAGAGGATATGGGGAAGACGAGGTAAGAAAGTACCTGGCTATTGAGATCTGGTTGATCATCAAACAAGGCGATATCCACTTCAAGCAACGTTTCAATTCTGAATGGTGATATTACACCAATTCTAGACATTTCCAATGGGGGGTAAATTGTGAAAATTAAGGTAGAAGGTAAGGAGAGGATATGGGGAAGACGAGGTAAGGAAGTACCTGGCTATCCAGATCTGGTTCATCACTAAAAAGGCTATGTCCACTTCAAGCAACGTTTCAATTCTGAATGGTGATATTACACCAAAGAGTTTTTATAGCCCCAAATGAAAAATCAATATTTAAAAATCAATATTTTTAGGATGAGTATTTATAGTACGACCAGCAATTTGAATCGGCACGCCGAGGGAAAAATATTTTAAATTTGTATGAAAAATTCATTTGTTGCATGAAGCATGCAATGCAGATACAAGTAAAATTTGAATCCGCAATTTTATTTTCAATCCAATTAGTTCCGTCACCGCACTTGAATTTCTTTCCATGCATTTATTTGTTTCAAGATATTCCATAGTGGAATGGGCCATTGCTGTGGTTTTATCCAATTTAATGCGGGTTTTCTTGTTATTATTGTTAAATCTCCCTATTGCGGGGTTTCGTTGAGGTTCATATTTTTTTCTACAAATTTGTCATGGCTGGAATAGTACATTGTTTTGCATTTCTTTGTTTTAATTCTTTGTTCGAAATTGTTCGTTGGCCATTCGATATTTATTGAATTTTATGCGTTCATTCGATATCGATTAAGGTTGGTTGAGAAACCACTTCGAATTTATTATGTGATTGTCCCACAATAGTCGTCCCAAGTGTCCGCAGGGAAGATAGCATCCCCAATTTGGAAAATATTGGGAATGTTTAGTAATGAAAACGTTAAAAAGGTTAAAGAGCATTATAGTAAAGTTTATTTGAGACTATCAGAAAGGTAACCATATTATGCTACTTTTTGTGGTTACTTCAGATCTCATTATTTTAGCTAGCTCAGAAAAAAATATGCCTGCATGGGCAGGCCAACGGCTCAGACCGTTTTTTTTTAAATACAAAATATTAAACACATTGAAAATCTGGGATATATTTTAAGAGAATTTGAAATAAATATAATATATATTATAGGAAACTATAATAAAGTTTTATTTGATTATGAAATATTTCCATATTTGCTTATTTTCACTACTACAGTGATGAAAAAATGGATAAATATGTAGGTTACGTACCTATAAATTATATACTATTTAAAAAAATATATATTCTAAACTCTGAATCACTTCATCCATATGCCCCTTCTAGAATTTGGTTCACTTGATCGTGCCACGTCTTCCTCTTCATATCCATAACACTCCTTTACTCGTTAAATTGCTGTACAAGCCCAAACAATCTACGTCGGCCGGCCGGTGGTCGTTTAGACGGCCGGCGTAGCGCAGCGGTAAGACGCTTGACTCGCACACCGAAGGTCGCGGGATCGAATCCCGGCGTGGCAAATAAATTTGATTTGATTAATTTGTGTTATTTCACAATTTATTCATTTAAAATAGTATATTTGCGGCACGTTCCAGAGTGGAAGATACTTTCTGTATCGCCCTGGTGTAAGACCACCATTCAGAATTAAAACGTTGCTTGAAACGGCATTAGCCGTATTTGGTGACCAGATCTGAATAGCCAGGTAATTCCCCACCTTCCTATTCCCTATCTCCTTCCCATCCCCACTACCCTCAGCCTTACAACATACCCCAATTGGGGATGCCATAGTCTCACTGGCTTCAGACGGGAGCAGTTGGGACTCTTGTGCGGTATTCATGTAAAAAAAAAGTCAAATGTACTGAGTAGATACTAAGTCTAATGTCACTTTCTTACTCTTTCTCATTGGGCTTACATTAGCCTTGCATATCTTTTGGGTATCTCCACATTTCTCATAGGATCTTAAATGATTTTACCACACATAACTTCACCCCAGGGATCTCATTTCTACAGCATTCGGTCCACTTTCACATTTCCTCTGTAAGTTCCAAATCTCATTGCCATAGGTGCCAACACTTCTTTGTGGACGGTTACTATCGCTTCTTTGGATAATTTTAAATAGCCTTCAGGGCGTTTAACCAGCCAGCGGCCGAAAATCCACATTTCGTCGAAATATATTCTTACGATCATACAGGGCCGTTCCATGAAAAATATTAATTATTCTCCGTAACAGCTTTTTAACACTATAACACAATATCAATTTTTTTCATTCCAAATTTGCTTTCATTTATACCTACATCTAAAAAAGCTGAAAGGTGTAATGATAAAACTATTAAAATTATGTAATTTTTGTAAAAATTTTTATATCATAAATATTTCACATTTTTTAATAATGTCTAAGCAAAATAAGAATGTAAAAAAATCTGAAATTTATTAGTTTTTAAGTGCCCAAATAAATACACAAACGGACCAATTTTCGTCAAGAAACACATGTACGTATATATTTTTTAATGATTTTAATTAAACTAAAATTAAAATTCTGTAACATACGTTTCCCAGATAATGTGCTGATTTATTTTATTGCATGATTATACGATTTGAACTGTGTGTTGTATAAAACAAAATCTTTTTTGAAAATTTAACATATCTGCCAACGATTTATGGTATAACCTTATTATACTAAAAATAAACATTTTTTCTCAAAATTTAAAACATACTTTTACTATGTAGATAAATGAACAATCTTTCGAAATCAATTTATAATTTTTTGTGGAAAGGAGTCAATGCGTGTAAAATCTGATTTAAAAGTGACAAATTTCTGGTTTTCTCAGCCTCTTAAGGTTTTTTTGTATTATTATCTTACCAAATGTGAGTGAGATGTCAGAACGAGAAGTCAGAATATCTCAAACGTCCGAATAAAATGTCTTGTAACTGTAAATGGATATGTTCTCTGACGTAAAGCGATATAATAGGTATATATGCACGGGTTTCACCCTCATGGGCACGGGTTATACCCTCATGGGCAAATTCAGACCCAAAGGAGGTGTCTGTCTCTTCAGCCGAGCTGACGTCAACTGTGTGCGACTGTTGAATCTGGAGAACTCCAAATTCGACGTAATGTGGGTGCGCGTCAATCTTGCCAGTACGGTAAGATTTTACGCGTGTTTATACCGTTCACCGAACCTTAGCGTTTCAGATACGTCCGAACTCTTCAAACATCTAAGCAATACTGTTGATGACCTCTTGCCCCGCTTCCCTACCGCAGAGTTTGTGGTCCTGGGGGACTTCAATGTTCATAACGAACCTTGGTTAAAGTTCTCAGGACCAACGGACTCGGCTGGACGAGCAGCGGAATCTTTTGCCCTCTGGTATGGACTGGAGCAAATGGTTCAGGAGCCTACAAGGGTTCCTGATGTCCAGACTCACCGCTCCAATCTGTTAGATCTGTTTTTAACCACTGTGCCACACGATTACAAGATTGAGGTCACAGCGCCTCTAGGATCGTCCGACCACTGCCTGGTGACGACGTCAAGCCCCGTAACCTTCAGACCGGCAAACGAGCGGCTGAAGAGAAAAGTGTCGCACTATAGATCAGCAGATTGGTTTGGTCTGCGGGCTCATTTCAATGCTTTCCCGTGGTCAGCTGTCTGCTTTCGGACTTCGGATCCCTCAAGATGTGCCCAGGAAATTGGTGAAGTCATCACGTCCGCGATGGATGGCTTCATCCAATCCACTGTTAAAGAAACTGGTGTGGGCTCAAAGCCGTGGTTCAGTCGACAACGCTCCGAAGCAGAAATGCTCCGAGGAACTAGCGTCGTTGATCCCCTCGGCACCGGAGCATAGTCGGGAAACACGCCAAACACGCGCCCAACATTTGTACACGGTTGACATTAGTCACATGAGAACGGGTTGTTTTTACGACTCGTTCTTGAGTTCAACAGCTCGGATGTGGAACGATTTATCGGCCTCTATGTTTGATCCCTCCTACAACATGGGTCTCTTCAAGACCCATGTTCACTCCTTCCTTTCCTCAAAAAGACCCTCCACACAGCATCCTTAAAGATGACATAGGCCCTGAGGGAAATTATTTTCCTCAGGGCCTCCTGTCTGGATTTAATATAACAAAAAAAATAAAATATATATATATATATATATATATATATATATTTTATATGCCCACGAGAATCTAAGTCACTAGCGAAGCCGGTTAGCAAATCAAGCTTTTGAATATTTTTCGATTCATTTAAATTTCATGTTTTTTTTATATTTAAAATTTTGCCGGCCAGGGGCGCATGAGATCATCTTAACCCTTTGCGCTATGTTCGGGTGTGGGAACTAAACGTACGATAATGTGAGAAAGTTTGGCTGTTGCGGTCCCCGCTGAGCGGTGGCGCTGAATAGTTTGGAATATTAACCACCGCAAATTGTCGGCACCATCGCCACCGAAAGGCAAAAACTTAGGTTTTAGTGCGAGAAGATGCGGAAATGTGTTGAAAGTGAGGATATGTACGACGATATGCGGAACTAAGATAATCTGAATCTAACTATGGGTCAAACGCCTTCCAACGTTTTATATTTTTGCAATTTCATGTGAATTATTATAATTTTTTGTCGCTGCAATATATTAATTTATCATTATCACAGAAAATGTGGGTATCGTCATTAGTGAAAAAACTCTTGAATGAACTCCAGGGTAATGAAATTTACTTTTTCGAATTTTTAGGTAAATAATTATTATTAGCTCAATATATTATAATTTCTAAAATGAGCTACGGAGAGGTGAATAAGAAGAGGAAGGTTGGTAAACTTACGAATATTATAAAGATTCTGACAATAAACATAGTCCAATTGATTTCATACTAACATCGTGACAAAACTGAGAGGTTGTATTAAAAGTACACTTGGAATCGACAATTTATCAGGTTTGAATCAAGGATTCAAAATTTATCAAAACATTTAATTTCAAGTTGTTTAAAGTATAAATATAATATACATATGTTCATGTTTTTAAAATCTTCATGATAAAATAACATTATTTTATAATTTAACTATCTGAAGTCCCGGCATTACCTGGGCTTTACAGATTTTTTAAAAATAGACGGTGACATTTCTCTTATTTTAAAAGTGAAGAGTGCAAAATTTCAACTTATAATTTATACATGGTTATGAGAGACGAACTTGACTAACGCTCATAATACACGAGCCCGATTTTCAGTTCGATTCCAATTAGAGACAAAAGTCAACATTTTTCGATTTGCGCGATCGCTTATTTTCACCTCTATTTTCATATCTAGGATTTCAATTGTCATCACTGCAAACAACACATGAACCATACTGTTTGATGTGATGCTTACTGAAATCGAAGGTATGAAAATAGAGTTGAAAACAGCGATCGCGTAATGCAAAAAATGTTGACTTTTGTCTCTAATTGGAATCGGGCTGAAAATCGGGCTCGTGTATTACGCCCATTACTTTAACTAGCGATTCCTGACATTTTTTTGAGCAAAAATTGTCAATGAAATTTTGGCTTCCGGTGACATCTTCTTGTTATTTATGTTTTTCTACTAAAACATTTAAAAAATCAGTACCTACTTATAAGACAGTTAGGGTCGGGTGAAGGGTTGGGCGAAGGTCTGGGCGATTAATTGGCTAAGTGACATGTAACGACATTTGGAAGTTTTTTTTTTTTTGGTTTGGAAGAAAAAAAAACGTCAAAAAAGTCACCGGAGACAAAAAGTTCATTTATATTTTTTCTCGAAATGATGTCAGGAATCACTTGTTAAAGTACCTTAGTCAAGTACGTCCCCTAACACCCTGTATAATGTAAATAATTAAATACAACAATAGGTACTATTATTTTTAATGGAGTTAATATATTTAAGTTGGTCACAACAAAATCTAAAAAAGAAATTATTTTTCTTTTCTTTCAAAATTTATCGATATATTACCCCTTTTGGTAAGAAAACTACCAACATATTACATAAAAATAATTGAGCATCATTTATGCATAGGTAAGTAAATAATGTTTAAAAAAAAACTTTAATTTGATTACAATTTAATCTTAAAAATAATTGATTTTAGATTTTAGCGCAACGTGCCGTGTTGGACACCCCAAAAATTGATAAAGATAAAAAAAAAATTAGATTATAAATTTTTTTATTTAATATATCTAATAATAAAACAATTGTTAATATACTCTCCTCTATAGCTATTGCACCCCGTCCACTGAAAGATATTTAAATTGCAAACACGTACAAATAATTACGTTCCTAATACGAAATAACAGGCAAACAGGTCGAATGCAGGTCCGCCGAGAGAGATAGGAACACAGCAATGTATGTAATTGAGATGGAGCTAACGCCCTGGGGCATATTGCTGAGAAAACAAAGCGGATACATGAGGGTGGATCGAATTATTACATTTAAGGAGTGAGATGCAAAAAAAATTGAATGACGACCAATTTTATCGTAAGCTGTTCCGAAATTAAGAACGTTTTATATAATTGTAACAAATAAAAATAGCTTTTGGAAATGAAAACTTCTTTAGCACCGTTGTGATTTGAAACTCGATGGAACGGAAGCGAACGACACTAAAACGAGATAAACACACTCATCTATAGGATTTAGCCTACGAGAGAATGCGCTAATTAGCTATAAAATATTCATTTATTTCACCAATTCTCGGTTCTAATATAATACGATAAATCCACGCTTGATTTATTGAACGATTTTTCTTATGTATAACTATGAGAATAGTTTCGAAACTTTCGGAACACGAGTTTAAAGTGAACGGTGATTTTGCGTAACAGTCTACAGGATTAAATTATTGTTGCAGATAAATAAAAATGAAGTAACCAATGTAAATGTGAAATTCTTCAAAACAAAACATATTTTAAATTTTACAACTAATGCAAACATTTGTTGTGGTTTATTGTGTTTCAGATGTAAATTTTTTTTAATGCGTCTTTTACTAAGGGACATCGTATTTTTCTCTTCACGTCTTGTCAAAAAAAGGGATTTTCGGAATGTGTAACGCTCTTAAAAGTGCAAAATATTGAAATGTTACTAATTTTATAATTACAAGCAAGAAATATAAATAAAAAAATCAAAGTAATATAGTATGACTACACTCGAAATGTCTGTATTGATCTGGTTGATTATTTGAAAAAAAAACTTTCACCTTTGTTTGTGTTCGTTAAGTGTTGCTATATAGGGTAGTTCATGGAAGGTATAAAGCTTCATAGAAACAGATATCTACGAAGATATTCCCAGTATCCTGAAAACAGACATATATTGAGGATGAAATTTAATAACAAAAATCATACAATATTGCTTTGCTACCCGCGAATTTTACATTTTGATCAGCGCATTTCAAACTTTCAACATTAAAATCATTGGCGCAGAGTTTTTAAAGTTAGAAATAAATGGCTACCTGCATAGTATGTTTTATTATAGAAAAACCTGAGTGAAAATTTTTATCAGTAAATCTTGAGAATGTGCTGCATTTTCTGACTCAATAAGACCAATCCATGATTCATGTACATATTTATTCTTTTCACACAGGTGCAAGTGCCACAAATTGATCAATATCTTAGAAAATACTCACTCACCATAACTAAAAAAGTCATAAGGTAACAATTATTAATACGGCTGCTACTACATTCTTATGTGGGTGGTTTGGTATATTTAAGATTAATATTTTGAGCAAATTGTTTAAATACGCGGTTTTTGCAAAATACTGATTTGGTTCGAAGGCAGTATTTCGGAATAAAAATTTGATCAACCATTTACTATGTGAAATTCAAATATTATATGTCGTGTAGTTATCACAGCTGAGTAACTCCGAAATCAGCATTTTGGAGTCATAAACTAAAAACATAACTCTATTCCTTAGTCTACGCAAGCTTCAAATAGAAAAGTCGTGGCGCATTGAAATCATTGTTGCATTTTTCTTTCTTAGCATTTTTGTTTGTAACAACTCGGTAAGGCATTCCATTTTTGTAAATAAATACATCGTAAAATGATTAGCCAATTTCTTTTTACCATATGTAAGTGGTAGGGTTCCCAAAACATCAATTTACGATTTTAATTTTCCAACATAGCTGATTTCAGAGTTACCTAGTTGTAGTAATTACCCCCCACGAAATTATTTTCTTTCGGTTTTTAATGCATAGTGGCACTAAGAATAATTTATCACTGCAACATTATTAATAGACGAAGTCCTGAAAATTCCGAGCAATCATAATATCTTCTCGCAACTTGTTTTCTAATTTCCTGAAAATCTGTTATGGATTCCTGCTTCAAAGAATTTTACTTGTGACACAAAGCCCGTCTACGATAGTTTTAATAACAAAATTCAGAATATTAACAATATTACTGTCACGCGCTCGATTTCATACTAACGCACACGTCATAACGTTGAGGTATTCCCATATAATAAATTTTAGCTTGTTCGACAGCAGCATTTCAAAATTTCAAACGTTTTGGAAGCCTCCTGTCGGGATCGGGCGCCCAAAGTGCATTCAGCACTTCGCAAAGGGTTAAGGAATGCACTATGCGAGAGTTTCATCCCCATTGTAGAAAACACTTGATACCAAACCCTCCGCAGTCTGCATGCAGTTGGTCTAATTTGCATTGTCCTCTGCTCCGTTTCGCCCGCATTGTTCATATTTCAAATAACGCTGTTAGGAGTCAGCCGGATTTCGTTTGTTGGAAGAATTACCGCGGTATTCTTGTTATAGAGCGAGGTTCGTTTGTTCGCCGTTTCGAAGGTAATTCGTGGTGATGGAATTAATGAGATTATACAAAATATAATTTTACAGCAGCTTTTGTCAACTAACTAAAGGCGATTGTATGTCGATGGTATTATTGTCTGTCAATTAAGAGTAGAAAATATTAAAAATAATAATACCAAATTTTTAGGCTGGCAACACCACTTTAACTGTAAAATATTATTTTAAAGCGCAATGACACTGAATATGTAGAACCCTGTAAATTATATTTTAAGAAATATTTTTTTGTTCTTAAAGAAAAGAAATTAAAATCGAAGAAGCACTGTCGTTAAGGTACCTACTTAAATGAAATAAATTTCAAGGAAGAATCACTAATGGTGACTTTAGTTACACCACTTTTATATCGAATTAATTAAATATGTGCAGATCTAAAATTTGAGATATGATCTAAAGCCCGGGCAACGCCAGGTACTTAAGCGAGTCTATATATATATAAAAATGAATCCCTGTTTCCCTTGGTCATGCCATAACTTCAAAACGACTTTAACTATTTCATTCATCTTTTTTTAAAGTTTTTTAATACTTTATATAAGGTTCTTACGGAAAAAAAATTAAGAAAATTGCGCAGAAAAATAGATAATTTCAGAAAATTTAAAGACTATTTTAAGTTCGCACGTTTGACAGTTCGCGCGTTTGAAGAATATGATTTTAGCAGGCAGCTGTTTTTTTGTAACAAGAATTATAGATATTTTAAATAGGTACCTACCTAACAATTATTATAAGCAATAATTATCAGCCTGAATGCTCATCTACATTGAAAAATTCTTCCGAGAAAAGATACATGCTAGATATTAATTTTAAATTGATAAACTAACGTTTACTAAGATTTTTATGCTTAGCACAAAGGGTAACAATTATTATAAGCAATAATTATCAGCCTGAAACACTCATCTACATTGAAAAAATCTTTATCTCTTGTTTTCAGGTAGAAAAATGTAATTAGCGGTAATTGTTGAATAAAACACTAGTATATATTGAATTATTTGGCGGGTATTAGATAAGCCGACATAGCTCAGTGGTAGAGCACCTGAACGAAAACCAGAAGGACACGGGTTCAAGTCCTGTTAAAAATAATAAGATACCTACCTAGTTAGGTACCAAATAAGATTGATTGTTCTTATAATATACAAAAAGAATATGAAAAATGAAAATTTTAATAAAAAAATTGTAATAGGTGGCACGAGCTGTTTGAAAACTGAATGTACTGGGACTGAATATATGGAACGCGGGAGAAGAGGGGAGAGGGTAGGCTCATCTACTCGCAGAATCACTAACTGATGTTCTCCAAATACCGGTTAGAAATTAATTATTTCCGGACTCATAGTTCCGATCGCAGAGGAAATTATGCATATTGGTGTGACTATATTATGTCATTGTCATAACTGTAGTGCTTTGAAAATTATTAAGCAAATTAAAATTTAACTCTTTTCTTTCAAGACCGAAAGTACTAAAAGGCTGCTGCAGCTCTTTCTTACACATTAAATAATGGCGAGGCCAAAGATGCGATACATAATATAACTTAGTACATATATGTGTTTCCTCCAAAGTAACACTATTTTCCTATGGAGGAAACTGACACACGTACAATGCGTGTCTCATCTTTTCTCTCACCAATATTTAATGCGTAAGAAAGAGCTGCAGCATTTTTGTGATAAGGAACGTATGTGTATGTCATACCGCCGCCGTTTCGTAAACGTAAGAATATTTAAAGCGTCAATTAAAGTCAATTACGGTGATCTTTCAAAAGTGGAGTACATCTCTTAAAAACTAGTGATGATTTTTTTTACAATGGCTCCACACAGGAGGCCCGATGGAAAAAAAATTCCTCAGGACTTACTTAAATGTCCAGGAGAAACGGACATATTAATCTAACCCTCCCACTGCGGTGCAAGGCCAAGGGTTGAGAGAGTCCGGCTGGAGAGGTCAAAAGGTCTCCCTTAACCAATCTCTCCCGATCCGGCCCGCCAAGCAGAAGGTAGACAAACGCATTCGCTGCCAAAACCTAGACAAACCCTACCTCATGAAATACGTAATATTGGCTCCCAAAAATTGATAGGAATGTCTAAATCAATCGGTTATAAAAGTTTCTGTAACATAAAACCCAAATATTTAAAAGTTTTCATACATAATTATAGTTTCACCAAATTCACAACAGTTCATGTACGGGGGAAGCTTCCCGTAAATAATAATTTGCAATGGAAAGCTTCATCATGGGTTAACAGCAAAATTATTTACATCTCAGTCCCTACAAACTTTTATTATGAATTCCAACAAAGTAATGAGTGCACTACTAACTGAACTTTGTAACTGGTTACCATGGAACGTTGGGTATTACTGGAAGGTGCCTAGCTTTGGAATACAGGGTGGAAAGTTGTGGCACGCGAGCTGATTTTTATAACAAGTGATAAGGAACCAGTGATTCCTGCATTATTTATAGTAAAAAATGTGCATGAAATTTTGGTCTTAGGTGGCTTTTTAGATGCCCTTTTCTTTCTTCAATATCAAATAATCACAAAAAACTTAACATCGTCGCTGGTCTCTCGGCCGAGTAACCGACCAACCCCTCACCCGCCCCTAAGTGTCCAATATCAACTGATTTATGAAAATGTTTTTAGTTTTAAAAAAAATCACCGGGGTTCGAATTATATTTAACATTTATTCTCCAAATAATGTCAGA
The DNA here is from genome assembly GCA_917563855.2 of Limnephilus lunatus. Taxonomy (NCBI): domain Eukaryota; kingdom Metazoa; phylum Arthropoda; class Insecta; order Trichoptera; family Limnephilidae; genus Limnephilus; species Limnephilus lunatus. The sequence continues at coordinate 56,473,024 of OU830601.1, forward strand.
AATCACTGGTTGAAGTAAGTCAAGTACGTCCCTTAACATCCTGTATATTATAACTACGTATATAAACTACAAAAAGAGTAAAATAGAAAGATTTCGGGTACAGTACAAAAATGCCATTTGCATATTGTTTGGTCTCCCCTGATATTGCAGCGCTTCCCGGTTGTTCACGGAGATGCAGGTTTCCCGTTATGCAACCCTTATCAGATTCAGGGTGGCTAGAATGCGGGAAAGGATAAGCAACTCTGGAAATATCCTCACCATAGACGGCCGTCTCAGTTCATCCTCCAGCATTGATTGACGAACATTGGAGAAAAATAATGGCTCCTAATGTAGTCGCAGAACCCTATTATTATTATTATTTTTATCTTTTTTGTTTTCTCTTTACTTTTACTCTCTCTCTCTGGTTTCAATCCTGGGATTGGTTTGCAGCAATTTCCTTTAATTTTCTTTTCCATTCTTCCCTGTCTTGTGCTATATAATTGGACTTTTACTATTATGTTATAATTTGTTTCTATGTATTTTGTCATGTCTAATTAAATATACCTGCTTTTATACTGTACGACTTTATAAAATGTGTGGGACTGCACTAACCGCCCCACATACCGGAAAAAACATATTATTATTATTATTATTTATCGGTAGGTTAGGGTAATCATCATCGATTATAAGCACTTATAAAGTTATTGTAAATAAACGCACAGGCAAAATATTTTAAAGAGAGCACATTTTAATGTAGTCTTGCTCACCGATAGAATCGAGAGTTTGAAAAGAGATTGATCTGTTTGAAGTATATTTAAATCTTCTATATTATGCATGTCTATCTACGTATATATAAAGGAAAAAATATTTGGAAAACCAGTAGAGCCTTATCTCGTAAAATGGGGCCTAGGAGCTTACTGCTCAGTTTGTCACTATGCCATACGGGTTATGCAGTTGATACGCGTAATTTGATAACCATAACGACTACTTTCCAGTAGGTGATTTGTTTTTAAATCAATTTCGGTTCAATAGTTGGTCAATAGATTTGGGAATAACGACCGTTAGTTTCACTTCAAAACAGGAGATAAGTCACTGTCAGGAGAAAAGTACTGTGAAGTCGAATTTGATGAAATTGTGCACACTTGACGTCCATTTCGGAATTCAAAGTTGGAGGATTGCGAGTAACATTACGATTTTTTTGAACAGTTTAAAGTTTTTTAATATTTCAAATAATAGAGATATCTGAATTATTTAGTCCTAAATGATGTTTCAATAAAAATAACAACTATTATATGTCTAAATCTCTATAAATAGTATGTAAATAAACCAATAACATGTTATGTTGAATGGCTTCTCCAGGTGACCGGAAAATTATGTAGAGCAGTGACGTGAAGTGAAGTGAAGCAGCACTTAAAATTCATTACCACCAACTTGACAGTGTCTTTTAATGACACGATTTAAAATGTACTTTTTAATATTTTTTTTTAACTCTATGTTTAATATTATTAAATAAAACTTATTTATTCAGAATCAGCGTTTATTGGTCTACAAAAACATATTTTTTTAAAGCCATAATATTTTTCAATAGAGTTCCTTATTCTTTGTGTAATAAAGACTTCTTCGCTTTCTTGAAACAGAAAAATCGTGGGTTATTGCAAGTAACTGCTTATTATTATTATATTTTAATTTTTATTAGTTGTATTTCAGCATCAAATTAAGTTTTTCAAAATTTTAAATACCATGAAGAACTTATTTTTAAATATTTAAACAGAGTTTCTTTTAATAAATAATTGATAAAATTATTAATGTATGTAGTTCCTCATGTGGTATGTGTTGCTTTTGTTGTTGTTTCGGTTTATCATAATATATCTCACTTATAATAATTTGCCTAGTTATATATATACCCTAACAAATTATGCCTTCATTCCTAACCCTGCAAAACGTTATGTTTTTTTGACCTGAAGTGTTTAATGAACTGTGTGGAAGACCGTAAGAAAAATATATTTTAGACCGTTAGAAAAATATATTTTAGATCGATTAAACGGCGCAGGACTATGAAAAGAATATTACACTGATAATTGAATAACTTAATTTAAAACATATTCAAAGGTTTAAGTTTAAAACGAAACGTTTTACGGAAATTCAGAATACGTTAATACAATTAAACGTCTAAACCAAATTTGTAATTAAATTTAGTAAATAGTTCTGTGTGCCGGAAAACCTTTACCTTAGGAAAATTATTTCACCGGAATAAACTCGTAAATATTAAAGGTCAAAATTAAATCAACCTCCCTAACCTATTCGTCCCCACATTCCTGGAAGGTGATATGAAGGATTTGTACAAAGCAAACAATTTTATTAATCTAATCTAACATATTAATTAATTAAGTTTAATAATAGGAATGAAAAGTTTCCAGATTTTTGGTTCAGGTATTTTTGTTTTTTATATCTACCTCATGATAGTCTAAAGTCTAAACTGACTGAAGCCAATGGAACTGTGGCAACATCAGTTGTGATATTTTTGAGGCTAAAGGATGTGGGGCGTAAATACTCACAGTTTGTGAATGACTAAAGTTAGTATTTAGATATTGTCACTCAGCACTACAAAAAGCATATCAAAAAACATTTCGTTTCTGATTGAGGACTTTTACCTGGGCGAAAGTGAGATTATCTACGAATCTGCGTATTTTTTTTACTCACTGACTTCTTTTTTCTAAATGCATTGGTGCGTATATTTTTTTAATGGCTATGCAAAATCAAAGAAGTTTGGTTGTCACAATTAAAATGTGCATTTTCTTGTATGTCTAATTTTATTTTATTTATTCACATTATTACCATAAACGAAGATTCTCTTTTCTTTTCTTTTGTGAAAGAGCAAAACTAAGTATCAGCGATTCTTTTCCATTGGAAAATGAGATTAATTAATCATTTATCCATTTTGCGAGCTGTCACTCGGATTAGAGCTTAGTCAGAATCATTAATTAAATCATTTAAAAATAGATGAGAATTGGAAGTAACTGGTATTACCAACACCTAAATCATTTTATCCTTCAATAAAACTCAATACCCACGTGCTCTACCCACATCTTCGTCATCTGTAATTTATTAGAGAAACCTCCACCAGTCAAATATTAATTTCAAAACCTAATCAAACATTTGTGTTTTTTTTATTGAGTAGGTTACTAATTACTGAGGATCGTGAAATCCACTCCAACTTCCATGGTAGACACCAAAGTAGACACTGTTCTTCCATTCCTCGCGGCTCTGCGCTGCGTGAAGAGCTGCGGACATATGTACTAGATGCCAGTGACGCTAGGTAACTCTAGCGCATTGATTAACTTGCTGTATCTTCTGCTTTCCATCTTGCCAGCGACCATCAGTAGTTTGTGTAAAAGTTGTTCAAGTAAAGTGGCAAGCAACTTGTACAAAGTATCTGTAGATAACTGTAGACAATAATTTCATATATAATCTAACGTGCATACCTAGCCCTTCCAGAATAAATATTAGTGTGCCTGGCCGTTCATCGAACTCTGAGTATTTTCCCCAGCTCCACATTTTAAGGGTTTTGAGGGACTTCTTTCGCTGGGTCTAAGTGTCCATGTTTTTCACACTACAATTTATTGTACATGGTGTTTTTTGATAGGCATATCCTTCTTTTCATTTCAGTTTTACAGCTACCTTCATCTTTATAAACGATTCTAGGTATACGAAGACGTTCGTCCTTTCTAAGAGAATTTATTTTTAACAAAGGTGTATACTCTGTCGACCACCATTGGTATTGTTTTGGCTTTGATGATCAGTAGACCCAGATTAAGTTTGTCTTCTATTTTAGCAAGGAGATGAGACATTTCCTTTTCAGAAGAGGCAAAGAGGGTTCTGTTACCTGCGAATCAGAGATTATTTGGTCACTGACGTTCATTCCACCTTTCCTAGTACTTTCCATTACAAATAACATAAGTGAAAGGGTGCACCCTGAGGGAAAATAATTTCCCTCAGGGCCTGTGTCATGTTTGGGGATACTGTACGGAGGGTCTTTTTGGAGAAAGGAAATAGTGAGCCCGGGTCTTGAAGACACGCACGTTGTAGAAGCGAGTAGGCACAGAGGCTGGAAAAATCATCCACTGCCGAGCTGTTGAACTCAAGAACGAGTCGTGAAAATGAACCGATTAGTTGATGAGTTTGAAAATAAGGCAAGTACGGTAACCGGATAAAACAAAACAGAACATGATAAAAAACAGGCTAAGGTTAGGTTTGCAAAAACATAATTGCATACATAGAAAGAAATTTAAATATTAAACGGTTAGCTATCCATGTACCCAGTTCATGTGTGTCGCTCGGCAAATGTTTTGTGTGGTCCGCCGTCAGTCGCTCGAATTTTGCGGCCGCTATAAATAATCCATTTGGTGTTATTATGTAGGTAATCACATAAGAAAGAAATGTTTGATTGGATCCTGGAAACCACGTGTATAAGAAAATATTCATGTTCCCTCATTGGAATGTTTAATTAATAATTCATATTCCATGCAACGATCTTGATATTCGATTTAGCTTACATCTGATTTTATCCCATCATTTTTGCTAAACAGCTACCAACGTCCGTGCATATTATGTGCCGTTTCCACGCTTGCCAAGCCTACGCAAACCTCCACAAACGCCAGCGTGGAAACTGGTCGTTTGTCTTGGCTTGCGTAGGGTTGCGTAGGGTTTGCGTAAGCTTGCAAGAGCTTGCCGCCGATCCAGTCGGGGTCGGATCCAGCGGCAAGCTTCGGCAAACGCTCAGTGTAATTTCAGAACTGACGGCGAATGCACGCCGTTTTTGCTCCATGCGGTATATCGATAATTATCATTACGAGACATATGCATGACGAAAGAGGCATGCCTGACTTATTAAAATGTATAAGAACATAATTTGAATGCACTAATTTAATTTATTAGATTTACCTAAAAAGTCAATATAAATAAATAATCTTTTATTGATGATTTATTATTTGTTACAATAAAAAAACATATGATTTTTGTTTGAATAACTTTTTTTTTATAATACAAGACAATATTATATTGTTTTTTTATACTTTGCTATTTCAAATAAAAGTATGTAAAACCAAACGCAATAGCCGACACAAGTTCGGCGTCCGCCATGCTCGGGTGTTGGTAGCGTACTGACGCAGTCACAAGCGTGTAAACGGCTTCCAAATGCCAGGCGAGATTTGCGTACGCTTGGAGCGTGTGGAAGTTTGCGTAGGCTTGGCAAGCATGGAAATGTACCATTACAAATAAAACACAAAAATGCCCTGTGGGCGTGTTTCCGTGATTCAATTATGGGCCTGATTTCGGCCTATATTGCCTTGAAAAAGTGTATTTCACCATGATTACGACACTCAAGTGGAATGGCGATATACAATTTCAGACAAGTGTAAGAGAGACAGACCGCGTGCTAAATGGTCAAGAACTAAAATATGCTATATCAGTGGCACATTTGTTTTAATTCAAATTTCGGCACTTTTAGTGTTGTAATATTTATTTTATGTCTCCGTGGAATAAGAAGTAAAATGAGAATCCCCCTTTTCGAGGTTAAACGTAAATATTTAGATTTGTAAATATGATTAATCGGAACAATATTATGTGCCTTTTATATTAATAACTCCACATGGAAGATCCTAACGGAAATAACTTCCCTGAGGGTGTATGTTATCTTTGGGGATTCTGTGTAGAGTATCTTCGAGGAATACAAGGAGTGTTCCTCGGTCGTGAAGGTACATACGTATATCATAGGAGGCAAGAAACACAAAGACAGGCAAATCATTCCACTGTTTCAACTGTTGAACACAATAACGCTCACAGAATCGACATTGTTGTTGTTCGTCTTTTCGTTCTCAATCGACGAATTTTGGCGAATGTCAAATGTGTAAAAATATTGGGCGCACTTTGGCAGGCAGTAGGAATGGGTAAGTAAATAAGTGAATCTGTATAAATCAATAATTAATCCATTCCTCGTTCTCGGAGTTTTAGGAGTCCTCGGAGTACCTTTCATTGAAATACCAATGTAATAAAGACAAACCTGACGTGCTGACTGTGCTTAAAAGACTCTTTCAAAAGAATACAATTTTTTCATACTTTAATAAACATGCGAATGTGAAAGGCTTTGACTTGTATTACATTCGTTCAACTAACTTTAACATTCCGTTAACTCCAGCCGTTTTAAAAGCATTAAACTGTTGGTTAAACTGCAACTCGCGGCAATCCTTTGCTTAAAAATAGCAGGCTACAGTTAAATGCTTCAAAGAAAATAGCAAACCTTATTTATGTTGCGGGACTTACATTGAAGAAAAGTTATGTTAAGGCTAGGGTTGCCGGAGAACTGCTGTAGGTATTACTGTTATTTCGTGCGTCTTTATAGGTACGGTAAACTGTAATGTTTATGAATACTGTTTGCGAATTCACAAAATGAAAATATGCATGAATATCCAAAAAAATGTTATTTATTTCGTTGATGAGTAATTTCATTTTAATCGCATTGGTAGATACTCGGAGTATCACCGTTCTAAATCGAAATGTTTCTTGGAATGGCTTTAGACGTTTTTGGTGTTCAGATCTAAATAGTCAGATATCTCTCAAACCACATTTTCTTCTTCCCCATCTCCTTCAGTTCCTCACTTTCTTCATGTAGGTATAATCATAACCCGATTGGGGATGCTATAGTGTCGTATTTGGTACTATCGTGCGGTGATCAAATAAAAAAAGATGTTAAATTGCAAATTAATAATATTTAAAAATTTATGTATATCTATATATTTTTTTAAAACAAATATTCCAGGGTTACGAATAAACCGACAATATTTAAAAATCTCCTACCACCACAGAAAGCGGAAAATGTTGCTTGTGTTTTGATGGAGGATTTAGCCAGTCGAAGAATCGAACACGTGTCGCTCGGGTGGAACCCAAATGCGATGCCAACTCAGCCACTGACCCGTCATAACTTAATACTCGTAAATACAACAAATACAAATAAAAGAGAAGAGAAAACTAGTGTAGATACCTTTAATTAATTTTTAAAATAATAAACAATAAGATTCCAATTCCTATGAATTATAATAATAATCATTACATAGTATAAAATGAAGTCGCTCAAAGTGTTTGTGCGCTTAGATCTTTTAAAGTACGCTACGAATTTTTATGTCATTTTCATCAATAGATAAAGTGATTCAAGAGGAAGGTTTATATGTATAAAACATGATTATTGTAGTAGAGAAAAGCCGATAAATTCAAATATTCAATCAGGCAGCGGGCAGCTGGCAAGCGGGTGGTGTGTTTTGTTAGCCACAGCAACGTGTAGCCGGGTCTGCTAGTAGTACATAAAATGGTATTTACTATAAAAAAACTTTCTATTAAAAAGATGCTAAATTTATTTTATTTTGTTTTTTAAAGCAAGAAACAATTTTATATCATGTTAAATATTATTCGTCGGAGTTTATACATAATAATGTTTGTTTTGATACCTAAAATGTTCAAGGGTTCAGTTCAACGCAGACCTTATAAATTTTTATATTTCCAAACTCAAATAAGAAAACATTTGTTTATTTTTATCTCTCAAAGATTGCTGCTTCCATTAATTACTATTTGTATTATTGACTAAGCGTAGGGAATCCCTGTTTTAACCCAACCGTTTTGCATTTCATCGTCTGTAAATTCGTTTGTACGGTCCGTATCCGTTCAATATAGCCGTTTGAATGGTTCAAAAGAGATGATTGCTTTATCTTTAAATCGTGTATATTTGTTATCACTACTTGTATTTTTAAAATATTATGGATTTTGTAATGTAAAGAAATTTTGAAAAAAAGTATAATAGTAGGTATTTTGAAAAATTGTACAACTCATCATTTGAAAAACAAAAAAAAATATGAATACAAATTATTAATTGTTTTTGTGTTTAATTCGTAGAACTCCATTTTAATTTTTAGAAATTTAATTAAATTTAAATTTGATATGTTAATATCGAGTTCTGCAAGTATTTAAGAAAGTATTTTAGTTACAGCTGTTTCGACTTGTAAGGTCATTTTCAAACTGTGGTGAAGCCACGTACGGACGACTTATTTATAACATTTCAAATGTCAATTTATGAAGGTGTCAAAATTGATTTATTACCGGTAAATCCAATTTGCAGAGACACTAATTGAGAGAGTGATTAAGTGGGATTCCGAATCTTTCCCTTTTTGGTTTCACTTGCACTAAGTGCAAGGGTTTTCTTTATTGATTTAGAATGATGTTATTTCTATGACTCATTTAAGTGCATTATATTGTTTAGGTTTGGTAAAAATACTAAGTAGTGGAGAATAAATAATTTTCCTTACTTTATTAATTAGTGTTATGTTGGGGTCATTCGTTCGTTTATTGATTTCTAATTGTTCAAGCAAATTTAATCTAAGACCCTTTCGTTCTATATGTAATGGTTTTGGCTGGTTGTTTTTAAGTGGAACGTGATTATTTTCTAAGAGATGTTCTGCGAATTTTGAAGCGGTGTTTTTATTTTTATAACATCGTAAATGTTCTTTGAATCTAGTTGAGAATGCCCTACCCGTTTGTCCGATGTAAGTAGCATTACAGTCGGCGTGGTCACATTTTAATTCATATATGCCACCGTTATTTAGTTTAGGATTTTTACTTTTTGAGTTTTTAAGGTTTGTTCCCATATTATTATTGGTTCTAAAAGCTATATTTAAACCACATTTTTTAATTTCTTTTGCAATTTTTAAAGATATTGGGCCGAGAAATTCGAGACATGCAAATTTTTCTAATTTTTTGTTTTGAACCGGATATATTAAATTAATTTTATTTTTGTATTTCTTGTTTTTTATTATTTTTTCAATGTTTTTTGCCTCATAGCCGTTATTAATCGCGATTATTTTAATAGTTTCCTTTTCTTTTACGTATGCTTTATTATCTAAGGGAATGTTTATGAGTCTATGTACCATTGAATGGTAAGCTGATAATTTGTGGGACCAAGGATGAGTTGAATTTGCATTTATTGTAGTATCAGTAAATGTTGGTTTTCTAAATATTTCGAAGGTATGTTTATTATTACTTCTACCGATTGTCAGATCTAAAAAATTGATTTTACCTTCAATCTCATGTTCAACTGTGAAGCAGATTTTATTATTAATGGTGTTGGCCCAATTGGTAAAGATATCTAACTGTCGGTTGGTGCCGTTCCAACAAATAAGGATGTCGTCTACATATCTGACATAGTATATTATGTGTTTTGCTAAGGGAGATTTAAGAATTATATTTTCTATATAATCCATAAATATCTCTGCTAGAAGTGGACTTAATGGTGACCCCATAGGGAGACCATCGTTTTGTTCATAGTATGTATCATTAAAAAGGAAATAATTAGTTTCAACGCAAATTTTTATGAGTTGGAATAGCTCTTTTCTTATTACCGGGTTAATATTACATTTTTCCAAGATATGTTCAATTATTTTAAGGCATTCTTCAATGGGAATATTACTAAATAAGGATTTTACGTCTAATAAAATGAATTGGCAGTTATGTGGAAGATCAACTTTTTTAATTTTATTAACTAGTTCTATCGAGTTTTTAACGCTGTATCGTGGTGAAAAATTAGTATATTTTTTGAAGATGAAGTTAAGCCTTTTCGCTAAGTTTGTCGTAGGAGCATTAATAAAGGATACAACGGGTCTTATGGGAATATTGACTTTGTGAATTTTAGGTTGGCCATACAAAGCTGGGGCTCTTGGGTTCATAACCCTGACATTTTTCTTGGACCATTCGGTGGGAAATATGGCGTTACAACTATTTATAAGGATGTTGACATTATTAACAATTTTATTGGTTGGGTCTTTAGTTAGAATTTTAAAATTTTCTGGTAACAAGAAGTCTTCCACTTTACTGATGTAATCTATTCTATCAAGAATTACTATTGAATTACCTTTGTCGGCTTTGGTTATAGTTAGATTATTATTTTTAATTTTATTTTTAATTTCATGTAAGATTTGGTTTTCTTTATTGATAGAATATTTATTTTTATTTTTATTTTTAATCGATTTTAGCGTTTTCTCTAAAATAACTATAAAATGTTATAAATAAGTCGTCCGTACGTGGCTTCACCACAGTTTGAAAATGACCTTACAAGTCGAAACAGCTGTAACTAAAATACTTTCTTAAATACTTGCAGAACTCGATATTAACATATCAAATTTAAATTTAATTAAATTTCTAAAAATGAATACAAATGTTTAACATTTTAGTACGTTACTAGGTATTTAAGTACTTACTTAAAAAATTTATAATTTGAGGGGAAATTTTGATTTTGATTTATTAAAAATAGCATGGTCGATCGATATAGGTTTTATCGAAAATGTCGGTAACTTGTTATCCGTCCCAAGTACTACTGCAGACCGTTAACGAACAAAAAACAGTGATCGTCAAATAAATTAGGACCCCTAAGTCGTTGTAAACTGTATTTTGTTTGTTAGAATCCGGGAGCGATGACAAGTTACCGACATTTTTGATAAAACCTACATATATCGATCGACCATGCCAGGACCCCTGGTCTGTTATCACAGGGCTACTAGTTATGTGATTGAAAAACATAATTACATGGCTTTTATACCAATTATAAAACTGCACGAGAAAACGCGTTTTTATCGCTACTCAGGTGAAAATGAGTATTTTCTAAGTACCTATGAATGACACAGGTATATCCTAGTGAGATAGGCATAAAAAAAAACAATGTAATTATACTTTTTTATAGATAAATAAATGGAAAAAAAACCTATTTGTTTTTTTTTTTAATCATAACTTTAATGTATGAAAAGTTTTTTTTTGTATTATTTTTCTATTCTATAAAAGCGAACCCTTGGCGCTTAGAAAAGGAGTGAGCATCATGATGTATTTAGCTAAATTAAAGTTAACCATTTAGGTTTTATGAATATTTTAATTTTGAATTTTTATAAGAAGAGAACTTTTGAAGGTTATTCCTATTTATGTAATATTTCATTGACGAAGAAGATCACACTAATAATCTCAACGAAAATATGAAAGAAAACAAGATACCGAAAAATAAAAATAAATATACCCGATTTTATTTTTGTTTGGAACATATTATATTAACCTTTTTATAAAAGTAAAAAGTAAAAGTCTAAATGAATATTCAAATTTTATAAGAACAACACTATTTTTATGAATTTTGAAGGTTATTCCATAAATGTAATATATAATGGAATAAGAAGATAAACGAAAATATGGAATAGCCAATGGACAATTGGCAATGGCTAGACTAAAGGTTCTGGGTTCGAGTCCCAGTTGCGACCGTCATATTTTTTTGTTTTTCTATGTCTTTTTCTCTTTTATATTTTATTTTAGATTTTTTGTAATTATTAATGGAATAAGAAAATAAACGAAAATATAAAATAGCCAATGGCCAATTGGCAATGGCCAATTTGGTAAGGACGCCCGTCCCGGTTAGACGAGAGGTTCTGGGTTCGAGTCCCAGTTGCGTCTGTCATATTTTTTTGTTTTTCTATGTCTTGTTCTCTTTCATATTTTATTTTAGATTATTTGTGTCATATTTGTCTTTAATGATATTTTTTTTTTGTTTTAAAATTTAAAATTTTTTTATCATCTTTTCGAAAGTAATATGTTTTGAAGTAAGTTAACAGAGATGTAATGAAATATCTTAAATTGTGCCAGTATTGTAAATTTATTGAAAGCTATCTTTTTTATAAATCATGTCTAATTAAACTTCACTTTTTTTTTACTGGTTGATTGGTTTATATTGTGTCCACAAACCATTTCTTGAAAAAAAAAATTAGAAAACCTTATAATACTTACCCGAGCAAGAATATTCTCGTTGGTTGGTGTTCCTAAAATTAGTGATTAATTAGTATAGGTACTCTTCTGCAGTATTGGCATATCCCGCACCAGAAAAAAATAGAAATATTCGAAGAAATAAAAAAAACTTCTCAGGTTCCTATCTATATAAGAGAATGTACGGCAAGTACCCGCAATTTATGTATCACCAAGATTTGCTCACTAAGACGCCTTACCAAAACCTTCGTCGAGGAGTGCGGCCCTTGCAGCAACAGCGTTCAAAATTTTAAACAATTTGATAAATTCTCCTTACATACCTTCTGGAATGCTTTAAGTTTTGTGCCACACAATTACTACATGGGGTGGCACCACGTGATAGAACAGATGTACTGGCTCAATACAGAAAGACACGACGCATACCATTGATAAAAAACATGCATTTTGATATGTTCAACATAAACCTTGATGGTTTCAATAGACATGCAAACAACATCATTTCTTCTTCTTATTATTCATGTCATACTTTGTAAGTATTAAGTTTAAGAGTTCTGCGCGGAATTTTTCATAAAAAAACTTAAATTTAAATTTTAGGCCAATACACCCAACCATACTGATTAATATATATTTTTTAAAATAAAAGAAAACAAATCGCAACTGAGGTGGCTTGGGCATGTACTAAGAAAGTCTGATGACCGAATTCCGAGGAAGATATTGAGTGCGATTCCCGAGGGTAAACGTCCAGTGAGCCGCCCCAGACACAGTTGGGCGAGGCAACTCCAGAAACTATGTGAGGAGAGGATGGGTCTACAATGGACGGTGGCCGAACAATCAGCACAAGACAGGGGACGTATGGAAGAGCCTTGTCGATGCAATGGGTCCCCGACCCGAATAGGACAAGGGGAAGAGATGATGAAATAAAAGATAACAAATATCTAGTAACGAGACGAACTGTTTTATTTATTTATGTTTGAAATTATAAAATATGGGCTATTGAAAAATTAAAATTTGCATTATTCTAAAGGCAGTTTGCGAGTTAATAATATGTATTTTAAAAATAACCATGCCCTTTCTACTATGTCAATAAAATGAAAAATAGAATACAAAATAAAACATCTTAAAATTGTATTTTTTTGTTCAAAATTTCAATTTATACACGACAAATTTGTGTTCTAAAGTAAATCGGTCATTTGTAATTTACATTTACGCCAACAAAAATATTTAAAAATAATTGCCAACGTTATAATAATTTGCTCTAAAATAGTGAATATTTTAGAGTCTATTATAATTATTATTATTACAACTATAAGGGCCTTTATTTATTTTAATTACTAAAACACCAACAAGTTGAATGGCACTCATCCGTACTAGATATTTGCTATAACTTTTATTTTAAAAAAAAATTGGTCGGGCATTTTGGCCTCAATTCCAAATTTAAAATTTGTATGAAAAAGGCCGTGTAGCCGCAATAGAACTTTCCGCTTATATTAACTTTTATTGTATTTGATTTACCATTCATCTGTGTATGATGGACGCAGTTTGTTATTCGCAAACAAAAAAGGGGCAAAAACGTCATTACAAATAATAATGGTACATTTTATTCAGTTTTTGTATATTTATTGGGATATGTTACAATATTTTATTTTGCATATCAATACAAATCATGGAAGGATATGTTTTTCATACATTGTTTTAAATTATTTGGAATGACAATCTAAATTCACCTTCTTATATACATTTCAGGATTTTTTTTTTATATTTACAAATAGTCGGATCACGCAAACAATACTAAAATTAATAATTACATTGAAATACTGTTTTCATCAAACAATATTTTATAACGATAATAGTACATATTATTAATTGATTAAATTCTATGATATTTTATCCATTTACCATTATTTTGTAATAAAATCATGTTTAGCACATTTTTTTGGAATACTGTATTTTTGGTATTTCACTGAGCAATAAAACACACGAAAATTAAATTTGTCTGGTAAAAAATTAGAATCATCCTGATAAGTTTTATAATATAAAGTGAATGGTTAAGTAAAACATCTTAACATGGGATGTTATTTTATTGAAACTTATAAAATTAAAAAAATATATTAAAAAAATTAAAATCTTATGATGGAAAAACGATTATAACCTAGACTCGTACAATCAAATAATGTTACTGTAATAATAATAACATAACATAATTTGTGCGTTCAAATTAAAAGGATATAATTATTGCTTTAATTGACTTAAATAAATTTAAAAAAAAAACTAAAAATTTACGACCAGGTGTATAAAAAATTACATAATGTCTCGATTATACATATTTATTTTTGGTGACATTGTTTCACAATAAACTGATTTGTTTTTAAATGATAAATATATCTTTACTTTTTGAAAAACTTTTCAACCGAATTTATAAATTAAAAATGATTTTAGCAATATATTTATAACTATTGAAAATAATAGATTAAATTTGTAAAAAAATAATCTGAAATAATTTTCTCCCTAAAATGAATATGTAATCAATACGAAATGTAATATTCGTAAAATGGTTGGGTATTTTGTGTCAATAAACCACGTATCAAGTATTTTGGTTGTATGTATATAGGTATATTGTAGGTAAACACGTACCGAACTACATATTTCATCTAAGCTATTTCGTGAAATAAAATCTGTGATTTTTTAGGTTTTGGAAGATTTTTTAAAAACATTTATAAATTTTCAACGACATGCTCGCAAATTTAAAGTTTAGCAATATACAATCACCCGCCGTATCTCTGCTATACAACAAGTTCCATCAAAGAAAACAAATAAGCAAAACTTATTCTATCCTTAAAAAAATATCAGTGAGCTTCTGTTATCACCTCGATGGTGCGCCTGACAACCGGAAGAGCAGCGCTGATACGGCCAGGGCGATCGCAGCACATCCTTTCGCAGAGCCTCCGGCACTTCCGACGCTTCCGGCGCTAGATGCATAGTTGTAGAAGTACTCCTTTGGAGCGCTGCGGTCACTCGGCATTAGGAAGTTCTCCTCTATGGAGTAGGGAGCTGTAGTGAGGTGCCGCGGGTCTGCAAGAAAGAGTGTCGTACTTTCATTATTTTAGTATAGACAAAGATAAGAGAAAACCCGCAACTATACCAATGTAATGTGTCTTTTATAGACGCACTTTTTTTCTTATTTTTGTAGAACCTGCAGAGTTGTTGTTTAGAGCTCTAAATACTAGAAAACCTCTTTTATGTTTATGCGGAGTGAAAAAAGACGTACTTGGCTTACTTAGTAATAAAAAGGTAATTTAAAATTATTTAAAAAAAATTTTTTTTTCAAAAACGAACAAAAAGTTTTTTTTTTTTAAATAAAATACTTACTTTGTAAACACCACTATTATTTTATATACTTTATGCCGACTGGGATTCGCTACAACCGTAGCTTCTTCATGGCAGCATAATACTCTACTAGTATGATTCTCGAGTATTATACTGCCTTGAAGAGCTACGGTTGTAGCGAAACCCTGTCTGCATAAAGTATATAAAATGAAAGTGGTGTTTACAAAGGTATTGTTTTATTTTAAATTATAACGTCACATAAAAAATTATTTCGCTTATCTTCGCAGGTAACCTACCGAGCAATCTCTCTCTCCCCAACACTAACTCTCCAATATCTGATGATTTTTTTCAAAAAAATTTCATTTACATTTTCACTCGAAATTATGTCAGGAATAACTAATAAGTAAGTCCATCACGTCGCTTAACAACCTGTAAAAACCACATAATATGCAGAGTGAAATACAACATTTCCAAGTTCCTTTTCTCAATTCGCTGTATTGTGATTTGCTGAAGTGCGGTTTCTTTGCTAGAACAGCAAAAGCTTAGTCGGAGTGAATTATTATAAAAAAACGCATTTCATGATACGAGATTAAACATTTGAAATAATACAAATGCCGGGCAATCTAATTTTAGGTCTATTATGTAATGTCTTGAACACTGCGATATCTAGAGAAAGACCATTGAGTATTGGAGAAGGATGAGATGGGCCAGGTATAGCTGAAATATTTGGGGAAGAGAACAAATCTTAGTTATAGTTATGATAATGTTATTTCTGCCAGAGAGTTTTTAATGTTATGAACATACTTTTTTGATGAAATTTATGAATTAGAAGAAAATATTCTAGGGACCTACCACTGGTTGTCCTTGCCAGCAAAACCTTCTTTCTGTATATTGACATCTGCGTAGTTGTTATTGTAGCTAAAAACATATAAAAAAAACATTAGAGCACACATGATAAAATAATAAAATACTAGTAGATGCGTTTATAAATATAAATCGAAATCATGGATAATATTATCTAAAGACTAATAATTATAAAAACATTTAATTTTTTATAAGAACAACTCTCTTTTTATAACTTTCGAAGGTTATTCCCATCAATGTAATATATCATTGAAGAAGAAGATGACACTAATAATCTAAACGAAAATATTAAATAGAACAAAACACAGAAAAATAAAAAAAAAGATAACGGTCGCAACTGGGAATCGAACCCAAAACCTCTTGTCCAACCGGGACGGGCGCCTTTACCAATTCGGCTATTGCCATCTTCCTTTTATATATTTATCCGAGACGCTATCTAGGTTACAAACAAGATCTTTGTACGATTGCTTCCAATGAAAAAGGTAGTTGCCTATAATATGGAAAAAAATAATCGAAGATAATATTGCTAATTCTATAATTAAATTCTCATATTCTCGTATTTCAAAATTTTAAATATGAGAATGACAATTATAACGATTTGATGTAAGGTGGCAATGACCGAATGGTAAACACGCCCGTCCTGGTTAGACGAGAGGATCTGGGTTCGAGTCCCAGTTGCGACCATTATCTTTTTCTATTTTTTTGTGCATTGTTTTCTTTCATATTTTCATTTAGATTATTAGTCTTATCTTCTTCTTCAATGATATATTTTAACAAATCATTTATTTTTCGACGTATTTTTACAAATTTATATTTAAATATATATATTTTTTTTTTTTCTTTTCAATATTGATTCCATTGGTAAATGGGTCACTGCTCAGCTATACATTCAGGATTTCCAGACAAGCGTTAATGCAAAATTGAAACTGGATTTCAAAATTTCAATAAAGTTAGAACCTACCCCTGTCAAAGTAGTTTTATATTAATTCATAGTATTAAAATTAGGTTATTAATTAATATACTGTAAGTACAAACTAATAACATGGAAAAATTTGATTTGAAATTCACGGCACATATCGAAGTGATTCCAATAAATAATTATCATTCCTTATAAACAATTATCATTTCTAATAAATAATTATCATTTCCAATGAATAATTTTCATTTCCATTAAATAATTTTCATTTCCGATCAATAATTATTATTTAATGCGAACAGTAAAATTAGAGATTCTATTTCAAAAATTACGTTTTGTACATATTAAATATGTATGCTATACGAAAACTGTTATCGTTTGATAAAATTTTAATCTAGACAAAATAAATTAAATTGGTTACTTGATATTGTTGTTGTCGTAGCTTCTGTTGTTGATGTTGTCGGGGGCATGGTGGCAACTTTGATTTCTGAAAATAAAACATTTTAATTTTAGCTTCGAAAGGAATTTATTTTAAACGTCGTTCCACAAATAATATTTAAAAAAGAAACCACAGCAAAAATCCATAAATGCAACACAAATGAACCCTCTGCTTATGCTAGGATTGTTAAAAAATTAAAGACCATTATTATTTTTTAAATCAAGAAAACATTATTTGTACTAAAAAAGCATGAGACATTTTAGGCACATATTTAAGTATCGGGAGATAATGTTGAGAGAGACCTTTTGTCCTTTCCAGCAGGACTCTCTCGACACAACGCCATTCCTCCGGTGGGAGGAATGGATTCATACTTCCATCATTTCTGGATATACTGACCCACAAATTACTACACACCTCTCTTACATTTTCCTTCACAAAAATTCTTTCCTTCATTTTCTCAAAACTACACTCCACGCTGTATTCCCAACGATTACTGACTGTGAAGGAAATTATTTGCTGTATGGAGTTAATGTAAAAAAAACAAGTACCAATAAGATAATCGATTTTATCGAAATAATTATATCAACGAAACAACGAAATCCTAGCACGTAATTTGGTAGGCGGGTATCTCAATGTGTGAGCCGGGTATAGGCACTGCCGCCCTGGAATCATTTATTGGACAACCAACTCCTCTGGCAGAGGAGTTAAGTCACCTCAAGTTGTTCCCGCTACGTTTGGTGACTTAGCATGAGTGACCGGGTTTGTCTGAATCTTGGTGGCGGATACGTCTACCCACCAACTGCGTGGCAGCCGGATCGGGAGAGTCTGGTTGAGGGAGACCTCTTGACCTCTTCAGCAGGACTCTCTCGGAACATCGCATTGCACCACGATTGGAGGGATGGATTCATACGCCCGTCACTCTCGGACATACTTAGCCCCGGATTCCTATCCACCCCCATACCTTTATCCTTCCCAGAACATCTTCTTCTTCCTTTCCTCCACACAGCAGCTTCAAAGATGACATAGGCCCTGAGAGGAATTATTTTCCTCAGGACCTCCTGGGTGGAGGTAACGTAAAAAAAAAATTATCGAATAATTAAAGCGAGCAAACAATTTCACAATTTTCCTTCGTTTTTTATTTTTTATTTTTTCAAATGAATGCGCATTGTGAGTGGTAAAACTGGGTATATTAAAATGTCATTTTTTTATTTAAATAAAATAAATCACAAAATTGACACTATAAGCAATACTAGATATTATTATGTATTTCTATGAAAAATTAAAAATTCTTTTATTGAAACTAAATGTTCAATAATCGTTATGAAATCCTTAAGGAAGCATTTAATTAATATTATTTACTTAAATAAACAATTTACCGAGTATGGACAATATGATGCAAATACTATAATTTTATACAAATGATCCAGATAATCCAGATAATCATCTACACACAATTTTACCTGCTCAAACCTACCTTACACCCAACATAATAATTTTTAAAAAATCTTTTTACATACAGCTAATAAATATTAACGTTTTTTGAACTACTGTACAAACCATTGTAATCATTTGTAAAATGTGTGTTCAAGAATAGACATAAATAAATAAAAAAAAATTCCCTAATGCTTTAACGCAATCATAAATGAATGATCCCTTCGTGGTAAATGTTCAAGTAAATGATCCTCAGGGCTTAGTCTGTTTAGAGTAAGTAGATATCTGTGTTATGAAAGCTTTTTCTGCGAATTACATAAGATGTTTTTTTCCTTACGGAAACGCTTCAAAAGATATCATTTGAATTACGTGACGTTCTTTTTGTAACGAGCTGAATTACGCAATTCCTTTTGGATACAGATAAAATATTTTGTAAAGAATTTTTGTACAGAGGGTTTTATTCTACATTTCCTTTTATAGTTTAACTAGCTGACCCGGCGAACTTCGCACCACCACAGAATCAATAACTGTTTTGTTAACTTATTAAATGAATACATGCAGTTTTTTTAATTAAGTTAAAAATTACAAAATAAAGCAATTATCGATGCACAACTGTACTTGTTTTGTTTTTGTCAGTATCAGAGATGGCTTTGTTTACTGATTTTCTTATTTTTCCACTTACTTACGGGAAGTTAAGTAAGTGAAAAATTTTGTCTTTCATTTTCTTTTAACCTGTTAGGGAGATTTATTATAATTATTGTATTTTTCCTTTGGAGGGATGCAGACATGCGTTCATCGTTTGTCTCATTTTCGACTGTAGACAAATTTAGTGTGTAAGAAAGAGGGGCAGCATTATATACTTAAGTACAAAAACAAAACAATCAGCGCAATGACATTTGACATTTGTGAATTTTTGGAATTCACTCACTATTCAATATTATAGGTACTGATTATATTGCTGCAGCTCTTTCAAAAGAAGAGAATTCGTTCCATACAAAATGTATGAAGAAAAAATTTTTCTTCATAACTTTTCTTTCATGAATTTTTCCGATGTTTTAATAGCTATTCTGCTATTCGGTGCGGAGACAAATCCAACAAATCAAAGATAAAAATCGGTCCAGCCGTTCTTGAGTTAAAATGGTGTAACCAACCCGACTTTGTTTTATATATTAATGATGTGATAGGAAGATCTTTGAAACGTGTTCACACAACATCTTATTCCCTTTAGATAAATATTTTAAAATAGAATTGTGCCTTCACAAAAACAATACAGAATCTTCTTGAAAATGTTATATTTATGTTATAAATAATTTCAAGTTTCTTGAATTTTTTATAACATAAATATAAAATTTTAAAGAAGATTTTATTTCCATTAATACGGAAAATTGTTAGATTTGGTTGATTTGTTTTAATTGTTATATATACCAACATTTTCTAGGTTATAACGATAAAAAAATACTAAAATACGGAACATTACTGCGCAAAATCGTGAAAAATCATGAAATTAGAATCCCTTTTTTAAAAAAACAATTCAATTAATTTTCTGTTAAAATATTATACTTATTATAGGTTGGGTGGGTACCCACTTAATCGCTTCTCTGAAATATTCTCACAATAATCAGTTCCTTTATTGATATTGGCACTTAAACTCGAAGCAAATCCCAGTTCTAGAGTTCATTGAACCAGCGTTACAGATGCACGCAAAACCGAAATTAGTATTTAATATGATAACAATTATTGCATAGTTTCAACTAAAAATAATAATAAATAAGTAAGCCTTGTACAGTTGGGATCAGGGAGCGGATACGAGTGAGCGACCAGTGATGACGTGCTAAAAAAATATTTTTGTTTTGAAAAACAAAAAAACGCCTAAATTTCATATTCACATGAATCACCGTT
This sequence comes from Limnephilus lunatus, assembly GCA_917563855.2. Lineage (NCBI taxonomy): Eukaryota > Metazoa > Arthropoda > Insecta > Trichoptera > Limnephilidae > Limnephilus > Limnephilus lunatus. The sequence goes on from OU830601.1 coordinate 56,493,702, forward strand.
TAAAGTAAGTCAAAAATGTCTCACGGCTTTTGTATTTAAAAACGCTCAATAAATAGTGATAATATTATCTCTTAAAAATGGCAAGCTTTAATTCATACAACAATCAAACGGTAAAAAACGTGAAATGCCACTGTGTTAGCGGTTTCCTGTGCCTTTGAGGCTTCACAGCAAAGTGTAGTAAAGTGTAGTACTTGGTGCAAAGTGTAGTACTAGAAACATAACGCCTACCGATCTCGATAACGAACCACAAATCTACCCCTGCAAACGCTCGAGCTGAAGCGGGGTGAAATTCACCCAAACAGAAAACTTAATATTTTTACGATCTGTGCTTTGAAGTGATTTTTGAAATTTATATTGCACGTATTTTTTCGTAAGTGCCCCGTACTTCTACTACTCGTCAAGTTGATGAACTCATTAGGCAAGACTTAATTGATGGGAGAGTGGTTAGGCAACTTTAGCCATCCATTTATAGCCAGTGGTAGAGTGTAACTTACAACCATAATACGGCTCTAGTTTAGTGGTAATATATAACATACACATTGATGCAGTCTCCTGTCTGGAACTCACATTATAATATTCATGCGCAATGTATTGAAAGAACACAAAATAAATTCTTACATTTTCAAAGTTTTAAAATGTGTATTACAGAAATTTTTTTAAAATACAGCATTTCAAATGATATGAATATGCTTAAATTGTCAGATCGACGGATTTTACCCGACTTTGTAGTTCTATACAAAATTTTAAATGATTTAGTTGATGGTAAGTTTTTAGATTTTCACGGCCAAAAGTATTTCCGTTGTTAGTTTTTGGGGTATTATGCCGTGTTGCGCTACCTCTTACTATAGCTGTAATTGACGGCTACACCAAAGCTAAACGCAAAAAAAAATACCGTTTCTAAGTATACTGTAATACCATATAATAATACAATATAAAGGTATAAAACCTTTTTTGCTTATATTGGCTACTTTCGCTTTAACCACTTGAACTCTGTTTTCTAATTCTAGAATAACGATGGCGCCACTTTCGTCGGCAATTCTCACATGGACGGGCCCCAGGCTAACCTAAATACTGCGCTTTCACTAAAATCGCAGTTCCCTTTTTACTGAAATACCTACCAGCTCGTAGTGGATTGAAGCTGGCGACACGGTATCGCTTCCAAGTAAATAATCACACACTCTACACTAACAATTACACATCGTCGGCAGGGGCGTATAACTCTGTCAAAATTTGTGTCCTGTGACCATAAATAACTCTTACTCTAGCGAAAGTGCCACACACCACAGACAAAGCTGAATTTTAGATAGGTCTGTAATTTTGATTTTCGCCATCTCTCGCTCTCTACGTGTGTCAGAAAGAGATGCTCATACACCTACGTCACTAAAAAAAAGGTACCAAATGTATGTATTATTTATGGTACCAAATGCAGGAAACCGCACAACGCACTATCTGCAGGAAATAGACTCGCATCTATGGATTTGCCATCCGCCATGTTATGTTTATTTACAGACGCCGTTGCACGTTGTTTTAACAATTTACCGATGAACATATTTTATTCAATAAATGCTTACATGAATTCTAGAGGTGAAACAAGTGTTAAGTGTTGATCAAGAAATCAGGTAATTAATTACATAAAACATTATTCACCTTAATTTATCTGTAAATCAATATTTGAGGTTAAAATATAGAGGTTTTTTGATTTTATCGTAAAGGCAAGCTTATGGGTACTAGTGGTTTAATGTTTTTCCATATTTCTTTTCAGAAAATGTTCTACCACCTCTTAAAAACGTTGTTAACGTATCGAAGCCTATACTTTAGGAACATTTCATATCATTGTTAACGTCAGATTTGTGACCATCATTGTGAGAACACACATTGTGGCTGGGGATGCGATGATGTCGTCTCTCTCCTGGCATGCCGCTTGAAGTCCCGAAAACCCTCTGGACGGAAGGAGACAAACTCATCCGACGATCGTCTTTCACCCCAGAAGATAGGCGGAGGCTTGAAACGTCAACGTTAAAAATGCCCATCTTATACAAGACTTCATACAAGACCTCGTACAAGGTAAAATTGATAATGCTTTAAAACAAACTATTACACTGTTTCCCCGCAGGATAGGCAGAGAGGACGGACCGTCAAACAACTCAGTCTTGGCATACACTCCTTGCCTTGTTCAATTTTACTTTAAATGTATGTGGGGTATTTAAATGGTAGCATTCAATACAAAATGCTGTTTAGTGAACATAAGTTTATCAGTTGTCATGCTAAATCTTAAGTAATACTTGAGATACAAATATTGTAAAAACTGTTTTCAATTTTCAGATATAACAGGAACACCAGAGGAGAGTTCAACGTCCCAGCTGAAGATACGTCGCATGATTCCAAAGAAAGGTGACTGTTTATATCTCTATTTGCTATGATTACTTGCACATACATAGGGTCAAATAATGCTCGTAGAGCTTTAGTTTAACCTCTCGTTCTCCACCATAAAGAAAGAAAGGCCCTGTTGCAGACGATTATTAACAACTTGCTCTCCGCCATAAGCCTCTCACTTATTTGGACTCACCGAACTCATGTAAACCGACTAACACATACTATTCTGACTCTTGAAGTGGCCCGTCGCATATAAACTTTGTTCATCACAAGTATTCTATGTTCCGTTCCCAAACTTTGTTTAATGTGACATATTTATTTCAGAAGACATGTTGCAGTTTTTTTATCAGTTGTCATGCCAAATCTTAAGTAATATTTGAGATACAAATATTGTAAAAACTGTTTTCAATTTTCAGGTATAACAGGAACACCAGAGGAGAGTTCAACGTCCCAGCTGAAGACATGTCGCATGATTCCAAAGAAAGGTGACAGTTTATTTCTCTTGCTATAATTACTTGCACATATGTAGGGTCAAATAATGCTCGTAGAGCTTTAGTTTAACCACTCGTTCTCCACCATAAAGAAAGAAAGGCCCTTTTGCAGACGATTATTAACAACTTGCTCTCCGCCATAAGCCTCTCACTTATTTGGACTCACCGAACTCATGTAAACCGACTTACACATACTATTCTGACTCTTGAAGTGGCCCGTCGCATATAAATTTTGTTCATCACAAGTATTCTATGTTCCGTTCCCAAACTTTGTTTAATGTGACATATTTATTTCAGAAGACATGTTGCAGTTTTTGCTGTGAGATGGTTGAAATATATCCACGGAAGGTATTTCATATTTTTGTGTAAAGCATTTTGTGTTTTTGTAACACTTATCCATTGTATTTGTGAAAATAAAAATAATATTTAAACATGTACCCCGAGTTTTCATTTTTCTAATGCAAGCAGAATTTCAAATTTTGCCGCTCTAAAGCATTTTTATTTTTTATATAATTTATTGGGCTAATGAATCCATGAAGTAGGACAGAGCGATTATATTGTCTGTGGTAGACAAATAAAATTCCTCTATCTTTTAGTCAATTCGCGCCACGCAAGTCATTTTGACAGTTAAGTTTGACGACCAAATCACTAGTATGGAGAAAGCCCGAAGATATCGATCTAGGGGTTAGTATATTTATGATCGTCGGATCTACCGGATCTGCCCTGATGATGAATACTAGAAAAGGAGATTTATCTCAATGCAGAAATTCTGTGACTAACTACCATATCTATACCTCTTTCAAATCAGAATATTAATGGAGGGAAATAATCCAAGTCAGTGAACATAATCAATTTATCACTAAACAAATGCAAAACGTTATTACTGAGGTAGTTCAGTAATGTATATTTTGAATTAGTAGTTATTTTTTATAGTTGAACCGCTTAAATTAATAAGAATATAAAATGCTTTTGTTAACTTTGATTAAATAATGATATTTTATAAAGTGATTTGTTTTCATTTTATTAAAAATGGCGCCGCAAAGTGAATGTGCAAAGATTGAAGAAGTAAATATAATATGTCTTTGAACGGTGTCTCATATATTTTCTTCTGTCCACTTGTGCATCATATATTTTTATTTTAATGAAAAGGCAAATAACTTCGTTTAATTGTAATAAACTTCCTCCACTCTTTCTTACATTTACATTTATATCAAAGTCTACAAAGAGGATATCCTCTTTTAAAACTTTGATGGTACCAATTCCCATTTGTAAAAAAACTTCGGGACAACAAAATTACAAATACTTGGGAACAGATTTCTTTAATAAATTACCAGAAAAAATAAGATTCCTTAAGCGGCACCTAGACGATCAATTATATTGAGCAATATTAACAATTTTGCAATATTATTGACCGTTTGGGGTTAATATTGAAGATTGCGCAATGATTGAACAAAAGTTTGAGCGAGTTTTATTTTATTGCTACACATTTTTCCATTGCACTGTTTAGGGTCAGTATTGCGCAATATTTACTCGAAAGTACTAAATAAAAATACACTACAACATTGCCAATATAATTGATCAATATTTTTTATTGTTTATTGTGCAATATAATTGATCGTTTGGATTCTAAGCGCCTTTCAATCACAATAAAATATATTTTACAATGTTATTGTAGCGTCTAGGGGCCGCCTTTGTGACAGTGTCAAAAATTTCATAACACACTTAAAAAAAATATACTGAAAACCTTAATTAAAAAAATAAAAATATTATTTCGAATAATAATAATCCGTTGCCATCTGAATCAGATATGCGCGATTTTTGGACAAATATTTGGAGTAAAGATATAAAACATAATGAGTCAGGTCCGTGGATAGAAAATGAAGAACTCAATTGTTCAGACATTGAACAAATGAGTTTTTCTGAAATATCGGTTGAATTGTTAGCCAAAATTATAAAAAATACTCATAATTGGAAAGCCACGGGTTGCGATTGGATACATAATTTTTGGTATAAACGTCTGACTACTTCACATCCCCTTTTGGCAAAAAATCTTTCAAAATTTGTCAGAGAACCTCAAAATTTAAAAAAAATTTCTAACTAAGGGCATTACTTATATGTTGCCTAAAAGCGAAAATATTAATAATACCTCTCAGTATAGACCCATTACATGTTTACCGACAATTTATAAAATTTTAACCTCTTGCTTGACACATTATTTAATATACACTCATTTAGATGAAAAAATGTTTTATCTGAACAACAAAAAGGTTGTCGCAGAAAACATATGGGATGTAAAGAACAATTAGTTATTGATTCTGTAATTCTAAAACAGATTCAAACCCAAAAAAGTAATTTGCGTATTTGTTATATAGATTACCAAAAGGCTTATTATTTTATTTTCCCGCACTCGTGGCTGCGGGACACTATAAATATATATAACACTATGTTTTAAATATATACAATATTAACCCAATTATTATTAGCTTTTTGGAAAAAAAATATGGCATTTTGGAATTCCAATTTGCTTTTGAATTTGAAAGATAAGAAAATTATAGTACCGGGCATTTCAATAAAAAAGAGGGATTTTTCAAGGAGACTCATTGAGTCCTCTTTGGTTTTGCTTAGCATTAAATCCTCTATCTAAAATGTTAATTAAAAGCAAGTTTGGAATAAAAATTAAAGGTTATACAAGAGAGAGAAATATAATTTCTCATTTATTATTTATGGATGATTTAAAATTATATTCGAATTCTGAACCAAATTTAGAGAAAATGATTAAAGTAGTTAAAATTTTTTCAGATGATATTAAAATGACTTTTGGTTTAGATAAATGTAGAACGATCCATATAGAGAAAGGTAAAATTGTAGATGGAGACAAGGGTATATTTAGAAATTTCAAAATTAAAAGTATGAAAGGGGATGACGTTTATAAATATTTAGAATATCCGCAATCAAATAGATTAGATCATACTAGTATTAAAAATGATATTAGGATTAAATTTAAAACTAGGATCAGAAAAATTTAGAAATGCAATCTATCTGCTAAAAATTTAGTAAAGGCGATAAATACTTGGGCAATACCTCTATTAACTTACTCATTTGGCATAATTAAATGGTCTATTACAGATTTAGATAGCTTAGAACGATTAATTAGAACTACATTAAAAAAAATTCAATTCTCATCATCCAAATTCAGCTATAGAACGAATTAATTTACCTAGAAATTTAGGAGGTAGAGGTATAGTCAAAATAACATCTTTAAAACATAATCAGGTAGAAATGCTAAGAATTTTTTTCCATAGGAAAGCTGATAGTTCAGAAATGCACAAAATAATTTGCAAGGCAGATAAAAATATTTCGCCATTAAATTTATACGACGAGAATGCCAGCATTCTTATAAATACCAACCAGGAATTATTAGATTCCTGGTCAAATAAAATTCTTCACGCAAAACACTTCAATTATCTCAACCAAACATATGTTGACAAATTTTCGTCAAAGAAATGGTTGAGTATTGGAGAGTTGAGCGCAGAAATAGAAGGCTTTATGCTTGCCATTCAAGATAGAGTCATAAATACTAAAAATTATAGGAAGCATATCATCAAAGATGCAAATCAAATTGATGATTTATGTAGAAAATGTTTGGCTTTTCCGGAAACTATAGAACATATTATATCGGGATGTTCTGTATTAGCGCCGTCCGAGTGTACATTTAGGCACAATCAAGTTTTAAAAATAATTCACCAAAGTTTGGTAATTAAACATAACTTGATTGACTGCCGTAATGTACCATATTATGAATATGAACCAAATTCATTTTTAGAAACTGAATTTTATAAAATTTATTATGATAAAACTATTTGAACAGACAGAACAATTAGTCATAATAGACCCGATATAGTTTTACATGACAAAATTAAAAAAAATAACTTTTATCATTGATGTCGCTATTCCAAATTCTTGTAATATTCAGAAAACTGTTTCTGAAAAAATAAGAAAATATACAGATTTAGGAAATGAGATTAAAAGAATTCGGCATTCTCAGACTATAAAAATATTACCATTTGTTATTTCGGCTACTGGCATTATACCTAGCTCTCTCATTCAAAATGTAGGCGTATTAGATTTGTAAAAAATTTGGATATAAAAATGCAAAAGTCTGTCATTTTAAATACATGTAGGATTACGAAAGATTTTTTAAATATTTATATTGAGGGATCAGTAGGATTTATCGGACCAGTTAGGATTTCATCAGAGCCGAACCCTCTGATATGAAAATATCTGGAGTCGGTGAAATATTTTCCCATTATGTTTCTGGTGGATTGACGTATTGTCCTTGTATTGTTTTGTATTTATTATACTTATGTAGTGCACTTGCATTGCGTGAATTTACTAGATATTCATTTGTGGAAAAGTGTGTGGAAGGGTTTAGTCTTTCATTTGGGAAAGATTTAACCCGGACATAAAATCTGGAGCACCGTAAATATATGTATATACATATATGTATATAAACATATATTTATCTTATTCTTTATATAAACTAAATTTCAAAAAGAACTAAATATAAATAAAAAAAGAAATAAAAAAATACATAAGATTTATAAGATTTATTATTTAAGATTTATTTATATTAGATTTGTCAAAAAATTTATTCATAAAAATGCAAAAGTCGGTTATTTTAAATACATGTAGGATTACGAAAGATTTTTTAAATATTTATATTGAGGGATCAGTAGGATTTATCGGACCAGTTAGGATTTCATCAGAGCCGAACCCTCTGATATGAAAATATCTGGAGTCGGTGAAATATTTTCCCATTATGTTTCTGGTGGATTGACGTATTGTTCTTGTATTGTTTTGTATTTATTATCTTATATAGTGCACTTACATTGCGTGAATTTACTAGATATTCATTTGTGGAAAAGTGTGTGGAAGGGTTTAGTCTTTCATTTGGGAAAGATTCAACCCGGACATAAAATCTGGAGCACCGTAAAATAAAATCAAAATAACCAAACAAATAATATTTCCTCCCGTACACGCAAGCATTTGCTTATTATGGGAGAATAATTTAAAAAATATATGTATAATTGTAATAATAATAATTGTATTATTAATAGCTTTATATACTTTCATTATATTTATGTATCTATTGTATGTATTGTACCAAAGAAAAAAATAATAATAAAAAAAAAAAAAATGTAATTACTCGTAGTAGTACGTAAAATCTAGTAATAAAGGAATGCTTCTCTGACTGCAAAAGTAAAAAAGTAATATACATTCTTCGTACTCTGCACAAACTGTTGAAAGCTATTTTTCCTTCCAATAAAGTAGGAATCAGTACAAATATTACTTTGCATTCCCATAAGAGAACCTTCTGACTCTTTTAGGGTTGACAAAGGTTGAGGGATACGCAACGAACTGCGTTGCCTTGTTTCATCACCCCAACACTCGGAGTAACCTACCCTTGCCACTCGACCTCATTTTCACCCCATACTCATTTATGGTCGTTCGCGCTTCTCAGGAGTGGAAAAAATATGATTTTTTCTTGATTTTATACAAAGTTCCATCTCCGTGTTTTGTCACTCTTAGATTACATTTTTAATTAATGTGTTTATATTTACTCTTTGTAACTTAAAAAAAATATATATTTATGCCTCTTCGCAGCTCTTTAGCACCGGATGTTTCGCAGAATTTTTACAATTCATCAAATTTTTAGGTTTATTTTCAAGTTCTGCAAACATTTTATTCGATTTTGTGAAGCACCTGGCCCATAATGATAAACTTACAGAAATTACAAATAATATTTTTGTAATTTGATGAATTGTTCAAATTTTTGTTTTTTCACCAAAATTTACGTGTGACAAATTTATCTAATAGCCATTTGGCAACACTCTTTTGATATTTTAAAGTTCCTCGTAAAACGACAATTCTAGGTGCGTTTCAGGTTCTAACAAAATTGTAATAAGCTAACAAGCTTAACAACATGAGAGTGGTTCTCTTGATCTGCAAATCACAATTTGTTAAAAATCTGAAACGGACTTCGTGAAGTCGTGTCGCTTCTTTAGATTGCAATATAAAAACCGATTATTATTAATGCATTCAATATATTGAGCGATTATATTTTAATGTCAGTGTGGGTATGTTCATAAGTATTATAAATTGACTTAAAAATTACTGCCTCATCACAGGCTAGCCTAGTGAGGCAAGTTACGAGAAACCTAAATGTATAATTATAATTTTCTCTTCTTCAAGTACCTACTGTTCATATGTACCTATATTGTTTCCTGTTGTTAACTTTATGCACTTAAAGAACTAACAAACCATTGTAAACATCAACACTGATTGTGAAGTTTTTTGGTTATAAATCTTGAAAAACTCGTTCAACAAAGATATATATTGGTTCATATGAATCAGTTACTTTGTGATGTGGCATTATAATTTAAAACAAAACAAATACTTTTTAAACACCACTTTCATTTTTTATATATTTTATGCTGACCAGGCAGTATAATAATAGAGTATTATACTGCCCTGAAGAAGCTACTGTTGTAGTGAAACCCGGTCGGCATAAAGTATATAAAAAATAAAAGTGGTTCTAAAAAAGTTATTGTTTTATTTTAAAAGACATATATTATTATTTTTATAATATATTTTCGAAATAAATTGATTTTTTTTTTAACACATCTAATTGATATTTGATTTTATTTTCTTGAATGAATGAATGCAAATCTTGGGAGTGGAAATTTACCCACTTTCCTACATCCGAATGAGCTGAAACTCGGCAGATAGACTCGTTGTCGATTATAATACATTATTTTTGGTAGCACTTATACACACACACAAACACACACGCATTTCTCTAAAATTGGCTACTGGTCGGCCCAAGAGATGGCGCAACTAGGTCGAATATTAAAAATATATGTGTTGCATTAAAAAAACGTTGTTTTTACGGATTAATTTTTACTTATTGACTGAGGTACTAACTATATTGTTTTAAAAAAATGCTTACCGTAGAGTCTAATGGTACCATCAGCCTTTCCTAGAGAATTAGTTGATACACACATGTATGTTCCCAAATCTCTCTTGCTGAAACTCTGTATTGTCAGCTGAAGGTGGACCTTGTATGGCCCCATTTTTACTTCTGTTATTATGTGCTTCTTTCTGCAAAAAAATAGAATCTTGAGAAGTATCTTTTAAAGGGGAATATTAAAGATTTCAAAATGTTGTCTATAAATTTTCGACGAAGGGCCTTTATTACAAATAAATATGTTTTCATTTTTATACAACTGTAAACAACCATTTAGTAAAAGGTTTTTTATCAGTGTAAAATGTAAAACACCTTTTTAGTATGGAAGAATAACGTTACTTGGGTAAGGGTAGGTAAAAAGTATTCTTTATCTGGTTTCACAAATACATAAATGAAAATGACTGTTGTATTCGTGTTCCTGTTTATTCAATTAAATAAAAACTTAGGCATGCCTTAATACATATACGTGGATACTGCACCAGAGTTTCAATTGCTCCCAACCGATTGGGGCCAGTGAGACTATGGCATCCCCAATTGGGGTATGTTGTGAGGTAGAAGGTAGTGGGAAGGAGAAGGAAATGAGGAACAGGATGGTGGAAAAATATATGGCTATTCAGATATTGTTACCAAACACGTCTAAAACTATTTCTAGCATTTTTTTTTAAATTTTGATTGGTGGTCATGCTGGATCGAACATTGTTTCAAATGTGAAGAAGAAACCCTGCCGCTTTGTTTATATAAACGATTTTCCCAATTTCCTCTCTGTCTCTGGATTTTGACACTACTGTAAATATTTTTAAACATAATATAGATATCGACAACCAGCGTGCCGGATCATTTTCCTTTTGTATAAGTTTATTGTATTTAGGAGTTAGGACCCCCCAAAAATCGTTAAACTTGCCTGGTTTGAAAGCCATCAACAGTTTACAAACGAGACAATATATTTAAAAAAAAAAATTTAAACGTATACAAAAATCAATCGTTCAAATTTTGGAAGACAAAATTGGGGAAAGCAAACCTCGATTGATATTATTTAGGTATTATCAGACTGAGGTGCAGTTGTCCCTTTCACTCAGTATTATGAGGGAGTAAGAGCGTCAAGTGACAACAACAGTTTGGTAAAATACCTATTGCTCAAATTTCTCGGTGACCGGATTTCCTCTCAATGATGGTCTTACACCAGGGCGACACATACAATTACAGTTTTATTGCATATTTAAAAATAATGTCGATAAGTGTTCCCAACTTCATAATAATTATTTTTTTATGTTATTACTTTTTTCCATTAAATTTGAGATGTATGTAATATAATAGGTAGGAGCTGTATGTAATGTATGAGATGTATGTAATATAATAGGTAGGAGCTGACAAATGAGCCATAAAATTAACAAAAAAAAAGGTTTACCCAGTGAGTAGAACATCTCCTCTGTTTTTGACCCAGTAGTTGATGGTATTAGGGAACGCCTCCACGAAGCACTGCAATCCAACATCAGTACCCAGCGGAGCTCCGTGAAGCTGGGTTGGCACAATTATCACTGGAGCAACTGAAAAATTAACAAATGTAATATAAAACCAATCCAAACACACAAATACTTTTCATTCGTAACCCGGGAATAATTTTTATTTCGTTAAAAAAAAAAATATTGTCTTTTGTTAATTGGCGATACCTACAACCTCAATGGACACTCCTTCCGGAACACAGCATCATTGTTATAAAAAACATTTGTAAATTATTGGAAAGACTCCTGCAGATATAAATTAATCTGTTTTTGTTATATATAGGGCCGTATATCCTCTGCATACTGACTTTATCAATGAAGACGTACACCAGAAACAATCCTTTAATGGATCAAGTGTCTGAAGGATCTACTGGCGGAGGGATATACTATCCGGTAGGTCAACTGTCTGGGGGAAAAATAGGCCACTTATATTACATTTTAAAAAAAAAATCTGGTTTAGGCAAATATTCTAAGACAACATGTTTTTTTTAATGGTATTTTTGAAACCCTGGCGATTTTTGAAAATTTCAATCCGAAAAATTAGACCATTTTTTTAATCGGAAACATGGGACATAATTTTATGGGTGCAAAAAAAACGATAAAATACATAGCCGAAAATCATTTTAAAAAAACGTTTTTCACACGAATGGCACAGGAGAATAAAGAGGCATACCAAAAATATTACATCTCATAAATATTTTTTTCCTTGATCCATCTTATTGATCATTAATCATTATAATGCTCAACATCTATATATGACTAAATCCAATGTAATATAATTATACTTGTAAATAATAATAATGAAATTTGATTTTTTTTTAAATCAGCACAATTACCATTAAACTTCTAAAATAGGTATAGAAGGCCTAAAATGTACGGGTTTCTCTTCGTAACATCTGTCAAAACGTCAAACCAAATGATAAGTTCGCAGAGAACAAACAATAAATCTAGTGAATGTTAAATGTCAAAGTGTAGTGACGTCACGAGCCCAAATAATGGATTTATTTATTTTAAAAAAAAAGTGTACATTTCTAAACATTTTTACTAACATTTTCGTAATCTTAGTAAAAAATCGATCCCAGATTTTTCCAAGTCGTTATGAAATCCATGCAAGTGGCCTATTATCTGACAGGGGTCACAGAATGTATATTTCTCAAAGTAGGAAGGTAGGCAAAATAGTCTTACAGTTGACGTTGAGGGTAATTCGTTTGCTGACAGCCGGCGGGACGTCATTGGAGGCAATGCAGAGGTAGGCGCCCATCTGTCTTCTCTCTAGCTTTACCAAGGTCAGGCTGTCTCCGGCAAAGGTTTCCGCTGAAATTAATGGACTATTTTACTTCTGAAAATAGTATTTTTTTCGAATATATTTTATTTTACTTTAGTTAAATTGTATACAACAGACAGGGTTAACCAAAAACCAAGTAAATAACACAATACAAATGCCAATCGTCCGCTAACGGCGTACAAAATAAATAAAACCTGAAATAATAAGTTTTTAAAATAAAACAAAACAATAAGTCAAGTTAAAAGAAGATATCCAAGAAAGTTCTGGGGGCTATCGGTAAATATGTCTGAAATCTCGCCACTGTAGTGGATATTATAATTTATAGTCAAAGATAAGTTGGTTATTTGGAAAGGAATAAGAAAAGTTTCAATGCTGATTTTGATTTTGGCCAAAGGGGAAGAGTCTCCATGATATGTGCACACCACAAATCTCTGTATTAATATTCGCTATTTCGTGCAATAAAAGTATCATCTACTTACTACTCGAAAGTTTCTCTCCGGAAATTTTAGCCGTAGATAAATAATTTTATCGAACACATGTTTATTTTGTTAGTTGTTGCCAATATCAACCTTTACATTTGTACTAAAGCGATGATTAGATCTCTAGTGGATGTTCTCAAAGAGTATTTGAGAACAAGTTGTAAACGTAACAGCACTAAAGATTACATTGGCAATTCTCCGGGAGAAACTTGGGCAACTTTTGTTGCAGATCTAATCGTCACCTAACAGCAATGGAGGATGACGTGGTTTTGGGAATAATTGCTGCATTTTACGTTTTGAATTCATAATAAGCAATTATATTATTTTAGTCCAACAATGGTATGTTTCCGAAGAAAGCCATCACTTGAAATAATGCAAAAATTACAAGATCCTACCCAAACTGTTGGATTAGTTATTTGGTAGAATCTTGTAATCACACATTAAAGATAGCAGCCAATAAAACATGCAAAAAAATGAAGGAAATGATGGAAGCTCACTGTCGAAGTATAATGCAGTTAAAAAATGATGTAAGTTGATGTAGTCGAATTAACTCAGTGGTCAGAGCACTTCCCCGGCAAAGACGAGATCGTTGCTTCAATTCCAAGATGCGACTGAATCTTTTCCTTTAATTAAATGAAAACAATATTAGAGAAACTCAATCGAAAATCTGGAGAATTTGTCTCCAGATTTTCGATTGAGTTTCGTTAATATTGTCTTCATTTAATTAAATATAACAATTTGACGTTTTACTCATAAAAGTTAAAATAAAAATTAATATTGAATCTTTTTCTGTTTCATATTATTGAGTTTTTCCAAAATTAAAATTAATTATTTATAATCAATCACTCAATCTACCATTACGAAAAGACTATTTAGTATTCACTTAATTTGCAAACAAATTGTACGAAGTCATGAAAGTTAGCAGATGCGAATCTTCACACGAGTATTAGTGACTGAACCTTGTGAAGATACTTGATATTTTTTTTATTTGTTTTTTTACATTAACTTCACACAGTAGGCTATGTCATCTGAGATGCTATGTGGAGGGTTTTTTTGAGGATAGGAAGGAATGAACATTGGCCTTGTCACTTGATGGCTCTCTGAAATGTCCTGGGGAACTATTGCTATCGTGGTATGGATTTACCTTTCAACACATTCCTCGATCCTTTTCTCAGCAGCAAGTGGTCTCCGTTCTCCCTTCTCCACCGTATATTAGGCTGGGATCTCAGTGGCTTTACAGATAAGTAGGTCATATGCCTGATTTGTCTGGATGATCTATCGGCAGTCATAGTATAAATCTACATTTCACCCATCATCCCTTTCCTCAGCAGCAAGTGGTCTCCGTTCTCCACGGTATCCTGGGTTAGGGCCTCCCGGTGGTATAAGAAGGTCAGATGTCTAATTTATTAGGAGAAACTATTGGATATCACAGTATACATAATATCTACCTTTCACCACCTCCCTTGGCCCTTTCCTCAGCAGTAAGTGGTCCCCGTCCTCCCTCCTCCATAGTATCCTGGGCTGGGGTCTCCCTGTGGCTCGGCAGACTAGGGTACTATTCTCCCCCTCTTGAGCTGTGACATCACCGGAGGTCTGGCCATCTGATATGTCCGGTGGAACTATTAACAATTACAAAATAATTTGGTTAGACATTGAAATTTTGTAGGAGACTAATTAAAATTTGACCTATTTTTCTACGTAATACGAGGAAAGGCTATTAAATAACAAGACTGATGCTGCTACAGAAGAAGTACTCATGCGTCAGACGCCAGCAACCGACAACTGTTTTGCGTGAAGCCTTCTCTTTCAAATGCAGAACTTCTCGCTTATGTAAACAGTTCCGTATAGCCGTAGCCTTCGTTCGCATTAGAGTAGTTTTTTGTTTCGCCAGAAAAATATTAATTGTAATACCTAATTAATACAGTGACGAATTGTTGCGAAATTTCCCAGTAAACCGTTACTGAAACTTTAAATTTATTATAAGAAGTGTATCGCCAATAATTTTTATCACGTGTACGTATTTTTGAGTGGTTTAGTCGTTTTCTAGATGGCCGAGAAGGCTTTGAAGATGATTCACGCTCGGGTGGCCCTTCACGTCAAAAACGGATGACAATATAGAAAAAATCGGTAATCTGGTTGGATCTGACCGTCGGTTAAATATTCGTGCGATTGCTGAAACTATAGAAATTGATAAATAATACGTATAGTAAAATTTACATAATAATTTTGACATGCAAAAAGTATGTACTGGAATGGTGCCTAAAATTCTCACGTTTGAACAAGAAGTTAGCAAAAATGTACCTACTGACACTTCATACTGCCATGGGCGGATCAAGGGAGAGGGGGTCATGGGGGTCATGACCACCCCCCTGGGCTGGATCCAGGAACTAAGTGAACCACTTATTAATATTGTTAAACATAATTTTTTTAGTGCCATATTGTGTCACAGTATAAAAACAATATATGAGTCCGTTGAAGCTGTGAAAGAGAAAGCGACACGCATCCTGAAGGAGCTGACAGAAGTCAACTTCCAGCTCTGTTTCGAGCAATGGAAGATTCGCATGGAGTTTGGATAGAGGAGGAGAAGTTCGCATGGTTTTAGGGATAGAAGAGGGTGTATTTTGAAGATAGGTAATAATAAATAAATATTATGTATACAATCAAAACAAAATGTTTTACAGAGTCAGTTTTGTTATTTAATAGCCACAACTCGTATTCTTCAATGGTTAAATATTTATATTGGATAGAAAAAAATACATTTCAGGTATATAGAGGAACAAGCTTGTAAATTTTTATGCGAGCAAGATCGTTATTTAATTTATTTGTTGTTTATTAGGACTTAACAGACTGAAAACAAATGACATTTTTTAAAAACAATCCACGCATACAAGAAACATAAAAAAATTTATAATGAAAACGTAAAACGATAGTCTTGATAAATTTTCAATTAATTTAAAAATATAGCAGCATTTCAACAGTTGAGAGCTGGGTCTATAAAAATATATATTATAATAAACGAGCACATAGTATCAGCCAAATTCAAAACAATGAGATTACATTTCTGAGCCGGATTAACCTAACGAAATAATAATCAATCCAGTATTAAGTATATTATATTGTAATCAGTTGGTTATATTCATTTTCCAGTAGGTACAATATATTCCAAAATTAAGTCGCTTCGGGTAGAGGATGGAAACGATTTGGAGGATGTGTAAAATAATTATGAAAAAAATCGTATATTTATTAAATACATCCAATTGTACTTACGCATTCTCTTGGCGGCTTTACTGAACTTTTTTTTTTTTAAACTAGCTGACCCGGAAACCTTCATACTGCCTCAGAATCAACTGTTATGTTATTAGCTGAATTAAATTTAGTTTTTTTATTAAGTAAAAAATTACACAACGAAGCAATTGACTATGCGCAACTGTCCGAGTTTTATTTTTGTCAGTATCAGAGTAGGCGTTGTGTACGGATTTATATCTTTTAGCGATTTTCTTACTTTTCCATTTACTTACGGGAATTGCGTTTAATTTTCTTTATCCGTGTAAGGAAAATGTATTATAATTATTTTGTTTTTCATTTGGCGGGTTGCAGACAAACGTCCACCGTTTGTCTCATTTTCGATTGGTGAAATTTAGTGTGTAAGAAAGAGGGGCAGCATCACACCATTAGACCGGTCAGTGGTTGAGTGGGCATGAGTTTAGGCCGGGAATGTTTGTCTATCTTTAAAAAAAATGTTAAAGAACAAAAGCAAAACAATCAACGCATTGATATTTGACGTTTTTGAATTTTTGAATTCACACACTATTCAATATTATACTTATCACAATATTGCTGCAGCTCTTTCAAAAGATGATAATTCGTTTCATACAAAATGTGTGAGCAAAAGATTTTTCTGATATTTTAATAGCTATTCTGCTATTCGGGGCGGATATGAGTCAAACAAATCAAAGATAATAAAAATCGGTCCAGCCGTTCTTGAGTTATAAATGGTGTAACTAACCCGACTTTGTTTTATATATTAAGAAATAATGTTTCTATTTGATTGGATAGTTTGGCCTCAGTTCCAAATTTGAGTTCTTTATGAAAAAAGTCGTGCAGCCGTTCGTAAAGAACATTATTACCTATATTGAATTTTAGACTAACAACCCTTTGTTAGTTTTATGTTGAATCCCCTTCAAAGCTGACGAAGGTGGTGATACCTTCATAATCCAACTTCGACGTGGAGATGGCGATTGCAGAAAATAAATGTAGATATTGTACCCACAAATTTAACTAAAATAAATAAAAACGGTTATGGTACGGTGGGCAAGTTCGTACTCCCAACCGATATACTTACGATTGAGAGTAAGGCAAGGAGGGTGTATACAGTGTTTACTGTATGTCCTCAATCCGGTTCAATGTATACATGGACGAATTACCAAATCGCCTGGACATCAAAGCGGACTGTTGTATCTATAATCTGTGCCTAAATCACATTAGCTATGCGGACGAAATGATTTCCGTAGCTCCACCGATTAAGGGATTGAGAATATTATTGAAAATCAGTGAGGAATACGCAAATGACCACAACATGATTTACAACCCTAAGAAGACGGAACTATCGCATTCCACCATGGAAAAAAATCCCGAGAAGATGCTCCCCGGACAACTTAACGAGGAAAACAAAAGCACATCTAAGAATGTAAAATACTTGGGGCACATCATTACTGAAGACCTCTCGGATGATGGTGATATTGAACGACAGAGGTGAAGTATCAGTGTTCTGTCAAATATGATTGCTTGAAGATTTTTCCAATGCAGCAACCACGTAAAAAAATTATTCAATGAATTTTGCACAAGTTTAACGCGTAAAACATGGTGTCACTAACAAACCCCCTCGATGGAATATAAATTGACTGGGTCCAATATAATAATGCATGCAGAAATATATTTGGATTTAGAAGATACAGTTGTGTATCGACAATGTTTACGGAACTAGGATTGCACGGATTCGCTGGTCTGATAAGACACTTGAATCTTTATTTTTAAAAAATCTGTTGTATAAATATGTATAATTATATATGAAGTGTGGGATTGCATCATCCTCTCCACATCTTGGAATGAAAAATGTCATCATAACAAATTTGTTTGATAATAAAAATCTTAGGTCAGTTGCTCAAACACATTTTAAAAAACTGTTAAAATCAATTCTGTAATTTCATGCTAGTCTGTGATTTAGTTCATACTTTACTACAATAGTCTATGGGATCTTCGGGTCACATGATCTCGTTGCTGAGTTGTGCCTAAGATGACCGAAGGTAAATGTACGGAGTCATTAGATTTCAGGAGCTACGCAGATCAAACTAGCCTTCAGTCTGTAAGGTCGTTTGATCTCAGAAGTATTATTATTATAACAATGTGTCAATAAACAATTAATGTGTTATGAAGAACCCAAGTCTTTCAATAAGCATCCATTTATAAGAACTAGCTAATACAGATTCCGGTACATACCATAATATTACAATATTCTTCAGAGGGAATAGAAAGGAGACATTACAATTTTTTACAGAATATTTTCATCGCGGAGCTGTGTATTCTACAATAATTACGTAATCCCAATAATTCTAAAATATCCAGTCTTTGAACCAAATTCACTTCGACATGTTTCAGTGGGTAAGCTAAATGAAATTTGCAAGGAGGAAAACTGGATCACTTCGTTAAGTCTCGCATTCGCCTTGGAATACAGGGAATATGCCAAATTCGTTGTTGAATATTTATGATTACGAACAATAAAAACATTATTAGGTTTCCTTCGCTTGAAGTTATTGGTTTAAATTATGATAAATTCGCTTATAAAATCTTGATAAAACCGGTTTTGCGTAATAGGCTTAAATTTTTTCGCTAATTACTAGAGGGCTTATTGAATTGCTGGAATTTTCAATAGTATTTATTTTCAATTTGGAATACCTAATCGCAATGTGTGAGAATGATTTGAGTATGTTTCTGTAGACACGTACGCCAATTTGATTAATTTTGAACTGAAATTTAAATATTAAAACATCTCACATAACGAAGTCAAAAAGAAAAATTGAAATAAGTGTAGTAGGTACTTACCTATTTAAATATTAATGAATTTAGAATTACCAATAGAATAAACGTAAAAAGTAGATGTCAAGTAAAAGTTTGAATTAAGATTTAGAAGAGTTAATTGTTTAAATTAGGTACGATAAGAGAAATTAAAAAATATACATATTTGGGTACAATTTGTGAATATCATATAGGCCAGCAAAAAATTGAAAAGGCTTGACTGACTGGACAGTGGAAGATGGAATAAAATTAAATTATTAATAACTAGAAACGATATTACGAGAATGTAGGTAGTGAGAAAAATGCATTTATTTACTTACTGTTCAGGATTTAAAGTCAGTTCAAGTAACTTCCACATAAGTCTATTAATTTTGAATCTCGGACTATGAGCTTAAATTCGGCACATTTCGGATGATTCGGAACGGCTGCTAACCCTATGCGAAGTGATATTTATTTATTTAGATACCCACCATATTACATCAATATTTTGACGATGGTTGTCGATATGGAAGGGTTGTTAATAACGTTTCACATGACGGGTATCTAGAGCGTAAGCAAATAAGATATTTAGGTCTAATGTACATTAGGTTTAGCAAAGAAACTTCCGTTAGCTCTTATCCAGAATTTAAACCGGCCTCAAAAATAAAAATTATTTCAAAAATCCTATCATTAATATATCGTAACTTCTTTTCGGTATAATGTAATAAACCATATTCTCAAGCTTCCGATAATTGTTTGTTTTCAATTTCCTCCGTATTGTGCTTTTAAGTTTAATATCCATTCAGAATGTTCTTATTTTTTAACATACATTAACCCCTGTTTTAAATTAAATTTTAGTTTTAATCCACTTGTTTTGTCCTGTGCTACAATCGCACCATTATTTTTTTTTAATTATTATCCGATGATAAAACAGCAGTTATTATTAATTTTTTGCTCTCTTGTCATTGTTTTGTACACCCCGTACATTTTTGGTTTCGAATGATTTGATCAATATTATGTAAGGAGCACTGTAAATAAACCTTAAAGGCCACTAACCAGCAGCGGCCGAGAATTCAAATTTCGTCGAAAGATGTTCTTATGATGATGATCGTATAGGGTGGTTCCAACGAGAAATATTTTTTATTCTCTGTAACAGCTTTTTAAAATATAACTCAATATTGATTTTATTTCATTCAATATTAGCTTTAATTCATACATACATTCATAAATGCTGAAACACGTGATGATAAAACTATTAAAACTGTGTACTTTCTAAAATATTTTTTGATCATAAGTATTTATAATTTTTCAATAATGTCTAAGCAAAATATAATGGAAATATATCATAAATATTTTAGTTTGTAATATATTAGTTTTATTATATATTAGTTTTTTTTTGTTATATTAGTTTTTCAAGGAGACTCATTGAGTCCTATTTGGTTTTGCTAAGCATTAAATCCTCTATCTAAAATGTTAATTAGAAGCAAGTTTGGAATAAAAATTAAATGTAATACAAGAGAGAGAAATATAATTACTCATTTATTATTTATGGATGATTTAAAATTATATTCGAATTCTGAACCAAATTTAGAGAAAATGATTAAAGTAGTTAAAATTTTTTCAGATGATATTAAAATGACTTTTGGTTTAGATAAATGTAGAACGATCCATATAGAGAAAGGTAAAATTGTAGATGGAGACCAGGGTATATTTAGAAATTTCAAAATTGAAAGTATGAAAGGGGATGAGGTTTATAAATATTTAGGATATCCGCAATCAAATAGATTAGATCATACTAGTATTAAAAATGATATTAGGATTAAATTTAAAACTAGGATCAGAAATTTTTTTTAATGCAATCTATCTGCTAAAAATTTAGTAAAGGCGATAAATACTTGGGCAATACCTCTATAAACTTACTCATTTGGCATAATTAAATGGTCTAATACAGATTTAGATAGCTTAGAACGATTAATTAGAACTACATTAAGAAAATTTCATTCCCATCATCCAAATTCAGCTATAGAACGAATTAATTTACCTAAAAATTTAGGAGGTAGAGGTATAGTCAAAATAACATCTTTAAAACATAATCAGGTAGAAATGCTAAGAAATTTTTCCATAGGAAAGCTGATAGTTCAGAAATGCACAAAATAATTTGCAAGGCAGATAGAAATATTTCGCCATTAAATTTATACGACGAGAATGCCAGCATTCTTATAAATACCAACCGGGAATTATTAGATTCCTGGTCAAATGAAATTCTTCACCCAAAACACTTCAATTATCTCAACCAAACATATGTTGACAAATTTTCGTCAAACAAATGGTTGAGTATTGGAGAGTTGAGCGCAGATATAGATGGCTTTATGCTTGCCATTCAAGATAGAGTCATTAATACTAAAAACTATAGGAAGCATATCATCAAAGATGCAAATCAAATTGATGATTTATGTAGAAAATGTTTGGCTTTTCCGGAAACTATAGAACATATTATATCGAGATGTTCTGTATTAGCGCCGTCCGAGTATACATTTAGGCACAATCAAGTTTTTAAAATAATTCATCAAAGTTTGGTTATTAAACATAACTTGATTGACTGCCGTAATGTACCATATTATGAATATGAACCAAATTCATTTTTAGAAAATGAATTTTATAAAATTTATTATGATAAAACTATTCTAACAGACAGAACAATTAGTCATAATAGACCCGATATAGTTTTACATGACAAAATTAAGAAAATAACTTATATCATTGATGTCGCTATTCCAAATTCTTGTAATATTCAGAAAACTGTTTCTGAAAAAATAAGAAAATATACAGATTTAGGAAATGAGATTAAAAGAATTTGGCATTCTCAGACTATAAAAATATTACCATATGTTATTTCGGCTATTGGCATTATCTATACCTAGCTCTCTCATTCAAAATTTAGGCGTATTAGATTTGTCAAAAAAATTGTACATAAAAATGCAAAAGTCGGTCATTTTAAATACATGTAGGATTACGAAAGATTTTTTAAATATTTATATTGAGGGATCAGTCGGATTTATCGGACCAGTTAGGATTTCATCAGAGCCGAACCCTCTGATATGAAAATATCTGGAGTCGGTGAAATATTTTCCCATTATGTTTCTGGTGGATTGACGTATTGTTTTGTATTTATTATACTTATATAGTGCACTTACATTGCGTGAATTTACAAGATTATATTCATTTGTGAAAAAGTGTGTGGAAGGGTTTAGTCTTTCATTTGGGAAAGATTCAACCCGTACATAAAATCTGGAGCACCGTAAATAAATAAACAAACTGAAGTATTTTGTTCACAAAACACGTGGGTGGATTTTTTAAAATGATTTTATTAAAATTAAATTAAAATTCTGACTGAATGCTGTTGAAATGAAATTCCTAAAGCGTAGGTGTGGTTAAACCATGAATGGTAGTGTGAGAAACGCGGAGATTCGCAAATAATGCAAGTCTGATGTAAGCGTAATGAGTAAGATCGGGAAAGGAATGCTCCGATGGTTTGGGCATGTAGAGCGAATGAACGAGGAAAGGGGTGTAAGGAGAATATATGACGCAAATGTGAATGGTAGAAGAAGTCGGGGACGCCCTAGAAAGACATGGCACGACCAAGTGAATCAGATACTTGAGTCGGGCCATGTCAAGAGTCAGAATAATAGAAGAGCATGTATGAGACGATGTATGAATGTGACCGAGGCAAGGAGTGTGTGCCAAGACCGAGTTGTTTGGCGGTCCGTCCTCTCTGCCTACCCCTGTGGGGAAATGGTGTCATGGTTAATTAGTTTGTTAGTCAGTTAGTTAGCTTTCCCAGATAATTTATTAATTTATTTTACTGCATGATTATATTATTTAAAATGTGTTGGATAATACAAAAAAATTGTTTGAAAATTGAACAAATCTGCCAAAGACCTAGGGTGATAACCTTATTATGCTAAAAATAAACATTTTTTTCCATAATTTAAAACATAACATTACCAGATAAAAGAAAATCTTTCGAAATCAATTCATATGTTATTGTGGAAAAGAGTCAACACGGCTAAAATATTAAGTCTCTTATATTATAACGCAAAACTGCGCTATCCAAATGTAATGCTAAATAAATATATATTCTTATTATTATAACGAGATTCCAGGAGGTATTATAATGGCCAGTATTATAAGAGGCCAGTGAGACTACGGTATCCCCAATTGATGATGAGGGTAGTAAGGGGTGGGAAATAGATTGGGAAAAGAATGGTAGGAAAGTACCAAGCTATTCAGATCTGGTTTCCGTAAACGGACAAATCTATTTCAAGCAACACTGTTTCGATTTTAGCTAACTGTTTCACCAGAGAGTTGGTGAGAGTTATTTACACTATGATGACGGAATACTTTTAATATCCAATCGTTTCTTTAAATTAATTTGTTTAATCAAAATATTATAAGAATATGAAATAATGTTATCAAATAAAAAAAATAAAATAAAAGTTTAATGTAACATAACATATGCTTCCATTTCTCGCGGTTTTTTCTGAAACAATAGGTTAACCCCGTTAAGCAAAACATTATAATTTCATCAGAGCGAAACTGGAATTAAAACAAAAAAAAAAACAACGAAACAAAAAGTATGTATTTCACACAGAAGGAAGTGCTCGCAAAAACATACAAAATATCCTTATTCAATCTTTTGAGCCGCTTATTTGGAAAAGCGGTAAGGTTATTATTTATGTGAAACTGAAACCTGTACCTATATTACATATCCACATACAACACGGTGTTTGCAACATCATACTCTAAATACTAAACTAGAAATTTTTCAGATTTAATGTGTCATGTAAAATGACATAATTTATGTATTCGTAACGTATTTTTATTATGAAATTTGACGGATGTCGGAATTTTTTTAAGCTTACTAACATTCGAAAGGTATTTTTTTTTCATTTGAAAGGCAATTATTCATAGACATTTCTTTAAACAAATACTTCCAGTTTCACAAATCATACATAATATCCCAAGGTTTTAACGGGTCTGCGTTAGCTTTTTTATAACTACAAAATATAATTTATATGGGAACTTTCTGTATAATTGTTTTTAGGTAATTTTTTGACAATCGATACCACAAAACGAGACCATTGACCAAGCCCTTATGACTTTTGTCGAAATGCTATTATCAAAATAATTTTCGGGAATTTTTTTTGTTTTGGAAAGCCTGTGATAAACCCCCCCCCCCTACGAGGTAAAACCTATACTTTTGATTACCAAATGCTGCTACATTGCTACAGCTACAGGCGCAACCCCGGTCGGCCTTTAAAAGCTCGTATCTCGCCCGTTCTCGCGTCTCTCCCCTGCATTTCTTTTGCAGCGCCTTTTCAACCCCATCACGTAATACTTTTATGCAAACGTGACGAGATGTTCTCAATTAATCAATTGTAATTAACCCCACAACGTTGTGTACTTTTTTGTTTTAGTGGTTTGGTATAGTTAATCCAATTTAATTAATAATTTATTTGTGGTAAACCCTGGTTCTTTTAGATATGGCGTGTTACAATTTGCAAGGCTTCGAAAAACAATGACTGAGTCTGACTAGCTTGAAAATTAACTAATTATCTATCTATATTCGTTCAGCTTCCTCCCCTAGCACCTGTTATACACCTACGCTCATCGACGACTATTTTTATTGAAGTAATCTGCATTTTCCCTCCTAGCATCTAATATATAAATTTACATTCAAACGGCGAATTGAGAAGATCCTACCTTTCGATGCGATGTCACGTACTCTCTGCAGCTCTATAAAATGCTATCATGAAAATAATTTGACATTTATGTACATTCTAACAAAAGATTTACACTCAAGCAGTACGGAGTGCAATAATTCTACACTTACAGTTCTAGATGCAGTTTGTTAGTTAGCTAGCTTGTTTTATTTTGTTAATTTGATTCTACGGGTAGGTATTTTGGATTAACATGAGACAGAACATGTGCTGTTTAAATAATTGGACTCCTCCATAGCCCAACTGATAAGGTGATGGTCATAGACCGCCGAATCAGCTTCCAATTCCAACGCCTCCGGAGAATGTTAAGGTCGCAAGCGACGAATGAAAATCGACACGTTTTGCCTCCTGTCAGGAGAGGGTTTGATGTGTGGTTCGGGATCATAGGGTGGTAATGGGAATAATATCGACCAATACGCAGCCAAATTATAACTATGTTGATGATGATGATGAAAGGTCATCTCATACCGTTTGATATGAGGGTCTGCTCCGATTAATGGCGTGATAGCCGATGTCAGGAACTGTTCAGGAAATGTGTGGGTGGCACGAGGTTTTGGATCGTGACATCCTACTCTGGATTGATGATGATGATGATGATTCTGAAGTTCTTCAGCATGCCGATGACTTGAGTTCCATTAACTCCTTAAGCACCGGCATAAACATTAAACCGAAGTTGATTAGACAATCGGCAATGTCAGGAGATCGGTGGGGCCGCTCTCTCCTCTGATCTGGCGATGTATGAATTTAATTAAGGAAGATTTTGATGTCACCGACCCTCGCCTTGGCAGTCACTCATGTCCTCAATAGTCCCGTTCTCCGTCCAGCACGCCGCCTCGAGCCAGTAGAAATAATGATTACGTTTTTTTTCTAGGCACGTTACAGAAACATGCGCCAGCCTGCAATCGCGATGGTCATCGATGTTTGATTTGAATGAAAAATACATCCTCTCGCATAACATACACAGGCGTAACTTGGGACCTTCCCCTATATGTGTCACGGGCATATGCTCTACGATAGGCGTACCCCAAGCTCAAACTCAAAAATCAGCTCAAAGAAGGAATGCCAAGCTCGGTTTCCAGGGTGCCGGGTCCGAGAATGAAAGGCACCAGGTCGTGAATCTGGCTTCCCTCCCTTCTATTTCTCCCGCTGCTCTTTCGTCCAGAGTACATTCCCACCCTGATGCTGGATGATCCCTATTCCTAGTGTGAGGGAGTTAAGAAAACTTATCTGGATTCCAACAAAGAAACGTCGAACCAGTAGAAATATTGATTACGTTTTTTTCTAGGCACGTTACAGAAACATGCGCCAGCCTGCAATCGCGATGGTCATCGGTATTTGATTTGAATGAAAAATACGTCCTCTCGCATAACATACACAAGCGTAACTTGGGTCCTTCCCCTATATGTGTCACGGGCATATGCTCTACGATAGGCGTACCCCAAGCTCAAACTCAAATATCAGCTCAAAGAAGGAAGGTCAAGCTCGGCGTCCAGGGTGCTGGGTCCAAGAATGAAAGGCACCAGGTCGTGAATCTGGTTTCCCTCCCTTCTATTTCCCCGGCTGCTCTTTCGTCCAGAGTACATTCCCACCCTGATGCTGGATGATCCCTATTCCTAGTGTGAGGGAGTTAAGAGAACTTTTGCTACTTATGTAGGTGGATATAACGCATTACGCCTAAAATATGAATACCTACTGACGGCTTCATTCAACCGACAATGTGAAAGTTTTTGCTAAATCGAATATCGAATGAAATATACCTACCTAAGCGTAAACCAAAAAGTGAGGATTATACGATAATTTTATGTATAGTCCTATGTAATAGACTTGTCGTGATACCTAAATTTTGGAATAAGATATGGGAAATTTTTTTTTGAGTGGGAATTTAATTATGTCAGATTTTGTTAGTAAGCAAAGATGCCCATGCTACGCACCTTCCATAAACTGTTATATTACCTAATGCCTTTTCAAAAAAAAAACCTTCCTGAATATAGTCCCCTAGCTACGTTTAAAATTATTATTACGAAACTCGTAAATAATAATTAACACCTCAAAGGCGCGTTACACATTAATTTATACCTACATTCTATACCTATGTATTTTGTTACCCGTTATGTATTGGAGAATACCCAGTAACCTAGTTTTCTAGGTCACCAACAAAGCACTTTTAAAGGATTTTATTATTGTTTTGTGGTTTCAAAATCCCGTCTTTTAAATGAAGTCTCTCGTCTAAGATTTATTGCCCGAAAGTGTCTTTTGTGCATCAAATGCTATTTTAGTTCATTGAACCCCAAATTATTATTTTACAACGGTCTTGTCTCAAGAAATTGTCGCCGGCCAACCTCAGGCAGCTCCGGATCGACTTACGGAGGGAACGCTCCTTTTTTACGATTACCGATAATTACCCGATAGCTTTTTAAATGTTACCGTTATAATTTTCCGATTAAATCATCCGACTTAGATGACATGGTTCCTTATTAAAGGCCCCATTAAGGTAGCCATAATAATAATACTAATATTTGAACGATCCACATATCACCGCTTTTATGGAAAATCACCTCAAGGGCGCTATATAACCTATAATACATGTTTAAATCTAGAAAACTACAAGCTAGACGAACAATTATAAACAATTAAAATACTCGGGGATGTTATGAAGTACTTTCTTGAATCTTTACTTCCAACCCCTGTACGATGATTTGCGCTAGGTACTAAATTCAGTATTATTTTTTGTAATGTTTGCCACACCGACGTTGCCTTGATTGGCCGAGATTTCGGTGGGAGGGGGTAAGTAACGGAGCCGAGAGGCTTCGGGCGCTTTCCAAGCCCTTCTTATTTTAGCCTCCCTAATGGTCGGTCACGCCACCTTCATAGTTTGCTGAGATCCTTAATATCACAACTCACAACAGTTTTTTGTGTTTAGAGATTAAAATAAATTCAGTGATTTATTTCGGACGAGGAGCCAGCTCTGCAGATGTAACCCGTGCGAGATAACGTACGTAAGCCTTATTTAATTATGTTATCAATTCATTCCTTTTATTTTGGTTTAAAATCATTAACTTTCCATTCACAAAGAGATAACAAAAGCTTTTTCCTAGAAGCGTCGAAGCCTAAATAAATTCTTCAATATTTAAAGCGACAATCAATCTTTTAATTTATTACACCTTACCTGTATAAATTCTACCAATGAAGCGGTGATTGTTCTGAATCAAGTACCCGAGCGGACTGCAAACACGATAATCTACCGAATGAGCTAGCGGTGAAGATTTGTAAGTATTTAAATATAACATTGTGGCATTATTCTTTATTAATTTACCAATAAGTCTGTAATCAAGCGGGTAATGATGATTCTATTGTTTTAACCCTGCTTTGTACGAAATCCAAACATCAATGTTGTTAATAATTAATTCAATTTTTCAAACTTACCAAATTCGCCATGTTGCACAAAATAATTTCACAAATCAATTCACTACTCTAATATTTAACTCAAACAAGCATTTCTAAACCACAACCCGTCATGCAGTTATTTATTCCAAGATGCAGCCGTCAAACACAATTCTCGCGTCGATTCGTTGTAAAATTCTTCCTGACCCTGATAAACGCCCCAGAAAGCACGTCCCGTATTGATAATTGACCGCTTCAATTTACAAATTATATAATTTAACGTCACAAATATGAACTCTCAAGCCGCAATCTCTGACTTCCCTATTCGCGTGGACTCCTTCCAAATCTTGACTCCCCTCAATCGCGCGAACTATTATCCTTCAATTTTATGAATTATTCCCGGTTTACGCGCACAGAGTCATTATTCTATCGTGTATTCAACCTCGATGATTTTTCGCTAGCCCGTGCGTCTCCAGAATCTCTCCCCGACTGCCCTGTTCCAACTCTCTGCCCCCTGACTCCCACCCATCTACTTGTGTGGTTTCAATAATATATTTGCCACTTTTTCAAATCTTAAGTGATAAACACATCTCCCAATATGCATATATCAACGTTTAATAGTCAAAACTGTCACACTCTAACTATTATTTCAGAGAATTTTGTGTAGAAACCATGTTCGCTTTTTTTTTCGGTGTAAACTAATTTTGTCTGCGCCGGAGTCATAAATTATCCCAAAAACGCTTAAAAGAAGAGCTCAGTGGCGCACTTCAATTCACTACTCGTCCTAATTACTTGCGTCGACTTTATTGGTTATATAATAACATTATATAAGCATTGTCTGTACACGTTTTCGTTCTTTCTGCGTGCGTCACTATTTAACGAATTCTGCAATCTTATTTTGACAAATATGTTAAATATTTTAACCCCTAATCGGCGCGTCGCTCTAGTATATTTAAATGCACCAAGATTAATCTTTATTGCCTAGTTTTCAATTTCCTACTGCCATAGAAAATTCACAAGACAATTGTTTCGCAAATCAATTTGCTCGCGTTAAAGTCGGTCACCACTCAGGCAAATATCCATCGGCCGCCCCTGACTTGATAATGAACCTGAAAAAACCCCTCTAAATGTTATTCTGGGTCCCTTCTTAGTTTTGTGAAGAATGGCCTTTGCCGGGGCTCGCATGCACTTGGGCTACGCAAACACATGTGGTTATTTAGTGGTAAGGACCCATAAATCACCCCCATGAATTGAAACAGAGAATCGTATGCTGAAACCATTCCATGTTACAAAAATTAAATATAATTCTAAATTGATCTCTCAATTTTAAAAGAATTATTTCGTAGGCCCAAAGGCGAGATCATCACAAGCCGCACCCCAAATCTTTAAGCCTAAAATGCATACGCATAGTCAACGACTGTGTGTTGTCGGTAGCTACAACGAAATAGCGTTTATACGCCGTATTTCACGGTATATTAAAAAATATATATTTATTGTCTCTTAATATTTGTGGTAAAAATATTTACAATTAAAAAAACAATAATAAAAAAACTTATATATATATATATATATATATCCTGTGGGAAACCTAGGAGAGAGCTGAGGTCTCATCGGTAATTTTTTTCCCTTATTGAGCCTTGAACAGATCCATACGTGAGAACACATGGACCCCCATGAGTCCTGGATACAAATTCACAAAGGAATGAGAAAAAAATGGGAGAAAGCACAATTGGAACACGGGAACTATTAGTGTTCGGTCTTTGCAACAATAAAAATTAAACATAGTAGATTCTTTAATTGATTATTATGATAATAGAATTAATGAAATCAACACATCCTTCTGGTCTAAATGAAAAACTAAAGTTTTTTCGGGAAAAAGATGCGAGTTATATTCCTCGTACTAAACAGGGTATCCGAGGGTAAAGTGCATTAACTTTAAGAGGTGATTTTACATGATGGTAGGAGTAAAAAAGATTAACAATTTTTTCTTAAATTCCAACTTTTTTTACCCACACAAAAAGACGTATCTATTAAAAATCCTTAGTGTGAGGTACGATTTTACTTGCTGAGAGCCTGCCGGGCACGATTGTGGCAACATTGCATGGTTGTAATTGACCCGTATCTGGCCGCACACGCCGGTCTAATTTTATCTTTTTACCACAAAACAACCCCTAAAAGATGGAAATTCAAAAATAATTATTTATCTTTTTTACTTAAAATATCATGTAAAATCACCTCCCGAAGTTAATGCACTTTACCCCCAGACATCCTGTATACATTAAAGACAGTTTTAGGAAGTTTAAGATAAAATAAACAAACTTTATTTCTGATGTTAAAAAACACAGAAAAAATTACACCGAATATTATATTTAAAAAATGATAAATTAACCTTTTTTCACGTTTTTCAGGAATGGAATGATAACAAGCATAATATTTTTCAATTATGCAAAGTTTTCAAGATGTTATTTTAAAAGAGTTAAACCATTTTTTTCGAAAAGGAAAATAGCTTAGCGTTCGTTTGAACATCATAAAACACGTCCATCTGTACATAGAAAATGTATTATATTATACAAAAAGAACGATGGAGCTGCAAAGTAAACTCTTAACGTGGAAAGAAACCTTTCCCCGAACTAACAAAATAAATTTAATAATATATTTAGTTTTCAGGAAGCTTTCAGAGCACTGCATATGAAAAACTTTCAGGGGAGAGCGCTGCAAGTGTTTTTAATTCACCCCTAACGCGTAAATAACTTCACGTTCCTTTCACGTCCCCCGAACATCCCTTAACTGAGCAGCTGAGAAAATAGAGGCAAAGATGCCCCATTTATCGTTGGAAGTTCACCGGCCATAATCTTATGTTTTACGTTGAGGGTTCTCTTCTTAAACTTGCATAATGTAATAGCACTACCCTTATTTACCACCGGTGACTATAATGTGAAAAACATGAGGGTTTCTAAAGAATTTTACCATGTTGTTTCAACACTATCTCGGTTGTCAGAAAAGCATTAGAAATAACTGAATTTCTATGAAGATCAATGAAAACATTGTTTCTCCCTGCGTGTCTTTTCCCATTTGTCCCGTTCGCCTTCCGCCGCCCCTTCCCCTCTCAAGTACCCTTCCCCGTCCCGCTTTCACCTTCCCTCTCCCACGTTTCATATATGTATTTAGTCCCGGTACATCAAGTTTTCAAACAGCTCGTTTGTCATCTATTGCAATTTTTTTATACTTATTTTCTTTTCGTATACTACAAACATTCATTTTTATATATTATAAGAACAATCAATCAAATTTTTTACCCAATATAGGGACCTATTTAAAATACCTATAATTCTTGATTAGATTCAAAATATTCGATGTTGCTTAGTATCTAAGTTGAGTACTTCAGGTAAATTCATTAATTTGAAGAGTTTATTCTAAAATTGAATTTTGATTGAACAATAGACGATTTTCAAAATGCCATTTCTCAAATCGACATTTTTGACAGTTTAGTAAGAGTTTTTGTAATGTTTACAATACTTTTCAGATGTACTGTTGTTTGGTTGTAATAATTCAGAAACCTTCGCGAGGGTAGAATGAAGGTATTTTAAAAGTTTGAAACATTTCCTATGCTTAATACAGCAATGCATAAATAACATTTTATTTATTTATTTAATGTAGATCGATACAAAAGAACAAATTACATATACATACATTCATGCCAGCAAGCAAACATGCATACATTTTTATGTATATGGACTATTTCTATTACGACGCATTTTCCATATCAGGAGAAAAAATTAGGTTCCCAGATAATCCAAACACATAAAAATTAATATTTCTTTGTTTATCCCTTATGCCTTCCTATACTAAATACATCCGATTGCGATAAAACTTTAGTGTTATGTTGCGTCCACGCCGCGAAGGTTTATATATATATAAAATATAAAGTATCAAAGCCAAAGTTGCGAACTTATTTCCTAAACCATTCATCCGAATGCGCTGAAACTCTTGCGATCTGTTGTGCGCAAGCCCGCAAAAGTTTTTTTATTTACAATGCTGAACTCTGGCGCTATGAAATTTGTATAAAAAATACAATAAGTGGCGTTCGAACGGTATGAAAAATATGCGTATTTCAAATAGTTTAGCAGTAGGGAGGGACGACAGGAGGGGGAGGGGATACCGGGAGATGGGGAGAGGAACGACAGAGAAGGGGCGGGAGGTCACGCCAGGAGGACGAGGGAATTGTGAAAGCGAGGAGGACGGAAAGGGAACGCGGGAGGAAGGTGGAAACAAAAACAGGGGAGTGGCATTGCAACGCATGCCAGGTATTCTCCTAGTATAACACAATATTCAATAGTTTAATAAGTGATTGAAATTTAAAAAAGATTTATTCGTAGGTATCTCTAATATTCTCAAAAAGCTCAATAATTCTAATATTAAATCAAATTTAAATGATCTATTATTTATTTAAAATTTAAATAATTCTTCAAAAAGTTCAGATGTTAACGATTAAATTATAAATTATTAATTCCGAAGAAACGAGCACCCCTAAAACGTTGTTTATTGTTTTCATTGTTTTTGTGTTTATTACCCCAAGCCCCATAGACAAAATACATGATTGGCAACGTACTACCGTTTGAGGGTAAAGAAAACGTGTATACAAATTGTGACTCGCGACCCGTGTATTGGACGGACCTACTGTCGAATTTGCCGTATCAAAGAAAATAAGAAGAAGACAAATGATGTGAGAATCTTAACGACGTAAGTGAAGAAAGCGTGTAAACAAATATACGCACGGCACGGCGTATTGGACGGACGTACGATCGTATTCACCCTAGCAGGCCTGGAGAGTAGACCTTGCCGCCGCGTTCATTTTAGTTAATTCTGAAGAACGTGATACTAATATTTAAAATGTGTCTCCAAGTCGCACTGCCGAAATTATTAAATCATCGTCTAGAAAAATAAAATCTGGTGCTTACAGCTAACTTTATAATTGAAAAACTGGTTAAAAAGTTTCAAAATCGTTGTAAGTCAAATATATAAATGGTAAGGTACTGTTTTTATGAATCAAAAATATAAATAACTCGCATCCTTATAAAATGAAATGAAAATTTGAAAAAATGTGACTTTCGGCACATACAACAATTATTAAGTTTGTGTACCGCCATAAGTTTCGAGTGATGGTTCTCAAAATTTTGATTGATTTAGTTGATAATAAAAAAAAAATCGTATCGACGCAACAAATTAACGGAATATTCATGTTTATGAGGAGTTCAAATCTTATCTGATATGGATGACATACTAATTGAATTTTGGAGGTGTGCACAGGTACTACCGCCCTGGAAACCATTTATTGGATAACCAACACCTCTGCCGTAGATCACCCCAAGTGGTTCGCTTCGTTTGGTGACTTAGCAGGGGTCGGGTTTATGTGGTGTGGTTTGTCTTTTTTTACGTTAGCTATAATATATAATAATTATATATATATATATATATAATAAAATAATTTCCCTC
This sequence comes from Limnephilus lunatus, assembly GCA_917563855.2. Taxonomy (NCBI): domain Eukaryota; kingdom Metazoa; phylum Arthropoda; class Insecta; order Trichoptera; family Limnephilidae; genus Limnephilus; species Limnephilus lunatus. Next base: position 56,527,561 of record OU830601.1, read on the forward strand.
GGGGCCTATGTCATCTGTTTTGTGATCGCGTTTTCCTAACTATTGCGTGGCGGGCAGGATCCTAAGAAACTGTTTGAGGGAGACCCTGACCTAGACCTTTCCAGCCTTTCACCGCAATGTGAGGATTCAAATGTATGGATTCAAACGTCCGTCACTCCTGGACACATTGAAACCCAGATACTCCACCCCACGTACCCTCAACACAACATTCTCAAAGATAGCATTGGATCTGAGGAAATTATTTTCCTCAGGGCGTCCTGTGTGGAGCATATGTGAAAAAATACCAACTTTTCAATCTACACGTTCATTTATGAATGCTTCATACCTTAAAGAATATACGCCAGTGTGAAAGAGAAAATAAAAGATACCATTAAAATTTTTCCATAAAAATATCACGTTTCTTAGAAGACTGTAAACAATATTTTTTCGTTGTAATTTAAACTTTTCGTGAAAAAAATCGAGCTTTTTTGCAATTCCTTTTAAATGTTATCATATAAAAATATAACAAACACAAAATATATTATGGACCTACCCTACACGGATATAAAACATTCTTTGACCAATGGTTTCCCTTTGTTTGGAAGGTGTTTATTTATTTTCTCTTTACATATTTTTTCAACTGCGGCACAACAACAAAAAAGGCTTTATTGTATTCGGTTGGAGAGGGCGACCAAATGTGTTTGCCCGAACAGGAGCGAAGGTTTCAACACAATGATGAAGATTCATCTAGATGACACTTTCCCTAAAAAGAAATCTTAAAGCTTAAATTCAATGGAAACAAAAAAGCACTTATTTACTGTACTAAGTGAAACACGTTTTGCTTTACCTAAGTCGAACTAAATATTTAAGAAAAGTGAATATTTTGGTAGAAAGCAGTAACTTTGTGGTTTGACATATTAATTGAAATAAAACAATCACTTTGTTCGTAACCGCGATTTTAATAATTTAATTATTTCAAGGACTGAATGCCTTGGGTATTGAAAAAAATAAATTATTAAAATTATGGTTACAAACAAAGTGATTGTTTTATTTCAATATATATATTTTTTTTTAATTCCACAAATTAAACATAAAATTTCGGTTTTATATCAGATTACAGGTTTGAAGAACGTAAGGTATTCCATTTTCCGAAGTGCTTTCTTTAAGCAATATTTGTTTAGCTTTATAATATCCGCCAATTGGTATAATTCGAAAACCCATAAAATTTAACCTCAAGATTATGCTTGTCGGTGAAACGGATAAAATCATTCGCCAATGCAATGAAAAATTTATATATATATATATATATATATATCTTTATTTGTTAACCAAAACCTCTGCCATAGGTCACTCCAAGTGTTTCGCTATGTTTGGTGACTAAGCAGGTGTGCCCAGGTTCATGGAGTGAGGTTTTGTCTAGGTCTTGGTGGCGGATACGTCTGCCCATCTACTGCGATTCTGGATTGAGAGAGACTGGTAGAGGGAAGCCTTTTGACCTCTCCAGCCGAACTCTGTTGACCCGTCACCTAGCACTGCAGTCTGAAGAACGGATTCATACGTCCGTCGATCCTGAACACACAGAATACCAGATTCCTACTCATCCCTCATACCTTTTATCCTTCCCAGAACTTCCTTATCTTTATTTCCTTAAAATTAGCCTCCGTACGGCATCCCCTAAGTTGGCGTAGGCCTTGATGGAAATTATTTAACTACAAATACATTCAAAATACAAAACTTTTAAACTTTAAAGTTAATTTAAATGTTCCGCTAAATTCAAAGGAATAATACGGGCTTGTGCCTAGTACGGTAGTCAGTAAAAACTGTATAAAAAAACGTATTTTAATATCTAAGTTATCGTTTAAAGTTTTTTTACATGCTATTCGACTACCGAACAAGGTATTATATATATATATATATTTTTAATATGATTACCGTACAAGAGTCCCAACTGCTCCCGTCTGAAGCCAGTGAGACTATGGCATCCCCAGTGGGGGTATTTTGTGAGGCTGAAGGTAGTGGGGAGGGGAAGGAGATAGGGAGAGGAAGGTGGGAAGTACCTGGCCATTCAGATCTGGTCACCAAACATGGCTAATGCAACGTTTCAATTCTGAATGGTGGTCTTACACCAGGGCGATATTGAGAGTATCTTCCTTTTTATATATATATATATATAAAATATATTAATATTTTATATATATATATATATATAAAATATATTAATATTTCAAAAAAAAGGAAAAATAAAAAATAAAATGGTTTCTTGTTTGTTTTTCCAGGTAACACGCTAAAACCGTATACGTTAACACTCTGAAATCATGGCTTTGAACCGTTAACGACAATACCAATTCACAAAGGTGGGTCTAAAACAAATACCTCAAACTACAGACCCATCTCAATCTTACCAATCTTATCTAAAAAATTTGAACGTGTAATCTACGAAAACAATTTTCTGTTAAAAAATCATTCTTTTATAAAAAATAATATGGCTTTAGAAAAAATCGAACACACTTGCGGCAATAAACGACTTAATTAGTAAACTTAGGAGTGGTATTGATGGTGTAAATTATATTTTATCTATACTAGTTGACCTTCAATAAGCCTTTGATAGAGTAAGCCATGATATATTTCTCAAGAAACTCGAGAAACTTGGTGTAGTTGGTCCTGCTCTTAATCTATTCAAATCATATATTAGCAATAGAAAGCAATTCGTAAGCATTAACAATCAAAAAAGTAAACACCTTCAAATAAACTATGAAGTTCCGCAAGGATCCATACTAGGGCCACTACTGTTCCAAATTTATATCAATGATATTTCGCATTTAGAATTAAAGGGTGAAATTTTCTTATACGCAGATGATACTGCAATATTCTACTGGGGTAAAGATCTAAACATACTACTAGAAAATGCACAAAGTGACCTAGAAAGAATTTGCAGTTGGCTCCAATGAAATCTCCTAACAATGAATATTAAAAAAACAGGATACATGATTTTAAGCTCAAACCGTAAAATAATTCTTCCTTATGTACCTTTAAAAATTGAAAATAACGATTTGCAAATCCTGATACAGGAAAATATCTTGGGCTGTGCATCGACAAGCATTCAACTTTTAAACAACACAAACAAGATGTAAAAGATAAAATCACACCCTTAATTAGCGTTTTTACCCGGTTATCATATCTATTACCAATTAAATTTAAAAAAAAGTTATTATGGTCTCGTACACTCACACCTAAATTACCTGATTGAAATCTGGGGAAATGCGTATGAAACATACATCAATGAATTACAGGTAATTCAAAATAAGCTAATAAAAAACTATTTCACTACGAATCCAAAACATCCACAAAAAAATTATATATGGAAACAAAACTGCTAACATTAAGAAAACTATACGAGTACAATATGTGTCTCTTTATATACAAAATAAATAATAAAGTCATACATACAAACACAGAATTCATTAAAACGTCCCAAGTACACAAACATTTTACACGACAACACGGTAACATACGTTTAAACACCATTCATACTAACTACGGTAAGCAATCAATTAGTTACGAGGGGGGCAATTTATATAATTGCCTTCCAAATGATATCAAAAACGAAAAAAGTATGTGCAAATTAAAAAAAAAAATTATTCATGTTTATTCACAAAAAACAAAGTAGTGAAAGTGATTAATATCGTATGGTAATATAATATTATTTAAATGTTAGTACTGCAATCTAATGTAATTTAAGGTTATGAAATGTAAAACTATGTATGAATTCAATATTCTAGTTAAGTAAGTGAAAATGTTATTTTATTTTTTACTGGAATAAAAACTTATGAAAAAAAACGACAATAATTAAAAGCTTTCTTTAGAATCATTCATTGAACATTTTAACAAATACTGTTTTCTGGTTGTGTCACACGCTTTTACATTTGTCAGATTATTTATGTTTAAAGAGGATTGTTTTTACATCAAAAACCAATCTGTCGCACACTTGTCCGATGGTGGGAGAGAATTTACAATCAGTAGGTTATGAACTTGCCGAGGGATGAATTTTTATACGAACAGGAAACAATGTCGTTTGTTTTACAGCCACTAATGAACGTTTTGCTTTTCACCGTTATCTCCGTATCTCATGTTGTGACCTCCTGACTTTTATATCGAGTACCTACCTACTTAGGTTGTTTTGAATACGTGTATTTTATTGCTTACTTGTTATTGAAATACGTTAAGTTTTTAACCCCTCAGGTTTATATGTTCGGTTTTCGAAACAACCCAAGTAGTTCTCTTTGAAATCATCATACTATCAGAGTGACAAATAAGATCTTAGCGGTGTTAGAAAGAAAAAACACCACGCTTTATTTTAAAATCTTAAACTTAACAAAATAACTCAAATTTATACCTTTATGAAACTATAGCTTGCGACCGTTATTTGAAGAAGATTTGTGAAATATTGTGAATTTTAAATTAATTATTTTTACATGAAACGACAAAAAAATGGGTTGATGATAACGTGTATAATATATATGCCTAATATAATATGTATATGTGTGTTTGTTTTTTTCATTGTCGGGAATTCTAGTCCCAAAAATGTAAGGTGAGTCATTTTTAAAACTTTTTTTTCCATTCCCTATTTTTATAATGTAATGTTTATTACGAATTATAAAATTTGAAAGCGAATTTCATTACCTTCAAATACGATTTTTGTATTTGGATGAGTTAAGAAATATTCCATTTATTGGATTTTATTACAAAGCGGAAATATTTTGATTTTCCAAAAAATAGGCCCGGGGCATGAGAGGATATCAACGCATTTCTTGCTCTAATAATTTGTATTTAAAAACTTAAGTAGATACACATTTTGGAGAAAAGTGGAGAAAGTATTAAAGTTTTTTGCATCATCAGATCAAACATCCACTTTTCTGACGTATCTGTCTTTACCTAGGGGTGACTAAAAATGTATGCAGCAAATTTACATGATAGAAGAAGTCGAGGACGCCCGAGGAAGACATGGCACGATCAAGTGAATCAGATACTTGAATGTCAAAAGTCAGAATAATAGAAAAGTATGTATAAGACGATATATGGATATGAGTGAGGCAAAAAGTGTGTGCCAAGACTGAGTTGTTTGGCAGTCCGTCCTATTTGCCTACCCCTGCAGTGTAACTGGTTAGTTACTTAGGGGTGCAAAATATGTAGTTTTAGAGTCCATTGGCATTTTTCAATTATATCATCATTTATGCCATTCAGATATTTTCATTTACGTTGTATGATATTAAAATTGAATTTACAATTATATTGAAGATGTTATATTCAAGTGAAATTTGTGCCTAAATTACTGCCCATTAGTATTTTTTCAGCTTCATACATACGATACGTATTATTTTCTGGTTATCTTTGGACTTGGAGGAAATTGAAAAAAAAGTAAAGTATTAATGTTAAGTATGTATTTTTTGCATCCAGTGGTGTTCCGCAAGGATCCAGCATCGAACTTGTGGTATTTAACATTTTTGTAAACAAAATTTGTAATATTAAGTCTCGACCATTGTTAAACTCTGTCAGAAACCTCGTTAAAAATATTTGAGTATTAAAGCGATAACAAGCCATTCCTAATTTAATGTTTATCTTCCTAATATTATAAACGCGAAATTTTGTATGTATGTATATGTGTTTGTTACTTTTTCACGCAAAATCTACTATACTGATTTTAATTAAACTTTTCAATAATATAGCTCATACATCAAAATAACATGAGGGATATAATTTATAAAGCTAGCTAGGAAGGGGAGGCAATGGTGTATTTCTTTGAATATGGCATTGCAACGCATGCCTAGAACCAGCTGGTAAAAGTACCTATAAGTATGAGATTTCGAAATATATATAATTTTTTTCAATTACACAATAAATATTACCAAACTCGAATCTTTTTCTGGAATTAATGACTTGAGTGTAACTTTCGACACCAACCATAACTTCATATCACGAATAAAAATATTGCAACGAAAGGCTTAAAAATATTTGGTTTTATGCATAAAATTGATAAAAGATTTAACCAACTTTAACTCATTAAAACTTCTGCATACACTAGTGAAGAGTTAGGCTGAATATAAGTCAACTGTACGGTCTCCTCACTATAACGTGTAATCTCAAACAATAAAAATAGTACAAAAAAATTCCTTAAATTATAAACTAGAACAGCTATGGTCAGGTCTCCAGCGTCCAAATGTTTCAAAACATCGAACAATTGGTTCAATGTTTGTGATACACGTTCGTGTAATATTTTTAAAGAAAAACACTGTAAAACAAATTCAAACCAAAATGCTTGCCTTATAAGACTGCGTTCAACATATAATAACATTTTCTCTGAGACTCTGATATCTTCAATTTTGAAGAAAGTAAATATAAAATTTTTATCAAAAGTGGATTAAAATGTACTAAATGAGTACAAAACTGCATAAATGTAATGATATATTTCGTACTACCTTCCACCTGTTAAATGTAATATATTGTAATGTAATATATTTTAATGTAATATCTTTTAATTGTTGTAAGATTACTGTTTAATTTCTAGATACACAATGTAATAGTATAATGAGGAAATCTATAATTGGTTTCTCATTACGGTAAATTATACGTGTTTAAATTAATCGTTATTGAAAACTGTTGATTTTCCTAAAATAAAAAAATAAAAATTAAAAATAATATTGTCGCTGGAGACCCTGCCTTAAAGAACACTGTTAAGATGAATTATTTGATAAATTTGTGGATCAGAAAAATGGTTTCCAATCTAGTGTTATTATTTAAAGCTGATACACGGAAATCATAAATGTACCAACTCTTAATAATAAATAATCTTGATTTATTTTCATCCAGAATATTTATTTTCAGCGTGTTCTGTGTAGTAAAAAAAGGTCACAGAAAACATTGTGTTTATCGTTTCAGAAGCAATTTATCTTTTTGGCGTCATCCGGGAACACATTGTCAAGGTCGGGACAAAGAGCGGGTCGCGTTCCATTGGGAAAAACCTGTATCGAGGATATGTCTTTTCGAAAACCAACTGCTGTAAACTTTATAACTTTTTGTAACACTATACACACGTCTAAAAAACACCATAAGAATACCACACTACGAAGTAGGTTATATAATGTATTTGTGCACTTAATAGTACACAACTACCGACCATCTTCAAATCGCAATTGCGCCCCACTTTAAATTAGGCAGCCAACTCTGTCAAAGATAATGGGTCGTTTCTACAACTCGAATATAACATCTCTCCCATCTTAACAGACGGATTGCAATCTTTAGAGCATAGGCGTCAGGTGGGAATGCTGTCCTTGTTCTACCGGTATTACAATGGAAGATGCTCCGAGGAATAAGCGTCATTGATCCCCTCGGCACCGGTGCATAGTCGGGAAACACGCCAAACACGCGCCCAACATTTGTACACGGTTGACATTAGTCACATGAGAATGGGTCGTTTTTACGATTCGTTCTTGAGTTCAACAGCTCGGCTGTGGAACGATTTACCGGCCTCTGTGTTTCCTCCCTCCTACAACATGAGTCTCTTCAAGACCAATGTTAACTCCTTCCTTTCCTCAAAAAGACCCTCCACACAGCATCCTCAAAGATGACATAGGCCCTGAGGGAAATTATTTTCCTCAGGGCCTCCTGTGTGGGAGTCAATGTATAAAAAAAAAATAAAAAAAACTCGAATATGTACTCGGATAGGTATATACTCGAATCCGGATCTCTTCAAGACCCGTATTGAATCCTTCCTCTCCTCAAAAAGCCCCTCCACACATCATCTTCAAAGATGAATTAGGCCCAGAGGGAATATATTTTCCTTAGGGCACCCTGTTCGGAGTTGATTCAAAATTTATCACACTTCCGCATTAGCATACTGTCATTGCGTATTTTATCATCAGCATCCTAGTTAGAAGCTAAGAGGTAGTAAAAAGCTGTTATACTTTATTTTAAAAAACTACGAATATTCCTTTCTAATAAATATATAGCTCGTGTTCGTGAGATCTTTGGCCCACAGGAATCTCTATTTTTAGAACTATCTAAACTGATCGTAGTAGGAGCGAGGATTATTTTTGTTATCTAGAATATTTTGATATTTTGTAAGGAAACTAAAATGGGGTAGCTTGAAGCTGAAAAATTCACTCCTTTGTTTGACCGTTAACAGTTGTCCGAACGACTGTGGTCTAGGGGTAAGGCTATTGAATCGCTATCTGAAGGTCGCGGGATCAAATCCCGGCGCTCGTGGGCAAATAAATTGTATTAGATTAATTTGTGTTATTTCACAATCAATTCATTAAAAATAATTATAAGTATATTTGCGGCACGTTCCAGAGTGTAAGATACTCTCAGTATCGCACCGGTGTAAGACCACCATTAAAAATTGAAACTTTGCTTAAAATGACTTTAGCCGTGTTCGGTGACCATTTCTGAATAACCAGGTACTTCCCCACCTTCATCTCCCCCCTCTCATTCCCCTGGCACACTATCTTCAGTCTCACAACATACCGCAATTGGGGATGCCATAGACTCACTGGCTCCAGACGGGAGCAGCTATGACTCATGTGAGATATTCACATAAAAAAATAATAGATTAACAGAGAATCAACGTCTGGTCTCGAATAAATAAATATTATCAGTATCTCCAAAACCGAACAACGAAAATATTATCAGTATTTTTTAGTATGTAAAAAAATCATAAAATCATTCCTTTAAATAAAATCTTTATATAAAGGGATGTCATCCATATCGTTGACAACTTTTTGAAAATTTTCTTCGTGAGGTCCGTGCCGTATGCATCTGTTAACTACAAAGACTTCACATTTCACCAAGTGAAAACACTATTCTCAACAAACCGTTGAAGATCATCCTATTCTCAACAAACCGTTAACCGTTAACCCAAACACTATTCTCAACAAACCGTTGAAGATCATCTTCTACAGTTGTATAACCAAAAGTGGTATTCGTATTGGGATTATTGGGAAACGGTGAATCTGTCGATCCGAGTGATATCGCTGAACATTTGTTGGTAAAAAAGGTAAGATTGGCTTGTCTTACCTACGTCAATCTGACAATCTGACTATCTGACTATCGGCCGCTTATCTGACGACCTTTGCCATCTGACAACTAATTCTGCTAATAACGTAAAAAGGTGAGCCTAATTTAAAACGTGAGGAAAAATACGATTCAGCCCTTTTGTTGGGAAGTTGGGTAGAGAGTCGATAGGAATCTAAGCATTTAACGTGTCTTTTTAACGGATTCATTGATCTTACGTAGGAAAATTCAAACGTATGAACCTATTCCATGATAAATAGAAATTTCGGTGGAATACCAACAGTATTTTCGTAAGATGTTTAGGCCAAACAGTCAAAATGCTGTATCTTTTTGTGTTTATGATGTGATGTATCCTTATACAACAGGATTCATAAGACTTCCTCTTTTTTACGTGATTCTGCACAAGAGTTCTAACATCACGAAGACTGTGCAGTGGAGAGGGGAAGGAGATTAGGAGAGGAAGGTTGGGAAGAACTTAGCGTTTCGAATCTTGTTTCTAAATACTGCTAAAATATTGATATTTTCTGTTTTTAGGGATCTAGAAATGCTGAAAAATTTCTGGGCCCACTCTCTGAAATCAAGTTTTGAATCATTCGAAGTCTTTTTTTTTAAAGTGCTTTATTACAATCGCAAAGGTTTTTTCAAGTATTTTCAAATAACCGTTAACGTTTTATACGCCGAAGATACTAAACGATAGTGTTGTGAGCATTACATATTTTACCTTTAACCTGGAAATATGTAAGATTTTTTTTTATTATCTACATTCTAGGATATGACAAAATACAGAAGATTTTTTATTTATTTATTTGCAAAAACAGCATAAAGACAATACATTGTAAAAGCGGTAAGAAAGGATGCATAATAAATACATTTAAAGTTAAAGTTATACATTAATCATAAAATAAGTACTATTTCACGCTTAAGATAGTGGATATAGTTTCAGCGACTAGTCTGGTTTATTATGTTATTCATTTGCTTTTTTTGGCTCCAAAAATCAAAAAGTCTTATGTAAATCTGCGAGAATAGTTTTTTTTCAAATCAGTATTATTTTTCAGGTTTTATAGAACCTCGTTAAATTATTTAGTTGGTTTGCGACTTACCATACTTACAAGACCCTAAACAATTTGGGAGGAGGGTATGGGTACCGCCGCCCTGGGAACCATTTATTGGAACATCAGCCATAATTCACCCTAAGTTATTCGCTACGTTTGGTGACTTAGCAGGGGTGCCTGGGTTTATGAGGTGAGGTTGAACAGGCCCACCAGCTGCATGGCAGGTCGGATCGAGAGAGAATGGTTGAGAAAGTTTCTTTGACTTCTCCAGCCGTACTCTCTTGGAATATTGCCTTGCACTGCAGTACTAGGGATGGATTTGTATGTCCGTCACCCCTGGACTCACTGACCCCCAGACTCCTACCCACCCCTCAAACCCTTTTTTTTCCCAGAACTTCCTCTCCTTCCTTTTCTAAAAAGACCCTCCAGATAGAATCCCCAAATATGACATAGAACCTGAGGGGGATTATATTCCTGAGGGTCTCATATTTGGAGCTAATGTAATAAAAAAAAACTTACTACCTTGGCCTGAAACCAGTGGCGGTTCTTCACAGGGGGACAATGGGGACAGTCCCCACCAGTTACACTCAAAACCTACTAAAGGAAATAACAGTCGATGTTTTGTCTTCACCAAAATGAATGAATTCTTTAAAACATAAAAGTAATTAACATTTGCAGAAATAAATTACAAACAATTATTCCGGGTGATTTTAATAAGACCCTACGCGCGTACATCGAACAATGTACGGCGCAAAAAAACAGCGGGTCTATTTCTCAGTGTGCAGAATCTAATGCGCACTTGGGGGACGATCCGAACTAAAAATTTTTTGGAGAATTTTTATATTCTATTCTACGGGTGGTGAGATTACGGTACAGTACGTAAAAAATGTCGATCCCCACCACTAAAGAAATGCTCGAGCGGCTACTGCCTGAAACACTGAAAGCTTTTTCTCGTACAAAAATGATATTTAGGTTTTTGGTACGAAATCATTTTTTCCACTTTTATTTGAATCTATACTCAAAAGGAAGTCCAATGGCCGAAACCCAGAGATAACCCGGAGAACCCAAGATACCATCTCTATGGAATAATTCATCCCCATACAGAGGATAATATTAACAACAGAGTTCTTTCGACGTCATAAATATTTAGGGATGATATCAGCAACAATTGCGTAGAAAAGGGTTTCCCTGTTAGGGGATGGAAAATCTCTTTTCCCGAGAAAAACTGTCACATATACGATTAATTAATTCTGTCACAACAGTTGTCGTCGAAGAAGTAGTAACTTTGAAAAATGGATAAAAAATGAAGGCCAATTATATTAAATTAGTGACAAACTGTTGACGACTTTGAAAATCCTTACTTTTTATTTGTTTAATAATAAAGTTTTCCGTTAAACATATTCAATCAATGTTATTTTTTTTAAGAATATTGTAAATTTATTGGGGTTCGTGATAAACAAAACGTCATGTCTGCGCAAAATCTATTAAAAGCGCTACAGCTGCTCCTCATAAATACATTTTCAAGATAATTAGTTTGCTCTTAGGCACATAAAATGTGTTCGGACATATTATATAAGTTATTAATGGACATCTGAAATGAATATTTTATAATAGGCATGGGCTATCAATAAAATTGTGAATTATCCTATAGAGATATAGCATTTCTAGGTTTCTGATATATCGGCGTTGATCAAGAGATTTAATGTTCATGGAGATATAGTTTTCATCATTTTGCGTGCGTCAAGAAAGATATTGTAAAAAACTTTTTCCGAACTCATTCTAAATTTGCTTTATGTGTAGAACAATGAGGGTTCCACACTGTTAAAACGTACTCTAGGTGGCTTCTGACCCCTACTTCTAGGTGGCTTGTAGAGAATCTTATACGTTTGTGGATTTTTGAAAATTAAACATACTCTCAGCATTTTGAAAGCCTTTGACGTGATACGCTCGATGTTTTCCATTACTAAAAAAAGGATACCTTATTACCACGTTAATTAGAATACAAAACCTTTCAAACGAAATATTTATTTATTTATTAATTATAATGTATTACAAAAATATGACAAGTAACACATTATTCCCAATGAGTTGAGAAGAAAACTCATTACGGGAAGGACAGATAGATATAAGTACATTTTACACAGATATTACACGTTTAAAAAATACAATATATTGAAAAGGGAAAAAAATAAAAAAATATATATAAATAAATAAAAAATGCATTGTCAAGAATAGAGATTTTATAGAGAGATTAATGAGATTTATATAGGAATGCGATGAGGTTTTGTACGAATTAATTAATGTAATCACTTACAGTATGTCACGACCGTGATATGGTTAATCTGCAATCTGCTGAAATACTTTCCCATGGGTACCACCTACAAACCTAATTGTCCCTAGGCTATACATGTATTTTCCTGAACAACGTAAAATTAATTAAATTAATTCATTAATCCTTTAATATTAGATCCAGAGGAGTTTTGTAGAAGCAAGCAAAACATGTTGTGCTTGTCATTGATCAAATATGCACGTAGATATGTGATGGGGTATCGTCAGGCACCTCCCTTGCCCACAAGAAGTTACTCGTATGAATATGAAAATTGTTAGACGCTTTAAAAAATATCATTTACGTACAACTATTTAAAAAAATAAACGTAATGGGTAAATAAAAGAAAACTGCATTCTGAAAACGTTCCAGGTTATGGTAAAAATGTGGTCCGTAATGAAGATTGATTAAGAGAAAACGTATACCTCAATTGGCACTAAATTTAGACATACACAAAAAATTATAGGTTGCAATTACAATATGCCTTTTTATAAGGAATCGGATAGTATGTTAATTGTGTTATATTTTCACGAATTTTAGTATATCAAAATAAATCTAGTTTTTTTCACAAATTATTTGTAGAACCGGTAGAAAATTGGGTAAATCTGTATACGATTTAGCCAGCGTAAAATCCTGGGTACTTGAAAGAATTAGATACTTAACTTAAGAGATAACTGAAAACTCATCATAAAGTCAGAAATATTTTATCTTCACAACAGTCTGCGACGTTGTAAATAACTAAAAGCATAAAAATGTGAACTTCTACGCATTGATAATTTTGCACACAAACCTTAGGAATATTTTAAATCTTTTTAATGTTATTTCAAATTAAAATGGAACCACACATGAAGCATCAGCTTTCTAATAAAAAGAGAATCACCTATATCGGTTCACCCAATTGAAAGTTCTGAGGTAACAAGATTAATTTTTATTTTTTTTTTAAAACCGTCGAATTGATTTTCTCCTTTTCGAAGTCGTTTAAAAATACCATTAATTGTGATAGAAGATTAACATGGATAAAAAAATTACTTGAATTCCTTATTGAAGAATTTAAAAAAATTTCCTTACAAAATGCCCAAGCGACGTGTTTTTCAGAGCCCAAATGACGTCACACACACATTCCGCCTCTTACCACTCGGATTCCGCTCGTTTTGGTGGTCTTAATAAAATTTAGACTTGGGGAACTTATTTACATGCTTATGAAAACAAACTTTAAAAAAAAAGTATCTATGTTTGAAAGTGAACATTGATAAAAAAAATATAAAAGAAATGGACTCAACTTCCTTATTGTACCACACCCTTAGGCGATTTTTTCCAAATCGGCGATATGTACTCAAAATATACAATTATTATCATTATTTTTATTCATTTAAACGATTTATTTTTGCTGTACAGACCTCTCTAGCTATTTTACCTCTTCGAAGGTCAACAATATTACAATTATTGTTTAACACTATTTTTCTTTTGAAATTTTAACCCGTTATATATAAAAACAAATAAACATTTTACATTTGTGTGTTGCTTATTTAAACTGTAGTGTTTTTTTTGGTTCGTTACCACGATACACGTTATTTTCCTTTTTTTTTTTAAATATTTTTATTTCTTCCTGTTGACTTGATTCTTTTTTTAATTTATTTTGAATGATGCATTATTTATTTTGTGTTTAAATTTCAACCGTAAAAATACCATTTTGGTCCACAACAAGTAGTATCGTGTGTTTTGTCCATAAGTACCTAATATTCATTGATCTTTAATACTATCAATGAAAACTACCATATTAATGTTTTTTTTATGTTAGCTCCACACCAATTCCCTCAGGACCTATTTCATCTTCAGAGATGGTGTGGGGAAGGTATTTTTAGGAAAAGAAGGAGATGAAGGTTTGGGAAGTAAAAAGACATGAGGATTGAGTAGGAATCTGGGAATCAGTGTATCCGTATTACGGACGTATGAATATGTACCTTCTACTACGGTACAAGTCCGGGATTCCTGCTAGAGAGGTCAAAAAGTCTCTTTTAACCCAATCCGGCCTTCACGCATTTGGTGGGCAGACGCAGTTGCTGACAAGATCCGGACAAATCTCTAGTCATGAACCCGGACAACTCTGCTAAGTCACCAAACGTAGCGAACCACTGACTTAAAGTAGTGATCATCCAATAAATGGTTCCCGGAGCGTTGATACCCACACCCGCCTTCCAAATTGAAAATTGTTATATGAGTAGATATAAACGTGGTTCTGATTTTGTTATTTTGGATTGTGTGATTTTGTTATTGGATTTATTTGGGTGCGCGTCATTTATTTGCATCAGTAGGTACATTACCCGTGAAGTTATTTTATGTCAAGTACGTTAAATTTCGTGTGTATTTGGTACCTCTAGATATGTGATTTTTTTTATGGCAATTATTATTGATTTTTGAGCAATTCATTTTTTATTATTACTACTTATTGTCCAAAATTCTCACCATGAACATCAATACATCCCAACTGCTTTTTCATCGTGCTCGTGTTGATTTGGCACATGTAGCAGCCGCGGTCACTCTCCCTCAGCTGTCGGATCCTCAGTTGCCAGGTACCCGGTCCGTCCTGCGAGACTGATATCCTGGCATTGTGCGTCACCACCCTGGTGTGCAGGGTGAGGATGGTCTGGTCTTCCGCTTTCATCCAGCCAACCTGGGTTGAAGCAAGAGAAAAAACAAAATTATCATCTGTCGTAGTGTTTATGTGAATACCGCGTGAGACCCAACTGACTGGACCTAGTTAGCGAAGAGGAAAGGGAAGGTTGAGAAATAGGTACCTAACTAATCAGATTTTGTCATCAATGGTGGAATTTTACCAGGGCAATACTTAAAGTATTATATACCAGGTACCTTTCCAAAAGGTGCAACAAAAAAACACATTTTATTTTGACACGTGAATGAACGCCAGGTTTCAAACTCTAACTAACTAAATACCTATGTAACCATCAAGCCGTTACTTCGCAGGAGTAGGCAGAGAGGACGGACCGCCAAACAAATCAGTCTTGGAATACATTCATTACCTCGTTAACATTCAACGTCGTCTCATACATGATCTCGAACTCTCGAATTCTGAATTCGGATCTCCAAATTACCCACGACATCTCTAGTGAGACAGGTAATGTGCATGTACGTATATCCACAAAACTAAAAATACGATAAATGTCACCGGCAACGACATTAAAAATTCAATTCAATGTATAAAAAATCAACACGGAAAAACACGTTTTTTTACTTCTCGTTTTTTCGGCTTTCAAACTTCCTAACCAATAATGGATTCAACAACGCGATCAAATCTCGAGTTGATAAGACCGATATTTATTTATTATATTATGCGCTGTACGTCACCAAACTTCAGAAAAAAGTGATAGAATGCATTGTCAATGACAAGTAGTTTTTCTGCCGAGTTTCAGTTTGATTAGATTTCAGGAATTGGGATAATTTCAACTTCTAAGATTTTACTTCATTCATACTTTTATTCAATCAAAAAAATATATGTTTTCAAAAAGCACAACGATTCCTTAAAAACAAATTTAGGTAGGTTCATAGAATTTAAGTAAGTAACTAAGAAAATTGAGTAGGAAGAAGAAAATTTAATAGCTGCCTTTATAATGTACAAAATAACGAGAGCATGTGCTTAGCCTCTTGAACGCCAGCAAATCCTTATGCGATAACTTTAGATATCTTAAGTATACGTTTAAAAAATCATTCCTCTGAAAAAAACTAGATATTCTAGGTAAACTAAATATGATAAATCATAAACCATGTCCATAAATATATAAATACATTATCTGGTAGGATGGATAAATTTACAAAAACTAAATTTTGAAAAAGAAAAGTACATTATTAAGAAAATAATCACATGGCGCGAAGCGATAATTTAACGTCGGCCATCAAGAAGGTCCCCTATGAGAATAGTATAAGAGTATAATTTTATTATTTACACCTAAACACGTGCCTCAAATAATATGAATTCCGAGCGTTGTGGTGGTTTCATTGGAATTGGCTTGTTTTTTGGCTCCGTCATCCCGGATATGATTGAAGTGATTTTGATTGTTATTTTTATCGAGTGCGAAAATGGCCTTACAGCAAACTGTTGAATGAAATGAACAAAACAAATCAAAACATTGTTATTCTTTTCAACCAAAGTATTGAAATCGATGGATGAAAAACCCTCCTCTAAATTGTCAATATGAATCTGGAAAAGAAGAAGCAGTAAAAAGGCACTTAATACAATATAATTTAAGACGTCAATGTGTTGCTTTTTGCTGATGAAATTAAATTATATAAAGAAATAACTATCTTTAATCACAGTGAAATTCTTCAATTCAATATAGACATGCTAAAAAATTGGTGTTCACAAAACAATCTATATTTAAATGTAGAAAATTGAAAAACTTTGACTTTTTCCAGAAAAAAAAAACATCACTATTTTTCGACTATTCAATAAATGAAATAAATTTAGAAAGAGTAACGGAAATGCGGGATCTTGGCATAATAATGGACGAGAAACTAGACTTCACGGTCCACACTCAACAAACTGCAAATAAGGGTATGAAAACATTACGATTTGTATTAAGAACAATTAAAAACTTTGAATCGTTACATATCATTAAACTATTGTATACATCCCTTGTAAGAAGCCTAATAGAACATAACTCCGTAGTCTGGTCGCCGTTCTATAAAACTCATATTCGTACTATTGAAAGAATTCAAAGAAAATTTCTACATTTCTTAAATTTTAAACTTAACATCCCTTTAGAGCACATAAATTACCCGTTGTTAATGAATATTTTAAATATTCCAACTTTAGAAAACAGAAGAAAAATAAACGACCTACCCTTTTTATTAAAATTATTCAACTCTAAATTCGAATGCTGTGAACTCCTGCAATTAATTAATCAACATGTACCTACGCACGCAACTAGACAAACATTAACATTTTATATACGTACATCTCATTCCAACTATGATTTACATTTTACAATACAACGTTTACATAGTCTTGGTAACAAATACTTAAACAATATGGATGTATTTGTCAATAATTTGGACTTAGCAAACTTCAAACGCCATATTATGTGTCAACTATGTATTTCTACCTATCCCATAAACTAATGTGAACAACAATTTTAATCATTAGGTACCTACTTTATGTCAACTCCTCTATATTTTATAGACTATTTTGTGTTTCTCATATTTTATGTTACCTATTTTATTTGTTAAGGCTTTATTATTGTATTTTGTTAAAGCTTATATTTTATGCAACCTATATTTTGTTTTTAACATATATTATGCTACTTACCTGTATTTTGTAAACTCATTATTTTCACTGTAATTAAAAAAAAAAAACATGTTCTGCATTCTATGTAAAAGCCCTATGGGCGTTTAAATAAATAAATAATGAATAAATATATTGTACCTTTAGGTACTCTTTACGTGCGTATAGTTTTTACGCGTTAGCAAGAATTGACTTCTTTTAATCACTCAGGATAATTTGTTCGCTATTGGGAATAACCCATATGGGTCTCATAGAAAGCATTTTATCCCACTTACAATCATGATGAGAATAGTCAGTAAATAGGGTTACAAAGAAAAACACCAATAAAATGTGTGGGTTTTTATTATCAGTAATTTTAGTTCGAAAAACGTAAGGTGAGTCATTTTTAAAACTGTGCACTGCACTCACGGACGTACAAAATATATGGACTTGCCCTTACGTGATAAAAGGCGTGTTATTTCCCCCTCCCATTGGAACCATTTTTCGGAACCGGCTGGGCTTGCGAAAACCCCCGCGTTAATCTAAAAAATTTGACGTCATCATTCTTGTCCGGACCAGTGTCGAGCTCTTATCGTACATTTTACGCACGGACGTTGTATGTCTATGGAACACATACTATGACATCGAGATACATGGTGACGCAAAACACAAAGCCGCTGTTTACTGGGGTAAGTAAATCATGAAACATTTGTAAAAGTGTCTACGGAAACAAATTATTCGACTATGAAAATACTCAGAACTTTACTTTGTGAATTTGGACTTGACATATCTGTTCATAACGTAGCATGCAATTCGCGCTTCCATATAAAAAGGTCTATTCATTCAAAAGCAGATTTTACTTTCAAGAACTAAATGGTGATATTATAGTACGAGGTGTCTATATACTGTTAGATTGATTTATTGGCGAATCACAAGTCTCTTTCCTCTCTTCGTCCGGCCATAGTTGGTTTTTACCCCTCATCTGTAAGTTCTCGTCTAGCTATTTGTATGTCTATGACTGCACTCATTTTTTTGTAGGTCAAAATTTATATCTTTATTTCTAACTAGCAGACCCGGCCACATGTTGCTGTGGCTAACGAAACACAACGCCATTACCCAACCTTTATAAAATTCACGCCACCCGCTTGCCAGCTGCCCGCAGCCCGCTGCCTGAATTGAATATTTGAATTTCTTGGCTTTTCTCTACTACAATAAGCATTTTTATTCATATAACCTTTCCTTAGAATCACTCTATCTATTGGTGAAAACCGCATAAAAATCCGTTGCGTAGTTTAAAATATCTAAGCGCACAAACATTTTGAGCGACTTCATTTTAAACTATGTAATGATGATAGTAAATTTTGAAGGGTATTTCAACACATTTTAAAAACAGTTTTTGGTTTTCGGGCATTTTGGATTTTACTACAAATCTGAAATATTTTGTTCTTCTGGCCAGAGGGAGATTTATAAAATAACACAATTTTCTTAAATGCAAGCCGAAAAATTTTCGAGATTATTCAATCCGCAGAGAAAACCGATATGCTGTTTGCTATTTTTGTAAGATATATTATCACAGTTAAAATTAAATCATTGTTGCTATCGTCGTACAAATTTTCATTGTTGGACAGATAATAAATTAATGCTTCTACATCTATAATGATACTTTCTGCACTTTCACATAAAAAAAATGGGGTAACATATAAGATGGGGTAACATTAAGATAAAAATTTGGACATCTTTCTTTGTATGTCTGTTGCATCCATTCTGGATGTTTTCAGTATTCTGTATGACACCAAATAATATTAATAATAATAATACCTTTATGATCTTTAAAATATAATTTTTGGGAATTTGTTTTATTATATTTTTTAATATTAACATAAACGTTTTGTGTAATTGAAAGTAAGAACTTTAATCATTATGTTAAATAAAAATGCTAACTACAAGGACGAACTTTCGTTAATTGTCCGGAGAAAAGCGAACCATTAAGAGAATCAACTACAATCGATACAACTCAAAATTAATATTTCATATTTATAAACCAATACAAAGCTTACATCCCAAACTCCATAAATTAAATAAAACTTCCAGATATGGCGTCGGAATCATAAAAAAACTCATATTCGTAGATACTTCCAACAGGCCCTTTCGGAAGCTTTCCCCCTGAAAAGGGCAGAAAATATATACAATATTTACATTGGCGTAATAAAATAAAATATGATCATGATTCATATCTAAAGCGAAAATCTGCCTCGGCGGAAAATTGAAAATTACAACATGAAATTCCAAATTGAATTCAAACACAATTTTATTGTTGAGAATGGTATACTAGATATTGGGAGAATATTGCTTTTCTTAATAAAAAATAATATGTTACTTATATATAATATGAACTTCAGTGAATAAAGCATATTTTATTATGATATCACAGGTGAAAAAAGCAGAGAAATCTTTGAACTCATAGGTAGATATGTTCTTAATCGAAGATGTGTCTGCCGACCTGCTGCGAGGCGGGCCGGATCGTGAGCGACTGTTGAGGAGGTCTTTTGAACTCTCTATCCAGAATCCCTCGACCCAACGCCTTACACCGTAGTTGAAGGGATGGATGCATACGTCCGTCACTCCTGCATCCCCTAAGATGACATAGGCCCTGAAGGAAATTATTTTCCTCAGGGCCTCCTGTGTGGAGCGAATGAAAATAAAACTGTAAATCTTAACAGAGTGATTAAGATCCTAGATTATGAAACCAGATTTCCTGGACTAAAATTCAAAAGTTCGAAAAAAATATTTATTAACAATTATTATAAGCAATAATTATCAGCCTGAAACACGCATCAACATTGAAAAAATCTCCCGAGAAAATATAAATGCCGCCGACGGGAATTGAACCCGCGTCCTTCGGATATCAGAAGGACGCCGGTTCAAGTCCCATCGGCTTTTTTCAAGGTTGATGCGTGTTTCAGGATAATAATTATGGCTTA
Organism: Limnephilus lunatus; assembly: GCA_917563855.2. Taxonomy (NCBI): domain Eukaryota; kingdom Metazoa; phylum Arthropoda; class Insecta; order Trichoptera; family Limnephilidae; genus Limnephilus; species Limnephilus lunatus. The sequence continues at coordinate 56,548,240 of OU830601.1, forward strand.
TAATAATTGTTACCCTTTGTGCTATGCATAAAAATCTTGTCTTAAACATTAGTTTACCGATTAAAAATAATAATAAATGTTTATTATTTTTTTTTACTTTAGATTTCATTATAAAATAATATAATATTTTACGTACGTTCCATAGTGGAAGAAACTCTAGATGTCGCTTTGGCGAAAGGTTACCGTTGAGTCGAACTTTTGTTTGAAATGGCTTAAACCATTTCTGGTAATCACGTTTAAAGGGCCAGGTACTTCTCCTCCTTTCATAGCTCCATTTCCATCCCTTCCGCATTTCCTGCAGTCTCACAAAATACGCACCCTATTTTGGGATGCGATTGACCCGCTGGCTCTGAGCAGTTAGAATTCTTGTGCAGTATTAACATGAAAACAATATCTCCCAACAGCATTTTTGAAATGATTTTATGTAACCAAGTTTTATAGAATATCAGAAATTACAAGTGCGTAATTATACAATTTGATGACCGGCGTGGTCTAGGGGTAAGGCTCTCGACGCTGAATTCGAAGGTTGCGGAATCGAATCCCGGCGTCGACAAATACATTTAATTTGATTAATTTGTGTTATTTCAGATTTGTGTTAGGCAGATACTCTCAGTATCGCGCTGGTGTAAGACCACCATTCAGAAATTAAACGTTGATTGAAATGGATTTAGCCGTATTTGGAGACCAGATGTGAATAGCCATGTACTTCCCCACCTTCCTCTTCCCCATCTTCTTCCTCTCTTTACAACCTTCAGCCTCACAACATACCCCAATTGGGGATGCCACAGTCTCACTGGCACCAGACGGGAGAAGCTGAGACTCTTGTGAGGTATTCACTTAAAAAAAATACAGGCATCGTAAGCTATTCCCTATAAATAAGTAAAACGTTCAAACAATATTGTGAGATTTAAAAAAGCATTATGAATATCAAATATTGACGGAAAATGTATATAATATATAAAACATGACATTAAAACCATACGAGGAACGTGAACGTCGTTCAGAAAATGGGGGTCTCGATTTCCATACGAAAATACAAACGTATGTTCTCATTCCTGAAAATGTGTATCCACAACATTTCCGTTGTTCATAAATTGCCATTTTCTGATAAGAAAAATATAAAAGGTTATAAGAAAACAGCGAGATTTTACTCTTAGGTCAATAAAATAAAACTGTGCGGCACGGAATTCATTTTTCAATAATGGCGAATATGGCATAAAGGCACTAGAAAAGAAATAAATAATGAAATTCGGTAAGAATTGGTTTAGAAATAAACGAAAGAATCGAAAATGAAATGGAAGATATTATTACCATGGGCCGTGGAGCCGTGGATCCATGGAGACTCTAAAATGTGGAAATAATTGTGGAGTGTGGATATTATAAAATACTGAAATATTATTAAAATATTTTTTTAAACATTATTACCAACTGAAGTCAACATTATTACCAACGGGTGCCACACACATCTATAAAAGATAAAAGATCATCGCACACCAAATAACGCTATCCATACAATCTCATCAGACCTGTGACACCTAAACGGTTTATATGCAGATCTACCATAGACAATACAGATCTTACGCCGTAATCACTCCTGAGGCGATATGCGAAAAGTTATGCGACCCCCTCTCTGCCGTAAGCCGGAGCCTCCCCCTTCTGACCCAAAGTGTCGTATAGAATAAGATAGAGTGTGCTGAAGCAGATATTTTTGTTGATAATATTTTGTATTGATTAAAAACATGCATTGCGATTGCTGAAAAATATCTGCTAATTTATTATGCATCATTTGTGTCTCTAATTATGTCTCTTTCTTGCCTCTCTTTAGTTGTAATTTTTTGAGTAAACTTTGTATTTTAAAAAATTTCTATTTGTTACTGTTTTATTTTATCTAATTTTTATTTAAACTATTCCAAAATAAATCATTGCATAATTTGGCTGATGGTTTTTACATACTTTTACCTATTTGTCTTATTTGTATAATTGAGTGAGTTTTTAAAACTGGTTTATTTCAGGTGTGTGTGAACAATCTGTAAAACCCCAATATAAATAAATAAATAAATATCCGCAGATGGTATCGGTTCCCAGAATAAAATAAATATTTTAACAAAACACTCTCTGAAGCTTTTTTAATATTATAAAAATATAAAGCACCATAGTAGTAAGGCAGGTCGGTAGGAATAGCTTAGTTATTTCGCTTAATTAGTTTATAACCTTAAATATCTATTTATAGTATCTCGATCATATTACGTTGTATTTTCAATGTTACAATATCATAGATTAGAATATATCTGGAATCTTTAATAATAGTTATTTTCGATCCGTGCCTTGTTTCGCTTATTATAAATACAGCTCAACGTAAGGCTGTTTCAAACTAAGAAAACAATACTGTGGGAGTTATAAGATTTACGAAGGTAAACCGCAAATAGTTAATAATGATGTATTCTAAGGTACTAGATGATTAAAATATTAGAGTAAAGGGCCCTTGAACTAAATATAAGTTCCTAATAGTGAAGTTATTAAAATAGTATCATGAAATATACTTTTAAGTGTAGGAATAATACAGTTGAGAAAATACAGATATAGATGTCAATTGACAACAATATACAAAACAATAATTAGAGAACTCACCTGCATTCAAAATATTTCTCACGAATTAACATTAACAGCAGATAAAAATCGTATAAATATTTTTACTTATAAATATGGAAATACATCAGAATATGATTTTACAAATAGAGATATGAAAAAAAAGCTTAATATCCTTATAAAAGTTTACAAATTATTTTTGGAAAATTTTGATAGTAAGACCAAAAATATATCGATAAAATATTAAAATGTTATTCAGAAATGTAAAAAAAGTAGTTAAAATTATAAACCAGGTAATGTCTAAGTTATTGTTCTATATAGGAAAACAGCCTTCAATTTTCTACTAAAATTACTGCATATATCCTTGAGGTTTTGATTTTGATTATACGATTCGCACATTCTTCTGATTGGATCCCTGACACCAGCACTTGTACATTAGATTGGATAACCAATACCTCCGCCACAGGTCACCCCAAGTGGCTCGCCACGTTTTGTGACTTAACAGGGGTTCCCGGGTTCTTGAGGTGTGATTTGTCTAGGTTTTGGCGGCGGATGACCTGGACACACTGAACCCCAGATTCCTACCCACCCCTCACACCTTTTTCCTTCCCAGAACTTCCTCTCCTTCCTTTCCTAAAAAAGACCCCCACTCAGAAACTCCAAAGATGACACAGGCCCTTAAGATAATTATTTTCCTTAGCGCCTTCTATGTGGAGCTATTGTAAAAAAAAATCAGGTAGGTAGGTTTTTTGAAAAAAAAAGCTTATTTGTTTTCAGTAGCTTTACTCTCGGTTAGTGCAAAATATTCATTTTCATCTGAAATGTTATTTAATTTAATACTTTAATCATTTACAGATTTAATTGTTAAAAAGTTTTCAAAAAACTTTCTTTAACAAAGCCGTTTATAAAGAGAATCCATTTATACTTATATTTATTTTCTTATCTTTGTAACTTTGATTTCGTATTATAATTTTTTCTCGAAAATAATAAATACATTTATTATCACTATATTAGGTAGGAAAAGGGGCCTGAATAGTACTGAAACTGGAGTAAATAATGCGTTTTTTATCCATGATGAAGAGGACTTTTACATTTTGAATCCAAGAAAATGGCAAGAACAAAGGAATTTATCACGATTGATGTATGTGTTTTGTAGGTGCATCATTAAATTAATGTAAACAGAAAATCATTCAAAGGCTAACAACTAACGCATCTACATGTCAATGCAAATTTACCTAAAGATGCGTTGGTATATTTTTACCGGTTCCATGCCAACTCAGAATCAAGTCAACTCAACAACTCTTTGAAAAGTCATTAAAAGCCATGAAAAAAATAATAAATAGCCTGTAATCTTATCCATTTTTATTTCGTCACTCTCAATGACTTTTCTAAGATGGTTCTGAGTTGATTTAATTCTGATATTCTGAGTTGTCCGGCCACCATTTTTACCGCATTGGTATATTTTTAACATCGGTGTATTCTTCCGAAATTAATTTTGAACTTAAATTATTTTCTTACATTAGCTCCACATAGGAGGGCATGAGAAAAATAATTCCCCTCGGGGCCTCTGTCATCTTTGGGGATGATGTGCAGTAGGTTTTTTTAGGAAATTAAGTTCTGGGAAGGAAAAAGGTATGAACGGAATCCGGGGGTCAGTGTGTCCAGGAGTGACTCTCCCACTACGATATAAGGCGGTGGATCGAGATGGTTCTGCTGGAGAGGTCCAAGGATCTTCCTCAACCAGTCCCTCTAGATCCGGCCTGCCATGCAGTAAGTGGGCAGAAGTATCGGTTTCCAAGATACGGATATTACTTTCCTCACAAATTGCGAATACTTAAATACTTAATTTAAATTTTTTTGCTAACAATGTCAGCAATTAAAATTTTGCGATTTTTGTATAACGTGAATTCAACCGGTTCAAAAATAATTATATATTTTTAAATTGGTCAATTTTTAAACATTTGTAAATCATTTTGTATATGTAACATAAACGTAGTCAAAAAATCCAGGTACCTAATTAAATGCTTGTAAAGAAAAATATAATTTTCTTTAATTTAACACAATGCCGATCTTGACTCGTCATTGTGTATGTACTGTAGACTGTCACTGGTATGTGCCTCAGTTCCTACTCGATGTTTTATAATATATCTATATAATTGAAAGTGTAGTAAAAATAATCTATGGCCATGGTAAAGCAAATTGATAAGATTGATTTCAATAATTAAAAGTGATTTCTATCGTGATTGTGATCAAGGGATCGACATTTATTCTCATGTAATATTGTATTTTATTTTTATTTATTAATCTTAAGTTAGCTCACATCTTTGTGTGTGCTTATATTTTATAAAGATATAAACATTTGCATTGGTTGGCAAACATAATCATTATTTAAATATTGCACATTAATAATTAATACATTAATAATAAAGACATTAATAAAATTTTCACAAAATCTGGAGCACCATTGAGGTAGACATACTTTCGTAATAATTGAATTAGGTTAGTTGTCGTTATCGCATTTAATGTAGCATTTTATACTCGCAAACCATTTTCTCAATTGTTACAGGCAATAAACATTCAATACAAAATCTAGGCACCCTCCGTCCTAACCAATTGGAGTTGGCCGACACATTAAAATATTGGATAACTACATTTCTGTAGCGGCTTTTATTTTAAATGCGAATATTTTTAAATTTTTGTTCACTAGGACTAAAAGAAAAAAGAGCTTTTAAATTACATACCCAGAAACGAAATGAATACCATCGTTTTAAGCTATTTTCAACACATTTAATACAAAAATAACGATGGCATTGTTTACTTTTAGCAACTTTTAACAATTTTGCAAATCAATCGCTCGCGTTCTTATTGAATCTTTTGGTTTTACTTCGCGAAGTATTGAAACACTTAAAGTGGCTAAGCTCACTGCATATTTTTATAGAATCGGTATTTAAATAAGATAAATTCTCAAAAAAAAAAATACTTACTCTGTATGACCCAAGGTCCGTCACAGAACAGCTGAGGACAGCTTCTCTGCCTACTGCGACTGTGACATTCTGTAGGGGTCCCACGAAATCTGGGTCCGTCTCCCCTGATGACGTCACTGTGGTGGGAGGTCCGCCCAAAAGCCCTCCTAGAGTCGGCCTGACATCAACTGAAACAAATTAAAAAATATAATTGATTAAAAAAAACTCTATTTTTTAAAGGAGATTGACGTAAGGACTACAGGAGTAAAAATATTCCTATTAGCAAAGGAAAGATAAAGTTACGAGATACTCACACACAACACGGCTGTCTGAAGAAATGGATTAGTACATTTATTTATAAAGAACCAAACAGTACATTGATTACAGTAGTGAGAAAATTTACAGATAATCAATATATATTATAAAAGAAAGTCAAAAACGAGTCCCGGTACGATCAAGGGAGTTATACGGTGTGTAGGGTTTTACCTAAAGGGTGCGCTTTTGAAGATATAAGGGCTGGAAGTTTCGCCCATTTGAAATTTCTAGAACTGTCTTCCGGAAAGTTCTAGAAGGTTCCATAAAGCTCTAAAAAGGTCTGGAAGAAGTGGCGGAGTATGTCGTGGAATGTTCGGAAATGGGGAATCGAGAACATCATTGTGGAACATTCCAGAACACTATCGAATGTTGTCTTGAGCGAAGCCGGGTAATTCAGCTAGTAAGTAATATTTCTTAATGGGTAGGTACTAGGTAACAATGATAATATGTTTCTTTGTAGTGTCTTATTTATGGTATGTATATTAATTTAGTAATTACCGGGTGTAGTGCATAGTAGGTAGGTGTGTGTGTATGCTTGTAGATGTGAGAAGTGGTGATGTGTGAAGGGATATATAGGTTTATATTATTGATTTGATGCTCTTTTTAAATTTTGACGGTGAATGAGAAAAAATGTCAATGTTAGAATTTAGGAAAATACTATTGAACGTATGAAGAGCACGGTCAATTGTTAATTTTATTTTGAATACCGCACAAGAGTTCTAACTGCTCACAACCACCTGGTGCCTGTGAGTTTATGGCATCGCCAATCCTTAAATAGTGGAAGGGTAAGGAGATAGGGAATAGTAAGATGGGAAAGTACTCGGTTTTTCAGATCTGGTCATCAAACACGACCAACACAATTTCAAGCAAGGTTTCAATTATGAATGGTAATCTTACAACAGGGCGATACTGAGAGTATCTTCCACTCTGGAAAGTGCCACGAATACATATTATTTTTATTGAATTAATTAACAACACAAAATAATTAAATAAACTTTACTTGCAAGCGTCGTGATTTAGACCTTCGGATTCGGGGGGTGTCAAATCACTTAGAGAATATGGAATTTTTGGATGGGCACCTGCCTCAAACGTACACAAAAAACAGCTTGGTAAAATCAAAAAAAAATCCTGAAAGTACCCATTAGAACTCCATTAACGGAAATTTTTAAAAACTTTAGTATTTTAGGTAGGTATTATATAACTTTAGTCAAATATAAGAGAAAACATGCATAGGTACCTTACTGACTAACATACCTACATTACAGGGACGAAAATCTTAAATCTACTGAATTAAGTGCATCTTTTGGGCACAAGTTCCAGAATTTCCACAATACAAATTTATATGATGCTCTTCCAAATGAAAGTAAAAACACCATGGAGAAAACAAAAGTTTAAAAACGACATCAAAAGGTGGCTAGCTAAATAGCTATTAATAAAACATTTTAAAAACGTAATACCTAATAACAAGATTATACTATTTCAATTAAAATTTCCGCTTTTGTCTACTAAGTCCGCATTTTTATTCCTGTTTTTATACTCGTGTGTCCGACAGCAGAAAAATTGCATAGGGCTAATTATATCAATTTTCACTTATCCAGCGAATGGCCTGAACCTAAAATTCCAATTAACAATAATAACAGTGCTCTCGTGTGCGCTAAGTTTAACTATATTACGATCTGGTTAGCCGTGTTTCATTATAATTTATGTATGAAAATTAAATTATTTGCCGAATAACGCTGCGTTTTCATTATACAACGTTCTGGTGCTGTGATTATGGATAATACAGGTGTGGGTATTGGATTTGCGTTTAGAGGAAGGTAAAGTAATTATTTCAACAAAGAACCAATCTAATACTAAATTTATAGGTAGTGGACGTTTATATTATGTAAGATAGAAGGAGTCGTTTAGACTTCAAATTTTGCTAAGAAACCCAGAAATATTCCTTAAAAATACCTAAATAGAACTTTATCACAGGTGAGAAACTGAAGCCACATTTGTATAATTTTTTTATTACAAACTGATTTTACTATTTTAATAAAGTGAAAATAAATAACCTTGTTTCCGCTATCATTTGATCAAATTAATTCAACTTGTTTCATAAGCAAAAGTATCTTCGTTAAAAGAAACTTGTAATATGTGAAGAAATACTAATAAAGCGCCTTCTCGTTTGTGAAAAACAGCATTCTTTCTGGGCAAGGCATAAAACCAAATTAATGATACATGTTATATGTTATGTTTGTTCTATTCACATTCAGACATCTATTAAAGTGTTGCGCTCTTCCAATGAATCTTAGGATCTCGGTTACAAGTTGATTTATTAATTATCGTACACTGGAATCACGTACATATCGGATTAGCAAGGAATTAGGTCTTAAGCTAGGTCGCACTGCGGCGGCGGCTTACTCTATGTTATAAAAATAATTTTCTGAATATTTAATTTCCAACCACAGTAACATAATTTGCATCAGGTATTGAATATAAAATATTTGCTAGTCAATTATTTTGATTGGTCGTGAGCTTAGGGAGCGGGGATTGCGAAGAGCTGGAGAGCATGGAGTAGTTCTCCTGTGTCAGTGAATTCGAGCTATTAAAGTTCGTGATATTTGAAATACGTGTTTTTTAATAGAATTAAATAAAGTAAATTGACTAGAACTCAACCCGGTGATTCAATTCGACGTCCCTCATCCAAGAAGCATCAAGTTGACGGGGTAACGTACATTCAATTCTTGTTATTTAGCTATTATCCGATCTGTTTTAACTTAAGTAGAATTAGAATCAGTAAATTAACAAGTCCGCCGAGAGAATACAAACTTTTTCTAGAAGCGTAGAATCATTTTTTGCTAAAATACATTTACGAGACATTTCAATAGCCAAAATGGTATTTTTGGAGAGCTGTCGTATATTTGTATATAGTCGATCAACATATGTGTCCATTTAATATTATTCATATAAATTTGTACACACGCGATTCGAAACCGTTTGTTTTAATAACATCTTCTGAAAGCCTTCGGCTCTCGTCGTAATCGTTCGTGTTTACAACACCATCGGCGGTACGTCGAACTGCTTTGACTCTTATTACTTTAGCGGACATCTGTTGAGACGTGACAGAAGCTCTAACCTATCTAACAGTAACTGAAACTATGTGCTTATCTAATGGAGTATAATATATTTTTCCTCTTCAATTTGTTTATTAATATAACGTTAAGTAATTACAGTGAAGTCCCGTTAAACCGCTTCGTAATTATTTGTCAATAGGTAGTTTGTATGATTAATTGATTTTAACATATTATTTCTGTTAGGTTCATAATACATTCTTTTTATGGAATTTGATTTTTACCAAAATAAATTTATGGTAAATAATCTGACCACAATAATCTAATCAATCGTTTAATGTGACAATAAAAGAGTTAAGGGAAATTTTGTTACATAAGTTATTATTCGTGAAGGTAATACTAAAATATAGTCGTAATACAATAAAAATAAACATTTGGTTTACATGTTCACGTTTGAATGATTTTTCATTTTTTAATAAAAAAAATGCGCACTTTGACCAAATTAATTGAATAAATTATTAATAAATTGTGATAATATTGTGAACCCTGAATGAAATCAGTTTGATTGAACTTTTGGATAACTCATTATAATTATGTCGTAGTTCTGCTGCAGTGTGTTTTGAAAATAATAATTAGCGCGGCTAACGACATTACACATTATTTCCGGGATTTTCATTGGCCGGAATAATGCTTCCGATTGACTCGATTATGAATTCGGACAAGTTAATTGAGCTTTTCATCGTTCCGAATTTTCATCGAACGAAAATTTCCACTATTTTGTTTCCACGGGTTGAAATGCATAAAAATATCGCTCTTATTAACTTCCAATTCATAATATATTTTTTTTATGAAAACAAGCGATTTGTTCGCCTGTATTACAATTTATTTCATGGTTTATATTCGGAATAAAAACTTAAGTTTTAATTATAGTACGTTTTTCCATTCAGAATCCAATTAATATCATATTCTATTATTGGCGATATCCCACATCCTATAGAAAAGTGTCGTAAGTCAAAAAGTTAATTTTGCAGGAGGGCGAAAATAAATTAATGATTGATGAATAAGCGGTCCCGTTGGAGGTGATCTAATTTAAACGTTTTCGTGAGGCACAGTTAATCACTATTACTCTACTTTTCAGAGATAAAAACTAACATATAAAAATAGACTTAAGACACTTTTCTTTGGGATTCGCGATATGCATTTATTTATTAGTTTACAAATTACAAAAAGCAAAAAAAAAGAAAAATTATACTTTACTTGAATACTCCGTTTGAAGCCTACGCTGTTTGTGAAATTGTCATTGTATACATATCTTGATTTTAACACCGCTTTTAGTATTAATGAAAACATCAAAGCCTGTCAAGGTTCATTCGTCGCCGAGGCTAAACGAATTGTGATGTGAATTAAATAAAACCCTACCAAATAATTTATTTATTTATTATTTTTTATTACTTTTAGGCATATAATTTTTTTTAAACAAAGGTTTTTAGCAAACAACAGGTTAATAAGAAGATCTGAAGACAATATAATGATAACAATAATTATTAAGTGAAACTATCAAAAATAATGCGATGACATAATCAAAATTGTTTAATGTTTTAAGCATGGAAATTGTTACATTAAAAAAGCCGATATCATATATTTGTTTGATAAACTATGGAATCAAGGATTTGGAGAGCTTGCCACATAATTGTATTATAAATGGTGACATTGAAATATGTCCTTATGCCTAGTGAGTCCAGTAGGTACTATTAAATTGACTTCAAATTGAGTTCCCAAAAGTCGAGCTCCGAATTTACAATTTTAATAAATAATCATATGTCACTTATTCTTCGACGATCTTCAAGTGTACATATGTATTTTAAGGTATTTAATAAAAAAGAGATATTTACCTTAAAAATAATAAATCGTAAAAACTTTCGCTGAATTCTTTCGATATTTTTTAATGAATTTTATGGTGACCAAATGACGGAATTGTACTACAATTGGCTATGAACCAATGAGACAAAAACAATTTTCATGACACGAAGTGAATATTGGTCATATATAAAGACGCTGAATTTCACATGTAAAACCTGTATACTAAAGAGACCAAGAATACAGCATCAAAACCGTTCTAATTAAACTGTTATTAAAACATTTTCATCACTAATATATTTAGATATTTTAATGCATTTTACGTTTAACGTCTCTTATTGTGCCTTGGTAAGCAAATTAATTTTCTTTCGAAGACATAATTTCTCTACATCTCGAAGAACCAAATTGGCTAAATCCTCCCAAGTTTTCCAAAAAATCCTTCGCCGCTCAAGGGGTCTGAAAGAGCGGCGATTTAGCACACCCTATAATTATTTATCCTCTTGCTTGTTTTTGCCGGCCGAGGTGGTGGGTATAAGAAAACCTAATTCCACTCCATAAGGCTAAGACTCCGTATTTTATTGCACTTAACCTACTTCGTACAGGCAATGGTGCCTTTATCAAAGGTGTTGGTTAAACGAATTAAGGTGTTCACGAAAATCTAAAATAAACCTAAAAGATATGCTTTCTGGAGCAATTGCTCCCATCCGTCTGGAGCCAGAGAGACTACAACAACCTCAAAATGGGGTACGTTGAGAGGCTGAATTGGGAGGGGAAGGAGATGGGGTAGAGGGAGTTGGAGACGTATCTAACTATTCAGATCTGGTCACCAAAGTCTACTAGATCCAATTCAAGAAATGTTTAAATTCCAATATTCTTCCTTTTTCACCAGGGTTACACTGAGGGAATTTTTCACTCAGAAAAATGCCGCAAATATACTTTACACATAATTTTAAATAAATTTGTAAAATAAGACAAATAAATCAAATACATTTTATTTTTTTATAAGAACAACTCGGTTTTTATAACTTTTGAAGTTTATTCCCATCAATGTAATATATCATTGAAGAAGATAATAACACTGATAATCTTAACAAAAATATGAAAGAGAACAAGATACAGAAAAATTGAAAAAGATAATGGTCGCAACTGAAGGTGGAAATGGATGGTGACAATGGCTGAATTGGTAAAAGCGTGCGTCCTGGTTAGACGAGAGGTTCTTTGTTCGAGTCTAAGTAGCAACCATTATATTTTTCTTGTTCCTTTTCATATTTTCCTTTAAATTATTAGTGTTATTTCTTCTACAATCAAATAAAATTTACGTGCGTCTCTGCGATTTGCACCAGCGACCTCCGAATTTGGTAGTCGAGAATCTTACCCGTCTTCCACGGAGAAAATATAATTAGAAATGATTTAAAAATAATTTATCGTCATGGTTTTCAACAAAAACCGACCAAATGTTTATGGTCTTTTTAATGTAGCAAAATCACGGTGTAATGTACTTGCCTTAATTTGTAAACTGCGCCTGTTTTCGACACGGTAGACTTCTTCGTGAGACAGGCATAGTGAACCCCACTACGGTAAAATAATTTTCCAGAATTTGTAAGAAAAAAACATGCAGCACCGATGAAAAGCTTTTGCCTTGGTCAGGAACACTTTTAAGAATATTGCTATTTGATTTATGCTCTATGTTATTTTAAAAAAAAAATTAATTGCGTAATTTGAAAGCACGTTAGTACTTGAATGGAGTAACGGGGGTCAGAGACATACTGGAAAGACATGATTGTTTCAAGTGAACGATAAGCTTAATATTTTGGATCATGTTACGGGTCCAAATAAAGGTGACCGGTCAACTCATCCAATCTCAGTCAACTCAGTCAATCCGGAGGTCGCGGGTTCGAACCCGGCGTGCGCAAATAAATTTTATTTGATTAATTTGTGTTATTTCACAATTAATTCTTTTAAAATAATATATAGTATATTTGCGGCACGTTCCAGAGTGGAAGATACTATCAGTATCGCCCTGGTGTAAGACCACCATTCAGAATTGAAACGTTGCTTGAAAATGGCTTTAGCCTTGTTTGGTGACCAGATCTGAATAGCCAGGTACTTCCCAACCTTCCTCTTCCCCACCTCCTTCCCCTCCCCACTACCTTCAGCCTCACAACATACCCGAATTTGGAATGCCATAGTCTCACTGGCTCCAGACGGAAGCAGTTAAGATTCTTGTGCGGTATTCACTGTAAAAAAAAAAAAAAACTCAGAATGAAACCAACTCAGAACCACCTCACAAAGGTCATTAAGAGTGATGATAAAAAAATGTTGATTAAATAGGTTAGATTAGGGTTACCGGCTTTTAAAAAAAATATTTTTTCATGGCTTTTAATGACCTTTCAGAGGTGGTTCTGAGTTGGTTTCATTCTGAGTTAGCATGGAACCCAAATAACAGAGTAGTGTATTACATGTGTGTGAACGAAACAAGGGGTGTATACCATGTGGAGATACATCGATTGTAGAGAATGGTGGTGTGGTTTGTGTATAATATTTACATTGTAATCTAAAATATCAACCTAGTTACAATATAAAAACTAATTGCATCATTTCAATACATCTGTGTCAGTGTATTTAAAGTTCATTCCAGAAATGCTGCCTCAGCAAAGCTCTAATAAAAAACCAACATTCACAATCAAAACGTTCCCTTGTATGACTATTGTTAGCCTTTCAGCTAATATAATACTAGCTGGGTTACCCGGCTTCGATCAGGACAACATTCGAGAGTGTTCTGGAATGTTCCACACTGATGTTCCCGATTCCCTATTCCCGAAAATTCCACGACATACTCTGCCACTCCTACCAGAATTTTCTAGAGCTCTATGGAACCTTCTAGAACTTTCCGGAAGATTGTTCTCAAAATTTCAAGAGGGCGAAACTTCCACCACTTATATTTTTAAAAGCACGCCCTTTAGGTAAAAACGGTTACCATTATTCCCTAGGGGGGATAGAGATCTACCACACCATATAACTCCCTTGATCGTACCGGGACTCATTTCTGAGTTTGTACGGTCCGCACGTTTTTTTTACTTTCTTTTATAATATATAGCTGTTTCCCGGCATGCGTTGCAATGCCATATTCAAATAAATAAAATGTTACTCCTTGCATGTCCTTTCCCGTGCGTTCCCCTGAAACGTTCCATTTCCACCTTCCCCGTCACCACTCTCCCGCTCCCCCGTCCCGCCAACCTCCCTGGCACTTTATTTCTTGACTCTTCTCCCGCCCGGCCCGTAGCCAAAACTTTTTTCTAATACTAACATTTTTAAACTCGTGATATCTTTCTAATTAAATATCCGAATTGAAAAATTCAAAAAGTTAAATAAAGGTTTTGAAGCTGTCTTGAATATGAAGTAATTAATTTTGATAAGGATTAAAACCAAGATACAAATAAAGAGCCTTTTCAAGCGGCGACATTTAAATTAAATTTTTAAAATAAAAGAATACTTATTGTGGCATAACCATAATAGTTAGACATATGCTGTTACGAATTTTTTTGTAAATAATAATGTGTTCTACAAAGTCGTGGTACGTTATTTTATTCTATCATCAAGAGTTTTTGCAGCGCACGCAATGTAAAGAATATTAGGGCTATTAAAAAAATGGCGCAACTTACAAAAATGGGGTTTATTTTATTTGATTTGGTACATCATGCCGTTTTATGCATCAATTAAAGATAACATCATAAACATGATGACCCCCAGCAGCGACACATAGATGAAGGCGATTTCTAAGTTTTCGGCTGCATTTTGGTACATCTCGATGGAAATATTATAATCATTTCCTTTCTTCTCATTTAGTATCTTCCTCTTCACCAGAGGTCCAGAGAGAATAATCCTGATTTGTCATAGCTTATACACACCTAGAAAGCTAAATTAAAAATTTAGAAGTTGGAGCATTTATAACAGGTTGCCTTTCCCTTAAAGGAATTTCCTTTGAGCCCACAGGTGTGCAAGAACACTTAAACTTGTTGGTTTATTAAGATATCATAATAGCGGTAATGGGTTTTACTTGTTTATGGCAAAAATAATATAAACGCGAGAATAAAACGCGCAGAAGATAAGCTCCACCGTGCCCGAAAGATTCTGTATACCAAAAGGCTTTCAATATTAATTCTTTACGTACAAAAAGCCATCAAAATCAAGGCTATAAGTAACAAAAGTCGTCAAAATTAAGACTTTATGCTAATTTCGGTAAACAAATAGGAAAGCACGACCCAAAATATTATTTTATGGTATAGTCATTATAATTTGATGGGGTGCTTAGGTAAATATTAAAATTGATTATTCAAAAAATTTAACTTGTGTAAGAGCTTTAATAAACACAAAATTATTAAATACTTAATAGAAAATAGTTACAATAAAGAATAGACAAATTTAATTTATTTAACTTAATGTACTAGATATGGTACAATGGTTTCATAAATGTGTTCTAATATTAACAGATGACAAATTATAAATACGAGTAACACAAAAAATGGAGCAATCAAAGTTACTTACAGACCTGTGAGATGATTAGACTCAATCATAGATTCACATGTTTTTCATCTCAGGAGGTAATTAATTCTCATGTTTTATAATCTATTTATCTAGTTGTTGTTATTTAATTAGAACTGTATTTAATATATTTTTATAGGTACCCATACGGCAACCATGGTTTCCAAATGGTGATGGAACATTCGTGCACGACAAGGCTTTCTGCAACAATGCCAAAGTTGTCCACAAATGAATGCAAATCCCAAAGCTCCCATACGGCTTGGAAATAGACCCTTAAATATGAACCTTATCGAAAATCTATTTTCAATTGTGAAGAAAGAAATTAAGAAAAAAGATAACCACTCATCGAGGAACTCAATCAAGAAATTAAAATTTAAAAAACGCTAAAATTTGGTGCCCAGCATGCCAACTAGGATTAAATTGCTTATTAAGAAAAATAAATTTTCATCAAATGAAACCTAATAATCTACACTCACATTATATAAAAATTACAAAATAAAATTTAAATATATTATACTTTGTCAGTTCTTTCTTAAATAGGTATACATTTTCTCTACTTTTGCATTAAACGGTATTTCAATGAAAACCTTACCGATTTGCACAGTAATGAGTTATGTGATTTTGACTTCTTTGGAAAGGGAAACATTATTCCTTTTTTCTTCATGAAGACTAAAGAGATTATATTTGTATTTTGAGATGTTTATTAAGTTTTCGTATACTTTATGCACTTTGTTGGCCGTTAAACAGTTTAAAAACAAAACTTTAACATTTATGTATAAAATTTGTTTGAAAGAAATTATGTTTGGATTGTTTTATATATTTTTATATTAGAATAGATTGTTTTATCTAAATATTTATTCTTATAGCTTTGTTTTGCAGAACTAAACTTGCTGAAATTCGTTAAAATTTTAAAGGTATAAAACATCAAAAAAATTAATATAACAGGTTTTACAGTTTAATTAGACGTAGGGAAAATGTTAAAATAAAATTCCCAACATTAATAAATCTGTCACTCAAGTAATGTGAGTATTAATTTTTTGCCCAGAAAAATCTTTGTTATGTACCTATTGTACTAAAACATATATCGCATTTAGCGAATACAATTTATAAGCCTGTTGAAATATACGCTCTCTGCATATGCCTTTCGTGAGTTATTAATTATTGGTCTCTCTGTAGTAAAATGCGTATTTAATACCTTTAAATGTATTCCACCGTGTTTCCAAAAGTAAGTGGGGTATAACGGCGTAAGTCAGTTTCGGGAAAACTATGAAATTTAATTAAAACTTTCATTACCGGCCACGGGCGGCGCGTCGAGCGGCAAACTCCCGCCTAACGTTGCCGGCTATTGTTGCTTGTTGCGGGCGTCATGATTATATTTCCAAACAGAACATCAGAATCCTCTTTGTCCCATACCATGGAAATGTGGAAAACGGGGCGTGATGATGACAATTAATTGACATTACAGAATATATTATGTTTCAATATGTGTAATGAATAAATAAATAAAAATTTTGTGCTCCAATTTTTTACATGTTTCAATTTTTTGTGACAGCAGTTTTGGCAGCTGTTTCAGCAACTGTTTGACGCCGAATTTTTGAGGACTGAAAGTGGAGGTAAGGGGAAGGAGGCGGTAAAGACGTAGGTGGAGAAGTACTGGACTATTAATATCTAATCACTAAACACAGCTAAAGTCATTTCAAGCATCGTTTAAATTCTGAATGGTTCGTGCAATTCGTGCATCAGAGCAATACTGAGAGTATCGTCTACTCTGAATTTCGGCCGCAATGTAATAAAAGAATAATTTGTGAAATAACAAAAAGTTATCATATAAAATATATTTAAGATTTCTAGTCGGAGCCTCACCCCTGGACAACGCAGGCCGAATAGTTATATGATTGATTTAAGTACGTATTTTTTATATTGATAATGGATCAAAGTAAACAAAAAAACAATTAATAAAAACTAGTGTTGTTATGAGCAATGGCTCATCTATATAAGGAATGATAACTAAATAAAATATTTAAAAAAAATATTGTTTAATCTGGTGGTAGGTACCTAATTTGGTTTTAATGGTAGATTTATTTCATAGATTAGTAAGATTACAAAAAATATCAATTCAATTTAAAAATACACAGGGAAAATAGTTATAGAATAAATTTTGTTTAGCACTGTTGGAAACGGGACTATTAACCGAAATTTTCCTTTAATACACCCAACAATGAAACTGACAAAAAAACCATTTGTTGAATACAATTTGGTTTATGATTATTTGAAATGATTCATTTCATGACCGGAATGGTGATGCAATGTGTAAGTCACAAACCACGATGAGTTTGTATTATATCCTACAGAGTTAATATAAAATGCTTGAGTCAGGTCAAGTGAAAAATTAAAACATTCTTTATTTTATACTAGTTATTTCCCGCCATGCCATACTCAAAGAAATAAATTGTTTCTCCCTTCATGACCTTTCCCGTGCGTCCCCGTTCCCCTCCCGCGCCCCCTTCCACCTTTCACGCCTTCCCTCTCCCCTCTCCCTCTCCCCCGTCCCCTCAAACCCCCTCCCATTCCATATATTCAGTCCTAGTACATTCAATTTTCCAACAGCTCTCATGCCACATATTTATTATTATTTATTTATTACAATTTTTTTATTATAACTTTAATTTTTCGTTCACGAATAATTTTACAAAATTAATGGAACATAATTGGAGACGGGACATTTTCATGTAGTGACGTCACGAGCTCAAATAATGGATTTAATTATTTAAAAATAAGAAAAACTAAACATTTCTTAAAATTTTTACTAACATTTTCGTAATCTTAGTAAAAAAATCTATTCACAGGATTTTTTCCAAGTCGTTATGAAATCTATGCAAGTGGCCTATTATTCATTTAAAATAATATATAGTAGGTAGGTATATTTGCGGTACGTTCCAGAGTGGAAGATACTCTCAGTACCACTCTAGTGTGAGACCACCATTCAGAATTGAAACGTTGGTTGAAATGGCTTTAGCAGTGATTGGTGACCAGATCTGAATAGCCAGGTACTTCCCCGCCTTCCTCTTTCCCATTTCTTTTCCCTCCCCACCAGCCTCAAAACATACCCCAATTGGGGATGCCATAGTCTTACTGACTTCCAGTGTCACGAGCTCAAATAATGGATTTATTTATTTAAAAATAAAAAAAAAAATATACTTTTCTAAACATTTTCGTAATCTTAGTAAAAAAATCTATCCACACGATTTTTTCCAAGTCGTTATGAAATCCATGCAAGTGGCCTATTCAAAGTATTACTCGAATACTTAAAATAAATTCATTATTATAAAGGGTTTAGAAATTTGACTTTTGTTTTGCAAAATGACATTTTCAATTTTTTACAGTTTTCCAAGAGTTTTTTTCATAATTAAAAAAAAATTCCGGTGTATTGTCATGTTGTCGTAATTATCCAGAAACCTTCATGGGGACTTTAAAAAATTCAAACATTTCCTGTGCTTAATATAGCAATACATAGACGTATTTCTGTCACGTATATATGTAGACAGAAATAAGCATACTTTGATTTTTATGTGTATACATAGATGTTCAGTACAAATACAACATAAACCATAATTATGTGCATGAATACAATATTAGCGAAACTCAATCGAAAACCTAGAGACAGAAAAATCAGAAAAAGATATTGGCAACTCTGGGACACGAAGACCTTCTGCTTACACGGCAACGGCTCTACCAACTGGGCTAAGGTGTCTATATCCAATTCGATCATTTTTAACTGAATCATACTTCGACTAAGAACTTCCAATATTATATCATTTTCTTAACGTACATATTATTGGCTGCTATCTTTGTAAATGATGTCCCAGAGGTGCCAATATCTTTTTCTAATTTTTCTGTCTCCGGATTTTCGATTGAGTTTCGCTTATATTGTTTTCATTTAATTAAATATTACAATTTGTGGTTTAGCAAAAAAGTTAAAAAATACAAGTAAAAAATTACGTGTAACCACAGTTATAAGCAAATATTAGAAATATGAATAAAATAACAGTAATTAAGTATGGCATTTGATCGTAAAATGACAACAAAAAGTATAAAATGAATACATGCTCTAGAAGTATATAAATGTAGGAGATACAAGTACACATAATATAAATACTTGTATCAAATATAGAAATATTAATAAAATAACAGTAATTAAGTACGGCATTTGATCGTAAAATGACAACAAAAAGTAAAAAATGAATGAATACATGCTCTAGAAGGATATAAATGTATGAGATACAAGGACACTATAAGCAAATAGACTTAGGTTAAAATTAATATTGGTTGAAAATATATGATAGTAGGTATGTCCTTCTTGAATCAACCATCCGTCCGCCACACACGCGTCAATATTAATAACTTCATGTAATCTAGGTACAAGCGAATCTTGAATAAATAATAAAAATTATGAGTTATATCATGCAATAATAATTAACGACATATTTGAGACCAGTCAGGGGGCTTTAAAAGTGCAAAGATTATTTTTTTGTGTAGCCTGCGTGCAATTGTCAGCAAATTTATCTAACCTACATTGTTAGTAAAACTGTAAATTGTTGACTGTTTGCTAACCTACAGTGTTAACTTATGTTTGCTGAATGACTGCCGGGTAATAGGTAATAGTATTCAAAACGAAAACAGTAATTTGTTTCTTAATTATTTTGTTTTCTACTTATCTTGAAGAAAAAAATCTTTCCCATGTAACATAGCCTCGATTATTCTCCATAGACAAAATTTTCCTGGAAAATATTCCAAATCCTTTTAGAATTACAACTGAGTAGACAATTTTGAAAGGGATCCTACAATGTTTCAACCGATTTGGGCCATCTTAAGGCTCTTTGTCCTTTTTGCCACGATTTACATTTGCAGTTAAACCTTAGTTTAATTCCACTGTTGAAAAGTTAAATGTTTCAAAGAATCTTATTAAAATTATGATTTTGCCAAATTGAGGGTATAAATTTTAAAGAGTGTATCCTGTAATTTTGTGAATTGAAACTCGTTTTAGGATGACATACTAAAAATGTAATAAACCCCTTTTCCATATAAAGCACTTCTTGCTAGCCGAACATTCTACTCACTGATACATCCAGTCGATTATGCAGTGTGAATCAATAAAAAACAGCCAAATAATTGGGTTATGTTGTAAGGTTGATGGAAAAAGGAAGGAGATGGAATAGATTGATAAGGTTGGGAGGTACCTGGCTGATAAGATCTGATCATAAAGCGCAGTTTACGCTGAAATTTATAGGGGAAAAACAAGGAATGTCAACTCAAGATAAAATTAGCATTTCATAATTGTTTAAAAGTTGGTAATTTGTCATTGATATTCATTGGTAATGCATTTTTACAATAAATAAAGATGTCTTTTTGCCTAGTTGCACACAGATGATCATGATTCTTGTGTGCCACAATTATCCAAAATAAAACGATTTAGTATTTGGTAGTATTTTAGTTGTTGCTAAATCAATTTTGCAGTGTGAAAGATACACAATATTGCCAGTGGATGACATTGTCACTTTTGTTTGGAATTTTAAATGACATTTCTTGTTTTTCCCGTGTACAGAGGCAAGACTTACAGTACATTCCACTATCCAATTTAGATTTCAATGAATTTCTCCGTATTACCCTGATGAAAGACTACCCATCCGAAAAAAAGATATGTTCAAATCGCTTATTTAACTTTCGTTGACCAGATTTAGCTTGCAAATTATCATCTTTCACTTTCCCGTCTCCATTGTCCCTAACTCTCTTTCTTTTTTCTAAAAAAAAATTTGCTAATCTGACCAAATGGGACTTTTGTACGGCTTGGGATATAAAAAAGATAATTGTACCTAACCACAAAATATGAGAGATAAAAGTTATTTTTACCTTCGCGTCTTGATGAAACTATAAAAAATGCAGTTTTTATAGACTTAGCAAATGGTACAGTTTATTGCCTAGCATAAAACTTATTACTAAAACACGAATCAGCACTCTTTTTATCAGATTTTTTTCTATTTTGTGTCTAAATATATACATAAGCTCAGCTTTAAAAATTTGGAGACCTCCAATATATAACACTAAAATACTAAGCTTTTTCTTAACTCTCATTTGTATTTAGCTTTATTTTAATTAATTTCTGTCTATGGACTCTTTTACTTAAGTGAAAGCTATTTGCATTTTTTCTCAACTCTAATTTGTCTTTGGATCGTTTTGTCTGTGATTTACATAACTACAAAAAATATGTCAATTCGTTGTTGAAACTCTGTTATCAAGTTCTTTTCTAAACTCATCGCATTCCATTTATGAAAGCTTTGAGAGCAGCATCATAATTCAAAACACTTGTTTTTGTTACCAGCAATTTATAATATACCAAGTAAATGAACATACGTGTATCATTACAAACCTAACCTCCATCTTACTGTGCAAACAACCCTGGTTTTGATCGCCTTACAATTGACTTCAGGCCTCCAGATACCAGAACAGAGCCAACTCAGGAACTACATTTTTTTTTTTTTAATTCTGACAATTTTTATTGAATTGCAGTGCATTTTACGTCAAACCGCGGGGCGGTTAAATAACCAAACGTTATTCTGTTTGGAATTTCGCCTGCAATATTTCATAGTTCCAACAAATTAATTTAACCTCGCGGTTTTAAATTTGCGGTTGCAATCTATGTGATTAATAAAGTTAAGCTGTTTTAAACATTAAAAACTCTTGGTTTTAAATATATTAATATTACCACAATCCTCGAACGATAAACATAATTTGAGATTTTTTTTCTTAGCAATTTTTTTATGTGACCAATAAGACATAGACATCCTCAATTACTATTTGTATGTAATAAGCTTAAATAAATAGTAAGCTAAAACGAAGGAGATAAATAAAATGAAATGTGGGAAGTATCTGACTGGTCACCAAACACGTCTACATAAGTTTAATAAATCACCAAACATGACAAATGACATTATTTCAAGTAACGCCTTTAAATACAACCACCGCGACCGGAGCGATTATGGTCGAAAGTTGGAACACTTTTATTTTACTGCGATTGATAGCGGTCCAAAATCGGACTACATTTTCCTACCATTCGTAAATCATTTATTTTAATAATTTAAAACATATCTCCAGCCAGCCATTTATTTTAAAACGAAGGTATTGAAATGCTTTAACTATTATGATGTTAGATGTCGCAAATGCAAACTTCGTAGACTATTTAAGAACGATGTTAAAAATATTTTTATCACAAAGAATTTTTGATCAGCTGTTTTCGGTTAAAATTAAGTCTTTTTTCCATAACTATGCACCGTTCATTATCAAGTACATCACATAAAACATAAAGAAGTCGAAAATATTCTTTGTTGACTCCGATAAGTACCCCTCACGGCAGTTTCAAAGTAACAACACGCAGGATTCGCGCGGTTATAAACTTAACAATTTTTTTATATATTTTTTATAAATCGTACAAATATGATATACACGGTAAAATACACATGAATTCATTGACTATATAGCACTTTATTGCGTTTTTATGTTTCCATGTTAAAATTCGAAGGTATGATTTTTTTAATGTTGGCGAAAAGTTTCAAAAATTATCTTCCGGAAAATCGCGAGCAACCGAGGCAAATTTATTTATTTGGATGACTCAGTGGAAGAATAAGATTTCATACCTAACGGAGATTTAGACCTGTTCACAAAACACGTCTTTCACCACGTAACGTTTCGATTCTAAATGGTGACATTTCACCAGGACAATATTGAGAGTGCCCTCTGGAGTGTGACGCAAATAGAGCCTATTTTGGAAGACGTGATATTCGATGGGAAAACAAATGATTTATAGTCCGCACTTAAATAATAATATCACAAATTGTCCGTTCCCTGCACATAACTGACCCCAACGGGGGTACGTTTCGACTTTATGGCCCCGTGTAGTTTATAGTTATAGCTTAGGCTAAATTGAACCCTTCCCTTTCTTTCACGGTTGTAAAACACCCTCGTAAAAAAACATTTTAATTAATAATTTTTACTTTATTTTTTTTTAATTCATCATAGGTAGCTATTCTATGAATTACCTGCCTTTATGTATCTTGGGTACAGAGATATTCACAGAAGCTAAAAAAACTAATTTCGAAAGTTTTTAATATGGGTACATATTTTTAATTTTACGGAAGGTTCCTGTGAAAGCGGTAATTTTCAAGTTTTTTGATATAATGCAATTCTAAACTCTACCTTGGTAATATAGTGCAAACGTACTTAAGTACCAACTATCTGAATGAACGGAATATCGCGACTCATGATTGTTAAGTTTTTTTTGGGTTTATTTCGTAGAACTCCATTGAATATATTTTTTAATTTAATTAAAATTAAATTGAATTAACTAACCATCACGCCGTTTCTCCGCAGGGGTAGGCAGAGAGGACAGACCGCTAAACAACTCGGTCTTGGCACACACTCCTTGCCTCACATTCATTCATCGTCTCCTACATGCTCTTCTATTCCGACTCTTCACATGGCCCAACTCAATTATCTGATTCACTTGGTCATGCCACGTCTTCCTCGGGCGTCCCCGACTTCTTCTACCATAAAATAAAATTAAAAAATATTTTATTAAGTTCTGCAAGTATTTTAGTTTACATTTTTGCATAGCTGTTTCGGCTTACAACGCCTTTTTCAATCTGGGGTTAAGCCACTTTGAGACCACTTATTTATATGATTCAAAATTTCAAATTTTGATGGTGTCGAAATTGATTTATTACCCGTTAAACCAATTTTCTCAGAAAGTTAGAACTAACCAAAATTTGCAACAAGAAATAAATTCACGTTTCCACGGGACGTCGATAATTACTGAATTGATTTTTCAAAAATTTATGATTTTATTTTAAAACAAACTTTCTGAACACCATTACGATAAATTACAACGATTTTAATTCAGAGACACAGGTATGCCTGTCGGCTACGACTGACTCGTTTAACGCCAAAAACCCTGAAAGAGACTGAAGAAGAACTCGAGACCGCTCTCCTGCCCGTTACGAACCCCCTCCTCAAACTCTCGGCCAATGAAAATGCACGATAGTATTGCTATTTTTTGACTAGCAAATATTAAATATTCAGTACTTGAAGTAAAATATCTCACGGGGTTGAATGTTTAAGTTTTAGGAAATTCGTTTCATAACAGTGTATGTTAAGCAAACGAGCGTTGGCAGCGGGGTGGCTCAAGTGAATAAGTAAGTTTAAAAGTAATCTTGTTCGTCTCATCAGTCTTCCGTGTTTCCAATGTTTACATCCATTACGGAAAGACACGGCATGAAAAACTTTGCCTTACTTCTAGGGATTCTCAAACATCAAACATGGAACCGCCCTCCTGGGGAGAGTCAACTTTGCAGAAGATGAATTTTACTCGAAATAGCCTTTGCACTGAAAATCTTTACACAAATCATGATGTTTATTATTGAGACATTATTATTACATAACATTCAAACAATAAATAGAAAACATAAAGAAATGTTTTTTTTTAGGTGCCACCTGAAATTGCTCGCAGGGCGGTCCTGCTCACCCTTACACCACTTCCAAGTTTTCTAACTTTTCCAACTTTAGAATATTTTTCGAGAACCTACATATTTATTTTTTTAAAGTAAAGCTCTTAATATAGTTGAGCATTTAGTAACTGACTCCGGGTAATTTCCCCACTTTCCTCCTCTCAAAAAAAGATTATTTTTTACGCCAACAGTTGAAATATTTCCCTGTGTGTTAAAATATCTGATTAATCTAAATATCTGCTGTGTGGAGGTTTCCTTAAAATCAAGCAATTTTTATAGATTATGAGAACAAAAAATTCCCTCGTCAAGTTCATGCAAGTTAAAAAAACAAACAGTTCTGTTGAAGAGTATCTACCTACTTTCATTGATTTAGAACTCGGAAAGAAAATAAATTAAACTTTGAATAGTGGTGTCGATAATACACCAATAAGTTGACAACATCTATTCTTGGTAAATCTCAAAATCAAAACAATGTATCCAACAAAATAAAAAAGATCGAAAACTTTGGTAAGTAGGTCCTCGTATTTCATATAAGTTTGATGATTAAAATTAGAATTAATTCAGATGAAATTTCGGTCTCCGGTGACATTTTTAGTTTTGTTTTTCCACTTAAAATATCGGTAGATTTTGGATAGTTAGGGTCGGGGTGAGGATTTTTTTGTTTTTTTACTCCAAATAATGTCAGGAATCACTGGTTAAAGTAAGTCAAGCACGTCCCTTAAGGTTAAACGTCACGTGCGTTATAGTCTACGCATTCACAGATGGCGCCAATCAAATTATTTTAGGTTTTTAATGCTTTTTGCACGTTACCCTTTAAAATATTAAGATAAATTAATTGTTCGCGACCGAAAATATTTAATTAGAATATAAATAAATAGTTTTGTCCATAAACAAACCCAAATCTTTCAAGAAAGGCTGAAAAATACAATATTGGATTTTTAAGCCTTTCTTGAAAGATTTGGGTTTTGTTTATGGACAAAACTATTTATTTATATTCTTATTAAATGTGTAAGGTCGCAAACAATTAATTTACCTTAATATTTTAAAGCGTAACGTGCAAAAAGCATTAAAAACCTAAAATAATTTGATTGGTGCCATCTGTGAATGTGTAGATTATAACGCACGTGACGTTTAACCTTAACACCCTATATACTACGGAGGTATGATGCATATAAAATTTTAGATAAACAAATTTTATTGCCTCAATCTTTATACGACATGAATGCTAATATATGAAATTAGTTTGCAAAATGACCGCTCTGATACCAAATGCCATTATCATGTGTAGGTAATCATTCTGTAATCTGTATTCCTCTAGTTTACATCATATTACGAATATTTAATCGACTGGAAACCCCAACCAAAATATTAATATGATGTAAACAAATTAAAGTTGCACTTTCGTGCCAAAAACGACAGTTAACCCACATGATCACGCAATTTATGTCAAACAATGTTCGCATTATTACGTCATAATTTAAATACAGAGTTTTGGTCTCGTTTAGAGCTCAACGGTTTGATGCACGATAAATTTGTTTAATGCTGGTCACAATAATGCAGAAACATTTCTGCTTTTTTCATAACATTTTAATTATAAAAAAATATACCATTTACACCGTACTAGAAAGCCAACTAACTTTACCAATTGTCTTTAACTTCAAATAAATTAATTAGTTTTTCGTAAGCTGCGATTTCACTAGGCGGATTTCGCCTCCTGTTCCCTCGGATGACAGCGAAAATTTCGTTAATTTGAAGGTTAAGGACAATTTTTCCTTAATTAAAACCCGAATCGCCCTCTGTTTCTGGAGCCGCTAGAAATCGATCCCTTTCAAGGAGAAAAGATACTTTGGCAGTAACGATTATTAGGTTTGCAAGTTTGCTACTAGGTCGGATATCCAAGGGCCGGAAGAGGCGATGATCCGGGGAGTAGAAGAGTCAAACAAAGTCCAGGATAGAAGCGGAGTCAGTGGGACTATGGTATCCTCAATTTGTGTATTTTGTGAGTTTGAAGGAAGTGAGGAGGGGTAGGAGAAGAGAAGACAAAGATTGTAAAGTCACTACATCTGAATCATTAATCATTTGTCCTACCATAATAGCAGATAATTTTATATGGATCATGAAATTTAAACCTACCAATAGATTGACAGTATACTAGAATTTTTGATAGATTTCCATGACAACCCAGAATCAACTCAACTCAACACCTCTTTGAAAAGTCATTAAAAACTATTGAAAAAAATTGAAAAATAGCCCTTAACCTTACCTTGTCATTTTTAAAAAATTGTGCAACATTTTAATAAGACATTAATATTTAAAATAAAAAGAATTGGGGCAAAATAATAAAATTATATTATTCAATAAAAACGAAACCAGAACCACAGACTCTAATTCAAAAACAAAATAATATTATTCATTTTAAACTCAGGGTTGTGTTTAGCCTAAAGGAAACTAAATACCTAGTTAGAAACTAATAAAATCAATCAATAGCTTGTCGCATTTTAAAATAAAATCAAATGTTTTTAATAAGATCATCACGTTGTAGGCGCCAGTTCAAATTGAACAGAATAATAAACCGAAAACTAACGAAGTATAAGCTCACAGGTCAATGGTGATTCACCGAAGTATGTGTCTTCCCTCGTCGAAACAAACTTCCAGACCCTCTGACTTCCTATTTGGAACTATTAGAAAAATTATCTTGCCCGTAGCATGTTTTATGCAACAGAATTCCATTTGTTGTAATTTGTCTTTCCAATTAGGAATAAAAATTCAATTCCAATTAATGTGTAGCAACCGATCTGATGACTGGGTGATTACTTAACATTATATTTTCAAACTATTACAACCTGACGTAAACTATTTAACCATTTAATTATAAAAATATTTTTCATCACTTTCAATGAATTTTCAAAAGACGTGTTGAGTTGAATTCATTCCGAATTCTCCTGCCACCGTTTGATAGATATTTACGTTAAGGGAAACGGTTGCGCAGCCCCTTTCATACAAAATTTCATTTTGGATATGACGCCAAAATATTTTTTAATCAAAAGTTACTGAATATCTAGTACAGATATGTACATCTTTTTATTCCTAATTTAAATAATGATAATATGTAGATAATTTTGGGTGCCGGGAATGTATACCGCCACCCCGGGAAACATTTATTGGATAACCAACACCTCTGCCATAGGTCACCCCAAGTAGGTTGCTATGTTTGGTGACTTAGCAGGGATGCCCAGGTTCATGGGGTGAGGTTTGTCCAGCGTTGTGGGCAGGATCGAGTAAGACTGGTTGACGGAGGTCTTTTATCCTCTCCAGCCAGAATCTCTCGACCCACCGCCATTTGAACCGCAGTTCGAGTGATGGATTCATACGTCCATCACTCCAGGACACACTGACCCCCAGATTCCTAACCACTCCTCAAACTTATTTCCTTCCCGGAACTTCTTCTCTTTCCATTCCTTAAGAAAACCTTCCACACAGCATCCTCTAAGACGACATAGGTCGTTAGAGAAATTGTTTTCGTCGAGTAGACGAAATTAATTTTGCTTCATTTTGGAGGCAACTTTAGAATTCTTTTTGTGAGTTAGGTATAATTATTAAAAAAAGGCTAATCTAATATGACGTTAATGTAATGATAAATAAAATAAAATATAAAACCTCACAAAAAATTGTGTTTTTTGAATAGAAACTTTAATTTATATTCGACAAATTTGCGTTCCGACGCAAATAGGTTATTTATAATTTAATTTATGTTCATCAAAAGCTGTTTCGAATCAAATTTATTTTTCATTTTATACTTCAACAATTGTTATAATAAATAGATTAAAATAATTTTTTGAATATTTATCATCTACTCACAACAAAATGCTTAAGTTGCCTCTAAAATCATGAAATATTGAAAATTTTCATCGGCTTTCATTTCATAATTTAAAATGCAAATATATATTTATAATGGAGCACGAATCTGTATTAAATATTTTTGATTACAAATATGATTTTTCACTTGGTTTGGGTATTTTTGCCTCAAATCCAAAATAAAGATTCATATAAAATTGTCCTTTCCCTCTTATACTGCAAACTTCAAATATGTTTATTAAATAATTACGAGAGTCTTATCCCAAAGCGTATTTTATCAACATATTAGTTCCAACTACGTTTGCCCAAATATACTAAGAAATAAATTAAATAAAAACACTACGGAGCTCATTTCTAAAACTTTAATTGCTGGATATTTAAATTACTGCTCTACGATATTCTATTTGGCCAACAAACAAACTAGAAATTATAAAAAAACAGATCTTTGAGATGTACACTAAGGAAAGGTAAATATGCAAAAATTAATCAAATGAGAGAGCAGCGAAATTGGATTCCAATAAAAAAGACTTCTTAGTGATGTTTTAATTTGTATTCATCAAATTATAAATAAACAAATGGCAAAATACTTTAATGATTAATTGGTTTAAAATGTATATGCACACATATTTATGAAACCAGAAATGTAAAAAGAGTGAATTAACACGTATATGAGAATAAATAGGGTCACAGAACTGATTATTGTATAGAGGATTAAAAACTTAGAAGAATATGACACTAGAAGTGCCATCCTTATAAATTTGAATAGAAACAAATGTGCCACTGACTTAATACCTTTTGAATTTAGACCACATAGCACGCAGTCTCTCTTTGCCTGAAATTTTGTATCGCCATCCCGTTTAACTTTCGTAATTATGGTGAAACACAGTTTTGTATGGAAATATAGGTATTCTAAATCAGGTCTGCATAATTGGATAATGAAATAAGCCAACAAGGCACTTTTTGTGTTAATCTTTATTCTACTAACTAACTAACCATCACACCGTTTTCCCCGCAGGGGTAAGCAGAGAGGACGGACCGCCAAACAACTCGGTATTGGCACACACTCTTTGCCTCACTCACATTCATACATCGTCTCATACATTCTCTTCTATTATTCTGACTTTTGACATGGCCCGACTCAAGTATCTGATTCATTTGATCGTGCCATGTCTTCCGCGGACGTCCCCGACTTCTTCTACCATTCACATTTGCGTCGTATGTTCTTCTTACACTACTTTCTTCGTCCATTCGCTCTACATGCCCAAACCATCTGAGGGTCCCTTTCTTAATCTTACTCATAATGCTTACATCAGCCTTACATTCTTTGCGGATATCCACATTTCTCACACGATCATACATTGTTTTACCACACATACGCCTCAGGGATCTCATTTCAACAGCATTCAGTTTAATTTCATCCTTCCTCTGCCAGTTCCATGCCTCACTGCCATATGTCAGGGTAGGTACAAGGACTCCATTGTGGACTGCAAGTTTTGCTTCTTTTGACAGTTTTTTTTATTAGCGCCAACGGCATTCAGTCCTCCATTAATGGAATTACCGGCATTCACCCTTCTTTCAATATCTCTATCAGCCTTCCCATCTCTCGTAAACATACTACCCAGATACACAAACTCATCCAACTGCTCCAAGTATTCATCATTCACAACTATACTGCATACTGTTTTCGTACTCTCTCTTTCAAACACCATGACTTTAGACATACTTACATTCATCATTAACTCATTTTTCATATATACTTCTTTCATCCTCGATACGAGAGACTGTAGATCTTCCAAAGTGTTAGAAATCAGCACCGCATCATCAGCATACAGCAAGCATCATACTTTCAGATTACTCAATTTCGCGCCAAATCCCAATTCTTTCAATTCTTGCATACAATTATAAATGTACAGATTGAATAACCATGGTGACATTTTACGCAGCCTTGCTTAACACCTTTTGTGATGTCAAACCACCCCGTAAAACCACCGTTTACCCTAACACATGCAACGCTTCCCTCGTACAGAGACGCAATTGCCTGTATGAGATTTGTATTCACTCCATACTTGGACAACACCTTCCATAGCTTTTTCCTATCTACTCGGTCGTATGCTTTTTGTATATCTACAAAGGCGCAGAAAAGTTTCTGGTTTTTCGCCAGAACCTTCTCAGTGAGCATACGCAAGGAGAAAATCTGGTCCATGCATCCCCTTCCACTCATAAAGGCACCTTGCACATCCCATATTTTATCCTTTGTTTCCATTCTTATCCTTTCAATTAATATTCTTCCGTACAGCTTGCCGACTGAACTTAGCAGGCTAATAGCCATATGATTCCCACATTCCATACGTGACCCTTTACCTTTGTATAATGGCAGGATTACAGCCCTTCTCCAATATAATAGCGTGTAAACCTCCTCTAAACACTGGTTAAAAAGTTTGCACAACCATGTGAGAATAACATAGCTAATAATATTGTCGAAACCAACAGCCTTACCATTCTTCATGCATTTTATGGATTTTTTTTAAATTTCATCCACGCTGATTTTAGTAACATTCACTCCGTCATCGTTCATACCCGATTCACCGCTGGCCTCACTATCACCCGAGTTGCTTTCGAAGACTTCCTCAAAATATTTCATCCATCTCTCTTTTATTTCTTTCTCATTAGTCAACATTCTTCCATGTCTCGATTTAATCACTTTCAGGCTTCCGTTCTCTGAAGCACTCCGGGATCTTTTGACCTCCTTCCAAAACAGTTTAATGTTTGGAATTCTTGGAAGTGTTTTGTCATTTGTATTCCCTCTTCCAGACGTTTCTTACGTTCTTTCACTCCAACACTTACTCTTTTCTTGCATCCCTTATATACTTCTTTCGCTCTATCTCTCTCTTCGCTAGAAGCAGTGCCGGCCGCTATCAGACATAACCATGCTTTCTTCTTCTCTGAGAACAATGCTTTGATCTCGTCATCCCACCATGCGTCACCTTTCTTCCTACCTTGCGTACTTATTCCACATACGTCCTTAGCAGATTCACAAAGACTCACCCTAATGTGGTTCCATGTTTCATCAATGCTTATACCAGTCATTTCCTTCTCATTCAATCTCATCTCTGCACAATTCTCATACTCACTTCTGACATTTGCGTTTTACAGTTTTTCTACTTTGACTCTTGTTGGAGTTGATATAAGTTGGTTTGGATTTATTGTATGACTAAAAATATATGCTGAAATGCATGAAAGTATGAAGAATTAAGGAAGAGTTAATTTTTTTAAGGTTGTTATGTACACCTACTGAAAAATTCATTTATAATATATTATTTGTTAAAACATACTATAAACTAACCCAATATATATTTTTTTGAATAAAAAAAATTAATCATTTGACAAAACAAATTCTATCTATGACTTGTAATGTAAATAAAATAATGACAGTTTTTGAATAGCTATGGAAAGTATTTTTGAGGCAAATACCCTTAAAAATGCATTCAACTCCATTAAAATATTGGCAGTATCATCAGCACTGGCCACTAGAGGTTTTAGTGTAACATATTGACGTTGACATCCCTTTCAATCTTTCAATGGCGGCGAATTGAATTTATTTAGTAATTGGTGTCAGCGTTTTGCGCTTTTTAATTTGTATTTTGATCAATATTGGTAAAAAAAACAGATAAAAATGTCCCGCAAAGTAGGTTCTGCGCAATGATTAAATAAAAAAGAGAGGACTTGGCTTACCAATAAAGCATTCAGTCCAGACGGTTATACAAAAAATGGATGCTAAGACAGAACCAATATTTATTACTTACTTTTCATATAAACTGAATAATAACCATTGAACCATTTGAATGTAACATTCTTGTATAACCGTTTGGACAAAATGTTCGGTTTGTATTTGGATCAGTACGCCAAGTTCTTTTATTAGGTTTTTTGTTCAGTCATTGCTTTTGTGTGTATAGTTTACGGATGTAAAAATTGCAACCCTTACAAAACGCTCCAAGTAGCTTTGCAGGATGCCGAAAAACGTTGACAGGATAGTAGGTGAAATATGATACAAATTATGCAAGCAATTAAATTTTCTCGATTACCGATTACCTTTAAAATAGATTACACCATGGAAATTATAATTATTTAAAAAATTAAGGTTAATTCAGTGCTGTTTTAGTTCCATTTAGCATTATGTGTCCGTGTTGAAGTTATTAATCATTGTCAATGTTGATTTTCAAAACACATTTTTATAATTGTGTCAGCTTAAAACCTTGTTTTTAACAAGTATTTAGATTTAGACCAGGGGTGTCCAATGTGAAAAATATATTGGTTGGAATTAATTGAAATAAATTCGTTGTGTGGCCATGTGCCTGACTTTTCGAGCAATAAATTTAAAAAACCCATCGAGAGTCTTAGGTCTAAAATGATAGGAAAGTTATTATTTCACTAAATATAATATAAATGTGATAAATTTACTTTTCTAACATTTTTTTGTAAGAATACCAAAATCCAAAAAAAGAAAGCCGAAAACTTCATTTTAGAACGCGAAAATTGGACCGTAGGTTGGGCATGCCTGATTAAGACAATCTAGTGAAAGGCACCGATTTTATTTTTATAACAAATGTTATATTATATAAAACACGTTATATTATATTTTGACCATTTGTAAATGAAATGTTTTAGAAACTTTTAGAAACCCATATTTTTTCAGTCAGGCATAAGTTTGCACAAATATTATAAAAATAGGTAAAGTGCTTTATTTATTAGTAAAAAATTAAGTTTTTATACGAAAAAAACTATTTATTTATATTTATTTTCCATATGCAAAAACGAACAATTCATCATAACTTCCAAAAGGTTTTTTCCTTATTAAATTACCGCCATCTAGGAACGAGCAGTTCATGAAAAAAATTAGGTTTGACCAAATTCAAGAAAAAATTCAAACCTCCCAATGCGAGCCACCAGGAGCCGCTAGACATGATCATGATATTGATCAGCAGAAAATAAACTTATCTATAATTTTTAACAATCAAATATGCACTTATTACGTTAATAACTTAATAACAAGCATCCCATTTTTTAAAACACCGTAAAACTGACTTTAATTCTACGCAAATACTAAAAGACAAAAAAGCATTTTAAAATGAAATGATTTTAATTGAGATTAGGTACCTCGTGAAACCTAATAGGCCATGTAGCCGTATTGCTACGCGCCAAGCTCCGTCGTAGCAATCCACTTAGAAAGAGGTCCCGCGACACCTTTACGCGAAGCAAGTTCACTTCAAAGAGAGGAAGATACGTTATGCACTTTATTTGCTGTACTTTTTTCCTCGGGTCTTGAATTTTATTAAGCAAAGTGGAAAATAATTAATGCGTTACACTTTAAGACTTATATCCAACCCTCGATATGAAATTGAATGCAGTGTCGTAGATAATTTTTTAATGTTATTACTTTGCATTTATCTTCCTTTTAGAAATCGATAAATGCTTTATTGAATCTTATTACACAAAAGCAGAGATTGCTCTATTCAAAACGTTGCGCTACGTTTTTTTGGGAAAAATACATACGTACAGAATTTGTTTTCAACTAAACCGAAAACTCCAAAATTTAATCAATAAGCCTGTGGAAAGAGGGATTTGTGAATTTATTTTTTATGTCTACAAAAATTTTAACGGTTATAAAAATAGGTTCGGTCGAAATGGAAATACAGCAAAAAAGGGCAAAATAAAAAAGCCCAAAACAATATTATCCGCCCGAGCCAGAGAGAGCCCGTGTGTGGGTTTTATAATAATTTTTATCACATTTCCATTTTGAAATTAAACAAAAAATATTAAGTACCTTTTATATAACATAAAGTAATCATTTTCTTTTTAAAGAAAAAAATATGTTATACCGAAGTAAAATGAGAGCACAAATATTCAATTTGGGAGGCGGCAATTTGGGAAGGCTGAATGGGTACCCCACATCGGGAACCATTTATAAGACACCGATCCTCTGCTGTACGTCGCCAAAGTGGTTGCTACGTTTGGTGACCTAGCAAGGGTTGCCCGGTTTAGGTTAGGTGATGTATTAGGTGAGATGTGTTCAGGTCTTGACGGCGGATGTGCATGACCACCAGCGTGACGGGCTATATTGGGAAATGCTGATTTTGGGAAGACCGTTTGAAATATCCAGCTAGTCTCTACGACCCATCGCATCGTCTTGCTTCGCAGCGGGAGAGGTGAAGATTCCTGGATATACTGACCTCTAAATTCCTACCCAACCCTCATACCTTTTTCCTTCCCAGAACTTCCTCTCTTTTGATTCCTGAAAATTATCCTCCCACAGCATACCCAAAGATGACATAGGTATTGATGGAAATTATTTTCCTCAGGACCCCCATCTATGGGTAATGTTAAAAAAATAAAAACAGAAAATACTGCTATAGTTACCCTAATAAAAAAAATGAACCATGGGAAGTTGTCAGTGGCGCAACTATTATGAAAGAGATACTGGCGGCCAACGGGAATTGAACCCGTGACGTCACGGGTTCAATTCCCGTTGGCGGCCAGTATCTTTTCTCGGAAGATTTTTTCAATGTAGATGAGTGTTTCAGGCTGATAATTATTGATTATAATATTTGTTATGTACCCTTTGTGCTATGCATAAAAATCTTGTTTAAACGTTAGTTTATCAATTAAAAATAATAATTATTATGAAAGAATTATGAAATAATTGTGGACTTCTGACCACAGAATAGATAATGTCCAAATGTATTATTTACGAGGTAATTTCAAATAAAATGTAACCTTAGGCCCCAAACAGTTCAGTTAAGTCTCTCTGTTGGCGTAGAAAAAAAAAAGATTTAACATGTGTTTTTAAAACAAACTTTTACTTATGTGAACCTTCAACTACAGCGCCATAATAATAGCATTGAAATATTAGATTTTTAGTTGGGTAAGGTTCTTCAATAAGGGTATTCACACTAAAAAAATAGTTAACATCGTATCCTGACACGCTTCAGAAAATCAGTCTAATCGTCTAATGGCTCAGTACAAAAAAACAAATTATCAGATAAGTGCCAATAAATCTTTTCAATTATCTTATATTTAACCCTCCGATGAGTGACAAGGTCTGACTAGACCTTTTCGACTTTCTAAGTAGTGAACTTTTTTTCTGGCTTGTTAGGATGAGACGGTATCACGACTTTCTCAAAGTCGGTGCGGCAAACGCAACGGATTCAGGAAACAGCTCGATTTCGTATATTTTGTAATGGATTTTTCCCAGATGCCATTGATCTGATGGTTAAAGTTTTAGTACATCGTATCGGTCTTAGTACCTTTATGTAGTTAATAAGGCAAAGGTTCTAAATAATTTTTTTCGTATTCCTAGAAAGAAAATAATTGATAAATATGTGTTTGTGTTTGAAAATAATGCATTATTAGTAGTAGATAAAATGTTGCCAGCAGCAAGACGAGCAGTATGACAGTGATTTATAGATCCAGCAAAGGTGAAACGAACATAGACCGATTTCAGAATAAATTAGGCCCCTAGGGCATTTGTGTGGTTAAACCATGTACAACCGTATTTCAAATTAGGAGATATGAACACAATACAAATCTAGATGTAAGCATAATTCAGAATATATGTAATGTCGCGGAGGAGAAAGCGTCACAAGCCGAGTAAGCGAATGGAAGAAGCAGCCTAGATCGTCCCAAAGAGTAATCTGAATGATTAAGTCAATCAAATACTAAATCGGGTGATGCCAAGATTGTCAAAAGATGTTATAACAGATGAAGCCTGCTGAGGGGTCTGAGAGGATACTCCATAACAATAAAATATTAACTAAACGTAAAAATATTAACTGAAAACCTAAACAAAACATTTCAAAATTTATTTATCGAATTGTGAAAAATTAATGACAATTTTTGAAAAGTCGATGAAGTGATGAAATAAAAATTAAAGGAATTGATAATAACTAAAGGATTCAAAAATATTATTTACTAATGGCAATAAACAAATATATTCAAAAAATAACATAATGTTGATATTTACGTTCAATGTCATAAAATGCGTTGATTTCAAATTTAAGTTATTATATCTTATAACTTTATATAGTAATTGCTATATAGTAGTAGTTGTTTATTGGTATGCGCCTACACCTCACACTGATCTCGCTATTTATAATATTTACTCAACATAACTTTAAATAATTTGTGGTGCGGGCCCGTAGGCTGCACCTTGGAAGCAAAGGCGGCTGGTCGCACAGTGTATTCGTGTGCAGCACTGGCAAATTATAATTTATTTATTTATTTATTTACGCCTATTTAGGCTTTTACATAAGTATATATAACAATATTTACAAAATTCTACTTATAAATAGTGCAGGAAACGACTGTTTAAAACACTTGCACAAAAATAAATATAAAAAAATATATTAATGAATTGATCCACACAGTATGTAGGTACAAAATATAAGAAATCCAAAATAGTTTATTACAAAATATAGAAATCCAAAAATACTATTAATGTAATATTCCCCAACTTGATGAAAAAAACATCAATAAGGTATGCTTACATGTTAAAATTGATGTACTAAATATATCAACAACATCGGAGTATTTGTTTCCTAGCTGTTGAATCCGTCGCATAGGAGTGTAATATTGTGATATTGATGTGGAATTGCTACAATAATATGGTAGGTACTGTCTTGTTACTGACCTGCCTGGAGTATGAAAAGAGATTACTTATAATAAATCAGAGGTATCAAACATTGAATTAATAATTTTATACAAACAGGTTAAATCGGAAATGATTCTACGATCAGATAATTTTATTAAATTTTATGAACAAAGTGCGTTATCGTAATTTAGGCATTCACTAGGAATGCCTATTTTAAAATTTACATATCTTAAAAATTTATTTTGGATTCTTTCAATGGCATGTGAATGAACTTCATAATTTGGGGACCAAACCGTGGAATTGTATTCTATATGACTCCTTACTAGTGACATATATAATGTTTTTACAGTATTGACATTATTAAAATCACTAGATATCCTTAAAATAAATCCCAACATTTTCAAAGCTTTATTGGTTATAATTTCTATATGCTTGACAAAGTTGAGTTTCGTGTCAAACCAAATACCTAAGCCATTAATTTCCGAAACAGATACTAACGACATATTGTTAATGGAATAATTGAAAAATATTGGATTCTTTACTCGATAAAATCTCATAATTTGACATTTGCTTACGTTAAGTTGCAAGCGGTTATCATGACACAATATAATAAATCCCAACAAGTTATTTGACAAAATATGGCAATCATTAATGTTTCTAATTGCTTTGAATAATTTCAGGTCGTCTGCAAACATTAATACTTGAACATCATTGAAAATATATAACACATCATTAACAAATAATAAAAAAAGGATTGGACCTAAATGTGACCCCTGGGGAACATCACTCGTAGCAGTGAATTTGTATGAAAATGTACCATCAATTTTAACAGCCAGTAATCTGTTGATCAAGTAACTGCTAATCCACTCATATAGTGAACCACCTATACCGAATTTATGCAATTTATTCAGCAATAACTCACGATTAACTATATCAAACGCCTTACTTAAATCGGTATAAATAGAGTCAACTTGACATTTACTAGACATGGAGTCAGATATATAGTTTTGATACGTTAACAAGTTAGTAAGGGTAGATTTTCCAGTACAGAAACCATGTTGTTTAGGAGAAATGACGTGGTTTAATTGCAAAATAATTTTTTTAAGAACTATTTTTTTCAAAAACTTTAGGAATTGTTGATAAAAGGCACACTGGTCTGTAGTTAGTCACCTCGTGTTTATCACCTTTTTAAAAATAGGCGTAAGGAAGCTGAATTTCCATTTAGTAGGAAAACATCCTGTTCGCAAAGACTGATTAAACAGCAAATATAAAGGATACGCCAGATTGGAAGCACAATTATTCAAAATTACAGGAGGTATTTTATCGGGTCCATCACTTTTGCTTTGATCTAGTAATTTTAGTTCAGTCAATATATCAGTATATTCTATGTGGATACAAGATAAATTAAGATTATGATCAGTGGTAAAATTTGATGTTGTACTAGCAGAAACTGGTGTATCACATGCATAAACACTTTTAAAAAAATCAGCAAAAAGGTCAGCAATACTTTGAGTGTCTTTGGCCTTTTTACCTGTATATTCTAAGTTGGTGGGTAAACCAAAGTTGTTATTTTTCATTGATTTTGCATAGTTCCAAAAATACTTTACATCATGATTTATTGAAGTTTCAACATTATTAATTAAAGAATTGTAGCAAATTTTTGATACTATTTTGCAATCTTTTCTAACGTTTTTTAAATTCAATATAATTTGATAAAGACCTGTCTTCTTTATATTTCTTATGTAAAACTTTTTTAAGGGCAGTTAATTGAACAAGTTCTTCATTTAACCATCTCGGATATTTCGATTCTTTAAAATGAATGAGTGGGATGAGTTCTGGAATAATTTTATCCAGCAAATAATAAAATGATTCAATATTTTGATTAATATCGCCTTCTTTAAGAAATAACCAATCTTCCTTGTGGAGACGATCATTTATGTCCCGATAGTTCTCATTTTTAAAGTTTAAATTAGGAGTAGAAATTTTTTGATTGCTAGGGATAAGTATTGCTAGTGGGGGATGGTGGTTGTCTATCGGAAGAATAGACTCCAATGATTCACTTACAATTAAGTTGCTCTCGTTTGACAAAACTAGATCAAGAACACGATTATTAATATTACATGGTTAAATTGTGTTAAATTAAAAAGTAAAGACATTTCTAGAATTTCTCGTTCGTAGGCGGTTGTTGGTATTGAATTAGAGTTACTGTCTAAAACGTTAAAATTCCAATTAGGTAGGTTATAATCGCCGCAAATAATTATTTTATGATTTGGGTATTTTGTTATTACTAACTCAACATCTTCACAGTGTTTTTTATAGATTGATATGTTGGAATTAGGAGGGATATAAACAGTTCCAATAATAGTTTTCTTAAAATCACCACTTAACAATACGAACATTTGTTCTACATCAGTATTTTTGATTTTAAGTATTTTCGAATTAATGTGTTTGCGGACCGCTATCAGGACTCCACCTCCTCTTGTATTGGAACGAGTATTCTGACTCCGGTCTGCTCGGTGGACATGGTGACTATGTAGTCCAAGCTCCGCTGAGAAGATTGATGATGTTAGCCAGGTTTCAGTGAGTATGATGACATCATTTGGGAAAGATAGAGCATTTTCTCTGAACTCCTTTAGTTTTGTTCTGATGCCCCTAACGTTCTGGTAGTAGATGAGGCGTTTATATGGCTGGAGTTTTTTGATTGAACATTGACAATTTTAGGTTAAATTTACTTTATTTACTAACTATACCTAGACTATAAAATCTCTAATTTGGTTTCTCTAATTTTAATCTTTAATTTATGTTCTCTAATTAAATCATTTCAAAATATATTAGTTACCAACATAATGTTCCGAATATTATCAGGGAGAACGCTTTTAATCTCCTTAAAAAGTACGTATCGTGGCTGCCGAGCGCCCTCGTATCGGCCGTGTGCATTCGTTTGCAAGCGGACCAATTCATGTTTTTGTATGGGTTATTTAAAACCCGTTTATGGGTTATTTAAAAAACATTTATGACCCGAGGTTACACGAATACAATCGAATTTCGGCGAAGATCATGATCATATTATGTAGATCCATCTAGCGGCGTGGCACCGCGGCGTTATATTGACCCGTGACGTGATAGTTGTCATCGTTTTGTTTTTTTTTTTATATTGATTATGTTAAATTTAATTTGTAAATAATTTGTTAATGTATATTTAATTACCAAAATGAGTGCAACCATTGTTGAATATATGAGAGGAAATAACAGTTAGTTAAAAAATAAATTAAAAATATAAAATTCCTAATTAATAATTTTTGTCATAAGTAGGTACGGATTTTCAGTTCCACCACGTTCTCAGGGCAGCGGCCGCCACTGCTTGGAAGCCTGGTCACAAATATGACATGCATGAAACCATCCCAGAAGGTAAAGGTCGTAGCATATTGCACCAAGAGAGAGATGTATAGCGTTCCATCATTCCTGCTTGCCTCTACGGAGAAGTGGTTTGAAGACTTGTTACTAAGTCAGATGAGAAATAATCTATGTTAACATTAAAATCAATAAAGCAAATCCTTCGCATCATTCCAAAAGATTTTACATAATAATGTTCACTGAAAAATCATTATTTTCATGGGGTTTAATAAAGAGACAATTTTTTCTAAGTGAGTTTTCCAATCTTGTCACCCATAAAAAAGTATGATAAATTTTCACTCACAGTTCACAATACGTTCGCATTATTTATAAAAAATCTATATAATGGATACAGATACAAAAGTTCATGACCGCGTCGTCTGTCTGAACCGCAGGGTGAGTTATTGTCCAGGACTGTTGTAGTTATACACATGCTTAATACGCTTGCGGCATAGGCATTGTTCGCAAATGTACATATCACATACATATATACAGCATACAGTTGTAGTTGTTCCCAAACATAACGTGTTAAGCACATACAGTCCTGGTTGTCATCTATTGTTTCATTTCCTAAGATAGCATTAATTATTCCAGACCAACACCGCCATACATCAAGTGTTAATGGAATAGCTAGAGTCTGTTAGAAGGGAAGGGAAGTCGGTGTTAGGGGTCTGGTGATTATGGTGTCCAATTATCAGCAGGTCCCTATGTCCGAATTACCTAGATTAATAGATGCTTTTTATTTTGCCTCTATTCGTAGTCATGATAAATGATGGGTGAAGCTTCACACAAGAAAAAATGTAATTTATTCAAGAAAACTTGTCATGCAACAAGGCTTGTCGTGCAACCACAATGCCTGGAATACGTTCGCATAAATTGGAACTGAATAAGTAAGTATAGATTAAGGTTTAATAAATGGCGATGCAATTCAAAATAATGCAAAATCTGACGTATTTTTGGATCAAACAGAAATAAAACATATATATGCTCTAATGTAATCAGAACATGTCTTGGCCTTTTCACAACTCGAACTCCGATTAAATACAACATTTAATATTTGACCAAA
The DNA here is from genome assembly GCA_917563855.2 of Limnephilus lunatus. Classification (NCBI taxonomy): domain Eukaryota; kingdom Metazoa; phylum Arthropoda; class Insecta; order Trichoptera; family Limnephilidae; genus Limnephilus; species Limnephilus lunatus. The sequence goes on from OU830601.1 coordinate 56,590,068, forward strand.
TCTTTTTTATTTAAAATTCTGAATAATAAATGGCCCGAACTCGCCGGAGCTTATCAATTCAATAAAAATCATATTTCGTCAAGATCAATTTCGTTTGCCACATACAGAACTGATAATTCCTCATACATGTGCGCAATATAACCAAATATTTCATAATATATACAGACATTTTTTTAAATAATCTTCAGAAATAGAAATTGAATAGAAGTTAATAATAAGGCATTTTTTCCCATAAATAAAAAAAAATAGAGCGAGCTACTCACACGCGGTAGAAGTGAAACCTTCAGAAAACTAAAGTCGACAAGAGTGGGGAGACTACGGAGATCTTTTTTTATAAATGTTAAGGATGATTTTTTTTCCATTTTTTGTCGTCGAATTCCAGTGCACCTTTTCCTATACATTTGGTTATCTTATTAGTATTTTTTTTTTCTTTGGAGACGGAAATTTTCTTTAGATTTTGCTTTCTTTTGCGTTTTCTTTGCCTGTTCATTTTGGAGTAGTTTAAAGAATGGATATCGATTTTACAAAAATAAAAATATTAAAAAATATATATACTTCGTGAGATTTGATCCTCCGTCCACTGAATGTCTGGCCGCTAAGCTCAATCAGGCGCTTCATACCGTGAGACCAAAGAAGACTTATGTTGGACCGTGGATTTATCATATTGTATTGGAAGCGAGTACGCGTGAAATAAATAAAAATTTTGTGGTATCTATTCTCTCGCAGGCTAAATCCCATAGATGTATGAGTTTCTCTTTTTAGTGTCGCTCGCTTTCGCTTCATCGAATTTCAAATCACAATGGTGCTAAATACACTTCAATAAAATATGAGATCGACAAAAATTAATGGAAATATGTAAGCCCGATATCCAAGTTGACTGAGGATCTCTTGTCCTGCTAAGAAAATAGATCCAGGATTCTAGTCCCAGTTGCGACAGCGACATTTTTTATTTTTCTGTATCTTTTTTTGTTTCATTTAGAATATTATATAGTACATTCTTCTCCTCCAATGATATGAAATATTTATTTGAGCTATGTTGTTTTGGCGAATAAATCATTGAACGGGATTTTCAACCGCCATCTGTTTGAGAACTGTGTGATTTTGCCAGATTCCGAATGTTACACGTCGAGGTAGACGCTTTTTGAACAATGTACGTTATTTTGACTCAGTTTTGAGCAACGTTGCGATTTCGCCTACTTATGAAGCCAACGCACGTTTCAAATATCCTCGTAATGTGCATAACCAGGATATTATTTGGATATAAGTACATTATACCATTACCATGACAGTTTGTTTTGTGTTACAGCCACAACACGTCATAATAGTGTTCATCAAGTTGAAGGCTTTCGTTGGAGTTTAATTAATTTTTAATTTTGTTTTACGTCACTTTATTGATTTTTTTAGTCTACTGATTTCGGTACCTCCGTGTCATCCTCAGGACTGTTATAAAAATACTATATAATTATAATAATACTAAGTATTTTTATAACAGTACTGAGGATGGTACGGAGGTACCGAAACCGGTAGACTAAAAAAATATATACGACGTAAAACAAAATATTTTCTTTTTATTTATTTAAAATGTCAAGTCACAATGTGTTTGCTTCTTTTGAAAAATTAATTTTTTAATCTTCATTAATATTATAAGAGACATTTTCGTTCGCATCCACCAAAATCAAACGCTGCGACCGAATTGATAAAAAGGGGTAAAGCACTCACTTGACCATGGTGTTATCATCGTGTAATTATGGTGAATTCTTTTAACATATTTTTTTATTACTAGCCGCGAGGAAGGTTAATATTGTTCTGACCATTACACCACTATCTATTGCAAGAGCGGCGGGTTAGGTTAATGAGGTTAGGTTTGTCTAGATCTTCGTGGCGTATGCGTTAAGCGCCTTGGTAACGCACCGTTTTCAACTACGCGAATGGTCGGATCGGGGGACATTGGTTGAGGGAGACCTTTTGAAATTTCCACCCGGACTCTCGATCCGTCGCCTTATATTTTTCCTTCTCAGAACTTCCATTCCTTTCTTCCATAAAAAGAACCTTTACACAGCTTCCCCCAAGATCACATAGACCCTAAGGGTTTTTGTTTCTTCAAGGCCTCCTGAGTAGAACTAAAGTAAAAAAAAATATACGTGGGTGCTGAAAATTTAAGAATTATGTAATTTTATTTTAAGAATTTTACAACTTTACGAAAATACGAAGTTATATTGTTCTATTAGAGTTTAGCAATCAAACATGTATAATTACATTGTTAAATGAACATATGACACAACATTTAAGTTTCTTCTTCAATCTTTGCAAAATAACTTTGTGGCATTATTTATTATTTAATTAATAAGAGATAACTTTGTATAAACCACTTTTTTAATAAACAATATCGACATGTTTCAATAATAATGTTATCTTCTTCAGGATATGTTAATAAATTTAATATATTTATTAACATATCCTGAAGAAGACAACATTGTGATTGAAACATGTCGATATTGTTTATTAAAAAAGTGGTTTATACAAAGTTATCTCTTATTAATTAAACATTTAAGTTTCATTAATTAAGTAAGTAGTTAGCGCTAATTATACATTAGACTATTAAACATACTAAATTGAGTTGTCGGCCCATTAGTGCGTGATTTGAAATTTTGTTATACTATATTTGCATAATGTGTAAAATAGTTAGGTTCAATGTTCGTATAAATTCCTAAATTGGAACTGACAAGTATAAATCATGTCAGACGAGCAATGAAAAAGGTAACAAAATTATTTAACTAATTAAAAGTTAATTAACTAACTAACTAAGTTTTTAAAATAATTCACCAAGGTTTGGTAATTAAACATAACTTGATTGACTGCCGTAATGTACCATATTATGAATATGAACCAAATTCATTTTTAGAAAATGAATTTTATAAAATTTATTTCGATAAAACTATTCTAACAGACAGAACAATTAGTCATAATAGACCCGATATAGTTTTACATGACAAAAATTAAAAAAAAAAAACTTATATAATTGATGTCGCTATTCCAAATTCTTTTAATATTCAGAAAACTGTTTCTGAAAAAATTATAAAATATACAGATTTAGGAAATGAGATTAAAAGAATTTGGCATTCTCAGAATATAAAAATATAACCATTTGTTATTTCGGCTACTGGCATTATACCTAGCTCTCTCATTTAAAATTTAGGCGTATTAGATTTGTCAAAGAATTTAAATATAAAAATGCAAAAGTCAGTCATTTTAAATACATGTAGGATTACGAAAGATTTTTTAAATATTTATATTGAGGGATCAGTAGGATTTATCGGTCGAGTTAGGATTTCATCAGAGCCGAACCCTCTGATATGAAAATATCTGTAGTCGGTGAAATATTTTTCCATTATGTTTCTGGTGGATTGACGTATTGTTCTTGTATTGTTTTGTATTCATTATACTTATATAGTGCACTTACATTGCGTGGATTTACTAGATAATCATTTGTGGAAAAGTGTGAGGAAGGGTTTAGTCTTTCATTTGGGAAAGATTTAACCCTGACATAAAATCTGGAGCACCGTAAATTATTCATTTGAAATGCGTATTTCTTTTATGTAAATGTTTGACAGATGCTAAGATGAATTAATAATTGAAGATACGTTACTGAGATGAATGCCTCTGGATAGTGGAAATACTTTGGCGGGCCGTTCAAATAGCTTTAATTTCCGTACATACTTGTTCTTTGAATGGCTATCCTTGTCATTAGCGGTGCTACATTTTTTGTTAAATTAGTATGAAAATAACATGGTTTTATACGTAATTGTGATGTTCTCAATTTCCAATATTAGTTGAAATATTTTTGAAAAAATTCCAATAAGGCTCCTCAGCTTTATATCGTGTATCATCGGCTATTTTTTAGGTTAGCTGAAAAAAATAAGTTATTGACACGGCCGGCGTAGCGCAGCGGTAAGACGCTTGACTCGCACACCGAAGATCGCGGGATCGAATCCCGGCATGGCAAATAAAGTTTATTTCATTAATTTGTGTTATTTCACAATTTATTCATTTAAAATAATATATAGTATCTATTATTTTTATAAATTAAACTAACGTTTAAACAAGATTTTTATGCATAGCACAAAGGTAGACAACAAACATTATAATCAATAATTATCAGCCTGAAACACTCATCTACATTGATAAAATCTTCCGAGAAAAGATACTGGCCGCCAACGGGAATTGAACCCGTGTCCCTCTGATTGCCGGTCAGGAGCTCTGACCACTGAGCTATGGAAGCATATCTAATACCCGCCAAATAATTCTATAAATACAAGTGTTTCATTGGACAATTACTCATTATTACATTTTTCCAACTGAAAACAACCAACTTTATTTTTCCTCCTCCTGAGGAGTTCCTGACCGGCAATCAGAGGGACACGGGTTCAATTCCCGTTGGCGGCCAGTATCTTTTCTCGAAAGATTTTTTCAATGTAAATGAGTGTTTCAGGCTGATAATTATTGATTATAATATTTGATATAGTATCTATATTTGCGGCACGCTCCAGAGTGGAAGATACTCTCCGTATCGCCCTGGTGTAAGACCACAATTCAGAATTAAAACGTTGCTTGAAATGGCATAAGCCTTGTTTGGTGACCAGATCTGAATAGCCAGGTACTTTCCCACCTTCCTCTCCCCTATCTCTTTCCCCTCCCCACTACCCCCACTGCCTCAGAACATACCCCAATTGGGGATGCCATAGTCTCACTGGCTTCAGACGGGATAAGTTGGGACTCTTGTGCGGTATTCATACAAAAATAAAAATAAAGTTATACATGTTGTGCTTTCTCTACTTTGTGCAATAAATGTTTTTTTTTTAATTATAAAATTGAATTTTTATAAGAAAAACTTTATATTTATACTTTATTGAAGGTTATTCCCATCAGTGAAATATATCATATTAGAATAAGTTAACAATAATAATCTAAACGAAAATATGAAAGAGCACAAGACACAGAAAAACAGAAAAAGACAATGGCCGCAACTGGGACTCGAACCCACTCTCCGTCTAACCGGGACGAGTGCGTTAACCAATTTCGCTATTGCCACCTTCTGTCAAAACGTCATAATTGTCAATCTCATATTTTCAAATTTTAGAATTACATTATTATCAACTAATTATTTTTCTCCATATTACGGGCAACATCCCTTTTTATTGGAAACAATTATTCTAAGAATTGGTTTGTGACCTGGATAGCGTCTCGGATAGATATATCCGAATTTATTTATATGGGACAAAGGACTTTTATGAAAGTCTAAATGAATATTCAACTTTTAAAAGAAAACTTTCTTTTTATACTTTATTGAAGGTTATTTCCATCAGTGAAATAGGTATATCATATTATGACGTTTTGACAGAAGGTGGCAATAGCGAAATTGCGTCCCGGTTAGACGGAGAGTGGGTTCGAGTCCCAGTTGCGACCATTGTCTTTTTCTGTTTTTCTGTGTCATGTTCTCTTTCATATTTTCGTTTAGATTATTATTGTTAAATTATTCTAATATGATATATTTCACTGATGGGAATAACCTATAATCTACTACACTATATAAAGAGGTAAGATTTGTTTGTTTGTTTGTTTTTTTGCATCGAATAGGCTCCGAATTTACTGAACCGATTTGAAAAATTCTTTCGCTGTTGGGAAGCTACACTATCCCTGGGTAACATAAACCATATTATATATTTTTTTTAAAATAAGCATTCTTACTAAAACTTCAACAATGCAACCCAAGGTGTAAAAAAATTACCTAAAATATTATTTACATCGCGTGCGCTGTGAAAACTTTTGATGATAGAATAAAATAATGTGCTACGACTTTGTAGAACACATCATTATTTACAAAAAAGGTCGGAACAGCATATTTCTAACTATTATGGTTATGCCACAATAAGTATTCTTTTATTTTAAAAATTTAATTAAAATGTCGCCGCTTGAAAAGGCTCTTTATTTGTATCTTGGTTTTAATCCTTATCAAAATAAATTACTTCACATTCAAGACAGTTTTAATACCTTTATTTAACTTTTTGAATTTTTCAATTCGGATATTTAATTAGAAAGATATCACGAGTTTAAAAATGTTGGTATTAGAAAAAAGTTTCGGCTACGGGCCGGGTGGGAGGAGAGTCAAGAAATGAAGTGCCAGGGGGGTTGGCGGGACGGGGAAGCGGGAGAGCGGTGGCGGGGAAGGCGGAAGTGGAACGCTGGAGGGGATCGCACGGGAAAGGACATGCAAGGAGTAAAATTTTATTTTTTTTGAATATGGCATTGCAACGCATGCCGGGAAACAGCTATATATTATAAAAGAAAGTTTTAAAAAAAACGTGCTGACCGTAAAAACTCAGAAACGAGTCCCGGTACGATCAAGGGAGTTATATGGTGTGGTAGATCACTATCCCCCCTAGGGAATAAGGGTAACCGTTTTTACATAAAGGGCGTTCTTTTAAATATATAAGGGGTGGAAGTTTCGCCCTCTTGAAATTTCGAGAACAATCTTCCGGAAGGTTCTAGAAGGTTCCATAGAGCTCAGAGTATGTCGTGGAATTTTTGGGAATAGGAAATCGTTTTAATCAGTTTGGAACATTCCAGAACACTTTCGAATGTTGTCCTGAGCGAAGCCGGGTAACCCAGCTAGTAAAGTATAAAAATAAAGTTTTTCTTATAAAAATTGAATATTCATTTAGAGTTTCATAAAAGTCAATTGACCCATATAAATAAATTCGGATATATCTATCAGAGACGCTATCCAGGTCACAAACCAATTCTTAGAATAATTGTTTCCAATAAAAAGGGTAGTTGCCCGTAATATGGAGAAAAATCATTAGTTGATAATAATGTAATTCTAAAATTTGAAAATATGAGATTGACAATTATGACGTTTTGACAGAAGGTGGCAATAGCGAATTGGTTAACGAACTCGTCCCGGTTAGACGGAGAGTGGGTTCGAGTTCCAGTTGCGATCATTGTCTTTTTCTGTTTTTCTGTGTCTTGTTCTCTTTCATATTTTCGTTTAGATTATTATTGTTAACTTATTCTAATATGAAATTGAATTTTGAATTTATTTCCGTAAACGTTCCTGCATTGGAAACAAAAGACGATAGTCGACATACCTACTTCAAGGTACAACTTAGTGTTTTCGCTCATGGAAAAAACCGAAAACAGGTTGGCAACTCAATTCACAGCGCAACTCAACTTTATGATTTCATTAATTATATCAGTTTGTTTAACTAAAATATGATTTATTTACAATTTATCAACCTTAATAACAATAATTTATCAACCTCCTGAATAAAAACGACATTTTCCTACTCTGAAATATCGAAAATTACTCGAAAACTTGACAAGTCGCCTTGACAACTAACTGATCTTTAACAAGTTGCCTGTGTGCGTACCGAAAATGAAATTCGAAAGTTCCTTTCCTGTGAAAATTGATTGAGTTGCCAACTGGTTTTATTTCAGTTGCTCCATGAGCGGATGGACTTATCTGAAATATGTTAAGACACCTAAAAATTACATATAACTATTTATAAAAACGTTATTTGTTGAAGGATGTCGAACACTAATATATAAAATTTTTGGCAATCAGATACTCATCAACAGCTCGATCCTGTGTAGACTAAAGACGAAGAGTACAAAATAATAATTTCCTATTTTCGTTTATCTGAGGTCCTAGTCCCTCGTTAATCCCGTTTTATCTCCTGAAAAGGTTGCAGCGGCCCTTTCCTTTGTTTGGTTTCAGAATCATAAATCACTGGGCAAAAAATATGCCTCATTCTGTGTTGTTTTTCAATTCAAAGTTATTACTTTCTTATATTCATTGCAAACTGTGGACAACTGACATAAAACGAGATGGGGTGGCTTTTACTTTTTCTTGTTCAGCCTGGTTATTAAACACACGGTTTGGTATGGCTTTTGTAGTTCCAAGTGTGTAATTCCAATATATACATGTGAGTGATACTCGAACTAATGATCTATACTCTATTCGGGAACAACGCGTCTGCCAATATTTGTGCTACCGCATTTTCTTTTCCGTGTCTTATTCTATTTCGTAGACTTTATTGAAATGGTTATAATAATTGTTGTGTATCTGCTCGATTTTTTATAGCCACAATAATTTCAGATACAGATACCAGGCAATAAAACAATACATTTCTCTTCCAACACAATATAAAACAACTAATATTATTGAATACAAAAATACATAATGAACTGGCTATAATCGTTTTAACTTTTAATTCATAATTTTGTCGAATTGAAGTCGATTTTATATATAAATTTTTATTGTTTCCTTTTTTTCATATTAACTAAGACCACTATTTGTTTTGTTTTAAAACATACAATTTATAATTTACAACTGAAAAATGTCCTCTACAACACAGGTGAACTCCTAGTGTGGAGGACAATATACTCTAACTTTTGTAATGTAAATATACTAAGAATAAATAAAATAAAATAAATTTAAAGTTTTGTGTAGTTGAGTGCCGGTGCCATAAAATTCAGATTCGGAGATTTTCCGTATTATATTTAATAAGTCGGGTATGCCTCCTACGACATAAATATATCTGGCAACAATAATTTATCTTGAAAACAAGCTTATGAGCACTAGTGGGGTCTAAAGAAAGAAAGCATCTGACACACAAGCTTATATCCTCCGTTCGCGTCGTACGTACATAATTAAAAACATTCGTTCACTTGTTATTTAAAAGAACTTCAATCTACGTTCATTACAGTAATAAATATCACAATGAAAAGAAAAACCACAATAAAGTATTTCTGAATTAAAAAGATTAAGTAGGTATATTGTTACAATCTCATTCATCCATTCATGGTACCTATTAGGTATGAATTTTTATGGGTCTTCAGAATTGGTGGAAAAACGGCTCACTTTCTTGAAATATTTTTAAAATTAAATCATTATGTAATAAATAATTATCATATGACACAGAAATTTTATCAGAGAAAACAACCTCATTGGTGCTTTACAAATTTATATCTTGTTTTGAAGAAAAATTGGAACCAACTTCACCTAACAAACTTAACTTAACAAAATACGCTCTACTAAATGGGTTACATTATATTATAGTTTTTAATCGTGAATCATATTAGGTATTTAGCCTGCCCTGTTTATATTACGCATCTAAATACGATGGCATGTATTACAATATAAGGTGAGTAATATTTCTTCCAATGACTTCACTTTATATTTATTTAATGTGGCACATTTTATTAGTTATATGATTTGATATTTTGTGTCAAGTAGATACTATGTCAATATAATGGTTACCGGACAACTCAAAATCATGCAACTTCAACACCTCATTTGAAAAGCTATTAAAAGTTATAAAAAATGGTTAAACAAAACCTTACGTTTGGTTGTGGTTTTTTTAATACGTTTTTTTTCATAACTTTTAATGCGTTTTCAAAGTGGTGTTGAAGTTGCGTGTTTCTGAGTTCGCATAAAACCCAATATAGATAGTATTACCTATCTATGTACTGACACTTGAAGAGCTACTCTAGTTTGGTTTAAGCCAATGATCACAACGGAGCCTTGTGGTTTATGCTTTCCTCGCCTTCTGATTTTATGCAAAGATTTCCAGAATTTTGGTTTTCCTCAAAAGTCCTAAAGTGAAATATGAATAGGAAGTGTTCGCAAATAATGGATAAATTTGTTACTGGTTAAATATAAGCTAAGCGAAAATATCCTTTCTTGAGTATTTTCACGGTCGCTGTACGTTAAATAAATAGCCAAATTTCACAATTTTTTTTACACGGAGATGAGCTTATAATTCTCCGTGTAAATTTTATGGTAAAAACACGCTGGGTAATAAAATGTGATGTGATTCTACTTTCAAAATTTTACGAGGGTACCCACCTAACCTATCTAACTTTTTATTTTCTACCCCATTTCAGTTTCGAAGGTCCTTTATTATTCATATTGTCAGTCGCAATATATTATGTGAAAAGTTTATTATTGATGTGAAAACTGATGTATCGTGGTAGACATAACCTTCAAATATTATTTATGGGGTGACATTAATTATTTATTATTGACAAAGTATGAGTCGGATGTTGCTTCTGAGCTTAAATGCCACTGGTTTAAATCGGAATTATTGGAATACCAACACCTCCTCTAACACTTTTTTCTTTCCCTTTTGTCCTTCTTTTCCAAAAAGACCTCTTATACAGCATCACCATAGAAAAACCCTGTAGGGAATTTACATAAAATTCAAAATATGTTTGCTTTTATGTAAATAATATATGTATACAAGTGAGTTGTCTATGTATTGCTATATTAAGCATAGGAAATGTTTTAAACATTAAAAATTCCTTCTTTCCATCTAAGCGAAGGTTTCTGGATTATCACAACCACATGACAATACATCTGAAAAAAGTCTTAATCCTTTCAAAAACTCTTACGAAACTGTCAAAAATGTCACAATTTGATTAACTACGGCAGAGTAAACTACACGTGCGCAAACATAGAGCGGGTACGTAATACCCGACCTCATAGTCGGTGTAACTATTTTGTGTTACATATAAAACATATGTGACTATTGTAAACGGTGTAACTATTTTATGTTATTATGTAACACAGATTTATTCTTTAATTTTGTGTACACAGTTGATTTCAATCTCCAATTTTTTTAGATATCATGGCATAGTTTCTAAATTTTGTTGATTTGTGCTGAAAAAAAATACTGCTTTGTTTTTTATAGAAATATAAATACTTTTAAAATAGAACTTGGTGATTTTATCATATTACCTCATTTCCTTAATGTTAATTAATATATTACAGTAATAAATATTATTCCAAGCTCATTTCAGTTGTCAAAATCGAAAATTCTATATTAGGGTATGTCATACCCACCTCACAGCTGGTGTAACAATTTTTCACCTCATTCACGCCGGATTAAGCACATATTATGGAAATCACTCTTCATTTCAACAATCACTACAAGAAACAAATATTTACGTACACAAAATAGGTTATTATGTTCTTAGTTTAGGTAAACTAAGTAATTCATGCGTATTTATATTGAAACGAAACTTCGCAAATGTCAAATCAATGATGTCAAATGTCATGAAGGGGAAGCGGAAGAGGAACGGCACGAATGAGAAAAAACAAGCAGGGAGAAACAATTTCTTTACTTGTGGCATTGTAACGCATGCCGGGAACTCGCTAGAGTTAACAAAAATCCTTCAAAGTTAAAACTATCTCCAACAAATAAAATGCGATTAATTCTCTTTGATAATGTGCCCACCGAACTTTTGTCAAGATGTGCAATCTAATTTATGCAATCGTGGGTGGGCATCGGAAGTGAATATTTTATGGATGCAGGGGATATTTCACCATCCTTTCGATAAGCTGTCAAAATAACCATCCATCATAATAAATACTCGCAATAGATACAAAACTTGGCTAATATTTCCGAGATACATAGCATAGGTATACAGTTTTGAATAGTAAACTCAGACTATAGAATTAAATAAATCGTAAATCGAAAAATATCTTCGTATGAAAAGTGCTTAATGAAAGATGGTGAATTACCCCACACCCGAGCAATAAATTCTTCCTTCGGTAGTTCATCGTTTGGCCACCAACAGTGTTATAATTAATAAATTTTAAAATGTGAAATGTTCTCACACCAAACAATTTCCGTTCAAAGTTTTTCTTTATCAGATCACAAAAAATAATGAGTGGCAAATTTCACCGGAAAATTGTCACAGTCGAGTTTCCGTTCTCCATTGATCTAACGGTGACTCAGCGAATTTAAACGTCTCGTGGCGGAATCTGGCTTTTTCCCTAAGCTGATTTGTTCTAAATGTAAAATTCCCAGAATTCAAAACAAGGCCATTATTAAGGGCAAAACCATTATACCTACCTGATATAACGTCTTCCATGGTTTAAGTCCAAAAAGTAAACCCTAAACGCATTATTTGGAGGTTTTGTACAGAGAAATGTTTGCATTCGAAAACAAACCCATTGGACAAATTCCACTGAAAAATTAATTAAACAGTTCATACAAGAAAAAAAAATTGTACTGAAGTATAGGTGAATACATAATTTTAAATACATTCTTGCTTAGGACTTGGTGTACAGGATGGATAAAAATAAAATGACAATTCAAATGCAAATTCACATTAAAAAATCTCAAATTCAATTAAAATATAAAGTACAAGAGATGTAGCTTATAGTAAGGTCATTATTTTTTCAATAAGCCCAGTAAACAATTAGTAAAAGTTCACATACTAAACTAATGTGTGCATTGTCAGGTGAATTTTTTTTCCTTACATCGCGACTCTAAAATTTATATTGTTTATTTGTAAAGGTACTCGATTACGGTGAAGTAAGGTAAAAATATTAATTTATAATTTTTTTAATAAAATACAAATAACAAATCTCTCAGGCATTTTATTTGGTCATTTGTATCTAATTATTGGTAACGTCAGAGGGGGTTGCGGGCAATTGTTCCAATTTACGTAGTTTGAATTGTTCGATCGGTGTTCACAAATACATTTAACGCTCTTTGATGTTTCGTCTCAATACTTTTATTTAATGTTTAAGCATTGTATATAGTATATCTCTACGTGTTTAAACTACAATACAACTAATATAATATATAATATAGCATATTATATTAAATACATAATATTTATAATTAACAACTAAATCCTTTAAAAAAAACAACAACAAGAATAGAACAAGAATAGAAGTTCGTAAACGTCAAACGTATTTTGAAAACCTCTACAATAATAAACCTAAAAGTGTGATAAAAAGTGAAGTAGGACATTACAATCAGTGCAGTCCTGCGCAGTTTTTAACGCGCTATCGACGGGTGTTAATTGCCTTCTAATCTTTCCACACGGAAGTATAAAAATATGTGTTTAATTAAACAAGTTACAAAAACATAAAGGATTCTAGTGCGACAATAAAGACATTATAAGTAACTCGACGCGCTGTCCGCGGGAACCGTCACACAAATAAATACGAGTGTTCTTACCGGGATGTGGAATAAGGCCCGTAGCCTTGTGGACTAACGCGTCCGAACTGCTTTTTTGCCCGATTTAAGTAAATAGCTGTGGCACTCGGTTCGAAACTCACTCCGGCGAAAACTTTATTTTTTATTTTTATTAATGATTTTTTGTTTTTGTTTTTAATAAGCCATGTAAATTCAATAACCACACATCCCGAAGGAGTGAACAAATCTAAATATGGAGGAAATCATAGAAGACATAAGAACTGATGTTAATAAAATAACAACTGTTAAAGACTCTAAAATAAAACAAGGTTTAGAAAACAATATTAAAAAGCTGGAAGAAGCAATAAAATGTGAACATTTGAAACTACAAAATAAAATAATTCAATTGCAAGACCAAATAATTCAAAATAATGAAAATTACTGCCAAAAATTAGAAAAAATAATTTCAACAAATCAAATTGTTAAAACATACGCTGAAGTTAGCGCGCAACACAAATCCCCGGTTTTATATCCTATCATTATAAGCTCAAAAAACGAAAAAGAAGATATCAAGGAAATAATAACTAAGAACGTAAAGATTTCTAAAACTGGCGTTGGTATTGCTAGCATCAGAAAAACATCGAAAAACCAACTTATTATCAACCTTAACAAAGAAGAAGACAGGATCAAGACAAAAAATGAAATTGAAAAAATGAACCTTGAAGGAATAAACGTGGGCGAATTAAAAAAGAAAAGTCCGTGTATGATCTTCAAAGGAATCGACGAGAATTATGATAAAGAAGAATTTTTGAATGACTTAATCCTACAAAACGAAGACATAAAAACATTAAATGTAGAAGAAAAAATCAAAATAAGAGGAACAATCAACATTAAAAAATATAAACAAATAAACATTATCGTCGAATGCACTGGAGATATTAGAAACTTACTTATTAAAAAAAAAAAAGTAAACCTGGGTTTCTCCCAAATAAAAGTGGAAGACTGTAACCCTTTAATGCAATGTTACCACTGCCAGAAATATGGCCATACAGCCACGCGTTGTCTAAGAATAAACGAAAAACCTATATGCCCTCACTGCGCTGGAGATCACGGACTAAAAGACTGTCAAAACAAAAATGAAGTGCCAAAGTGCATAAACTGCACAACTAACAACCTGATAAAAAAGAGTTCTTATCCAACAAATCATAAAACCAACAACGAAGAATGCAAACAACGCATAAAAATGTTACAATATGCAAAGGAACGAATCGACTACAACTAAACATGGATGATTACATTACTAAAAAAATCGACGAAAACTACAATACATCAGAAGAAATATGCGAAAACGTTACCGAAATTAACAAATGGTGCCATAATACTGATACAGCTATTATAGTGTTAAACATGAACATAAGAAGCCTTTCAAGAAATCTAGATGAATTATTAATAAACATAAATAATTTAAACATATCACCGGTATGCATAGGGTTAACTGAAACACACTCCAACAGCGATCAATACATAAGTGCGCTACCCAACTACCGAGGAATTGCAACCAAAATATCTATAAACAAAAATAGTGGAATAATTATGTTCGTACGCGACGATTGTGAAGTGATAAACACAGAAGAAGTTAATATTGAATTTGACAACTGCTTAAAAATAGATATTAAATTTAAAAATTCTATTTATAGAATCATAACAATATATCGTACACACAAATCAAACATAACGAATTTTACAAATGAACTTTATCTATACCTGAATAAATTAACAAAGATTTTTACGATTATATGTGGAGACTTTAACATAAACATTTCAAATACTAATAATTCATTAGAAAAAAATAAATTCTTGAACATGATGACTCATCACAACTTCAAATCATGCATTAATAACTATACCCGAGAGGTACCAAATCAAACGCCATCTTGTCTAGACCATATATGTCTAGTCTCAATATCTCATCTACTCGTATGTAAAACTGTTTATCTCCTGTCTATGTCAAAACATAAGCATTTTATATTATTTTCATTTCATAATATGTATATCTCTCAATCTACAAAAAATAAAATCAGTATAAATTTTATAAAAATTAACAACTTAAAGACATCATATTTATTGAGGATAAAAAACTATAACCAGAAAATAGATAAAATAATGACAACATCCCAGTATGAAAGACTGAAAAATATTAAGATTCGATGCTTTATTTATACATTTATTATAGTAAAATTATTATTATTTACGTTACTGGCGCATATCTTGCCCTATCACTTCTATAAATTTTGTGTGCTAAAAAATGAAAATATATTTTTATTGTTCCAACTAATTGTAAATATTACAAAAAATTACTTGCATCTACACAACAGAAGAATGAATATTAATATTAATTTAAGAATTGTTTATAAAAGTATCCTATGTTTATTCTCAATGTCTTATATATTTACATCTGAATATCCAAAAGATGATATCTAAATGGATGACTTCATAGCTAATGAATTAGAAAATAATTTTAAAATACAAGAATATGAGTGTGTATACACCGAATCATGTAATGACATAATCTCAAAGAATCTCAATAATATTTTCATTTTTCATATAAACATACGAAGTATGGAACGAAATTGGGATGAATTAATTCTAAAATTAAACAATCTAAATAAAAAACCGGACATCATAATATTATCAGAAACATTTACTAATGACGAATCACCTACTTATCATTTACCAGAATATAATTATCTTACAACCAAAATTAACATCAATAAAAATAGTGGTCTCGTCATATTCATTCACGATAAATTTAGTATTGTCAAAATAACTGAACATCCAATACATCTAGTAAATTGTATTGAAATACAATTAAAACTCGACAAAACAAACTACCACTTAATAGCTGTTTACAGAACACACGGCTCGAATATCTCGACATTTATAAATGAATTTAAACACATACTGTTAAAATTCAGTAATAAACTCTGCTTTATTGCAGGAGACTTCAATATAAACATTAATGAAAACGTAGAAAATAATTTCAAAAATGAATATATTAATTGCATGACTGAATTTAACTTCATATCGTGCATTAATAAAAATACGAGAGAAATAAAAAATCACACACCATCTTGTTTAGACCATATATGGACTAATATAAATATTAAAGATATCGACAAAATGAAATCAATTATTTGGAAAACTAATATAACTGACCACCATGCATGCATTCTTCTGTATGATAACAAAATTAAACATAAAAAATTTAATCTAACAAAGACAAAATCCTACACAAATATGACAATTTTATCCAAAAAACTAAAAAATGAACAATGGAACAACGTGTTAAATAGTTATGATACCGAGACTTGCTCAAAAAACTTAGAAAATATATTATCTCAACACATAAAAAATTCAACTACTGAAAGTACAGTCCGCATTAAACCTAATCTAAGAATTTTAAAGCCTTGGATTTCACAAGGACTTATAATATCAATTAGAAACAAAGAAAAACTTTATAAAATAGCATTGAAAAATCCTCTAAATGAAAAAGCATACACTTTTTACAAAACATTTAAAAATAAATTAACAAACTGTATCAAAAAAAATAAAGAAGACTATTTCAAAAATAAAATACTTTCTACAGACAATAACAGTAAACAAATATGGAAAACAGTCAACTTAGCCATGGATAACACTAAAAAAACACAAAAAATAAAATACATTGAACATGAAAATAAAATCATAGATGCTAATATTCAACCTAAACAATGTGCAAACATTTTTAATTCTTTTTTTGCTAATGTAGGAAAAAATCTTGCGAAAAATATCAATCAATCTTTTAACCCGAAAACACAAACGATTGAAAATGTACAAAATCAAAATAATTTATCAACATTTGAAACAACCTCAGAAGGTGAAATTTTAAAAATAATAGAAGGCATGAAAGGAGGTTCGTCTCCCGGATTTGACCATATTACAGTACATTTTCTAAAATCCATGAAAATCTATTTGATAAAACCAATTACTCATTTGATAAACTTAAGTTTAACAGAGGGAATATTTCCGACAAACTATAAAAATACAATTATTTCACCTATTTATAAATCTGGAGATCCACAACAAGTAACTAACTACCGCCCAATTTGTCTAATTTCAAACATTGGAAAGATTTTTGAAAAAATTGTTAAAAACCAATTGATCAGTTTCCTAGAAAGTAATAAAATTCTTCATAAAAACCAGTTTGGTTTTATAAAGTCACTTAGCACACAAGATGCTATTGCTAATGTAACCTCATACATCAACGAATCATTGGATAAAGGTGAAAAATGTGCCGGTATATTTATCGATCTCAGAAAAGCTTTTGATAGTATATCCCATGAGATTCTCCTAAAAAAACTGAACAATATAGGTATAAAAGACAATGCGATTAAATGGATTTCGAACTACCTAAAAAATCGACCGCAAGTCGTTAAAATAAATCAGATTAATAGCGATAAAGAAATATCAGACTTTGGAATCCCGCAAGGTACAGTAATCGGACCAATCCTCTTTACCATATATGTTAATGACATTTTTTTTCAACCACTACATGGCCAAATAACTTCATATGCCGATGATACGGTACTAATAATTAGCGATAAAACTTGGGAAAAAGTAACATTTAAAGCCACCGAAGACATAAATATTTTAAAGAATTTCTTCGACGTAAATTTACTATCACTAAATGGTGATAAAACATTTGTAATTCCATTTGCAATACACAAAAATGATACCCCTAAAAACATTGATATCATCATCCATGATAATTCTACAACACATAGTAAAAATTATTGTATCCAAAACTGCACAATATTAAAAACAACAAACACAATAAAATATTTAGGAGTTATTATCGATAAAAATTTAAAATGGAAGGAACAAATTTGTCAAGTTGTAAAAAAAATTAGAAAATTGATTTACATATTTTTAAGAATCAGAAATTTTTTATCTGTTAAAAATTTATATCTAATATATTACGCTTTGGTTCAATCAACTTTACAATATGCTATCATTAGCTGGGGATCCGCATACAAAACTAATCTTTCCCCAATTGAAGTTGTGCAGAGGCTAATTATTAAAATCATATTAAAAAAACCATCTGACTACCCAACGGATAAATTATTTAAGGAATTCCAAGTACCTTCTTTCAAAGATCTGTACAATAGAAATACATTGATTCAAATTATAAAAGAAAAAGAGAAGTATCAATTTATAACTGAAAATCGTACTAGACATAAATATATTTTTTCATGCCCAAAATTAAACACTTCCTTCGCACAAAATTATTATACTTATCAAGGAAGACTTATTTTCAACCGATTACCGGATGAAATTAGAAAAATTAATGATAAAATCCAATTAATAAACTCCGTTAAAAATTTTTTTAAAGATAATCTCAAAAAAAAAAAGTTTCCGACTAATCTAATCTCAAGAACAACTTATAACTCAGTTTCCAAGTGATACCCCGTTTTTCAAATAAGGTAAATTTTGTTTTGTTTTTAACAACTAATTACAATAACTCAAGATACTTTATTCTAATAGTAAAATTGTTTATTAGTAGAAAAATACTTTTAATTACATATCACCGAACTTACAACTTATTGTTTTTTACATTCACATAGTAATTTAAGAACTCATAACATAATATAGCATTAAAAAATGTACACTACTCTTCCAGACACAAGCTAATGCTTCTATGGAAGAGTGGTATTAACATTCGAACATGAACATGTATGCTAATTATAACATTATATAAATGTATACTATAATTTATATGCTAATATGTAACTCATATTTTATATTACAATAAATAAAAAAAAAAAAAAAATAAAAAAAAAAAAAACTTTGCTTTATTTTAAATTAGATCTCCAAACTATTGTCACCCTAAAAGTCTACATGTTTACATTAATGTACTACTAGAGACAGCAGTTTAGTAGGTACCCATAATCTCAATATGTAATAAATACAAAGTTATTGTTCTTTCAATATCTGTATAATTTTGTTTATTTGTAGAATTGTTAAACTCAACACAGGCTTGCCATAGTGAGGTTACAAATTGTATTGTAAACATTTTACCTGCGGTGTAAAGAAACAATAAATAAATACATTAAAACAAATGTAAGTTATGATAATTAAAATAGTTTTGGACTCAAGCATGCCTTCATCGGGAAATAGGTTTTTCACTATTTTTAATGTCGTAATAATTTATTTACAATCTACGGCCTTACTCATTAACTTGTTTTCAATTGAACACATTTATTAGCAAAAGTGTGTGTATTATTTAGCTGTCGGGAATCAGTTGACCTTTAAAATTAAATTAAAATCTTAAGAAAATTAATTTAAAATTGGGTTAAAAAAATTGATAGATAATTATTACAACTTTTTCTTTTATTTTTGCTCAACTCAGAACCACCTCAGAAAAGTCATTAAAAGCTAAGAAAAATTAATTTTAAAATAGCCGTTAACCCTAACCTAACTTGTCCTATTTAACAATTTTTTTAATTTTTTTTTATCATCACCTTAATGAACTTTCTGAGGTGGTTCTGAGTTGGTTTCATTCTGAGTTGGCCGGTTACCATTTCTTACCTCTTTGAAACAATGCAAACCACATAGGTAAAATGACAAAATACGAATTTTCAAAATAAGCCTTGTTCCCGCAGTATTTCGATTTAATGAGGGTATCATTTGACAAACATAGAGCTTTGCCAAAATGTTGTGTACAAAACCGGTAATGCCCAATTACGTTAACCGTAAATTGCCAATTTTTGAATACAAGAGGCCATTATTTCCCGTTATCGAGCACAATAGAACACTGTTCGAGTTTCCCTCAATTTTCATAGCCGTATTCACAGCGAGTGTGGCATTTTTGTATAAATTTAATATTGGACTGTCACCGAAGCGCAATGGTCCGTATATTTGGCTTTGACTCGGGCTGTTGCGGGTTTGTACTCGTTGCGTGAATGTGCAGACTACTTTTTTTTTGGTATTCGTATATACATAATAGCTGACCTGGCCACGCATTGCTGTACTAACGAAACACAACTTAGATAATCAAATGTTGTTATCGAGGTAATAAATTTTAATTTAAATAAAATTTAAATTTTAGTTTAATAAATTAACTCTTTTATTTATTAAAGTTATTAAGTTTATTTTGTAGAACTCCATCTTCATTTTCATTTATTTTATAAATTCAATAATATTATTATTTAATGTATAAAAACAGTTTATTATAAACGAGTTCGGCTTCGTAATTATTATTATGTGTTACAGCTGTTTCGCCCTACAAAGGCATTATCAAACTGTGGTTGTTACCACCTACCTGTTTTCATACATTAAATAATAATATTATTGAATTTATAAAATAAAAATAAAAAAATTAACTCTTCGCCATATGTGAGAAACTTATGGAACTTACGTGGTAGTAGGAGATTTTCAAACATTGTCGGGTTATTCGTAGGCCGGGAATGTTTGTCTTTCTTTTAAAATTAATAATCGTTTAAAATTAATTACAAATAATAACAATGAATTGTCAAAAAAAACATTTAATTGGCAGTAATAATTTTTGAGGTCAATAATCGAGATAAAAAAACTATCCTATCTTTTAAGTTGGACCAAATTACACACAGAAAGCCAAATTTCATCAAAACCGGTTAAGTAGTTTCGGAGTTTATGTCGAACAAACATCGTGATGCCAGATTTATATATAAATATGGGTAGATACTCGTAGAACCCTCCGAAAAATGCGAAACATTTGATCGTTTTAAAAGAAGCTTCTTTGGAAAGGTGTGATAAATTAATTAAAATTCAAATGAATTGGCAGCGAATGCATTTCATATATACTATGTTTTACTCAAATGTTGGAAAGTGTTTCAATGTGGGTTTTATGATATTAAAACACTTGTGACTTATTACACAGACGACATTTTATTCAGCTCTTTATTAGCTCCCTGACATTACACAAGTGAAGTAGACCATAGACATGTTACAATAATCTAGTCATAGTTTATTCATAGAGATGTGACAGAAAGCGCCACCAGAATTAGTCCACTCAACAACTATTTTTCACATAAAAATGGTTTTATTTTCGACACTGATATTTCGTACTTTAGTTTACATCAAAATGTTGTTTACGTATGCAAATAAGCAAAGTATTTCAATGGAAATAGTTTAGTAGAGCAGGTACTTTGTAAATACAAATTATCCTTTGTCCTCGAAAGTAGGTACCGAGCCTTTATTTAAAAGTTTTAATGGGGAACTTAACTTGGAAAAGGCGAAAAAACATCAAGTTTAAGAGGAGTTGAAGTGTCCAGAGAACGCTGTAATTAATAAAATGACTTATAATACGGTTCCTCAGTACTTACTTCGGAGTATCATCATCCTTGTATTTTTGTTCAAGTTGTACCTTGAAACTTTTGTTTATGTTCAAATTTTGTTTTTTTTTGGTTTTGTTTTTGTCTTGTTTTTGATGTGCGTTTTATGGACTACCGTTGTTTTAAAATTCTTTTCTTCAGTAGATTTGACAAATTACTTTAAATTCAATTTATTTCTAACTTATTTATAAATCAGTTCTTACCATTTATAAATCGAGTAAAAATAGGTTTGTCAAATATGCGTACCTACACCTGGAAAAAAAATGTGTAACCGTTTCCCAAAAAAAAAACTTTGAAAACGATTTGATTGAATTGCTTGCGAACGTACCTACATGTTATCAAAACAAACTAAGTCTGATATTATAATATAATATACAAAAGCAATAATATCCATCTACATTTTTGATGAAGATTTATCAGGGATGAAAATTAGTTTTTTACAGTCCATTAAATTATCCTTGCATTGAAGGAAAGCTTGAGATATAATTATTCAAATAAAATGTTAAGAATTTCTTAAAATTTGGTAATGCCCGATACAGGACTCCCCGTGACAAAGAATTCAATGTTCCCTAATTAGATTTGCTGGAAGTTGGCCGAAGAACGAATTCGAGTAATCCAATTTGCCCGTTGGTATAAAAAGGTTTTGGGCGGAGGGAAACGCGGGTCGGGATTCTAATTATGAAGAAAAAAGCTTACGTTGAAAAAGGCTTTAGAAACGGAATACAATTAACAGTACAAATGTTTCGCGTGTGTTGAAAAGGAAATCCTCTCTCCGTTGTCTCTTTTTTACTTTTTGTTTTTAAATCAAGCCTTTGTTTCAGGTGAATAAATGACGGGGATATTTCGAGTGAAACCTGAAAAAATACAAATTTATTTTTTAGACGTTATTAAAAGTTATGGAAAAATATTAAATAATGGACATACCAATTAGTCCCCATTTTTTGTATTTTTTCTGCTAACCTTAAATTTATTTCCTCATTCTCCCTCTTTAAATCTGACAAATAAATTCCTGCAGCGGCCGAATATTTTCCAATATTGGAGGTGACATATAACAACTGACTTCAAGCAGGAAACATCTCACGGGTTAGGTGTAGTTATAACTGTTAAAAAATAATAATTTTTTTACAATCTAAATAAACATCACACTGCTTTCCCTAAAGATATTCACCGTCTTCTGAAGTGTTTGACTTACACCCGACTTGTTTCATGATTCGCAATGGGTATTTTCGTTGCATCGTAACCTAGGGCGTTTCCGCCTTCTTTATATATTATTTATTTTTTTATTTGATACAATATTTTGCATTTCTTAGTACAATCCAGAAATGTTGGCCTCACTGGGTGGCTTACCCGTGCTGAGGCCCCCATTTTATAATATGAGAGTTAATAAAACATTTTGGAAAAAAAAAATAATGTTGGTGACGAAAAAACACTTAAAATTAAGATAATCTCTAGCGGTCAATTGACACCCTCAAATTGACTCTTTATAATTTCAACAGCTGAGCATTCTCACACAATATGGGCGAACCTTTCTGCGTCTTATTATACACGCTTACATTGATTGTGCTTTCCCTTTACTTCTCCTCCTTTGCTTTTCAGTCTGGAAGAATCTATCTAGAACTCTTAAAGAATAATCATTTTGCTGTCTTTAATATTTTAATACGACAAACTCTTAAAAAATATTATATGCGAAAGAGCTAAATTATCAAAAAAAAATCTATGGTTTGTGCCTCGCATAAAGTTTAAATTTGTTCTATTATTTTAAACGTTAAAGCACTGTCTAAAGTACGATTTGCTTGTTAATTATTATGTTCATTGCGCCCACAAATAGATTCATTTATTTATTTATCTAAGCGAAATCAACTGTCTATAATCAGGTTGGTTTAAGCTAGTTCTACTTACTTAACTAAGAAACACTTAAAGAATTTCTTATTATAAAAAAACATTTTACTTAAAAAAGCAGAATATTTAACGAACTAGCAATTACCACATTTATATAATTATATATTATACATAATCCGACACATGAGATGGGCAGACGAAATAATTAAAAATAGCTGGCCCCTGCTGGCCGCAAATAGCTCAAGAGAGAGATAAATGGAATTCTTAAAGGAGGCCTCCACTTTTGCCTGGTAGAGGAGAAAAATTTGTAAAAAGAACTGTAAGTATACAAAAAATATTTAATGAATGGAGAAGAAAAATTTTTCCTTTCGGATCATTGTTCTGAATGTTTGCAACCAATATTTATTAATCATTAAGGTTTAGTAAATCAGTCAGTTAAAGGTATGGCTAGTTATCATTTGGTTAATTGATACGATAAAAGTGGAAAACATCTGTTTTTCATTTTGTCACTAAAAAATTTGTTTAATATTTGGCTAAATTATAATTACCGCAAAAACTATAAATTTAGTTTACTAAATACTCCAGTTTATCGGCGAAAGTTTTTTCATTTTTCTTATATATATATATATATATATATATATATCTTGTTTTTATTGTTTTCAAGTTACAATCCCGTTAAACCGCAATAAAGCAGTTTGTCAACAGGATATTAATGTTCAATTACAATTTAAACATACATACATATTATTATTACTGTAACTATACAAATTGTCACAATTAACACATTTTAATTAATATAAACAATCTCTATTTAGTAACCATTGTTTCAGCATCTATTTGTAGAGTCGCAATTTTTTATATTAATTGGTAACATGTTAAATATTTTTGGCACGTTAAATTCCAGGGTTCACCGTCCGTAGTTATTATTATATTTTGGAACAAGCATTCTTTCATTCTTTGTGAACCTCGTATTATGCTCATGTTCCACTTTCTTCTGATAATCAGACTCAGATACATGCCGAATCAATATTTTTTACCATAATAAGGCCTGCACCGGTAATATTTTTAAATCCGATACAACAGTGAAATGTTTCGTCTCTGTGAAAAAATATTTTTTTGAACTAATAACTTAATCATAGAATTTTGTACTGATTGTAGGTGGTTTAAATTAGTTTTGCAAGCGTCTCCAAGTAGTTAATCCATATCGTAAAGTTGATTCTGCGAGTGATAAGTAAATAATTTTTAAAATATTCACCGGAACGAAACATTTCAGTTTGTACAGCCTACCCACTATCGCCCTCAGGCGTTTACAAAATTTGTTTATTTGTATATCCCATTTGAAATTACAATCAACAGTCACTCCCAAATAAACATATTCATTTACAAGTTCAATACTATAACACATGCAGGGCTGCAAAATGTTTTGATGAATGCATATAAAGTCATGAGATATTATTTTAGGCGTTTTCTGAAATGAAGCATGTGGAGATCGTATGTGCATCAATTTCGTTTTTTTTTGTATTAATGATTAGACCTGCGTCATGTGACCATTTTATCAGGGACGTAAAGTCATGTTGCATACATTTGATCGCAACGGATAATTGTTCATCAGATATGACAAGAGCAGTGTCGTCAGCTTATACAAAGTGTTTTACATATTTAAATAGTTTTTTTCATTATTGATACAAATATAATATACAGGGTTGGTCCCAAAATTTACCCCTGCGGGACTCCAGCATACATTTTTTCCTCCTACTCATTTTTTTAAATATTTTTACAAAGATATGTCTATTAAATAAATATTTTTTAAACAAATTAAGTAGGTTTCCTCTAATTCCAATTGCTTCTAAGATTTTTAATAATTTTTGTGAGAAGAAAAAGAAAAAGAAAAAAGAAAAACTTTTGTACATCCTAAAAATCAACCTCATATTATATTCTGTGAGGCGGAAAATCCTCACATTCCCGAACCAATCGATCATTCTCAAGGATGATAGATTATAGACTTATGCTAAAAAAAATGTAGATAATAATTATTAACTTTCAGTGATTATTGATTAAGGAGAATACTGAATACTGGGGAAAAATTGGAAAAAGTGAGGGATTATTAATTGATTACGTGCCATTAATACACCTAATATTAAACTTAAAAAGTCAAAACATCCCACCAAGAACGAAATATCTGCTAAGTACACAATTTCATTCAAGAATACAAAATCTTTTTTTTCCAATGGCAATTAGCTTCACACAGGAATCCCTGAGGTAAAAAATCCCCTTAAGGCCTGTGTCATCTTTGGGGATGCTGTGTGAAGGGTCTTTTAAAGAAAATGTAGAAGGTGATGGTCTGTAAAAGAAAAAGTGTGAGGGGTAGAAAGGAATCTCGGGGTAAATGTGTCTAAGAGTAACGGACGTTTGAACCCATCCTACCCACTTCGGTAAAAGACGACGAGTCAAGAGTGTCCGGTTGGAAATTTTTAGATAAGGCCTCCCTCAACCTATCTCTCCCGATCCGGCCCACCACGTAGTAGGTTGTCACATGCATTGGCCGCCAAAACCTCACTCGTTGAACCCGAGCACCCCTGCTAAGTGACTTATGGCAGGTGTGTTGGTTAACGAAAAGTCATTGACAACTGCAAAATATTATTAAAATTGTAAACAAATGAACAACACATTAAATGTTTTTCACATAAATACAACCCACATTTCCAGAATACATTTTTTTAAATATATATATATGTACGATTGCTAAGGGATAACTGATCTATTTGATTTTAAGAGAGATATTTTTAAGAGTTTCGACAAAATTAACATTTAACTTCCCAATTCCTTGCCTCGACAGAGGTCTCTTCATGAAAAATTCTACTAATTCATATTTTTTGCTGTGCGAAAATCACGCCCACAACGACTGAAATATAAATTTGTAGAAAAATCCTCTTTTGTAAATCGTCAAATTTTGAGGTCAAATTTTAATTTGCTCCAAATCTTTTCGTTATTTTTACATTAGCATCATAAAAGCCCGCCGGTTACTAAATGAATACATTTTTTCATCTGAAACACCAAAGAAATGTTTTTTAATAAAGGCGGGTTTAGGTACAAATTGTCTACAAGATTGTTAGGACAATGAAGCACAGAGACTGGAAAGGAAATGAAATCATAAGCCAACAAATCATATTACTATTATTACAACAACATGAAACAAAATGAAGCCATTCCCTTTTCGCAGGAAATGAACCAATTCCGAAGCAATATTATGTTTACGAATTTTATATTAAGTCTGACATAGATAAATTGTACCGTCAAGATACTTAGAGAACTTCAGTTTGATGTATTGAAACCAGTATAAATTATTCAGTTAATTCATACGACGGCAGAGTATTGGAGAATATATTTAAATCAACTAAAGTTTTTTTTTCGAAAAACAAAATTAATGCGATTATTATTTATTTTCCATGATCACATGAAATCCAAACTTTCGTAGTGGATGTAGCCGCAATTGTACATATTACGTGCCCCATTTCAAGATTCCAACATCCAAGCAACTTAATACATTTAATGCGAATAGTTTAGTTTAATTTAATTTAAATTAAATTTAATAAAGTTCTGCAAGTATTTAAGTTTTGTTTTTATTATTTTGACCGCTGTTTCGGCTTACAAGGCTATTATGAAACTTTGGTTAGACCGTTTGAGACGACTTTTTTATATTATTCTAAATTTCAATATCGAAGATGCCTAAATTGATTTATTATCGGTTAAACCGATTTACTGAGAAAATAATCTTGACAATAGCTTCACTATTTTATGGGGTACTTTAAAATTTATTTTCCCCACAATAAATGTTAATGTGCTCTTATTTGACGTGACTGTTATGGACTTGAGCAGCTGCGGTGTAAGTAAACCTTAAAAAATAACAACATCTGTTAAACAGTTGAATATATAAAATACGCTTTTCAAGAAAAGAATTATAAATTAATTAAATAATTTAAGCACGTATCCTTGTCTTTATTGTTTGTCTCCGATTTTGAAATTAAAATATTATTGAACTCAAAAAAATTTACGCATTACCCAGGACTATTTATACACGCTTGAACGTACGCAATGACCACCGAAATTATTTTGTATAATAGTATGAAATACGTTCTACTGGCATTTTAGTTACTTCAAATATTTGCGATTTTCTTCTCTGGTTTTAAAACTGCACATCTTTATTACACTTTGGAATAAATATATTTAAAAGAATTTTTAAAATTACAGTTTGAAGATTTTTTTAATGGAAACTGCAGTATATATGATTACGCATGCAGTTTCATCATTCTTCAATAGATGCCGTTAGTATAGATAGTAAATGTAGTTCTTAGGTATCTTTACAGATGTCAGTTAAGAACAACCTTAGGAGAGTACCATCTATCGTTTTCGTGTCTAATGCACACACAGTTACGAAAATAGCCGATGATTTGTGATGGACTGCTGGGTTCCGAGAGTGTTGGTGGTCCCAGCTTCAGCATTATTTATTACTATCTATAGTATGGACATCTGGTTAAGTTAAATATTTATTGTATTATGACAATAAAGCATCTTTAAATCTTGATGTCTGTTGGTCTCTTTGGGAGTTTTCCTGATCATAATATTTCAAGTAATCTTAATCACTGGGATTAAAGTACATCATACATACCTTACGACCTTTTGGCCTCTCCAACAGGACTCTCCGAACATCTCCATGCACCGCAGTGGGAGAGGTTGATACAACGTCAGTCACTCCTAGACACACCGACCCTCAGATTCTTACCCACTCCTCAATTTTTTTTCCTTCCCAGAATTTCATTTTCTTCTTTCCTAAAACGACCCTCCATACATCATTCCCAAAGATGATTCAAGGCCTGAGTGGAATTTTTTTTCTCAGGGCCTCTTGTGTGAAGCTAATTAAAAAAAAATACAAACTACCCGTACCCAAAAGAACAGATAAATCATTTGTTGTATCGCGTAAGTTTGTTAGCAGACTACAAAGCAAAGGTTTATTTTTCGTTTTCCTCGGGAGTTCTGTCGTAGTTAGATTTTACTAAAATAGCATTTACCTTTTTATTTTGTTGACATTCAAACGTTTTATTTCAAATCAAGTCGCCACGAGGCATTATAATAAACAAACCTTGCTAACGAAATTTTGAGAAATCTAAGAATTTAACGAAAATCTGAGAAATTTCCTGTTTCGTAGAAAATTATTATAAACTTTTTAAATCATATATAAGTATATTATTTCTGCTTCATGTTTATTATTTGTACGTTTGAGAGTCTCATTTCGAATAGCTTCATCCCAAAAAATGTTTATAACGTAAAAATGTTTCGATGAACGCAATTACCGTACGCTAAATTTTTTCAAGAACATAAATTTAGATTATTGCTGGAGTCATACATATTCAAATTCGTGTTATACGTAATAATAAAAAAAGTATACACGACGACGTATTTTGCGATTTATTGTATCAAATTTTTAATCACGTATTAAATTTTTTAAATTGTGTAAAGATATATTTTGTTCAATGTTATATCAACATTTTCATTACCTGCTAAGATATTAAATTTTAAAAATGTAACCATTTGTGATATTTTATATCAACATTTTCATTACAAACTCCGATATTAGATAAAAAAACTTAAAACTTAAATATTGTAATAAAATAAACATTTTCATTTAAACGTCATTTCATATTTCATCTCATTTAGCAGCTATTTCATTCCAGTAATCACAAATAGATACCTGACAATGTCGCGGGCATGACAAAATTCAAAATTCAAAGTGCTTGTGTTGTGTTAGTAAGTGTAATAAGACTAATTATAGAAGCTTTCAAACCTCATTGATCAATTTTGCAAAAGTTTTTTAAACTAGTCAGAACACCATATAATATCATGATATTGTTTACGTTGTAATAAGTCTCGTTACGTCTGAATCATGATACAGACATATAGAGTCTTATTATGTCGTATACCAAATAAAAACTTATTCCAAAAAAGCAAAACATTACAGCAAGTGTTTAAAAATCATTGAAATTTTTTTTTAATTTATTTCAAAACACACAAAAAATGTTCACCAGCCATCAAAATCGATTTTAAATTTCGTCATATTCATATTTAAGTTTTAATTTTACCTTCTGCCAAAAAGCAATAAGTCGCAAACTGCCAACACCTCAGGATCATTTATCTTTTAGTTTATAGATATGACAGAATTTCGTTTCGGGTCTTTCACATTTTTTGTTTGTATTTCGAACCAAATTAGTAAATTAGTCTCGCATTATAGAAACTTTAAGCTTCCTTTAACTGTACGGTTAAGGTGTCATCTGTTTCCACAAACGTTAATCGTCAATTAAATTTAAATTTTAACCTTCAGTAAAAGTAACAAGAATGTTAAATAAGATCACGCGCGGTTTGAAGTATAGTAATTTTAAGTGTCGCCGGTCTATTCCTTGAAATGATTGTGCCTTGATTTTTTGTGCCGCCTCACAATATTATTATAAATGTGAAAACCAGAACAACTTTCAAAATATCCGGCTGTATTTTGTTTAGCGTCATTGATTGATCTGAGAGTTTTGTCCCTACAAAGTATTTGTATGAATATTTAAAAAAATGACGACCCACGAAAAAATAATAACTATCGGTTTTCAAAAACCAAAGTTAAAAAGTTATGTAAAAATTCGGTTTAATTGATTGAAAAACGCATTTTAGTGAAATTGTACTTGAGTACTATTGCTCTTACTTTTACTCCATCAAGCTTTGAACCATACAGTCCTTACTAAAATCATAGAATAAATATTCCATACAGTCTAAATAGGACTTTGTCTCATATCTTCTACTGGGTAGTCATAATAATTAATCTGCGTTAGCCTAACGGACCGTTAAATTATCGCTTCACGACATCTCCAACAATCAAATTTCATTGTGTTTTCGGTGTTTATTCGTTAATTCTTTGCCCGATTCCCGCTACGCGAACGATTTGGCCCGCGACTCTTCTGATCATTCGGAATTTAATTTAATGAAACCTAATAAAGAGAAATCTCCGGGTCCAATTTCGGCTCAAAGACTAAAGTCGTTGTAAAAAAGCCGGACTTGGATGCAAATTGGATTCCTGATTTTTTTTGCGTCGAGATCAGATCAACCGTGAAAGGGACCAACTTTGAACATGGCCGCGCCTTTTCCTATTCCAAATAATGATACTGATTCGTAACCTTTAACGAGATGAGGCATTAAGGTTTTTTGGGACTGAAGGATATTTATAAAGATTCCACAACCAGCGTTAACTCAAACTCACTAGGTACTCGCATGGATGCACCTCTTTGCATCAGCGTAAAACTTATTATTCGAATTCGGAAATGAAAATTCCAAAAAACGAAAGAAAACTGAATAAATGTATTTAAAAAAATATTATCACAAAAAAACACACCGTAAAACATTTCTATCGATAAAATTTGATCATGGTTTCCACTTGTTCTTTTCAACGCTTACGATATTAAGCGCACTTGAAGTAAAATAACACTAAATTGCGCTATATAAAAACTACGTCACTATTATTTATTATTAACTAGTGAACTTTAGGTGTAGGTAATACAAAAAGCTGTTTTTCAGTGATTTTTGGCGAGGAAATCACTGTCATAAGTGTATAAATATGCACAGGCTTGTGTTAATTTCTAACAAAACTCAAGGGTGACGATATCTCCCAAACCGTGGCGGTGGATGATCTGGACATACTGAACCCCAGATTCCTATTCATCCCTCATTCCTTTTTCCCTCCCAGAACTTCCTTTCTTCCACACAGCATCCCCTAATGTAACACAGAGTATGTGGGGACGTGAGGGAAATTATTTTCCGCTGGGCCTCTTATGTGGAGCCAAGTGTAAATAAAAAAAATATGTGTAGGTACCAAAATCCATGCAAAAACTTTCCATGCCTTTTTTTTCACCTTTTTTTGTAAACTATTTTCAACATAATTTTTTGAATTTTTTAACAGATTCAACCCCGATTATGGAATAATAATATAGTTCCCAGTTAGTATGAAAAAGCTGTTATTTCTCGGCAGTATTTATTGTAATATTGTTTGGTCAAGTATTTTATCAAACAGGAAGTTTACGGGTGGAAGTAAACGACCAGGGGAGGAAATGCATTTCCATAAATTTTAGTTGCCACAACAGCCCTTAGCGAGTGTTGTTAGGGCCTTATCCGAAGAATGTTTCATTTCAAGTTAATGTTTAATGGCTTTTTTACTGCGCTTTGCCTTTCACTGGGTTCAGACGGTTCAAAAACTTTAAGATCTTTTATAAATTGTATTGATAAGATTTTTGCGGCAATCTTTCATACGGGAAAAATGTAATAATAATAATATAATACCATAAAATTGCCTAAGCTTGTGAAGATTGTGCTATTTACTCTTCTCAAAATATCGATCGTCCAGTCAGAAATCTGAAAATACTAGAAATCAGTTTGAGATAATTAAGAAAGCCATATTCGAATGCTCTCTATAAATCAAATATTATTTACACTAATACCGGGAGACGTAATGATGCAGTACATTAGAAATTATGAAATATCCTACTGGAATTCCATAAAATATTGACATTTTGTTAAATTCATCACAAGTTTCCTGCATTGTCATGGATTTCATTTTTATGAATAATCTGAGTATTGTCCCAGATAGAGAGTAAACTTTAACCCGTTTAATCACAGGAGATCATATTTGTCCCAACGCACATAGGTCTCATATAAAACGCTGTAATTCCCTTACTATCATAGTCAGAAATATGTTCTAAACTGTGTTAGAAAGGGAAAACATCACCAGTTATATGTTAACTATCGTTTTTTCGGAGGTGTCTGACTAATCAACTGGACGATCAACATGCACCCTATATTAGATGTGGTCGCCATTCCTGATCCGCACTACGTCCTCTATATCAACATACTCTTACCCTAAACTAGTACCGGCCAACCTGCGGCCCGCGGACCGGTTGCCTTACGTGCGGTCCGCGATAATTAAAGTAAACCATTATCTTGTGACTGTCAATACGCATGTTCACAAAATTACAAATTAATTAGTCATATACTGACTCAAAGTGAAGAAAACCATTATCTTGTCCCGACTGTAGCTATTCATATTAAGAAAGTCAAGTTTAAAGAGGAACAAGCTGACTAACGAGGAGAAAAACCATTACCTATTATGTTGTTTTAACTAAAACTATTCATATTTATAAAAGTCTAATTTAACCCTTAATTACTCGCATGGGGTCAAAGCATTTTCGGATTAAAAAATGAAGCACTTGGCGCGGCCCGATTCCCCCGCGCCCTCGGTAGCTTCATAATGCACATCTAAGTTTGTAATTTTGTATTTTAGTAGCGACTAAGTCACGGGAGTGGAAGGATGCGTCGCTGTGCTCTTGAGCGGTGACCCCGTGCGAGTAATTACGTTATTTTTTGGAAGCGGTAAGTTTTCAACAAAATGCAAGAAATGTACAAGATGTGTGTGCAATGATCTCTATGAAATATACTGTCAACAGTGTAACAAGAGTGATCCGGAGATTTCATAAAAAATACGATTATTAACTATGATCTCAGTATACCTAAGTACAAATTGTTAATTATTTTAGTTTAACTTGTTTTTGAATAAGTAGTTAGTAATTCATGATATTTCTTATAGATATTACAGAATAAACAAAGCCCTTTAATAATAAAATAGTTTCATTTACTTACATATTTCAATATATATTAAAAACTACTCATACTATTTGGGTCATTTGTGCAGTTATGTAATGTTCTTTGTGCGAGTAATTAAGGTTTAAATACCTAGTCAGACACTGATTCTCAGTGGAGAAAAGCAATTCTCTTGTCCTTGATTTGCGATTTGCGAATAATAAAATATCAAAATTTATTCCCCAGTTGTGACTACAGATATGATCAAAAAAATTGTAAGTATTTACTTAGTATAGCCCTTGAAAAGAACTGGATCATGGCCATCATTATGGTCATCTCACTGGGGAGGCTGCCGGACTGACTGACTGCCGAATGCCGCTTATTTTTTCAAATTATTTTATGACTTGCGACATGGAAAATCCCTACGAGTTATGTCCGGAAGATGGAATTTAAGTTAAATTTTTATGGTGGTAATATTATAATTATTAATATGGTGTTAAGGGACGTACTTAATTTATTTTTACCGGTGATTTCTGACATTATTTAGACCTTAATGACAATGAAATATTGTTCTGAGACATTTTAGATTTTTTTTTCAACTTAAAACACAGAAAATCAGTAGGTATTGGACAGTTAGAATAAGGGTGACGGGTCATTGGGCGGAGTCACCCACGATATATAAAATATTTTTCTTTTTAGGTTTTAAGTATTGTAATATAATAATATAAGGTAGATAATATTTACTTTAGTATTCTTAAATTTTCAGTTTAAGGGAAAATGGTTGATTAACGATAATCGCTTTCCAAGAACCGAAAGTAACAGATAAAAATAATCAGCTTTGATTCAATCAGACTTTAAAAAAAGAAAATGTTAGGCTTTCTTCAGCGTCGGAGAGATCTTATAACATTACTTACCACTTTCGAAATTGATCAAGTTGAAAATCCTAACTTAGTTATTTTATAAGATTATTGAATTAAAAATCAAAACTTATGTTATAAGTATTTCTTGTGATAATTTTCCGATCTTACCCTCATTAAATTAAACCCTCGTTAATGCCGAAAAATTAGGACTAGAAGTGACAGAAATTACATAATTTTATATAATTGCAAGTGTTCTTCGTAATAAAGCCACGCTGTCTGACAAGCCTGCCAGTTGTGACAAATTTACTTTGAGGGTCTGAGAAAGTTGCCCAAATTGTGTAGGCGAACCTTCTAGATCCTTCAAAACTTTACACTTCGCGAAAAGCAAAAGGATTGTTTAAAACACGTTCCATCCCATGGACCAATCATTTATATATTGATACCACAACAGAACAAAGTTAATTTCAAGTTAGAATTTAATTTGAAACGTTCATAAATAATTGTTCTTACACAGTACCGTGACATTATCTGAGTGGGTAGCAGAATTTTTCTAACAAATTGAATTTTAACGAATCAATAGATAACGAAACTAAAGCAAATTTGAAAAAAAACAGTTTTTTAAGATATCATAATGTTGTTGCTAGATGTTGATACCTGAGGATATAGGTAATACCACAGATTTTGTAAAAGGAAATGATTGAATAAATTTGAAAATAAATACTTCCATAAAAAAGAGGAACTTAGGAAATACGAGTTAGATTTTTAATCTAAAATATGAAAAGGGTGAGCTACATGAAATACATACCAATATACGAGTATTTTATTTTTGTTCGAACGAAATAAATTTTTGGGTAAACAAACGAGTAAAAGTACATCTAAGATGTTTAAAAAATATTGCATTTTTAAATTTGTAAATCATTGATGCATGCATCATGAATGCTCAAGAATGCTCAAGGTCCCATGGACCGACTTGATCACCAACACAAAAATTCTCAGGCGGGCTAGAGCAGATTGATTAAAAGAACTGCTTACATTGATTTAAATCAAGAAAATTTCATATCTGAGTCATATACTTCGAGGGGAGAAGTATCACTTACGCCATTTAATATTGAAAGGCAAGATAGAGGGTCTCCGAGGGCCTGGTAGGAGACAAATGTCTTGGCTGCAAAATATACGAGAGTGGACCGGCATTAGAAGTGTGAAGGAGCTATTCCGGGCAGCGCAAGACAGATATACCTTTTCAAGAGTGATCGCCAACATCGGGGGGACCTGATAAGGCACACGTTGTTGAAGAAGAAGAAATCATTTAACACAAACAAATCACTCATTTGATAAAACCACTGAAACTAAAATATTACATCAAAATGCAATTGGAATTAGTTTTAGAAGCCCTCTAAATAAACATAGCCATTAATAATATTTCAAATAAATAATAATGAAATAAATTTAAGTGATAGTCCCATATTTAATTTAATCCTTTAAGTTCTCTCCCCTCCCCCTACCTACCTATTCTATAATATTTGTTTTCCTCCCCCTCCGCCAATAAGACGTCTCCCTTTCTATTTTTACTCAATATTTTATTTTCTTATATATACTAGCGAGTTCCCGGCATGCATTGCTATCTTCCGAGAAAATCTTCCGAGAAAAGATACTGGCGGCCAGTATCTTTTCTCGGAAGATTTTTTCAATGTAGATGAGTGTTTCAGGCTGAAAATTATTGATTATAATATTTGTTATCTACCCTTTGTGCTATGCATAAAAATCTTGTTTAAACGTCAGTTTATCAATTAAAAATAATAATTAATATTTGACAAGTTAAAGTATTTCAGCAAAAAAATGCAGACATAATTAGTCTCGACGCCACCTAGCGGGAGATTTAGTATTAACAATACCTCTCTCATAAAAATAAAGTTGGTTGTTTTCAGTTGGAAAAATGTAATAATAAGTAATTGTCGAATGAAACACTAGTATATATTGAATTATTTTGGCGGGTATTAGATAAGCCGCCATAGCTCAGTGGTCAGAGCTGCTGACCGGCAATCAGAAGGTCACGGGTTCAATTCCCGTTGGCGGCCAGTATCTTTTCTCGGAAGATTTTTTCAATGTAGATGAGTGTTTCAGACTGACAATTATTGATTATAATATTTGTTATCTACCCTTTGTGCTATGCATATAAATCTTGTTTAAACGTTAGTTTATCAATTAAAAATAATAATTAATATTTGACAAGTTAAAGTATTTCAGCAAAAAAATGCAGACATAATTAGTCTCGACGCCACCTAGCGGGAGATTTAGTATTAACAATACCTCTCTCACAAAAATAAAAAAGTTGGTTGTTTTCAGTTGGAAAAATGTAATAATAAGTAATTGTCGAATGAAACACTAGTATATATTGAATTATTTTGGCGGGTATTAGATAAGCCGCCATAGCTCAGTGGTCAGAGCTGCTGACCGGCAATCAGAAGGTCACGGGTTCAATTCCCGTTGGCGGCCAGTATCTTTTCTCGGAAGATTTTTTCAATGTAGATGAGTGTTTCAGGCTGACAATTATTGATTATAATATTTGTTATCTACCCTTTGTGCTATGCATAAAAATCTTGTTTAAACGTTAGTTTATCAATTAAAAATAATAATTACTATTTAATGTGTTTGTAAATTTTTGTGCATAAAATTATGAAAAACCAAATGCCAAAATACTTTAAGGATGAAATTGTTTTTTAATAGAGACGTACATAATTACGAAACAAGAAATATAAACAGATTTCGATTGCCACAAATGAAGAAATCAAAATCACAGAACTGCCTAATGTATAGAGGACTAAAGATGTATGATCAAATGCCTGAAAGTATGAAGAATGAAGAAATAATGAACGTATTTAAAAAGAAATGTTAAACTTACTGTAAAAATATTTAAATTTATCAAATGAAATGTTACATTGTGCTTATTAGTTTATATTCATGTAGTATAAACTAACTCAATAAATAATAAAAAAAAATTAAAAAAATATTTATATAGCAACGCATAGCTGACATACACTCAAACAAACACTTTTAGATTTTTTTAAATATATATATATATATATATATATATATATATATATGTACATTTTTGTACGTAATTATCTTTGGTTATTGTCCTGACATATTATACCTATTTATGGTAACCTACGATATTTATGGTTTCAACTTAGTTCAGAGTTTTTTACAGTAAAAACCTGTGTGACTAAACTCCGCAGTTTATTTGGCGTTCAACAGTACCAGAGTAATTTTCTTCCATGTGTGTTAGCGGCGCTACGACAAGGTAAATGAAACTTTCTCTAATACCACGTGTCAGGTAAATCCGATATTGCATAGCGCGTGTTCTAGAAACGGAGTCTGGACGCTTCAAGTGGACGATATCACGTCTCATTTTCAGGAGTCACGCTCGTAGTCGAACTTCACGAAGTTCTGCCGACACCTGAGAGGGAAGATACGTGAGATCTTCTTGTAACGTGAGAAAAGCTTTATGAAAAAATACACCGTGTTTTGTAAAACTTCCTTTTAACATGTTCACAAATACATAATAATACTAACTCATATTTCTTGAGAATGCAACTATGAACACTTTATTGGTAGTTTTTTTCTCTGTGTTTGAAAACTGCCGCCCCACCAATTATTGGATAAACATTTATTTGATAACAAACGCCTCTGCCTAGTGGTTCCCTACATTTGGTAACTTAGCAGAGCTGCCCAGGTTCATGAAGTGAAGTTTGTCAAGGTCTTGGCGACCGGTGTGTCTGCCCACCTGCTGTGTGGCGGGCCGACTTGAGAAACTGGTTGAGGAAGTCTTTTGACCTCTACAGCCGGAATCCCTTGACCCATCGCCTTGCACCGCAGTCGAAGGGATGGATTCATAGGTCCGTTAATCCTGGACACACTGACTCCCAGATTCACACGCCCCCTCATACATATTTTTCCTTCTTTCGTTAAAAAAATCTTCCACATAGCATCCCCTTAGATGACATAGGCCCTGAGGGAAATTATTTTCCTCAGAGCCTCTTGTGTAGAGTTAATGTAAAAAAAAAGTCTTAGGTATTCAGGAGAAAAATGCACAAGTAAATCAAAGAAGAAGTCGTAAACGCCCTAGGAAGATATATTATAATCCAATTAATCACGTAATTGATAAAAACCTTTGAAGACCTTTAGTTAAATGTAAGCAATGCAATAAGCCAATAAAATTTAAAGGGTGTTTATAATATCAGATATTTTACTCGGAAATCCATAATAACATGGATAATAAAAATAAAATCAATTTGTTAATAATTTATGGAAATAATACCTATAAATATATCTTAGTGTAAGTATATATAAGTAGCTTCACTACCGTTTGATAATTCCGTAATAATAATTACACAGCAGAACCTGTTTACCTTTATAAAATCTTGAAAGCGTGAAGTGCTGAAAATTATTTAATTTTTGAAGATTTTCAGTTGTTCTGCTTAGTTTTTTGATCAACCATAAAAACAACATTTTCTAAGATTTGCTTTGGTTATTTTTTTTTCTTACTTTTTTTAAAAAGAAATAAAAACATTCCTGCGTTACGAATAATCTGAGAATATTTGAAAATCTCCTACTACCACCACAGTAAGCCAAAAATGTTGTTTTAGTTGTGATGGAGGACTAAGCTAGCCGAGGAGTTGAACGCGGAACTCCTGGGTGGGACCCAAACGCGATGCCTACTCAACCATTGACCGTTCAATTAATACATAACATGGTTAGTTAATTAATTAAGAAGCGAGCCATAAAACAGTAAACATTAGTGATTAATTTTCTTAATTATAAATTACTAAATAACTTCGCATTAAGTTTTCTGAGTGAATATTTTTTATTATTCGACTAATAATATTTATAGTTCAATTTCATATTATATCGTCCTTTAATCAAATAAAAAAATCTCATATACAAACTTCGTTATTTTAGGTGTTAGATTCTAATTCCGATCACATTACTCAGATCGCGATGCTACTTTGACAACAATCTTAAGCCCTTCACAAATTACTAGCCGATCTGTGTTCAGGATATTTAGTTACAGAAGTACTAGTATCAATTTACCCAAAATCCTGACTCTCAATGGATTATACTCATTGAAACGAGCTCATTTTACACGTTATCACAGTCAGCAGTCAGATTAGATCAATCGTCTTCACTATTCCGTTTCACCAACCGAAACTGAGTGAAAGTTATACCGTGAAATATGTTTTCAATGGTAACCCAACAGTTGATCTGCCGACAGTTGGTTCCCCAAAACGATAATTACAATAAATTTTCGTGCATAATTAACAATATTAAATGTAAAATCGACTTCGGAAATACCCTTAATAGTTGGTACTAATATCAAACGAATTAAAATATATTGTCGATTTTTTTTACTTATGCGCTGGTGTACACAGTATATAATAATAATGTTTTATTCCAACTGTCGGCGGATCAACTGTCATGGAACCGTTTTCGATTAGCAAAGGCTTAGGGATGGATATCTTCATTGGATTTTTCAATATTTGTGTAATTTGTTTTCAATAAGTGTTTGCACAACGCCAATAGACTGCTTAATTGAATGCTTAATTTCCAATATAAGATGTCAAATCCATGCAATTTGCCTCCGGTCCAGTATGACACTAAATTATTGGTGTGGTGTATAATAACATCAATAGGTAGCTACATACCTACATTAAAACATAAATTCCACTGTTTTTAGATTTTCATTGCCAAAAGCATTTTCGTTTTTTTTGTTTTTGGGGTGTTTTGCCGTGTTGCGCTACCTCCATCTTTAGTCAACGTTTCAAACAGCGTTTACACATCTGTCGGATCTGCCGGATCTGCTCTGATGATGGACACTGCAGCGCTGTCCGAAACGTTGGCTAAAGAAGGAGGTAGCGCAACACGGCAAAACACCCCAAAAACCAAAAACGAAAATAAATTCCACTGATTTTAATTCTCACTGATTTTCAAAACGAAGAACATTTGCCACATAACTTTGTCAGAATTTAGATTTTTTTTATGATATCTGATTATCAAATCAGAGAATATCCGCAAATTTAATAGAAGTTGCGTAACAAAACGTTTACAAATCCACAATGTTTATGTAAGCGGTTATTTAAAAAAAAACTATGACACATATTTTTTTTATTATTTATTACA
This sequence comes from Limnephilus lunatus, assembly GCA_917563855.2. Lineage (NCBI taxonomy): Eukaryota > Metazoa > Arthropoda > Insecta > Trichoptera > Limnephilidae > Limnephilus > Limnephilus lunatus. The sequence goes on from OU830601.1 coordinate 56,630,007, forward strand.
CAATATTTTCAGTTGTATAAATTATAAACTTAATATTCCTATCGAAAATATAAACTATAACTGTCTAACGAAAAATCTAAAATTAATCTATTAGACCGGTCAGTGGCTGTGTTGGCATCGCATTTGGGTACAAACCCAGGCGTCGCGTGCTCGATTCGTCGGATGGCTAAAACAAGTCAAGCAACATTTTCCGCCTACTGTGGTGGTAGTAGGATATTTTAAAATATTGTCAGGTTACAAGAGCACGGGAATGTTTCTTACTTTAAAAAAAATCCATGTAATAAAAGAAATATTCGACTGAACATTGGTCGTTTTCATTATTGTTTTTAAAATTGTTAACCATGCCATTCACATTTGCGTCAGATATTCTCCTTACACTCCTTTCCTCGTTCATTCGCTCTACATTTCCAAACCATCGGAACGTTCCTTTCTTGATCTTACTCATTACGCTTATATCAGCTTTGTATTCTTTGCGGATTTCCGCATTTCTCACACGATCATACATGGTTTTACTACACATACGTCTTAGGGATCTCATTTCGCAGTTAACTGAGTTTTTTAAAATTAGATGTGGACAGTAATTTCTTCCTAACCGAATGTATCACTTTAAAGGTGCAAGTACATTGGTCGATTGTGAGTCAGTGTGCGAAAATTAGGATAGCCGTGTTTGCAAACATTTGATACCAGCTTTGCAAAAAACGTAACTAGAATGCTTACAGTTCAGCAAAAAAGTCGCCTAACTTTGAACAAACTCCCGACCAACTTTGGTCATTTTTTTGTCGGGGATTTTGGCGTGGTCCTGGGGAATCTAGATTGGCAACGCCTGGCAACACTGCGATACGAGGAAATCACCGACTTGGCAACACTGGACTCTAAGCCAGGGATTGGCGCAGACAATTGGCAGATATTCAAAGCATTAATCACAGAGGCGCGGCGTCACCTCGATATAGGCCTTGTTTACTGGGCGAGCGTACACACTACATTATCTTGGGAAAGGTATGTAGGTAGGTACAATGTCCACCATAAATAGTTGGCTGTTGGAATAAACCTGGAGAGGAGTGTTATTAAATTCTAGATTTATTAAAAAATTAATTCAGTCATCGCGAGCTCGAAGCATGGGAGCACGCTTCATCAACAACACGAAATAAGTATGAAACTGTTCAAACAAGACACTTATTTTAAAATTACATTCACCTCACAGGAATCGCATACAAGCATCTATTTGTCAGTTCAGACAACGTATTTGCAAAATGGTTCAGTTTCAACACCAAAAAATCACATTTTCAATGTCATTGAATTGAGAAGATAACATTAATAAATCTAAACGAAACTTGAAAGAGACTTGACATAAATTTAAAATCTAACGGTCGCAAAGGGGAATCGAAACCGTTGGAAAGTGAAAATGCCATTCGAAAAAATGAGTTGATCTTTAATATTATTGTAAATTCTGAATTTAAAATCACAAAGATGACATAAGTTCTGAGAGGAATTATTTTTCTCGGTGCCGCCTATGCTGAACTAATTATGTAGGTAAAAAAAAATGAATTGCGAAAATCTTTTTGGAGTATAGTAGGACATATTACGGAAGTTAGAGAGAAGGTTTGAATTATTTTTCAAAATTCGTCGTGTTTTTATGGAAGGATTACCATCAAATGAAACCTGTTACGTTTTGACAAAGTACCCACCTACCAGTGGTTGTCGGTGACTTTTTGTATAAGGGATGCTGAAGTATTTACCTACCTAATATGAAATATAAATGCTTACCGACTATGAACTGGCATAAAGCTATATTCTGGCAGAAATAGTATGTCAAATTAGCTCTATAAATCTTTTATGCTTCACATCAATTATTACAGTACTAAAATTAAATTAATTAAATACATATTTGAAAGATATTTAACGTATAAATTGGCATCCGCTATTCAAGCAAAATTGTCAAAATGGTCACGCGAACCAATTCTCTAAAACTTACCGAATTAATCGCCGCGCTTTGTTATGCTATTCTGTGCACTATGTCTACGCGCATTAAAGTCGTTTTCTGTGCGTTAGATGCTCCCATGGAATGCGTATACTGCTTCAGGCAAAACTTGGCAGGCAGAACTAAACGCGCATGCGCAAATATCATTTTTTTCTAACATTGTGGGTGCGGAATGGAGCAGAGAATCTATTGCTGGTATTGGTGCGTTTACGCGACATTCGACATTTGCTGTTTACGGCTAGAAAAAAATAAGCTCAAAGCTTTTTTTTAATGTTGAATGAATAAATAACAATTAAATTTATATTTATTATACGCCTCAAAAGGAAGGGAAGCGCCGCATCCACAATGTGAATGGAGGGACCGTGCCTGCTACCTACCTAATATTGACAAAATTTTACACGGGTTCGAAACACACAAACCTTATTGCCCTCTTTACCCCGTGTTCTTGTCTCTTGCAGTGCGCAAACAAATATCCAAGCACGTTCAAACCCCGCGTCACTATCTTTGGGCGTTACTTTACCTGCAGTTGGCAATTAGCCGTGCTAAACTTTTCTAATCTAAACCTTTGGATGCCGGGGAGCTGGTGTGAGCTCACAACTTTTAACTGACTGTGGGAACTTTCTGATTTATAGATGGCGGTAAGTCAAACTCCGTGAAACACAGGGGAGGAGCGAACTCGTCCTACCAATTGCCCTGTGTTTGGATAAATGCTGTTTGTTTTCATTTAAATAACATGTTACTTCTCTGCAACTCAATCGTACTTCATCACAGGAATCTACTTTCCCTTGACACTATCATAAATTTTCGGTGCTCCAGATTTTATGTCCGGGTTAAATCTTTCCCAAATGAAAGACTAAACCCTTCCAGACACTTTTCCACAAATGATTATCTAGTAAATTCACGCAATGTAAGTACACTATATAAGTATAATAAATACAAAACAATACAAGAACAATACGTCAATCCACCAGAAACATAATGGAAAAATATTTCACCGACTCCAGATATTTTCATATCAGAGGGTTCGGCTCTGATAAAATCCCAACTGGTCCGATAAATCCTACTGATCCCTCAATATAAATATTTAAAAAATCTTTCGTAATCCCACATGTATTTAAAATAACTGCCTTTTGCATTTTTATATATAAATTCTTTGACAAATCTAATACGCCTAAATTTTGAATGAGAGAGCTAGGTATAATGCCAGTAGCCGAAATAACAAATGGTAATATTTTTATAGTCTGAGAATGCCAAATTCTTTTAATCTCATTTCCTAAATCTGTATATTTTCTTATTTTTTCAGAAACAGTTTTCTGAATATTACAAGAATTTGGAATAACGACATCAATGATATAAGTTGTTTTTTTTACTGATATTAACAGTAATACAGAAAGTAATATTGTATTAACTAAGCATATACTTTGTTAATATTAGGTACTGATATTAACAAAGTATATGTATTTGGAGAGTCTTTTCGTTCCAACGGATTTTTGAAATTCCCATCACTTACTCTATCAGCTGGCCAAAGCCGCTTGGTGATATTACCAACAGGTTGGGAGATATAAGGCTTTCAACGGTTTGTTGTTGCGGCTGTCAGAAGAAATGTATTATTCTGAACACTATCAGTGCCTGCTGAGAGATTTCAAGAACTGAATAATCTAAAGGTATCTAAATTCGGAAGCTTTCGATGATTAAACTCGTTTAAATATGACTTATTCATATTTATTGTTTGATGGCACTTCGTCGTAAATGTATAATATTTTTGGCAAGTTGCTCGAGATGAAACGTCTGGTTTCCACTCGCGCGTTGCGCTTTCAATTATCTGCTAGCTAGTCATTAATCACTTCCCAAAGAACATTTGATTATGATAGGGGTACTTTACGGTATCTATTAAGACAATATAAAAAGTATTCAAAAGAAATTACTGCAATGCCTCAATTACAGAATGAGCGCACCTAAACGGGGGTATGTATATATGTTCTCGAATTATAACGTCTCCACTATATGTAACCGGTGAACATACCTTGACTGTACAAAATCTGTAACAACGTTATCGACTGTCCTGACCTAATGAAACTTATAAGCTTTAATATACCACCCATAGTAACAAAGCTTAACGACTTATAACACATTAACCGGACGCATACAAATGCTTGGTGTCAGGGATAAAATCAGAAGGCAGTGCGAATCGCTTAATCAAAATCAAAACCTCAAAGATTCCGACAAATTATTTGATACGTGCAGTACTTTTATTAGAAAATTGAAGGCTGTTTTTTTACAAAGTACAATAACTTAAACATACTTCGTTTATAATTTAAAGTATGCAGTTTTCTTTTTTTAAATTTCTGCAAAACATTTATTTTTTTATCTAGTTATATTCTTTTTTTGTCCTACCCTCTAAATTTTTCCAAAAATTATTTGTAAACTTTTATAAGGATATTGCGCATCTATCTCATCTTTTTATTTGTAAAATAACATTCTTATGTATTCCCTACTTATAAGTAAAAATATTTGTGTAAACATGAGAAATTGAAAGAGTTTGGATGCAGGTGAGTTCTCTTGTTTGTTTTATATATTCTTGCCAATTGATATCTGTAACTACTCATTAATAAAAAAAATTAGAATATATTTAAACATAACCTGGTTATGCTTATCTTTCCACAAAAAAAGAAGAAAGAGACAAAACTCATAGAAGTGATTTTCAGATACCAAAAAATATTATTCCATTCTCTACTTACTCTGAAAATCAGCCTCGGAAAGATGCCGGGGATTCAGATAAATAGAAACAGAATATAATTTATTCCCGTTCAGGGAGAGAAGTTGTACCAGGGACCAGGGACACAGAATCTAAACGGATTAGGATGCTACTTTAACACTTGACCCAATGCATAAATTCAAAGTGGCGTCAATGTGGGGACGCGCTCCGGTGGTGATATGGAAAAGTTCTTGGTAGCGAGAATGATTACAACTATCTAGTCGAAGTGCTGCGCTCCTGGTACCAAAATAACTTGTTGGACTAATAAAAGTTTTACAATTATGTTGAAGGGACTATCATTTTCGTGGTATTTTTGTGTGGCTGAAGGTAGTGAAGAGAGAAGAAGAAGGTGGGGAAGTACCTGGTTATTCAGATTTGGTCACCAAACACGGTAAAAACCATTTCAAGCAAAGTTTCATTTCTGATTGGTGGTTTTAGAAAAGGGCGATACTGAGAATATCCTACACTCTGAAACGTGCCGCAAACATACCATATATTTATTATTTTTAATGAAAAATTATAAAATAACGTAAATTAATCAAATAACAGTTTTGATCCGAAGACCTTCGCATTGCTAGAGCTTTACCCCCTCGCCTACAGAGGCCTTCGAGTAGAAATTACCTTTCGACTGGTCAATATATGTGTATTACCTACTCACAACCTTATAACATTGATTTGCTACCGTATACTCTTCAGGGGCCATGTCAAGTTTAGGTATATTATGTGAAGGGTACGTTTAAGGAAACAAGACTCGGACACACCTCACGCCATGAACCAGTCACCAAACTTGACTAGTTCAAATCGAACAAATCGAACCACTTGGGGTGATCTGTGGCAGATATTGGTTATCCAATAAACAAAAATTCACGGGTATGCGAAACCTATAACCCCTCCCAAATTGAAGAATGACTTATAATTATTAATTATTCAATTCAATTACATTTTAAACATTGAATAATAAAACCATGAAAAACCTTTGGCTGAATGTTGCTTTAAAAGTAGTATATTTAAAACAAAAATCTAAAAGAACTTGAAGGAATGGAAACTGGAATTCAAATAACTTGATGTAATGGAAACTAACGTTTTGATAATTAGAAATAATCAAAAAGGAGACATCCCATTCAGGTAAGACCACAAAATACTTCAACAAATAATATGCATTTGGGTACGGTTACATCATTAACACGATACCTATGCTTGTTTAGTGGTGTGTTGCTTGGATTAAAAAATAATTTAATCTTATTTGAACTATATTTCTGTTATGAAGTTGAAGAATAAAACAAAAAAAATAAATGAAAAACAACGCCGAACTGAATCGTTTGTCCAAAATTTAAATGTAATTAAAGCACATAGACTAAATTACATATTTATTGGTTAGCATCCGGTGTCTTTGGGAATTTGCGGTTTTCATTGAGCTTTATTTCAAATACAGTTTTTGGGATCACGTAAAAACCAGCTATATTATGACGAAATATTTTGCTGTCGCAATTTTCACTATGTGCACGATGGAATATGGAATACTATATATAAATGATACCCGTTTATTTAAACATGGATTAGATATTTAATAATTTAAAACCAATTGTATTTAATCTTCACCCTGTACAAATAATAGGCCACTCGCATGACATTTAAAAAAATCCCTTTCTCCAAAAAATCTAGAAATTTATGTGTATTTTATATATATTATTTTTTACTATGACGATATTTTGAAAATTTCCACCAGAAAATGGGAACATCTTTAAAAAACGGAAAGCCCGGACATTTATTATATACACATATAATTATTTTTTGGTGTGAAAAAAAAAATTAAACCACCAAAAAACATTTAAATTACCAACGGCTTCAAAACAGGAAGCCCAGATTTTGGGAGATTTCCAAGAATTTAAATCGATTGGGTATTTTGTGGGGAACCTTGTTGTGGATACAATGTGGAGATTCTTTAACATGAGCGCATTTCCTAATTATCCAACCATATTGAAAAAACATATTTTCTATAAGTGAGCATAAACTATAATTTCATTCCCTTTCGCAGCAAATTTCTATTTTTTAAGTCTGAACAAAAGAGAAAATTTAAAATGACTGAATAATTAAAAAATATATATATTGGTCCATATGAAGCAGATACTTTGTGATGTAACATTATAATCTTATAATATATAAAACAAAGTCGGGTGAGTTACACTATTTATAACTCGAGAACGGCCCCACCGATTTTAATGATCTTTGATTTGTTGGATTTGTCTCCGCCCCGGATAGGATAATAACTATTAAAACATCACAATAATTAACGAAAAAAATAGTTATTAAGAAAATTCTTTTCCCCATACATTTTGTATGGAACGAATTCTCATATTTGAAAGAGCTGCGGGGATTTTGTTATAAGTACCTATAATATTGAGCAGTGAGTGAGTTCCGAAAATTCAAAAAACGTCAAATGTAATTGCGCTGGTTGTTTTGCTTTTGTTATTATTATTTTTTTTAATTATTTATTTGGCTTTCATCCATTAAGGGTAATCTTGGCCATCTCTTTAAATAATTTACATTTTCAGTTTTTTTTAAATTAGTTACATTTTCAGATTTTTTAAATTAGTTTCATTTTCAGTTTTTTACATGGGATAGATAAATTATATTAGCAAAAATAGACAATTGGCCAGAAAACAAATATTTATATGATTATACCGGAGTTGATATTAATAGCAATTACAAAATTGCAGAGTAGGAAGATGTAGAGGTTTCCAAAAATAGGAACTTGTAAAATTGAACATAATAACACTGCAAGAACAAATGCATACGTGTGGAAGAGAAAGAAATGTGATTGATGCTTAAATGTTAAGGCCATTTTCACAAATAAATTTTGCTAACAAATAATGAATTTCGGGAGAGTTGAGACTAAGAATGCAGGGTTTACTGGTAGGGAATTAAATTTAAAGTTTTATCAATTCATGTATGAAGTTTGGAAATTGGTTATTGATAGGACATTCAAAAAAATTATGGTCTAAATTATACTATGAACCACAATCACAATAAGGTGAATTGACTATGTGAAATCAGGCGAGATGGCTAAGACAACAAAAATTATGACCTAGACGCATTCGATTCATGGCAGAGATGTATTTTTTAGGCATGGAAGTGTATTTGTGAAACCATAGCTTGACAGGAATAGAAGGTTGAATTAATGAGTACTGGGAACCTTGTATCAGAGAGGATGATTTCCATTCAGAGGACTATTGGCGTTGTAACTTATTTTTAAAAATAGTGAAATAGTCTCTAACAGGAATACGTATACTACTTAATGGACCATGGACAATGGATTCCTTAGAAATAAATTCAGCCTTTTCATTTCCAACAATACCAAGGTGTCTTGGGATCCAGGCCAAGACCACTGGCACTTGAGCCAGTGACATGGAATGCAGGAGGTCTCTGATATAGTAGATAAGAGAGTCGCTACTGGAGTTAAGAGGGGATGCGCTTATTTTTTGTAGTGAGCTTAGTGAGTCTGAAAGGATGAGGGCATTTCTAATATTGAGAGATTTGACGAGTCGTAAAACTTCTATGATAGCTATGCATCCGGCAGAAAAAATAGAACACTCTTTGGGAAGTCTGTGTGGGAAACACAATTTCCTGAGAGGTACATAGACATTGGCCCCACAATAGGAGTCCGAACTGAGTTTGGAGCCATCTGTGAAAAAAAATGAATATAATTTGGCCAGTTACTTTCAATAGTTTTGTTGAATTCTGCATTATTGGACTTTTTATATATTTTTTTACATATTCCAATAAATTGATGCACGTTTGGATAGAAAGTAAGACTTTCATAGGGATATGAGTATGAGGGGAGAGATTCATTGCGATAGGAGTTTGTGCACCACATTCTTACACACTCAATGTCAACAGTCCAAATTGGGACAAACTGTGAACATACGCCTACACGAAACGTATGTCTACCTCTAAAGGAAAAATACAACAATTATAATAAATCTCCGTCAGACCGTCAATCAAAATAGCACTACTTCAGCTACACAAAGATATATTTAAAAAAAATATTACCCCACTGCTAAATATTAGCATAAGGAATACTTCTATTGGTGGACTAACTATACCACCCATACGAACCACAACAGCACAGAATCACTATGTATATAAAGGAATAAAATTATTTAATCAATTACCCTCCGATATGCGAACAGAAAAAAATTACGACAAATATAAAAAAAAAATTAAATCATATTTTGGTAGTCCCACCATATAATTTTAACTTTTATTAGATATGTTTTTGACTGTTTGTTATTCCAAAGGTTTTATGTACATCCTATATATATATTTTGTTTAATTACCCTTATTAATCTTTAAAAAATATGTTATTAAGTCTAAATCTATTCATAAGTTAAGTTCTTAAGTTTGTCATATTATAAATCTATTCATAAGTTAAGTTTTTAAGTTTGTTATAAGGATTTGAAAAAAAAAAAAAAAGAAAAGTTATTATCAAGTTGTCCTCTCCTAAACACAAGCACTTGCTTTATTAGGAGAGTATATAAAATATGTAATATTAGAATGAAATAAACTTATTGTAAAAAAATTTACTCAATAAAAAAAAAAATAAAAAAAAAATCACATAAATTATAAATCCGTATATAATGACATCTCTGATACTGTCAAAAACAAAACGCGGACAGTTACGCATCGATAATTGCTTCATAGTGTAATTTTAACTTAATAAACTGAATTTAATTCAGCTAATAAGTTAACACAACAGTTATTGATTCTGAGGCGGCACGAAGTTCTCCGGGTCAGCTAGTTTGAAATAAAACCATAAATTTGTAAATGATACATTTATTTTTTATACTTTATGCCGACCGGGTTTCGCTAAAACCGTATCTTCTTCAGGGCAGTATAATAGATACTCTACTTTAGCTTTATAAGGTTTTTATAAGGTTTCAATAGAATTTTTCATTTCATTTAGGAGGTACATAACAGATAGAACTTGTGAGGAATTTGTGAAACATTTGAAAATCTGTTGTGGTTATTTTATAACATATTCCTTGGCAACCCTACTCGACTTTTTGAAATTCACCGATTTTCAATCATACGGATTGGCAACCTTACTTAAATTTTTGGAATTCACTCACACTTCAATATTATCCTTGCAACTGTATTCCATAGGTATTTTTAAAATAATTGTCACGGCTGACAGTATTGTGGGGGTCTACCGAGACGAAGGTGAGAGAGATGCAAGAAAATGTTTACTTTTTTCGTTTGGAGGAAGCAGACCTACGTACATGGTGTTTCTCATATTTTAAAAGATTTTTTTTTTACATGAGCTCCACACAGGAGGCCCTGAGAAAAATAATTTCCCTCAGGGCCTATGTCTTTAAGGAGAGTAAGGATAGTTCTGGGAAGGAAAAGGGTTTAAGGGGTGTGTAGGAATCTGGGGTTCAGTATGTCCTGGTCATCCGCCTCCAAGACTTAGACAAACCTCACCCCATTAGAGCTGCAGCATTATTGTGATAAGGAACGTATGTTTGTTATATTGCCTATTTTTGTGTCGTCACGGTACCGTATTGTCATCCGTAATTCTGTCACGTTAATAATAAAAGGGCTCATAGTTTAAAAATGGATTCATATAACTACAGTAGGATCCTAGATCGTAAAAATAATTAAAGACGTAGGATTCAAAAGTTTGCTTTATATTTTCGTAAAACAACGTTTGAAGGTTGGAAATACAAGTTTATATATATGCTTAAGTAAATTAATTAAAAATGTTAATTTCAAAAAGCCAACTGAAATCCCAGTGTTGCTATATTTAAAAAAAATCAGTCTATAATTTTATACAAATAAGTACAAGATAATCGCAGCTGGTTATTTTTAAGTAGCAATGCCGACATCACGAACTAAAAATGGATTAAATAATTTATTAATAAAGTAATAATTATAATTTAAGTAGTAATTTTAGTAATAATGATACATCTCAAGCTTTTGTTACTATATTTATTGTTAATAGTTTCAATATTATTATTCACCTACTCAAATGAAAACATAATTGAGTATGAATTCACTCACCAAACACAAGAGCCTTGTCTCTTTATGGTGAGGAAAGGCTTTTATTATATTAATATTACAAATCTGTTTAACATGTAAAAAAAATGTATAATTATTGTAAAAACATACAAATATTAAATAAAAAAATAAATAAATAAAAATATAATATATAACTGTAGAAGAGGATAATAATAATAAATCTAAACTAAAATATGATGAAAAACATGACATAGAAAAATAAAAAAGCTAACGATCGCAACTGGGACACGAACCCAGGACCTCTTGTTTTACCGGCACAAGCGCCTTAACCAATTCGAGAGAATTGAAGAATTAGACTTCTTATTTTTAAGACACTTCTGTCAATCTAATAGTACAAATTTGGAATAAACAATATTATCTTCGACTATTTTTTTTAGTCCCAGTTGCGACGTTATCTTTATATTTTTCTGTGTCTTGTTCTTTTTCATATTTTCATTGAGATTTATGAGTATTATCTTCTTCTTCAATAACAACTTTCCTTTAGTAACATTTTTGTAATCTTAGTAGAAACATCTATTATTTCCAAGTTATTATAAAATGCGTGCGTGTGGCCTATTGTATTTCAATAATGTAAGGTTAGCCCGTTGATGGCTCCACCTTATATGGGCTAGAATGACTTTGCAGCCACTCTTGCTATAAACGCTTATAGACATCAATACGATTTATGCCCGACCACCAAATAAGATACGGTATTCACATAGACATATGAATATTAGTAGACCTGCCCTAAGCGATAAAAGCGCATTACTTCCCCCTCCCATTGGAACCATTCCATTGGAACCGGCTGGGATCGTGTATGGCTTCGCGTTAATCTAAAAAATGTGACGTCATCATTCTTCTGCAAGCCAGCGTCGAGCACTCATCGTTGCATTTTACGAAATATAACGGTAAACATAGTGGCTTGTGTTTTGAAAACGTGTAAAAATAGAAGTGAAAAAGAGAATAAACAAAATTGTCGAATTACATTCCATAGGAAAGCATTATTTAATACTATTTTAAGCCAATTCAGATCACATAATATGATAATTTTTGTAACTTACACTGTCACTCGAGATACATGGCGTGTGCCCGTCCCTGTTTACTGTGGTAAGTAAATTATGAAACATTAATAAAAGTGTCTTCACTTAATACAGCAACAAAACATTGAACTCGACCTTATAGGCGACCTTACTTTGCATATTTGGACTTCGCAAATTTGTTCATTACGCGGCGAACAATTCGCGCTCCTATGTAAAAAGGTATATTCATTTAAAAGCACAGTTTACTTTTAAGAACGAAAGTGTGATATTATAATGCGAGATGCCTATATACTGTCAGATTGAGTTTTGGCGAATCACATATCACCAAAGCCGTCTTCCTGCCCTTCGTCCCGCTGTAGTTGGTTTCTACCTCTCACCTTTCTGTTCTAGTCTATTAATATTCATATGTCTATGGGTATTCACAATAAGTAATACTCACTGCTGTTGTGTTTCGTGGCTTGATCTTCTATTCGATGACAGTCACAGATGTATCCATAAGCGTGCGATATGATTGTTCTAGTTGGTTATAAACTACGATTTGAGTCAGTTTAACATAAGAATTTCACACAAAGCATACGATAAAAAACGATAGGATTTATACTTTGTCACGATATACCATCACGATTTATCTTAATAAATAACAATAAAGGTTACGATAAGAGCAATTAGTAACGTTACGATACGACCGATGGTTGTTAACAGACTGGCGACATTGCGGAACTTGACTCCTGTTGCTACCATGTAGTTAAATACCCTTAATGTGCGGAATACCAAAATCTGGATTCCTTTCGATCCTATAGGCCAATCGGAACACAAATACGAAAGAAACCCATTAGAGTTATGAAACAAATAATATTTCAAATATTCGCTAATTTTTGTATAATAGGTAGGTATTGAGTTTTTAATTAGTTTCATACAAACAAATAACCATGGACCAGCAAGTGTTTGTACTCGTGCATTATGTTTTAAGTTTACCACTGAGTTCACCTTCAGCAACCTTTGAGCGTATAAGAATATTTGATCAGTCTGTATTAGCAGGTCCTTCGGCTTACAAAATACAAACAGCAACACGGGAAACCACCGAACCAAATTTACCACTTAAATAGTAATTAGTTGGCCGGTCCGACAATTTCATCGTCCGCTTCGCAGGCTCGCCAGCAGATGAATCTTTGAATGGTCCGGAATTTACTGCTGAAACTATTTCAGTAGTTCAACCAAATATTCAGATTTCATAAACTATTTCCAAGTTGGACGTTCACAGTACTTATCCCACTTTGTCATTTCTATGCATCGGGCGAGACAGGTTGCTACCTCTTGACTTCCAAGTAGTTAAGTTCTTACTCGTGCGCTTGAAGTTTAAGTCGTATTAAATCAAAGAGAACTGTCACAAGTTGAAAGAACGTTACTTTAAGGAGAAATCCGCTGCATTTGATCATTTTGCTTGTTAGGGCAAGACCTCTATTCGAACAACACTGAAGGCGGCTTTCACCGATCAAATTGAACTAATATTCCTAGAATTGGTAGAAAACGGAGTAGCAGATAACTCAATTAATTTTAACAACAAAATTTCTGTAGACATAAACTAACTTAAATCTTTTCGCACTTTCTGTATATGCAAAGAAAAATATTTGGAAAAATTTATTTTAGTTTTAATCTTATTAAGTATTTGGCAATTTTTATTGTTTAACAGTATTGTTTTCATGTGTTTTTAAGGAATCCAATTTATTTAAACTTTTTAGTTTTAATATTTAATTTGTAAAAAAAAAAAAAATGAACTGTTTATTTGTTATCGATTACGGCGGTGTTCTGCTGCATAATCACACAGCAGATCTTGTTTATAGATATATTATTTTTTATTGTTATTTTTTCATATAAAAATACTATAAATCTAAAAAAGAATAATGATAATAATACTTATGATAACTGTACCTAACCTGAAATAATTCTAAAACATTTTATTTTTTCCAACGCACACTGGCAAAGTAAGTACGGATTTGACCCGGTTAAATCCATCGACGGGTTTTTACGCACAAATTCAAATGTAACATTGTTATCAAATAACCCTTCTGCACCATAATGTTTTTATGACAGTTAAAAGGCCCCCGTTAAATACCGTTAAGTCTTTTTTAGACTTTGAACAAGTTGTGATCAGCAAAAGATGACAAATATATTGTTAACTATGTCAGCAATTAGATAGAAAGCTGAATCGAACCTGGAATCGCCGTTTAATATTATTGATTTTTTTTTTTAAATATTGTAATACTTAAATAATGGGTATATTACAAAACTGTCGCTGTCACGGTCGCTGCTACCTCCCTAAAAGCAAGAAAAAGGGACAACTGCACCTCACGTTGATTATACATCATTAAAATCGTCAACATCGAGGTTTTGTATTCCTTATTTTCTCCCCAAAAACTGGACCGATTGTTTTCACCAACTGCGTAAGAAGAAAATATTCTCTATATATACTTATTTTATCTATATATTGTAAAATGTGTATACAGAATGTAAACATAAAATCGTCACCATCGAGATTTTGTATTCCTTTATTATCTCCCCCAAAACTGGACCGATTGTTTTCACCAGGGCGTAAGAAGAAAATATTCTATGTGTATACTTATTTTATCTATACATTGTAAAAAGTTGTACACGGAATGTCAACATAAAATTGCGTAAGAGAAAAATATTCTATGTGTATTCTTATTTTATCTTTACTTTGTAAAATGGGTATACGGAATGTCAACGTAAAATCGTCACCATCAAGATTTTGTATTCCTTTATTATCTCCCCCCAAACTGAACCAATTGTTTTCACCAATTGAATGAGAAGAAAATATTCGATGTGTTTACTTTTTTTATCTATACATTGTAAAATGTGTACACGGGATGTCTGTTGATGGCGTATAGTGTAGGCAAATTTAGGGACTTTAAGAAGTTCTCCTGTAGGAAGTATAAGTTATCAAAAAATCAAAACTTTAGGATATGCCAGTGGTTGATAACTACAAACATTTTTTTTATAAATTTGCACTGGGGTCAAAATCCAGAGGAGAAAATAAAGGAATGCACTTGTTTGAACAAAAAGCCGTTTGAAAAAAACACCTTAAAACATTTAAAACTTGTGTTCTTCGGTAGACACGAGTATTTGGGCATGATATAACGCAAGCTGCCTGTAATGTTGCCTGTATTCGCGTGAATAAAATATTCCGGGGAGATCCCAATAGGGTTACAAGGGTTAAAATTGCCGATATGTAATTCGGAATTCTGACTGGGAAGGGTCGTAACCGTTATAAAATATGGAAATACTACACAACGGAAAGCATTCCGAGACAGAACAAAGATCGTTAATTATGGAAATAATCCTTATTTAGGATTTATGTATATGGGTATATTTATTTAATAATAGTAGACGAGCAGTATGTATGTACCTTAATATATGTTTGAATTAGGTAATGGAAATGTTGAAACATTGCTTTTTTGTTTATATTTCAAAAACATGATCGACGCATAGCAAAAGCGATAAAGAACATCACAAAAATTGATTGTCAGAGTTAATATATAAGGTTAAATATAGGATAAAAAAGGTTATATGTTGGTGGGTACACACAGTTAAAAGGTAACATGTGGGTACGTACCTTCACATAGATAAAAGGTAAAGTGTGGGTATAAACAAAGTTAAAAGGTAACATGTGGGGATGTTCTATGTACACATATTTAAAAGTTAACATGTGGTTAAGGACATAAAGTTAAAAGGCAGTTATATTTAACATAATAAGTCTACCCAAGGGCATCAGCATTGGTAGGAAGAATCAGAAGCCTGTGTTGGCGGCCTTGCGTGAAATTTTATCTTATTTTAAGATAATATCCGGTACATGTATTAATTTTTTTTTTTATAATTTTGACATATATTATATAACATTATAAAAGTTAAATATAATAAATTAAAAAAAGAAATTAAACCAACAGCTTATAAAACAGACAAACGGAGAAAGGAATGAAGGACAATATTTTAATCAAAAGTGAATGGTGGAAGAAGTGAGGATGCCTGGGAAGACATGGCACGATCAAGCGAATCAAATAGATACTTAGATACTTTGTATGTAAGATAAGATGCACTTTTATAAATGAAGCAAGGAGTGTAAGCTAAAACATTGGTGTGTGATGGTCTAACATCTCTTCTTACCCCTGAAGGAAACGGTATTTATTTTTATTTTATAGAAAATTGTACAAAAGTCCCAAAATGCAACACAGAGGTTGGAGATGGAGAGGAGGCAGGTTGGAAATATTCGAATCAGATATCTAACACTTCTTCAACATGGTTAAAGTCATTTCAAAGAAGGTGTCGAATCAGAATGGTGGTCTTTTATTAGGGCGATACCTAGAGTACCTACAATAAGGAACTCCAGTGAAAAATATTATGGCTTTAAAAAAATATTTTCATACAGAGACATATAGAGTATAGAGACCAATAAACGCTTATTCTGAACATATAAGTTTTATTAAACAATATTAATCGTACAGTTTAAAAAAAATATGCATTTTTAATATTGTCGTTGAAACACGCCGTCAAGTTGGAATTACTAAAATGTTTAGTGGTGACGTCACTGATCACAGTAAAGTCATTGTAAGGGAATGTAGGTATGACACAAGCCATCGTATTAACAACATTTTATCATTTTAATTTATTTACATACTGTTTATAAAGATTTAGTTGTTGTGTTTATTGAAACATTATTTAGGTTTAAATAATTCGGTTTCAAAAATAAAGGTAACTCTTATTAGTTTATCTCTATTATTGAAAATATTCAAAAACTACTGAACAAAAAAAAATTGTAATGTTTCTTCTAGGGAGATTTCTTCGAACTCCAAATTTCAAAATGGCGGCGAGATGAACAGCTGATTGCGCGATCTTATAGTAGATGACGTGATTGATGACGACACACGACACACGACCCACCATAGATACGGTAGTTTTCAGGGGATATTGAAAAATTAAAACTTTGACAATTATTTTAATTATTAAAACTAACTCTAAAAATAAAATAAAATATGCAGTTATTTAAGTTAGAAGGTGGTTATTTATTAAAAAAATAATTAAAAAAAGGACTGGAGTTCCCTATTCTCCATTATGGTTAATTCGTTAGTTAGTTAGAATAACTCTTGATCAGTAAGATTACCAGTATTTTAAAATTGTATATTTTATTGCATTCACGAAAAATTACAATTTACAGCAGAAAAGAGATTAAGAGTAATTTGTATTTAATCCGTAGCGCGAACCGTAATGTGAACCATCGCTCTGCGGAGATTGCGCAAATAAATTATTCCGACAGGGAAATTTATATTGAAGCCGGATTAATGAATTTCTAATATCCCGTAATGATGTTTTCTGCCGAGATTTGATGTAATACGGATTTTTGCTACTCGATAGGTCTACAAAGGATTCTGAGGAGTGTCAGAGTCTACATTAAATTGACATAAATTAGAGAAGATGGACTGAGTAAATAATGAAAAAAGTCTTGATCGAAGCTGGTCTCACATCGCATCTGTAATTTAGCCAAATAACAACCCAAATTCTTCTCAGATCAAAATGATTTTTTTTGTTTGTTTTTAGGAGAAAAAAAAATACAAAAATTCAACGGTGATCTACATGGCATCCACGTTTTTTGTGGTTCCCCCACTTTTAACGAAAATACCCCCCGACAAAATATCCCCGACAAAATATCCCACGGACAAAAAATCCTCCGACATAATATCTTACCGACAAAACATCCCCCAACAAAATATCTACTAAAACCTAACCTAACGTAACCCAACCTAACCTAACCTAACCTCACCTAACCTAACCTAGCCAGGAGGTAACAAATAAACGATCGGCTAGCAACCAATCGAGGTTAGAAGAGGTTTTTAAAGTCATGATAATAATTATTACGGAGGTGACAATAATTTGTCGTGACACAGGTCTGGTCAAAAAATATGACTAAAATCTAGATGAATTTTAATTCTTAACAATTTTTCGATTCTGAATAGTTGTGATTTTTCTCCAAAGAGATACTGAAAGCATTTACCATTCTAGAACGAGTCAAAAAAAGACAGAGTAAAAAAGTGTTAGTTACGTGTAAAATAACACAAATTTATTTAATAAAACTTATTTCTGCATGACAGGATGCGAACCCGCAACCTTTGGAGACTTGAGTAGCTCCACTGTTCGAACACGATGGTACAAAAAGCTTGTCCTCACTCCTCACAAAAAAAAATGTATCCACCTGCAATGCCTTACATGTAGATTTGAAATGATATCAATATGGTCACCGACTTAAGAGTGTATTAGCAGAGAAACCAGAAATATGTCATTTTTAAATCAGTGGTTAGACGTATTGACTCTTTTCCACAAAAAACTATAAATGGATTTCAAAAGATTGTTCTTTTATCTAGTAAACTTATGTTTTAGATTTTGAGAAAAAAAAAATATTTTTAGAATAATAAGGTTATACCATAGGTCGTTCGCAGATTTGTTCAATTTTCAAAAAAGTACATTTCTTATACAACACCCATTTCAAATCATATAATCATGCAGTAAAATAAATCAATACATTATCTGGTAAACGTATATTTCAGAATTTAAATTTTAGTTTAAATAAAATTATTAAAAAATATATACGGACATGTGTTTCTTGACGAAAATTGGTCGGTTTGTGCATTTATTTGTGCACTTACAAACAAATATATTTCGGATTTTTTTACATACTTATTTTGCTAAGACGTTATTGACAAATCATAAATAATTTGATCGTAAAAAAATTTCAGGAAGTATTTAATTTTAAATAATTTTGAACATCGCATTTTACCATTTTTATCGCAGCCCGTAAACACAAATTTCAGATTTCATTACGGGCCCAAACGCGGCCAGGAGAGCACGTCTTCGCGACGCTTTGAATAATAATATTTGGAAATGAAATTTGAAAACGAAATTTGAAATAAACACGAATTCCTTGATTCATGTTTGTTAAATCTACAGGGTTGCCCGAACGCAATTTTTCATGTTCATTGAATATTTTTTTGCAAAAATTTTTATAATTTCGAATATTTTTTTTATTTTAAATTTTTCTTGTGTGAATACCGCACAAGAGTCCCAACTGCTCCAAAATATTTTTTTGGGGTAAATCTTTTTTACGCACGCTCGACACTTGGGGGTAAACTGGTGAATGGGTTACGAAAAGTGGTGATAGTTACGAAAAATGACATGCGAACGGTAATCAATGCGAACGGTGATCGATTGCTCGGCGGGTCGGGCCTTTACGCACGCTTGTTTTTCGTGTTATTGTTATACTGTTAATGGACTATTTGTCCGTAAATAAATAAATAAATTATATACAGCGGGTTCCCGGCATGCGTTTCATGGGCACTGTAACCTCGCGGTCAACTAAACTGTTATGGTTCCATCACAAGTCCCGGGAATTATAATGCAAGCGCCTGCACTATATAACATTATATACAGCGGGTACCCGGCATGCGTTGCAAGGCCACTCAATGAAAGAAAGGGTTTGTGCGCTTTAATTCTGTTTGTTGAAGTGCTTATTATTAATTATGCACACGAATAAATATTTCAAAATGCGACATTTTTTACAATCCAACTTAATATTACTCGTTTTTTTTCATGAATACCGCACAAGTCTGGAGCCAGTGGGACTATTGCATCCCCAATTTGGAGTATGTTGTAAGACTGAAGGTAGTGGGGAGGGGAAGGATATAGGGAAGAGGAAGGTGGGGAAGTACCTGGCTATTCAGATCTGACCACTAAACACGGCTAAAGCCATTTCAAGCAACGTTTCAATTCTTAATGGTGGTCTTACACCAGGGCGATACTGAGAGTATCTTCCACTCTAATGGCCGTAAAATACAATTGAAAAACAAAAAACCAAAATATTAAAAAGAATATAACAAATTGTTTATTCATGTAGCTATCTACTTAATACCTACTGTGTTTACGCATTTCACTTGTATCTATTTATGTTTATGCACTTCAATATACAAATAACTACTACTAATTAAAATTCTGGAAGCGAGAATAGTAATATAAAGTAGCAATAGTAGCGGGTAGCCCTAGCTCGAGTGAACAAAACCCTCAAAACTCGGATTGCCGCGTAACGAAATTTAGTTCTGAAAACGCCCGCTCGCGAGCCCTGATGTGTTAGCGCTAGTGTCGGAATCGAAGTTGTCATGTGCTGGTTATTCACTCTTAATATCTTTTAGTTCCAACCCATTTAGCACGTACTGTCTCTCTTATACTTGCCTGACATTGTACATCGCCATCATTACACGCTTGAATGGTGGAAGAAGTCATACGCCCGAGGAAGACATAATACGTTCAAGTGAACCAAATACTAGAGTGAGGCTATGTCGAGAAAATAACTATATATGAGAAGATGTATGAACGTGAATGAAGCAAGAGTATGTGCCAAAACAGATTTGTTTGGTAGTCCGTCCTCTCTAGCTTCCCAGTAGTGAAATTGCGTGATGGTTTTTTTTTAAAGTTAGTGAACTTATCCCACCTGTCAAGCGACATATTCACACTCCCTTTAAGAATCTATTTGCAGCTTAATTCAGTCTTTTTTTCGATGTATCATTTTTAATCCGTATTATCAGATGAAAATATACAATAAATACATCTTAAGCTATGTACACACACAGCTATAATATACGTAGATTGGCGTATTTCGGTACATCGCTCGCCGTACATTCTCAATTGGAATATATGGCGAGCGATATGCCGAAAAATATCAAGTTACATAATATATATCATAGTTGTGTGTGTACACAGCCATTACTCCTAGGATCACGAAAGTTTGATGTTGATATCAGTTACATATCAAGATTCATTATTGTAGAAGTCAATTTTGTTGTTTGACATATTTAATATAAATAAACACCTATTTTGTGTGAAACCACGCGTTTGTATTGATTTATTTATTTTGTTTTTATTTTATTTGCTCATCAAGGTATAAATTTATACATATTCATTTGAACCCTGATGATTTTAGGCAAAGCGAAACTAGTCGTAAATAACTTAATAAAAACTGGTGGTTTCACACAAAATAAATGTTTTATTTTTATTAATAAGAATCGTCAATGATCGTAAAAGATATAATTTTTTTCACGGTTTTTTGTGCGGTTTTATTAAATGATAATGTAATTTTTAAAGCTACTATTAAATTCTGAAATATTTTTAAAAAGAAAATTTTTCTTATAAAATTGAATATTCATCTATATATGTTGATTTTTAAATGATTGCGAAAACTTGTATTTTTTACCACCAGATTTATTGCTAGGTCCGTCAAACTAATAACCCAAGATATTACAACCACCTTCCGTGTTAAATTCCAAATAACTCCAAGTTAGTGCGACAACCACCTTGCTTTAGGTTTTATCTTTTCCCGCACCCTGCAGGGTTAGTAATGCAACACTCCAGTAACTAAGCCTCCTGCCATCCCCGCCCCCGCCCCCTATTGCCTTCTGCCACCCTGGTACCTCCTGCCGCCTATCCTGTGACGGGGAGGCTTTGCCGGAAAAGACAGCCTTCACCGTGTAGCCAGCTTTGAACACTAAACAAATTGCCCAACGCTGACACTTCCTCTGAATCAGATTTTGGTATAAGGTACTAAGGAAGTATTAAGTGTACTTAGGAAAAAGTGGTTGTTTTTGTAGCTACGTTTTACACATTGCACGATATATATTACATTGTTTTTGAATAATTTGTAAAACATTACTTGCCTCCCTGTCAATTGCGTGCTGTAATATTTGTTTATCAGTTTTCACACATTTTTACAAACGTAGCCTTCGTGTTGTCATATTATATGAAATGCCGCTACTGAATATATTATGAACACACAAATGTCTAAATTAATAAAAAATAACAGTTATTTATACATTTTTTTAAAATTTGAATTAGAATCCCACATTCCAAATTTCTGCCGAAATATAAATATAATGCTCCTCTGAATACAAGGCCTTACTAATAAAAGCATTTTAAATTTTATTCAACTGATAAACGACCATTAATGAATGTTTATTTATCAGTCATTTAAAATTTAAAACATTTTGAAGGTATAAATAGGCCCTGTGAGTTTTAGAACTCTTAAAAAAATACATGCTGTTGTTGAAGACAATATTATAGCCGAAAATATAATATATAGTTATGAAAGTAATTACATGAAATTCCCTGTAAAGGCAGAATTCGTAAAGTAAAATTGGTAAAGTAAATTCCGAAAACAATAAACAATACTGTTATGAAAATAAGTACTGCACTTAATGTTTTAGTGTTGCCTATGGTTTTTTTTTGACAGCCATACTTTTGGGCGCAACCGGTAGGTAGAGAGAATTTCCGTTCTGGGCGGATTTCACTTTCCGGTGGGGTCTTCGAGGGCAAGGGACCTTACCGGGACGTCGAAATCGCCATGTTTGAGACTTGAAACTGTGAAGTGTTTGCTGGTTGTTAATGTTACCGAATTTTATTTCGCACCTTGGATTTTAATGATCGAATGATCCCGCGTAAAAATAATGCCGAAGTGGCATGCGCAATACGTAAAACGCAGTCGCGAGTGAAATACACGCGCGCTGTTAATGGACGGCGGCCTAAGTTAATAATCGAACCAGTACAACGCAATCCCCTCTCGCTCCGCGATAGATGTTGGTCGTATTACTGTATTGAAGGCCGTAATTTGGGACAAGCCCGTTATTTGTGTCCCACCCAACCTGCCACGTTGTTGGGACCTGAACTTCCCTCGTGCGAGGGTTTCCTGGGCCATCTTCCCCGCATTGGAGCCCCCCAAGCCTGGGGCCGGCTTCGCCCTGGCGGACCTGTTCGTGATTGCTGCAGCTCCAGAGGATTGGAGGCCTTGTGATGGCCCCGTCCATGAGACCACATGGAACTACTCCGTCGGGCTTCGTTCACGATATCGGCAGTCAGGTTTAGTTAGAACACTTAGTTTACACGGTCTGAATTTGGGGTGAGTCTGGTCACTATTGATTCTAATACTTAAATTATAATTTGAACCGAAATAGATATGATTTTCTGTTATACAAAATCAAACTTCTTCTCATTTACTATTCCCCTTCAATACACATATCATTTCTATTGAGGTACAGTCCCCCCTTCCCCGATAAGAGACTCATAAGGGCTCAGTGGAGATCGGCTTCGTCCCTCAACATATCTTGGCGACAAGATTTGGCGCGTGGTAATCATACTACAAAGTTGGGAGGACGAGCGCCTCACCTTCCTCCTCATTATATTATCATCCATGCTATAAATTCATCCTAAATAATAATCCTACCAAACGGGCCTTACAAAGCACGTAACAATACATCTAAATCAATCATTTAACATGTTATGCATATTACCAAATTTACAGTGTTTATTTAAATGCTATTATTTAAGAAATTTGTGGATAGGTCTTTACTTAATTTTGAATGTTTTATTTAATTTTTTATTAAATATTTTTGACACACTCGCTTACTCCTATTAATAACAATACATATATATTTGAAAACTTAGCGTGATCCCTCTCTCTTTCGTTTTTATATGTTTCCCGTTTAAACCATCTTCAGTTATCTTATTATTCTATTTTTTTTTTTTTTTTACAGTGAATACCGCACTAGAATCTCAACTGCTCCCGTCTGGAGCCAGTGAGACTATGGCATCCCCAATTGGGGTATGTTGTGAGGCTGAAGGTAGTGGTGAGGGGAAGGAGGTGGGGAAGAGGAAGGTTGGGAAGTACCTGGCTATTCAGATCTGGTCACCAAACACGGCTAAAGCTATTTTCAAGCAACGTTTCAATTCTGAATGGTGGTCTTACACCAGGGCGATACTGATAGTATCTTCCACTCTGGAACGTGCCGCAAATATACTATATATTATTTTAAATGAATTAATTATGAAATAACACAAATTAATCAAATAAAATTTATTTGCGCACGCCGGGTTCGAACCCGCGACCTCCGGATTGTGAGTCAAGAGTCTTAGCCACTGGACCACGGAGGTCGCTTTTATTTGAACGCTTATAACGGACACTCGTTAAATAAGTATGTAAATAAAATTTAATTACACTAATTCATCAACTATAATAAACATCAAGATAGGTATTTCGTAAATAATAGTTCTGAAACACTTTGTTACTTTATACATGGTAAATACGAAACGATCAAGTACGGGGGCTCGATCGAAGCCAGAGTTAACTTAGCCTCTCAGAAACTGGGCGTACTGTAGAGGGCCCGCAGATACTTTAAAAGTACTCTACTGCTAACACTGCACAAATCGCAATTGCGCCCCATGGTGAAATTGGCAGCCACCTCTGGTCTGGAGCCCCAAAAAAACTCGACTCTGTGCAGAAATGGGCGGTCCGTTTGAGAGATTCTCTTAATTTATCGAAAGGATTGCAATCTTTAGAGCACAGGCGTCAGGTGGGAATGTTGCTATTGTTGAACTTGCGTCATTGATCCCCTAGCACCGATGCATAGTCGGACACATAGTCTCGCCTATCCGCGCCCAACATAATTTACACGGTTGACATTGTCATACGAGAACGGGTCGTTTCTACGACTCTTTTTTGAGTTCAATAGCAAGAATGTGGAACGAATCGTCCGCCTCTGTGTTTCCTTCGTTCTACAATATGGGTCTCTTCAAGACTCATGTTCACTCCATCTTCTCTTCAAAAAGACCCACCACACAGCATCTTCAAAGATGACAAAAGCCCCGAGGGAAATTATTTACAATAAAATTGTTGAAGAAGCAAATAGTATTACAAACCATCATCTTCCGAGTTTCAGCACTAAGCTTCAACAAATAGTAGGCATAGATAGTTCAATAGATATTAAGTGACGTTTCGAACCTAAAACAGAACATCATGTTCGAGAGTTTGTAACTGGACTGTTAAACAGAACCATCATTTTTCACTGCAGTGAATAGAAAATTTTAATAAGTTTTTCACATCTTATTAATGCAATAAAGACAGATCTTCTCAATTGAATTACATGCCATCATGTTCAATCTACCTTATTACAAGCACCAATAGGGTCGACATTCGATTGGATTTTGCAAAGTCGGCTGAAACGTGTCGCCAATCATCCCCCCCATTAAGCAAGGCAGAAAGGGACTTAATACAAGGGAAGAAAATTAAAAGGCAGTTTGTCTTAATTCCAATGTCATATATCTTCCTTCGGGGGTTAATAAAGTCAGAGGAGAATATTTGGGTTTAATGTAGCTGGGGATAGTTCGTTAATAGTACTTAATTATAATTGTCACTGGTTACTAATAGTTACTTATAACAAAGAACGGCGGACTTAATTGAAAAGGGACTCTAAACAATGGGAACTATCAACTAAATTTTAGGCAGAATATTTCATTACATTTCTGATGCAGAGAAATTTTATTTGTGGTTTTAGCAGTACTTATTAATTTTTGGTTTTAGATATTTGGTATTATTTGCTGTAATTGTGAAATTAATTGACGACCTGCATAATCGAGGGGCAAGGCTCTCGACTAGCGATCCGTATGTTGCGGGTTTAAAGCTCAGCGTGCGCAAGTAAATTTTATTATTACACAATTAATCATTTTAAAATAATAAAAGGTATATTTGCGGCACGTTCCAGAGTGGAAGACACTTTCAGTATCAGCCTAGTGTATCGCCCACCATTCAGAATTGAAACGTTGCTTGAAATGGCTTTTGCCGCGTTTGGTGACTAGATCCGAATAGCCAGGCACTTCATCACTTACCTCTCCCCCATTTTTTCTTTTCCTCACTACCTCCAGCCTCACAACGTACCCCACTGGGCTTACCATAGCCTCACAGGATCCAGCGGTTTGGAACAGTTGGGACCCTTCTGCAGTATTCACATAAAAGAAAATATGTTAGGTACCTGGTAACGGAGAAAACATAAATATATAATACTAGCTGGGTTACCCGGCTTCGCTCAGGACAATAAGATAGTGTTCTGGAATGTTTCACAATGATGTTCCCGATTCCCTATTCCTGATCATTCCACGACATACTCCGCCACTCCTTCCACAACTTTCTACAGCTCTATGGAACCTTCTAGAACTTTCCGGAAGACTGTTCTAGAAATTTCAAGAGGGCGAAACTTTTAGCCCTTATATCTTTAAAAGCAGGCCCTTTAGGTAAAAACGGATACCCTTATTCCCTAGGGGGATGGAGATCTACCACACCATATAACTCCCTTGATCGAACCGGGACTCGTTTCTGATTTTTTTAGAGCTGCACGTTTTTTTGGACTTTCTTTTATAATATATGCAATATTCAAATAAATAAAATGTTACTCCTTACATGTCCTTTCCCGTGCGTTCCCCTCCAGCGTTCCACTTCCACCTTCCCCACCACCGCTCTCCCGCTCCCCCGTCCCGCCAACCCCCCTGGCACTGCATTTTTTGACTCCTCTCCCGCCCGGCCCGTAGCCGAAACTTTTTTCTAATACTAACAATTTTAAACTCGTGATATCTTTCTTATTAAATATCCGAATTGAAAAATTCAAAAAGTTAAATAAAGGTATTGAAGCTGTCTTGAATATGAAGTAATTTATTTTGATAAGGATTAAAACCAAGATACAAATAAAGGGCCTTTTCAAGAGGCGACATTTAAATTAAATTTTAAAAAAAAAGAATACTTATTGTGGCATAACCATAATAGTTAGACATATGCTGTCGCGACTTTTTTTGTAAATAATAATGTGTTCTATAAAGTCGTAGTACATTATTTTATTCTATCATCAATAGTTTTCGCAGCGCACGCGATTTAAAGAATATTTTAGGTATTTTTTTTACACCCTGGGTTACATTATTGAAGTTTTAGTAAGGATTCATATATTTTTTTTAAATATAATATAGCCTATGTCACCCAGAGATAGTGTAGCTTCCCAACAACGAAAGAATTTTTCAAATCGGTTCAGTAGTTTTGGAGCCTATTCGATGCAAACAAACACACAAACAAACAAACAAATATTACCTCTTTATATAGTGTATTATATAGTGTAGTAGATATATAGGAATACAAGGACAGAAAATTGCTTGAAATTATTGTATCAATTTTTAAACTATCTGGTTATTGAGTGGTTCATAAAATATAACAGAATTAATCCGTATTATTAATGGCCATCGAACGTTTTTTGAATGTATTTTATATTTATAATTTTTTTTTTAATAAACTTTTAGTTATGAATTAGCCGATGAAGCATTAATTTATCCGCAGCAGGAGGCCGAAAAAAGCTATTTTTTCCATTTTTTTCCAGGAAAGACGTTTTAATTTATTTGCAAAATTTATGTACACGTTTGTCGTAACTTTTAATTTCATTCTGAGATTTAAAAAGTACCAATCCAGAAATATCGTGCGCTCTTTAATACGCCCTTTTTAGAGGACCTCCCGGAGATCCGCTACAACAGCTTCAAAAGTGATTATTTTAAACTAAAAAATATCAGAAAAAAGTTACAACAACGTTTAAATACAGTTTGTGTGATAAATCCCCCCCCCTATCGACGAAGTAAGTCCTACCACTTGGTTTCCAAATGCTGCTACATTGCTACAGCTACAGGCGCAACCCCGGCCGGCCTTTAAAAGCTCGTAGCTCGTCCGTTCTCGCGTCTCTCCCCTGCATTTCTTTTGCAGCGCCTTTTCAACCCCATCACGCAATACTTTTATGCAAACGTGACGAGATGCTCTTAATTAATCAATTGTAATTAACCCCACAACGTTGTGTACTTTTTTGTTTGAGTGGTTTGGTATAGTTAATCCAATTTAATTAATAATTTATTTGTGGTAAACCCTTGTTCTTTTAGATATGGCGTGTTACAATTTGCAAGGCTTCGAATAACAATGACTGAGTCTGACTAGCTTGAAATTTAACTAATTATCTATCTATATTCGTTCAGCTTCCTCCCCTAGCACCTGTTATACACCTACGCTCATCGACGACTATTTTTATTGAAGTAATCTGCATTTTCCCTCCTAGCATCTAATATATAAATTTACATTCAAACGGCGAATTGAGAAGATCCTACCTTTCGATGCGATGTCACGTACTCTCTGCAGCTCTATAAAATGCTATCATGAAAATAATTTGACATTTATTTATATTCTAACAAAAGATTTACACTCAAAGCAGTACGGAGTGCAATAATTCTACACTCACAGTTCTAGATGCAGTTTGTTAGTTAGCTAGCTTGTTTTATTTTGTTAATTTGATTCTACGGGTAGGTATTTTGGATTAACATGAGACAGAACATGTGCTGTTTAAATAATTGGACTCCTCCATAGCCCAACTGATAAGGTGATGGTCATAGACCGCCGAATCAGCTTCCAATTCCAACGCCTCCGGAGAATGTTAAGGTCGCAAGCGACGAATGAAAATCGACATGTTTTGCCTTCTGTCGGGAAAGGGTTTGATGTGTGTTTCTGGATCATAGAGTGGTAATGGGAATATTATCGACCAATACGCCGTCAAATTATAAATATGTTGATGATGATGGTGAGAGGTCATCTCATACCGTTTGATATGAGGGTCTGCTCCGATTAATGGTGTGATAGCCGATGTCAGGAACTGTTCAGGAAATGTGTGGGTGGCACGAGGTTTTGGATCGTGACATCTGTCATACTTCCTGGGGCCAGGGTGATACTGAAGCCACGTAGGGTCCAGTGTTATAATTCTGGTCTCCAGAAATATGTCCCTCCCGGGGGGGGACAAGTGTTAAGCAGGCCCCCCGGGGGCCATATGCCTCGGCTTGGAAGGCTCAGCTCAGGGTCGTAGGGCTCCTCCGAGGCTGTCGATGGTTGACTCCAATGAAACAAGGTTTAGGCACAATTCAAATGTATTCAATAATGCAAGGGTGAACATTACAGGCAACCAGGTAAGCTGTTTAAGGCCTAGCATAAGAGAGAGAGAGAGGCACTAGAAATACTACTGAATTTAGGCTCGGAAATACTATAAGAGGGTTTAAAATCTCACGTGGCGTCGTACGGATGCAGGCAGCTTCCTACGAAGTGGAGAGATCTAGAGCAAAGCTCATAGATCGGGTGCAGGAACGGGGCGGCTCGGGGTGCGTGGGCGGCTTCTCGGCGTCATGGTGGGCGGATTCGGTCAGCTTACCGAACCGGTGGGTGATAACGGTGAATTAAGCGGCTATCGGCAATGTAGGCGGATTAAAAGCCGGGCGGCCAGGGCTGCCATGGTATAAAGTAGGCGGCAGTAGGATTATACAGGCGTCTGTCGTGATAGCGCCATACTGGGATCGTAAGTGAAGACTTAATTAGCCGCGTCGAAGGGTGGCATACTGCCCGACAGTACGTAGTAGTGCGTACGACCGCTCGCGCCGTTGTCTGAAATATGTCTCTTGCTTCGGTGAACGGTGGCCGGAGTTCTCTGTCCGTGATGAGCGAGACGGAAGACTCGAACGTGTGCCCTATAAGGCAATGTCTTCTGCCATTGGCTGGATTTCGCGCCGTGTAGCCATATATGGTAATGTCTTCTGCCAGCCTGAGAGGGACAGCAATAATCACGCGAGAATGTACATGTACTGAGCACGTGACACACAGCTGCCTGCCGCTTGTATAGTCCGTTCGTAGAATTTATGGGCAACTCATAACACTACCCTCCTCCCCCTGAAAAATGAAGGGAAAAGGCAACGAGGCTGATGCAGGGGACCACGACCTTCCATACAGCATGTGATGCGATGATTGCCACAATGTGAGGTACAGAGCTACCTCTTCACCAGGATTTAAACACTCCCTACCTAAGAGCCAACAAAATTTTAACTACCTGTGAGCCAAGCTAAAAAAACTAGCAAAAAACTGAACAAAGGTTGCCAACTCTCTCAAGAAATTAAAAAAAATGTGACGTACCTAGTGCGATACAAGACACGCTAACGAAGGTGCATGAAGAAATAAAGAAAACATGACCCTTCCGAGAAGGATTACTACCATGTAAAAATCTTAAAATTAGACAAAAAATTTCCAACACTATTCCTGTTATGGAATATTGTACGCTGACCAATGTCATGAAATGATCGAAACCAACTCATATTCGCGTCTTACAATAGAATTCTTAAAATTATACAACTTTGTTTTTATACACTTTATTCCTGTTATGGAATATTGTACGCTGACCAATGTCATGAAATGATCGAAACCAACTCATATTCGCGTCTTACAATAGAATTCTTAAAATTATACAACTTTGTTTTTATACACTTTATTCCTGTTATGGAATATTGTACGCTGACCAATGTCATGAAATGATCGAAATCACTCATATTCGCGTCTTACAATAGAATTCTTAAAATTATACAACTTTGTTTTTATACACTTTATGCTATTTTCA
This sequence comes from Limnephilus lunatus, assembly GCA_917563855.2. Classification (NCBI taxonomy): domain Eukaryota; kingdom Metazoa; phylum Arthropoda; class Insecta; order Trichoptera; family Limnephilidae; genus Limnephilus; species Limnephilus lunatus. The sequence goes on from OU830601.1 coordinate 56,660,205, forward strand.
CAATTCAATTTTAACCCAAATGTTAGTTTCCCGCACTCTCAGCTTGTCATGGTTTGTCTGGTTTGCATTTAATTATCAGGCATAAACGACCATCCTCTCATGTTCGCATATAATTGTAAGGTAATGCTACAAAACCTATCATGAATATTAATTTTCAGGCATAATATGAATCCTCTCATGTTTTCTCGACTCACCCTCGGTGACCCGTACAGCGCTGTACTTGGTATACTAGAAATATACCCTTGCCGCAACGACATAGACAACCGGATAGATCCCTTGGAATCCTCACGGTGAACTTGCGTTCGACGAAACCACATAGGACACCCTCTAGGTGTTCCCACCAAAATAACCAGACGAACCGTAATGACCATAAGTGCAATTACATTATTCTCTAATAAGAACAATACGACCCGAATGACATAACTTTATGACATTACCGAGCTAATTTACTCTTCTGGGTGCATACTCTTAAATCTTCTTACTACGAGAAGTACTACTCCTTATTTGAATACAGTGATATAGCAAGTTACAAATTACCGTACAATTGCGTCCTGATATGGCAAGGACTTTACACGCTGGCTTACCATATTGATACCGAAGTAATCAATTACGTGTTTACAAAATATTTATATAGTAATTTAATTAATTACATTTATCATAATTAAAACACTTGAATATACATTTGTTTACCCACCAAAAACTCTATGTGTGTGAGTACAATTTTGTTAAATAACTTTCAATTCGAGTTTGTTTCAACTCAACTTAAACTCTCAGGGTTTGACTACGTAAGGAGAGAAGAAAAAAAAATTAAAATAAATAACAACAACGCCACGTATTTTTACCAAAAAATACGAAAATTTAATACTACCGACAATGTTATTAGAAGAGGAAAAATTTTTTTTTTTTTTTTTTTAATTGAGTAACGAATTTCATCCTAACACCGGAATCATATATACTTCCATTGTTCGGAAATTCGCGTTTCCAACAATCCTTCTGCTCTAATTCTAAGGAGTTTAGCCATCCTATCACGCTTTGGATTATAGTTTACCTGCCGAATGACACGTTAGGTCGATACCCAAGTTCCATCCTATCGGACTTGTAACAGCTCTATAATACCACACAACGAGTAACCGTTGTTATATGATCGCGGAAGAAGGTTAAAATTCGATACCACCACAACCTATGTGAACCGAATAGTGTTGTCTATTGGGCCGATTCTGATAACAAAAATGTGGTAATATTATTATTACATTGCCTTTTCATCGTGAATTCACTCCAACATACGCTAGAATTGAGACATACCCCGTTAAGGAGTGGGTAACTACCCGATTGTGAACGTTTTACCGCCCCAATTTCTCCTATATCGCAACGTGTGAGATGTCCAATACCATAACGATTTAACCTACATGTGAGAATAATTCGACAATGAAAGAGATTGAAAAACCCGAAAAAAAAAAAGGACAAAAAATAAAAAAAATTATAATTGAAATGATATTTCCATTTATACATGACCTTATATTAATATATACACAAGGTTATTTACAACCATAAGGTTCCTAAGTTTCTTACTACTCAATGACCTACCCCAGTATGAGAACTAGGTGCCTTTATACCTACCACTTGTACAAGAATTTTCTTATGCCGTCTCTTGTCAACGAAAAGAAAAGAATATGCTTGCATATTCTTTCATTGCATCTAAAATTAAGTACTTTTTAGAATGCAAATTGTTCCACGAAAATAGAAATTAGGTCTCTACTTCGGTCCCGGGCAGGATACTGAATACCTAACGCAGTTTTTTCTAATGAAAAACCTAGCCTAATTTAGGGTTCCTTGAACTACGCCCTCAATCAGTGTATCGTGTCGTGTTTCTTAGACGAATTTATATACTTATGTAACCACATTCATATATAAATTTAAAAAAAAAATTTTTTTTTTTTTAAAAAAAAACAACCTAAGTGGCTACGCACTAGGATGGAAAAGTAATAAATTATTACTACCAATAATAGTCATTACAATAAATGAACTAAATATCGCATCAGTAATTTCACTAGTGTAAGGTGAGTTACCTCTTTTTTTATAATAATAATAATGACACAAGTCTTCACGTGCAGACATACCGGCGTCCCGGATTGTCAACACTTGTGATGACGATCCATTAAGAAAGGAATTGTATACTTCTCTAATAACAAAGGTTAAGTTATATGTGTTATAACCTCGTACTAACCACTAGGGTTCATGACGTCCTAGGGTTGTACCTAAGGGGTAATAATTATATCTCAACTAATAACCGGACTAATCAGAGAAAATAACAACAAAAACATAAATAAAAACCCTTATAAGGTTGCAACGACCGGGGTGTCACTACCCTTTTTTACTATGTCTTTAATGTGGAATTTACCGACAATTTTTCCATTTAAATTCTCTAGTACATATACCGTGCTAGAGATTTTTTCCTTTATTCTGTTTTCTACAAAACGGGGTGCCAGTTTGGCTGAAAAATATACGCCTGCCTTAGATTGAGGGAAGTTTCTTCTCCAAACTCTGTCTCCGATTTTATAGGATTCCAACTTGTGTCTAGTGTTATAACGAAAAGCACTTTGTTTATACGCGGCGGCGAGTGAATCGCTCACCTTGTCATACACGGCTACAAGTTCTTGTAGTTTATTTGCATAATCCACTACCGTATCTGGTTGTGTGTTATTTTGACTAGCACCAGGGGAGATACGCCAATGTGACGTGCCATGCACTGTCTGTTCAAAGCCGTGCATGAGGAAAAACGGGGTGTATCCAGTAGTAAGGTTGACCGTATTATTAATTGCTGCTTGTACCGTTCTGACGTGCTTTGACCACTGACGGTGATCGTTGCCCACCAAAATAGCCAATGAGGTTCCGATGGTTTGGTTATAGCGCTCTACCGTGTTGTTCATAGGAGTATAGAAAGAATTATAAAATACATCAGGAACGCCGTATTGAGACAAGAAGGCTTTAAAAGCACCTGAAGTGAACTGGCGACCGTTATCAACTATGAGTGTTCTAGGTACAGAGATTGGTAAAAATATATTGTATTCCAAGGCTTCTATTATGGTTTTTGCCGTCGCGTGGCGTAATGGGAATAACCAGCAGTACTTAGTAAAAACGTCTACCACGCTCAGAATATGAAAGTTTCCGTCGTAACCTTTCGGAAAGGGACCTATCAAATCTACGCTAAGACTTTGCATTGGGCGATCTACGTTTTTGGGGTGGGACATATGACCTAAGGCTGGCTTAGTTGAATGTTTATAAGCCTTGCAAATATTGCAATTGGACACTAATTTTTTTACATCGTTATACATTCCGGGCCAGAAATTCCTTAACGATAATTTTTTAAAGGTTTTAAACACACCTGGGTGTATTGCTGTGGGTGAATTATGACATTCCGAGATTAAGGCCTGTCTATCCTCTACCGGGGATACTAATTTCCATTCGTAGTCTGTATGTAAGGAAAAATCAGCTTTACAATGCTTATACAACCTATTACCTTGTATTAAGAAATTAGGACTAGCTTGTGGGTTATTGGCGCACTTATTATACAGCTCTGAGTACCACTTGTCTTTAGAGCCAGGCGTGCCAAGTAATGAATTTAATTGGGTAATTTCAATACGAGATAGTACGTCTGGAACTACATGAAGGGAGCCTTTACGGTGAATTATGTCAAAATCGAACTGAGACAAGCGTGTCCCCCACCTGGCAAGTCTACCTGTTGGATTCTCGAGTGACATAAGCCATTTTAAACTTGAATGGTCCGTGACCACTGTGAATTTTGACCCTTCGACGTACGAGCGAAAGTTGTATACGGCGTCGAGAATGGCCAATAATTCGCGTTCAGTTGTACTATAGTTTCTCTCCGTTTTAGAGAGTACTCTGGAGTAATACGCGACGGGGTGTTCTGCGTCCTCAAATTGTTGTGAAAGGCACGCTCCGATGGCGAAATTGGAACTGTCACATTGTATTATAAAGGGTAACTTAAAATCAGGGCAGCTTAGTACCGGCGCTGAAATTAAGGCATTCTTCAAGGCGGAAAATGATTTTTCTATCTCCTCATTCCACGTAAAATTAGGTAGGTTCTTTTTACCACCAGTTATGTGAGTTAAAGGGGCTGCAATATTTGAAAAGTTGTTGATAAAACGTCTATAATAACTGCATAATCCAAGGAATGATTTTACCTGTTTTGTATTCTGAGGTCGGGGGAAATTTTTGATAGTATCTATCTTTGCCGGGTCTGTACGGAGACCTTCCTTGTCCACTACGAAACCTAAATATTTGAGTCTTGATTTACAGAATTCCGACTTTTCTATATTTAATGTTAATCCGGCGGCCTTTAAAATATTACAAACCTTTTTAAGGAGTTCAATATGTTCTTCAAAGGTACGTGAGATAATTATTAGATCATCTAGATATGCAAAAAGGTTGGGTTCGAATTCTGGACCAAATAAGGTGTCCACGAGGCGTTGCAGTTCGCTAGGAGCATTACGTAGCCCGAAGGGTAGTCTTACGAACATGAAGGTACCCCTACCTGGAACTACGAAACTAGTTTTCTCACAAGACGAAGGGTGCAAGGGTATCTGCCAGAAAGCTTTAAGCAAGTCTAAGGAAGTAATAAAGTTTGCATGCCGTAAGTTATCAAGAATACGATGAACGTTTGGCAACGGATAAATTTGAGCCCTTGTAACAGCATTGAGTCTTCTACTGTCCAAACAGAACCTAGCTGTTCCGTCCTTTTTGGGAACTAAAATAACCGGGTTTGACCAAGGAGATTTACTTTTAACGATTACGCCTAATTCCAACATTTTATCCACCTCACATTCTAACTGTTTCAACCTTACTGGTGACAGGGGGTAATAACGTTGTTTTATTGGGGTTCCTTCGGTTTCGATAACATGTTCGATCAAATTAGTTTTACCTAAACCGCGTTTAGCAAAAGATATGGATTGAAATTCCTCTATCACATCACTAAGTGTTTTTAGTTGCGCGGGTGTGAGATCGTTTTTTGACCTTACTACGTTAACTTCTGAGATGGAAGTATACGTAATGCTTTGATTTGCTGTAAATAAATTTGGAGCTATGTTGAATTTTTTCCAAAAATCCACGCCTAAAATAATTTTCCGGCCGAGCGAAGGTATCACTACAAAGTCTATGGTCTGCAACTTATCGTTATAAACTACTGGAAGTGACAGCTTGCCAGAAACTTCCTGTCTCTTGTTATCTGCTGTAGTAATTACCAGATCACAAGGGGACAGCGCACGAGACGTGAATTGTTTGTGCAAATTCCCACCTATACAAGATAGTGACGCACCCGAGTCTAGTAAACCTGATAAAACACGATTTTTAACTTTGAATGTGACATGTGGCCGGCCATCTCCGCTACAATTCACATTCACTGCCTCGAGTGGATCGGTATTCAGAAAAACCTTCACGTAACCTAACCAGTCATTCCATTCCTTTTCGATTGTCTCTGCTGATGGCTTTGGACTGCAATGACCGCCTAGAAGTTTTTTTGATTCGAATTACAATGAGTCGGGGGTGGTTTAGAGAGATCAGGAAAATCGTTTGCTCTGCTGTAATCAGGCTTTTTCCATCGTGGGCTACGGCGCGGGACGCTGTTGCTGTTAATTTTATTGCAATTTTTTGCAAAGTGACCGTTTTGATTGCATTTAAAACAAGCACGATTAGCGATATCCGTGGTTCTTTGTGAAATCGCCGCGAGCTGTGAGTTCTTATTACGGCCGAAAGTTCTAACCCTGTGATTCTGTTGGGAACTATCGAAATGAGTATCTTCTAAGATCTCGCATCTTTGTATTACCTCCGCGCAAGTACGGGGCACATCGTACGAGAATAGTTTACTATATTTGTGCAACAACCCATTTTTAATTATAAGAACCAAGTCTAATTCAGACAATGGTGATGATAACTTATCATTCAGGGATGATATTAGATTTACATACTGCCGAACCGGTACGTTATACATTTGCTTGTAACGGTGAATTTTAGATTTAATTCCCAAATCACTGTCAACCTCCTTATAACTTGAGACGACCTCCGGCTCGACTGCCTTTTTACTTGATGCGCGACTGAATTTGATTTTATCCATCTCCTCACATAATGCTTGTAACTCCGAAACGTTGGTGATATTTTTACCGATCTTCAGTTGTGCGTAATCTGGCGTGAGACCTTTTGTGACTAACGATAAAAGTTCCGACTCTTCTAACGGCAAATTCAGCTTGGAATTGATAGCTAAAGCTTCCAAAATAAAATCCGCAGCTCTTTCGTTATTATTTTGACACAAGTTAAATAACTTCGACTTCTCAGTCATTTGAAACGTCGGGTCCTCGAATCTCTTCAAAAAGGCTGTTTTAATTTCTTCCCACTTTAGATTAGTTTTGAAAATTTTCCTATAGAATAATAGTGCTGAACCAGTGAGAAGTTCGACAAAACCCCTAGCCAAATCTTGACAATCAACGCCCCTCGCGTATTGTAATTCGGCGATTCTGTCTAAAAAAGCGCGGACATCCGAATTCCCGTCAAAAGAAATTTTCCAATTTGTTAAATTAACTATTTTTCTTTCAACGTACCTTGTGGTAGTCCTTTCATAGTGATTTTGCGTAGGCGAGGATACTATGTTAACGAGGTTTCCCGAATTACTAGTTTTTGGGGTGGTTGCTACACTTGGAGAATTTAATAAAATAGCAGGAGACTCAATCCGCCCACTAAGGGATTCATTAAACTCGACACATTGTTTCCGTAAAGACAACAAAGCCCTTTTGGGGACTATGCCTCTATCCATCAACATTTTTCTTATTACCGACGCGTTTGCTTTCTCGAAATTTAATATTCTATCCATTATTGGTATGGTGGCCTCCATGATTTTGCGTTATTATAATGAACAAAGCAAAAAAAAAAATTTCGGACGATTATAGAAGACGAGAGCAGTTGCTGGCAGTCGTATTTACAACTTCCTATTACAGGGGAACGGATGTGAACGAGCACAATCCGACAGTAGTCACTACCTTTTATTGGAAACAACCACTGCTCTTCAAGGAAGAAATAACGCAACTTACACAGCAGCCACTCGGAGAATTTAAAATAACGAGATTCATTACTCAATTAAAAAAAAATTCCGCGCGAATGACGAACAACTCTGACTGCCGCGATAGAACGTAATAGCGTAAGACGTTACGGTAATAAGCGATGTTTAAAATACCTAACACTCGAATAGCACTAGCCGACGGACTCGCGACGTTTAGAATAATTCACACAGAACTACCGTTGTTGATGGGAGCACAAATATAAAATATTTATAGCTAAGATGCCACGATAGAAACGTAATAGCGTGGGAATGAATGCTACGGTAGTAAGCGATGTTTAAAATACCTAACACTCGAATAGCACTAGCCGACGGACTCGCGACGTTTAGAATAATTCACACAGAACTACCGTTGTTGATGGGAGCACAAATATAAAATATTTATAGCTAAGATTACATAATTATGTTTCTAGGGAGACAACAATCGACAAGACTTCGGCCCAGTTGGCGCGCCAGTGTCATACTTCCTGGGGCCAGGGTGATACTGAAGCCACGTAGGGTCCAGTGTTATAATTCTGGTCTCCAGAAATATGTCCCTCCCGGGGGGGGACAAGTGTTAAGCAGGCCCCCCGGGGGCCATATGCCTCGGCTTGGAAGGCTCAGCTCAGGGTCGTAGGGCTCCTCCGAGGCTGTCGATGGTTGACTCCAATGAAACAAGGTTTAGGCACAATTCAAATGTATTCAATAATGCAAGGGTGAACATTACAGGCAACCAGGTAAGCTGTTTAAGGCCTAGCATAAGAGAGAGAGAGAGGCACTAGAAATACTACTGAATTTAGGCTCGGAAATACTATAAGAGGGTTTAAAATCTCACGTGGCGTCGTACGGATGCAGGCAGCTTCCTACGAAGTGGAGAGATCTAGAGCAAAGCTCATAGATCGGGTGCAGGAACGGGGCGGCTCGGGGTGCGTGGGCGGCTTCTCGGCGTCATGGTGGGCGGATTCGGTCAGCTTACCGAACCGGTGGGTGATAACGGTGAATTAAGCGGCTATCGGCAATGTAGGCGGATTAAAAGCCGGGCGGCCAGGGCTGCCATGGTATAAAGTAGGCGGCAGTAGGATTATACAGGCGTCTGTCGTGATAGCGCCATACTGGGATCGTAAGTGAAGACTTAATTAGCCGCGTCGAAGGGTGGCATACTGCCCGACAGTACGTAGTAGTGCGTACGACCGCTCGCGCCGTTGTCTGAAATATGTCTCTTGCTTCGGTGAACGGTGGCCGGAGTTCTCTGTCCGTGATGAGCGAGACGGAAGACTCGAACGTGTGCCCTATAAGGCAATGTCTTCTGCCATTGGCTGGATTTCGCGCCGTGTAGCCATATATGGTAATGTCTTCTGCCAGCCTGAGAGGGACAGCAATAATCACGCGAGAATGTACATGTACTGAGCACGTGACACACAGCTGCCTGCCGCTTGTATAGTCCGTTCGTAGAATTTATGGGCAACTCATAACACATCCTACTCTGGATTGATGATGATGGTGATGATTTTGAAGTTCTTCAGCATGCCGATGACTTGAGTTCCATTAACTCCTAAAGCACCGGCATAAACATTAAACCGAAGTTGATTAGACAATCGGCAATGTCAGGAGATCGGTGGGGCCGCTCTCTCCTCTGATCTGGCGATGTATGAATTTAATTAAGGAAGATTTTGATGTCACCGATCCTCGCCTTGGCAGTCACTCATGTCCCCAATAGTCCCGTTCTCCGTCCAGCACGCCGCCTCGAACCAGTAGAAATAATGATTACGTTTTTCCTAGGCACGCTACAAAACATGCGCCAGCCTGCAATCGCGATGGTCATCGGTATTTGATTTGAATGAAAAATACGTCCTCTCGCATAACATACACAAGCGTAACTTGGGACCTTCCCCTATATGTGTTACGGGCATATGCTCTACGATAGGCGTACCCCAACCTCAAGCTCAAAAATCAGCTCAAAGAAGGAAGGTCAAGCTCGGCGTCCAGGGTGCTGGGTCCAAGAATGAAAGGCACCAGGTCGTGAATCTGGCTTCCCTCCCTTCTATTTCCCCCGCTGCACTTTCGTCCAGAGTACTTTCCCACCCAGATGCTGGATGATCCCTATTCCTAGTGTGAGGGAGTTAAGAGAACTTTTGCTACTTATGTAGGTGGATATAACGCATTACGCTTAAAATATGAATACCTACCGACGGCTTCATTCAACCGACAATGTGAAAGTTTTTGATAAATCGAATATCGAATGAAATATACCTACCTAAGCGTAAACCAAAAAGTAGTTAAGAAAACTTTTGCTACTTATGTAGGTGGATATAACGCATTACGCTTAAAATATGAATACCTACTGACGGCTTCATTCAACCGACAATGTGAAAGTTTTTGGCTAAATCGAATATCGAAGGAAATATACCTACCTAAGCGTAAACCAAAAGTAGTTAAGAAAACTTATCCGGATTCCAACAAAGAACCGCCGATCGGTTGCCAAACGATTCCATATGTCATGTTCCCTTCGTTCCGACGACAAGGCAGACCCCACACGAGCGTAACCTAAAAGGTAGTGAAGCCCACGCAAATTTCGTCACTTCGTTTCCCCCATGACGAAGGTAGTCCGGCCAGATCGTAATCTTCGTCCTGCATCAAACTGGCCTCCCGCGACGACAACTTTTATCCGCTGGTACCTCGGAGCGGCGGTAGAGGGAGGGCGAAATAGGTGCACGTCCTTTGTTCTCCTGAAGTCCCCCAATGCCTTAGTGACGTACATACGTCGACATCATGGAATGGCTCCGGCCACGCTTCCAATCCAGTCTAGAGCGGGTACGAGATCCACGTTACCGAGATGTGATCACAAGGGATTCCAATTTGCTCGGACCAGACACGACCATCGCTTACTTCGCCTCCACATTAGGAAAATAGTGTAAGCCCACCTGCATTTCGATCACATCGCCCCCGATAAAGTCGCGTGAGATACTTCCTCATGGTGAAATAGGAAAGCCGGACCCGTTAATTCATTCGACAACCGCCGTCCATTCTCGAGTCGTAACCCGCTCAATTAAGTTTGAAGAAAAAGAGTTTGTTAATTAAGTAGGTGGATATAGCGCATCACGCTAAAATGTGAATACCTACCGACGGCTGCATTCAACCGACAATATGAAAGTTTTTTGCTAAGTCGAAAGAAATATACCTAAACGTGAACCAAAGGTGATTATATGATTAGATATCGAACCAAGTTTATGCAAAGTCCTATGTAATAGACTTGTTGTGATACCTAAAATTTGGAATAAGGTGTGGGAAACTTTTGGAATGGGAATTTAATTATGTCAGATTTTGTTAGTAAGCAAAGATGCCCATGCTACGCACCATTCTATAAACTGTTAAATTACCCAATGCCTTTTCAAAAACCCTTTCCTAAATATAGTCCCCTAGCTACGTTTAAAAGTATTATTACGAAACTCGTAAATAATAATTAACACCTCCAAGGCGCTTTACAAATTAATTTATACCTACATTCTATACCTATGTATTTTGGTACCCGTTATGTATTGGAGAATACCCAGTAACCTAATTTTCTAGATCACCAACAAAGCACTTTAAAGGGTTTTATTATTGTTTTGTGATTTCAAAATCCCGTCTTTTAAATGAAGTCTCTCGTCTAAGATTTATTGCCCGAAAGCGCACTTTGTGCTTCAAATGCTATTTTAGTCCATTGAACCCCAAATTATTATTTTTTACAACGGTCTCGTCTCAAGAATAACTTCACCCAACAAAGGTACTTGCTAGCCGGTCAACCCGGAAACGTGCAAAGCTCCGCTCGACTTAAAAAAAAGGTCCTAGATTCCTAAGGCTTGTATATAAACCCTAATTGACTCTTTCCTGCAAGGCCCGTACTAAATATGTTAATAATTTTATACAAACTTACCAAATTCGCCTTGTTGCACAAAATAATTTCACAAATCAATTCACTACAATAATATTTAATTCAAACAAGCACTTATAAACCACAACCCGTCATGCAGTTATTTATTCCAAGATGCAGCCGTCAAACACAATTCTCGCGTAGATTTCTTTTTTAAATTTCACCCTGACCCTGATAGACGCCCCGAAAGTACGTCCCGACCGCCTCAATTTACAAATTATATTATTTAACTTCACCGATATGAACTCGCAAGCCTCGATCTCTGACTTCCCTATTCGCGTGGACTCTTTTTGTTTAATAAAACGGAATTTCCTTTGTTTAATTAAAATGATTTAGAAGCACCGAGCTGGTCTCCTCGCGACTCTCAGAACTTGACGATCTTAATTCTCAACAGGATCTCTCCCTGACTGTCCTCTAACACTTCCCTGCCCCGACTTCCTTTATTATTATATATAACTATCTGAATTATTCCCGGTTTACGCGCACCAAATTATTATTCTGCCGTTTATCAAAACTCGATGATTTTTATCCCGTCTGCGCGGCCCTAGGTTCCTTCCCTGACTGTCCTCTAACACTTCCCTGCCCCGACTCCCACCCATCTCCTTGTGTGGTTTCAATAATTTATTAGTCACTTTTTTTCAAATCTTAAGTGATAAGCACATCTCCCAATATGCATATCTCAATCGTTTAATCGTGTTCTGTCACATAATAACTATTATTTCAGAGAATTTTGTGTAGAAACCATGTTCGTTATTTTTTGTGGTGTAAACTAATTTCGTCTGCGCCGGAGTCATAAACTATCCCAATAACGCTTAAAAGAAGAGCTCAGTGGCGTACTTCAATTCACTACACATCCTAATTACTTGCGTCGACTTTATTGGTTATATAATAACATTATATAAGCATTGTCTGTACACGTTTTCGTTCTTTCTGCGTGCGTCACTATTTAACGAATTCTGCAATCTTATTTTGACAAATATGTTAAATATTTTAACCCCTAATCGGCGCGTCGCGCTAGTATATTTAAATACACCAACGAGCAATCCTTATTGACTAATTTTCAATTTTCCTACTGCCATAGAAAATTCACCAGATAATTGTTTCGTAAATCCAATCTGCTCGCGTTAAAGTCAGTCACCACTCGGGCAAATATCCATCGGCCGCCCCTGACTTGATAATGAACCTGAAATATCCATTAGGATTCCTCCTCCAACCAAAGTATTTTGGCACACGTGTTTTTCCTAGTAATGGCCCGGTTTCATAAATCACCCTTAAGAGTTGGAACAGAGAATTGTATTCTGAAACCATACCCTGTTACAAAATTAAATATATTTCTAAATCGATCTCTCAATTTTAAAAGAATTATTTCGTAGGCCTAAAGGCGAGATCATCACAGTCTCCCCTTTATGGAAAAAAATAGTGGAGGTAGATATAAATCCAAACTACAACCACCTATTTTGTTCCAGAACTTCAGCAGTAGTCAGCCCGTTTGGACTCGCCTAAAATCTTTGTGCCCCTTTTTTTTTCAAAATTGTAATGATGAATATTTCCTAATCCGGTCCTGTCCTGTACGTCATCGCATCCCTTCCCTATTCCGTTTTTTCTTCGGCCTCGCCCAATGTTTGTCTAATGTTGAAACTACGGTCAATGTACCTTGCGTTATGCCTACATATTTCCAGGAATTTGTCCCGGTTACGACCTACAACGGTACCTAGTCATGGTACCCTCACTGTCTCCTATTGTACTCCCCACATAAGCCGACAATATAGTATGTGAGCAGTTAGGTATCTATTATTGTCTCTAAACCAATTAATCCAAATTTTAACTTCTGCCTAACTTTATCACCTATTTACACTGATTTTAAATACCCACCGCTTCACAAAAAACTCCTTTTGCGCAATTCGTAAACCCTCCCACATCTACTACCAAACATTTTAGTGTTCCAAAGCTCCACATCTTACTGTGTCTAAATACATAATTTATTTTTCTCTATAAAATAGCCCTGAGTGTTTTCCCCAATTCGGCCCTGTCATTGTTAACGGTAACACGGATATCACTCGTAATCTTGCTCCGTCTATGTTCCCCGGTTTCAAAACACTGTTGAAACAGTATTTGCTTAGTCGCTGTTATCTGGTTTTAAGAGGCGATCAGGTGACGTTTCACCCATACAACTTCCCTTACAAAATGGCAAGCATCTTCTCGCATAGATCGCTTAAGTCGGTACGTCTCTCCTTAATCGGTACTTTCGGTTTCACATAATGGCCGTCTCGAAGATCCGTCTGCATTTTTTTTCCCCATAAATATCCCTACCGTAATTATACGAGTGTGACCGACCTTTCCTTATTTTTTTTGTTTGTTTTTTCGTTAAAGGAACTTTGCCCAAAATGGACCTGACCGTTGTTCTAAATTTAACAATTTGGTACTGGGGACCAATATCATCTATAAATTTTTAACTGCTGAGAAATCAACTGTCTAAAATACCTAGTCATCTTTTTATTTCCTTAGATTCATACGTTTGAATACGTAATTATTATTGTAGTCCTTTAAATCTAGTGCATTATTAGAATTAAACATTTTGGATACGCTTATTCTGTAAGTCGGGTTGAATATTAGCAAACAATTTATTTTTAAAATATTAATTTGCCATCAAGAACCGACTTCCTCCCCTCACATCGGAATACCTTTTATTCCCTATACTTATCGGAGGTTGCCTAACATTTTACCTACCTCTCCTATCTTTAATTTGGTTTTATTGTCTTCACGCCTAATCCGGTTCACGTCACTAATGTTTATTCTGCATGTATTTTGTTTCTCAACAGATTCTGTTTCTTTGAACTATTTAGTTAAACTAATTTCGTTCAATCCTGTACAGATTATTTTGAAATTACGTTTCAAAATAATGCTTTTATTCCGACTGTCACCCACTTCTTGTGATGACCGACTGTAGGGAGGGTTTCAATTTACCGTTACGTTAAACGCACAAACCTATTTGACACATATCTCCGCTAGTCGGCACTCGGTTTAATGACCTCCCTTTTTTTTGTTCTCCACACTGAGCGTTAAATGTTTAAATGATCTGTCCTCAAAATGAAAGAGACCCTTTTTTCTATTGTTGACACTAAAGGACACTAATACCTATCAATATTACAATTGTAATGTTTTGTTTACTTCGGTAACCAGAACTACTCCTCGATGTTTTGTATTTTTATTATTTTAACTAATCGTCCGGTATCCAATTTACCAAACGTTCAGACCCAATTGAAGGTTGACTAACATCGATATTATCACCCCGGCGATCTGATATTGAATGCATTATTGAAGGACTATCTCCCCTAATAACGTAACACCCTTTCTCACTTTATCGAAGGTGGGATATCATTAGTTTCTCTTGATTAATTTTTGTTCCAAATATTATTGGAGTACAGCGCTCCTCCCCTCAAAATATGATACCTTTAACCTGCGTCTTATCGGAAATTGGACATCATCAACCAACCTCTCCTAAATTTGTCTGGTTAAGCTAATGTGTACATTATTGTACTACCTATTCTCTTGATTAATTTTGTTTCACTTTTTATAGACGTATGGCGCTACTCCCCTCAAAATATGATACCTTTAACCTGCGTCTCATCGGAAATTGGACATCATCAACCAACCTCTCCTAAATTTATCTGGTTAAGCTAATGTGTACATTATTGCACTACCTACTCTCTTGATTTATTTTGTTTCACTTTTTATAGACGTATGGCGCTACTCCCCTCAAAATATGATACCTTTAACCTGCGTTTTATCGGAAGTTGGAGATCATCGGCCTATCTCTCCTATCTTTATCTACTTAGCAAATGAACCTATGCATTAGTTGAAGTACCTACTCTTTGTTAAGTTTTGTTCCACTTTTTATAGCCGTACGGAGCTCCTTCCCTCAAAATATGATATCTTTAATCTGCGTCTTATCGGATGCTGGAGATCATCGACCTATCTCTCCTATATTTATATAGTTAATTTAATGTAAACGTTATTGTTTCCAATTCCTCTGCGACACATCTATTGTCCTAATATTTTACTTTTTTTTTCGTTGTGTTTTCAGTCATTTTCGGATGACATGCGAACCGTTATACCTACTGTATTACTTTTTTTTTTTTTCTATTCTTGTTAAAGTCATTGTATAAAACCCAGCAAAATGCAACACTTTGTAATACCATACCTCCTGGTCACTTAGCAAAACTGTGATAAATCCCCCCCCCTATCGACGAAGTAAGTCCTACCACTTGGTTTCCAAATGCTGCTACATTGCTACAGCTACAGGCGCAACCCCGGCCGGCCTTTAAAAGCTCGTAGCTCGTCCGTTCTCGCGTCTCTCCCCTGCATTTCTTTTGCAGCGCCTTTTCAACCCCATCACGCAATACTTTTATGCAAACGTGACGAGATGCTCTTAATTAATCAATTGTAATTAACCCCACAACGTTGTGTACTTTTTTGTTTGAGTGGTTTGGTATAGTTAATCCAATTTAATTAATAATTTATTTGTGGTAAACCCTTGTTCTTTTAGATATGGCGTGTTACAATTTGCAAGGCTTCGAATAACAATGACTGAGTCTGACTAGCTTGAAATTTAACTAATTATCTATCTATATTCGTTCAGCTTCCTCCCCTAGCACCTGTTATACACCTACGCTCATCGACGACTATTTTTATTGAAGTAATCTGCATTTTCCCTCCTAGCATCTAATATATAAATTTACATTCAAACGGCGAATTGAGAAGATCCTACCTTTCGATGCGATGTCACGTACTCTCTGCAGCTCTATAAAATGCTATCATGAAAATAATTTGACATTTATTTATATTCTAACAAAAGATTTACACTCAAAGCAGTACGGAGTGCAATAATTCTACACTCACAGTTCTAGATGCAGTTTGTTAGTTAGCTAGCTTGTTTTATTTTGTTAATTTGATTCTACGGGTAGGTATTTTGGATTAACATGAGACAGAACATGTGCTGTTTAAATAATTGGACTCCTCCATAGCCCAACTGATAAGGTGATGGTCATAGACCGCCGAATCAGCTTCCAATTCCAACGCCTCCGGAGAATGTTAAGGTCGCAAGCGACGAATGAAAATCGACATGTTTTGCCTTCTGTCGGGAAAGGGTTTGATGTGTGTTTCTGGATCATAGAGTGGTAATGGGAATATTATCGACCAATACGCCGTCAAATTATAAATATGTTGATGATGATGGTGAGAGGTCATCTCATACCGTTTGATATGAGGGTCTGCTCCGATTAATGGTGTGATAGCCGATGTCAGGAACTGTTCAGGAAATGTGTGGGTGGCACGAGGTTTTGGATCGTGACATCCTACTCTGGATTGATGATGATGGTGATGATTTTGAAGTTCTTCAGCATGCCGATGACTTGAGTTCCATTAACTCCTAAAGCACCGGCATAAACATTAAACCGAAGTTGATTAGACAATCGGCAATGTCAGGAGATCGGTGGGGCCGCTCTCTCCTCTGATCTGGCGATGTATGAATTTAATTAAGGAAGATTTTGATGTCACCGATCCTCGCCTTGGCAGTCACTCATGTCCCCAATAGTCCCGTTCTCCGTCCAGCACGCCGCCTCGAACCAGTAGAAATAATGATTACGTTTTTCCTAGGCACGCTACAAAACATGCGCCAGCCTGCAATCGCGATGGTCATCGGTATTTGATTTGAATGAAAAATACGTCCTCTCGCATAACATACACAAGCGTAACTTGGGACCTTCCCCTATATGTGTTACGGGCATATGCTCTACGATAGGCGTACCCCAACCTCAAGCTCAAAAATCAGCTCAAAGAAGGAAGGTCAAGCTCGGCGTCCAGGGTGCTGGGTCCAAGAATGAAAGGCACCAGGTCGTGAATCTGGCTTCCCTCCCTTCTATTTCCCCCGCTGCACTTTCGTCCAGAGTACTTTCCCACCCAGATGCTGGATGATCCCTATTCCTAGTGTGAGGGAGTTAAGAGAACTTTTGCTACTTATGTAGGTGGATATAACGCATTACGCTTAAAATATGAATACCTACCGACGGCTTCATTCAACCGACAATGTGAAAGTTTTTGATAAATCGAATATCGAATGAAATATACCTACCTAAGCGTAAACCAAAAAGTAGTTAAGAAAACTTTTGCTACTTATGTAGGTGGATATAACGCATTACGCTTAAAATATGAATACCTACTGACGGCTTCATTCAACCGACAATGTGAAAGTTTTTGGCTAAATCGAATATCGAAGGAAATATACCTACCTAAGCGTAAACCAAAAGTAGTTAAGAAAACTTATCCGGATTCCAACAAAGAACCGCCGATCGGTTGCCAAACGATTCCATATGTCATGTTCCCTTCGTTCCGACGACAAGGCAGACCCCACACGAGCGTAACCTAAAAGGTAGTGAAGCCCACGCAAATTTCGTCACTTCGTTTCCCCCATGACGAAGGTAGTCCGGCCAGATCGTAATCTTCGTCCTGCATCAAACTGGCCTCCCGCGACGACAACTTTTATCCGCTGGTACCTCGGAGCGGCGGTAGAGGGAGGGCGAAATAGGTGCACGTCCTTTGTTCTCCTGAAGTCCCCCAATGCCTTAGTGACGTACATACGTCGACATCATGGAATGGCTCCGGCCACGCTTCCAATCCAGTCTAGAGCGGGTACGAGATCCACGTTACCGAGATGTGATCACAAGGGATTCCAATTTGCTCGGACCAGACACGACCATCGCTTACTTCGCCTCCACATTAGGAAAATAGTGTAAGCCCACCTGCATTTCGATCACATCGCCCCCGATAAAGTCGCGTGAGATACTTCCTCATGGTGAAATAGGAAAGCCGGACCCGTTAATTCATTCGACAACCGCCGTCCATTCTCGAGTCGTAACCCGCTCAATTAAGTTTGAAGAAAAAGAGTTTGTTAATTAAGTAGGTGGATATAGCGCATCACGCTAAAATGTGAATACCTACCGACGGCTGCATTCAACCGACAATATGAAAGTTTTTTGCTAAGTCGAAAGAAATATACCTAAACGTGAACCAAAGGTGATTATATGATTAGATATCGAACCAAGTTTATGCAAAGTCCTATGTAATAGACTTGTTGTGATACCTAAAATTTGGAATAAGGTGTGGGAAACTTTTGGAATGGGAATTTAATTATGTCAGATTTTGTTAGTAAGCAAAGATGCCCATGCTACGCACCATTCTATAAACTGTTAAATTACCCAATGCCTTTTCAAAAACCCTTTCCTAAATATAGTCCCCTAGCTACGTTTAAAAGTATTATTACGAAACTCGTAAATAATAATTAACACCTCCAAGGCGCTTTACAAATTAATTTATACCTACATTCTATACCTATGTATTTTGGTACCCGTTATGTATTGGAGAATACCCAGTAACCTAATTTTCTAGATCACCAACAAAGCACTTTAAAGGGTTTTATTATTGTTTTGTGATTTCAAAATCCCGTCTTTTAAATGAAGTCTCTCGTCTAAGATTTATTGCCCGAAAGCGCACTTTGTGCTTCAAATGCTATTTTAGTCCATTGAACCCCAAATTATTATTTTTTACAACGGTCTCGTCTCAAGAATAACTTCACCCAACAAAGGTACTTGCTAGCCGGTCAACCCGGAAACGTGCAAAGCTCCGCTCGACTTAAAAAAAAGGTCCTAGATTCCTAAGGCTTGTATATAAACCCTAATTGACTCTTTCCTGCAAGGCCCGTACTAAATATGTTAATAATTTTATACAAACTTACCAAATTCGCCTTGTTGCACAAAATAATTTCACAAATCAATTCACTACAATAATATTTAATTCAAACAAGCACTTATAAACCACAACCCGTCATGCAGTTATTTATTCCAAGATGCAGCCGTCAAACACAATTCTCGCGTAGATTTCTTTTTTAAATTTCACCCTGACCCTGATAGACGCCCCGAAAGTACGTCCCGACCGCCTCAATTTACAAATTATATTATTTAACTTCACCGATATGAACTCGCAAGCCTCGATCTCTGACTTCCCTATTCGCGTGGACTCTTTTTGTTTAATAAAACGGAATTTCCTTTGTTTAATTAAAATGATTTAGAAGCACCGAGCTGGTCTCCTCGCGACTCTCAGAACTTGACGATCTTAATTCTCAACAGGATCTCTCCTTGACTGTCCTCTAACACTTCCCTGCCCCGACTTCCTTTATTATTATATATAACTATCTGAATTATTCCCGGTTTACGCGCACCAAATTATTATTCTGCCGTTTATCAAAACTCGATGATTTTTATCCCGTCTGCGCGGCCCTAGGTTCCTTCCCTGACTGTCCTCTAACACTTCCCTGCCCCGACTCCCACCCATCTCCTTGTGTGGTTTCAATAATTTATTAGTCACTTTTTTTCAAATCTTAAGTGATAAGCACATCTCCCAATATGCATATCTCAATCGTTTAATCGTGTTCTGTCACATAATAACTATTATTTCAGAGAATTTTGTGTAGAAACCATGTTCGTTATTTTTTGTGGTGTAAACTAATTTCGTCTGCGCCGGAGTCATAAACTATCCCAATAACGCTTAAAAGAAGAGCTCAGTGGCGTACTTCAATTCACTACACATCCTAATTACTTGCGTCGACTTTATTGGTTATATAATAACATTATATAAGCATTGTCTGTACACGTTTTCGTTCTTTCTGCGTGCGTCACTATTTAACGAATTCTGCAATCTTATTTTGACAAATATGTTAAATATTTTAACCCCTAATCGGCGCGTCGCGCTAGTATATTTAAATACACCAACGAGCAATCCTTATTGACTAATTTTCAATTTTCCTACTGCCATAGAAAATTCACCAGATAATTGTTTCGTAAATCCAATCTGCTCGCGTTAAAGTCAGTCACCACTCGGGCAAATATCCATCGGCCGCCCCTGACTTGATAATGAACCTGAAATATCCATTAGGATTCCTCCTCCAACCAAAGTATTTTGGCACACGTGTTTTTCCTAGTAATGGCCCGGTTTCATAAATCACCCTTAAGAGTTGGAACAGAGAATTGTATTCTGAAACCATACCCTGTTACAAAATTAAATATATTTCTAAATCGATCTCTCAATTTTAAAAGAATTATTTCGTAGGCCTAAAGGCGAGATCATCACATTTTTTAATAAATTAAAATGTCTTTTCAGGAAAAAAATTTGAAAAATAGGTTTTTCGGTGTCCTGATTGCGTATAACCCCTAAAATTAACAACTTATAGAAGCCCAGCCCAGCACTTCTTAATTAATAATTTGAACCCTGTTCATATTGGTAAGAAGAAGTGTTAATATTCTTTGAAAAATTAACAGCATTCTTTTTGATAGAGGTGAGTGAGAGGTCGTTTGTGAATTCAAACAAACTATCGTTAATATATTATAATCAACATATATTTAAAAATAAAGTGTAAAGTGTTCCGGTACGATCAAGGGAGTTATATGTGGAGTTATAGGGAGTTATATGGGAGCTATATATATTGTGCGGTAGCCCTCTGTCCCCTATCCATGAAGAAGGTTCCAGTTTTTATCTGAAGGGCGTGCTTTTGAAAATATAAGGGCTGGAAATTTCGCCCTAGAAATTTCTAGAACATTCCGGAACATTCCGGATCATTCTGAAATATTGTGTAATAGTCTGGAACGTTGGGGAACATCCCGGAATTTCCCAGATCATCATCTAACATTCCAGAACACTCTCGAATGTTGTTGAATACTCTGGAATATTGTGGACCATTCGAAGCCTTTTTTGTATGGGTGGGGCTACCTATTGGTTGGGGTATACAAAGAAAGATCCGTCGGTGGTTCGAACGTCAGTTCAATCGCATATCAAAATCTTTCTGAAAATCGGATTAATACCATTCATTTTCATATAGATTCGCTGTTTTTAACGTATCGCAAAGTGAAATATTGTTTTTGAAAGCAGATAATATCACAAACGGACATATCTAATAACCCTCCGCATATCTGCTGGGGTCTGACAGACCCAGGGTATTTAAAAACAGTAGTAAATTATTTTAATGCGAATGCCATGCGTTTTGGAAGCTGCCGCTATTGAGTCACGCTAGCATTATATGAAGAAACTTTAGTCTCACACACCCTAACATCCTGCTAGGTAGTTTTTTGTAAGTATCTAGCTACCATTTTTATATTTAATTTTCTCTAAGCAACATTTTAATTATAATTTTTTTCATTATTTCTATTTACATTATCTTCGTGACCAACCGCATAGGATATTGAAGCACTATTAATTGAAGAAAACGATGATTTGAAAATTTTGTTTTATTTACGTTATACTTGTTATTTTTTATTTATTAATTTATATGCTGTCTTGATGATTCTTAATCACCCCCACAATATGAGTAACAATAATTCGTAACACAAAACATTGCAAGAAAATGCATGCATTTCACTCTTGCAGAACTCACTTTTCTCCAGCCTAAAATGAGCCATTTTCCAAGCCTAGAATTCTAATGAAGCTTAAAGGCAAATTTCATATTCCAATTACTTGTAAAATATTGAAAACGGTTCATATTCATCACACAACGCATCATTAATTTGTGATTTTATTATATTTAAAGTTTTACGTTTAGTAAATACGTTTTTGTTAGATAAACATTAGGTTTGATTTTCGCTCACAGTAAATGAAAGGATTATAATTTCTAATTTGTTTTGTATTTATTTATAAGCATACCAAATTGAAAAAAAAACATTCATGCCTACAAATTTAAAAAAAAGAAGATTACATATCGTCGGTTCTCACAGACCCTAAGTGGTATAATTCCACCAGGCATACGGAGTGTTAGAAATATTAAAACTTTCATTTACATATAGAGGAATATGTTTACGATTGTTTTGTCGGATACGTTTTTAGATTTTCACGGCCAAAAGTATTTTCGTTATTTGTTTTTGGGGTGTTATGCCGTGTTGCGCTACCTCCTTCTTTAGCCAACGTTTCGGACAGCGTTGCAGTGTCCGTCGTCAGGGCAGATCCGGTAGATCCGGCAGATCCGTCGGACATCTGTCGGATCTGCCAGATCTGCCCTGATGATGGACACTGCAACGCTGTCCGAAACGTTGGCTAAATAAGGAGGTAGCGCAACACGGCATAACACGGCTTTCGTTGTAATTATGTGGAATGTTATAATTATTTAGAGGTGTCTATTTTAAATGTGAATACGAACACTACTTAAATCATAAATCTCATAATAATACAAAAGGAGACTTTTAAGAGTACTTATCAGCTTGTGCCGGAAAGTAAGCAATTGATTTCCGTTCTGTGTTTAAAAGGGCCAAAAAAAGCACGGTGCTAGTAATGGTACAAATTATAATGACTTCGTTGTTTGAAAAACATTGTGTAAGCAGTGCTTTAAAATATTTTCCCCAATATTTCTCAATGCCATTGTTGAAGCCATGAAAAATTAAAAAATATTTTATCATTTTCTCAGTAACTTCTATTACAGGACTAAAAATAATGCCAGAAAAATAAATTCCAGATTTGTAACGAAATGGAAGATTGACTGATCTTAAAAAAGTCTATTTTTCATTCATTATTTATTCTGCAACAGGTAGGACAATAAAAAACTCTTTTTTAGGGAACAAAGGGAAGGAAAATGTTCAATTCGCTAAGTAAAGCAGACCATTATTATAATCTTGGAGGAGAGCAAAGCCCCGGCAAGGCTGAGGACTTGGGTTCATTTCCAAGATTTGACCGAACATTTT
Organism: Limnephilus lunatus; assembly: GCA_917563855.2. Taxonomy (NCBI): domain Eukaryota; kingdom Metazoa; phylum Arthropoda; class Insecta; order Trichoptera; family Limnephilidae; genus Limnephilus; species Limnephilus lunatus. The sequence continues at coordinate 56,682,985 of OU830601.1, forward strand.
TCTGATTATTCAATTGAGATTTTTCGTTTGATTTTGAGTTGATAATGTCTTCAATGATTTAATAATATTATATTTCCTCCGAAATTAATAAATTTCAGAAGACGTAACGACTCTACAAAATATTTTATTTCCTCAAATTATAAAATAAGAATAAGACAAAATTAACTTTCTTTTTAGCCTTAATCTAACTTGAAAGAAAAAAATATTTAGAATCAAATCTAAAAACACAAAAAATTACGATTTTTTTCTGTTTTTTTTTTTAATTATTTATTTTGTTTCAAATTTCACTTCACAAGAGCTTTCCATTTTGCACTGTGGTAATACATCACCAACCGGTTGGGCAGCATTGTAAGACGGGTTGAAGTATGGACTGTAGGAAGGGGTTAATGAGTGCCTCTTGAAGACGCCCGGTTATACAATGGAGGAAAAGTAGACGCCGGTATCCAAATGCGAGTTGACTTACATAAAATGAGTCGAAGAAACGACCCATTCTCATGAGTCCGTTGACAACGGAACGTCACTTAAGCCAGTCTCTGTCGGTCAATTGATTTATTGGCAAGGGCGCTCCCGTGAAATTGCACTAGTAGGTGAATGATCTCTCCTGGACCCCCAGATTCCTTCCAACCCCTAATACCCACTCCCTTGCCAGAATTTCCTACCCTTCTTTCCTAAAAATACCTTCCACACAGCATCCCCAAAGATGACATAGGCCGTGAGGGGAATTATTATCCTCAGGGATTCTAGGTGAAGCTCATGTAAAAAAAGTGAACATTTTAAACCAGCAGGTGCTGAAATACAAATTGATAACATTTTATATTACAACCCTTAAATGTATACATGGCTTTTATAAATGGAAAAGAAATATGATATGAACTCACCGTGTAATCCAAGTACCGAGATATGATGAAGAGTCAACAGAGCCACTCCAACGAGGGTGGGGTGGCGAAGCAACGACTTCTGATGAATCGAAAGTCTCTCCTGAAGCACCATTATCAACCACTTTTTCCTTCACTTTTTCACTTAGTTTATCAGTTTTGCCTCCAGTTTGACTATTACGGTCAATTTTATCATGGTATTCATTTGGCTAAAGGTCGACTATTCTTATTTGAAGTCAAACAAAATAATATTAGTTTAGGATAGGCCAGTCAACGTGTGCTCAAATGTGGCAAAAATTTTTAATAATTTTATCATTTACGGTAGAGTTTTATTCGAGGTCGCAATTTTGTTATCACAAAAAACCAATATAGTGTACCTACCTACTTTCTCATGTTTTACCTTCATTGTTCGACGTCTTTTATGTTTGTAAAAGCCCTACGAATGTTCAATAAGTAAAAAAGAAGAAGCCGTAGAAACAAACCAATATATTTTCATTAATCAAGCTCGTAAACTTTCTGCCTATTCCAAGGTGACATGTTTCCGCGATATTTGAGCTATTTACCGGCGCATGTTTCTCTAATAGAAAAGTTTCCGAAATAAGTTTTTTTTTATATGATTACCTCACTCGAGTTTCAGCTGCTCTTGTCTGGAGCCAGTGAGAATAAAGCATCCCAATTTTTTATATTGCTTAAATTACGATGATTATAGCATTTATATTTTATTTTTATGTTGACGAATAAATTTTCTATAACGAGTCAAAGTTTCCCATTTTTGAATTACCGCTAAAACGATATTTTGGGGTGGGACTAACGTGTGATGTCATGAGTATGGGACGCTCACTGACAGTGTTTATTTATGCTGGCGCAGCTGAGCGACGCTTTTGACGTCACAATCCCATTTGCCAACCACGGGCCGTTTTGATTTTGTCAGTTTTAGATCGTTTTAAAAATCAATAATTTTGATTGAAACATAAAAAACAAACATTTTTAGTGGGATGATTAAAATCAGAAATATGATCTTTAAATATTCCGTACGTTTTCAACAGAATACCTTGTTTGTGGAAATACCCAATTGGGGTATGTGGTGAGGCTGACGGTAGTAGGGAGGGGAAGGAGATGGTTTAAGTAAAATAAGTTTAAATAAATATATTTCAAGTACAACAAATTGTATTAAAAAACTGAATTGATTTAAGCTTTGCATAGCAATACATATTTGGAAGTCTGTTATATTTGGCATCGTTTTTATATCTGTTATATTTGGCATCATATCTTTCGTTTTACATGAAATTGTTTGACGATTACGTGCGAAAATAGTATTTTATTTAAAATAGAGTAAGTCGTGAAATACAATATTTGGAAGAAATAAAATTCATGTTGGTTTTGCGTAAATTTACGGAAACATTAAACATTTAAAATAACTACATAATATCATACCGCCAGTTCACATCGTATCTACGGGAAGAAAAGGGTTATATAAAATTTATTTAATTTTATATTAAGCCCTAAAAATCAGACTTTTTTTAAGGTAAGATTCTTTTAAATATTTATTTATTTATTTACGCCCTTTTCGGGGCTTTTACATTCAATATTCAGTCTTATAAAAATAAGTTTACGTAGCACCACATGCAAATACCTTTTATTTTTATTTTTATTTAGTTGCTTAATAAACAGTTTTCAAACATTCGTTAGACAGTATCAGGAATACTTGACAGTATCAGGTATGTCACCGACAAATAAAACGTAGACCAAAATAAGAAAACAAAAATACACAACAATATACCAAATGTAAACGGTTCGGACAAAGTGAATCTACATACTTATAGCTCCACTGGTTTTTTTTTATTATTTCCTAAATTTATATTTAAACATCGAATAGATATCAATAATAGCTATAATACATTTATGCAATAATATATCTCATCTTCATCTTCAACGTTCACGACATTGTAAATAACTAATTGTCTAAAATTGAAAGCAATTAAGAAATTGTAAGCTTGTAAGGTAATTTCTTAAAAATTCTCCAGTCCTAAAGGATTCTAAATTGTCCAGTTTTTCTAAAAAAAATTAACTGTTCATTCGTCACAAATTTTCTCATAGTATAGAAGAAATTAACAAAAATAAAATAACAAAAATATCCCAATCATAAAAGAAGAAGAAATTTTTAATTTTGAAGAAAAAACTTGCGAATTCAAGTTCAAGAAAATAGACGGCCAGAAACTTCAAAGAATACTAATAATTCATGGAATGTGATGCAAATATATTATTATTGTTTTAAATAAATTAAATTTCAAATAAAATTTATTTGCATACGCAGGGATTCAATCCCTGCGTGTGGATTGTGAGTCAAGATCGTTATCCCTCGAGCATGGAGGCCGTCGTATCTTCTAGTAAACGTGCATCTATCGGAAGTTACTTACCAGGTAAGTATATTTTCCGTAACTATTTGTAAATAATATAGTATACTCATTTGGGGCCTCAGTATGGGTAAGCCACCATTATTGGATTATTCCATTATGGAATCAAAATTTAAAAAACAAAATAAAGAATTAAAAAATAATTAAAAAATTCAAAAATTGGACATAACCTAAGAACTCATAAAAAAATGTACATTGCCCTTGTGGTGTTTTTTTTACAAAAATGGCTCTGTACAAAATATCAAATTATTATTAATAAGAAATTATGTTTTGTATTTTGTAGGTATTATACATGGTATACTTTATTCTATTTTATAGAAGGTTTTTTCCAACAGAGCTCGGGTTATGATAAAGAAAATCTTGAGGGTCGAAAATTATTACAAATGCAAAGTAGTAGATTTATTTATCAAAAGGAAAGTTTGTGAAAGAAACGCGAATTGGAAAACAAAACAATGAACTCACAAAACACTTTGTTTACGTTGGTACTTTCTTTGTTTTTGTTGGAAGAATAAATAATCAGTAACTCACCGACTCACGTACTTCAAGAAAACTTCGATAAAATTGAAGTAAAAACTAAATGCTTTTGCTTGTTTTTGCTCTTTGCGTCTGAGTGCAAAATAAAATTTTTAGTAGATATTTATTTGTAAAAAGACGATCTCATTGTATGATAGTTAATATGCTAACTTTCCGTCGAAATAAAATATTCAGAAAATTATATTCTGATTGGTCAATTTGCAAACTTGCGAGAAAATTTAAAACATGAAATACAAAAAATATCTGCCTTTTTATGAGAATACCGTGAAAGAGTCCAAACTGCCACGAAACCAGTGAAACTAAAGCAACACCCCATTAAGGTATGATGAAACTCTGAAGAAAGTGGGGATGGGGAGATATTAAAAGAATTAGATTTTTGAAAATCAAAACTTAATCTCGACTTCATAACTATACACAACTAACGAAATTCAAGAATCGTTTCGCTTCTGAGCGGAGATTTTTCTGGGGTGATACTGAGACTATCTACCACTTTGGAACGAGCCGCAAATATTCTATATTAATATTGAGTTACTTTAGTTCTATTTTATGTGAAAATTTGCAAATATTGTGTATTTACAATATTTACAAATTTTAACCAAAATAAATTAATTTGTGTACGCCCGTTTAGAACTGATTACTACTGTCTGCCTATTTATACTCCTTTTCCCTTTAATTTGACTGCATCAGGATAAGAAGAATTGTTGAAATCAGTCACCTCGGTTTGGGAGGCGGGTAAAGGTACCGCCGCCCCGTTAACCATTCATTAGATAACCAATACCTCTGCAACAGGTCGTCCATAGTGGCAAGCTATGTTTAGTGCCCAGGTTCATGGGGTGAGGTTTGTCCAGGTCTATCCACCAACTGCGTGGCAAGCCAGATCTAGAGAGACCGGTTAAGGACAAGCCGGATTTTCTCGACCCATCGCCTTGTACCGCAGTAGGAGGAATTGATTCATCCGTACGTTGCTCCTTGACACACTGAACCCCAGATTGCTACCCACCTTTCATGCCTTTTCCTTCCCAGAACATCTTTTCCTATCTATCCATAATGATCCTCCACAGAGAATCCTCAATGATGTAACACTCCCTGAGGGAAATTATTTTCGTTAGTGCCACTTTTGGGGAGTTAATTTAAAAAAAAACTTTATTGAAAACTCGTATTCAATTCAATTAAGTTTTCCTCGCGATCTTAACGAGAATATACCCACTACAATTAATAAACCCAAGTGCCCTTACATCCCGTCCTGAAAAACGTTAATTTTTAAGCTGAAGGCCGGATAAGGGAAAAGAAAGGGATAGGTTTGGAAGTACCTGATGTTTTCAAATCAAATTACTTAACATATTATCGTTTCGATTCTTTTTAGTTCCTAGACTTGGATTATCACAATTTTTTGAGATGACACATTTCAGAACGCGCGAAAGTAAATCAAGTCATTGAAGTTAGTTCAATTTTTTTTTTCAAACATTTATAACGAAAAACAAATTTAATGAGTTCATAAATTATAACTTCTCTCGAGATTCACGAAAAAGGCTTCTGAATTTCTGCAAAAACCCTAATGTCATTTCTAAATACCTTCCAAGAAGAACATGGAAAATGAACTGGCCTATCTTTCACGAAGCAAGCAATCAGATAAACGGCCTCAAGAAAATCTTTCACTTACGGGAATAAACTTTAACCGAATAGGCACTCGAAATCTTCCAACTGAAAAATCATATTCACTTTAATATAACTTCTGAACTTATTTAAGTAATTAACAAAACGAACTCTTAAAACAAATTAATGTAAACTTGATTTCTAAAGTTTGACTTGCATAAAAAATTCTGAATTTAAACTTGACATGTGTGGAAAATTAAGAGAAATTCGCAAACCAAAAAATTCGTCTATTCTTAGTGAGACTTAAATCACCTTAAATAATGTAATGTCTAGGCATAAAAATCGTTCGGCAAGCGGAGTCTAGAAATAGTCAATTTGAGCGCGAAGTTGTTTTTATTTATTTTGTGAATACTTTATAAGAAAGACAAAAAGTTAATCAAAGGAAAATGTCACAAACAATCATTCCCATAAAATGGTTTTTTTACATGAGCTCCACACAGGAAGCCCTGAGAATTGTAATTTCCCTCAGGGCCAATTTCATCTTTGGCGATGCTGTGTGGTGGGTTTTTAAAGTAAAGGCAGGAAAGGAGGGTTCTGGAAAGGAAATGGGTTTAAGGGGTGGGTAGGAATCTGGGGCTCAGTGTGTCCTGGTCATCCGCCTCGAAGACCTAGACAAACCTCACCCCCATGAACTCGGGCACCCCTGCTAAATCACCAAACGCAGCGAATTACTTGGGTGACCTATGGCAGAGGTGTTGGTTATCCAATATAGGTTCCCGGAGAGGCGGTACCGATTACCGCCTCCCAAATTATTTCTTATTCGAGATGACGATTTTATATTTAAAGAATATATTATTTAGTACATTTCGCTTATTTATTTTATAAAGAAACTAGCCATTTTATTGTAATTCTTCTCGAGGAAAACGTTTCGAAAATCTTCATTTTTTTTTTAATTATAATGAAAACTGATTCGTGATAAAGATTAATTGAAAATGATGATTTTACTGATGGCTTCACCGTAATAAGTGACCATTGGTAAAAGATTTCTTCACTGCTGCGTTTTATTTATTTATGTAAGGTTAACCTTTTTCATTTCAACATTACGATTCCCAGACCAAACGTTGCAACGCACAATGTATATAATAGGACAAACCGAGAGCTATTCCAGAAGTCCTTTGGAGTGAAAAATAAAAAGATTTCCGTTCTAACTGAGACAAAGTTTTTTTCTATTACATTCTGTTAGGCCGATCCACTTGTACCACAAGAGTGGACAGTAAGGCAGGACGCAAACCTCAGGTTTTGCTTTCCGATTGTCTCTTCAGACAATTGGATCGGATAAACACCGCACACATCCGATTCGAAAACCGGATAGGTATTAAAACCGGGACCACGCCGACAGGATTTGACAGCCGACGCGGAGGGGCTGGGCTTTACCGATCAGGTTTTCGAATCGGATGTGTGCAGGCTTTCATAAGAAACGTATGGCACGAAGACCTCCGGTTGTCTGATCAGACAATCGGATGGAAAAACCTGATGTGTGCGGCCAGCCTAAGAGGTGGTGCAAGCGGCTAACGTTCAGTGGGCAGGCGTTAAGTTCTGGCCAGTGGCTTAATCGCTGTTTTGAGTCCGTGTGGTACGCATGTCCTTTTAAAACTGAACACAATAAATCATTTGCACCACCCCCAGCAACATGTGCAGGCTTGAGGTTTGGTCGGGCGACCTCGGCTCTCCTTTGCCCTCCGGCTTCTTGACGCCGATTAGGGTTGTCGGGAATTTCCCCCTAAATCTCCCATTTACTTTTCTTTAAGGCACCACCGAGGATCCGGCTAAAGGGCGCGGAAGCGGAGTGTAGTTTACGGCTAGATCGGACATCTTGCGCATTCTTGCTAGAACTGCCAATCGATTGGATAGGAATCCAACCCGTTTTCCAGCGCTATACTTGTATTATTTATATACTGTGTCTTGCTCCCTACAGGTGCTTGCAGTATACAATCACCCAGCGTTTGCCTCCTCGTGGACTATCACCAATCTTGTCAATAGTCATACTAACACTTACTTTATCTTGATTCCCCGCTAAGCACTTGCATACTGCTTACTAACAACGTATGCAGGGACACTGGAGGTCTAGATTCGTTAAAAATTAAATGTAGATTCGTTCATTCAAAAAAATAGATTCCTTGTGATAGCCTTGAAAGAGTAACCATCTGTTACTTATACCAGGGCGGGTGAGTGGTGGATAACATCCAATGTACACAACAAACACTTCTACTGTCAACAAGACTTATGAGAGAGAGAGCTACATGAGAGCCAAAAAACTTCTTCTTTTTACCAGATTCTTATACATTTTATTAAATGTTTTGCTAATTTGGTAAAAAATATGTGCAATTCAACCTCATTAACATTCATGCTTTTTATTTACGTTTAAAAGGTTACCACATATAACTCAAATCATTTTACGCCATTTGCTTTCATATGATGAAAGATTTCTCAATACTTCAAAAGTGACAAGAAGTGTAAATAAATTTCGTTTATAAAGTCGCAATTCAAAAGTTTACAAAACAATCAGTTTGAAATATATTTTTTAATATTTTTAATTGTATAATATATATCCGTTTTATTACAAAAATAATAATAATTATTTATTTCACATAAAATTATACAATAAAACATGTGCGGAAACTTTGACTAGCCAACTAGGATTGGATCCTGTTTTAGGGCAGTCAAATTGAAAAATTTAGTTCATGTCATATAAAATTTCATATTACATTGTTAATTATATAACATACTATTTTTAGAAGGAAAAAAGTGTTACGTTTGAATTCTTCATAAAAGCTTTCGTTAAATATGAAATTTTGTACTTATTGGAAAAGGAATAAGTGAAGAGAAATAAAAATATCTTAAAATTCAACTTTAGTATCGAATGCTTATGTTTAACAATACATTTATGTTTGGTTATTTTAATCGCTTGCAAAAATCGAGAATCAAGACATTCTTCAAGCGTGATTTCAAAATATTATAATTAATAGGTATCATAATTTGAAGGAATCTTTTACCTACTTTCAAAAACAATTATTAATTTTGGTAAACATCAAAAAACAGAAAATCTATTTGAAAAATAATGACAACCAGGTTTATTTATAAATAAATCATATGTCTGACAGATCTTCTAAATTAGCTCGACGACAGAATTTCAAAAGGCCCCAGGGGTTAAAGGAAATTATGATTACGTTGGATTCCTCTGACACACTAACCAGAACTTCGTCCTGCCCGCTGAATATAAAGTCGATGTAAGAAAGAAAAGTACTTTTATGGTTTGAGTTATTGGGATCATTAGGTCGCAAGGCCCGGAGCTTATACGCGTAGTTACAGGAATGGATTAAAGCGGAATCTAGGGAGTATTTTTAACAATTCAGGAAGAATAAAACAACTCACGGAGAGCCGTAATAAAAGAAATGCAAAATCGCTTCTTCCCCCAGTTCCAGTTCCCGCGAAGAGATTTCTTCCGACCAACCAACGAATACGAACTCTGCATAAAAAGTTTCAACATTAAAATAATATATCTGCTCTGAAGAGCATATTTCTTTCTTGTGTTATACGACGTAATAAATACCATCCAGAAATAAACTTGCGAGTAGGTACTTACACATTAACTATAATATAATATATTGCCTATAACTAAGTGCGAAACGTATAATGGATGTTATTTCACGGTTTCTTTACAACTTCAAAGAATTATATTGTGAAATAAAAAAGCTTCCACGATAATTTATTTCACTCACTCGTAAAAACCTTACAAATTCCATTAGCTTATGTTATTTCATGTGATTTTAGGGATTACATACCTAACATATGTCAAAATGGTTGTTTGAGAAGTAACATTAAACATTAAAATATTTAAATCATAGAAACAACATTCCTGGGTTAGAAATAACATGTGAAAACGGTTATTTTCACACATAAAAATGTGTTAAAAATTATGGTTTTCAATATACTAAAAGCATAATTGTTGTTTTTTTACATTTGCTCGATACAGGAGGCTCTGATGAAAATAATTCCTCTCAGGGCCTATGTCATCCTAGAAGATGTTGTTTGGGGGGATCTTTTTAAGAAAATGATGTAGAGGAAATTCTGGGAAGAAAAAAGGTATGAAGGGTGTGTGGGAATCTGGAGTCAGTGTGTCCAGCAGTAACGTATAAATTCATCCATTCAACTGCGGTACAAGACAGTGGGAGTCCGGTTAGAGAGGTCAAAAGGCCTCCCTAAATCAGTCTCTTTCGATCCGGCGCGCCACGCATTAGGTGGGCAGACACATCTGCTGCCAAGACCTAGACAAACCCATGAACCTGGCCCCCCATGCTAAGTCACCAAACGTATCGAACCGCTTAAGTGACCTAGGGCAGAGTTGTTGGTTATCCAATAAATTGTTTGCGGGGCGGCGGTAAACATTTCCGCCTCCCAAATTGTTTGACGAAGTAGGCAAGTCAATAATCATCCTTATTATTATAGATTCAACATTGAAATAATTGAGCCAGTCCTAAACCCGATTTAAGATACATAGTTTTAACTATATGTAAGTACCTCCAATAATAAGTGTATAGTCAAGTTTTTCACTATTCCAACCTTCCGCTCCAGGTGATATGTATTCTGCGACCCTGTCAACATAATTAAAATGGGAATTATGTCTGCAGGTACCATTTCTCTAATAGATTGAACTCTATTTAAAGCTGTATCTAATCATAATGAGATTGATTGATCCAGAAGCATTTGAAGGCGAGCCACAGAAATGCACTTGTAAGTTGCAGTGAAATCTTCATTTAAATTATGGAAGCGAGGCGTTGCTGCGCAGGCATCTTGAACACTATTTGCATAATGTATTCTTTGAATCAATAAGATATCGAATTACGCGTAGTCACACTGTATGAACACTTTACATTTTTCCTTTTTCCTTTTGTGAGATTCCTACGGGACGCTTTTTAGTATCTTACATAAAAATGAAGAAGCAATAGTTAATTATTGGAAATGCGACACACAGATGATTGTTCGTGTGCGAATTTAGGCATAACGTAGAAGTTAATTCAAGAATAATTGGAACAATTTGGGAAGCAAGTATGGGTACCGCCGCGGCGCCGCGCCGGGAACTATTTATTTGATAACCAACAGCTCTGTCATAGGACACTTCAAGTGATTCGCTACGTTTGGTGACTTAGCAGGAGTGCCCGGGCTCATACTCACCAACTGCGTGGCACGCCGGATTGAGAGAGACTGGACTGAGGGAGATTTCTTGACCTATCCAGCAGGACTATCAGCAGCATTTGGACCGCAGTGGAAAGGATGAATTCATTATTCCGTCGCTTCTGGACACATTGACCCGCAGATTACTACCCACTCCTCGTACCCTTTTTCTTCCCAGAACTTCATCTCCTTCGTTTCCCTAAAAAGACCCCCGACGCAGCATCCTTAAAGATGACATAGGTCATGAGGTCCTCCGGGCCTCAGAGCCTCCTGTATGGAGTTAATGTAAAAAAAAAACATGTTATGGTACCTATGTACGTACATAGATGTTATTATTATTTCGTATTATTATTTTTTTTTTTTTATTGTATTTATTACTTGCTGGAGCAATCCCTATGAGTTACAGAACTCATTTTAGGACAGGAGGAAAATTCATGGGTGTGAGGAAATAGTTACAGTTTTACTTGGAAAATGGATATTAAAAATATAAGTTTCACATACAACATACCTAGACAAAAAATAAATTTAAAATAAAAACAGGTTGAGTGAGCAAACAACAATAGAAAATAATTAAAGAAACAAAGAACAAGGTTATACAAATGTGGATGATTATGATTACAAATAAATGGAAAAGAAAAGAAGAGAAAAGGAAACAAGACAAATGAGACATGATAAGAAAATTTACATAGTTTCATCCTTAAACGTATTTAAAAAATATTCTTTTAAAGCATTATTCTGAACTTTTTTATTTTGCTGGTTTCCCTTGTACATATCTGGAAGCGAATTATATAGTGTATAGGCAACATAGTTCAGAGATTTTATCCCATACTTTGTAGTGTGTGTTTGAGGTATACGGATTTTATTGCTATTTCGAGTATTGTGAGTGTGAATGTCTTGATTGTAAAGTGGCTTGATGTTAGTGTGAGTTGATTGTTGAGTAATTTGTAGGATGGTGCTTGTGATTTCATGTTTAGGAAGGACTGTAATTGGAAGAATACCGGAAACTGAATAGATGTCTTTGACATGGGTGTCCCATGGAAGTCCAAACACATTTCTGAGAGCTCGGTTTTGAACCACCTGCAGATCAGCTATCAATTTCTTTGAGGCAAATCCCCAGATACAGCAGAGATAAGAAAGGTGTGAATGTACCATGGCGTAGTACACTGATGTTAGTAAAGGAATGGGTAATAATCCTTGGAGTCTATATAGTTCACCAGTTATGGGGGTAATTTTCTCCTTTACATGATTTATGTGGAGATCCCACGAGAGTTGGGAATCTACGATCAGGCCCAAATATTTTGTGCTCATTTTCTTTTCGAGGCAGTTATCACCAACTTTGATATTGAGGCTGAAATTTTTCTTGTTACCAAAAAGTATATAATGAGTTTTTTTTACGTTAAGAGTTAGTTTGTTTATTCTTAACCAGCTTGTGAGTTTAGAAACATCAGCATTCATTTCCGTTTCAAGCTCCGCTAGGTTCAGTTTATTGTAAAAAATTACTGTATCGTCCGCATAAAGTTGTAGAGTTCCTTTAATACCCCACTTTGTCATGTCATTCACATAGATTAGAAATAGCAACGGTCCAAGAATTGATCCTTGTGGCACTCCACATGTTATTTTACCCAACTCACTCGTTTCTCCTCCCAGTTCTACTGCCGAAACGCGATTTGATAGGTAAGATCGGAAAAGTTCCAGAGGAGGACATATATTATATTTTTTGCAAATGGAATGAGTAGAGGTGCGATATCTCTTGAGACGTGATTTTTTGTTCGTTTCGTAGCTTAGGAGCAGAATTCACATAAAATTAAAGTTTTTGCAATAAAATAAACTTGTGGAAAAAATATTATCTAGGTTACAATTTTATTCTTTTTAAACTCAGTTTTGTATCCAATACAGTATCTGATATAAAATTTAAAGAAAATTAATAGTTACCTCAATAGATACCAGAAAAAACTAATATAAAAATTTGGTTTTTCAGAGTTGTTTTAGAATAACTTCTTTAGGCAAGTGATCTCTCCCATGTTTTGAAAGATAATTATACAAAATTTAAAAAGTATCGAAATAGAACTGTGTATTTGTATAAAAAACAAATCCACGTCGCTCGCTTTCATGTGTACTTGCCCGCCACAGACACTCTCCTTTATAAAAAATATAAGTAGAAAACGTCTTAGAATAAGCTATCCTCAAGTTCTCAATACGAGTTTGACAGAAAGAAATTGAAGATGTAAGCACCATTTTTAAGTATTCTATGTTTCATTATTAAAATGTTCCATATTTTAGCCATTATAACCGATAGATATACCTATTGGTAATATTATATAATAATAAATTAAACCCTCTATTCTTACCGAAATGGCTGCACAGATTTCGAGACATTTCCAGGAAGGTTATTCCCAACAGTAATAAAATAATCCATCAATATCTAACCAAACAAATTCGACTTTGACCTAATTTCGATAAAAGGGACCTTCTGTTAAAAAAATATTTCTAGACATCTATCTTTCTTCACAACTCCCTGTCCGTGGTGTTTTTCTTTTATGTCTTACTACAAACGGCCTACTTCAAAACATATTTTAATCTGGTTTCCTGAAATATACCATTTTAGCGAGAAAGTATTGGATTATTTAAGATTATGTAAGGAAAGATTTTTTTCAAGTGCATATTATGATACATTTAAAAAATCTAATACTATAAATTAATAATTCAATTAATAGTATCTAACAATAGGTATTTTGGTTTTGCCACAACTTTTTTTTTACATTAGTTCCATACAGGAGGCCTGGACGAAAACAATTTCCCTCGGAGCCAATGTCATATTTGGGGATGCAGTGTGAATATTCTTTATAGATACAGGAAGGAGAGAACGTTCTGGGAAGGAAAAATGTGGTTGGGGTGGGTAGGAATCTTGAGAGACAGGCTTATGAATCCATTCCTACCACTGCAGTGTAAGGCGATGGGTCAAGGATCCGGCTGAAGAGGTCTTCAACCAGTCTCTCCCAATCCAGTCCGCCACGCAGTGGGTGGACAAATGCATCCGTCGCCAAGACCTAGACAAACCTCACTCTATTAACACGGGTACCCCTGCTAAGTTACCAAACAGAGCGAATCACTTGGGGTGACCTATGGCAGGGGTATTGGTTATCCTATAAATGGTGCCGTTGTCAGGGTAAAACCCTTTTTTCAATGCTTATTTGAACTACAAAGAAAAATATCATCAAGCAATATATGTAATTCGTATTTATCGTTGTAATATAATAAATTTACTTGTTTCCAACGTGGATGAAGTAGGCATTATCGTGCTTATAATATTTAGTTGTTCAAAAACTAGTGTTTGGTCCAACTAAAAAGACATTTGGCCAAAAAAATATTTTATTGTTCATATAAAAAATTTATTTATCGCGAATACAAAAACTGTAAAAAGGTGTGTAATGAAATTGGTGTAGTTTCCCTACATCTGAAAATACTGTTGTCTTTTTACGACCAAACTACAGTACCTATTACAATTAGACAAGAAAGATTAAATTTATGCCTTTTTTTTAACGGTTGCAATTCATAATATTTTGAATGTTATCTTATTTATTTTATTTAAATGTACATTTACAGTTAACATAACTAATAATCATCATACATTATATATAACAGGGTGTTTAGGGACGTACTTGAGTTACTTTAACCAGTGATTCCTGAAATTATTTGGAGTAAAAAATGTAAATGAAATTTTGGTCTCCGGAGACTTTTTTTGGTGACTTTTTTTTCAAATTTTTTTTTCTTTAAAATCAAACAATTTTTTTTTCTTCCGCATGTTGTCAATGGTCACTCTGCCCAGTAGCCAACCCACCCCTTACCCCGCCAACTATCCTTCACCTACCATTTTTTTATGTTTTTGTAGAAAAAAAAATATCAAAAATGTCACCGGAGACAAAAATTTTATTTGCATTTTTTACTCCAAATAATGTCAGGAATCACTGGTTAAAGTAAGTCAAGTACGTCCCTAAACACCCTGTTATATATAATGTATGAAGATTATTAGTTATGTTAACTGTAAATGTACATTTAAATAAAATAAATAAGATAACATTCAAAATATTATGAATTGCAACCGTTAAAAAAAAGGCATCACAACAACATTTTTTAATTTTTGATAATAATAAAATCTTTTGCCTGCGGCTCTTGTGAAGTTGTCGGGAACATGAAACTCATTTTTTTATTATATCAGGAATACAGATATTATGACCGTTCAAAAGATTACGTACTGTTATCGGCACAGCAGGTTTATAGATTTAAGGACCAATTTCCTGGTTGGAATTCTGAGAAATATATCGGTATCTTTAGATAGATTTCCTTTTTTAGTACAATCCCAAGGGTTTTCACACGAAAATTAAGTTGTATAAGTGTACTCATAGTTCTCGGAAAATTAATAACTGCGTGCTTCTGAATATTTAAAGACTTTGTACATACATAGGTTCCCTCTACCAATAACATTTACTAGAAATCATTTTTCGTATTCAACTTTCAAAAACAAAAAAAGGACTTTCATATTATTAGATGGTATATTATTTCAGGGTAAGCTTTTTCTACTTTCTTGCTTTTTGCTAATATGTTTTCTTTACAATTTTTTTTTTATAGGAATCAGAGCGAAAAAATTACTTCACGAAAGCTAAAAATTCATCAAGGAACTACCGAACACTCAAAATTAAAAATAACCTTAGAAACGTCAAATTCACACAATACACATCGAAAACAATGTGATTTATCCACATTTTTAATAATGACTTGTGTTTTCATATTTGTTATTTATTTTCAGGTTGTTATGCAGTGTTGCGCTACCTCCTTTTTTTAGCCAATATTTCGGACATTATAACGCTTTCCGAAACGTTGGCTAAAAAAGGAGGTAGTGCAACATGGCATAAAACCCCAAAAATTAATAATATGAAATAAATTTAAACAAGAAAATACTTTTGGCAGTGAAAACGTAAAATCATACCTGTTTTTACTTTTTTTTACATTAGCTCCACTCAGTAGGTCCCGTGAAAAATAATTCCCATCTATACCTACGTCATCTTTGGGGACACTGTGTGGAGGGTCTTTTTAGGAAAGAAAGGAGAGGAAGTCCAGCGGTGCCGGATATTTGCATCTATGCCTCCTACTGCGGCGCAAGGCGATGTTCCGAGAGAGTCCTGTTGGACGGGTCGAAAAGCCTACTTAAAAAAAAGCTCCCGATCTGGCCTGCTACACACTTGGTGAGCAGATGCTTCTGCCGCCAAGATCTGGACAAACCTCACCCCATGAACCCGGGAACCCTGCTTAGTCACCAAACGTAGCGAATCACTTGAGGTATCACTCACTCTATGGCAGAGGTGTTAGTTATCCAATAAATGGTTCCCGGGGCGGTGGTATCCATACTCACCTCCCAAATCATGAACGTGTTTGTGCATACATGTACATTATGAACTAATATTGTACATTCGACTGTCAAAGTCGATACACTTTGTAAATTTTCCAACAAAATAAAAAAATCAATTAAAAAGTACTTTCAATAAGTTCTAAGCAATAAGGACAAGTTAATAAAAAAACCAAATAAAGCGTCTTTTCACGGACTATTAGAACCTCCAATATGTCAAATTAAAATATATATATTTTTTAAATATCGGGTCCCCCTACACCATAGGTTCTCAACGTGGGCGATAACGCCCCCTTGTAGGCGTTTGAGACATTGAGGGGGGGGGGGGGGGGGGGGCAGTAGAACACCTAGAGAAAATTAGGGGCGTTAGATAAATGTGTAGATAAATGATCTTTATTTTAAAATTTTGCTTGATCTCCGTATTTAAAAATACGTTGATTGTATATAATGTGTACATTATGAACTAATATAAATTTGACTGACCTGAAACAAGAATCCCCAATTTCACAGTAAATTTAAAGAAATAAGTAATAAAATGTTAAGTAATCGAATAAGTTTTAAGTAAAAGGACAAATTAAAAAAAAATGAGAGTGTGCAGTTTGCACGCGGTAGAAGTGCAACCTTCAGAAAACTTTAGTAGACAATGGTGGGGAGGCTACGACGCACCGTTTAAATAGGAAACCGACAGGCTACGAAGCACCCCACGAGAAAGACGAGACCGATTAGTATGTATCATTCTCTCGCAGGCTAAATCCTATAGACAAACGTGTTTGTCTCTTTTTAGTGTCACTATTTTTCGTTTCATCGAGTTTGAAATTGCAACGGTGCTAACGAAATTTTCACTTCCATAATAATGCTGTTGGAATCTTCGACTTGAGTCAAAACTTCAATAGAGTATTGATCTTTTTTTATTACATTTTATAACATAAAATATATAAAGCGTATAGGCAGTTATTATAAAGCTTTAGCTTCATTAAAATTCCGTGCACATAAATAACCTTTGAATTTAAAATTAGTAAATTTTTTTTTAATATAAATATTATTTATTGGTTTGAGATTTCATAGCCAAAAGTAGTATTATTTGGTATTCGTGATTTGTACTTTGGGTATTAAAGTATACTAAAGAAGGAGGCAATCCAACACGGCAGTATACCCCAAAAATAAATAACAGTAATAATGCGAACTATTCAAAACATCTAAATTTTAATCTGTTACATGCAATTTTTAATGTAAATAATTTACATACATTTCCACTGACTTATTTTTCTTTTAACACATTTATAAAACTTGTTTATTTTTTTTTTAAATGTGTTTGTAAGTCATAGGCTGGCATCCTTCTACCAAGATTATTTCTGATTAGGTAAAATTTAACTATGTTTTGAAATCCAGAAAATATATTGTTAGTACTTTTCAAATACTCACCAATGAAAATGACGTTGAACAAAATAGTGCAAAAAAACATCTTCACATTTCTAATAACATTCAACACATTTAATTATAACCCTTATTTTCAAAGTCTTTTGTCGCTGATATTGTGTTATTAAGGGATGATTGCTTATAAAATGTTTGTTTTTGATTTAATCTGATTTAAAAGAGGCTTCACGTATTCGCGTTAGACGTCAAACGTATGTAGGCTCCGCTACAGGTTTTAGCGTCGCGGCGCCTCCGTTTCCGATGGCGGTCTGGAGAGAACTGACGCTAGGAGCGGCGCCGGACCAAAACCAACCTAGGGGAGGCTGTTTCGAGTTGATTTTACTGAAATATGCATCAGTGCACAGAACCCTAATAAACAGCCTGATTGAACTCATACGCTTTAAGCTTAATGATGAATTTACGCAAATTTCACAACCTTTTTAAAACAATAGATCATTCTAGTCATTAAGAAATTTTAACTCCTATTATAATTATATTAGTACCCAAAAGATTATGATTTAGGATAACCAATGGCAAGATGTTGATTGTCTGTAATTTTAAATGCTATATTGTGTGGTAAGCTTTGTTAACTTTTTTTTTATTTTTATTGTAAACGAATTGTGTTACAAACTGCGCCTGCTCTATGTACAGGATTTACTAGTGAAACAGGCACTGAGCTATATTGCGCATTACCTATTTACCAAAATTTAATCTATTGCAATATAAAAATTAACTTTATTTAAATGCCACTTAAGTTTACCTATTTAACCAACCGGTTTCGGATCGACCTGAACCTTCATCGGGGTAAATAAAATAAAAAATTATTATAAATAAAGAAAACCAATTTCCTAATAAGATAATAATCCTCACACCTAGCTTAACCCCCTCTCTCTTTTAGGTAACTTCCTACAAAGTCGATGTTCTCTCATCCTGTTCTATTGTACCTTTATTTACTCTCTGTTTCTGTAATTGAATTAATATGTTTCGTACCCCCTTATGAATGTTAAGGTTGAACTGAAACCGGTTAGTAAATATAAAATAAAGTGGTTTTCAAATTATTTTATTTTATTTATTATAATTATATATACCTTCAAAGAGTTTGCTGCACATGAACATGTATTTATATAAAGTTGAAAAAATTTACAAAAAGGATTCGGTACCATGTTTCGCATGATATCTGAAGCTTTTTTTAAATATTGTACAATGTTATAATGGTTGAGGATTAATTATTTTGTTAAAGTTGATGGAAGTATGTTTAAAAGATAATAAGTATTTCAAACCTCAGAAAATTATTAATTTTAGAGAGAAATACGTTTATTCTTAAGTTCTTCCCAACGCCACAGATTTTCAAGTGCTTTTATCGTCTCACCATTATTGGGGTTATTGTTAGTAGCCTATGTTAAGACTGTCAAGGCATAACTACCTATGTATCCTTAAATTTACAATACTAGAAGTTTCTTATGGGCGAGTTTCGCCATCCAATTATAGGCCTAATGAAGGCTTAATTTCTGTTTTTTTCCATGATTATGACGTTCAAATGGGATGGCGATATACAATTTCAGGCAAATGTAAGAGACAGAACGTATGCTAAATAGTCTAGTATCAAAAAACACCAAGTTAGTGGCACATTGTTTCTATTCAAATTTGTATGGAAGGCACTTCTGGTATTTAATTCTTTATTGACATTAGGAACATACTAAGATTTAGTAATGTTAAGGGTTAGAATTAAGTAATATTTTAGAACCAGTTTTAATATTATTTTGATAAAGAAAGTGTGATGACCGTGGCCGGTTATATCCCATGATAATCTGGACTCCCAATATATGGATCCAGATTCCTCTGAATATGATGATCTCAGTACAGGGTGATAGCAATAATAATGCGTAGGTAGTCTGCTGATGTTTATTCCGGGATTATGTACAGTGGTTCTATGGAATTCTGATGGTTAGAGGACGAATGGACAACAACCACACCCTTTATACATGGTTCCTCATGTTGTCTCACTCATACACGCATGCCTCTTTCATACCGAGGAATAATTACTTTTAAAATATAGTGGTTTCAAACAAATTGATTTGTTTATATTGTACTTTATATATGTTAATGATGATATAAGATTTTAGAGCAGCAGGACTGTGGACAGTGTTAACCAGAGCTGTATTGCGCGATAAGAATTAAAATGGAATAAACATTGCATGAAAAGAAACATGAAAACATAATAATAATTTCAGGTATTATTATGTTTAAATATTTTCCCATTATGTTTCCGGAGGATTGACGTATTGTTCTTGTATTGTTTTGTATTTATTATTCTTTTATAGTGCACTTATGTACATTACGTGAATTTACTAGATAATCATTTATGGAAAAGTGTGTGGAAGGGTTTAGTCTTTCACTTGGGGAAGATTTAACCCAGACATAAAATCTGGAGCACCGTAAAAAAGTTAACTAAATAAATCAGGATGGTCGAAGCATCATCTGAATCCATTGAGGGGAGAGGCATGACAATGTTGTTGGTTGAATTCCGTGTCCTGCCCCAGAAGCTGGCTAGTCGGTGGCGAGGTAAGGCAGGGAATGAGAGTACCCTCCCTTCGGTGAACATCGTAAAGGCACTGCAGGCTTTATTATGGCACACCTTCTGGTTTTCCTATTGCACTTCTCGGTATTGTGTCCACAGATCTGATTTGTATAAAGCAGTACAGTTAATGGATTATCAGATATTATAAGTCATAAGTCTGCAAAGCTGACGGTCCACAATAAACTGTTGGTAGATATTCTGATACAAGGCAGTAAGGTATGGATCTGGCAGAGAGCAGTGAAATATACAGAATGCTCTAGGTCTAGGAATTAGATCCTTTAGGCAAGATGCGTGGCACAACTATGTATGATCGTGTGAGAATTGTGGAGATTCGCAAATAATACAATACTGATGTAATGAGTAAGATTAAGAAAGGGACGCTTACTGGTTTGGACATGGAGAGCGAATTAACGAAGGAAGGAGTGTAAAGAGAATATAATAGGTCGGGGTTGCCCGAGGAAGATGTCCGCAAAAAGATGAAGTACGTGCCGAGACTGTTTTTTTACCCCGGACGCAAGGAGCGGTGTTATAAGTTTGACTTTCTGTGTTTCCATAAGTTTGATTTTCCGTCTGTCTGTCTATGTATATGTCTGTGGAATCGCAGCTCCTAAACGAATGGACCAATTTTTTTTTTTTTGTGATGCGGTTTTTTTGTGTGAAAGCTGACATGATCGAGATGGTTCTTAGCTATAATTTATGAAAATTTGTTCAGGCGTTCAAGGTCATCACCTCTTCTTCTGTTTCGGGGGTTGTTTAAATTTTTGAAAATTTTACTTATGTTTATTTTAATATTACTCCACAGCCAATAAAAATATTTCCCCCCAGGGCCTATGTAGTGTTAAGGGAGGATATTTTTAAGGAAGAAAGGAAACTGTGAGAAAGAAAAAGGTATGATGGATGGGTAGGCATCTGGGGATCAGTGGACGGACGTATGAATCCATTCCTCCCTCTGCGGTACAAGCTGACGTTCCGGTAGAGCCTACTGGAGAGGCCATAAAGTCTCCCTCAACCATTCTCTCCCAATCCGACCAGCCATGCAGTTGGTGAGCAGACGTACCCGTACACCTATTTCACCAATCGTAGAGAACCACTTGGGGTAACCAGAGACAGAGTTGTTGGTTATCCAATAAATGGCTTCTGGGGCGGTGGTACCCATAACAAATTCAAGTTGTTTGGAGATCTGTCGTCTCTGCCTACCCCTGCGAAGAAGTGGTGCCACAGTATGTTTTAAAATGAGATCAGGGAAGTGATGGAGATAACAGGCTGGGTTTTCTGATAGAAAATGAGAGGATTAATGACTTCCCGCAAAGATAAGAAAACATTCTTAGTTTTTAAATCTTCCTCCCAAAAATTAAATTAAAAATGTATTTTGGAAATAGCACTTCCTTCTAGTAACTTTCATATATGTTAAAATTTGTGATATTTCATAGGAAAATATCATAAATTTTTAAATAAATAAAATAACTAGATGTAAACAAGACACACTGATGCCTCTCGTTAAAGTGTGTGACGTTATCCAATGCGACAAATTCACGCAATCTAATTGCGTGACCATGTATCGCGATAATGTGTAAGTAAAAAAAGGTCTGTAATGTTATAATCCACCATCATTTGTTTATTAGGTTTCATTTCAGTTTCGTTTCATATTCATTTGGCTTAGTACGCATTCTTATTGATATATTTAGGGCGCTTACATTAAGATGAGAATTTTAAGGTGTATGGAAAATAAATAGGTTTTGATAAATATTTGTGGGCAGTACAAAGCTTTTGTAACAAACAGACTTGACATTATTTTTCTGGAAAAATATCATTTGAATACTGTCAGTAATTTTATTAATCCGCTCACATTTTTTTAAAGGAAAATGCATATTTGAACACACGCTATTAACATTAAGGACAAACTGTGAATTATTTCACAGAACTTGAATAATTTATCAAGTTTCAAAGTTAATATTCAAGTTCAGTGAAAGCCTTTTTCATGTACTTTTGTCCCAACTTTGCACTGTGAAATAACCATTCTATGATAAAATAATAAGAGCGAATTATGATAAAATATAGAACTTAAATAGAACTTGAATTTTAACTTTGAAAATTGATGTTTTTTTCAAATTCTGTGATATAACCCGTCCTAAGTAATCTTTAGATAACCTTTCTCATTCCATGACGTCATCGAAATTAAGTTACAAGTATTTAGACATTTAAATAATTCGCAGATTGCAAACTCAAACACGATGGACCATTCCGATCCCACAAGGTTCAACTTTAAACCAATATTCAGTGGAGTGAACGAGATTAATTGAATCTACGTATTTGAATTGGATTCTCAAACCAAACGATGAAGTACCGATTTTTCCGTAGTTATAAGGGCGGAAACTTTACGACGACCGGGTTTTAAATGATTCTATTAGTTAACTATTATTATAATAAAATAAAATTCTTTATTCAATGAAATGGGCAACATTTTAACTAAAGAAAGTGCACGTTCAATCTAGTTTACAAATAGATTACATCAGCACAAAAAAAATAACAAAAATAAAAGTCATGTAAGACCGGTTATATAGAAGCAGCATTTTTTAGTTGAGCATAGCCTGCCTCACTAGGTGAACCTGTATTGAGGCAGAATTTTTTTTGAATTGTTTCTAGCATTTTATCTATGGTTTTTTATAAACTTATAATGTAGGGTTCTATACAGCAAAACTTTATTTTAGTTTACATTATTGTTTGCATATACACAATACGAAAACTGCAAGGTTATTACTAAAATGACAACTGTCAATGACAAGGCGTTTGGGTGAGGGCACCAGTATTGGTTTGATCATTAGAATATATCCAAATTTTAACATATTTTTTTAACTCTTTCTGTATTATTTGACTCAGTTTGATGTTTTCTGTGAGCATGTTGTATATTTTTGTGGCAAAGTATCGAAAGCTACGTTGACCATATTACTTTTGCAACTTATTTATATTACCTATTTCATTTTCCGAAATGTATTAAAATATTTTTATGAATGCCACAGTGTGTAAATTTTTCAAATAGGTAGATATTATTTTTTAGTCATAGCACTTTATTATAATCGCAGATAATACTTCTGTTGGATAACAAGATATTTAAAAATAAAATTTACCTACTTACAAAAGAAAATATATTTAAATAACTATGTTTTATGCAAAACACAAATAATTTTAATTTTTTAGTTTCGCTGTTCCTTCATATTCCGACATGTTATCAATTACACCGTTGATAAACGAAAAGAAAAAAATTATGAAATTATAAAAACACACTACCTAATATATAAATAATACCTTAATAGTTTTTATGTTTTTATATATTATTGTTTTTACTTTCATATATTTTCTTATAAAATTATCTCTATATCTCTTTTTATGCATAATAATGTTGTCTTCTACATTGTCATCTTCTACGTTTTCATTTCGTAAAGTGGTTAAATAACGATAATAATTATATTATTAATTTTAGATTAAAAATTCAAACATTGGAAATCAATCATTTTTATTGTTTTATTTTATTGAACTTTTCACTTAACTTCTCTCTGTAACTTTTCACTTTGAAGATTCAATTTGACACTTTTCACTTTTAACTTTGTTTGAAATTTTTCGTTTTATAACTTTACACAAAAATATACCTTTTAGTTATTTATTTATTTGAAACATTACATATTATAATTTTTGGCTGTCTAACTAGGCAATTTGCCCGTTTCAGAACAGTCAAAATGAGAAGAATTTTTTTATATGTAATTCGTGTGTTGACTATAATATTGCATTTTACTTAAATATAACACTTGATAAATAATATTAAGGCTTTGACGATAGACAAAAGAATACAAGTTACTTATACAAGTTATGTACAAGATACTTATAAGTGTAAATTATATATTTAATAATAATATACATATTTTTTTAAATGTACAGAAGAGAAATAAAAAAGAAAATTCTAAAAGAAAAAATATTTAGTTTTTTTTATAAACATGTACTTTTCGAATGGCTTTTCACCATTCGAAGAAATTTTGTATTGATTTTGATGAATTACTCAACTCGATAATCAAAAAGAGGATTAAAAAAAGAAAGAAAAGAAAGAAAAGAAAGGCAAGAAAGAAAAGAAAGAAAAGAACGAAAAGAAAGAAAAGAAAGAAAGTAGAGAAAAGAAAATGCAAAGAAAAATTTAAGAAGTTTTGAACTTACATTGTACATTACATTTTGAACTAACATGTTCAAATGTACACCTTCATAAGTAGTTATAATATATAACTTCTCTTCTCCTAAGCGCAAGCATCTACTTTATCGGGGGAGTGTACGTAATATAATGTAAATAAAATTATTACGATGCAATAAAATTTATGGAGAAAAAAAAACATTTAAGTGTAATATTAGTTTAGACGTGCGACTATGTATCCACAAGTTTCAATGAAATTTCATACAACATCGAACCATCTAGATTATTTTTAATCGGCGTTCCGATAGAGAAAGAAAGTACTGAAACTCATATTCAATGGTCTAACGCAAATGAATTTCCTGTGTCGCTTGTTTTTATTTTTATGTACGCGCCCCGCCCTTACCTTTCTCCCAGTTTTGTTTATCCGACCGCAAATCAAAACTGTCATCCTTCGCCGTTTTTATCTGGCCCTTCACCCCGAAAGAGGTCTCGCGATTTGCCCGAAAATAATGACTTTTGAATTCCCAGATGCGGTTGGAAATAACACTGTTGTTTTAATCCTATGCCACAATGTGGGTTCATGGAGTTAAGAAAGACAATTTATTATTTTTGTCATGTTATCTGACATTCGTGTAATTTAAGGGCAATATTAAAGAGAGAAATCCATATTCTCTGTCATAATCATGCTTTGAAATGTTTATATATGAATTCTTGCTTATTTGCAAAATAGCATAAAACCAAAAAAATTGCAAAAGTGGTAAGAAAATAAACATAATAATTACATTTTCATTTAAAGTAATACATTTAGTTAAAACATTGTTACAACAACAAGTGTTATTTGACGCTTAAAATCGTTATGGGAAATGTGGAAAATATCCAAATTTCTTGCGAGGCAGTTAATTAATCTAGTGAGTCGTCCCAGTGGCATCACCATTGGTAAGTAAGTTCTGCATCTAGGAAGAATAAAAGCCTGTATTGGCGGCCTCGCGTGAAATTATCCAGGACATAAAATCCTATTTCAGCCAGAATATCTGGTACCGATATAAAACCATTTAGAAGCTTATAAGCCATCAGCAGTAATGCGATATCTCTTTTGGAACTATGCCTGCAGATACCCAGAATTTCCGAGATAAATGCTATTGGAAACAGCCATGGGTAAAAACCTAACTTTCTCATATAGAGGTATCGTAAAAATTTATTTTGTATTTTCTACATTAGTACATAGACGATGTCCTCTGGCCCCCATATCTGAGATCCACTCTCGAGAATGCTACGCACCAAGCTGAAGTAAAGCAGCCATATAACTGTTAGGTTTGTTAATTCCTTTGAATTGTGTATTACAAAACCCAACATATTTGTGGCTGATTTACAGATCTTTTCAATGTGAGCATGAAAAATTAAGCTTTTGTAATAATAATTATTGTTGCGGATGCAATAGATATACTTTTCGTCTTGCAAACGTACCTTAATCAGGGGTGGCACCACTGGCAATAAAATTCAAATAAATGAAATATTTCTGAAGGCATCTGAAAACTAAAAACTGTTTTTGAAATGTGATGAAATACGCTTTAAAATTTTATAATTCGAAATCTATATAATATAATTTTAAAAAAATCGTGTCACGATGTTTGGGGTCGCACTCCTCCGAAACGACTTGACCAATTTTTATGAAATTTGTACGTATATTTAGAAGGTTGTAAAGTATATTTCATCGGGGAAGGTGGAATGGGAACGCGGGAGAGGAAGGGGACTCGGGAGGCTAACGGGGACGCATGGGAAAGGACAGGCAGGGAGAATCAATTTATTTATTTGAATGGCCTTGCAACGCATGCCGGTTACCAGCAAGTAAACAAATAATTTTTTAAATATAACATTTTTTAATGGAAATATAAAAAAAAATTTTAAAATAGCTCAACTTACGATTACACACATATTTTATTAGGCAAATATATTATAAATTTTATTAAAAACTCACTTTTTTCGTTTCGTGAAAATATAATTGTAAAAATTCTCGAAGTAACATCATCATCAAATTATTTCATATTGCGGTCGGAAATTTTGGTTTCATAAAAGTGTACATTTTAATCTTTTTGTGGTTAACTTTTGCATTTAAATATAAAGCGCGGTGTTTTCTCTTTCTAACAACATTTGGACCATTTTTCTAACCATACTAGTAAAGGAGGCACAATGAGACCTATATGAGTTGTTCCGAAAAGCAATTCAATTAGCCTAAGCGTTCAATTAGCCTAAGGAGTTATTAGCTGAATATTTTCAAACTGAAATATTATTATTATAAGCAATAATTATTAGCCTGAAACACTCATCAACATTGAAAAAATCTCCCGAGAAAAGATAAATGCCGCCGACGGGACTTGAACCCGCGTCCTTCTGATATCCGGTCAACTGCTCTACCAACTGAGCTACGTCGGCTTATCTCCCACCCGCCAAATAATTCAATATATACTAGTGTTTCATTCAACAATTACTGCTTATTACATTTTTCACCTGAAAACAACCAACTTTATTTTTTGTGAGAAAGGCGTTATAAGTGCTAACTATTCTCGGGAGATTTTTTTCAATGTTTATGAGTGTTTCAGGCTAATAATTATTGCTTATAATAATTGTTACCCTTTGTGCTATGCATAAAAATCTTGTCTTAAACATTAGTTTACCAATTAAAAATAATAATGAAATATTATTTTCACAAAATATATATCTAGCTACAAAATTACTAGTATTATATATAACAGTACTAATATTAAGTATAACAGTACTAATATTATATAAAAATGCAAAAATCAGTCATTTTAAATACATCTAGGATTACGATAGATTTTTAAATATCTATATATCTATTTATAGGTACAGTTAGGAGTTTTACCGACCCGAACCCTCTGATATGAAAATATCTGGAATCGGTGAATTATTTTCCCATTTGGATTGACATGTTGTTCTTGCATTGTTTTGTATTTATTATACTTACATGGTGCATTTAAATAGCGTGAATTGACTTAAAGATCATTTGTGGAAAATTGTGTAGAAGGTTTTAGTTTTTCCTGTGGGGAAGACTTAACCCGGACAGCAAAATCGGAAGCATATAAGAATTTTTTCTAAGTATGACAGTACTAATAATAATAATATTTGGCTGATGTATAAAGCGGCGTTTTCGTGAAAACACATATCAAGGACGCTGAAATACTAATATGAAATGAAATAATATAATCGTAGTATACATTAATACAAGTAGTAATATAAAAGTTTTGGTCTTTGTCATAATAACATCATTTAGGTAGGTAGAAATTCATGCAGGTTGAAATATGTAGTTTATTTTTTCCTGCACAATTTCTTAAAATCTAGTTTTTATATTTATTTCCAATTATCCGAATGTAATTATCAATCTATTTATGTTGCTTTTTAAAATCTCCACGTTTTTCTTCCAAGAAAGTTTTATTGACTTTTGAAACAATGTACTATGTGAAAATAGCTCCCGAAATTATAACCGGTAAGTATGTTTTCTTCGGGATTTTTCCAAGTTTGGCGGAACCTATTTTCGTTCAATTAAGTTAAAATTATTATAGGGTATTGGATAGCGCTGCACCATTTACTCCCAGACATTGGGTAACCATCGTTCAATTCGGTTAGAGTAATTTTTTTATTTAAGTACATAAAACAGGCAATTATGCCCAAAAAATTACATATATGGATGATTTAAATTACAGAAATTACAACAAAAATAGTATTAAAAATAATTAGTTACTCGTAAATATGCAAAACTGAATGACAAACAATAATAGTTAAATGTAGAATACAAAAGAATCACCAACAATTTATTATTGGCACCTGGATTTAGTAGGTACAATATTTCACGTCTTCGAATAAAGGGCTTCATCACAATATCAGCTTTATACGATTGATGGTAAAATATGTTTTTTGAAGGGTTTAAATGGGTTATTAAAAATGTCAATTTCATTATTAGAGCAGTTTATAGTGTTATAATATCTTAATGTTCGTGGTAAAGGGCAGAAATATCCTGTATTTGTGTGGTAGGTAGACATAGAAAATATCTTGCAGCCTCTTTGTTGAATTTCTAGATGGTGTGTTGATGTTAATTTGGGATAAAATGTTTGATGTGTCAACTGATGCATGTATAATTTTGTGCAGAAGCGATAAATCTGAAAGTTTCCATCTTCCTGTCCGAGAGTGTAGTTTATGGTGTAGAATTCGGTCGTTATACGTTCCAAATTGATCAGATAAACCTTCGCGATATACAATAACACGGGCTAATTTTCTTTTAATGGATTCGATTCTATAATTGTGAATCTCATAATTGGGAGACCAAATAGTGGATCCTTATTCGAGAATACTTCGCACAATTGATTTGTATAATGTTAATGTTAATTCTGCACTTTTAAAGCAATTTGTGATTCTAAGAGCTAATCCTAATATTTGTGATGCACTTTTGAAATTGTATCTACATGTTTATTGAAGCTAAGTGAAGAATCAAATATCACGCTTAAGTCTTTAATTGAAGTTATGTTTGATAAAACGATATTGTTAATATGATATCTGTTTAAAAATTTGTTTCTGTTCTTTGTGAAGGAAATTACAGCACATTTGTTATTATTAACAATAGAAATATAGTAAGTCCTATGAAATAAACTCGGAATCCTTCATAATTTCGCCTGCAGAATTGTATTTGGATATATAAACTATATTGTAGCGCTTCGACAATGTTCACGGAGACCGAATTGATTTACCAGCCTGATGAAGCACCGGGTCACTGGAGCCAGGATGCGGCTAATGCCATCCGAAAACACGGTGGTGACCGCAGTCTACTAGCACCAAGCGCCACTTGGTGCTGGTAGGCTGCGGTAGATAAGCTCGAGTTAATAGTTATACGTACATATATATTATTTTTTTTCATCGTATTTAATTTATAAACCACACTTTGTTAGATATTTATTATCAATATGTATATTATTATATCTATTTTTTGGAATGTGTGGAATGGCACTAACCTTTCAACATCCTGGAATAAACAAAATATTATTTTTATTATAAAAACGAGAATCTTTACTGCAATTTCCATTCCTCAAAAATCTTGAATTTATTTGAAGATTGCAAATGATATTCGTCTTCTTGATGGCAGGAACTAAATTTCCACCATGCTATTTTCGTAAATATACCGTTTTACCAGATAATGTGTTCATATATTAATGGAAATCTTAAAAAATATACCTTAAGTAGTTTCCCAGATTTGCCAGTTATATTCAAGGAAAAGATTTTTTGAAATATCTTTGAACATGCTGGCACACATGAAAACGTCATTAAAAAAGAGTTAAATGACTATCACGATTAAAACTAAAACTAACTAAATATTATGCCATTCATACTCCGGAGCATAGAACCAACCGACAAACTTCTCTGTCTCGACACACCTTCCGTCAATCTCGTTTTTACATTGACTGATTCAAGTATTTGATTCACTTATTTGAACCATGTCTTTTAATCATCCACGACTTCTTCTTTCATTCAACTGCGTGTCACGCAATCTCATTTTCATTACACTCGGTTTGTCCTACATCTACTTTATAGTTAGATGGAGGACAATCCAAGCACAGCGATAGTAGCGTCAGTGACGTCACGTCAGTAGTCAGTACCACCGCGACATAGCAGATGCTCTATGGTAGTGGTATTCAAAATATGGGTCACGTGACATCAATTTGTTTGACAGCATATCCCATAAAAAAACTTATGAAAAAATTAAATAATTTGAACATTAATGAAAACGTAGCAAATTGGATAAAAAGCTACCGAAAAAATCGCCCTCAATGTGTCAAAATAAATAACATTTATAGCGACGAAGAGACTTCTGAATATGGAATTCCACAAGGTACTGTGCTAGGTCCTATATTATTCATCTTATATGTAAACGGGATATTCTCACAGCCACTTCATGATAGTATAACCTCTTATTCCGACGATACAGTACTTATTGAAAGTGGAATCACATGGCAAGTAGTAAAACAAAAAGCAACAGAAGACATAAACATACTTAAACACTGGTTTGATATAAATCTACTATCTCTTAATAGTGAAAAAACTCACGTTATACCATTTGCAATAAAATCAAAGGACGTTCCGGTAAATTTTGATATAATTATACATGACAATTCAAAGATCACAAAAAAATAACTGTAAAATAAACTCTTCCACATTCAAAATTTCGAATAAAATTAAATACTTAAGAATAACAATAGACAAAAACCTGAACTGGAAAGATCAAATCAACCTTACCATTAACAAAATAAGTAAATTAATTTACATATTTTTAAAAATCCGAAACTTTCTCTCATTAGAAAATCTAACATCAGTCTACCATGCTATAGTACAATCAAATCTCCAATACTCTGTAGTAAGCTGGGGAGCTGCACACAAAACAAATCTACTCCCTGTTGAAATTGTGCAACGCTTAATTATAAAAATTATATTGAAAAAACGAAGAGATTATCCAACTCACCTTATTTTTGAAGGATTTAAAGTATTAAAATTTAATGATCTAGTCCGAAAAAATATAATAATCCAAATAACAAAAGAAAAACAAAATCATAGCTTTTTAACTGAAAGTCGTACTCGTCAAAAGCATATATTTCCAACACAAAAATGTAACACCTCATTTGCACAACATCATTACACATATCTAGGAAAAAAATAATTCAATAGCCTACCTGAAAACATAAGAACAATCGAAGACGATAAATGCCCACTAAAAGCAATTAAAGAGCAATTTAAAGTAAAAATAACAAATTGATAAAATTTATCATCATAACTTATATAACTTGTATATTTGTTTTTTTAAGTATCTACCACAATTAAATTAAAAGATGCAAAATATATTTTTAATATTTTCTCATCCCGATACTCGTCCCTCTTCTAATCACAAGCGTCTGCTTCTATAGAAGAGAAATATCATTCAAAAAAAAAACAGTGAAAATTTATTATGTAGTTTATTTGTATCAAAAAAGGTTATTTTTAAATATAAATATTATATTTTATATGTTATTTTTGCTGTATAAATAATGTATCTTATGTAATAAATAAATGAAAAAAAAAAAAAAAAAAATTACGTTTTTTTTGTTTACTTTATTATGACGCTTTTCAACTAAAAGAGTGCGCTCGTTCAAAGTTTGACATTTATGATAAGTGCACACCATTTAACACGGTAATGCGCGGCCCGCAAGCTATGACTAAAGAAAATATTTAAAAAAATTGTGGTAAGATCTTTGCTGTTTAGCAGAAAACATTAGTAATTCTTCAAAGTTTTCAATCACCACTCAAAAAATTAAGTTTTTTTTTACATATTCTTAAAAAAAAAAATTACATGGTTACTTAAAAAAGGATAAATTTTCGAACTTAATTGGCGAAACATTTTACAGGGAAGTGCGGCGTTTTATTATTGACATCAATATTATAAGATGCATTTAAAAGGTTTCCGTAAAAAAAAAAACAAAAATCTTCTTGACGAAATAATATTGTACTTTCCGAACGATAATAAATCAATCAATCATTGATAACAAGCAATTTTTGTCCTCTTTTTGCGACAAACTTTTGTCCATCTATTTTTGATCAGCAGCCCATTGCATTTTGGCCTTGGCATAAAATTTTGTTTCATGGCAAGTTTCATTAAAAAAAAATCCGATCTACAACATTTAAATAAGTTTGGGATACCAACGGCTGCAAAGTTAACCATGTCAGGCTGTACGAAACCATCCACCTACTTACTGCGTACAAATTGAAAATTCTTAAATTGACCCTCCAGCTAAAAAGGTTAATCATCGCTGAGTTAACACATAAAAATTGGTCGTGAGGTGGTTCATTTTTTTTATTCCTAAAAGGTTGTCGCGCCTTTAAAAAGTTTGAAAACTGCTGCACTCCAGAAATGTATGTGGGCGTATTCGAACAGAGCGTTACTGACGGTCTACAACCGACCAAACATTGAAACTCCGATCTCCGCATTGGTAAAGTACACGGTTTTAAATAGAAATTAATAAACTTGGGTTGGTCTAATTTTTTCCATCATTTTATGGTCACCCGAATTAAACCAAAAGATTCTGCAGCATATTCAAATATTGATCTTTAATTAAGATTTGAAGAAGGCGGTTGAAACTTTGGCAATAGAATATCAGTTTAAGACTATAATAAATTGAATTTCAAGGAAGAATGCAGTTTTATATTATTATATTTTCTTAAAATAAAAAACATTTTGGGAAAAATTCTAATTTACGCATTCTTAAATACGATTGGTGAACATTAACCGGCAGTGGAAAATTCTGGCAATACAGCGAATATTGTGAAACGCAATTAAAAATCATGTTTTTTTACTATTCAGTTTGTTGCATTAAAACTGCACTTAAATACTTAAAAAGAAACGAGATGAAGTGGTGTTTACTGGAATTGAGTGATAGTATTTGTCGGAAAAACAAGGTGAACAAGGAAAAGGGAATAACCAATCATTTACCACTGTATCTCTGCGAAGGAGCAAATGACACAACCAAAATGCAATTAAACCACTGCGATACCTTGAGGATATTAATGCCACAAAAAAACGAATGAGTACAAATCTATATTATATACTTCCAAGATTTTCAAAAAACTTAATATTTCTTGAAAACGACATTCCGTACACGAAAAACAAACAACTTCCTTCCAATGTAGTTCCAAATCTTCTTCTGATTTCGTAACATGAGCACTCGAATTTTTACTATTTTTCTTGTCGTTAATTCAAATTTCAAATACTTTTCAAGCAAGGTAATGGTTAGGGAGAGGATTCGACCGGACAGTGGCTGACTTGGCATCGCGTTTGGCATCGCTTGTTCGATTCCTTGGCTGGCTAGATCTTCCATCTCGATGCAAGAAACATTTTCCTCTTACTGTGGTGGTAGTAGGAGATTTTCAAATATTGTCAGGTTATTCGTAACCTGGGAATGTTTGTCTTTCTTTTTTAAAAAAAAGGTAGGAACTGAATAAATGACATCCCGGTAGGAATTAAGTATTTTCTCCTCTCAAAACCAAACTTTGTCATTTTTTAAAGGCCACTTGCATGGATTTCATAACGACTTGGAAAAAATCGTGTGAATAGATTTTTTTACTAAGAATACAAAAATGTTATTAAAAATTTTTAGAAATGTATTATTTTTTTATTTTTAAATAAATAAATCCATTATTTGAGCTCGTGACGTCACTACATGAAAATGTCCTGTCTCCTATTATGTTCCCTTAATTTTGTAAAATTCTACACTGATTTTTTTTTTTATATGGCAACACTTTGATTTCCGGCGAATTTTTGAATTTGCGTTTAACGTTCACTAGATTTATTCTTTGTTCTATGCGAACTTATCCTTTGGTTTGATTTTTTGATAAAGATGGCGGTGTTTTTACAGATGTTACGAAGAGAACCCCGTACAATTTATTGCTATTCGTGTGGAATACGTTATTTTTTTAAAATGATTTTCGGCTATGTAATTATCGTTTTTTCGCACCTATAAAATTATGTCCCGTCTTTTCGGTTTATAAAAAATGGTCTGATTTTTCGGATTGAAAATTTAAAAAAATCGTAAGGGTTTCAAAAAAACGAATAAATTTTTTTAAAAAATACAGAATGTCTTAGAATATTTGCCTGAAACGGAAAAAAAAAATTAAAAATGTGATGCAAGTGGCCTATTGGAAAGGTTTTAACGATTATCAATATTTAACATACCGAAGACTGGGCAAATTACTTGATTTATTGAATGATTGGAAACATTGAACAAATCTTTTATTTATCTTAGTAACCTTATCATCCCCATGCCTTCACACAGCATGAAGTATGAAAATAATTTTATTCAGAGCCTAGCTAGTCCCACATCGGTTCAATAATAACTAAATGGTTGATTGGCTTGGGTAGGGTGGAATCTGAAAAACTATTAAATAATGTTACTTAAAATTTTACATGGCCTATTAACGGCACATTTAGTAAAAATTAAGTAGGTAAATATTTAAATTTAAAAAAAAACACATTTTTATTTTTTCTTTTGTTAGAGAATAAATTTTTCGCATTTTGATTAATATCTATATATTTAATAATTTTTTTTTTTTTTATATCAACATTTTGTAACAGAATAATTTTTTGGCATTTCAACAGTATTTGGTTCCTTAGAACGGGCAATCTGCCTAGCTAGGAACTAATATCGACCCACAAGACATAATAACACTTGTACACATTTAAATGTCTATAGTTATTTTTCAACATTATTACTTTGTTATTTTTGCTATACAAATGTATCAAATGTAATGTTATAAATAAATAAATAAACCAATACTAACTCACACCTTAAAAAAATCAACGAAATGAACAAATTATTTTTGTATGCAAACTACACTTATTAGGTCGCAGTCCGCTGACAGTTGCGCGGACATCATAGCATATCTCTTTTCTATTTAAATATATTTGGTTCTAACTATTAAAATTTCATTCCTTTCGTGATCATCAACGATAGAATTTTTCGATATATTTCGTTACACGAGGAACGATACATAAGGTTTTTCCAATTACGCTAAAAAGTGCAATACTTCCGGTTATACGAGTGAATTTTTGGTGCTCAACCATACGTGTCAAAATTGCGTTCCACGTGGATTGCATTCGACGTGTGCATCGCGAATTCGCTGCGAGGCCACGGGGTGTTCGGGAATTTAAGATGGAATCACAAATCACGTTTCATGACATTTTCTTCTTAACTCCATGTTGCCAGATGGCCTCGATTTTTCATTCAAAATATGGTGAATCGTCACATGATTGATATTTTCAAAAATATATGCTTTCAGACGTTATGATAAAATAAGAGATGACCAATCAATTAATAAATTGATGTTTTATCCATATCTGAAATTTGACCAATTATTTTGACGATGGGATTGAAATTATTATTTCTCTTCGTCATCTGAACAGGAAACGAAAGGATGGATTTTCCTTTAGATATTAGACTGATTACTCATTAACAAAAATTGAACACATGCGGAACCAAATCGGTCAATAAATTTTATTGTCCAAATGACTTCTCAACTCAATTTTGTTCATAAACGAGAGCAAAATACTAAAAAACATTATTAAATATATATAATATAAGGAGACCGGACATCGCCACACACTGGCAAATTAACGCACTTTTGAAACATGATATAAAGTCAATGAAAAGTAAATAAATAAAAACTAGGTTTAATAGTTTACCTAAGGTTAAGTTATTTTTTTCGTCACTTTTGATGACTTTTATCGTTTTAAGTGTGTGGAGTTTTAATTGAACCTTAATATAAATCTGTACTTTTTACAAACTTTTGACATTTAATTAAAAATCACGAAATTCAAATAAATAATAAACCAAGGGATTTTTGCACCTATATAAATCAAAACCTACACGATTAAAACAATGACAAATTTATGACAAATGTGTACCTACATAAAATTGGAAGATTTAACGAATAAAATAATAGTCTGATCAATATTATGAGAGTTCATTAAAATGGTAGGATATAGGTATACATTGTTATATATTATATATAAAGTTCTTATGATGCGTGAAATATCATGAAATTTGTACAATTTTTATAAGCAATTTACGTGAAAAGCAACTATTTTCAGTTCCTGCAGCTATTTTTGTGATGACCTATAAACAAATAAAATTTTGACCTTTAGTTTAAAGGCATCATATTGAAGTTAAGTAAATAACACAGGAATATTAATCATATGAGGCCCACTTACTAGCAGAATAAATCTACAATTATAAACATAAAGGTTACATCAGACTTTACAACAAACTTATCAAAAATTTGTAAATGGTGAGTTGTTAATAAAATAATGTGTTACCTAAACCGGATAAATTTTGTTACTTTTAAACACCATATATTATTGAAAAAGACATGACTGTTTCCCTTATTATATTATATCCAGTTACAGAGCGTTGCGTATTTGTATGCAACAGCGGCGTTACCCAGAATTAATATCAACCCCCCGAGCTTCAAAATACTTCCGCGCGTAAAATAGCGGGTGGTGCCTGTGGCCTGGATACTCCAATTATTTTGGTGCGATATTTAATATATTTTTTATTCGATGAACACCTCGAAAAATAAAGTATTATGATTTATGATTCTGTGAACATATCAGTGACGGCATCAAATAAATATGTTAATTATTATTTTACGAGCTTCAATTTGGGAGGCGAGTTTGGATATGGGTACCGCCGCCCGGGAACTATTTATTACATAACCGACACCCCTGCCATAGCTCACGCTAAGTGTTATGCTACGTTTTGTATTTTTAGCAGGGGTGCCCGGGTTCTTGGAGTGAGATATGTCTAGGTCTTAGTGGAGAATGTGCTTGCTGACCTACTGCAGGGCCAGCCGGATTGGGAGAGACTGCTTGAAGCGGACATATCTAGGCCACTCCCGCCGGACTCTCTCAAAAAATCATCTTACACCGCATTGAGAGTGATGGATTCATACGTCTATCACTTCTGGACGCTTTGACCCCCAGATTTCTACCCACCCCTCGTACTTTTTTCTTTCCCAGAACTTCCCCTCCTTCTTTTGTCTAAAAACACCCTCCACACAGCATTCTCAAAGATGATATTTTTAAACGGTTTTTTTCCTCAGGGCTTCCTGTGCGGATCAATTGTAAAAAAAAGTACTATCAAAAAATTTGAGGCAAAGAGTATTTGTTTATATCATACACAATATTTTTTTTATTTTTTTTATTTTATTTGTTTATCTTAAAATTGCTACATATTATAATATTACTGGTCTTTCATTAAAAGCTTTAGCTTGTGGATGGAAGAAGACGGAATTTTTTCATAAATGTACAAATACAGTCACGTGTACAGTTAATACAGTTAATACATTTCATATATGTAGGTACAATTACTATTTACTATAGTCATGTATTTCAATATATAGGTGCACTTAATAACTTAATACAGACACATGACAATCAGACCCGTAAACTAAAAGATAC
The DNA here is from genome assembly GCA_917563855.2 of Limnephilus lunatus. NCBI lineage: Eukaryota > Metazoa > Arthropoda > Insecta > Trichoptera > Limnephilidae > Limnephilus > Limnephilus lunatus. Next base: position 56,720,235 of record OU830601.1, read on the forward strand.
AAACATAGATGTATTCAGTAAGAAGAAAAATAAGTGTGATTTTTAGTGTGACATTCTCTAAAATACTTTTTGATGGAGTTCAACAATTGATCTTTGTTCCTTATGCTTCTGGTTTCTATTGGTAGGTTATTGAAAAAGAATTTTCCTTGGTGAGTATAATGGTGTTGGGCAAATGAAGTGTTTAATTTGGGGCATACAAATATATGTTTAAGTCTAGTACGATTTTCGGTTATGAATGAGTATTTGTCTTTTTCTTTTATAATTTGTACGATTGAATTTTTTACAAATAAGTTTTAAATAAATATAATAATATATTATACATTTACATGAAAATGAAATCGACTACGTACGATGAAATTTGAAGTAGTTAAATTGAAATTATAACACTTTTGTTTCTTAACTTAAATAAATACGATACATGATATATATATATATACTGCTTTTCAATTCGATCGTATGCAAATAAGAATTTAATTAACTGATCTTAATAAAAAATCAGAAAACAAAACGATGTTATAAAGGTTTCTCGGTAGGTACCCATTGAAGGAATTCATCCGAGTTGTCTTAATAAATCAATAAACCTCATATCCTAGCAACGAATACACTTAGTTATCTCCATCTTAGAAGCTGATATAATTATTTAATCACGAGAAGGGTTGTTAATACTCAATACGTCCCAGAGTCTACCCGAGATAGAGTAACTTTGAGTCATAGAGACACTGCGTGATAATCCCCTGTATCAAAGACACCCCGTGATAATTCCGAATCCGAATCGCAGTACCCGGATCTGACACTAGTTTATCTGCAAACTGCGCCAGAATATTTTGGCCACGTACAGAACTGTCTAACATTGAAAATGGAATGAGAGATATGGGGATGTTTATCAGCCACTTTTGTTTAGATAGATTCATGGTTTATATCTTTATGGTTTATTTGTTGATACTTTTTTTATCAAGGGCTATTGCAGAGTTATTAGTAACTGTTTAAATGCTAACTAAGCATTAATATTTTTATTTATTTTCATCACGATATAATAATATGTAGTGTGCAGTGCGGAAGACAAAAGTTCCTAAATCCATCAAGATCGGATACCTATGCACATACATGATTTCTTTTCTTGACCTCAATACCGTTAAAATATAATACCTTCACACAATTATCTAAGTGTGGTCGTATCTAACTCCTGGAGCGATTTTTGCCATATATTGGCGCAATTGTCTCCTTGATTTTGCAATTTAACACTAGAAAGACCGGGTACTTCTCCATACCTATAAAGACCACGACCGTCATTTTGACGGCTGATCACTTTTTGCCACTTGGTAGGCGAATATGGGTACCGCTGCCACTCTAAGTAGTTCGCGCTATGTTTGGTGACTTAGCAGGAATGCCCGGGTTCATTGCGTGAGGTTTGTCTGATCTAGGTGGCGAATACGTTTGCCCACCTACTGCGTAGCCGACCGGGTCGGGAGACACTTGTTGAGGGAGACCTAATCTAGACCTCTGCATCAGGACTTCTCTCGAACCGTCGCCTTGCACCGCTGTGGAAGAGATCGATTCATTCGTCTAACACTCCTAAATACATTGACCAATTTCTCCTATTCATCCCTTACACCTTCTTCATTCATCCGTTACTCCTGGATAAATTTACCAATTTTTCCTATTCACCCCTCACACCTTCTTCCTTCCCAGAATTTCCTTTCCCTAAAAACACCCTCCACACAGCATCCCCAAATATGGCATTGGGCCCGGTTTCTTTTCTTTTTTCGTTTACATTAGCTTCACAAAAAAAACCCTAAGGAAAATTATTCCCCTCATGGCATTGTCATCTTTGGAGATTCTGTTTGGAGGGTACCTAAATGGAAAGGAAGATGAATAAGTTATTGGAATTAAATGAGGTGTGAGGGGTGGGTAGAAATCTGGTGATCAGTGTGGTGACAAACGTAAGAGTCTATTCCTTATCACTGCGATGCATGTCAATGTTCCGAGAGTCCTGCTGGCGAGATCAAACGATCTCTCTCAACCAGTCACTCCCGATCTGACCTGCCAAGCAGTCGTTTGGTGGACGCATCCGCCACCAAGATCCGAACACACCTTCTCCGAACAGATTCCCGATTTGGGAGGCGGATGAGGGTACTGCCGCCCCGGGAACCATTTATTGGATAATCAACACGTCTGCCATAGGTCACCAAAATCGGTTCGCTACGTTTGTTCATGAGATGAGGTTTGTCCGGGTCTTGCCATAGCGCGATTTTTGTGAAAAATCCCCTCAAGGGCGCTGTACAAATAAATATGCGTCTGCCCATCAGCTGCATGGCAGGCCGGATCGTTAAAGATTGGTTGAGGGAGTCCCTTTGACTTCTCCAGCCGTGCTCTCTCGGAACATCACGGATGGATGGATTCATACGTCCGTCACATCTGGACACACTGACCCCCAGATAACTACCCACCCCTAATATCCTTTTCCTTCCCGGAACTTCCTCTCCTTCCTTTCCTAATAAGACTCCCTACACAGGATCCCCAAAGATGACATAGGCCCTGAGGGGAATTATTTTTCTCAGGGCCTCCTGTTAGCTAATGTAAAAAAATACCTAACCCCATGAACCTGGGCACCCCTGCTAAGTCACCAAACTTAGCGAACCTCTTAGGGGGGCCTATGGCGGAGGTATTGGTTATCCAATAAATGATTCTGCCAGTTCTTCAGGAGTTTACCCAGCTGGACCAATTCTGGTATATGTGTGCATACCCTGTCTTTAGTTCTCCGACGAGCCATTGATATAAATTTGGGCCAGAGATATATTTTTTGTGATATTTTTATAAATTATATGATACGCGATAGCGAAAGAAAGAGACAGACATGTTAGTACTGTCGTGGTACTATCATAAACGAAGAGGAATGGGTATGTTATAAACTTGGGTAAAGAAGGTTGTAAACAAACACAGCATTATGGCCCAAACCGTCACATTGACGGCGGCGGTCTTTGTAGGTATAAGTCAATATATCCCGAAAACTAAATCAGACCCGTACCTGTTTTTTTCACCCTAGTTGTAAAATCATAAATCATGAAATGTGAAAAAAAATCACACCAATACAATAATTATTAAGCATTATATCATCACATTACTTCGGCCAGCCGTCAAAATGAAGGCTCCGGTCTTTCTAGTGTAAAAAAAAATATATTTGTAGCTTCCACGTTTGTTATTTTGGACTTTAAATGAAGCTATAGCTACGTTATCTATTATGACCATAAATGTCGCAAATCCAAACTTCGTAGACTATTTTATAAAGATTTTAAAAATAAATTTTTTTATGCAGAATTTCTGATCAGCTGTTTACGGTTAAAATGAAGTCTGTTTTCCATAGATATGCATATTTCATTATCAAGTAGACAATATAACGAAATCAAAAATATTCTATGTTGATTCGAATAAATACCTCTCATGGTAGTTTCAAAATAACAACTACGCAGGATTCGCGCGGTTACAAACTTAAGGATTTTTTTTTATTTTTGTTTTATGAATCCTTCAAATATGAAATAAAAGTTAAAATGCAGGTTAATTCAATGGCTATACAACTCTTCAATAAGTTTTCATGTTAAAATTCGAAGGTTTTATTTTTTTTTATGTTGGCGAAAAATTTAAAAAATGATCTTTAGAAAATATCGAGCAAACGAAGAAAAAAGTTTTAAAATGCGCTGTCGCTCCAGTGGTTAATGGAATGGCATATACAGGCTTCCACGCTATAGAAACGCTTTGACTATGTTGGCCAAAGGTCGCAAATATAGATATCCCCCAAGGACGTACAAATAGATGGGCATGCCCTAAGTGATAAAAGGCGTATTATTTCCCCCTCCCATTGGAACCATTTTTTCGGAACCGGCTGGTCTTACGAGAGCCTCGCGTGACCAGTGTTGAGCTCTTATCAAACATTTCGAAATAAAACGGCAAAAATTGTGGCTTGTGCCATAAAAACGTGTAAAAATAGAAGTGAAAAAGAGAATAAACCTAATTGTCGTATTACATTCCATAGGTAAGCATTATTTTACTTTATTTTAAGTTTATTCGTTTCACATTATATAATAACACATACATCGGCATACATAACACATGGCATCGAGATACATAGCGACGCGAAACACAAAGCCGCTGTTTACTGCGGTAAGTTAATTATGAAACATTTGTAAAAGTGTCTACGGCAACAAAATATTCAACTGTGAAAATACGCGAACCTTACTTTGTCGACTAACATGGCATCGAGATACATGGCGACGCGAAACACAAAGCCGCTGTTTACTGCGGTAAGTAAATTATGAAAAAATTGTAAAAGTGTCTACGGCAACAAAATATTCAACTGTGAAAATGCGCGAACCTTACTTTGTCGAATTTCGACTTCACACGTTTGTTCATAACGTGGCATGCAATTCGCACACCCTTATAAAAAGGTCTATTCATTCAAAAGCAGATTTTAATTTCAAGAACTAAATAGTGATATTATAGTGCGAGGTGCCTATATACTGTTAGATTGATTTATTGGCGAATCACAGTCTTTTTCCTCTCTTCGTCCCGCCATAGTTGGTTTTTACCGCTCATCTGTAAGTTCTCGTCTATCTATTTGTATGTCTATGATTTCCCCCTTCTTGGGGCACCAGATGAAGGTTCAAAAAGTGGATCAGTTCAAGCATTATTTGGCTTCAAATTATTCATCAATATTAAATCAGCCACTGTACAAAAGTATCTGCAATAATACATAAATAATAATGAATATTATTCGTTTCTTCCTTAAAGGTGTTTTTATTTCATTTATATTATTCGTGTTTTATACTCACATATATTGCGAAAAAAAATATCTAAAATTGTCTGTCGTAAATATTTAAAACAAATAATTAAATTCAATTCAATTCAGTTAATTTATTCATATTGAATTTTAAAACAACTAAAAAATCAATATTTTCATTCTTTTTTAAAGATACATTAGGAAAACAATGAGTGCCTTACTTATAAATGCGCTCCTAACATAAAAATATCCAATAACCCTACATTGACAAGCAACCACCATCAATCGCCTATCAGCCGTGCAAAATCCAAAACATGGCCATAAACAAGGGCATAAATGTGTTAAATCCGATTTTATACTGGCAGCAACAAATCTTGCTGTCTAAATTCTGCTTCTTTAATATTAAATATATCAATATCCGAACAACAAAATAGCTCTTCCCACTGGCATGACCATTGTAAATTTATTCCTGATTAAAAAATATTTTACGAGTGATGTCAGAGATAACCATCAGGAACATGGAAACTAATGCTCTCCATGATGGTCGAGTTTTCGAACCATCCACAAATCAGTCTGAAAAAATTTGATACAATTTGATAATCTCTTCTAACCCGTAATGGTTCATTATCAACATTCTTCAGAGAAAGTCGGTAGGATAGAGCCATTTAGTCGATTTGCTTATTAAATATAAATTTGCTATCAAGGTAAACATCAAGATTTTTACATTCCGTTTTAGATATGACAGCATCATTTAACACTCCAATACACGCGCCCCCTAGTGAGGCATAAATACACGCGTGTCATCTGTCAGATGACTGTTCACTTATTTGTCAAAAGAGAATACATAATTGTTTTTTCGAAATTTTGCAGAACTGTCGAGCTAGGCGAGCTTGAGGAATACTAGGGCGGGGGACCAGGCTCCCCTCCCTTCATCAAACTTATGACGAAAAAACAGAACCGGTCATCTGTGAGATGACGCGCGTGTGTCGGAGTGTTAAACAGTTAAGTTTGCAATACTTGCAAAGCCTATCTAGGTCACTTTTTAACTCTTCTCAGTCAGATAAAGAATGAACAACTCTGGATATTTTCATGTCATCAGCGTAAAGCACATAATATTCGGAATTTTGAAAGCATGATCCAATGTCGTTTATATAAATATTGAATAAGATCGGACCTAGGTGGAAACCTTGCGGGACACCGGATATTACCTCTATGGACTTTGAGTAGACACCGTTGATTAATATTACCTGATTGAGATTACTAATGTAGGACTTAATCCATCTAAGCAGTTCGCCATGTATACCAAGTAGGATGAGTTTTTTCAAAAGAATTGAGGGAATTACGCGGTCAAAGGCCTTAGAGAAGTCTGTATACACAGTATCAACTTGATCTTTATCGTCCATCTTGCTATGCAAGAAGATAATGAAAGAATGACCCAATAAAGTGAATTTTGGATTAATGAAGAAGTTATTTAATATCGTTCTCTCATAAACATCTTATCTCACTCGTATGGATCTAATTCGGGATGGGTTTGCCTGAAACTTATCTTCATTCGGGAACAAAAGCTGTTCAAAATGGCTGACGAATGGGCGTCAAAATAGCCTTTCATGCTAGTTATTGTGCACAGTTTGATTATTCAGAGCAGACGCGTCAAGTGACTGGCTATGATACGGATGGATTAATCAGCTCGTATGTAAATGTGTGCGGTATCTACTGTTGATACAATAATTGCCGTAGAACCCGCACAAAGGCGGACTATACGCCGGACATAGGAGAGTGATTAGATTACTAGGACGCCAATGATCGATTGTTAGGGAACAATACCGCTATTCGTTCATTCATATTGCGGTAATTAAATAAATGGGCTTGTTTAACTAATTTAATTAGTTTTACTGCATTAATTTAATCCCATTATCAGGGACGCATGATAAAAGCTATCAAAACTGTTTAATTAAGTTCCTAACTTTTAAAAGTTTAAAATACTGTTCTATGTATTATTTTGTCACAATAAAAAGTGATTGCTTTGTTTAATATATATATGTTTGTTTTATAGTTGTGTATAATTATTTCGGAGCCTTGATCAATTTTTTGTCTTCTAAGTGCAATCTTAAATTTGTGAGAATGCGACCAATAAAATACATTTACTGAAAATCTTAACTACGTGGGCAGGTAGCTATGTACTTATTTTTTATCTTTTAGATTCATTTTTTCTTCACGTAGGTCTTTATCGCCTTTCCAAAGGAATTGAAGATATATGAAATAAATACCCTTACGTATCCATATAACTGTTAATCCTAACATTAGTTTTTTTTTTATTTATTTTTCCTCTTACTAATATAGAGGTTTTATTACCATCAAAGGTACCGAAATCATCATTTTTCTATTAATATTGCGTTATAAAAGTACTGGTTTCGATTATTTTGTGCAAAAAGCGAGGGTTTTTGCCCTATTTTACGAAACTATTGTTATTTTCTCCCATCATTGACGGACGCATTTAAAGGTCGTGAATGGAAATATTCGTTGTTTGAGTTTTTCTATTACTTCCATCATTGTTCTGATGAATTTAGTATTCAGCATTTATATTGAACCACCAGAGCAGTTTATTAATCTGAAACTGGAATAACAATGAGAGATAATAATATTATTAACTTTCTAATTTGTACGATTAAAGGCAATTTGAGCTTTTCTTAGAGGCAAACAATTTCTTTGTTCGCTTTGGAAACATTTTCCGCATACAGGGATTAGTTAGTTCCTTCGATTCTGCTTTCAATCTTGCTATGCTCACAGCTTCCTTATAGTCAATCCTCCACTCGATGCAATTACAAGCAATCCGTCGGATATATTCCTCCATGAATGGATGCATTGCAATCAATATAACGAATACGACAGGTAAGAAAGTTTTGTCTGTTTTAGCGATGGGTATGTACAATATCTAACATTTGTAAATACTATACTCTAAGGCTAAATCAACATTAATCCCATCGGCCCTGGAAAACTCAATGGCACGCTAATGAAATGAGAAAGGGGTGGTTTTATTGATCTGTTAGTGTTTGGTTTTAAAATGAGAACATGCTTAGTTCCTACCTGGATGTCATGTAGCCAGTTCCTACCTCCTCCTAACCATCACCTTGCTGTGTACAAATTCGAGTGCATTTTGTTTTGAAAACAGAAGATTTGAAACTACCTTGGAAACAAATTGTCGGCGCTTTTTGTGTACACAATATAGTTTTTAGGTAAAAAGAAGGAATTTGAAAATCTTTAAAGTATATCGTATCAATTTGTACTCATTTGTTTTGTTTTAGCGATAATTTCCTCGACGTTTCTCGGTCGAACCATATAACTTATTTTGGTTTTGTCATGTATTCATTCGTAGAGATACAGTGGTAAGTGATTGGTTATCTTGCATACCCTGTTTTTCGTACACATATTATCAACCAATTCCAGCAAACACCATTTCTAATTTACAGTCCATTTTAAAGTGCATCTGAAGCTGTTAAGCAGTTTCGGATGGAATAAGTATTTTATGTGAATATCGGACAATTGTCCCAACTCCTCCTAACCGTCTGAATCCAGTGAGAATATGACAACCATAATTGGGATACGTTGTGAGGCTAAAGGTTGTGAGAAAGGGAAAGAGATGGGAAGAGAAAGGAGTGGAAATACCTGGCTACTCAGATCTATTCACCAAAACGGCTTAAACCATTTTAAGCAACGTTTCAATTCTGAATGATGGTCTTACAACAAGGCGATCGATACTTTGAGTAGGTATCTTCCACTCGGGAACATGTCGAAAATATATCATAAAATTTAAAACTAATAAATTGTGAAATAATACAAAATAATCGTATAAAATTTACTTGTGCACACCAAGTTTTGAACCGGCCACCTGCGGATTTATAGTCGAGAGCCTTAACCCTCGACCACAGAAGTCACCAATGAGATCGGACGTTGTGCTTCTCCTCACCCCATTCTCATAGAATCGAATACTCGAATAAATTAGATAATAAGGTCACATTAAAATCACAGAGTTGCTTGAATGTCTTTAAAGCCATGCTTTTTTGTGTTTATCTTTATTTAGGAAGCGTACAGTTGTGTATAAAGTAATTGTACATTAAATAGTGAATATATTTTAAACCAGTTAAGTTCCGGTTAAGTTAGTAATCGTATTTGAATTTTCGGTTTCTAAATCGCCTCTTCCCCACCTCCTTTCGTTTTCTAACCCTTCACCCTATAACAAACCGAAATCTTAGATTCCATATTCCCACTTCGGTCAGTCAAGTTACGTTAGATTCTGCTATATTCACATTAAAGAAAAAATCGTTCCTTCCTCTCACCAAAAAAACGTCCCTACAGATTTTGCTTTATAAATCGTTTTTTACAGCATTCCTGCTATTCAGATAGTTATATTTTTATAAATGAGTTCCTTAAGTTTTGCTTAGCAAGGCTTTAAAAATTAAATTTTTGCTTTTTTTTACATTAACTCCACACAGGAGGCCCTGAGGAAGGCTTAGCGTACCTCTAAATATACTCATGATTCTTTTATAAAATTACCGTATTATCCGACTTGTAATCTTGATTACATATTTCGTCCATTGAAAACATAAAGATGGAGCATTTGTAGATATGTCTGATTGCATTTCACCCACAATGGGTGAACGAGCAACAATCAGCCGGAATCTTGCCCCCACCGGGCTGAGTGACACCTAATTGTGCATCACTGGCCACTGGCCGCAGCTGGCGACTGCAGCGTCACAGCGTTACAGCATTACAACCACCGCACCGGTACCACGGGGCAAGCGCTGGGCACGTCATTATGGACCGATGTCAAGAGACTGACGGCTGGAAAACGGTCGATTGGTCAAATCAACGTCAATCATGATTTTTGTGATGAATCTTGCAATTGCCTGGAAAACTTTTGTATACAACAAAACTATCATGGAATTATGTTTGGCATTTTAATATATCTACTTCTTTTAAGGTAAGGATTGTAGTATTTAAAAAAAAATTGGACTGTGGCAGCATTTTAAAGGTTGGTTTGTGGAATTACGTCGAATAACGTTGTAATGAAAATCATGATTTCTTTATTGGGAATATAGAGACAAAACAAATATCTTTCATATGTCTTCAACTAGAAATACTTCAAAGGCAAATAGTTAAAGGGTGCGGGAAATAAGTATTTGTCAAGAAAAAATGTTTTTTTTGTATAATAGGTTTGTGGAATAATGTTGCGAATTGATCACATGACAATATTTTTAACGTAAATTGTTTGATTTATTCTTATCGTTTTTTTCTCATTAAGGATATGTGTAGAACGACTACATTAGACATTTTGTGTGATTTTTTTACATTCAACATTTTTCCACTGATTCAGCATTTTTTTTTTGTAATACATTCTCAATGATTGCCTTTTTGCGACTTTTCATTTTAATCTCTTAGGTATGTTTATTGATTTTTGATATTACATGTTAATGGTTGTCGTTTTTTTCCATTTTTCTCGTAATAAGAATATACCTAGTTGGATACAACCCTTTTCCGGGAAAGCTCTCAATTAATTAATTCTTTTTTTATGTTCATAGTGGAATCACATAGTACTATGATACCCCGATTGGGTATGTTGTGAGGCAGAAAGGAGGGGGGCCGGATAGGAAACGAGAGGAAGAATGAGGTTAAGTAACTAGCCGTGGAGGAAATCTTTCTTCCGCGTGCCTAGCTATTTAAATTTGGACACTAAACACGGCTACAACGTGACATTGATTTATAAATTTGTGGCATCGATCCTTAGATTTATTGCATTAATCCATGGATTTATTGCGGCTTTCCATAAAAAAAATTGACCTAAGGTAAATAAATTGTTCGGATATTCGTAAATCATATGATTATATATATATTTTTTTTAAAGACAATTTATAATTGTTAATTTCAGATAACACTTTGTTCAATTATAATGTTATTAAATTTAAAAAAAAAAAAACAAAATTTAGAGTGCCTTTGTATTCTTATTTTATCGTTACATAGAAAATGCCAGATCAAAAGTCAGGACAACGTTAAAGTTTAATATTGTTAGATTAATACACTTTTACGACAAGATATAAAATGAAACTTTATATAACAATTTTGAATCGTATTAGTCGGTTACTGAACCTACCGTCGTCGTATAAAAGCTTTATCCATTACAGGTTGCTAAGAGGAACGTAAATTTAACATCCAAACAAAGTTGGTACTACTTGAGCACATAAAATATTTTCAAAGTATTAACTGGTTTGAAGGTTACTTTGAAAAATCGGTTTTCGAGTCTAGTATTTTTAATAATCTGTAATACAATTCTCATCGAGTTCATTATAATGCTTAAGTTATTAAAGTTGTTGTTGTGTGTGTTGTACTATGTTTTTTTTTCATTATTTTTTGAACTTGAGGTCACAGCTCCAAATCCCGCGGAGGGAAAATTGTAGATTACATAATTATTTGGTTTTAAAAACTATTTTTTTTAAATGGTCATCATAGGTAACAATACGATGTTTTGTATGACGATACAAAAACTAAATTTAAATGCTTGAATTTTTTAAAGTAATTTATTTTCATTAATAATATATTTATTTTTCTCGGTCTTTCTTTGTTTCCCGATGCCTTTTGATTTATTTGCATTATCTTCTTATAAGAATTTCAATTTCTTTCAACATGTGAAAATTTATTATGTTCTTCTTCAATGATTAATATTTAATTAATGGGAATAACCTTCAAAAGTAATTTAAAAAAGTTATTTATTATTATTCGTGTTATTAATAATACTCTGCTGAATATTAATTTAATTGTATATTTAGACATTGTAGGAAATTTTCAAAAATACTCCGCTGAATATTAATATAATTGTATATTTAGACATTGAAGGAAATCTTCCAGATTTGTACTGATGTATTTTGTCGATTAGTGTTAAGTAAATAAATTTATAAAACCGGGAACTTCCTTTCTAACCTTTTCCCAATTTCCTTCCCTTGTCATTTTTTTGACATCATTTCGTATCCCCAAGTGAAGGAGTCTGAATTGCAAATATTATGATTTGGCTGATGGTTGATTTTTTAGTATAATGTGTTTGTCGTGAGCCCTATATTTTTTTCTTCTTCCACTTGAGCCAAATCTAATTATAATGGACATTGCAAAACTGCCCCAAATATCCACTCGTGAATGATAAATCATCACAACTACAAACTAAAAAAAAGGTAACAAATAGATGTATTAACTGATAACATAAGAATCCCTCATGTACCTCATTTATCCCAGTTTCGCGATGGCCACGTGATTAGCACTGTCACATTTTGGCTACAGCGATAAATTAGTTTGATATAGACATCTACACTGTGTAATTTGTTGCAAATTTATTCATAATTATTCAGCGCGTGCACAGTTTGCGATATCGATGTATTCAACATGAAAACATGTGTGGGGGCTTAACAAACCGCAACCCGTGCTACCGGTGTTAGACCTTAAGCTCGCACTAAACAGCGTTATTCAACCTGGTGAAATGAAAATGTCCACGAAGCTTGCTTAAACTACTGAGGCAGTGAAGATCAACCATTTTAATAAGAGGGTTAATTTATCCATTTACCAATTGCTTCGCGGGACGCGGGGGGTTGGTTATATACATCTTAGCATGGTTAACTTAGGATGTCGCAAAAAAAGCGCCGCAGGTGGAAAATGCCAAAACAATAAATGCTTGCGATTTTCATAATTCCGAAAAATTAAAAGAACGTGCAAAAAATACTTACTTGCAATTTTGGGCAACTGTTGATTTTTATCTTTTGTAGAGTTAAACAATCAAACAAAATTTAATCAACAAAACTTTCGGTATTTTATAAAACGGAACCCTTAAAAATGTATCAAACATAGATCTCCACAGAAGTCAATGGTCGAACCACAAAATTTAGTCTTTTTAAGAATATGTAATAAAATCTCTTTCCTATTTATTGCGGCTGATTCAAAACTTTAAAGAAAGGCTGAACTTTTCCGCTAAGCCCTTTTATAAACCAGAGCTGAAACCGTTTTATATATTTTAAATTTTATTTATATAATAATAGATAATATATTACGGGCTGCAGATTGCGCATCGCCGTACAAAGGTCTCCCAGTAAAATTAGATCGAAAAAAAATTCTAACGTAACTTAGATACATATATACTTCTTTTAAATCCTTTAGGCTTACGCAAAAAAAAATGTGTGACACATCATCCGAGCTGTCTGTCTAAATCCCATCTTAATAAATGAAACACATTCGGGTTCGTTACATCATTTATAAATCAAGAACGGCCAAACCGATTTTTATGATCTTTAATTTGTTGGATTTGTCTCCGTCCCGAATAGCAGAATAAATATTAAAACATCGGAAAAATTTACGAAAAAAAAACATTATGAAGATAATTCTTTTCCTTTGTAATTTTGTATGGAACGAATTCTCACTTGTGATAAGTATAATATTGAGTAGTTAGTGAATTCCAATAATTCAAAAACGCCAAAGTCGGTGCGCCGATTGTTTTTCTTTTTTTCTTAAACATATACTGCTTCCCCTCTTTCTTACACACTAAATGTCAATAGTAAAAAATGAGACAAACGGTAAACGTATGTCTGCACCCCTCCAAAGGAAAAATACAACAATTATAATAAATCTCCCTCACACGTATAAAGAAAATGAAACGCCATTCTCGTAAGTAAGCGGAAAGATAAGAAACAAAAAAAATCCGTATACAACGCCATCTCTGTTACTGATAAAAACAAAACACGGACAGTAGTTGTGCATCGATAATCGCTTCATTGTGTAATTTTTAACATAATAAAAAAACTGTATTTAATTCAGCTACACAGTAAGTTAACAGAACAGTTATTGTTTCTGAAGCGGTACGAAGTTCGCCGGGTCAGCTAGTATAATATATGATTTAGTTACAACTATTAGCACATCGCACTAACTTTAATTGAAAGAGAATATTTTCTTGCCTTTCAAAACACATCGTAAGTTGAAGAATTCGCATTTCTTTTTTTTTTTTTTTTTTTTTTATTGTATTTATTACTTGCTGGAGCAATCCCGATGAGTTACAGAACTCATTTTAGGACAGGAGGAAAATTCATGGGTGTGAGGAAATAGTTACAGTTTTACTTGGAAAATGGATATTAAAAATATAAGTTTCACATACAACATAGACAAAAAATAAATTTAAAAAAAACAGGTTGAGTGAGCAAACAACAATAGAAAATAATTAACGAAACAAAGAACAAGGTTATACAAATGTGGATGATTATGATTACAAATAAATGGAAAAGAAAAGAAGAGAAAAGGAAACAAGACAAATGAGACATGATAAGAAAATTTACATAGTTTTACATAGTTTACATAGTTACATAGTTTCAGCTTTATCATCTGAATACATTTTGTCACCCAATTTTAAAACACTTTTTGTCATATTAACAAACAATATGGCGTCTAACCTATTTTTTTCTCAAAATGAATTTTTCGAAGCTATTTATATACGATTAGCTCGGAATAAAGTTACATTGATCTAGCTCATTTTGACACCATTGTAGAACTTCGCAAATTTCATAACGCCAGGGCTGATCGTTTTGGTTAATATTTTTAAGAAAAGTAACAGTTTGAGAACCTCTGTCGTATTGTATGTAAATATGTCATTAAGTTGTACCAATATGAAAACATATCGAGCTTTGTGGTGAAATCAGGGCTTAAAGGTATGTCAAAGGAATTACAAAATTAATATTGCGATGCTTCATCACTGTGTAAGTTGGCTCTGGTAAAATTTAGCGTGGCATTTCTTTATAAACCAACAAGGCCCAATCAAAAATAAATTAATTTTGTATAGTGTTTATTAGCAATACGTATATTATTATAATATTTCCATTGATATATGTATGTTAATGAATAATAATCGTAATTTTTTGAGAATTGAGTTTGGGCACCGACGCCATGTATTGGATAACCAACATCCTATCACATGTAGATCACCCCAAGTGGGTCGCTAGGTTTGGCGATTTCGCAGGCTTGCTCGGGTTCATGTAGTAAGTTTAGTTTTAGTCTTGGCGGCGAACGCATTTGCCCACCTACTGCACGGGCATGTGCCTAGCATGGTGGTCAAAAATCCCCAATATATGTAATTAAAAAAAAATTCAATGAATAAAGAAAAACTTAAAACTGCGTGGCGGGCCGGAGTAGGAGAGGCGGGTTGAGGAAGACCGAACATAGACTTCTCCAGCTGGTCTCTCTCGACTCGACGTCTCACATCGCAGCGGGAGGAATGAATTCATACGTCCGAAACTACTGGCCCTGAGATTCTTACGTCATATCTTTTTCCTTCCCAGAACTTCCTCTCCTTCCTTTCCTTAAGTAGACCCACCACACAGCACCTTCAAATATGATATAGGACCTGTGGGAAATTATTTTCCTCGGGGTCTTAATGTTATGGGGTCAATGTAAAAAAAATATGTACATTAGATTGAAAAGTCGTTTTTCTAATTTTTTTTTTCTTACAACATATTTAAGATATATTTTAAGGATTCAAATTACAATTCGTAGTGAATTTTAGTCGAGCAGCCACGGTACAGCATTTTAATAAGTTTGGTTATGGTAAATAAACATATTTCATTGGTAGGTTAGACGTTCTGTATGGAGCCAGCAGATATCACAATAGTAGCTAAATACATTTATCACAATAGTAGCTAAGTAAATAATACAAATACACTCTGTTGTAGTTTTTGATAGCCGTCTCTGATCTGGAGCTCCTGGATTTCTGAATAACTATCAACCTATATGCTGAAACGGACAATCTACTTCCACCATATGGAATACTATGTTGATTGTACTGGGGTTTTTATGTTACCAACCATGAATACCAAAGATAATCAAAATTCATGCCTAATTTTGATTCGGCAAGAATTTGGCAAAACGGATTATTTTCCAAATCAATATTGCGATAAATATGTAGTAAAGTACCTTCAACAACTAGAAGTCAGGATTTATTTCAGTGTAGAAATTCTGGAACTAACTATCATATGTATTCCTCTTTGCCCAGAATACTAATGGAGGTAAATAATTATACCAAGTTAGTGGACATCTTCAATTTTTCTTTAGACAAATACAAAATTCTGTTACTGAGGCAGTTCAGTTATGTACAATAAATACTGTATATTTCTTAGTAAAAGAAATAAATACCTTTTATATTTGTTGGTAAATGAAATATATAGTATTTATATTTTATTTAATCAAAGCGTAATTCTTAAATTGTATATGTAAAAGCCCCGAAAAAGGGCGTAAATAAATAAATAAAAACAAGACTTAGGATGAGTTGTTACAAAGAAATTCAAATTCCAAGCCCGTCTCATTTTTTTAGCAAATCAGCAAAAGAGGAGAACTATCGTATTTTACTCATCAGTTTATTACAATTTGATGGAAAGCTGAACCGGACTCAGAATCAGTATTTTACGGGGACCTTTCAAATGCCGAAAAACAAAATAGCGCTGAATGGTTATTTGGTAACAATGTTATATTTGAATTTCTTTGAAACACTGGATCTTAGTTTTTCTAAAGTCACAGGTTTGCTTTGTCCACTCAACGATATTTCTGTGGTTATTGATGGCTTCTCAGCAGAGCGAAATCAAGAGTGTATTGCTCTCTGGTGCTAATTTATTTATTGTATATCGTGTAAAAAATGCTAACCCCTTCAAACATTTTTTTAAATTTTCGCCTTCAACCAAACTTTGCTGAGCTGTTCTAGCATACCCAATTTCGAATAATTAAAAAAAAACCAACGACCCATATGAAAACTGAAAATTTTCCTTTCATTTAAAAATAAACAAGGTTGGGGATAAAGTACGTACCGAAGGCTCAGAAAAGTATTTTGCAGAAAAATATAAATATTAAATAAGAAACTAATCAGCGGTCCAAAAGGTTTGAGTGGTTGATCAAATATTTAGGGACGCTGAAGAAAAGTTTTAAAATTGAGAGCCAAAGTAGGAAATTCTGGGAAAACACTTTTCCATTCATTTCGCCAAAAAATTTGGTGTTTTTTTGTAACAGTTTAATAAAATAATAGCGTTTAATTTGTTTATCACTTTGTTATTTGAAGTTTATTTATAAAAACAAAAAATTTGGCAATTTGAATTTTTATCATAATAGTATAGATAAGATATCTTAGTATCTTATTTTTAAAATAAGTTAAACACTCCTACAATAATAATAATTTTTCGATCATATATTTATTGAATTAATTCCTTTATCCGTTTGTTGGACTACGAACCTATTTGGAAAATTTGGCAAAATGAATGAACATGGTGAGGAGGAAGATTGGAAATTATCTCTAAAATTATAATTTATCTGTAAATATAAATGCCAAAACAATAAAAAATACATTTTTAATACACAAATAATTTGGGTGACTTTACCAATCGTGTACAAAACAAAGCGGAAAATTTCTACATAAATTTCCGCTAGTTCCGTTCATGGTGTTTTCTACCAAGGTAGGTTATATACGTCCCTAGTACAATGGCGTTGTATAGGACTGTCCAATGGTGGGTGAAATTATGCCAAATCCCGAGGGCCCCATACCGTTGATAACGTCACCATGGAAATACAGAATACAGTATGCCGATATACTTCCATAATAATGAATACAACACAATGGCTGAAATATAAGCGGTTTAATTTTACGGAACATCAGAGAAATTGAGGGACTTTGACATATCATCTTTATACCGATACAGGATTAGATGTAACCAAACAAATCAGAATACTTTTGAAAAGTGATAAAAAATCATGAAATACTAAAACAAGATTAACTGGGTTAGGTATTTAGGCATGTTTTTTCATAAATTTTAATATCCTTGATGGTATTACTTTTCAAAACCATTCTAATTTATCACTGAACCGTTTAAATTTAAATAGTGAAAAATTGAGGCCGTGCTAACAGACGATGAATTATTATTACCCGTTTGAGTGTTGGTTGAAGGGAAGATGACTCTGATATTATTACTGCCTTAGGTACCTACTAATAAAAAACTTCAAAAAAACGTTTTAGTTTCACATTTAATAAAGACTGTAGAAAGTCTATTTCGAATAATGACTAATAAAAAATGTCTTTAACTGTGCTGCGAAGGACTAGCAACATTGCTTTTTGGTACACTGGCGCGTGCGCCATGCACGTGAGTTTCCCGGCAAAATGAGTTTAGTTTTGTTTTATGTGATGAGTGATGTTTTTGTTCATGAAATCTATTCCTAATACCAATTCACTATTATATTAGTATAATTCAATATATTTCTGTTATTTTTAATCAGCTTTAATCCATTAATAATGTCGAATTGTGTATTTAGTTGTATGTTTTGGGAAAAAGCTTAGTTATTTCTGACAAATTATTTTAATTGACTTTTATCGAGTGAATTTAATAATGTTTCCATGAAAGTGATGTTTTTTTAATAGTAATAGTAATGTGTAAGCATATCATTTGAATAAAATTTCCACAATTTTTATAAGTAAGCATATTTTAATTATTTAATAAATAGTATGACAGGATATTAGGGCGTAACGAATTCGTCAGAATTTTCCATTCGACAACAGCATTTTAATATTAACTTAACACCGTGGCTAGACTCTATGAATATTCCCTAAAGGCATTATGATTAGAGATCCTAGTGTCAAACCCACGAGAGTGGAAATGAGTTTCTTGAATTATTAATGACCAATTTTTGACAAAGTACCTAACCCGAACAAATTTTCTAAACTTCAAATAGAGGTTCCATTGGACCCATGTTCCAAAGGTATACTTACGAGTTCATGCAAAAGTTAGATTAAAAGACTCCAAGGGCGTGCAACTAAGGATATGTTCATTTAAAGCTCCGTAGTAAGCGTTCAAGAAGAAGAAGATGGTTTTAAAGGGATATTTTTAAATATGAATGTTGGAGGGAGCGCGTTTATAATAAAAAAAATATGCGAAAATATTTAATAAAGCATGACCTATTTAAAGAAAGAGCAAATATCTGTCGACAAATCGCTTGCCCAGAATTGGTTTGTACTATGTCTACATCCATTTAATGTGTAAAGAAGCACACAAGGAAAACTGTGGTTTTTATATAATTTTTTAATTTTTACTTAACTTGTTAAATAAAACAACTAAATGTCCTTTGTTGTAATTTTCGGGGTATACTTTGCGTTTTTTTTTCTATCGTGGATTTTGAAATGAGAATAAGCTTAGTTTCTACCGGAATGTCATTTATCCCGTTCCTAACTCTTCCTGACTGTCTTTGCAGGAAATGTAAATTAAATTTGGAAGAACAACTAGAAAAATAGTGCAAATTCGAGTGCATTTCTTTTATAAGCAAAAAACTGGAACTATCTTATTACATAATAATCTCGTTTTTAAGTAAAATGAAGGCATTTGACCATCTTTGAAGTATGTAATATCATGTTTTGCTCATTCGTTTAGTTGTGGCGATAATTACCTCGAGGTGCGGCAGTGGAACTATATAACCTTTTTGTAATCGTGTTGTGTGTTCCTTCACAGATGTACAGTGGTAAGCGATCTGTCATCCCTTTTTACTTGCTTACCTTGTTTTTTCTTACACATGCTATCCATTACTCCTGTACTCATATATTCCTTTATATTCTTCATAAATACAAAACACAAGAAATAACTTATATGAGAAACACTAGATTTCAGGGACAAAAACGTATTCAACAAATACAACTTTCAGTCATAGTTCAATTATTAACATATACATTAAAATCCAACTCTCACTCAAAAACCACAACAGCATTATAACATTTAAATCTCAGGATATAAAATATAGGGAGATCAGAAATAGAAATTATGTTGACACCAAATATATACTAAAATCGAAACCACACAACTGCACTAAAAATTCAATCTAATTTATATTAGAATTGTTTCGAAAAAAATACTACAAAATATATGTATAATTACTCGTATAATTTAATTTTATTTCGTAAATGAAATCCTCAGCCCAGGAGATCCCAGAGATGATTTGATTATCTCTACCTACTTGTAAGAAAAAAAGAAGTAAAATAAAATATTTATTATTATTATTCCCATAACCCAATTACTGCAAACATCACTCGGTCTCATTTCTTTCGTAGTATTTACAGTCCATTTAGGTGCATCTAAAGCTGTAGTCCTTGAGCAGTCTCGGATTCAGCAGAGGGAATTTCATAAAATTACGTTTTCGAGTTGGAAAATATAAAGAGTTTTCTTAAAAAATAAAAACGATTTTTGTTTAAACGTGAAATGTTCAAGGGGAGCATGTTATACATTGGTAGAAATCCAGAAAGCGGGATCTAAAACATTCCGAACTCCCTTAAAAAGTGGAATATGCAATATGTGCATTGGCTCTAAGCCTCAAAGTATTGAAAACTAGTTTACACAACATTTACATATCTATATTTTATCAGTTTACTGAATTAAAAATATGGGAAATTACTTCTTCCTGTGGGTTTACCTCCTTTTGTGTGATTATGGAGAATTTCTTGGTGCTAAAGCATAACATTATAAATCCATATGAATGGACATTTCAAAGGTCCATAGTATACCAAACAATAACTGATCGGTATTATTTGTGATCTATAAAAATACCTCAAAGGACTTCCAAGAAGAAGTATTTCCTATATCTATTTTTTTAATACATGTGTGATCAGCTTAGCCACTCGAGCGATGAAGATTTCCGGGCGTTTGGTTTTCGATTCGATCAATCGTTATTTTTTTTATCTGAAACAGCTTAAGAGTTCCAATTGTTCCCAACAGGCAGGGGCCAATGAGACTATGGCATCCCCATTTTTTTTTTTGTACATGAGCTCCACACAGGAGGCCCTGAGGAAAATAATTTCCCCCAGGGCCTTTGTCATCTTTGGGGATGCAGTGTGGACGGTTTTTTTAAGGAAATGAGGGAGAAGAGAGTTCTGGTAAGGAAAAGGGTATAGGGGTGGGTAGGAATCTGGGGTTCGGTGTGTCCAGGTCATCCGCCCCCAAGACCTAGACAAACCTCACCCCATGAACCCGGGCACTCCTGCTAAATCACCAAACGTAGCGAACCACTTGGGGTGACCTATTGCATAATGGGGGTATGTTGTTATTTTGAAGGTAGTGAGAGGGCAAAGGAGATGGGGAAGAGGAAGGTGGGGAAGTACCTGGCTATTCAGATCTGGTCCCCAAATACGGCAAAAGTCTTTTCAAGCAAAATTTCAACTCTGAATGGTGGTCTTACACCAGGGCGAAACTGAGAGTAGATATCTTCCACTCTGTAAAGTGCCACAAATTTTCTTTATACATATTATTTAAAATGTGTAAATTGTGAAATAATACAAATTAATCAAATTAAATTTACTTTCGCTCGCCTGGGTTTGAAACCGCGACCACCGGCTTGATAGTCAAGACCCTTACTTCTTGACCATGGAGACGTATTAATTAAGCGGAAGAATTTTAATATCACATCTCCAAACATTAATATGGCAACATTACGAACTGCTTATCTACTACAATTCAAAGCCAATGAAATCAACTAGATTTCACTGTTTATCCCATATTTTCAAGACTTATAATTCTTTTATAAAAAAATCTTTACATTTATAAACCATTTTAATTCATAAAAATCACCAGTCTAAATTAGGCAAACCCTCGCTCCAGTGAATTATGTAAAATATGACTAACCTACCTAATAATCGAAATATAGGTAGCTAAAAACCTGTAATTTTATGACTATTCCACAAAATTTAGATATAAAAATTATCAACCGAACGTGTTTTTAAAATGACCGGATGGTTAAATAACTAACTACCGTTTTATATCCGGAGCCTCTTGTTATCGAAGTATTCGGTTATGCAAACTTTAACCTTTTCAGTCATTCTTTCAACTGAAACGAAAAATTTCACCCGAAGCAGATTGAACACAACTTTAGCAGGAACCAATGATAGTAGTTGAAACAGGTATGCCCCGCCACAAAGAGATGAAATGAAATACATTTTGGACGCCTTTAGATTTAAATCCAGAAATGAGTAGAATACTGTACTCACTCATACTTGTGAATTGCTGGCATACAGCGTATTTCGAACGTCTTATTATTTGACATTAGATGAGAAATTTTGGTGAAATCTAGAAAAAACATTTACAATTTTTTTTTATTCTTTGATCAAACTGGCGAACAATGTAAACTAATAAAGAAAGGGCTTCAAAACATCAATATGAACTTATTTTGACTACAGATGCTGAGTTGGCATCACTCCTCGTGTGACAAGTTGAATTCCTCGGCTAGTTAAGTCCTCCATCGCGGTACATGGATGATTTTCCGCTTAATACGATGGTAGTAGGAGATTTTCTACGCACGCATATGAGAACACCTTTCAAATATGATGACTATTTTATCTGATAACATATTATTATATTCATTTTATATGTGTTTTGATGAGAAGAACACATCAACAATACTTTCAAGTGATAAGTACACATGTCCCACAGGGATCGGTTCTGTCTCTGACTTTGTTTTTGTTGCACATCAACGACCTTTTGTCATGTGCACCAATTCATTGTTACGCGGATGAAAGTACAGTCCGTGATAGCTTTTTGTTTGACAAGCCCACAAAGGGCTCACAAACTCAAAGGATGGACGGTTACCTCGAGAA
This sequence comes from Limnephilus lunatus, assembly GCA_917563855.2. NCBI lineage: Eukaryota > Metazoa > Arthropoda > Insecta > Trichoptera > Limnephilidae > Limnephilus > Limnephilus lunatus. The sequence goes on from OU830601.1 coordinate 56,742,671, forward strand.
TATTTTCTCTTGGGTTAAAAATAATATCGTTGAATTTAATGTTTCCAGACCCAATCATGTCTGATTACGTCCAAAAGGGATCGAAATGAAAACCTAGTCTCCTTCAACGGAAGCAATCTTCCAAACAGGCTCTCCATTGATATACTTGGTGTAACTCTAAGTGACCAGCTCAGATATGGGGGCTCCATCGAAGCCAGAGAAAAGTTAGCCTCCCAAAAACTGGGCGTAGTGTACAGGGCCCGCAGATACTTTAATAGTACACAACTGTTTAACTTTTACAAACCACAAGTGCACCCCACGGCTAAATTTGGCAACCACCTCTGGTCTGGAGCTCGAAAATACCTGAAAAATACCCTCGACTCTGTGCAAACGGGTGGTCCGTTTGACAGATTCTCCCATCATAACAGACGGATTGCAATCTTTAGAGCACAGGCGTCGGGTGGGAATGCTATCCTTGTTCTACTGGTAGTACAATGGAAGTCACTCCAAGGCGTCAATGATCCCTTCGGCACCGATGCATAGTCAGGAAACAAGCCACACGCGTGCCCAACATATGTGCACGGTTGATATTTGTCACATGAGAACGGGTCGCTTCTTCGACTCGTTCTTGCGTTCAACAGCTCGGCTGTGGAACGATTTGCCGGCCTCTGTGTTTCCTCATTCCCACAACATAAGTCTCTTCAAAACCAATGTTCATTCCTTCCTCTCCTCAAAAAGACCCTCCACACAGCATCTCAGATGATATAGGCCCTGAGGGAATTTTTTTTCCTCAAGAAAAAGACATGATATTGTCTTTAATTGATGTATTTTTTGTGAATATTCTTTGCAGAACATGGTCCATTTTCATACTAATACGTCATTTACCTTTCGGAACCACAGTCGTTTTAAAATGACGTTGAATATTTCTTAAACTATCAGTTAAAAAAATCTAAGATTTCGAGTACACATAATCATATGTTATTTATTTTTTATATCTGTAGGAATTAATTTGGATGAGAAAGGGCTAAGGGTTGGTGATTCAGTTGATCACAATGATAATGGTATCACCACACGTAGGCCTTAGTTTTAATTTTTGGTAACTAAGGTCAGTCTAGTTTATCAGATATCAACGGTCTCAACAAATGAGTTTTTCACCCGGATTTAGAATTTCGTTTTCAAATAAAAGGTCAAGCGTCTGAGACAAAATTAAATGAATTTTTGACTCTAATGTCACGTCAATGTCAGACGACATTCATTTATAAACGTTTCTTTGTTAAAAGTTAAAAGCATTATTTTAAAATTGATGTTCTTGAGAGACAAACCAATTCATCACCAAAAAACAAATGAATATGGTGGAGAGAGATATTCTTAAGTGGCCAATATTTTGTACATTGACCTTAAATTCTACAAATATTTTAAGTGTAGGTAACTATTCAAATAAATTGACACCAAGGACGGAATAAATGACAAATTCTACGAAGTTTGCCATTTATTTACTAACGGGAATGAATTGATTCTATTTGCATGGCATAAATATGTAAATGCATGTAAAAAAATCCTCGAAAATTTATAAATATTTTCATTCACCTACTAAAGAAGACAAACGTTTTTGATGTTTCATCCACGTATTTATTTTCAGTAAACATTAAGTAAATGAAGCAAACAAATCTGAAATAGTTCAGGAAGTTGAAGACTGTACCTTTAACCTTTCTTTCAAATTTCAAATCATCGAACAAGAAAAAGTTTTTGTTCAATTCAATTATTTGTTACGTTGCTCAGAAAGGCGTAGTAAGAGTAAGAAGCTTTGAGAATCTGGAAGAAGAAAAAACATATTATTTGTTTTCATGCTTTTGCTTGCTTATGCAGATAAACTTAAATGCTTAAACATATTTTTGGAGTCCTGGAAAGGAAAAGAACAACAGGTTTTTTCAGGATTTTTTACAGATTGAAGGATTATTATTTGCGAATTCAATTCCGTAGGTTTATGCAGAATACTGGTATTTTATAATGGATACACAATCTGCGACATTTTGCAGTGAGTTTTCAAAGAAGATATGTTTGTTGTCGTTTAGAATACCATGTCCTCTTATATTATATGGGCGTATCTGTTTTTTGACGATAATTTTCCCATGGTTCGGAAGAAATTGATCAAAAGGTCTTGTATAAACTAGCACCCGTTTTCTTTCATATAAACATTTGTAGATCACATTTTTGATCCTTTTATTATTCGATTTCGTTGTATTTTTCCTTTTTGCAACAATTGGAAGATATTTTTTTGCACACCAAAATAACCACTGGACCAAGTCATGTTTTTAGAATTTTAACCAAGCCTCGCGCGTGAGTACCAGACCTACCACCACCAGTGTTTATAAATTTTATTAATAAGTACCTACATCTTCATTTCTTCATTTTTGAAATCTTATTAATATCAACAATCTTTGTGCATTTCACTGCAAACAAAATATGTGTTTTTTTTTCAACTGCTCCCGTCTAAAGCCAGTGAGACTATGTCATCCCCAATTGGGGTATGTTGTAAGGCTGAAAGTAGTGGGATGGGGAAGGAGATAGGGGAGAGGAAGGTGCGGAAGTACCTGGCTATTCAGATCTGGTTACCAAACACAACTCATGCCATTTCAAGCCATGTTTCAAATCTAAATGGTGGTCTTTTACACTAGGGCGATACTGAGAGTATCTTCCACTCTGGAACGTACCGCTAATATACTATATATTATTTTGAATGAATAAATTTAGAAATAACACAAATTAATCAAATAAAATATATTTGCCACGTTGGGATTCGATCCCGCGACTTTCGGTGTGCGGGTCCAGAGTTTTACCGCTGGACTACGCCGACCATGTGTGTATTTACAAATTAAGCAATAAAGTAAAAACAAATAATCAAAATACTGGAAAAACAAAACTATAAAGTTAATGGAAAAAATTACTTGAAACACAAATTATTGCTATGTCAATTACAAATAATTATTTTTTACATACCTATGAAGTTTTTTTTTTATCATGTAGGAATTGAAAATTAAAGTCACTGATAATCGTTTCAATAAACCTTTTCTTCAATATCTGGTCATTAGGTGTAAGCCTTATTCTGTTTGTCCAATATTTCATATTTTTTAGACTAACATACAATCTTAGGCCTAGCTTAGCTCAGCATTTTTTTTAAATGAGCCTCTTTCTCTGTGTTGCTTAATTTCCGGTTGCATCTTGTATCCAGTGGAACTCGGCGCTAGCGTTTTATTGAAATGCAAATGATTTTTTTCAAAAAATGGTTTCAATCGTTAACTTACTATGAGGAATGTCTCCAAGGAAAGTGGTACGAATCCTCCTGCATTGATGACGATAGGTTTATGCGTTCTGATCATCATGATGAGCATGTTGGACTTTATGGACGCATCCATTGAGCACCATTCACTCATGTAAATGGCCTGGGATAATTCGTTACTCTAAAAAAAACAGCGCAATTAAATATATAATACTATTATTCCAATAATTATTTATAATAACTTTATCTAAATCAGAATGGAATTAATATTGATTATTTTATTATTAAACCAGAATTAATAATTATTTGAAAAGTTCAAAGACATAAAATAATTTATGGCATAACGAGCTTTTTCTATTCTTTTCAGTTATAAAGTATTGGCGGAAGTCTCCGGCGTTGCAAAGTTTTTTCTTAATCAAATATAAACAGTGACATTTTTCTTGTTTTAATGGTCAAGTGTGCAAAATTTCATCAACCTCAAAATAAAACTATTGATTTGTATATGAATCAAATCCAAGTCGCCCGCTACAGACAATCTCCATTATTTAAATATAGATAGAGTCTTCAACACTATGTTGGTTGGATTATTTCTTGCAAGGAAATATTGCTATAAGTTTATTACATATATTTTGTTGATACATTTTATTGTTGTTAATAACTGGAAACTTCAACGGGTACGTTGGAAGGAAAAGTAATGTTCACCTGGAAGTATATCCCGTCACCTAAAACGTTGCACTGTAAAATATTATTCAGCAGGGAAATTTTGCGAGATCTACAAACATAAGTGGGTCGAACAATATTTTTATTGCTAGAATTATTTAAAATGCTTCTGTAGTACTTTTTTCATATTTATTTCATTTTCAAGCGTGCGAAATGGCCATGCAGTATATGCCTAATTTATACACAATAGCTTCGATTAGACATGAACCAGTGTGTAGTCAGCTCTCCCATTTCAAATATCAATGTTTTTAAACCAACTCTATGTACTTACCACCTACCAAATTTTAATCAAATTCAATAATATTATTTTTATTTCTACTACATAAATTTCTCCATGTTTATATATATTGTATCTTCTTCTTTGTGTGCCCTATCAGGTCCCCCCGACGTTGGCGATTACTCTTGAAAAGGTCTCTCTGCCTTGCGCTGCCCGGAATAGTTATATTGTAGATCTAATTTTATTAACTTTTATTTTATTCATGAGCAATGTGTAGACTAGTTATCACGTATATAAGTTATTTTCTAATATAATTACTTCTAATTATTATTTAATTTTTAAACTAATATTTAAGACAAGATTTTTATGCATAGCACAAAGGGTATCAGTTTTTATTAGCAATAATTATTAGCCTGAAACACTCATCTAAATTGAAAAAATATTTCCAGAAAAGATACATGCCGCCGACGGGACTTCAACCAATGTCCTTGTGATATCCAGTCAACTGCTCTTTTATCAAGCCGCCGTAGCTCAGTGGATAAAAGATCAATTGACCGGATATCAGAAGGACACGGGTTCAAGTCCCGTCGGCGGCATGTAACTTTTCTCGGAAGATTTTTTCAATTTAGATGAGTGTTTCAGGCCAATAATTATTGCTTATAATAATAATTGATAAATACTTCTAATAACATAATTTCTGTACATATTTTACAATGGCGCTACTCTATTGAGTTGGGTAGTTTCGTTAACAAGAAATTAAAATATTGTTGTTAGTTTTAATTAAATCTATTAAAATATGTTTTCCTTTTATTGTATTTTAAATTTTAAAATATATATGTCAACAAATAATATCAATCAACGGTCATTAGGAATAAGAATTATTTAGGTATAATAAAAGAGTCCCCCAACTCGCTTGACGGACTAGTAGCTAGTCATACGTCTAGCCATATTCTGGACATATAAATCATTACATTTCCCTTTTTTAATAATTAAATCAAACCACACAATATTCAAATGCGCTTTTTCAAACGAATATCACGCCTCTTTTTTGCTTCTTCAAACGTCACTCTTTATGGACTTGCCTTATTAATTTCTACAACACTTTGAATGCTACTTACTTCGTTGATGATTTCATTCCCAAAATAACAGTATACAGTCAGTTCCCACATACTGCATAATAAAATTATCAGGCAGGTCACTCTGCTAGACATAGGGGAATTATTCTGAAAGTAGAACAACGCAACACCATTATTTAGGGTTAAAACATACATAAATTTGACAATTTTGGTTAGCCCCAACAACAAAGAAACAAAGTTACGCGGTTTTGCGGTTTTGATCAACATAAAGGGGGTTTCGCGTATACGAACCGTCAAATATTTATACTAAGGCCTTGTACCTATTATGGTTTAGAGCAGGGGTCTCCAAACTACGGCCCGCGGGCCACATCCGGCCCGCCAGTGTCATCAATCCGGCCCGCGACAGCTAATGACTGGTGTCATCAATCAGGCCCGCGACATCTAATGGCTTATTTTTGTTGTGATAAGTTGGATAAAAAATACACAATGATGGTAACTAGGTTTTATTTACTTGCTAGGTAAAGCTTGACGACAAGTATAATATCGAACCAACGAGATTATTTGCGAAAAAGTACTACTAGTACTATCTATTAGTGATGGATGGTACTATCACTACCTATTTCCGCCTGTAACCACCAGATGTCGTCAAGTGTTGTAGTCGTGAAAATACACTACATCACAACAGTAATTAACTAGCCAATTTAGCAAGCATATTTTTTTACATTAACATCATATAGGAGGCCCTGAGGAAAATACTTTCCATCAGGGCCTATGTCATTTAAGAAGATGCTTTGTGGAGGGTTTTTTTAAGGAAGGGAAGAATAGGAAGTTCTGGGAAAGAAAAGGTATGAGGGGTGGGTAGGAATCTGGGGGTTAATGCCTCGACTACCATAATACGGGCATTTGCCTAGATTGGTAGTCGAAAAACCATGTAAAACAAACAAAATGAATTTAATAAATTAAAAAAAAAAAAGTGTCCAGGAATGACGGACGTATGAATCCATCCCTCCAACTGCAGTTCAAGGCGATGGGCGAAGATAGTCCGGCTGGAAAGGTCTAAAGGCCTCCCTCACCCAGTCTCTGACCCGCCACGCAGCATGTGGGCAGACGCATCCCCTACCAAGACCTGGAGAAACCTCACCCCATGAACCATGCATGATAATGGCAGGAAAATTAAAACGGTTTTGGCCCTAGGAACTTACTGGAGTCATCAGTATGGCCCTAAGGCTGAAAAGTTTGGAGACCCCTGGTTTAGAGCGTTGATTAACTTTGTATTATACCGTGAAGCGAGATTTGCGCAAAGCAAACAGTTTTCCAGAATGTAATGGCGTATAAAGATTATTTAGTCAATTAACTAATTTGTTGGCTCCAGAAATTGCCGCTTGGAAACTGCCTCAAGATTCTGATATCTTGACTGAGATTAATGAACTTCCCTTCTATTAGATACAAAGAGACTAGGTAGGTTCACCCCATTTTCCAATACCTTCATAATATAACTATCATTTTTTCTAACTTAGCCCTAAAATATATTAAAAAACACATTGTCTAGTAAGGTGGGTCACGACTGAATAGGATTTTTTTTCTTGTTTTGATTTGTCTGATAGTGATAAAAGGGTGTTAAATGAAAATATAAAATCACTTAATTGTTTTAATAATATTTGGATATCATCTTCTTCCTCCGGATTGACTTAATATTTTTTTAGATAAACCGTTAAAAATTAACAATTTTTTCATTGAAACATGAAAAAGAGGGAAGATTTTGATTTTTTTTTTTAAATATATGAATATAATTCAAATTATCTCAAGGCAGTGTATTAAAATACCAGCAAAATCTTTCTTTCTCTCAAATTTCGGTATTATTTTGCGAAACTCAATCTTGGGACTTTTTTTGGGACTACATTTGCTATGAAAGATTACAAAAAAAATAGTTAAAAGGATTCATAGTAACTTTTATATACACCAGAAATTACCCGTTAAAATGAAATTTTTCAAAACTTTGAAGTGAATCCGGAAGAAGAGGATTTGATCAGAAATTTGAAAATTTTAAACATGTCGTTTTGAACCCATTTGGCACCCTTTTATCGCTCTTAGAATTTAAAACTATATTTATTTTTTAATGACCCTCCTTATTGTTTAGTCTAGAACACATTTTCTAGTCTAGAACATATTGTCTAGTCTAGAACATATTGTCTAACCAAAAACATATTGTCTAGTCTAGAACATATCGTCTAGCCTATAACGTATTATCTAGTCTAGAAAATATTGTCTAGTCTAGAACGTATTGTCTAGTCTAGAACGTATTGTCTACTCTAGAACGTATTGTCTAGTCTAGAACGTATTGTCTAGTCTAGAACGTATTGTCTAGTCTAGAACGTAATATCTAGTCTAGAACGTACTGTCTAGCATTTTTTCCATATCACAATGAAATTAAAATCATTAAATATATATTAGCGTTGACCTATAAATTCTTGAGAAAATACACGGTTGTGAATATAATGTCGTCGGAACTCACTGTTCAAGGCCTTTGCTCTTTCGAAAAATTAAATAATAATACAAGTAAATACCTTGACGGTCCCGAAGAACAATGATGGATCTGCTAAATTACTTAAATGACTTATTTTATTGATTTAAAAATTGGAATTTTGCATGAAATGAAATTAATTGGCAAATGTCAAAACAAAGTATCTTTCTTGATCTCAAAAACAGTAATGATTCCGGAACGAAGCTTTAAAAGCTTTACTGCAAAACTGCAAAATCGCACATCCGACGTTGTTCTTCAGGACCGTCGATTTGTTCGATAGTTCTCAACCTAATACTTTTTAAGATTATTATAATTTTGTAGTTGCTACTGACAGATGAAGTGCTTAATATTAGATACTTAATTAATTTTATAAAAATGAAACAACCAGGGATGAGAATGTATGAACGTGGTTGAAGCGTGGAATGTGTGAATGTTTGATTAGAAAATCGTTATTTCAGTGGTTACTTACATTTGTGACAATCAATATTGTAAAGCAAATCATCAAACAGCTTATGAAAAATTGTAGGAAAATGATAGTTGAATATAGTTTCTGAAAATCCTTGATATACCTAAAAGAAACATAATATTTATTTTATAAAACCATAATTATGTTATAATATTCCATTGAACAAGTGATTAAAACTTTGAAACAGCATTTTCTAATTTTCAGTCCATGAAAAATTCAGGACAAGAAAACGTTATCTTTTATAGAAGACTCTGCTAATTTTGGTAATCATTATTACGTAATATTAATTTTTAACTACCTACTTATTTTTACCGTTAAGAGTTCCATTACCAACGTATTTAAACGTTTAAATAACCACGATGAATAAATTAACGCTTAAATTATTCAATTTCTAGAGCCCTGTTCCATGGTAAAAATTTCACTCATAAGTTTTACTTATGTTTTGCATAATAATGTTTCCTCAATAATATTTTAAAGACTCACTTTTATATGAAAAGTAATTAGGTTAAGACAGATAAAAAAAAATTGATTCAGTTCACATAAAATTCCATCTATAATTTGTCAACACGCAATGGAAATGCATGTAATAATATTCCATTATTTATTGGCATTGTACAACCTTTAATAAACCCATTGCTTGCATGTTCGTAATAACATTAATTAATTAATAACCCCATTACTTCCATTGTTATTCTTGAGGTAACTCTAAGTGGCCTCTCAGAAGCTGGGCGTACACTACACACTCTACAGGGCACGCAGATATTTTAATAGTACACAACTACTGCTGATCGTGTACAAATCGCGAGCGCGCCCCGCTGTTGAATTTGGCAGTCACTTATGGTCAGGAGCCACAAAATACCTGAAAAACCCTCAACTCTGTGCAGAAACGGGCGATCCGTTTGAAAGATTTAGAGCACGGACGTTAGTTAGGTATGCAGTATGCAGTCCTCGCCTAACTAAGTACACTGTTGGCATTTGTTATATGAGAACGGGTCGATTAAATCAGTTGCTTCATCGTAATATGTACTACGATGATATTGTTTTTTAATTATCTTGTAACTATTTTTTTTTTTACATTTTTATATGAATTAAATAATTCGATCGTATTAATTGTTTTCTTTTGGTTTAAAATAAGTTGTTAATTTTTCACTTAACTGTAAGATCGATTGATGGTGTATAGCACATTTTCGTAGCATTACATTCGCTATTTTGTTTATTTCTTGATCTGTTGGTTTCGTACCTGAAAAGCGGTTTAATATTTTTAATTCACAAGAATATTAGTAGGTTGGTTTGTATATCATGGCAGCGAGATTTTTTTACAATAGGTACTTGTTAACTCCGCTTCTAACAAAGCACGACGGCGCATTGTTTTCAGGGCTTCTTTCAATATTTTCAGCTGTCCTCCAGTGTGAACCATTTGACCCATACACATCTGTGAAAAATATATCAGTTTATTTATTAATGAACAACTTTCTAGGTTAAAAATAATGTTCATATTTATTACAGTCACTCAACTTTACTATGGGCATATTTCACCGCATCTGAGTAAATTGTCGTAGTAGCGCTAAGTAAATGCTTATTTTTCGGTTGACGAATAAATTAAAATTATTATCAAATAATCAGATGTGGAGAAACACCCCTTTAATATCTTGCATTAACAAACTAGATTATTTGCCAATTAAATATTATAATTCCATAAAAGTTTTCGCAGTAAATTGCAGTTTGAAAACTTCTACAAAACACTACTAAAGGTTTTACTCATAATCCTCATAATAATATTTGACAGTCAAAATTCTCTCATATCTGTGAAAAATTGTATATTGAAGTAATAAATAATCTTTTTACTGTATCATAGACGAATATAACATTTGCAGAAACGAAGAACCAGAAGTTAAGGAGACAGAAGGAAAGCTCATAGTAAGGAGATTCCGAATAGTCGTAGGGTAACCAATTCACGAACGGTAGAGCTGGAATGCTTTTATTGTTATGTAGAACTATCTGTGGAAAAAAAATGTAACAACAATTTGAATCAGATACTTTGCGATGTCATATTACAATTCACAATAAAACATGTAAACTCCATTTAACATATAGATTAGGTGTGATTACATTTAAAAAAAAAATTGTTCAAAACGTTTTTGATTATATCATAAATAAATATGATTAGTTTTAATTGCTCGAACGTTGCCTCAATGGTTTATTGGTTTTAGTTGGTGTAAAAGGTATCACACAAATAAGGCATATCAACAGATACACGATACTCAAAATTTTAATATATGTTGGTTTTTTATGCAGAAAAGTGCCTGTGTCGAGAATCATGGGTATGGGGAGTTGTTATTTTTTGTAGTTATACTCGATATTGTTTTTCGCAAGGACCCAATAATCTGCCTATTTAACTTACAGCGAAAATAAAAGAAGAAAAAAATATTTATTAATAATACAAATATAGGAACCATCAAACAATTTCAATACTCCATCTATACTAAAAAAAACAAGATAGAAAAATCATGGATATATTCATGAATTTTTTCAGTTTTTTGCTGAACTAAGCAACATTTCAATATAATCAATATGAACCATCACAATCACAAATTCAATGTAACTTGTCAAATAATAAGAACTTCAGATGGATAGACTTCTACTGACGAATCAGTATTCTTTGCACATTTCCCGTCGGCTATAAAAACGCCCCGAACTCGGAACGGATTACTTCGGGAACATAATAAAGTGGAACTACAGAAGTCATTCGAGAAATAAACAACAGGAAAAATTCAGTCCATAATGGAATGAATCACGGGGGCAGTTTGATTTATTAAGATATTTACATACATCCAGTTTATCTAATGATACGAGTAGATATATAAATAGATAGATAGATACATAAACGATTTTGTACGAGCTTTTAACAACTCCTTTACACATATTCACACATTTGATAAATAACATGAAACAAGGAATTTTTTTTTTTTAAAGGTACATAATTTTATTTTTAATAGCTTCATTTCTAATGTCGGACAATTGGTTGACAAGTGGTTCGCTACGTTTTGTGAGTTAGCAAGCATTCCCGGGTTCATGTTTCGTTTGTCCGGATCTTGGCCGCAGATGCATGGCAGGCCGGATCGTGAAAGAATGGTAGAGGTAGTCCCTTTGATTTTTCCAGCCCTAATTTCTCGTCACTCCTGGTTACACTGACCCTCAGATTCCTACCCTCCCCTCATACCCTGTTCCTTCCCAGAACTTTCTCTTCTTCCTTTCCTAAAAAGACCGTCCACACAGCATCCCCAAAGATGACAAAGGTCCTGAGGGGAATTATTTTCCTCAGGGCTTCCTGTGTGGAGCTAATGTAAAAATATACATTTCTAGCTTTATAATATACATTTCAGTTGCCCTACAATATCCAACTTCCCAGTTTCAAATTTGGGTATTAAAATATCTCAGTTATATCTCGTACATCATTAGTCATTACGTATGTCTGGCGATATTGAAGGTAGCTTGAAAACATCATGGGTCCGAGTGGTTAAGAAATAAGAAAATTACTAATAAATAATGTTTGATTTCTCTTGAAAATGTGTTCACTAAGTGGGGCAAAGAAACAAATCCCTCAATAGAGAATGAAGTCCGAATCTTGGGCGTGGGAAGCTAAATAAGAAAAATTAATTCACACACATAGTTTGAATTGCTAACCGTGCATGAAGCATCGCTACACTTCACACGTGGATGCTTCGCTTATAAGCTGGGTCCACACATGTTCTTTTGTCCGTTCCGTTCCTCCGTTCCGTATCAGCGTCGCGATCAAGAACGCTAGTTTGGACGCCCGTTCGGAACGGTGCGGTGGTACGGAGGTACGTTACGGGTAGAGGTACGCTCCGATCCATCAGGAGTCGGTTTTTTCGGACCGTTCAAAGGCGATACGATTCGGGTATGCGCCAGTCTGGACGCGATCACTGCATGCGCATGTTGTTCTCTCTGTCGCTACCCGGATCAGGAGAAATGCAGTGGGATAACGAAAATATTGCAAAGCTTATCGATGGGTATAGGGCCAGGGAAGATCTGTGGGATCCCGGAAACAGGAATTATTTTAATAAAACTATAAAGCAAGAGGCATGGGAGGAACTATCTATCGAAATGGAGTGTAGTGTCGACAGGTTTTCCGAACTATGATGCTTATTGATTGTTTGGACACTCTGAATGTGTATTGCAAGCTGGTATAAGAATCTCCTGTAGCCAAATAACGCAAAGTTATGCTTAATCTCTCTTGTATCGAAATAGATTTTCTAAATGTGGTATCCGCCTTTTTTTATTTTTGGCCCAATTAAATTAAGGAAGTACCTACTCGAAGTCGCTTGGTGACATGCGAGTGAAGTTTTTATATTTTCCTCTTATGTTTTGAAATTTTAAAACTCTCATTAAAGCTATTTCTACTTGCGTCCAGAGTTTTTGATACGGAACGGAGGTACGGAACGGAGAAACGGAACGGACAAAAGAACATGTGTGGACCCAGCTTGAGCGCCTATAACACTTATTTGGCCCGAGTCATATTCTTCACAACGTTGAGCGGACTATGCACAAAGTTTCTCTCAAATCTAGTAAAAACACGTATATTTATTGTTATCTAGTTTAATTTGTAGAACTCCATTTAAATTTTTATTTCTTTTATATATTCAATAATTTTATTATTAAATTAATAAAAAACAGTTTATTTATAAACAAGTTCTGCTGGTAATTATTATTACGCGTGACAGCTGTTTCGCCTTCTGAGGGCATTATCAAACTGTGGTCATGCCACATACAGACAATCTATTTATAGTATTACTGAATATACAGCTGTCACGCGTAATAATAATTACCAGCAGAACTTGTTCATAAATAAACTGTTTTTATTAATTTAATAATAAAATTATTGAATATAAAAAAATGAAAAGAAAAAAAACACGTACAATATAGTACATACATCATAAAGTGTTTTGATAAATTTTAGTTTTGATAAAGAGGACCGGTCAGTGGTTGCATGGGCATAGCTCTTGGGTTCCACCCGGGCGTCGCGTGTTCCATTCCTCTGCTGGCTGGGTCCTCCATCACAACACAAGCAACATTTTTGGCTTTCTGTGGTGGTAGTAGGAGATTTTCAAACATTGTTGGGTATGTAACCCGGGAATGTTTGTCTTTCTTTTAAAAAAAAAATGTCTTACTGGTTCTTTCAGGTATGCATCAACGTCAGTCATTATAAGGATTCCAATGAGTCCGAAGCACACAGCTGTTTGAATGTTGTAAAGCCAAATGCATTTTCTGATTATTTCAATGGGCCGAAAAAAAGCAGTCGGTTCATAACTAAAAAGGAATATTAAAACAATTATTACCACAATAATTACATCTGTAAAATAAATAAAGTAAAGACATTAATAATTTACAGTCTTTTAATAAATATGTGTATTAATTTCGTAAAAATTGTAATATCCTTACACGGTATAGTGCAATTCAGTTTTTCCAAAATGGGAAAGTTGCAGTTTAAATTGAATGTGGTATTTCACAGTCCTCCAATTTACTTAGGAAGGAGATTAATTCAATGGGTAGAATAATGTTCTTTTAGTATAAATCTGGTTTATTGATACTTCGCGTATACAGTGTTGACCACGATAGTCGACCTATCAAGGAACTGGCTAATTGGAATCTGACGTGAGAGATCTGCTGAAGACTCTCTCCGAGCTGTTGAACCCACTTTTGCCCACAGCCAGTACTAAGCTAGCTGCCATCTAGCGGAGTCTTAGGACAGTTCTGAGTACTGCCATCTATGTGAGTAACAGGAAGCTTTTAGATACACTATATTGAATTAAACTTATGAAAATGGTATTTAAATAAAATCGGTTAAAAAAAGCTGAGATTTTGCACAAAGAGGACGGGTTGTTTCGTAATATTTGAACTGTTCATCAAATTATTAGTTAAGTTATTGTTGTGAAAGTCCAATTCATGTTCTGTTAAACTGTTAAACTACCGAGCACTGTGAAACTACCATCCCATCCGATGAAATAATTACTGAAATTAAACAGAACTTTCATAAGTTTTAAATATTGACTTTGAAATTTGATGAATGGTTCAAATTCTGTAAAATAAACCACCTTAAGTCAAAAGTATTTCAATATTTATAGAAGAAATTTGATTAGCTTCCGTCCCGGGGGAATAATTAAATAATGAACCCATTATAAATTTTTAAGCTTTTCTAATCACGCAAATTACATTCTATGACTCAAACTAGACAAAGATTTAAAGCTAATTTAAAAATCTCGGTTCAAGGAAAGCGTGAAAAATTATTAAGTAAGCTTGACATATATATTAAAAAGCATCCCTTAAGATTACTAAATGAAACAATTAACTACTTCAAAATGTCTAACGACCGCCCCATAAATTCTCGGGAATTCAAGTTAAACTTTAGCCCCGTCACTTTTCATAAATATCAGTTCAAGACTTTTCCACGTAAATTCATTCGTCCAAATAATTACCGAGAAAAACCTTCAGTTAAATAAAGTTGTGAAGTTCGTAGAGCCACGATCATTAGGATTCTGATTAGCGTCTAGAATAAAGCGTAAGTAACCAAAATGTTCGTGACAAAAGTCCCTGAAATGTTCTGCGGTTAAATATCTCACTCAGTTCCCCTTCGCGGTACGTTTCCCGCCTAAATATTTTCAAGAAAAATATACTTAAAGAGTCACGCTTTCTTTACCAAAAAACTTAAAGATTTAAATGTTTTCTGTGATAATGTACTGCTAAAAAGATTAACACGAAAACACTACGTACTTTCGTTTGTCTACTTTTCCAATGATTGGTATAAATTTGATGGGATTATGTCAGGAATGGAAGACGCTGATGATAAACCAAAAAAGATATCCACCCATTAAGATTTCGAAAATTATTGCAACATGTATATAAAACGTTACACTTTAAACGTTATTCGTTAAAATAATTAACTTACGCTTGAACGGAAGAATTACTACTAAGAAAATTACTTTTAATAATTAACATTCAATATAGATTATATATTTTAAAAGAAAGCATGCATCCCGCTAAAACTCAAAAAAGAGTCCCGGTACGATAAAGGGAGTTATATGGGGTGGTAGCCCTCTATCCGTCATCCATGAAGAAGGTTCCCGTTTTTACGTGTAGGGCGTGCTTTTTAAGATATAAGGCTGGAAGTTTCGTCGTCTAGAAATTTCTAGAACAGTCCAGAACACTCGAGAGCATTTCACAACATTCCAGAACATCCCGGAAAATTCTGGAATGTTGCAAAATGTTTGGGAATATTCTGGAATATTTGGAAACATCCCGGAACATCCCAGATAATTTTTAAACATTTCAGAACACTCTAGAATATTATGGAATGTTCTTGAACATTGTGGACCATTCGAAGCCTTTTTTGAATGGGTGGGGCTACCCATTGGTAGGAATATATAAAGCAAAATCCCTCGCGGTTTCGAACGTCCATCCAATCTCATATCAACTCCCTGAGTGATGCCGGGTACCCCAGCTAGTTCAAAATAATATTAAAAACTCTCATTGAACACGTGAAAATAGAATAAGACGCCCTCTAGATTGCAAATACAATCATGAAATTATGTTTTTGAAAATCACTCCAAGGACGACAGCCATAAAAAATAAATTGAGGAAGCGTTAGTAATTCTTGAGATAATATGAGATCGATAAAAATTACCCAATTTAAGTATTTATCAGCAGCTCAATAAGTAGTGTTGGTCCCGGTAAGATAACAGGTTCTGGGTTCGAATAGCAGTTGAGACCGTTAACTTTTTATCCGTTTTCATATATTTATTGGGAATTGTTATTCAATGGCAGTCCCTTGCTGACGAAATGAGGTTTTTACTAGCATATGGCTCAGGGCCAGCCCTTTTTTATGTGAATAACTCACAAGAGTCTCAGCTGCTCCCGGCTGGAGCCAATGAGACTATGGCATCCTAAATTGGGGGATGTTGTGAGGATGAAGAAGGGGAAGGAGATGGGTAAGAGGAAGGTAGAGAAGTACCTGGCTATTCAAATCTGGTCTGAATGATGGTCTTGCACCAGGGCGATACTGAGAGTATCTTCCACTCTGAAACGTGCCGCAAATATACTATGTATAATTTTAAATGAATCAATTGTGAAATAGCTCAAATTAATCAAATAAAATTTATTTGCCCACGCCGGCGCCGGGATTCGATCTCGACCTTCGGATTGCGAGTCAAGAGCCTTACCCGTAGACCATGCTGGTCGTCAGTTCAGTCTCCGGCCCTGTTGTTGTTCATATTATTTTCAGTGGCTAAATATGACAAGGGGATTTAAACTTCATTAAGTAAGAAACTGCGATTTTCTAAGATCTACATAGGTACATAATATTATGAAAAATTAAATTTGCCGTCGATCAAATCCTGTCTTTGATTTTCCACTGATAATACATTAAAATTGTTTTTAGATAGTCGTTCCTACATTTCAAGTGTCTGGTTAGAATGCCCATTATTACTGCTTCAGTTCTGATCTTCGGATACAATCTTGTAATTTCTAACGATGTAGTGTCTTTTGTTTTGTCAAAAAATTGTTAAAACTTACATTTTAACAGAGTCTTGAAACATCTTCATGAACCCTTCGATAGTGCTGGTATTGAATAAACATACTGCAACCTTCACACAGCCAAGGAACATAGCCAGAGCCACTGACAAGCTGGGCATTATCTCCATCCATCTGCCCTGCTGAATCTGGGATATGGCGTCCAGTGCAGAGAAAATGTTGTATGGCACGAGAGTGACAAACATTATCTGAAAACAGCAAATAATATCAAAGTTAGTAATGCGGATATTTGTGAGGGATCATTTACAAATGTTTAAATATTTAATAATGATATCATTATTAATATTATGCGGTAAAGACTGATTCCACTTCGTTCATTACGTCTAAATTTGAATAAGTCGTAGAGACGATCAGTTCCCGTATTGCCAACGTCAAGCGCCCCGCGGTTGAATGTGGCAGCTAGTCTGGAGTCCTAATAAATAACTGAAAAAAGCCTCGTGCAGAAACGGGCTGTCCGTTTGGTAGATTCTTCTATCTTGACAAACGGATTCTAATCTTTAGAACACAGGCGTGGGGTAGGAATTTTGTCCTTATTCTACTAGTATTTCAATGGAAGATGCTCCGGAGAACTAGCGTCATTGATTCCTTGTGCATCGGTGTACTGTCGGGAAACACGCCAAACCCACTCCCAATATTTGAATACAGTTGACATTTGTCACATGAGATCGGGTCGTTTCTACAACTCGTTTTTGAGTTCAGCAGCTCGGCTATGGAATAATTTGCTTGACTGTGTGTTTCTTCCCTCCTACAACATGAGTCTCTTCAAGACCCATGTTCACTCCTCTCCTTCCTTTTCACAAAAAGACCCTCCCATGACATATCGCTCTTATCCGCCGATTTTCTCTTTTCTTTAATGACAGAGACACCATAGACCGTAGACTACGTAGACTTTTATACCAGCGTAAGATTCAATAACAATTTTTTTTTATCATTTCCGGATGCCTCTCTGACAATTAATATATATTTTTTTAATGTTTTAATTAAAAAATAAAATATATTAGTAGCGCCGAACAGACATAAAGGGGGGAAGGGTAATATAGTTACTACGAACCTAAGTTTTTTTTTTAAATTAAACAAAACAGCAGTTTTTTGTCAATGCGTACTCAATTCAATCCGTCTAACTGGTAAATTCATAATTTTGTCAGAATTTCTACATTTTTACATTTTTCTACATTTTCTCATCGCTTTCATTTGGTGCTTGCCAACAATAATGCTTTAAATTTTACAATAATTATGATAAAAGAGACGTTTTTTTTATATTTTCTATTTAGATCTATTTTTATTGTCGCATTTTATTATTTATATTAAGAACTTGAACAAGAGAACTTTCTTGATGTTAAGAAATCTGTCGTACCTATATACATATTTTTTAATAATTTCATTTCAATTTAGTACGAGTAATTCTTAATAGGTTTTATTTCTATATATGTATACATTAAACAGATACCTACATTATAGTTCTATATTATAATTAAGTTTTTTTCTACATTTTTGCTTATATTTCGTAGCTATTACACACAAAGGTATTTGTTTTTATGATCTACAGGGAATGTTCTGTTTTCATTTTCTGCGAGTTACAATGAGTTGACTTTTATTATTTATTTTTTGCATGTTTTAGGAGATAAAATCTCTTGACTTTTTCAATCACAATTTGAATGATTAGTTATCCATTTACAGCATAAGAAAATATTTGGGAAAATTGGTACAAAAAGTTTTAGAGTTATTTGAAAGGAATAAAATGTATCTAATGTTTTAGAAATTTCTATCAATAGCAACATTCCTCTTGTCATGCTATGCTGTGCCAGAACATCTGTTCTTCTGTAAGGTATCTAGAATAAGTCGTGGCGAAAACTATATTTTAATATACGAATATGCAAATATGCCTCACTCACAGTATCGGTATCGACGAAATCCACATTGATAATAAGATGTTGTAATTCTCGAGGTATGTGAGCGATTTGTAACCACCCTTTCCAACAAATACCTTTGAGTATGGAAGTAATGTGTAAAGAGCGGTGGTTGGAAGGATCAGAGCAATCCTCCTTAAGGATTGGGTGGACGATCGGCTATTTTCAAAGATCTGGCACCATTTTGAGTGAGATTAGATTTGTGTAGTAGGTAAGGATCAAAGAATATACAGAGAGCTTTAATGCTGTTGAATCAATGTAATGTTTACCCTTTATGCTGAACTAAGAAACTACGGGCTTCTGGGAGCGGGTATGTGTCATTATTACATATCACACATTAAATAAAATAAAATTTTTGTTTATTTTTCTCTGACATTTCTGCTACTGCATCAAAATCAGATTTAATGTTGATAGTAGTTTTGGTTATTTCTTTAATTGTTTAAAGTCAATCGTAAATAGAAGACAGCTGCCGTACTTAAACAGACTTGGATATCTCTTCTGTGTGATGTGTTAAGTTCAGTCCGACGCGACGGCCGCCAATTCCGAATACGTCAACAAATTATGCAACGTGAAATTGGTGACGTACTTTGTTATAATAAATAATCAATTTTTGGTTTGGTTGACAAAATTAATAATAAAATAATAATAATGATTTATTGTCTTCCTTTCTTTACAAACATCTAGAGATAATGATATCCTCACTGGGATTTCTCGTGCTGAGGATTTCATTTACATATTATAATTTAATTATAAGAAATTAATATGAATTAGTTATTAACATATAGGTATCATGTAGTATTTTTTTAATAATTAAAAATTAAATAAAATTGTGTTTTTTTTATAATTCAGTTCAGTAGATTCGGTTTTAGTCTGTGTTTGATATCAGTATATTTTCTATTTTTGTTCTCCCTATATTTAGTATCCAGCTTTTTATTTGAGATTTAAATGTTATACTGTTGAGGTTTTTAAGTGAGAGGGGTATTTTATTGCTACACTTCTGTAGTTCTATATGTCAGCCTTGACTCCAGTTTTGAGGGCTTACATGTGTGAGATTCCAAAATTGTGGGAAACAGCCAGGACTAACTAATAAATATATATATAAACATTTTTATTTTTTTAACTTTATGAGTAAAATCTCAAATTATAATATTTAAAATAAATATGTAGCTCAGTAGTTGACTAACAAGATTTTTGATATATTACATAAGTAATTCATTACATTATTAGGGTTATTAAATCTGGGCCTGCAAGGTAAGGTTTTAGAGTCTGGATACAGGCAAATACTTCCTCTGACAATGACAAATTTACCGACGTTCACGTATAATCAGGATTTAGTTTTTGGGTTTTTTTGCTATACACTGATTAAGAGGTCTTTTTAGAAAAGGAAGGAAACGAAGTTCTGGGAAGGAAATAGGTATCAGGGGTGGGTAGGAATCTAGAGGCAGTATGTTCAGGAGTGACGAACTTATTTATATTGATTTATTTAACTAGTAGAAGTATATTGACATTGGTTTTTTTATGCCTGTCTCACTGTGTCGAGACAGGCGTACAGGTATATAAATGAATATTGTAGTTACAAGAATATTTAAGGTAAAATACATATCACTTTGAATATACTCGTAATTTAAACAGAAAGGTGAATGGAAGGGTGGGTAAAACTTTTAAAGAGGAAAAGAAAAAAAGTTGTAAATTCTGCCTAATCTTTCTATGGGTTAAATTTGACAAGATTCTATTATTTTCATTTATGAATCTATCCCTCCCACTGCGGTGTAAGGCGATGTTCAGAGAAACTTCTTTCCCCATCTGCCTTTCCACGCGGTTAATAGGCAGACATTTGGGCTGCCAAAGCCCGGACAAACCTCACCCCACGAACCCGGACACCCCTGCTAAGTCACCAAACATAGCAAACCATATGGAGTGACCTATGGCAGAGGTGTTGGTTTTCCAATAATTTGTTCCTGGGGCGGCGGTACTATATCTACCCCCAACATTATAGTTTGTAGGTATATTGGCACATATTTTCTATCTTTGGGCGTTTAAGTGTATACATTGCTAAGATTGTGTTTTTGTATTCCAATAGTCGTACCAGTGACTTTCATCTATATTTCCCTTTTCTGACAACTTGAATGTGCAAAGTATAAAGCACTTTTTATCTAGTATTTTTTACTTTAATAATTAAATGTGGTTGAACAATTTAAAAAATTATAAGATTATTTGTAAAAAAAAAATGGGATAAGGCAAAACATTTTCAATTTGTTTGTAGACCGCTGTTGGCGCTTACAAAACAAAGGTCATACGCAAACAAATAACAGTAAAAACGCTTTACCTACAATATTTATTAACTGGTATTGTATAGGTAATATTATCCATAGATTGATCCTGTCGCTACTCCAGTATTGCTAACATTTAATCATGTACATTCCCACCAATTTTGACTTTAATTTTATATCGAAAATATTATTTTAGAACCACTTATTTACTGGAATTCTAATAACACATTCCTTCAATGCAATTAATAGCTGTAAGTGATCCAATGTGGAAACGGCTTGTTTTAAGTCTATTAAAATTATCCAGGCTTAGTATTGAATTTTTAAAACTTCAAATAAATTCTGAACGTGGTTAACGATACATCTTCCTAATATTTTGTAAATGCACGAAAGAATCTCTTTTGATCATTTGTGTTTCCTGATTTATATGCTGCATAGATAGTTCTGATGGATATTTCAAGGTCACCAGGTAAGCAACCTTTATTTCCACACAGATTTATTAATTTAATGTTTTTATGTTTTTTTTTACATTATCTCCACACAGGATTTAATATAAAAAAAATATATAATTTCCCTCAGTGCCTATGTTATCTTCGAGGATGCTGTGTGGAGGGTCTTCTTGAGGAAAGGAAGGAGAGGAATGAACATGGGTCTTGAAGAGACTCATGTTGTAGGAGGGAGGAAACGCAGAGGCCGGTAAATCGTTCCACAGCTGGGCTGTTGAACTCAAGAACGAGTCTTAAAAACGACCCGTTATACACGGTGGCGGTTTTGCGTGTTTCGTGACTATGCACCGGTGCCGAGGGGTACAATGACGCTAGTTCCTCGGAGCATCTTCCATTGTAATACCGGTAGAGCAAGGAGAGCATTCGCACCTGACGCCTGCGCTCTAGAGTCTAAATCTGTCTGTTAAGATGGGAGAATCTATCAAACGGACCGCCCGTTTCTGCACAGTCAAGGGTTTTTTTGTTTTTTTTGTGATGGAAGGTGGTAATGGCCAATTTGGTAAAGGCACCCGTCCTGGTTAGAGGAGATGTTCTAGGTTCGTGTCCCAGTTGCGGCCGTTAACTTTTTCTATTTTTCTGTGTCTGGTTCTCTTTCATATTTTCGTTTAGATTATTAGTGGTATCTTCTTCTTAAATGGTTTATTAATTTAACCAAGACCGAATTTACTTCAAAAATACTTACAAATACTCCATAAACATTGTACAGCCTCTTCCAGCGCTGCGCGAGACCTCTCATGGGCCACAGGCCCCACACAGCGAGCATTGCCTTTCCGAACTTAAAATAATCCCCCGAAGTGATTTCATCATTGTTCGAGCTGTTAATTATCATGGCTTATAATAACTTGCAGCCCAGACACGCTGAAAATTCTCTAAGTGAACAATCACTTTACCCTTATTGTAATAGTTATTATAACAACTAGAAGATGTTCTTGAGCAATCTTATGATGGTTCTTGAATGGTTTGATCAAACATTTGAATCCCGAGATCGAATTTTTGAAGACTAATATTTGATTGCGCTTAGCGCTCTTTATAAGTTAAAATTTGAGAGAACAGTTGACTCAATTGGAGACAAAGTTCGATTGGAATCGTACTACTATATATTACACAATCAAATGCGGTTACCTACATTAAGAAATTTAACGATGGATGAAAATTTTGTATGTGGGTATTTGGATTTGAAGATAAATAAACAAACTAAAACAACAATTAAATTTTTTTCAAACACATAAAAAATTCGAAAGCTTTTTACTTAAGCTTTCTTGAACATTAGATTTTGATAGTTTTAGCTGGTGCTTTTTTGTAAAAGTATAAGTTATGTATTTATTTAGAAACGCCATTTTTAGAAATTTATAGGGAAATAGTAGTTAATAAAATTAATGTAACTAACTAACTAACTAACCATCACGCCGTTTCCCCGCAGGGGTAGGCAGAGAGGACGGACCGCCACACAACTCGATCTTGGCACACACTCTTTGCCTCGTTCACATTCATACATCGTCTCATACATGCTCTTCTATTATTCCGACTCTTCACATGGCCCGACTCAAGTATCTGATTCACTTGGTCGTGCCATGTCTTCCTCGGGCGTCCCCGACTTCTTCTACCATTCTCATTTGCATCATATATTCTCCTTACACTCCTTTCCTCGTTCATTCGCTCTACATGCCCAAACCATCGGAGAGTCCCTTTCTTAATCTTACACATCACGCTTACATCAGCCTTGCATTCTTTGCGGATATCCACGTTTCTCTCACGATCGTACATGGTTTTACCACACATTCGCCTCAGGGATCTCATTTCTACAGCATTCAGTCTGCTTTCATCCTTCCTCTGCCAGTTCCATGCCTCACTGCCATACATCAGGGTAGGTACCAGCACTCCATTATGGACGGCTAGTTTCGCGTCTTTGGACAGTTTTTTATTACCGCCAACGGCATTCAGTCCTCCATTAATGGAGTTACCGGCATTCACCCTTCTTTCAATATCTCTATCAGCCTTCCCATCTTTCGTAAACATACTACCCGATACACAAACTCATCCACCTGCTCCAAGTATTCATCATTCACAACTATATTGCATACTGTTTTCGTACTCTCTCTTTCAAACACCATGACTTTAGACTTACTTACATTCATCATTAACTCATTCTTCATACATACTTCGTTCATCCTAGACACGAGAGACTGTAGATCTTCCATACTGCTAGAAATAAGCACCGCATCATCAGCATACAAAAGGCAACATACTTCCAGATTACTCAATTTTGCGCCCAATCCCATCTCTTTCAATTCTTGCATACAATTATCCATGTATAGATTGAATAACCACGGTGACATTACGCAGCCTTGTTTAACACCTTTTGTGATGTCAAACCACTCCGTAAAATCGCCGTTCAGCCTAACACATGCAACGCTTCCCTTATATAGCGACGCAATTGCCTGAATGAGCTTCGTATTCACTCCGTACTTGGACAACACCTTCCATAGCTTTTTCCTGTCAACTCGGTCGTACGCTTTTTGTAGATCTACAAAGGCACAGAAGAGTTTCTGGTTTTTTGCAAGAAACTTCTCAGTGAGCATACGCAATGAGAAAATCTGGTCCATGCACCCCCTTCCACTCAATGTACATGTTTAAAAAATAATTAGATTATAACGAATGTTTTGTAAAATAACTACAAACTATATAATGAAATTATGTATTAGTAATTAGTTACTTACTACTCGTACTTATTTGGATGCACGTCCGTCTGTAATATAACTAATATAAATATATACATATTGTTCACTTTACGTTAAAAGCTAACTCTTAAATTTTAAGGTTAAAAAAAAAACAAATATAAATATTTACTAAGATCGTTAGAAGTCGTTCGAAGACAAATAAAAATATGTAAACATTTCATTGGCACTAACAAGTGTTTGGGAATAAGGTTAACTAAATGAAAACTAAAAAGATACATTCTGTTTTCTTTTTCATGGACTGTACACAACGAAGTGCAGGAAATAAATATATGTAATCGCTTGATATGGAGACACCCCCAATGAGGGGTAGAAACCTGTTATTTCTTAATTACATCCCTATTACGATACCCCGTTCCGTCCAATTTACATTTTTTAAATTGCCTTACCATGTTATTACACCGGCAATGGGAAAACACCCCTTTTTGTCTATGGAATTATTTACTCGTTGTATATCAAAAAATTTCCCACGAAGGGTGGTGGTGAAACGAAGGCTTAAATAATTTATGCGTTGTCCTTGGCTGCAATATTGCAAAAATATATTTTATAGTATTATTATAAATGTTATCATCTAAACTTTAACTATTGCATTTTGGAAGGCATGGGTATCGCCGCCCTGGGAACTTATTGCCCTTATTGGATAATCAATACCTCTGCCATAGGTCACCCCAAGTGCCTGCCCACCTACTGCGTAGTGGGCCGTATCTAAAGTGAGTAGTTGAGGAGGCCTTGACCTCTTCATTAAGAATCTCTCGACCCATCGCCTTGCACCGTAGTTGAAGGGATGGATTCATAAGTCCGTCACTCCTGGACAAACTGACGCCCAGATCTCTCATACCTATTTTCTTCCCAGAACTTTCTCTTCTTCCATTCCTTAAAAAAAACCTTCACATAGCATCTACTAAGACGGCCTTCATGGCATAGGCGTTGAGGAAAATTATTTTCCTCAGTCTTCTGTGGCAATCTAATATTAAAAATTATATGTATTTTAATTAATTAATTAATTTATTACATACATATTTTTTTAATGAAAATACCTCTCAAGAGTTCCATCTGCTCTCGTCTGGAGCCAGTGATGGCATGGCATGGCATCCCCAATTGGGGTATGTGGTGAAGCTGAAGGTGGTGTGAAGGGAGGAATATGAGAAGAGAGAGGTGGGGTAGTATCTGACTTTTCAGATCTGGTCACTAACATGGCTAAAGCTAATTCAAGCAAGGTTTCACTTCTGAATGGTGGTCTTACACCAGTGCTGAAAGTTTCTTCACTGGAACATGCCGCAAACACACTATATATTATTGTTTAATTTAATTTTATACATTGTGAAATAACACAAATCGATCAAATATATTTATGTACTTACGTAATCGCGACCTTATAATTTCTAGTCGAGAGCCTTTCCTCTCGACCACGGAGGTCGTCAACTGTACCTTATATACTATACCTGGCTAATTCCAATTTCTTATGCAACCGATATATTAAGTTGCCCACTATCTCACAACGCGATGTTTGTGCCCAATTAAAATCTATCCGCCTATAAAATGTATGCAGCCTCTTTTATTTAGAATTTCTAGGTGATTGTAGCTTTTTCAGCTAAGTTACGATAGTGTCATTAAAACAATCTTATGTTTCGATATATGATAAAAAAAGGCCTATTTAACTCGTAGATAAACCTATTCTGTTTATTACACTGTTAATTTAATTTAAAAATTAATAATTATTTATTTATTTATTAATTAATTTACGCCTATTTTACATATAAATAACAATATTTACGAAATTATACTCGTAAATAGTGCAGGAAACGACTGTTTAAAACACTTGCACAAAAAAAAATATAAAGTAAAAATATTTTAGAATTTGATCCACACAGTATGTAGGTACAAATTATTAAAAATCCAAAATTGTGTTTTTCTTTCCGTTGACAAAATACTGTGAATGTCTTAGTCAATTTAAATAGCTTTATCAAAATATTCCCCTACTTGATGAAAAAAATTTCAATAAGGTATGCTTAAATTGATGTACTAAATATATCAACAACATCGGAGTATTTGTTTCCTAGCTGTTGAATCCGTCGCATAGAAGTGTAATATTGGGACGTTGATGTAGAATTGCTTCAATAATATGGTAGGTACTGTCTTGTAACTGACCTGCCTGGAGTACGAAAAATTTATATTTTTTAAATTTTATACCTACTATTGCTACCGTTCTAGAATAGACATTGTCTAGTGGAACGGATAAAATATATATATTTGTAATAAATTTGATAACAATACATGCCTGGGTTGCAGCCCGTGTTATGAAATGAAAGAAATAAGTTAGTTCATAATGTACGTAAAATGAAAATGATTTCACTGCTTCTTTACGTATTCATAGACTGCTTTTACCGTAAATCCAGTGTTACCACGAAAGCATTATTCCCTGAATGTCATTCGCGTATAAATCAAATACTATTCAGGTAGCCAATAGGGAAATAAATGTATCTGTCGCCGGAAAACGGATAATTTATGCAACGGTCGCACGTTCGAATCCGCTTCACGCCGCGTTACTAATCCCGTTATAAGTCACCGTTTAACGGCCAAATCAGATGGCGGCGGTGATTGCGCAAAGCTCGCGATCCGTTAGATCCGTTAGAAAAAGCTCGTT
Organism: Limnephilus lunatus; assembly: GCA_917563855.2. Lineage (NCBI taxonomy): Eukaryota > Metazoa > Arthropoda > Insecta > Trichoptera > Limnephilidae > Limnephilus > Limnephilus lunatus. The sequence goes on from OU830601.1 coordinate 56,769,590, forward strand.
TGAACCTGCGGAGCTTCCGTCCAATCAAACGCGTAATCGAGTCTGCGGCTCTGGTGACAGAAACAGGAACCAAATAAAAAATAAAGCGCTTTTGTGATGGTTGATGAGATTCGAAAGCGCTTCGGGTCTGGCGCTGTAATCAACGTGAAGCTAATTTATAATCAAGGATTGTAAAAGTGTCTCCTAAGTACACAAGTCCACGTGCGAAAAGCTCTCTGAAAGTATTTGATTAAAATATTAAATCTAAGTGTCAGTTGTTTTACAGAATTTTAATTTTATTGAAATAATAACAGAACTTGATTAAGACTTTCGCAGTACTTGAAAATTAACTTTGAAATTTGAAAAGTTGTTTAAATTCTGCGAAACAACTGGCCATAAGTCTAAGTGAAAAATAAAATTATGAGCATTCAAAACACTTCAACAACTTCATTTGTTTGCAAATATTTTTGTTTTACCAAAGTAATATATTTTCGTCGCATTATTGCCTAGGTTTTTCATGATTTCTATGTATGTGAAAAGCATGAAAATTCCATTTCTTGAAACCGGAACACTCGTCTTTAAAAAACTAAATATTTTCAATTTTTTTTACAGGTGCACCAATAGTATTAAAATAAAGTGAAGTTAGTCAATAAAATTATAAAATAATCAAAATACTTATTTTAGTAGTCTGTGCATCCTGCGAAACTCTGGATGGACTCAATTTTGCTTTGAATGTATGTGTCATTTTAAGAATGGAACTGATTTTGTGAAGAATTCAGACAAACGATTAAGTACGTAGAGTACAGTCTTATATATTCATATTTTTCAGTCATTTTCAAAACTGGAACCGATTTTTCAAAAAAGTTCATCGGTAGCAATGTTCATTAAATTGATTTATTACGAACGTTAAAATTTTTTTAAATTACAGGTTTCAAAGTAAGTAAAAACGGGGATCGAAGGTACTTGTTAGTTTTTGGTAAACGAGGATTCTAGATTTGTGTAATAAATATATAAATTCATTTACGGACCGCGAAAACCCTTTTTGCACATGAGCAAATAGTGCCACATGCCACCCTTGACATGAAAACCTAATGATGTGTTTAACATTATTTACATGAGCGGAAAGTCATTGGGTTCAAGTATAAATATAATTGAATTCATTTCTACGAATAAATGAATGTTCAACGTGGCGATGGAAATGCCTTTTGCAACTCCCTTTTATCGCATTCGTCCCTCTGCCGCTGCTTTGTTGGACCAGAAGGGAAAATACATTGTTGCTTTGATGGCACTTTCTTTATATAACTAACGTGTACCCACTTACATGTAGGCACGTTGTATGTGTATGTGTGCGTTTATCTATCTACATATAGTACATTGTACATGTATGTTGCACGGTGGAGCGATATAACTTTCACTGGAATGTCCGACGGCCTCAAAAATTATTTTTCATTTTAAATGACAAATGAGCAGGTATGTAATGGAATTAGGATTTTTAAATATTTATTCCATATGATGGGAGCTTATGTTACCATCGAGGATGCTGCGTGGAGTTTATAAGGAAAAGAAACAGGGAATATGGATCTTGCAGACTTAAAGATTGTTATATTATGATAAATGAAGCACATTATGTGGAAGAAAGTAGAACTGAATGAAAAAAATAAATTCATAAATTTTTTTGAATGAAAGTAAAAAAAATAATTTTAATCACTTTATTTGGGTTAAATGGAACACACGTTATAATCTACGCGTTACTAGGTGGCGCCAATTCAATTATTTAAGTTTAAAACACTTTTGGCAAGTTATGTTTTAAAATATTAAGATGAATTAATTGTTTGCGACCGTACGGATACGAATAAATAGTCTGATCCATAAACAAATTCAAATCTTTTCAGAAAGCCTAACTAATACAACATTGTGTCGATGATTCAATCCGTCCATATTCATTCCGGCCCAGCGCTCTCTCCTGAGCGAACGCTGGGCCCGAGCTCACTCAAGATAGTAACTTGTTCTTTACTTAAAATTTACTGCATAAATATGAACAACTATATATGTCGTGTGGGCTTGCACTATCCTCCCCACATCCCGGAATAAAATATTATTATTATTATGAATAAATAAAATAATATTAATTCCGACGTTTTAGCGCCATTTATTTATTTTATTTCTATTCTTGAACATACACATTACAGATTATTTCACTGGTTTACATCACACATGGGCAACCGCCGGCCCGCCGGGCTATTTTGTCCGGCCCCGATTCATCTCGGCGAAGTAATAGAGAAAGAAATTAATAGTTCCAGGGAGAGATTTTTCACATTAAATTTTGTAATGAGAACATAATATTAATATAATATCGTTCATTATGTAAATTCAAAATATGTATGAGAAATGGCAACGTGTTTCATGTAATTTAATATAAATTTATTATGTTTAATAATTTGGTCCGGCCCTTGACTCGAAGACAGAATGATAATTTGGCCCCAAACCTAGGAAAGGTTGCCTATGCCTGGTTTACATAGTTAATAAGTTTGGTAATAAGAAAAAAAATGTTAGTGATCCATAACTATACGTATACATGTAAGTACCAAGTATTTTTTGGGAACACCTAACTAGGCGAACGTAAGCTGAGGTGTTCCCAAAGATTTTGTATTTGAATATCTTTGGGTGTTACCATGTTTGGGAATAAATGTTATTCTGTCGACATAAGAAGGAACACCGTATCCTCCTTGATATTGTCAAGAAGGCTCTTTATTTGTGTCTTGGTTTTAATACTTACTTATCAAAATAAATTACTTCATATTCAAGACAGCTTCAATACCATTATTTAACTTTTTGAATTTTTCAATTCGGGTATTTAATTAGAAAGATATCACGAGTTTAAAAATGTTAGTATCAGAAAAAAGTTTCGTCTACGGGCCGGGCGGGAGAAGTCAAGAAATGAAGGTCCAGGGGGGTTGGCGGGACGGGGGAGCGGGAGAGCGGTGGCGGGGAAGGTGGAAGTGGAACGCTGGAGGGGAACGCACGGGAAAGGACATGCAAGGAGTAACATTTTATTTATTTGAATATGGTATTGCAACGCATGCCGGGAAACAGCAATATATTATAAAAGAAAGTCCAAAAAAACATGCGGACCCCAAAAACTCAGAAACGAGTCCCGGTACGATCAAGGGAGTTATATGGTGAGGTAGATCTCTATCCCTACTAGGGAATAAGGGTACCCGTTTTTACCTAAAGGGCGTGCTTTTCAAGATATGGTAAATATTCGGAACAAACGTCAACGGTTAATACGCACTTTTTTTATAAAACCTTTAGATTCTTCTTAATTACCATAAAATACAACTATTTGCATTGGGGGAGGTTGAAAATGTAACATTTTTAATTTTAGTTACGTAAATTGAAAATTTGCTTTCGTATTTAGACACAACGCTTCACCACATGCAATTTGTAATGATTATTGTCATTTTATTATGTTGGTATTACTGATACTATATGGAAGGCTACATCATACCGTAACTGACTTCATGGCAATATATTCAAAGGCGCGTAACCGAAAAAACCTATACGCTAGGTTTGTGTAACATGGTTTGTGATTCAAAAGAAAGTGCCCCTTTTATAACGCCTACTCACGTCAAGGCAAGAAAAACATCCCAGTTTTCAAGTAGTTTAGCGGCTACGCTAGGTTTGTGTAACATGGAATGTAAAATATCAGTAATACCAACATATTAAAATAACAATAATATTGCAAACAGAGTGATTTGACAGTGAAAGCAAATTTTCAATTTACGTAACTAAAATTAAAAATGTAACATTTTCAACGGCTAAAGTTCGGTTTAGTGGCGAAATTCCTAAAAATACAAACTAGTTATTTTTATACTAACTATGGGACGGGGAATACGAATCTGAAAGAATTAGGCGGCGGCAAGCAATATTAACTGAATTATACGACTTTAAAAAAATTTTTTACACACATAGGAAAATGGCCATTTTGGAAGCATTCTGATTCCTAGAAAATCAAACTAGTTATTTTTATACTAACTTTGGGCCGGGGAATCCGAATCTAAAAGAATTAGGCGGCGGCAAGCAATATTAAATGAATTATACGACTTTTAAATTTTCAATACACACATACGAAAACAGCCATTTTAAAAGCATTTTGACACATGAAAACCATAGAAACCATAAAATTAAGTGTTGCCATTAAGCAGTAATATCAATAACGTAAAATAACATGTTTATAATTTAAGTACTTACTTTTTATAAATTTTACTCTCTTTTGTATCACAAACCATGCTACCTAAACCTAGCGTAGCCGCTAAACTACTTGAAAACTGGGATGTTTTTTTAAATTGACGCGAGCAGGCGGTATAAAAGGGCACAAACCTTGCGTAGCCGCTAAACTACTTTAAAACTGGGATGTTTTTTAAAATTGACGCGAGCAGGCGGTATAAAGGGGCACAAACCATGTGACACAAACCTTGCGTAGCCGCTAAACTACTTGAAAACTGGGATGTTTTTTTAAATTGACGCGAGCAGGCGGTATAAAGGGGCACAAACCATGTTACACAAACCTAGCGTAGCCGCTAAACTACTTGAAAACTGGGATGTTTTTTTTAAATTGACGCGAGCAGGCGGTATAAAGGGGCACAAACCATGTTGGGTTAGGTTAGGTTAGGTTAGGTTAGATTAGGTTATTTGATTTATAAGGTATGTTCGATGATATTATTGTTTAATGGCCACACTTAAATTGTTGTTTTTCTATGGTTTCTATGGTTTTCATGTGTCAAAATGCTTTTAAAATGGCTGTTTTCGTATGTGTGTATTGAAGATTTAAAAGTCGTGTAATTCAGTTAATATTGCTTGCCGCCGCCCAATTCTTTCAGATTCGGATTCCCTGGCCCATAGTTAGTATAAAAATAATTAGTTTGATTTTTTAGGAATTTCGCCACTAAACCGAATTTTTTCCTTTTCCCAATGCAAATAGTTGTCTTTTATGGTAATTAAGAAGAATCTAAAAGTTTTATCAAAAAAAAAGTGCGTATTAACCGTTGACGTTTGTTCCGAAGAATTACCGAAGAAATAAGGGCTGGAAGTTTCGCCCTCTTGAAATTTCTAGAATAGTCTTTCGGAAAGTTCTGTAAGGTTCCACAGAGCTCTAGAAAATTCTGGAAGATGTGGCGGAGTATGTCGTGAAATTTTCGTGAGTAGATGATATTGATAATGATTAGTGGGTGAAATATTATTTAATCCATTGGGCGAATTTAATGAAATGCCACCTAATCAATAAATGTGCTCATTAGCGTGCCTACATTAATAATTCTACCATTGAGCTTTTAAGGCTTCCCCTGAGTAGGTATATTTTACGATAATAATGTATTTTGAAGTCGGTCCCTACACACTGATGCTTCATCTATATTGACCAGCGAAATTACGCGTCACATTATTGGTACAAAAACTCATAAAATTTAAAAAAATATATAGGTATTATATTATTTTTAAGCTCTGCAGGTATCTGTTTTTGTACTAGGTCATTTTCAAACTAAGATTAGGCCACTTTGAGACGATTTATTTATATGATTCCATTTATCCCCTCTTCCCCCGATTTCCGTTTGTATGTTGCCTAAAATAATTTATTGTCCGTTAAACCGATTTACTGAGAAAATAATTGTAGCAATTGATTCTATATTCTATTTTAAAGTACCCCACAGAATTAGAAATATTCGCTGAACTTAATAATAACATTGATTAAGTAAAATACTTGCAGAACTTTGTAATAACATAATTAAATTTGATTTGTTTAACGTTACAAAATAAAACTTACAGAACTTCGTAATAAAATAATTAAATTTGATTTGTTTAACGTTACAAAATAAAACTTACTATTATGTTGGTAAAGTTAAAATTTGAAGACAATCAAGAATTTAATTGTACTATTTAATATCTATTTAAAGTATTTAAGAGGCGTATGTTCTAGAAAGAGCCGTTTAGTTTTTATCTACATTAAGGAGGTCCAAATTTTTTTTTATTATTTTTCAATTGACCATCCCGTGAATTTGTTACATGTATTCATAGTAATTATATAGTAAAATTTCAGCGAGATGGCTAAAGAAAAAAGGGGTGCTCAATCGAGTTTTGTTTTTAAATTTTTTGTGTAAAATGCTTAATTTGTACTTTTTAATATATTGTAATAAAAAGAATATTTATAATACTTTTTTTAATTAATACTTTTTTAATTAATATAATACTTAATTTTATTTGTCCTTTATGCATTTTCAACCTGTCAAGACCATCTTCAGACTTATATACACAAATATGGGGGAGTGGGAGAGCGGTGTACAAGGATTTTATTCGAATATATATGGGTTTTCTTACAATTTTTACTAAGCGGTGTTTGGCAGTCTAATTTCTAATTATTTTGGTTTTCTCCAGTAGGCCTATTTACCTCGGGCTAGCCCTACTTCAATATTTTTTGGGAAAATCCTTACAAGTAACATGCATTATTAATGAAAGCATTATATATTTCCCAATGAAAAAACAGTGGAATGTCACAAATAAAGTCCGGGCTATGAGTTTTGACATTACTGCTTCTAACACCGGTACCAAAAAGGGAGCGTACACTCTTTTAGAAAAAAAGACAGGAGTGATCTTTTGTGGCGTGTTTGTCGTCATCACGTATTTGAAATAATGTTTCAAAAATATTTACTCTTTGTTTTGGGCCATCAAGCTCTCCTCAAATCGCACTTTTCTTTTGAAAAGAAAATTCAGCGTTATTTGGAAAACATTTCCGAAGGAGCACTACGATTGTCTTGACCTCGACCACCCTATCTGGAGAGAATTAAGTTCGTGATGATAACGAAGAGCTAATAAAGCTCACCATGATTGTTTTGAACAAACCACCTACGAAAATACATTGGCGTGCTCCAGGTCCGATTCATCATGCTCGTTGGATGGCGAAATTGTTTTATGCTTTGAAGATTTTTCTCTTTCGAAATAATTTACAAGCATTTAAACTAACCGAGAGAGAAGAAAAACAAATTGTTCGATTTTTTAGTTTTGGTGTGCTAATCTACACCAAAGTTTGGATCGAAGCACCTTTGGCAGCAGATGCACCAGTAATTGACTTACTACTTTGGAAGAGCTTAAAATCATTCGAAGCCATTGATTCAGGAATCAGTATAGCATCTGGGGATCTCTTAGAGCGTCACTTATGGTATTTTTCAAATGAACTATTTGTATTTTCCTTGTTTTCTGACAAGCTGTCTGATGCCGACAAACAGGTCATTGTTCAAAAAATAAATTCTGATAGCGGTAATTGTTCAGTATGAGGTGATTTTGATGAGCTTGCCTCAGAGGTTACATTAGAAGCTTTTGCAACACAAAAAACGTTGAAAAAGCTCTTAGTTCTTGAAATCAATGACTCTTTCTTGCAATTACCTCCTGAGACTTGGAATGACAATGTCGATTACTTTCAAGGCAAAAGCTGCATCACAAATTTGCGGGTTGTAAATGATACAACGGAGAGAGGTGTTGCTGTTTGAAGATTACAACACGTTCCTCACTAAGAATGAGGAAGAAAACAATTTTTACTTCACATCGTTGAACAAAACAGAAAAATCGTTTCTACTGAAAAGGAGTTAACAAACATAGTTTTGAAAGATTGTGACTAATATTATGTTAATTATTGCTTTGTTACCAAGTTTTGTTTACATTTATATACTTTGTATACTTATTTGATTAAAATACTTGTAATATTAATACACCTTAAATTACGTGTATTACTTAACATCCTGAAATTTTGTCAGAAATTTCTAATTCGATGAGAACCCCTATTACCTATATAAAATAGGGGGCTGAAATTTTTACATATAATAGAAATGGTAGGTGTAAAAAATCAAGGGGGTGGCTACACCTATATTTAATATTTTATTTTTTACTATATAGGCCTGGACCACCCTAATCTACATAGATAATGTGGTTTTTGCTACTTATACACTATGCTAAGTTATGTGTGGGTACGATGGTAGGTTACGATGATGCTGACATAATATTATTATGGAATAATTGTATTCATACATGTTTTGACTTTCCATGCACAGGAAATAAAATCATTATGAAATATAATTATACTTATGTAACAACTTTTTAGTGACATTAAAATTTGAAAATCCCCGGAAACCTTGTAATAGATAACCAACACCTCGACTATAGGTCACCCCAAGTGGGTCGCTATATTTGGTGACTTAGCAGGTTCATGGGTTGAGACTGCCTACCTGCTGCTTGACGGGTTGGATCGAGAGAGGCCTTTTGACCTCTCCAGCCAGACACTCGACCATTGGCTTGCACCGCAGTTGGAGGGATGGGTTCATACGTCTGTCACTCCTGGATTCTTACCCACCCCTCATACTCTTTACCTTCCCAGAACTTCCTGTTCTTCCTTTTTTAAAAAAGACCCTCCACATAGCACTTCCGAAAATGATATGATATAGGCCTGAAGGAGCTAATGTAAAAAAAAAAAATTCTGTAATATTGATTGAGAAGCTGGTAGATGCAAAACGTTAGTCGAAATCTCTAAGTTTTTGTAATAAAATATCATGTAACGGGTAATAAGATAGTAAATATAAAGATTTGTACAGCGCCCTTGAGATTATTTGTTACATACCTGAATTACTCTATACTCTATATGAATCATATTTTAAGCCATGCTGAAACAAGTGAGGTATTATTTTATTAACAGTTACCTACCTACTTTACATCAGTACCAATAAATTAAAAAAGAGTTACGAGTCACGTTAATTTTATGAAAACATTTTATTAAAACTAACGCCTTTTTACTTAAAAATTTACAAAATAGGTCAGTCGCCAAAAGCAGTAGTACCTAAGATGCGAACCTCGTGCAAAACATAAGCGAAGAAATTTAGAGTAAAATAATTTCCTCAATTTTGAGCAAGCGAGCAAGCTCTTTAATAAACTTTCAAGAAACTTAGTCTTTTTTTCTTACAAGCCGCAGAATCTGCCCAACAGAACATTCTACATTATTTGCACTAAGTAATATACAGATGTTTCCAAATTTGAAATTCAAATCTCCTTCGGTTTGAAATTAAAACCCCACAAAAACAAGCATTACAGTGTAACTAATGTCTGCGAAAGTTTCTTGCGGGGTTAATTTCAATATTTATTATGAGAACAGATGCAAATTATTTAGCTTTTCTGGGTTATTAAATTCGGGTTATTTTTTTCCTCTTCTTAATGTACCGTCCACCCTAAGAAAATTATAAACTTTTTGATTTTCATCTGAAGTACTATTTAATTTACAAGAAGCCTCTGTAAACAACTCCAGCGAAATCTGAATAACACAGTTCTTTGGTAATATTAATTTTGTTTTAAAGTTAGAAACTCTGGATCATTATTAATAGCACGGCTGAAAACCTACTTAATGCGTTTTAAAAAAAATCTGCCATCACTTTGACAATCTTACGTACATAAACTAAAATTATTTATACGGTATTTTTTTATTGTTATCAAGTTTAATTTGTAGAACTCCATTTTATTTTTATTTATTTTATATATTCAATAATTTTATTATTAAATTAATAAAAACAGTTTATTTATAAACAAGTTCTGCTGGTAATTATTATTACGCGTGACAGCTGTTTCGCCTTCTGAGGGCATTATCAAACTGTGGTTATGCCTTTTTGGACTTTGGACTTTGGATTCATTTATTTTTCAGAGTACCTAAACGTAAGTTTACTTGCTCTAACATATTTAAAAAGGATTATCTATTGATGGTTATTCACGTGGTTATTAATGTAATTGAGTTTTTATAGAGATTTTTATTTTTACTGCGGCTTTATGCAGGAATATTCTACACGTATTTAATTAATTTCTACGTAAGATTGATTTTGGTTTTTTATATTTATGATGTTCATTCTCGCTGTATTTAGCGAGAGAGTTAATCGTGGGATTAGAGTGACTTTCTAGGCCAGCGTAAAACCTAGTAGCCTGTGCAAAAATAAGATCTTTTACCAACGGGACATTGGATTCATCGTGGAGAGTAGAGATTCTACTCCAGCTAGGTGCATTTAAGGCGAGTCTAATCCATTTATTTTGAAAGGTTTGAAGTTTATTTAAATGGGTTTTTGCTGCATAACCCCAGATTGGGCAAGCGTAGGAGAAACATGATCTGATGGTTGTTTTATAAAGAAGTAATTTTTTGTCAGTTGATAAACGGCTTTTTCTACTCATCATGGGATAGAGGGATGATAGATAACGATTTGCAGCTTTTGTTTTTTCATCTATGTGTTTTTCCCAAGTTAATTTACTGTCTAGAGTGACACCGAGATATTTTAATGATTTTTCCCATGGAACATTTTTCCCAAACAGTTTAATGAAAGGGGGTCGTTTTGGCCGTGATTTGTGGAACACGGTCGCGACACTTTTGGACGGATTAATAGAAATTCTCCACTGTTTACACCACTTTTCTGTAAGAGTGGCTTGTTTCTGTACTCGGCGTGTAGCAGTGGCCTCGACAGAAGAACTAGAAACGATGTTAGTGTCATCAGCGAATTGCGTGATAATGATGTTATGGTCTATTGGCTTAGGAATGTCACTCGAATAAATATTGTATAATGACGGCGAGAGTTGACTGCCTTGCGGGACCCCAGCTGACAGGGGGCGTGTAGTGGAGAAAATGTTGTCTATTTTTACTCTGAATGAGCGGTTTCTCAGGAAACTATTTATAAGTTGAATGATTCTAAGTGGGTAACCTAGGGAGTACATTTTATATATAAGGCCATCATGCCAGACTCTGTCGAATGCCTTACTAACGTCCATAGAGAGAATTACCGTTTTTTATTAGGGTTAAATCCCTCCGTGATGTGTTCCACGACACGGAGGAGTTGATGAGAGGTTGAATGACCTGCTCGAAAACCATGTTGAAAGTCTGGCAAGAATTTACATTTATTTGTGATTTCATTTAATCTTACAAGAATTACTTTTTCCAGGACTTTACCCAAGCAAGGAAGGAGACTTATTGGCCTATGGTTCTCCGTTAATAATGGATCCTTGCCTGGTTTAGGAATTAATATTACGTCAGCTTCTTTGAAATCCTTTGGAAAGCAGCGCAATCTAAGTGCTGCGTTGCAGATGGCAGTCAGGGCGCAGATGCCCTTTTTAGGTAGGCATTTGAGTATTTTGTTAGAAATTCCATCAGGACCGGCCGCTTTCTTTTTTTTAAGACCCTTGATTATTTTTATTATTTCATCTGGAGATGTTGCTTTAATGGGCGGGTCCTGAGGATCGAGATTTATAATTGCTTCTACTTTAGAATCCACCTTAGCTACGAAGGCTGGGTCATCGTGTTCCGTATTAGGAGTGAATTGCGCTTCAAGGCTATCTGCGAAGGCTTCTGCCTTATCGGCTGCAGAAAAAACTTTACCGTTTAGGCCTTGAAGCGGAGCTATATTTGTTACAGGACGTCTAAGAGCTTTGGAGAGTTTCCAGTAGGCGTCTCTGTCGTCTTCGAGGGAGGAAATGAATACATTCCACTGCTCGTTACGGTGATCTCTAAGTGCTTCGCGTACTTCCCTATTTAATCTATTTAAATGTTGTTTAACAATAGGGTTATAGGAACTTTGCCACTCCTTACGCACTTGGTTTTTTTCCCTAATAAGGTCTTTGACCTCTTCGGGAATACCATATTTAGATGAGTTGTCTTTTTTTGTAATTTCTGATGATGATTCGTTAATGCAAGCTTTGAGTGATTTAATTAAGTCGGAGGTGGCAGTATTTAATGCTACTTCATCGGGTATTGATGTCGGTATTGTGATTTTATTTTCTAATAAGACGCTGAATTTTTTCCAATTAATTTTTTTCTTTATAGGTACGTGGGGGACCAAGGGATTTGAGCCTCCTGTTAATGTTAGAAGAACTGGATCGTAGTCGGAGGTTAGTTCGTTAACTACTTTTAATGAGTGTAAATGATTTGTTTCTTTTAAGATAACTATGTCAATCACGTCCGGACTACCGTTAGCGCGGTGTAGCGTTGGCATGTCCGGAGCGTCTACTACTATTGCTTTAGTGCTCGCGTAATTTGCCAGTACATTACCTTTTTGGTTTGGATGTATGGAATGCCACGATCCGTGTTTAGCGTTCATGTCCCCGGCTATAATAGTGGGGACATTTTCTTCTAATAGGCTGTCCAGTTCGGACGGGATCAGTAGACGATTCGGCGGTACATAAACGGAGATGAGTTTAAGTGGTCCTGAAGATGTATTTACTATTACCGAGGTGGATTCTATGTTATTACTAGAGAATGAATGTGCTAGACGGTGGTCAATATTATTTTTAACTAAAATAGCCGTGCCGCCGCATTTATTGGTTAATCTGTCGTCACGGTATGTGATATAGTTAGGTAATCGAAATTTCTTAGATGGTTTGAGCCATGTTTCATTAATGAAGAATACGTCAATGTTGTATTCTTTAAGAAAATCAATTATTTCACCTTTGTGGGTGATGACAGATCCATTGGCGTTCCAATAGGCTGTTTGCAGGTTGACTATTTTATTTTGTTGTCTAGACATCATGATTTCTTAATGTGGCTTGAATTCTAAACATTTCGTCGGTAGCGTTTTTTATCATATTTTTGATGGATTCTAATTGCTCTTCAAGAGCTTGCCGATGTATTGGGTCCAGGGGGGGCAAGGATTGTTGAGAAGCTTGGGTGGTGGCAGGTCCCCTGTCTAGCTTGTGTTGTTGGCTAGACTGATTCCTATGGGCTTGAGAATTGGTTGACGGACCCCTATTATAATAGTGATGTGGTCTTGTGTGGTCATGCCACATACAGGCAATCTATTTATAGTATTTTTGGATAGGTTTGTACTATGACTCATTTCTAATTTCTGATTAAAAATTACTGAAATTATTAATGGTTATTATTTTCTCAATGACTTTTATTTCCCACTTTGACTGAAAGTCGTTAAGCAATCTGTGAGTCATTCACAAATGCTGACTCATGGTTTTCTTTTCAAGTATAATTAGTTATTTAAAAATTGGTTTTGAATACATCTAAAAGTGGAGAGTGTATTATATTTTTTTGTTCATTTATTAAAATAGCTTTAGGATTATTATTATGTTTGTTAATTTCCAGCTGTTCTAAAAGATTAAGTTTACGTCCTTTATTTTAGATGTGTAAAGGAGTTGGCTTATTATCATCGCTAAGTGAGTGATTCTCATCTAGGAGATGTTTGGCAAATTGTGATTGAATTTTATTATTATTTTTAAATGATCGCATGTGTTCTTTGAATCTAATATTAAAGGACCGGCCAGTTTGTCCAACATAAACAGCGTTACATTCGTCACACTGGAGTTTATAAATGCAGCTATTTTTAAGTTTGGGTGTTTTACTTTTTGAATTTTTAAGAGATGATCCCAAATTATTATTAGTGCGGAAGGCAATGTCTAATCCACATTTCTCCACATTGTTTCACATTAATCCACATTGATTCTCAAAAATTGTAATCTTTTAGAACAGCTGGAAATTAACAAACATAATAATAATCCTAAAGCTATTTTAATAAATGAACAAAAAAATATAATACACTCTCCGCTTTTAGATGTATTCAAAACCAATTTTCAAATAACTAATTATACTTGAAAAGAAAACGAGAGAATGTGAAGAATGATTTTTCCACATTTTTGTCGTCGAATTCCAGTGCACCTTTTCCTATGCATTTAGTCATCTTATTAGTATTTGTGTTTTCTTCTTCGCATTCGTTAGATGTCGCTTTCTTTTGTATTTTCTTTTCCTGTTCATTTTGGAGTGGTTTGAAGATTTGATATTGATTTTACCATTTTTATTTGTTTTTGATTTCATAGGGATTCAACCTATGGTCCGCTGAATGTCTGGCCGCTAGGGTTCGTCAGGCGCTTTATGCCACTAAGAAAAAGGAGACTTGCGTGGGTCTATGGGATTTATCGTATTATATTGGAACCGAGTATCGGTGAAATAAAGAAACATTTTACTGCTATCTCATTCTCTCGCAGGCTAAATCCTATAGATGAATGTGTTTTTTTCATTTTAGTGTCGCTCACTTCCGTTTTTTCTAGTAAAAATCTCAACGTTACTAAAGAAGTTTTTAGTTCAAAAATGTCACCGGAGACCAAAATTTGTCAGGAATCACTCGTTAAAGTAAGTCAAGTACGTTCCTTAACACCCTGTATATTAAATGTTTTCGCCTTAATTTACGAAGAAGTTTGGCGGGTTATCGATTATTAGAATTAACCTGAATCTGACGGAGGGTTATTGACATGAAAAAATCAGAACGAAGGGTTCATGGAGGTTAAGCAATTTTCGCAGAATTGGCGTTTACCTCTTCAAACGCCGCCGATTGCTACGAGTATTGCGAATATCTGTGAATGCTAATTATAAACTGAATATAAACAAATTAGTTTATTTACCCACGCTTATTGTGCCGCTTTGAACAACAACATTCAGAATGGATTTTTCTGATTGCAGGTAGATATTTAATTTTATTGATTAGAATTCTGAATGTTTCATCCGTCCTCTTTACCTCTTTTCACTTTTTTCTTTATTTATCATAATCCCTATTTATTTAACGGCTTGAATAAATACATGTATAATACTTCTGTCGAAACTAGAAAAAAAAATCAAACTAGCTACTTGCAATTTTCACAGCTTTTCCTTTCCAGGAGTATCTACAATTTATCATGTAGCAACAATTATTTTATCTTATTCGATAAAACGCTTTGAAATACCGTTTTTACTTTAAAAACATGAGAAAAGACGCCATCGATACACTACAATGAAAAATCGACGAAGCGTAACGATAACTTTGACGACTTAATAGTGGATTAGCGACATAATCTTACATCGGCGGGCATTGGCACCTTTGAACCTTCATATGTTTCTTTCGAAAATCACAGTGTAACAAGATCGACCTAACAATGTCTGCCGAGACCAGAAGTTGAAACAACTTAAGATTAGGAAAATATGTGTGGTTTGCATCCAACCTCTTTATGATGATCTTTCAGTATCAAAGACAACATACTATTGTGTAACTTGTGAAAAAAAAAACTTGCATGATTTCTGTACAAAATATATGAAGCCACAATATTGTGCCTATGCCACTTATCAGAATTGTTTATTGTTTTTTTTTTAAATTTGTCCGAAAAATAAATAATAAATAATAAATTAAGACAATCTAAAATCGTAAAAGTTACAATTGTGCCTGATCTGCGGAACAAGTAGTGTTAAATAAATATTGGGAGGTGGGTATGGGTACCGCTGACCCTTGAACCGTTTATTGGATAACAATACTTTTGTCATAGTTCACCCAAGTCGTTTGGTACTTTTGATTACTTAGGTGATTTAGCAGGGGTTACTACTTTTAGTGACTTAGCAGGGGTGCCCATATTCATGGGGTGATTTTTGTCTAGGTCTTGACGGCGGGAGAGTTTTCTTACCTATGGGCTGGATATGAAGAGACTAGTCGAGTGAGATCTTTTGTCCTCTCCAACTTTACTCTTTCGACCCATCGCCTTGCACCGCAGTGGAAGGGATAGATTCATACATTTCCCTTTCTTGGACACATTGACTCTCAGATTCCTACCCACCTCTCTTCCATTTTTCCCTCCCAGAACTTCCTTTCCTTCCTTTTCCTAAAAAGAACCTCCACACAGCACCCCCAAAGTGACATAAGCTCTATGGGATTTTTAAGGGCCTCCTTTGTGGAACTGTTGTAAAAAAATAATTATTTTGTTTCATTTTATTTATTAAGGAAAATCAACAGATGTTTTACATTTACAATAATAACATTGATAATACACATAATATCCCATAATAGATTTCCACATAACTACAATTAGGTATAATTAAAAAGTAAGGGTCCTGTACCCGTTAGAAGTTAACAACCTTGAAATAATATATATAATCAATAACCTTGAAAATTATAAAAAAAAAGAAAATATAAAAACATAATATAAACTAATAATCTGCTTTCTAAATTTCAAAACATAAAGTAGTCAGAGTCAGAAATTTATTCTCACTACACAACAGCCATTATAATATGTACAAAATAATTGGATATATTCTAGAGCGTCGTTTATGTGAAAAGCACCTCAAGAGCGCAATAATTGTATTTCATAAAAAACTGAAGATTTAAGATAAGTAATGTCTTAACAGTGAATTTCAATAATATTTTTGACAAGCATTTATTTTACATCTTAGGTAGGAATGTATTTAATCTTGAAGATTTAACGGAAGTTTGAAATATGCGTGTTTGTGCTTTCAAAAGAAAACCACTGTAAAGAACGATAAAAGCGCGGAAGTTTGGCATCTCGCCGTCAAATCTGAATTTGTGTAAATTCTCGGGAAACTCATGTGGGTTGTTAGGCTGCTAATGTCAACATTAAGACAAGAAGGGTTGTGGTGGTGGGTGAATGTGTGGGGGGGGGGTGAGGGGTATTTAGGATCATTATGCACCCGTAATCTCACCTCGCTCCAAATTCAACGTAAATTCCTGGAGAGGCCGAGGGCGTTAGCTTCGCCGCCATAAGCCTTAAACAGTGGCAGTTTTGAAACTGAGAATATTACCTTCCATGGGAGCTGTGCGGTTGGCGTGATGCGGCTATACGGCGATACTGCCGATAAAATAAATAAGGGATGCAGTCAATTATTTCAAATTTATATCGCAACATTATTGGAAAAGTTATCGGGAAAATTAACCAAAGCGTCTACTGCGATTGACACGCGGATGGAATTTATTTATGACTGTTGATAAATTTCGTACTTAATTTCGAAAAGTGAAATAAACATATCGTCTTGATATTTTTCAATCATTCAAAGTTCTGTATAATAATATATCTTTAATTTTATATATAACCCTTGGCAGATGCCAACGAGAGTATAACTCTACGTTATGGTCTCTCTTTTACAATATTCATTCCAACAGTATTAAAAAAAATTCAACATAAGTTCCTGAGATTTATAAACTATACATTAAATATTTCTGTATAAAACATTGATTATAATTACCAACTGAATTAAATGTCCCCTTTAAAACTTTAAGAAAGACGAACAAGCATAGGTTTAATACAATTATAAAATTACAAAATTGACTAACCTGAATTGCTTCAATTAATCAACACCCATACATCCAAAGATCTAGCCGACATTTTTTACTATCCTTTTACTTTAACAACACCAGGACACTGTCTTACCAACATTCCCCGATTCCGAGACTTCACAGAAACTTCAACGGAAATAAATATTCTGATCTGGGAGTTTATTTAACTTTAAAAATAACCAGTAGGTACATACAGTGTTTTTTTCCAATGTGTTTTTATAACTACATAGACACAAATAGACATTTATAATTTCTGCAACTTTTGTAAATATTGAATATCTTTATATATGTTTGTGACTTCTTAACATTTTTACCAATGTACTTTATTTTATTATATGTTTTTGATGTTACATTTTTTTCATTGTATTATATATTATTTTAGTTATAGTTTTAGTTTTGACGTATTTAAATAACTGTTATACTCAACTCACAAACTAGAATGTATGTATGTATGGTCAGGTATAAATTAGTGAAGGGCGTGTAATAAAAAAATAAATTACATTTGACAATAATAAAGGTGGCATGTTGAAATTACTTCATGGCCCACAAATTTGAAACAGGCAAAGCTCTGAACAAAATTCATATCTCCATATGAGAGTATTTGCTACTACAAATTGGTATTATCCTTAGTAGTATAGTAGTATGATCATTTTTGTAAGTATTTTTAAGTGTATTAATATGTTTGTGAATTACATTATTAAGATTTAAAGATCATGAAATGAAAGATCTCGCCCAAGAATACCAGTGGCAGTTTAATAAGTATACAATTTAATAACTATGAGAATATGTACGCTGATTTATTATATTATTAATCAAATTGATGGAACACACGAAACTCACATGAAACAAAAAGTGAGGACAAAGAATTTTAGTTGTAACTGAGCCATGCTTGAAAAAACAAATGGAATTTTCTAGGAGAAATTGGAGAATTTTCCAGAGATATTGATTTTCTTTTGTTTCGAATATTTTGAATTGATTGTTCTGGTAAGTAGATAGAGTAGCAAATATAAAATAAGTAATTTTTGTAAAGAATTCTAATGGTTATCTTTTACAAATGCGAAAGGTTAGCATCTTTTACGCTGGCATTAGTAAAATGCATTTTTTTTTACTTGAAACAAAGTTTAAGTAGAATTTTGTCAGATTTGAAGCGCTTTTGAAAAACATACATGTATTTTGAAATTGTTTTTGTTGGTTTAGTTTCCTTACCAGACGACGTAACAGATTCTCAGCGGCCTCTTTTCCCATAAGGCGATACTCTTCGCTTCTAATTAGCATTGTTGTCTAAAGGAGGCTGTAGGCAGTTATGCAAAGTGCGGGAAGGAACAAGGAACCCTGTCGTCGCAAGATGGCGGACAGACATCCTAAACTGGTGCCGGCACCCGACGACAAAAAATGATTATTGCTAGACTCGAAGCCATGGCGGGGCGGGAGCTCCGGAATTAACACCTTTGTGATGTCTTTTGTCTTTTCGAAGCATGGTTTTAGATGAAAAATATTTTCTCGGTTTTAAATTGATTATTCTTCTTTGTTTTGACGGTTGGAGGCTTTTAAGACAAAACGATTTAAAAATTGCTACATATCAAGCAGGAAGCAGGTATACTAATTGCGACACGATCACGAGTGGTAAATATTCTCAGTATCGCTATAGTTAAATTCCACAATTCAGGAACACAATATTCTATAACATATTATTAGCCGTACTCAGTGACCAGTCCTGAATAGGAACGAACTTCTTCACAACTTTCCTCTTCCCCCTTCAGCCGTTACTTTCAACATACCTACTCCAATTTGAGATGTCATAGTCCTATTGGCTCCGGTCACCATAAGAACATGTACTTTATTCAATTATATCTTCACAGTTGTAGGTATAACTTCAAGAAAAACGTTTTAATTTACGTACACCAGTTTCATAGTTCTTACTTATTAAGAGTATATTATATTTTGATGAATTGTTTCAATTATGAAAGATCAATTCACCAGTGTTTGGGCCCCATCCTGGCTTTCGGTGTTTGATTCCTCGTCTAGTTAAGTTTCTTTTTAACGACTCGAGCACAGTTTCGGCTTACTGTAATGTTAGTAGGAGATTTTCAAATATTGTTTAAATATTGTTAGGTTATTGGAAACCCGTGAATGTTTAAAAAAATATATTATTATTATTTATTTTTCACTTCACCGAGAATACTAAACTAAAATGAACCGCTGCCATTGATTTCCTCAGCAGAACCTACTGACGGAATCACGCGATCTTAACAGATTATTATATGGTAATCTTTGTGCGATTATTATTTAACCTTTTATTTATTCCCTTTGTCAACAGGTTCCTTTGTCCAAAAGTCAGATCCCCAGTAGCTTCAAAGCAATCGTTTAAAAAAAGGTTTTCGAAAACGCCGATTTTGGCATCACACACTGCTTTGATATATATCCGCGGCGCATTATGTTAAAGAAAGAAGTTCACAAAGGGTAAAATAATTTTTTGATTTTAAACCTGGGTTATTTACTTGTATCGAAATAATTTATGGCTGGTGGTACTTTTAAAAATATTTGGATTCATTATATTTAATGGAAAAAGTTTTGATCGATTTTTTGGCGCTTAACATTTTTTGTGAATACCGCACAAGAAATCCAAGCACGGCTAAAGCCATTTCAAGCAACCTTTTAATTCTGAATGCTGGTCTGTGATATTGAGAGTATCTTCCATTCTGGAAGATACCTTATGTACCAATATCTTATGTACCTGATATTAATTTAATTGAAAAAATGACATTGTTTTCATTATAGTATCAGCCATGAGGCTGTTACTATAATGAAAACAATGTCATTTTTTCTAACTGAATCAAGCACACGACAACTGTGTTACAAAAATAAATTGTTTCTATTATTCTTCAACTGAGACCCAATTATTAAAAAAATACCGTAAAAATAAGCAAAATACAAATATGAAAACATCTTCGCAATGATACTGAAATGATTTGTTTAGTAGATTTAAATAATCCGTGAAATCGTGAAGGACCGTATTGTTTATTTGGATGTCTATGAAGTCAACTTATTTATCAAAAATATCTGCTAAATGTGGCTCTGTTTTTATACCTTTATTCTTAGACAGATTTTAAAAAAAGCATCAATTAAAAACGGCAAAAAAATCATCTAATTTACTTGGAGATTAATAATAACTTAATACATTGATTATATGCTGATGCTTCCCAAACTTTAAACTTGAGCGCACGAGTACAGTAATTATTCTGCTGATGTCTTCCCTGCTGCAAACTACAAGATGATGATATCGTTAATGATAGTGAACCCATGATAATAGATACCAGAATATGAAAATAAATTGAGTACCCGAAACTTAAAAGGGTGTAAGTGCCATTTACAAAAAAGGAGATAGAATATTGATGTATTAAAGAGTGGAGACCGTTTACATATATATATATATATACGAGGGGGGACCCAAAAGTAACGTTAGTTGTGCTGTGTTGGAGAGGAAGTGTGGGGGACCCATTGTTCGACCAGGCATCCGTTAGGATCACTCCCCCGAGTCAGTATACGAAGTTGTGTCGCTGCGAGTGCATCGGTTCGCCCGTGAAATTTTTTTGAGTAAAACAACTTTTTTTATTTCGGCGAAAAACTGATGACAGATTATCAGAGCAACGCGCGGCTGTGAAATTTTGTTTCCTGTTGGGGAAATCGGCAAACTATTGTAATGCTGACTGCTTATGGGGATGTCGCCCTAGGTAAAAACAGAGTCTACGAGTGGTTTTCACGTTTTAAAAATAGAGAAATGTTAATTGAAGACCAACCCCGTTTAGGACGCCCCTCAACATCAAAAACTGACGAAAACGTCAACAAAATCAATGCCCTCGTTCGTGGAGACCGTCGCCGAACCATTGATCAACTCTGTGAGATGTCTGGAATGTCATGAAGTTTAATCCATAGGATTTTAACCGAAGAATCGCACATGAGAAGGGTTGCAGCCAAATTTTTCCCCCGCCTTCTCGCAGACGATAAAAGGGAGCGTCGACTTCGGGCATGTTAAGAGCTTCAAAATCAGCTCGAAGAGTACCCTCAAATTTTTTTTTCAAGGTTATCTAGCTCCCTGACTTTTCTCTGTTTTCCACACCGAAAAGGGACATAAAGGAAAGGGTTTAGTTACTATGGAGGAGGTAAAACAAAAATCGTCGGAAGGCCTAAAAGACATCCAGATAAGTGAATTTAAAAACTGTTTTGAACAAAGATAGAAGCGTTTGGAGACATGAGTTGTGGAGAATTTTTTCAAGGTGATCAAAATTTGTTATAAAAATATTGAGAAATAAAGACGTTATAACGAAATTACCCTTTTTTGGATCCCCCTTGTAGTTCCCGTGAGCACTTAGGCCGTAGGCACATTGTTCCATCTCCCATTTTAACTCATTCCTTTGACAATAACCCAGGATTTTTTAAAAAGTACACCGGGATTGTCCCTGGAAATTAGGCTTTATCTTAAAGGCCCCACAAGGGAAGAGTCTACTCCACCTTGGTTCCCCAAGGGTCCCAGGAGGGAAGAGGACTTCATCTCTCTTCTTCACTCCCCCTTGGTTCCCTAAAGACCCCACAAGGGAAGAGTTTACAGAGATGGCCTTATTTCTCCTGTTCACTCCTACATGGTTCCCTGAAGGCCCCACACGGGAATAAGACATCATCTCTCCACTTCACTCCTCCTTTGTTTCCCAAAGGCCCCGCGCTGGAAGAGTGCCCTTCCTTTGGGTTCCCTGAAGGCCCCACAAGAGAAGAGTTCATGGAGGTGGCTCCTCCACGGCTTATCCTCTTGGCTCCTCTTACAGGCCCACAAGTCCACAGAGGTGGTTTCAGCACTCCTAGGTTCCCAAAAGGCCCCTGGTTTTTGAATGGTCCAATTGTCCCACGAGTTACCAGGGAAATAGAAGGTCCACTCCAGCAGAGCCCCGAGTGCTGGAGTAAGGTCTAAATACTCCGAGATGCGACCTTGTTTCTCGGATGCACCGTTCCTGACACTGTTTCCCAGGACATTCAGCCTGAGCACAGTAGCTCACACCTTGGCTTGGGATGGCTATTGCAGGTTTGTGTTTCCACTTCCTGAGCGATGGGTTCACCACACTCCCTGCCCTAAAGAGGTAGAATAAGTGAATTCCCGTATTTTTTTAAATGGCACTTACACCCTTTTAAGTTTCCGGCATTCAATTAAATAAAATAGATTAAAATATACATTAACTCAAAGTTCTGTTCAAAATACAAAAAAGTATTTAATGTGAGAATAATATAAACAGTGTTTTGTATGTGGTAAAGCGATTTCATGAATGTAATCGAAGATATCAGGTTAACCGCATGAGATAAGTATTTACGAAAGCTTGTAATATATTCCGTTCTAGAGTAAGAATAATTCAATTTCGTTACAATATTGCAGACTGAACCTTGGAACAAAGCCATTCTTATATTTCAAAGCCAAGCAAAGATAAAGTACAATATTGCAGGTCACAGACAGTCAAAACTTTCTCAGATGAGTTTTTCAATTAAATAATATTCAATTTGATTCGAAATGAAAAGTTTTAATGAATCTAGGCAAATCTTTTCTTGAAATGCATTCAAGTTTGAAAGCTGTTTATAAATATTTATTATAATGTTTTAAAGTGATTTAAAAATTTTGAGGCGGGTATGGGTACCGCCGCTCCGGGAACCATATATTGGATAACCAACACCAACCTAGGTCACCTAAGGTGACTTAGCAGGGGTGCCCGGGTTCATGGGGTAAGATTTTTCTAGGTCTTGGTGGCGGATTCGTTTGCCCACCTGCTACGTGGCGGGCCGGATTGGGAAAGACAGGATGAGGGAAACCTAACCCAGATCTCTCCAGCTGGACTCTCTCGACCCATCGCCGTACACCGCAGTGGGAGGGATGGACTCACACGTCCATCCCTCATACCTTTTTCCTCTCCTTCCTTTAAAAGACGTGAGAGGGATTTTTTTCTAGGTGCCTACTGGGTGGAGGTAATGTACGATTTAGTATCTAAACAATACATAATTAAATATTGAGGTTTAATAAAATAATTACATATTTTAATAATAACTTCTTCAGTTTCAAATTATTTTTCTATAGTTTAACTCTTTATACAGAAAAATAATGGGAAAATATTTTACCGACTCCAGATATTTTCATATCAGAGGGTTCGGCTCTGAAGAAATCCTAACTGGTCCGATAAATCCTACTGATCCCTCAATATAAATATTTAAAAAAATTTTCGTTATCCTACACGTATTTAAAATTACCGACTTTTGCATTTTATGTACAAATTTTTTGACAAATCTAATACGCCTAAATTTTGAATGATTAATTGTTCTGTCTGTTAGAATAGTTTTATCATAATAAATTTTATAAAATTCATTTTCTAAAAATGAGTTTTGTTCATATTCATAATATGGTACATTATGGCAGTCAATCAAGTTATGTTTAATTACCAAACTTTGGTGAATTATTTTTAAAACTTGATTGTGCCTAAATGTATACTCGGACGGTGCTAATACAGAACATCCCGATATAATATGTTCTATAGTTTCCGGAAAAACCAAACATTTCCTACATAAATCATCAATTTGATTTGCATCTTTGATGATATGCCTCCTATAATTTTTAGTATTAATGACTCTATCTTGAATGGCAATCATAAAGCCTTTCTTCTTAATGCCTTTTATCATTTTTTACGGTGCTCCAGATTTCATGTCCGGGTTGAATCTTTCCCAAATGAAAGACTAAACCCTTCCACACACTTTTCCACAAATGAATATCTAGTAAATTAATGCAATGTAATTGCACTATATAAGAATAAAACAATACAAGAACAATACGTCAATTCACCAGAAACATAATGGGAAAATATTTCACCGACTCCAGATATTTTCATATCAGAGGGTTCGGCTCTGATGAAATCCTAACTGGTCCGATAAATCCTACTGATCCCTCAATATAAATATTTAAAAAATCTTTCGTAATCCTACATGTATTTAAAATGACCGACTTTTGCATTTTTATGTACAAATTTTTTTATTTTATTATTTTCATTATCTTTCAAACTCTTATTGCTCGTATTGCGTCGGTCCTAGGATAGCCCGAAACTCCTAACTACGTTATGATTTTTTTTTAAACGTGATACACATCACAACATTTTTATATTTTCAAACCAATAGATTAAAGTGCAAAAATACACAAATCTGTTTACGTACTCAGGGTTTAAACGGTAAAAAGCTTCTTATTTTTAAATAAACCTTTTGTATCTAGACTACGCAGCACCTAAAGCCTTAAAAGAACTCTGAGAACAATGCAATCATACTTTATTCATATTTTTTATAATTTTAGCAAAAACACTCAACCACTTTAGCATCACGTCCAGCCGACATTAAACCAGACTTTTCATCCCCGGAAAAGTGATGATATTTTACAAGCGAATAAAATTCCGCAAAATTCATTTAATTTCCACGCAAATGAACTCAAATCTCGCTGAATACCGGCTTCTCATTTAGTTACGATTCCTCGGTCATTATCCAACAGTCTGTGCGCGCTTATTCGCTAATGTGGTGCTTTTAATAAAGTAATGTTTTAACTTCGAGCTCGCCAACTTGTCGGGAACTCATCTGTTGGAAATTAATTGTTATTGCCAATATAGTCGGCCCCCTCCACTCTCCATTCCCACCCCCCGGGCACTATGTGCAAACATAAACACGGCCTGCGGAACTGAAACCTTGTGTCGGTGTAAATATTGTGAAATTTGCCGGGTGCGAGTGTTCAGTTTGGTTGGCTCGTTATTGTAGGCATAACACGTATTCATAGAAGATGGTTTTTTATACTGCTTTTTGTGAAATTAAAAATCTTTTGAAACTATTACGGGTATTAACACTAGAAAGATAATCTTATTTTTACCTACGTAAAAGATACGATTTTAAACGTCAAAAAGATGTAGGTACTGAAGATAAAAGGTTATATTTGACATATGATTATACTTACACAGTTTAAAGATAGTTATTATATTATTTTAGGGTTTTGTTCTTTAAATAAAACCAAAATAATTATAAAAAATATATTGTAATTAAAAAAATAACAAAATTCTGTAAACCTCTTACAATTTTTTTTTTTATATGCTATGAAAGTTTAAATGCTGATCAGTCGCTACACTTAATTTTTAATTTTATTTCGTTAAATCACATTTATACGAACAAGTCTGAAAGTTACACAAAGGTAATCAATCATACGACTTTCGGACGTACGGTGTATGTATTTCTCCGCAATTATTGTACTTACCGTGGTGACAGAGCCGCCCCGCGCGAGCTCTGCTCGGCAACTGAGATAACTGAGCGAAATAAAAAAAGAGTAATTCTTTTCTATCGATTACCTAGTTATTCTTGTCTAGTATATTATGTTTCTAGGGTTAATAAAGAATAAATGTTATGTCTCTTATTTCCAATATCAGACATCTTGAGAAGTGTTAGGTTTCTTCCAATAAGTTTAAGATTTGATAGGTTATTAGTTTGTTTATTGCTTATCATGAATATTTACAACGTTATAATAAACTGGACAGGCGTCCTCATTAGGTTAATTCGTAAAATAGTTCTGATGCTGCCGCGGACTGATATCGGAAGTTCGCTTCATCTTCTTGAACCTTCGACCATCATCGTAACTATTCATGCCTAAGAAACGAACGGCGATAGATGGTACTCATTTGACAATACTAATTCAGCTGCCATCTGTTGGGATATGGCAGACCTATACCGAATCTACGTGGATACTCAATACTACGGTTAATGAAAATAAAACAAACGCTCTGGTTGTCGGAATTGAAGTTTTAAAAAATACTCTTTAAACGTGTCATCCGACACATTTTTGTGTGATTATTGTTTTCATTCTAGATTTAAGAAAAATCCTTTAGTGAGTGATCTCTCGGCTGATGAAAAAATAATTCATTCATTCTGATCAATAACAAGTATCTTTTTTTTATTTTTTTAAAATTGTACTCAATTTAATTACGTACTTAGCTATTAAAGTAATAATTTAAAATCACTGCATAGATATAATAAAACGCGAAAATCATCATTTTACTCGTCTTTGTTTTATTTCCCTCTTATGTTTTGGTTGTTCAACGTTATTCTTGCATTGCTTTTATAAATATAATAATATACATTTTTAATTGATTATCTTTATTTTTATCATACCCAAAATGAAGGCGTAGACTACTTGCTACACGGCACTAGCTAGCATAGCAAGAACGGAAAAAGGGAAAAAAATTGAAAAATTATAAAATAAATATTAATAAAAATTAATAACCGATGTAATTGCACTTTTTTAATAAAATAAATGTCATTTCTGTTGATACTTTTTTAGGCTCTAGAGAATAATTTTAGGTACCTACTCTTAAAGTTAAATATAAAAGGTTATTTCGGTTCTTGATAGTACAATACTTTTTAATATTTTCCGATCCTTTCATTTTTCCTTCACCATCCTGATGAAATTTTATTTTTGTTGGAGGAGTTTTTAATCTTTTTCCGTATTTATTTACATTGATAACAAGCTGAAAGTACACAAATATTTTATGCTTCTAGCATTCCAAGAATCAGGGTTAGTTGAAAACATATATATAATAATACGTGCAAAAAGTTTAAGCGCTGCTGACTTATTAAAATAACAGAATTTCGTTGACTTCTGTGATAGGAAACATTTACATCTAGGGGGATATCGCTACACGTGGTTTGCTAAAAGTGTTCAAAATTCCATGGAAAATATAAAAGATTTTAATTAGGGAGGTGGGTAAGGGACCACCTCCCCGGGAACCATTGATTAGATAACCAAAATCGTTGACTTATCAGGAGTGCCCGGGTTCATGGGATAAGTCTGTCTAGGTCGTGGTGGTGGATGCATTTGCCCAACTACTGAGTGGCGGACCAAATCGGAAAAGGTTGGTTGAGGGAGACCCTTTGACCTCTCCAGCCGGACTCTCTCGACCCATCGCCTTAGGCAGAAGAAGGAATGGATGCATATGTCCGTCACTTCTGGACACCCTATCCTCCAGCCTTTAATCTAGCCGTCCCTCACAAAGCTTTCATTCACAGAACATTACCTCCTTCTTTTCCTTAATAACACCCTCAACACAGCATCCCCAAAGATGACATAAGCCCCAAGAGAAATTTTAGAAATATTTTTTCATCAGGGTTTGAACAAAAAATATCAAGTGCAGTTCACACGCGGTAGAAGTGAAATCTTCAGAAAACTAGACTTTGAGAGAATGAGACGAATGCAGAGTATCAGAAGTAGGATAATTGTACGTTTTATTTATTATAATATTGTTACCAAGTTTACACATTATTTTAAAATTCTTTCTACGAAACACCGCACAAACAGGGGTCTGATAGGCTACGAAGCACAGCACAAAAAGGACACCGATTAGTCTATCTCATTCTATAGATGTATGTATTTGTCTCGTTTTAGTGTCACTCGTTTCCGTTTCATCGAGTTTCAAATCACAACGGTGCTAAAAAAGTTTTCACTTCAATAATAAGAAAAACGAATGTGATTTAGACTTTAGACCACACGACTGAAGTAAAACTTCACTAATAAAAGAAGAGAGAAAGAAAATGTGCGCGCGCACTGCTCTCGCTTGCTCCTACAGTGTGATACAGACAAAAGGCCTGCACTATGTCTTAGATAAACGAAATGTAACTCTCTCTTTTTCTATCTTCACTAATAGTCCCGTGACGATCAGACCTTCGTTATTTTATAAAACCGGAAAGTTTCTCTGTGTATGTCCCTAATGCAGGTAAAGACGATCCCTGACTGTGAAGTTTGGGTCACGCAGGGGCGTGCACAGAGTTTTTGACCAGGGTAGGCAGTAGGAAAATACAACAAGTTTCACAGGTTAAAATTTCCATATTTTATCAGATAATTTCAGAATTAAAGTACGACAAACGTTTTTAAACCGACAATTAGCATTTATGAAAGACAACTATTTGATAGAAATACATAACAAGAAGAAGTTCTAGAAAGCACTGCTTAATACTAACAAAAAAAACCTCATAGAGGCAAATTCAAAACGACAGTTCTACTCGATGCTTTGTGCATTTCGTAAACATTGAATTATATCATGTATGAAGTTACCTCTAGTCAGAAATAATTCCTACTTAGGCCACACTTTAGTGAGGCAGTCGGAGGGCGCGCGTGTAGTTTTTAGTTACAGTTTGTGCCGCGTTTGTAGTTTGCCGTTTGATGTTGCGCTCGCGTAGTTTCGGTTGCTCAGCTTTTTCGCGCTTATTTTTGAAAGTGTTTATTTATTTTTAGCAATAATTTTATAAATTATAATATTATTTACCTGCTTATATTTTACAAATACGGCAGGGTAGGCAGTGCTTATGTGCCTATATGGAGTGCACGCCCCTGGGGTCACGGTAGCTTTGAAATATATTATATTAATTAATTATAATTGTACTTACGTTAAAGTATAAAAACTGAATTTCATATATGTTACTTGTGGAACTATCAACATATGTTTTTTCGGTAATCAGACAGTTTCTATGGTTCCTTCACCTTGTCAGACACATTAAAAGTCTAGTGGTGGGAGCGCGATATATACAATACATCATGCAAGCGGATGGGAATGAAATAGTGCGCAATTTCGACGCTAGCAGAGTAGTGCGAGCAAAATGCTCTTGAAATTGAGGTGCAATTTTATACACCTTTGCTACCTGCTATCTTTCAAGGCCACCGTGATCCAAACTTCACAGTCGGGGATCGTCTTTATCTGTATTAGGGACATATACAGAGAAACTTTCAGGTTTTATAAAATAACGAAGGTCTGATCATCACGGGCTCTTGCTCTATAGCTTATATCTCCCTCTCAACTTTCGTTCGCCTCGTCCGATCTCACTTTTCGTAACGCTCTCGTCATGCATTCACCAGCCTAATGCCCAAGTCAAGCGTGCGTAAAGAAGTTTTACTTAAAAACGCATAGTTTCATTGGTTCAATTTGCTTTGGTTTGACTTTTAGTTTTTCCGTCGAAATTGGAGTGTTCATAGCCCATTTCAGTTTTAACAGTGGTGGCCTTTCAGTTTTTATGGAAGTGCTTTTACAGCTTTCTCTGTGGAAAACCCACCACTTGTGGATTAACGACTCGCAAAAGAGATTGCATTGCGAATACTTGTTTTTTAAAGTCTATTGTTAGATGATGCGCTTTGGCTTAGAAATTGACAGTAATTTATTTAATTTATTTATTTATTTCTATTCTATTATTTAACATACATATATATTACAGATAATTACATTGGTATACATAGATATTAAGTTTAGTAATAAGGAAAAAATGTTACTGATCCGTTACTGTATATAGGTAAGTACCTAGTAGTATTATGTGAACATCTCACTAGGCGAACCTGTGCTAAGGTGTTCCCATGTTTTGGAATAAATGCAATTCTGTCGACAAAAGTAGAAACACCGTATTCTCTGTGATATTGTCAAGAAGGGGGTCGACCCATGGCGGCAGTATCGAATACATAAAATAAAAGATTAGTTGCATTTAGGATCTATATATATATACTGTTATTTGTAGCATCTAGTTTTTGTACAAGATAAATAATAGTTTTGATAAAAAGGTAGGTATATTATTCTAGGGACCACATGCCACTGGTATGAATAATATTGTGATATTATTTTTTTGTCTTAAAACAAAGTTTTTATTATCTATTATTTGTTTTTTTAATATTTGTTTTTGGTTATGTTTGGTTAGGTGTTATAATGTTTTGAGTAAATTGATTACCTTGTTGTTTGATCCAGTCTTTGATGTGTTTTTTGTGAAGAATTATACGTGGATTTGAAGTTAGTAGTTGCTTCAGTGTGGTGGGCATGTAGTTATATAGTTTGTTTGCGTAATACTTAAAGTGTCTTTGCCCGTGTGAGGTATGATTTTTCGGTATGTTAAGTTTTTTTGTAGAGGCCCTGGTTTTAATTTCAAATTGAGGTTACATTTGAATGTGAATTAAATATTTCGCAAATAATTTTTTTTATTCATGATACCTAAGCCGCGAAAAACAACAATGTACTATGTATTAATAATAGGTGCGCATGAACGTGTATTTTTACTTCTTTTCTATTTTTATATATTTTTTTATAACGACAATACATTACATATTTTTA
The DNA here is from genome assembly GCA_917563855.2 of Limnephilus lunatus. Taxonomy (NCBI): domain Eukaryota; kingdom Metazoa; phylum Arthropoda; class Insecta; order Trichoptera; family Limnephilidae; genus Limnephilus; species Limnephilus lunatus. The sequence goes on from OU830601.1 coordinate 56,799,879, forward strand.
TACACAAATGTAAAGTAGTTTGTTCACAGTCCTCCTTACTAGGTATTCCTGTTCCGAGGCAGACTCTAGATTGTTGTATAAGTGTTGATCATGTTTTCCTCATCGTTTAGTTTGTTGGTTTCCACAAAATAAAAAATTACTAAAGTTTTAAAAAAAATTATGTTTGTTGTCCGTATGTTACGTTTTGGTAAATTCATAATTCATTTTAATAATTTTTTCATCTTCATGTTAAATTAACCATAACTCTATGTCTTTTTTAATCTTTTGTATCTCCGTGGTGTTTTTAATTTCAAGGGCATTATATATTTTTGTTGCATGGAAATTATGGTTTGACTTCTTCATTTCAAAATCAGTTTGGACGGGTTGTTCAAATGTAACATTAACGTTAAATGGGCATCCAGCGCCATTTTACTTTTTTGACGGTTGTAAGATCCCATTTGCCGATTCTAAGTCTATTTCAGCTTTTGAATAAATTGTGATCAGCAGAAGAGATCAACTAGCTATTGTTAAGCTTCTCGGCTTGTTGCACTTTGATATAAAGCTGCAACGCAACTAGAATTGGTCTTCGGGGACCTTTCAAACTGTCGCTGAATGGCCATTTGATGAATTTGTCACACGTAAACTTCTGCAAAACAACTAGCCCTTACTTTTTTTTTATAAGAATAATATTTTTTTAAATCAACCGGTTAAAACGCAGGTGTTTTTTACTATAAAACAACTATTTTCAAGCGTCTTTAAAACTTAAAAAAAACGATTTTGCTGATGACTAAACCGTCAAATCCCGATCGTATGTATCGATATTTATTTCGTATTTTGCTGTAATGAAATCGAATATCATAGAAATGCATACATGTCGGCGTGTGTGCATGATCGTCACCAACAGTTAATTGAATGCATTGTCACTGACAACGAGTCTATCTGCCGAGTTTCAGCTCGATCGGATATCGGAGAGTGTGTTAGTTTCCACCTCTAAGATTCCACTTTATTCATACATTCATTCAATCAAGAAAACAAAATCTAAATTCAAACTGATCTACTTAAAAAGTCTGATCTGCTGATAACACTTTTTTCACGATACTTTAACAATAAACATTAAAAAAACTTAAGTTTTAAAATTAAATAAATAAAAGTACACAATGGAAACCAAATAATCACTGTCTGTGTTTGGGTAATTATTAATTAGTAGTTGTAACTTTAAGTGTGAAACATACAAGACATAATATTAAGTTTTTAATCGTTTCATTAATGCATAATACATAGTATATAAAAAAAGTCGCTCCCGCTGTCTGTACGCTTAGATATTTTAAACCACGCAACGGATTTTTATTCGGTTTTCACCAATGATCGGTTTTCACCGATTAATTCACGAGAAACGTTAGGGTATATAATTTGTCAAGGTTTTGTGTAATTTGGTTGAAATAAATAATATATGAAGGGAGCGGGTGGTGTGGATTTGACATGTGAGCAAATTAACAGATGGCGTTGGTTATAAAGGTTGGGTAATGGCGTTGTTTTCCGTTAACCACAGCAACGTGTAACCGGGTCAGCTAGTATTTCATAAGTACTTATCAGGCGTATCGTGTTCAGTGTTTCCATTTTAACGCAAAATCGCACCGATGCGCGATGGATAGGTTTCTTAAAAATCTAATGGTAGGTAACTACATGTGTGCCTATGCGTATATGCACCTTAGAAAGTTAGTCTATAAAATACACATCTAATACCTCATATATACTAATAATAATACCAAATATATACCTAAGTCTTTTAAAAACATATATGTTTACTCCAATAACTTAGCTTTAAAACCATATTTATTCGTACTTAATTATCGCGCACCAACTAAAAATTACACATAGGTAAATATTGAATTATCATGAAACAATGACTTAATACGCGGTAAACCATGTTTTAACTTCATAAATTAGTATTATATTATTTCCATTTGATCTTTAAAATAACCACCAGACGGTTCGAAAAACCAGCCGGCTGAATTTCAAATATCTACGTTTGGTTTGTATAATATGGGTTTACACAGGGCCCGTGCCTTTTTGCACATTTAAATAAGCGACACTCACAATTTTCGTCGTCCTCACATCCGCTGGTGTAGAAACAAGGATGAACTGGCTCTAGAATTATAAATATCATTTACTTGTTATCCAACGTAAATTGCCTCGTCGAACAAGGGTTTTGAGATGTGTTTTTTTTAGAGCAAGACTGATAATAATTAACAAAATTGAATACTTTTTAGAAGATTTTTTTTTAATGTTTTAGTATTGTTGTGCTACGTTATATGCGATAATTCAAGGCTTAGTTATTAGAAAATTTACAGTAGAATATTGAGCTTAAATTTAAACTGTGAAATGATTATTACTCAAGAGTTAATAAATCCTCTAACATTTCAAACATTTAAAAAAAATATACGAAAAGAGATGACGATAGGAAAAATAATGTATCCTAGCTCTTAACATAGATACTGTCCTTTCCGGAATTGTTTCTTGTAACTCATTGAGAATACCTACTCAAAATATATAGTAAAAAAAATTCTTTTAATAAATTATCATTTTATGTTTTTTTTGTGAGAATACCTCACAAGAGTCCCAGATGCTCCCGTCTGGATCTAGTGAGATTATGATATCTCCAATAGTGAGGCTGAAGGTGGGTTAGGTGGGGAAGGTGGGAAAGGTGGGGAAGTACCTGGCTATTCAGATCTGGTCACAAAGCACGACTAAAGCAACGTTTCAATTCTGAATAGTGGTCTTACACTAGGGCTATATTGAGATTATTTTCCACTCTTGAACGTGCCGCAAATGTAGGTACAATATATTATTTTTTTTAATTAATTAATTGTGAAATAACACACATTAATCAATAAAATGTATGTGTACCCCAGTATCAGTTTTGGATAAGTTTATTGGCACGGATGGCGGTTGTAGATCAGGTTCCATTGAATACATATGACGAAATGTTACATAGTTACGAAGATATTACTAAATAATATTTTTTTATAGTTAGTTTAGTTTTCACAACTACCTACTGATAAAATCTAATCATCAATAATAATAAATTATCTTCGATTAATAGTTGTCTGCTAAAGAAGTATTATACCTACTTAGCGTATGCTGTCGAAAACAAATTAGGAATGGTGACACAATAAAAAAATAATTCCGCCATCCCTTATCTCCTTCTAAGCCCTTCCGCTAAACGGGGTCACTTTAAATGCAGACAGCATTCTGCGAGAGTCGGAGAGACGGAATATAAATTTATAGGAACGTTATGTTTTATGGGCGATCCTTCCCAGCTCATCAAACGACTATCGGGAACAGATGGGCGATATAATATGCAGGAGATATTGGAATCAGTCGGCCAAGGGTCTCCTTCTCCGTCGACAATTCTTTATGGAAAATTGATGGAAGATTTCGATTGATTTTTTGTCAAAGTTTGAAAATACATTTGGCAGCAATTGAAATTCGTTCTGCTCAGTTTAACAGGATGTTTTATTATTGTCGTAAAATCATAGAGACAATTTTATGACTGCATTCTAAACTCGGCGTTTTTTAAATAAGTCATTATTTTCTTTCAAAATACAGAGGGATTTGAAATTGATGACAGTGAATTCTGATCTCTTTGTTCACGGAAAGGGCATGTTAACTTCAGAATGAACTATTTGCGTTGCCCGGGCTTTACGTAGAATTTTTAAAATCAAATATAAACGGGGACCTTCCTCGTGTTTTGATGATCAAGTACGCAAAACTTCATCAATCTCAGAATAAAACTGAGTAATTTATTTATTTGTACACGCCCAATAAGGGCTTTTACATATAATAAAATTAAAAATACATTTGGTACATACAATCAAAGAATTAAGAGATAACAATGAATAAGTATCAATTATAAATTTTTTAACTTAAAAACAACAGAGTAAAATATAGGATACCATTCATATACATTTCAACACATATTGAAAATTTATAAACCTTTCAAATTTATCTAGATAGTGTGGATACTTGCTGATTAAAGTTGTTTCGTTGACCGTTGATATTTTTTAGGACATTTTTATTTATAAACATTTCAAATTTATCTAGATAGTGTGGATACTTGCTGATTAAAGTTGTTTCGTGGACCGTTGACATTTTTACAGGCACTTTAGCGAGTCCCCACGACTGTTGGCTACTTCTAATTTGTTTTATTTTCCCATCAACTTTTTCTAATTGGATTGGATAGATTGTTTGATTCCAATAATTTTTTTATATCATTCATATTTTTGACCGGTCAGTGGTTGATTAAGCATCGCGTTTGGGTTCCACCCAGGCGTTCCGTGTTCGATTCCTCGGTGGGCTAAGTCCTCGATCACAACTCGAGCATATTTTCGGCGTACTGTCGTAGGAGATTTTCATATATTGTCGGGTTATTCGTAACCCGGAAATGTTTGTCTTTCTTTTTATAAAAAAAAGTTACGGGATTAATTCTACTATTTGTTTATTACTACTTTTTGTTTACGTTTACATTTATATTTTTATACAATTCTTCTTTACTCTGCCTACTTTACGGACGTTGAAAAAATAATAATAAAGGTGATCAAACTCCAGAACAAAAATTATTTGATCTGTTGGCTCTAGTGTGCGAATTTTTACTTTTCATACAAATAATTGTTTATCAAACAAGATTCATCACTGATAAAAATATTTATATTTAGACATGTAGAAAGAGTGGAACATAGTCAATATTAATTCACTACGAGTACATATATAATAAGCCAGCAGAACGACGAACAAATCATCTCTTGGTTTCTTCTTCAATTAATCTGGACATCTTCAATGACCAGATTAAAATATGTATCCCTTCAGCTCCTTGCCCAATCTGATGTTATTCCTCGTCGGCTAATAATGTATCCCGGCAGGGATACATTATTCCTAAAAAACATTTTTAAATTTTACTCCAATCTACTCTCTATAATAGTAGGAATTTTTATTTTTTACAGTAGCTCCGCACAGGAGGCCCGGAGAAAAAATATTATATAACATCTTTGGGGATGCTGTGTGAAGGGTATTTTTAGAGAAATGAATGAGAAGAAGTTCTAGGAAGGAAAAATGTATGAGGGGTAGGTAGGGAATCTGGGAGTTTACATATAATATGTCTAGGAGTGACGCATATATAAATTCACCCCTTCCACTACGGAGCAAGGCAATGGGTAGAGAGAGTCCGGCTGGATAAGTCTAGGTTAGATCTCCCTCAACCAATCTCTACCGATTCGGCCCGCCACGCAGAGGGCGAACGATTTTGCCACCAAGACATAAATATACTTCATCCCATGAACCCGGGCACCCCTGCAAAGTCAGCTAACGCAATGAACCACTTGATTGGCTTGTATGGCAAGGGTGTTGGTTATTCAATAGATGGTTCCCGTTCGGTTGTAATAACATCGTAGGTACCTCTTACACACTCACTTCCGAGTTATCAACCTTTTTTGATAACATCACTTTTGTAAGTTTTAGTGCTTAAGAACGTTTAACCAGCCAGCAGCCGAAAATCCATTTTTCGTCGAAAGATGTTCTTACGATCGTACAAAGCGGTTCTATTTAGAAAGATTAATTACTCCCCGTACCAGCTTTTCAAAATTATAACTCAATATCGATTTTATTTCATTCCAAATTTGCTTTAATTTATACCTACATCCAAAAATGCTGAAAGGCGTGTTGATAAAACTATTAAAATTATGTCCTTTTTGTAATTATTTTTTGATACTAAGTATTTATAATTTTTTCAATAATGTATGAGCAAAATGAGAATGTAAAAAAATCTGAAATAAAGTGCGCAAATAAATACACAAACGGACCAATTTTCGACAAGAAACGCATGTACGTATATATAGGTATTTTTAATGATTTTATTTTAACTAAAATTAAAATTCTGTAACCTACATTTACCAGATTATGTATTGATTTATGTTAGTGCATGATTATATGATTTGAAACGGGTATTGTATAATTCAAAATCTTTTTTGAAAATTTAACAAATCTGTCAACGACCTATGGTATAACCTTATTATACTAAAAATTAACATTTTTTCTCAAAATTTAAAACATAAGTTTACTAGATAAAAGAAAAATCTTTATAAATCAATTTAATTTTTTTTGTGGAAAAGATTCAATACGTCTAAACACTGATTTAAAAACGAAATATTTCTGGTTTTCTCTAATTATAAAAATTATTTTTTTGAATATAAAATCTCTTTATTTAAATGCATTTTTAATCAATCAACTTTACTTCCACATTATAATTATTATGAGAAAAATGTGTAAAAGCCTTACAAATATTTTCCTTTATTAGTATATTTTATTAGCAGCCTATAGTCAGAAGCGAAGATCATCCCCCCATGACATTAGCATACCACACCGTGGAACCGAAAACTTACGACACTGTCGATATTTATTTCTCACTTATGAGAGCGGTTCAGTTTTTCCGAAATAAATTTATCTTGTAATAAACCGTTTAGGGGAGTAGGCTGGAAATAAAAACGGTTCACAAGAAATCAGCAATTTCACTGAAATGTATGATCAACCATGAAATTAATATATGATTTTGCCCGACTGAGTATTGGAAATACACTGAAGCTAAGTTATTTAATAGATATTTTTGTTTTAATATGAACACTAAAGCGAAAGCGGAGTCTTCATATTATATCCGTAGAAATGTGTACTATTATATAATATTAGTTTCTAGTGACGTTGGAGGTTACAGGGGAAAATTGCAATTTTTTTAATTTTTTTTATTATAACAGTAACTGTGTCACAATAATTGTAATAGGTTTCCACGTGGGTTAGATGAGTGAAGTGATTTGGAGTATAGTAATAAAAGTATGCATAACAAAATATTTTTTAAAAATAAGTTCATAGGTGTCACATCTCTATGAATAAACTATGACTAGATTATTGTAACATGTCTATGGTCTACTTCACTTGTGTAATGTCAGGGAGCTAATAAAGAGCTGAATAAAATGTCGTCTGTGTAATAAGTCACAAGTGTTTTAATATCATAAAACCCACATTGAAACATGGTGTCAGAAGTGGGATAATAAAAATAATAAGTGTCGTAAGTATAAAAAGTGTATAATAATATCACAGAATGTCGAAGGATTCAAAAGTTCACATGCAGCATGATTTTCATGCATTGTCAAGTCTGATTATTTCAGTCAGTATGAATAATAATCAAGAATGGAAGGATTGGTGGAGATCATTTGAAATATACCTGCTGGCATCAGGCCTGGAGGATGCATCAGAAAAGAGAAAAATAGCTATTTTACTACACTCCATCGGATCAAAAGGCATGGAAATATTTAACTCATTTAACATAAATATTGAAGAGGTAACAATTAAACAAGTAAAAGAAAAATTTGATGCTTATTTTCTACCACAAAAGAATTTAACAATGGTCAGAAACTCATTTTTCACAAGATGTCAGAATAATGCTGAGAATATCGACAATTTTTTATTGGATCTTCAAAATATAAGCAAGCAATGTGAATTTGGAGATTTAAGGGAATCTCTGGTAAGAGATATTTTTATTGCGAATATGAACTCAAATTTAAGTCATGTACGTCAACGTCTTCTGCAAGATTCTACACTATCGTTTCAAAAAACAGTAGAAATTGCAAGAACCATAATAATGTCACAAAGGAATGCTGAAAAAATTGCACATCAAACAAATCCAGAACATATCCATCAGATTAGTCGGCATAGAAGTGCAACGAGGGGGTCAAGTCCGAGAAGATCAAGTCCAAGAAGATCAAGTCCAAGAGGATCAAGTCCAAGTCATTATGGATCTTCAAGTCAATACAATCGTCATGGGTCTACGTCGCAGTCATCATCACCGTCAATGTCAAGTGGGCATATACGCTGTGGAAGATGTGGTCAACATCATAAATTCAAATGTCCAGCCGTCAATGTCAGATGCAGGTCATGTAATTCCTTTGGTCATTTTACTAAATTTTGTTACAAAAATAAAAATTGTCGCAATAATGTAAGAAATTTAAATTCACAAACATCAGTACCTAATGATGAAATTGATTTTTGCTCTGAGGGTCATAATGTTGGAACAATAAGAAATATTAAAAATATAAATTATCTAAGTCAAGCATGGCATTTAGATTTAATAATTAATAACAAAATATTAGACTGTATTTTGGATACTGGAGCTGATATAAATGTAATTTCATTGTCAAACTTTCGAAACTTAAATTTAAATACTAATCTACAAAAAGGTCACGTAAATGTGTCAGGTTTTGGAGGTAATAAAATACCGATCATTGGTCAATGTGATCTGGTATGTCAAGTAAATGGAAATATCGTAGAAAATATAAAATTTTTTGTCACTAATATAGAATGTCAATCAGTTTTAGGTCTTCCAACTATTATAAAGCTTGGTATTATAAAAAGAGTGTTTAATGTTCAATCTGATCGTAACACTATATTAACTGAATTTAGTGACATATTTCAGGGTCTAGGATGCCTACCACCTGTCGTTCATCTCAAACTTCGCCAAGATGCTGTCCCATGCGTTGATCCTACGAGGAAAGTTCCTTTTGCTTTACAAGACAGTCTTCGTGAGGAATTAGATCGCATGGAAAAGATGAAGGTCATTGAGAAGGTCACTAAACCTACTTCTTGGGTAAATTCTGTGGTCATAACAGTCAAAGAGTCAGGTAAATTAAGAATTTGTCTAGATCCTAGAAAACTTAATAATTGTATAATGAGAGAGCATTTTCCATTAAGAAACATTGATGAAATTAGATCTAAACTTATAGGAGCTGCTTATTTTTCGCATTTAGATGCTTATTCAGGATTTTGGTCATTAAAATTAGATGAAGAAAGTAGTGATTTATGTACTTTTCAAACTCCATTTGGAAGGTACAAATATTTAAGACTGCCGTTTGGAATAAATGCAGCAACTGAGATTTTTTATAGGATTATGGTAGATTTATTTGGAGATATAGAAGGTATTTTAATATTTGTTGATGATTTTCTAATTTATGGAGAAACTGAAGAAATCCATAATATTAGGTTAAGAAAAGTCATGGAAAGGGCTAGAGAAGTCAATTTAAAATTAAATAAGTCAAAATGTAAATTTCTTGTCAAAGAAGTATGTTTCCTAGGTTATATTTTTAGTAAGGAAGGTGTAAAAGTTGACAAAGAGAAAGTCAAAGCAATCGTGGAGTTGCCGTCTCCCAAAAATGTCAAAGATTTGCAAAGATTCTTGGGAATGGTCAATTATCTAGGTCCGTTTTATAGAAAACTTGTCAGAAAAGTCACAAATCTTGAGAAATTTATTGAAAAACAATGTAGTATGGTCATGGGACGAGAATAATGAAAGATGTTTTAAGATTTTGAAGGAAGCTATTTCAAATATAACAGTTTTAAGTCATTATAATCCAAAAATACCGCTAACTTTGTCAGTTGATGCATCAAAATCAGCTATAGGTGCAGTCATTTTGCAAAATAATCGTCCAATTGCATATAGTTCTAAAACAATGACGCAGTCGCAGGAAAATTATGCTCAAATTGAAAAAGAATTATTTGCCATACAATTTGGTTGTAATAAGTTTCACCAATATGTTTACGGTAACAGAGTGACAGTACAGACTGATCACAAACCTTTAGTCTATTTATTTAAAAAACCTTTGCATGATGTACCTGCCAGATTGCAACGTATGATGTTAGCACTTCAATCTTATGATTTAAATGTTGTACATGTCCCAGGTAAAGAAATGTATATTTCGGATACTTTGTCTAGAGCCGCTTTGAAAGATCATTATATACCTGATTATGAGTCTGATCTACATTGTCATGTCAATTCAGTCTATATGAACTTAGCTATCACTGAAGAATATCGTAAAAAAATAAGTAATGCTACCGCATTGGATGAAGCTATGCAAACATTGAAAAAATATTATTACGAAGGTTGGCCAAATGGTAAAGATAAAGTTCACTGTATGTTAAAATCATATTATAACTTTCAAGACGAAATTAATGTCATTAATGATTTGATTTTTAAGGGTAATAAATTAATAGTTCCACAATCTCTGAGAAAAGAAATGTTAAATAAGATACACGAAGGACATCAAGGAATAAACAAATGTCTAAGATTAGCTGGAGATATTTTATATTGGCCTAATATTACTGTGGATGTCAAAAATTTAATTGAACAGTGTCAAGTATGTAATAAATTTAAAGTATCTAATCAGAAAGAGCCATTAATAAATTATGAAATAAATAAGTTTCCATGGCAACAAGTCGGTATTGATTTAATGTATTTTAATAATGTAATTTATCTCATTGTAACAGACTACTATTCAAAGTTTATAGAAATTGCTTTATTGAATAAGGATTCTACATCCAAAAATGTAATAATACACTTAAAATCTATTTTTTCGCGTCATGGTATTCCAATGTCTTTAGTATCAGATGGTGGACCGCCATTTCAATCTATTGAATTTAAATCATTTTTATATGATTGGGATATAGAACACGTAGTTACAAGTCCATATCATTCACAATCTAATGGTCAGGCAGAGAGTTCTGTAAAAATTGTAAAAAATATTCTAAAAAAGTGTAAAGAAACAAATGCAGATCCTTATATCGCTTTATTGCATTATAGGAACACACCGAAAGCCAACTTACCGTCACCTGCTCAATTATTAATGTCTAGAACTTTGAGAATGAATATTCCTTTAACTCAAATTAAATTAAAACCTAAGGTTGTAAGATTTTCAGATTATAAAAAGTGTGTTGATAAAAATAATTCAAAAAATTCCAAATATTATAATGAAAATGTAAAACCATTGTCTTTGTTAAAAACAGGGGATCATGTATACTTTAAGAAAAATCCCAAAAGTAATTGGCTACCAGCTGTCGTTAAAGATATATTAAAATGTAACAGGTCTTATATTATTGAAGATAATTATGGTAATAGGTATAGACGAAATAGAATACATTTAAGACTCAGATACAATACTGGAATCAATAATGACCATCTGTCCATGCGATCTAATCCAGCACAAGAAGCGAAAGAAGCTGGAGATGAGGGACAGGTGGGAGAAAATAATTCACAAAATCCATATATTACGAGATATGGAAGAGTTGTCAAACAACCGGATAGGTATTGTGACATATGAAATTTTAATGTATTTTATGTTTTATTTTATTTTATAAATTAAGAAGGGGGATGTCACATCTCTATGAATAAACTATGACTAGATTATTGTAACATGTGTGATGATCTCGCCTTTGGGCCTACGAAATAATTCCTTTAAAATTGAGAGATCGATTTAGAAATATATTTAATTTTGTAACAGGGTATGGTTTCAGAATACGATTCTTTGTTCTCAGCTCTTAAGGGTGATTTATGAAACCGGGCCATTACTAGGTTAAACACGTGGATATGTCAGGATCGTTAACAAAACCAGAGGCGGCCGATGAATATTTGCCCGTGTGGTGATTGATCTTAACGCGAGCAGATTGGATTTACGAAACAATTATCTGGTGAATTTTCTATGGCGGTAGGAAATTGAAAATTAGTCAATAAGGATTGCTCGTTGGTGCATTTAAATATACTAGCGCGACGCGCCGATTACGGGTTGAAATATTTGACATATTTGTCGAAATAGGATTGCAGAATTCGTTAAATAGTGACGCACGTAGAAAGGACAAAAGCGTGTTCGGACAATGAATATATAATGTTATTATATAACCAATAGTCAACGCAAGTATTGAGAAAGAGTATTAGATTGAAGTACGCCACTGAGCTCTTCTTTTAAGCGTTATTGGGATAATTTATGACTCCGGCGCAGACAAAATTAGTTTGTATTTTGTTATGTAAGGTTACACACAAAAAAATAGCAAACATGAAAGTTGCACTGAATTCTTGGAATTTGGGACCTAATGGGACAGAACACTATTAAACGTTGAAATATGCATATTGGGAGATGTGTTTATCACTTAAGATTTGAAGAAGTGGCTAATATATTATTGAAACCACACAAGTAGATGGGTGGGAGTCAGGGGGCAGAGAGTTGGAACTGGATAGTCGGGGTAGAGACGGGTTGGAGGACGGTCAGAGAGATATTCTGGGGACGCACGATCTAGATAAAAATCATCGAGTTGTGATAAACGGTAGAATAATAATTTGGTGCTTCTAAATTTGGGATATTTTGAGAGATAACAAAAAAAATTAATTCACGCGAATAAGATAGTCAGGGAAGGAACCTGGAGGCGCGCGGACGGGATAAAAATCATCGAGTTTTGATAAACGGCAGAGTAATAATTTGGTGCGCGTAAACCGGGAATAATACAGATAGTAATATATAATAATAAAGACAGTCGGGGTAGAGACGGGTTGGAGGACGGTCGGGGTAGAGAAGTGTTGGTGGAGAGTCGGGGAAAGAACCTAGCTGCATCTTGGAATAAATAACTGCATGACGGGTTGTGTTTTAGAAGTGCTTGGTTGAATTAAATATTATTGTAGTGAATTGATTTGTGAAATTATTTTGTGCAACATGGCGAATTTGGTAAATTTGTATAAAATTATTAACAAATTTAGTACGGGCCTGGCAGGAAAGAGTCAATTAGGGTTTATATACAAGCCTTAGGAATCTAGGACCCTTTTTTTTGTCGAGCGGAGCTTTGCACGTTTCCGGGTTGACCGGCTAGCAAGTACCTTTGTTGGGTGAAGTTATTCTTGAGACAAGACCGTTGTAAAATAATAATTTAGTTAACTAAATAGCATTTGAAACACAAAGTGCGCTTTCGGGCAATAAATCTTAGACGAGAGACTTCATTTAAAAGACGGGATTTTGAAACCACAAAACAATAATAAAATCCTTTAAAAGTGCTTTGTTGGTGATCTAGAAAACTAGGTTACTGGGTATTCTCCAATACACAACGGGTACCAAAATACATAGGTATAGAATGTAGGTATAAATGTGTAAAGCGCCTTTGAGGTGATAATCATTATTTTCGAGTCTCGCAATAATATTTTAAACGTAGCTAGGGGACTATATTCAGGAAGGGTTTTTTTTGAAAAGGCATTGGGTAATTTAACAGTTTATAGAATGGTGCGTAGCATGGGCATCTTTGCTTACTAACAAAATCTGACATAATTAAATTCCCACTCCTAAAAATTTCCCATATCTTATTCCAAATTTTAGGTATCACGACAAATCTATTACATAGGACTATACGTAGACTTGGTTCGATAGCTTATCGTATACTCACCTGTTGGTTTAGGGTTTAGGTATATCCCATTCGATATTCGATTTAGCAAAAACTTTCACATTGTCGGTTGAATGAAGCCGTCAGTAGGTATTCATATTTTAAGCGTAATGCGTTATATCCACCTACATAAGTAGCAAAAGTTCTCTTAACTCCCTCACACTAGGAATAGGGATCATCCAGCATCAGGGTGGGATTGTACTCTGGACGAAAGCGCAGCCGGGGAAATAGAAGGGAGGGAAGCCAGATTCACGACCTGGTGCCTTTCATTCTTGGACCCAGCACCCTGGACGCCGAGCTTGACCTTCCTTCTTTGAGCTGATATTTGAGTTTGAGCTTGGGGTACGCCTATCGTAGAGCATATGCCCGTGATACATATAGGGGAAGGTCCCAAGTTACGCTTGTGTATGTTATGCGAGAGGACGTATTTTTCATTCAAATCAAATACCGATGACCATCGCGATTGCAGGCTGGCGCATGTTTCTGTAACGTGCCTAAAAAAAAACGTAATCAATATTTCTACTGGTTCGACGTTTCTTTGTTGGAATCCAGATAAGTTTTCTTAACTCCCTCACACTAGGAATAGGGATCATCCAGCATCAGGGTGGGATTGTACTCTGGACGAAAGCGCAGCCGGGGAAATAGAAGGGAGGGAAGCCAGATTCACGACCTGGTGCCTTTCATTCTTGGACCCAGCACCCTGGACGCCGAGCTTGACCTTCCTTCTTTGAGCTGATATTTGAGTTTGAGCTTGGGGTACGCCTATCGTAGAGCATATGCCCGTGACACATATAGGGGAAGGTCCCAAGTTACGCTTGTGTATGTTATGCGAGAGGACCTATTTTTCATTCAAATCAAATACCGATGACCATCGCGATTGCAGGCTGGCGCATGTTTCTGTAACGTGCCTAAAAAAAAAACGTAATCAATATTTCTACTGGTTCGACGTTTCTTTGTTGGAATCCAGATAAGTTTTCTTAACTCCCTCACACTAGGAATAGGGATCATCCAGCATCAGGGTGGGAATGTACTCTGGACGAAAGCGCAGCGGGGGAAATAGAAGGGAGGGAAGCCAGATTCACGACCTGGTGCCTTTCATTCTCGGACCCGGCACCCTGGAAACCGAGCTTGACATTCCTTCTTTGAGCTAATTTTTGAGTTTGAGCTTGGGGTACGCCTATCGTAGAGCATATGCCCGTGACACATATAGGGGAAGGTCCCAAGTTACGCTTGTGTATGTTATGCGAGAGGACGTATTTTTCATTCAAATCAAATACCGATGACCATCGCGATTGCAGGCTGGCGCATGTTTTTGTAGCGCGCCTAGGAAAAACGTAATCATTATTTCTACTGGTTCGAGGCGGCGTGCTGGACGGAGAACGGGACTATTGAGGACATGAGTGACTGCCAAGGCGAGGATCGGTGACATCAAAATCTTCCTTAATTAAATTCATACATCGCCAGATCAGAGGAGAGAGCGGCCCCACCGATCTCCTGACATTGCCGATTGTCTAATCAACTTCGGTTTAATGTTTATGCCGGTGCTTTAGGAGTAAATGGAACTCAAGTCATCGGCATGCTGAAGAACTTCAAAATCATCATCATCATCATCAATCCAGAGTAGGATGTCACGATCTAAAACCTCGTGCCACCCACGCATTTCCTGAACAGTTCCTGACATCGGCTATCACGCCATTAATCGGAGCAGACCCTCATATCAAACGGTATGAGATGACCTTTCATCATCATCATCAACACATTTATAATTTGGCGGCGTAGTGGTCGATATTATTCCCATTACCACTCTATGATCCAGAAACGCACATCAAACTCTTTCCCGACAGAAGGCAAAACATGTCGATTTTCATTCGTCGCTTGCGACCTTAACATTTTTTTTTTTTTTTTTTTTTTTTTTTTTATTCTTCATTTTAAGCACCCACTAAACCGCCAAGGCAGTTTGTCAGCAGGTCAATTTAACAATATTAATATGACACTAAAGCACAAATATAACAAGAAATCACAATATGCAAAATAGATACAGAAGAATAACTTTTAAGTAGAATACAAAGACATAAAATATACAGACAGACAGATATTATACAGGCAAAGTCATATTTATACATAAGATTACAAACAATATCAATATAAAAAGTTTTGATCAATTAGCCATTTTTTAATTTTTTTTTTGAGATCGGTGGTGCAATTTGATTCGATTTTTATGTTCATTGGCATCTTATTAAATATGGTAGGGACAAGATAAGTGAGAGTCCGTTGCCCGTATTTATTTATAATTTTCGGAATGGATAAACCCTCATTTTTACTAAATCTAGTGCCATGTGCATGATCAACTTTTTCTTTGTATATTGAATCCGACAATACGTTTTGGCATACAATTTTAAACCATAATATCCCTCGAACAGGTAATATGTTAACTGATTCATATAATAATTTTATGTCTCTTCTTTGTGCATAAATACTTTTGCTTACCAAGAGCTTAGTCAAAGAGTTTTGAATTGTTTGAATGTAGCCTATATTTGTCTTGCACGAGTTTCCCCAAGACGTTATTCCGTATCTGATAGTAGATTCCGCTAGTGACAAATAAATAATTTTTAACGTACTTATGGGCATAAAATATTTAATTTTGTAAATTCGCCCAGCAATAGCTCGTAGGCGTTTGCAAATGTTGCTTATGTGAGTATCCCATTTCATGTGCATATCTACAGTTATCCCCAAATATACATACGTTTGTACAAGTTCAATGGTTCCGCATTTGCAGGATTGTGACGAATTGTGTATACATTCAAATGTATGCGATTTTATTAAAGGTGTGATGGTAAATTTGGCATGTGGAGATCGTATGTGCATTAATTTTGTTTTTTTGGAATTTATTATAAGACCCGCATCATGTGACCATTTCTGTAGAGAAAAGAAATCATGCTGCATGAGTTTTATTGCAATGCACAATTCTTCATGCGAAATGACTAGTGCTGTATCATCAGCATAAACGTAATGTTTAACGAATGTGAAAATTTTATTCATGAGTGAAACGAATATTATGTATAATGTTGGTCCGAGAATTGACCCCTGCGGGACTCCTGTTGACATATATTTAGCTTTGCTGTAAGTTTGGAAGAGTTTAACTTTAATTTGTCGATTGTTTAAATAGTTTTTGAGTAGTTCTAGTAATTTTCCCCTTATTCCTATCGCCTCCAATATCTGTAATAGTTTTGTCGGATCAATGGTATCGAACGCTTTAGAGTTGTCTATGAATAAAACCAGAATATGTTTTTTATTATTGAGTTCTTGATTTACGTAATTCGAGAAGTCTTGTAGTAACATTTCAGTGCTTTTATTTTTTTGAAAACCGTATTGGTTAGGATCAATAATGGAGAATCTTTCTAGATATTTTATTAAATTTACGGAGATGTATTTTTCTAGAATTTTTTCAATAGCTGGCAGTATACTGATTGGTCTGTAATTTTCTATCTCAGTATGTTTTCCCCCTTTGTATATTGGCCTAATAATACTACATTTAAGCTCATCAGGTATAACTGCTTGAGACAATATTTTATTAATTAAATGGGTAATTACCGGACATAGAATAGTTATATGTTTTTTAATGTCGAACATTCGAATATTATCAATGCCCGGCGATTTGGAATTATTCAGTTGACTGATAATCCTGCGTATATCTTCACAGGTAGCTCTGGGCAGGTACATGCTATGCGGCAACTCAACGGGAGCTATGTTAGACGCTTTGTAGTCGCATTTGTGTAGCATCGAGCTGATACTGTTGGAAAAATACTCGGCGAATCTATTTACAACGATTTCCTCTGTTTGCCCATTTTTATTTAACATAAACTTTGAAATAATTTCATCGCAGTTTGTTTTTGTTTTACGTCCCAATAATTTGTTTATTTGATCCCACGTTTTTTTGGAATTGCTGAAGTAGTTTTTAAATGTTTCATTAAAATGTGTAGTTTTACTTTTTATGATTAATTTGGAAACAGTATTTCGGAAAGATTTGTAGTTTTTTTCGTAGTTTTTATTAGTAGGTGAATTTTTCCATCTTCTGAAAAGGGAATCTCGAATTTTAATTTTTTCTAAGATGTCATCCGTTATCCACAATTTTGTTGCAAATGGTCTTTTTTTGGGGTTTGGACAGAAAGAGATTTTACTTTTTTTCATATAGGTCATTAAAAACGTTTTTGAGTTTATTATATATGTCAACGCAATCTTGTTCCGCAAGCAGGGCATTCCAATTATAACTACGTATGTATTTATTCAATTCTCTGGAGGAGTTGGAATTGGAAGCTGATTTGGCGGTCTATGACCATCACCTTATCAGTTGGGCTATGGAGGAGTCCAATTATTTAAACAGCACATGTTCTGTCTCATGTTAATCCAAAATACCTACCCGTAGAATCAAATTAACAAAATAAAACAAGCTAGCTAACTAACAAACTGCATCTAGAACTGTGAGTGTAGAATTATTGCACTCCGTACTGCTTGAGTGTAAATCTTTTGTTAGAATATACATAAATGTCAAATTATTTTCATGATAGCATTTTATACAGCCGCAGAGAGTACGCGACATCGCATCGAAAGGTAGGATCTTCTCAATTCGCCGTTTGAATGTAAATTTATATACTAGATGCTAGGAGGGAAAATGCAGATTACTTCAATAAAAATAGTCGTCGATGAGCGTAGGTGTATAACAGGTGCTAGGGGAGGAAGCTGGATGAATATAGATAGATAATTAGTTATTTTTCAAGTTAGTCAGACCCAGTCATTGTTATTCGAAGCCTTGCAAATTGTAACACGCCATATCTAAAAGAACAAGGGTTTACCACAAATTTATTATTAATTAAATGGATTAACTATACCAAACCACTAAAACAAAAAAGTACACAACGTTGTGGGGTTAATTACAATTGATTTATTGAGAGCATCTCGTCACGTTTGCATAAAAGTATTACGTGATGGGGTTGAAAAGGCGCTGCAAAAGAAATGCAGGGGAGAGACGCGAGAACGGGCGAGCTACGAGCTTTTAAAGGCCGACCGGGGTTGCGCCTGTAGCTGTAGCACTGTAGCAGCATTTGGAAATCAAAAGTGGTAGGTAGTACTTCATAGGGGGGGGGGGGGGTTTATCACACATGTCTATGGTCTACTTCACTTGTGTAATGTCAGGGAGCTAATAAAGAGCTGAATAAAATGTCGTCTGTGTAATAAGTCACAAGTGTTTTAATATCATAAAACCCACATTGAAACAATAGGGTGGTGTTTGCATTAGATGTGTATCTATAGGGATTGCAAAGTATCGAGAGACCGCCTAGGTGATTTTAAGGAGCGAAGTGCAGAGTTAAAAATGTCAAATTGTGTATGGTGTGTACCTAAGTGTGCAATGCACGATAAGTGAAGGAGTTATGCTTAGAATTAGTGTTGCACCGAGGGATGCTTAGAAATTAGGCATTCATAGCTGTAAGGGTTCTAAGCGATCAATGACGGATCTGACCGGATATTTTTTTATAGAAACAGTATATCAGCCGAGCTTTTTCGATCTTCCAATGATAGTATATTGTCCTAATATGAATTTCTACTCACTTGCAACTCATTTGAATTTCTACTCATTTGTCAAAGCAATGTCCTAATATGAATGTCCACTCGTTTAAGATCAGGTCAATTAAGATTAAAGTAAGGTGTTTATTGGGGAGGGAGGGGGGTGTGCAAATAATCCTTAAAGGGAAGAAAGAAGGAAACCTTGTTCGTGAAAAGATCTGTACTAAAGGAGGCAGAAGGTTCGGTGAAAATAACCCGTGGTAAATGTCAATCCTGTACCAGAGCATGTCAGCTCATCACTAAGTAGCTATTCGTAGTGCTCAGAAGTTATAGTAATCTTCATTGAAATGTTTTTAGTAAGTATCTCAGACTGGCTCAATTTCAAAGCTACATAGAAGCTCGAGTAAACCGGCTTCAAAGAAACTTTACATATTGTATAGGGCTACCAGATTAATTAATAATGACTGCACAAATCTCAAGTACGTTCAAAAATTAAATTCGGGGGTCACAAATTAAAATAAATGAAGGCGGTTCCTCTTATTGATAAACCTTTTTTACTTTGTTAAGGTGATACTTAAAACTATTCATTATCTTCTCTTTTATAGATAGAGTCGGTATCATTATTTTACGAAAAACCGTTTTTACAAGTTATGCTTTAAAATCTTAAAAAGGATTAAGTGATTGCGCCCGTACAAATGCAATATAAATATGAATAAATAGTTTTGTCAGTAAACAAACTCAAATCTTTCAAGGAAGTCTAAGAAATACAATATTGTATCGGTGATTCAATCCAATATTGTATTTGTTAGCCTTTTTTGAAAGGCTTGATTGTGTATATGGACAAAACTATTTATGCATATTTGTATTGCGTATGTACGAGCGCAAATAATTAATTTATCTTAATATTTTAAAGCATAACATGTAAAAAGCGTTTTTCCCTAAAATAATTATTTCGCGCCATTTATCAAAGAGAAGATTATGAATTCTTTTAAGTGTCTCCTTAATTGACCGATTGTCGTCTCTAATGCATAGACGCAATGTGGGAATGCTAAGTCTATGGTATGCTGCAGGTATTATGGTAAAGGTAAGTATGGTCCTGTATTTATTCATTTTTAGGCAGCATCGCGTTCATTGGTCAAAACATTGTACATATATTTTCGTATCGGTGGTCAATGAACCGGTGTATGCAATTTTTACCCATAAGTTGTTTTTAATTGTTCGTCTAGCTTGAATTTTTTCTAGATTTTAGGCATGTATAGTAAGTTTGTACAGCTCCCTTGAGGTGATTTTTCACAAAAACGGCGTTACATAAATCGTCCAAATATTATTATTATATGGGTTCCTTAAAATACACAAGAACAATTACCCCATCAGGCCAGTGGTTTCATGTTGCAATGCCCCAAATTTTAAAATATCATCCGTTATTACTAATGTGTTTCAAAATACCAATGTTTTTTCACCGAAACATACCCTTAAAAACTCTTTTTCATTAGTAGAAGAATTGAAAGATATGATTCTCCCTAGTAATTCTAAACTAATTTCTTTTGACGTTGTAAATTTATTTCCTAATGTTCCCATAGAAGAGAGTAAATGTTTAATTTCTGATTTACTAAATAGTTCGGACCTCTCTACAGATTTTATAAAAGATTTAACTTCCTTGTTTAATATTTGCCTGAATCAAAATTATTTTCAATTTAATAATGTTATATATCAGCAACGTGACGGTCTGGCTATGGGCAGCCCTACCAGTCCTCTGATTGCTGATATATTCATGGATAGCCTAGAGAATAAAATTCTATCTTGTACCTCACCTCTTATTAAAAATCTTTTGTACTGGAAAAGATACGTTGATGATGTGTTTTGTATATGGACAGGGACTGAGCGTCAACTGAACTCCTTCCTCAATCTTATAAACTCTTTTCATAATCAGATTAAATTCACATTAGAGATAGGCAAAAACTCAACCTTAAATTTTTTAGACCTTACCTTATCCATCATTAATAACAAAATTGATTTTAACATATTTCGTAAACCCTCCTATACTGACATTGTAATACACAGCACCTCTAATCACCCGATTTCACATAAGCACTCCGCATTCCATTCAATGGTTCATCGTTTAGTCACAATTCCAATGTCCGATACTAATTTTGCTAATGAACTTAAATTAATTAAAAAAATAGCGGTAAATAATGGCTATGAACCATATCTTATTGATTTAATTTTAAATAAAAAACTAAAACAAATAGCCATTAATCAATTCTTATTCGCTAGTCCTTGTCATCAAATCAATGATAATAATATTAATTATCAATGGCGGCGAATTTTATTCATTAATAATTTTTCTACTTTAAGTGTTAAAAACCTTCCTTCTGAAGTCAGACCTGCCTTTTATACGAATAACAATCTAGGTAAATTTCTAATTAATTCTAAAGATAAGGACAACAAATTAAGTCATTCGGGAATATATAAATTAAATTGTAATAATTGTTCGGCTTTTTATATCGGTAAGACAACACGTAATGTTAATATTAGGATAAAGGAGCATCTTCGTTGCCTCAATAATAACGGTTTTTCAGAATTCGCCAACCATTTGATCGATAAAGATCATACGTTTTGTCATAGCACCGGTGCTAAAATCTTACATAAAAACGGACATGGTAACAGACTTAACAATTTAGAGGCACTAGAAATTAAAAAAGCTGTAAAAACCAAAAGTCATATACTTAATAATCAATTAGACATATCAAGTAGTCCGATATTAGGTCTGTTTCCAATAAACCCTTAATATAAAAAATAAAAAAAATCCCAGTGCTCCTTACCACCATGTCAGTTGATGCTTTGTTCCTCCAAATTTATTACTGTAACCCATTAGTCACATAATTATCTTTCGGTTTTTTCCATTACTTGCGAACTTAGGTTAATGTATTTTATGGCCGTCGATGTATTTGTTATATTTGTATCATGTTGTCTCCCTCTATATTTTGTCTCTCTCTAAAAATTTTTCTCCCTCTATATTTTGTTTTATATAAGCACACATTATGACTTATTGTTTAGTATTAATTTGTACCCTGATGATGCTTGAGTAAAGCGAAACCGGTCGGTTCAAAAAATTAATAAAACTCGTGGTTTTAAACAAAACAGTATTTTATTTTATTAAATATTATTATTATTATTCTAGTGGAGGCAGCAACGATCCCCTGTAAACGGGTTTTAAACAGGCTACCGGCATCTATTTTTCCCCTTTCATTAAATCTCTTCCTACAGCCCCTCTCTCAACCCGCCTTATAACGCTGTCCAATTGGGTGGCGGTATAGTTCCCCTGGCTTTACACTGTTCCTATAGACAAGGAAGCTATTGCGAGGTTTCATTTACTAGAGTTATATGGAGGTATAATAATCCATATGGTAGACCATATTCGTATTCATGCTTAATTGACTAATTTTTTTTGATTAGCTTTGATTGTAACGGGTTCAATTGCGTGGCCGTTAGTCGTTGTTCAAAATGATTATTTTTTTACGTACTGGCCGTTCAAATTTTGTTTTTCATTGTGCCCTCTAATATTCATAGATTGGTCAATACATATTCGAAATTTGGGTACTGTAATAATAGTGGGTTTCAAAAACTTAGACGGTGCCGGGTAAATTAGAGATATTTTTCTTAAACTAAACGCCACGTTAACATGAGAGTTGAATATTGAAATATTTCTGACATCCAGAAAAGCTTACTTTGTGGCACATAAGTTCTCAACTGCGATATTACAAAATGCCTTTGCTGTCACTCGGCATCATGGTACGATAAAATAAGATTTTATTATTTTTCGTTTTCAATGTTACCAATGTTCAAGGTTCATTTTGATACAGAAATCAAACTTTCGCCCAAATCTGCTTTCTGGTAAAGTAAAAACATTATTGAATCCTTAAGTAACTTGCCACTGCGTTAAATAATGCATAAAGAGATTTCTCGTTCAAAAAGCTGGAAAAGACACCAAGGGAATATTTCAGAAAGTACCCTAAAAACGACGGAGCCCGGAGACGATTAAGGAATTTTAGATGCTTTTAGACGTAGTTTGTTCCTACGCTTTGAACTACTGATATCACTCATATCTTGTTGGAAGACTCGGAAGGTACGAATCTCATACTATCATGATGTTGAGAGAGTAACTTTTATCAAACTAACTGACTAACTTTGGCAGTTAAGATGGAACGATTCACTACTCAGTTTTGGCTTAGATTAACAATCGCATATGTCATTTTTTCGTTCATACTATTTTGTTTAATTTTAATCTAATCTTCAATTTGGGAGGCAGGTATGTGCAAATGGTTCGCTACGTTTTTTGACTTTGGCTTTGGTTCGTGGGGTGAGGTTTGGCTAGGTCTTGGCGGCAGATACTTTTGCCCTCCTACTGCATAGCGGGCCCGATTGGGAGAGACTGGTCGAGAGTTACCTTTCGACCTCTTCAGCCCGACTCTCTTGACCTACTGTCTCGCACAGAAGTGATAGTTATGAATTTATACCTTCGTCACTCCTAAGCACTTAACCCCTAGATTCCTACCCACCCTTCACGCGATTTTCCTTCCCAGAAATTTCTGTCCTTTCTTTCCCTAAAATTACCCTCCACACAGCATCCCCAAAGACGACAGGCCCCGAGGATTTTTTTAAAAGGCTCTTGATACTTGACTCTTAACGTTATTCTATTGGTCGTGCCATTTCTCTCTGGATGGTTCCTGTTTAATTCTTTCATCCCTTTGAACATCTACTACACTATATAAAGAGGAAAAATTTGTTTGTTTGTTTGTTTGCATTGAATAGGCTCCTAAACTACTGAACCGATTTGAAAAATTCTTTCACTGTTGAGAAGCTACACTATCTCCAGGTGACATAGGCTATATTATATTAAAAAAAAATAGGGATCCTTACTAAAACTCCAATAATGTAACCCAAGGTGTAAAAAAATTACCTAAAATATTCTTTACATCGCGTGCGCTGCGAAAACTATTGATGATAGAATAAAATAATGTACTACGACTTTGCAGAACACATCATTATTTACAAAAGGTAAATAGCATATGTCTAACTATTATAGTTATGCCACAATAAGTGTTATTTTATTTTAAAAATTTAAATAAAATGTCGCCGCTTGAAAAGGCTCTTTATATGTATCTTGGTTTTAGTCCTTATCAGAATAAATTACTTCATATTTAAGAATGGTTCAATACCTTTATGTAACTTTTTAAATTATTCAATTCGGACATACCATTCGAAAGATATCACGAGTTTAAAAATGTAAGTATTAGAAACGTAAGAAAGTATTAGATGGGGGAGAGGAACGGGGACGCACGGGAAAGTGATTCCGGGAGAAAAATGTATTTATTTCAATATGGCATTGCAACGCATGCCGGGAACCAGCTAGTCTTAAAATAATTTTGTTGTTCATCTTTCCTCATTTTTTACGAGAAATTCTTTAAAAAATTAACAAAATATCTGGAACCTGAAATGATTGTTCGTTTAGAGATGAATTTGATCGCCAAGCAATTTATTAGCTAATAAATAGTTAATAATGATGCTCTTGTAGGTAGAATGTTATTTTTCACACCACGATTCAAGTTCAAATCATCAGGAAAGTAATGCTTAAGAAGACGAAATTCAAAGCAGTCACGTCCTTTTATATGTTGGCATTTTCATGCTATCTCATTCAAGCACCAATCGTCTCTTTCTTTCCTTTAGACGTACGTTCATTACATTTTGTTAATAGATATTCTCAGTGTCGCCCTGGTAAAACATAACCACTATCACCACTTATCACCATCGAAACTATACATAAAATGGATTTAAACGCGTTTAAATGACGAGATATGCATTGCTAGGCAAACGGTAAATAAATCATTTAATAAAATATCTATTATATCTTATTTCTTAGCAAGATATTAATATTTCGTTAAAATAAAAGGAATTATGGAATATTATAATAACTTACCGGATAAAATCCAATTAATCAAGCGTTAGCTATTTTCAAGCCAATTTTCCGTAATTCGCCTCTCACAGTTTTAACATCGGGCTCAATTAGAAAAGCCATCAATATATCCGGCAGGGAGGATTAAAATCCCAATTACCACCCCCATATCGTCAGGAACATCGGCCTAATCGAAACAGTTTACCCGCTATATTATGCAACCTGCGAAATGTTTATGCTAAAATCGTTTTAAAAACCCTAATCTGTTTAAATAAAACAAATAAATGCACATTTAATTATGTTAATTCTATTTAATTTAACGTTAATGGAAACGCAGATTACAAAAATCTACGTATAGATATAAGATTAATGCTATCTGCTATGAAGCCAATAATTGGCATTACTTTTCAGTTTTATTTGTTGTGTGGATATTTTAAAGCTCAATTATGTTAATTGAGAGGAAACCGGGCAGCCTTTTGCCTATACAGATGTATTTAAGTTACTTCTTGTAGGAGATAGGACCCTCCAAAAACCGAAACCGTTAAAATTGCCTCGTTTGAATACCGTCAATAGACGTTCAGTACAGAAATTAGACGATTCATTTTTGAAAAAGGAAAACATAAAGACATAATATTTTCGACTAATACAGTTATTAAAAAAAATATAAAAAATCGGTCCAATTTTGGAGAAGAAAGATGGAGAATTCAAAACCTCGATTTTGACGATTTTATTTAAATTTTATCAGCCTGAGGTGCAGTTGTCCCTTTCGCTCAGTATTCAAAAGACATGAGAGCTTTAAATAGCTATAGCCGTGTTTGATGATCAGATCTGAATAGTCGGGTACTTCATCTTATTTATATCCATCTCTTTCTCCTCCCCATTACCTTCATACTCCAATTGGGATGCTTTGGTCTCACTCGCTCCTGACGGGAGCAGTTGGGATTCTTGTGCGATAGGTATACATATAAATAAATAAATAAAATCACGTAAGCATAAGAACTACATAGTGGCAATATTAAAATATCATTTTAAATTGTGCATTCAATACACAATGTTGAAAATAATAAAGATTCCTTGACTTCCTATACCAACTCGCTATTTGTTAAATAAAAACATCACAGCAATCCACTTTTATACACAAGGATCAAAAAAAATCCCGCTCTGATCCACCGGTAGATGTCGCCGCTGCAGGAAGCCATCGGGCTTACCTGGTGTCTCTCCATCGAGCCGGAAGTCCGACATGTACGCCGTACAGGCCTTAGCTCCCTTCCGGTCCTAAAGCCTCCGTCAGCTGCCGTCGGGGGTGAGGAGTGATCGGGTTGCATTATACCTTCCTTCCTAACGTGTTTCCTGTTTACTGTATAACTGCAAGACATGTGCTTTTAGATAACACAATTTAGCCCTTATGTGGAAAACTGAAATATATAAAAAGGTGAGATCTGTGTTTGGCTGTATAATGTTTCATTTGAGTGTAGTGACAATATGCACATTAAACACATTGACAATAAGACAATTAAATGTATATATAATTAGTGAGCACCCGGCATGCGTTGCAATGCCACTGAAAGAAAGAAAGTGTTCGTGTTTTAATTTTGTAATGCTTTTGGATGTGCAATATTTTTTTTTTTGTATTTCCATCTGGTGCGTTCTCAAATAAATCACAATGTTTTCCGAAGTGTGAGCAAGCCACATATAGTTGTTCATGTGAGTAGCGTGGATTTTTCAAAATTACCTCCTGATATCCCATACCGATACTAGGTCTCCTATGATATCCATCCCTCTGCCCCTCCCTTGTCCCCCACACTTCCGTCACCCATGCTTTCCCGCTCCCACCCCCATTCCCCTCCCGTGTACCCTTCGCCTACCGCATTACCCTTCCGTATCCCCCTCCTCTCCCTTCCTTCCGAGAACCTTTTCCCTCCTTCGTTCTCCTCCACCCCTTTCAGAATTCCTTCCCCATTCCTCATTTGAAGTCCCCGTTTCCACCCTCATGCCCACCCGCATCGACTTGCCCTCCGCTTTCCGCGTTCCGCTTCCACCATCTCCCCTCCCAGATTCCTCCTTTCCCTCCCTTCTTCCCTCCTTGCCGCTAAATTCTATGAAATACTCGCATTTTTCTATCGTATATTTTTTCTATTATTTTTTATACAAATACCTATCATATCGCAAGATCTTAAATTCGCTGGCGGGAGCCCAAAATCCCACCAAAATATTCATTGAAATAGGATAATTGGTATAGGAAATAATAAGGGACAAACAAAGAAACATTATTTTTAACATAAATATTATTAAAATAAGGTGTTTCTACAATTTATTAAGCCGGGTGCACAAAATATCAGTTTCAATTAAGTATGTAATGACCAACTTATATTGAGAGCTCGCTACTCGCTGTCACCATAAGCTCTGCACTGCCATCTGCGGTTGATTTTGTTTGTTGAATTTAAAACGACTGTGAACTTAATTGGATACATTATGGTGCATAATTTGAATGTATTTGTCAAAAACAGCATTAGCTTGATATTTTATGTTCGTGATTCGTTTAATGTACTGTAGGTAGATACTATTAATTAAACCTTTCAAATATCACATACTGGTTACCATAGGTGAGAAATATGGAACAAAGGTTTGAGTGTCTTGTCTTAATTTTTTATCATACTATTTAACACGCTGTAAGGTGTATGTAATTAAAATGACTTTAGGAGTCGAAAATATTGAGATCAAATTTTTGATAATATGTCAAATTATTGCATTAATTTGTAGAATGCGTAACCACTAAATATCAAATTTTACAGGAGGCACAAAAACCTCGTAGTGAAATAAAATGAAAGACGAAAATGTTTTTATTTATGTTCCGAATTATGTTAAGAAATTGTTTTATTTATGTTCGGAACATATAATATATTTAGAATTATTATACTATTTCAAATCGGAGTTTGGAAGTTTACATAAAAATCGAAAATGGAGATACGTATTTTACAAAGATACCAAAGATGGCTGAAAGAGGTCAACGAAAACACCCTAATGAAGACACTAAAAACGACATAGAAGACACATAAACTGTAATTAAACAATTTTAGTCCACCTCGGCACAGGAACCCCTTGTGAGGAGGACCAAGAAATACAATATCTTTACCTTACATAAATAACCATTATATTTTGTATACTTATGGAATTATTTTATATAGTCGCTTAAATAAAAAAATAAATAAATAAATAAAAAAATAATAAAAAATAAAAACCTACGTACTTTTCTGCGAACAGTTTTATGAACGACTTGGGAGATAACACAACAATACAGAATTGCGAAATTTATTTTATGAATTACTCAGTAATATCCTAATTTACTTTTATATTTAGTCTCAGTACGTAAGAATAACATGATAAATATAATAGTACTTAGTAAAAGCATAACAGCATAATACCAATAGGTACTACAAATAATTTTGAAGTTAAATAATAAGACCCTGAAATGGTAAATAAAATAAAGTATGTGGAGTTAAGGAGTTTCGCTAGTAAAAATGGCAGTTTGTGTGTTACGATATTTCCTAATTTATTTTTATCAAAAAAGATTTTTTTTTTAAATTTGCGAGTTTAACTAGTCGATGCGGTACTAATGTTAACACCAGATGGAATTTAAAACGTATTTTCGAAAAATTTGGAGTTACGCAGTCTTTGAATTAATGCGTGTGCTGTAAAAAGCTAAAATAGTTGTTAAATATATATTTAACTGAGTTTATTCTCCCTCGATGTTATTTAACATAGAATCTACGAAGGGTTTTAAATTACCTACCTCTTTTTATCCTTAGAAAACGACCTAAAATATTAACAAAAGAAAATTGCTGCACTCAAATAAACTTCACATTATAAGATATTTCTTCTTGTTCTGGTTCCGTGCATGAGTGTTATTAAGGATAATCGTATTTTTTATAAAAAATCCTCGGCTAAATTGGATTCTACAGAACCGCTTGAAGGAAAAGCTCCAGTCGATGAGAATGATTGAGATGTTGCATGTTCGCAAGTGTTTCTAAAATAAAATAAAATTTCCATCTTTTTCCGGTAAACTTTTTGTATTAAGTTTTCTCTAGTAATTTAATACTGGGAAGCAAAATTATGTTATTGGAAAAATTTGTGAAATTCTAAAGATTAAAAAAAATATTAAAGCCGAAAAGTAATGTAACCGCCTAAAATAAAAATAAAATAGCGTTTAAATTTGATAATTTTATTAAAAATAAATATTTCGGGTGCGACCGAGTCTCAACTGTGAGTCACAACTGTCTGGAACTCCAGTTCAATGAACTCTAGAACTTTTGCTTTAAATTTAAGTTTCATCACCAAAATTCAAATTGTTTGTTTTAATAATTAAATAACGTATTACGATTACGAACATACCAATTAATAGGTTTATTTATTTATAGTTAGGTAACTATAATTAGGTATATTTTAACGACAAAATATTTGTATTGCCCTTTTCAAATTTGGAACTCATTTGTGGAGACTCAATACTATTCACATTAATGTATTATATTTAGATAAGAGGCGATGCAAAAACACTGGTTCCTATTTTCGAAAAAGCGACTTTTTTAAACGCTCCCAACACTGAACATCCGGAAACTACCCCAACTGGTCCCTGCGCACTGCTACTACCGTGATAACAGTGGAACACGTTTCGACGAGGTATTAAAACGCAATAGCGCCTCTATGACTATCCCATGATTTTTACGGATCTTCACTAATGTCTGTATATAATATATATGTGTATGTATTTTGACCTTGGGAATATTGTGCGGCTGACAGTACCTACCTATCTTTCCAAATACCTACTTTTAACATTAAATCCACACAGGAGACCCTGTCGAAAATACTTTTCATAATGTCATCTTTAGAGATACTGTGTAGAGGGTCTTTTTATATAAAGAAAGAAGTGAACCTGGGTCTTTAAGAGAAACACAGCTGTTGAACTCGTAGAAACGACTCGTTTTCATGTCAACTGTAAATTAATATTGGCTGCGCCTTCGCGTGTTTCCCGACTGCACACCGGTGTCAAAGGAATCAATGACATTGCATTGAATTGAATTGAATGACCTTAGTTCCTCGAAAAATCTTCATTTAAATATCGTTATAACAAGGACAGGATTCCCACCCGACGCGAAGCCTCTGCTCTTAACAGTTTGTTAACGAATTCATATTCTGATCTTTCATAGATAGCGCTAGTTTAATTATTTTAGGTTAAAACACTTTTTGCAAATTATGCTTTAAGATATTAGGTTAAATTAAGGTTGTGACCTTGTACGTCCTCAAGAATATGAATAAATAGTTTTGTTCAAAACAAACTCAAATATTTCAAGATAGTCCAACAAATTCAATATCGGAATGATTCACCGATCAATATTGTAATTTTTAGAATTTCTTGAAAGATTTGAGTTTGTTAATGGATAAAATTATTTATTCATATTCATATTTCACATGTACGAACGAATATAATTATTTAATCTTAATATGTAAATGCACAACTTTAATGTCATTTATAATCAAGCTTTAGTCGTGTGACTCTTTTCCACATAAAAGTATAAATTGATTTCTAAAAATTGTTCTTTTATCTGGTAAAGTTATGATTTAAATTATGAGAAAAAATGTTTATTTTTAGCATTATAAGGTTATACCATAGGTCGTTGGCAGATTTGTTAAATTTTCTAATAAAATTTTGCATTATACAACACATATTTCAAATCATATAATCATGCAGTAAAATAAATAAATAAATTATCTGGGAAAGCTATGTTTCAGAATTTTAATTTTAGTTTAAATAAAATCATTTAAAAAAAGATCCGCGCACGTGTTTTGTGACAAAATACTTCAGTTGGTCTATTTATTTACGGTCTTACAAACAATTTTTTTTTTTTTTTAATTCCTATTTTGCTTAGACATTATTGAAAAATTATATAAATACTTATGATCAAAAAACAATTACAAAAAGTACGTATTTTTAATAGTTTTATCATCACATCTTTTAGCGTTTTTTAATTTAGATATAAATTAAAGCAAGTTTTGAAAGAAATAAAATCGATATAGAATTATTATTTTAAAAAGCTGGTAAGGAGAGTATTTTTTTCTCATTGAAACCGCACTGTACGATTGTAAGATCATCTCCATTTTTTATTTTTTTTTTTATCAATGTTCGCATTCAGACTTAAATACTGGTATTTTTTAATTTTTTTTTTAAAGTTCGTTTTCATAGTAAAATTAATTCTCAAATTTTAAATTTTATTAAGCCCGCCAAAACGAGCGGAATTCGAGCGGTAAGAAGCGGGTTGTGCGGGGTGTGGGTGTGACGTCATTTAAACTGAGAAAACCACATCGCTTGGGCATTTTGTATGGAGATTTTTTAAATTCTTCAATAAGGAATTCCAATAATTTTTTTTATCAATGTTAACCGTCTATCAGAATTGATTTTGTTTAAAAAAAAAAGAAAATTGATCAAGATTTCATAGTTAAATTAATATTTAAAGGTAGAATTTTTGTTTCTCCCACCTAAACCTTACCCAGTACGGCATTGCCGTCGCTAATGGTTCAAGTGCCCCGCGCCAGTTCAGGCCGCCGCGCAGAAAAGTAAAGACCGAAAGTAAGATAACGGTTTACGGCGCAGTTCACTGTGAGACTTTTCTGCGCAATCAATAAATTTAATATAATTGTACAAAACTAGTGAGGTTTATGGCCAAACATCAGATGTCAGATGGGTAGAATACGTAATGATTATTATTTAATACTGTAAAAATGTATTATATTTATTGTAACATACAAATGAACACAATTAATAATTTGATGTATTTACTTGGAAGCTTTAACTCCACAAATTTCAGCACTAATGTGATCAGTATTATCTCTTTTAAATATAAAATCAACATGTCAGAATCAACGATTTGTAGGTAGTCGGACTGGCCTTGAATATATCCGATTTCTGACATGGTATGTGGTTTTTTAAACAGATTTTGCATTACATAAACTTTGTTTACTAAACGATTAAATATACCAAACCACCCATTACTAAACTTAAAAAGACTTTTAGGGGATAGAATGCAAAACCGTTTGGCCCATAAGTATTAAACGACGTTTGGCCTATACACCTCTCTCATCATACACAAACCATCTCTCGTGTAATAAAAAGAGATGCACCGTAGACATTTCGGTGATCCGCTCTTTATACAAACTGAGGTTTCGATGAGGTCAGAATTCTTTCGACCATTCATGAGGCGTTTGTAGTTCGTAGCTTTTTGATGGATTTTTAAGAAGGTTTAATTAATTCTAAGAATAACAATATTGAAATATATTTATATATTTAGAATCGACATTTTTTGATCTACATGAACATATTTTTTAAAAGTCAAAATATTTTTCACTCAACTTCCTTATTTTGAATTCTCGGCCGTTGGCTGGTTAATGCTCCTTAAGATGGGACAATCTATAAAGCCCGTTTCTGCACAGAGTCGATGATTTTTTTCATGTATTTTGAAGCACCAGACCTTTTTTATTCCCGGTGGAATTCTCTCATCAAGGGAATTACCAATGTAAATATTATATCTTGTGGCGACCAGAACGGTCGCCCCCTTTTGCCACAATCCTTGCGCCGCCACTGATACAGCCAGCGTATTCTCGAAATGTACATACTACCTACATTGTAGTGTTTCACGCCACGCACGGCTAAGCATTTCGGGAAGCGCAGCGAAAGGCCTCGACTAACAGCCGTCACATTCTTACGGCCGCGGAATGTTCCAGAGGCTTCTCCGCTTTGCGCGGTGGCTCAACATTACTTGATGTTCCGGGTACTCACACGGTCGGCTATATAAAGCGCAGCGACACCGCGCTAGTCAGTCAGTCAGTTCCAGTCATTAGTGCAAGTAACATCACTAACACACATAGACAGTGCATCGAGTGATAACATCCAGTGCGGTAACCGCCAGGTCCACGGCGACGTGCCGGACCTGTGGCGGTACATCATCATATCATCAACCTTCGAGAACGCAACAAGCGACACAATTGCCCACGACAAGTCCCACGGCGGGCCTTCTTGTCACGTGAGCGGCAACTCCTCAGGTTCACCGCAGCCATCTCCGCGACACCGCGTCGAGCATCCATCCTGGACGTCAAGGTCTTCTCCACCACCACGGTGCAGAACAACATGCTGGCGACATGCAGACACGAGTTCTGCTACACCACCGCATCACCGACCTTCATCACATGCAACACCATAGAGCCACATCATCATCGCTCCTGTCTACACTGTTACTTTACTAAACTTACATCGCTACGTAGCAGCAATAAAGACTGACTCATACATCGACTGACGCCTTTCACTCAATCGTCCTCGTCTCTGCCGATCGCTGCCCGCTCCCTCAACTGGTGACCCCGACGTGATTTGAACACGCAACCCTCTGATACGAGCAACACGCAACCTTCTGCAACGAGCAACGTGCAACAAGCCACAAGCAACTCTGCAACAAGCAACAAGCAACAAGCTACAGGCAACAAGCCATATGCAACACGCAACACGCGAGCAACACGCAACGAGCGCAACAAGCAACGAGCTACAAGCAACAAGCTACAGGCAACACGCCATATGCAACAAGCAACATGCAACATGCATCATGCAACATGCAACACGCAACACGCGAGCAACAAGCTACATGCAACATGCAACAAGCATCAAGCAGCAAGCAAAAACAGCAACTGAGGGAATCGGTAGAGACGCATCAGCACCACATGGACGCATCATCATGGACGCACCGACCAGCATCAACCCGGCATTCCTGAGACTTTTGGCATCTTACAACCCTGTACTCCGTACACTGGAAAGGGGGTGTGTGGCGACCAGAACGGTCGCCCCCTTTTGCCACAATCCTTGCGCCGCCACTGATACAGCCAGCGTATTCTCGAAATGTACATACTACCTACATTGTAGTGTTTCACGCCACGCACGGCTAAGCATTTCGGGAAGCGCAGCGAAAGGCCTCGACTAACAGCCGTCACATTCTTACGGCCGCGGAATGTTCCAGAGGCTTCTCCGCTTTGCGCGGTGGCTCAACATTACTTGATGTTCCGGGTACTCACACGGTCGGCTATATAAAGCGCAGCGACACCGCGCTAGTCAGTCAGTCAGTTCCAGTCATTAGTGCAAGTAACATCACTAACACACATAGACAGTGCATCGAGTGATAACATCCAGTGCGGTAACCGCCAGGTCCACGGCGACGTGCCGGACCTGTGGCGGTACATCATCATATCATCAACCTTCGAGAACGCAACAAGCGACACAATTGCCCACGACAAGTCCCACGGCGGGCCTTCTTGTCACGTGAGCGGCAACTCCTCAGGTTCACCGCAACCATCTCCGCGACACCGCGTCGAGCATCCATCCTGGACGTCAAGGTCTTCTCCACCACCACGGTGCAGAACAACATGCTGGCGACATGCAGACACGAGTTCTGCTACACCACCGCATCACCGACCTTCATCACATGCAACACCATAGAGCCACATCATCATCGCTCCTGTCTACACTGTTACTTTACTAAACTTACATCGCTACGTAGTAGCAATAAAGACTGACTCATACATCGACTGACGCCTTTCACTCAATCGTCCTCGTCTCTGCCGATCGCTGCCCGCTCCCTCAATTGACCGTTCTGGTCGCCACACACCCCCTTTCCAGTGTACGGAGTACAGGGTTGTAAGATGCCAAAAGTCTCAGGAATGCCGGGTTGATGCTGGTCGGTGCGTCCATGATGATGCGTCCATGTGGTGCTGATGCGTCTCTACCGATTCCCTCAGTTGCTGCTTTTGCTTGCTGCTTGATGCTTGTTGCATGTTGCATGTAGCTTGTTGCTCGCGTGTTGCGTGTTGCATGTTGCATGATGCATGTTGCATGTTGCTTGTTGCATATGGCGTGTTGCCTGTAGCTTGTTGCTTGTAGCTCGTTGCTTGTTGCGCTCGTTGCGTGTTGCTCGCGTGTTGCGTGTTGCATATGGCTTGTTGCCTGTAGCTTGTTGCTTGTTGCTTGTTGCAGAGTTGCTTGTGGCTTGTTGCACGTTGCTCGTTGCAGAAGGTTGCGTGTTGCTCGTATCAGAGGGTTGCGTGTTCAAATCACGTCGGGGTCACCAGTTGAGGGAGCGGGCAGCGATCGGCAGAGACGAGGACGATTGAGTGAAAGGCGTCAGTCGATGTATGAGTCAGTCTTTATTGCTGCTACGTAGCGATGTAAGTTTAGTAAAGTAACAGTGTAGACAGGAGCGATGATGATGTGGCTCTATGGTGTTGCATGTGATGAAGGTCGGTGATGCGGTGGTGTAGCAGAACTCGTGTCTGCATGTCGCCAGCATGTTGTTCTGCACCGTGGTGGTGGAGAAGACCTTGACGTCCAGGATGGATGCTCGACGCGGTGTCGCGGAGATGGCTGCGGTGAACCTGAGGAGTTGCCGCTCACGTGACAAGAAGGCCCGCCGTGGGACTTGTCGTGGGCAATTGTGTCGCTTGTTGCGTTCTCGAAGGTTGATGATATGATGATGTACCGCCACAGGTCCGGCACGTCGCCGTGGACCTGGCGGTTACCGCACTGGATGTTATCACTCGATGCACTGTCTATGTGTGTTAGTGATGTTACTTGCACTAATGACTGGAACTGACTGACTGACTAGCGCGGTGTCGCTGCGCTTTATATAGCCGACCGTGTGAGTACCCGGAACATCAAGTAATGTTGAGCCACCGCGCAAAGCGGAGAAGCCTCTGGAACATTCCGCGGCCGTAAGAATGTGACGGCTGTTAGTCGAGGCCTTTCGCTGCGCTTCCCGAAATGCTTAGCCGTGCGTGGCGTGAAACACTACAATGTAGGTAGTATGTACATTTCGAGAATACGCTGGCTGTATCAGTGGCGGCGCAAGGATTGTGGCAAAAGGGGGCGACCGTTCTGGTCGCCACAATCTCATAAATAAAATTGTGTTTTTCACCTAATTATTGTTTATCAGTGATACCTTTTGCAAACAATCCATTTGGTTGATCGTTAACATGGTTACGTGCGTACAATTTATAAAATAGGTTTAACGCATAAACATAAAGGAGGTATTTAGAATAAAGTGTTTTAATCATTGTTATAAAAGCCTAGAAGGACGTGTAGCGTTGTTGGCTCCTTGTGCCAAATTGACTGATGTTTATTTTATGCCCGGAAAATGCTTATTTAAAACATAAACATAGTGTGTCTTCGGTATTTCTTAATTAATATTATGCGACCAACTTTGTATTTATGAGATCGCTGCTCTGTCGTTTAAAAAAAAACCTAACACGATTAAATTATGCACCTTATATCAATTTACTCATTGGAGGTTATCCACCACTTACCCGCCCTGGTATAAGTAACAAATGGTTACTCCTTCAAGACTATCGCATGTTTCTATTTTTTTTTGTTAAACGAAGCTACATTTATTTATTTTGAACGAATCTAGACCTCCAGTGTCCCTACATACGTTGTTAGAAAGTAGTATGCAAGTGCTTAATACGAAAAAAACATAATACAAAAAATCAAGTTAGTAATACAAGAAAAAATAATAGTCAAAACAAAATAAAACTCGTTCATTTACGCAGCGTACAATGTACCTTTTAGTGATTGTGCAATCAGGATTTTTCTACTGACCATATGTAATGCATTTTGTATTTCACGGGTACCGCCGCCCCGAATACCATTTATTAGATAACCAACAGCTCTGACATAGATTACCCCAAGTAGTTCGCTACGTCTGATGACTTACCAGGGGTGGCTGGGTTCACGTGGTGAGATTTGTTCGGATCTAGGCTGCGGTTGTGTCTGCTCCCCAGCTTCATGAAAGCCGGATCCGACGAGAATGGATGAAGAAGTCCCTTCAATTTCTCCAGCCGAACTCTCTCGGAACATCACTTTGCACCGCAATGAGAGATGTATTCATACGTCAGTCACTCCTGGACACACTGACCCCCAAATTCCTACTCACTACTTATACCCCTTTAATTCCCAAAACTTCCTTTCCTTCCTTTCCTAGAAAACATTCCACCCAGCATCCCCAAAGATGTAGGCCATGAGAGCATTCTTTTCCTAAAGGCCTCTTGTTTTTCAAATAAATAAACCCATTTTTATCCGCTCGTGGCGTGGCTACGTAAAAATGACTGGTCTCCGATTACCTCGTATTTATTTTTTGTAAAATTCCACAAGGATTTTTTTAAATATAGCAACATTGACATTTCCGTCGGCATTTTGACGTTGACATTTAACATTTTACTTGTGTTGGGAAATTGTATTGTAATGTTCAGGATTTACAATATCCATAATTATTTTTACTACCTTAGATCTTACGGTAGTTGTATGAATCCATTTTTAAACAATACAATACGACGCCCGCGCTCCCCACAATTTCAATTTTGACAGATCGTGCAG
This sequence comes from Limnephilus lunatus, assembly GCA_917563855.2. Classification (NCBI taxonomy): domain Eukaryota; kingdom Metazoa; phylum Arthropoda; class Insecta; order Trichoptera; family Limnephilidae; genus Limnephilus; species Limnephilus lunatus. The sequence goes on from OU830601.1 coordinate 56,837,102, forward strand.
GCCCGTGAAGAAGGGTTGCCAAGGCCGGGTTTGTTGTAAAATACCCACAACACATAATAAAAATTCCCAACAAATTCCTTCACCTTCAAAATGAAACGAAATTTTATTGAAATTTGCATTGTTTCACTATTTAGTCATTTTCAGACTTTCTGTTTCATTCAGGCTTAAAACATAGGAATTTGTTGTTAAGAAAACTAAAGTATAGTTTTATTTCGCTTGCAATTGTAAATAATATTTTTCAATGTGGTTGGATAATCATAAAATGCTCTTTTAATTGATAAAGTGATTAACTCCACACAGGGGGCCCTGAGGAAAATAATTTTCCTCAGAGCCTATGTCATCTATGATGCTGTGTGGTCTTTTTGAGGAAAGGAAGGAATGATAATTGGTCTTGAAGAGACCCATGTTGTAGGAAGGAAGAAACATAGAGGCTGGCAAATCGTTCTACAGCCGAGCTGTTGAACACAAGAACGAGTCGAAGAAGCGACACGTGCGACACCGCACAAAGAGGAGACCGATTATGCTTTATCATTCTCTCTCTCTTTTTAGTGTCCCTGTTTTTCATTTCACCGAGTTTCAAATCATAACGGTGCTAAAGAAGTTTTCACTTCAAAAAAGTAAAGAATTAAGTAATGCTTCATAGTAGGAGACAAAAATATAAATAATTTGGGTAAACTACCGAGAGAAACGTGAATAATAAGCTAAAAATTTCGGATGAACCGGAAAAAAATATGATTAAAGTTGCCTATTGCTGCAACAGTGTTGTTATTTTGCTAATAATAATATTGTTTTCGCAGGTCCACTTCTAACGCCGTTAACTTCAGTTATATAATCTACGAACAACCCGTGTATCACTATTATTAACACCTGGCGCTAAATAAGAGCGTCCGTTAGCGAAACTAGAATGCACCCCGCCGTTAAAACAACGCAGTTACTTTGGGCCAACGCCACGCGGCGGGTGAAATATAAGTGCACGCTAAAATCATAACGTTTCGGTGATATGGAACGTTGGACTTACCTAATTACTATAAAGAGCGGTAACTACCTTACACGGCATCTGCCAAATATGTTTAGTAAGAGCTTTCGGAAGTTTGGAGACAGTTTTTAAGTTAAGTGGTTACCTTGATCTCGAATGTCTCACTACCATCGGGACTTTTGGAAGAGATGTTAGGAATTATGAGAAAATAAACTTTTTTATAAAATAAAAATTTTACTTACGGTTTTTGATAAAATTTGTTTTTTTCTTTTTTTGTTGTAACGACTTCAGTCTTTCAGAGCAGAGCATTTTAGCTGTGCATTTTTGAATATTTTAAATATGCATGTTATAGCCCTAATTCCGAGGTGAAACAAGATCCCAGTAAATATTTTTCTAATATTTGATAATTTTAAAAATGTTATTCTCTCCGTAAGAACCTACTGAATTATACATTTTTTCTAAATTTTTCTATTTTTTTTTTTATTTTTCCATTTTAAAAATTCGCAGGCATTTTCTTGAATAATTTACATTTCAAATTTAATTTGCTAATCCTCGAAAAAATAATTGATTTCAATCGTAGGTATGTGTAAATATTTAGGTAACTTAATTAGGTTTATCCTTTTTAAATCTGTCTCTAAAATAATATATTGTGTTACGAGTACCTAGTACCTATGTATGTCAGTATGTTACGAGTTCTTACTATGCAACTAGTAGTATCTAATCGTAAACTCGCTTTTATCTGTTTAGTATTAACGAGTTCAGATCTTATTTAAAATCCATACCCATCGTAGTTTTAGTATTTTGCTTAATATTTTATTACAGGTACCAATGTACTGTTATGCTATGTACATATGTCACTACTATATTTATCTTTTTATAATTGTTGTACTGTTGTTGTACTTACATATTGGAACTATATATATAAATGTAAAATTGTGTGTAAAAGCCCAATAGAGCATCACTAAATAAATAAATAAATTTATCAATAATTAAATAACTTAACACAAAGCGTTTGAAGGACTTATATACTGAGTCCAAAACCAGGTTGCGGCAATTGCCTCAAACGGGGTGTTAAGAACATTGAGACAAAATCAAATTAGGTATTATTATAAAATCAAATTAGGTAAACTTATTGTAAATTATAAACAACTGCAGTATTCACAAAGCATTTGCAAGACTCAGGGCAACTTTCCTCCCTTTAAACCTTTTTTAAAAATAGTCGTCTTTATGTCCTAATATTTCGAAATGCTAATTTGCGTAGTTAAAAAAAACAACTTAATGAAGAAAACAATCCTCGGTTAAAAGTCACTCGTTAAGTTCGTTCATTCCCAATTGAAATTTTATTTTAGGTTTCAAATCAAATTTATAAATACATTTAATGGGAAATTGGCAGTCACTAATATTCACCACATTTGCAATGGTTCAAGTGGTTCTTAATCAAATGTGCTTCACACAAAAGCGGTTTTGCCAGAAATCCTTGACACGTAAACATGTAAATTGCTGACACGTGCAAAGAACACGAGTTAAGGGCGTTATTAATGTTTCGAATTTTGAGGTGCGAAAACTAGTAGGCGGAAATGGTTTGATATTCTATAGCTAGCGTTCAGATCTGACATTCCGTTAAGTCCGTCATTCCGTGATCGGGAATTTTTTAACATCAGCCCCTCGTTTTGTGACATTTTTTTTAAACGCTTCCAACCAACACGTACAAGATGATAAATAAATCAAATATATAATCCATAATTTTGATTTATAAAAATTATAATTGTACTTAAATATCTGGTCGCTGGTTGTTTTGTTGACGTTTTCTAAATTCGAAACTTTATTTTTACGAGTGTTAACCTTTTTATTTATCTCATTGGTTTGAATGATGTAAATTAATTTCACCTGCAAGAAGAATAGGACTATTATAGTTTTTTTTCTTTATTCAGTAAAGTTTTTACATTACAGTAAATGGGTAATTTTTTGGCCATCACACTAGGCACATGCCCGTGTTGTAGTGGCCAATTTTATGTTAAGTATAATAATACAAATTAAAAATAAGTTGAATGAAAAACAAAATAATATAAAAATAAAATAAAATAATTTATACCTCTAAAACAAGTATGAAGTATAAAGGAATTTAAAATAATGCAAAATATCTACATAAGTTTAAGATATATGAATATAAAAAATAAGTATAAAAAATAAGTATGGAAAACAGAAAAATTAAAATAATCTGAAAAACATATGAAAGAAAATACGTATTATTGAATGAAAAATAATACAAGGAGCATGTATCAAAAAAATAAAAAATAAAAAAATACAAGTACATTTGTGTAATTAAAATACAATTAAAATGTAATAAAAATACAAGTACATTAAGTACAAGTGTATTTGTAAAAAAAATACAAATACAATATAAAATCAAAGAAAATACTATTTGGTAAGAAAGTAGGGATAAGTTATATCTTGATGAGCGATTTGCATGTGCGTGTTATGGTAACATAGGTATATAGATATATATCAGCAAGTTTTGTGTAAATCCACGTTTGAACTAAGGCTAAAAATATGTACTCAAATATGGAAATATTGTCACAATATTTTTCGTAATAAATACTTGAGTATAAGAAACATGTCAGTGGTGTTAAACATTTTTTAATGATGAATATGAAAGAGGAATATATTGTTCTGTAATATACAAGTTATTTAAATTATTTACTGGTGGTATAGGTTCATACGTTCCTGTTATGTGTGGTCGGTTTTGCTGTATGGTTGTGAAACATGGACCTTAAAAATAAATACCATGAACAGGTGTGTGGCTTCACCGGAATGTGTGTGGCTTCACCGGAGAATGCTCAAGGTCCCATGGATCGACATGATCGCCGACACAGAAATTATCAGGCGGGCTAGAACAGATATAGAACTGCTTACATTAATTAAAATCAAGAAAATTTCATATCTGGGTCATATACTTTGAGGGGAGAAGTATCACTAACACCATTTAATATTTAAAGGCAAGATAGAGGGTCGCCGAGGGCCCGGTAGGAGACAAATGTCTTGGCTGCGAAATATACGAGAGTGGGCCGGCATTAGAAGTGTGGAGCTATTCCGGACAGCGCAAGACAGAGAGACCTTTTCAAGAGTGATCGCCAACGTCGGAGGGACCTGATAAGGCACACAAAGAATAAGAAGAAAATACGGTACTAACTTTAATTTTACACCATCTATCTTTTTGCTTTTAAGCCGTGTTTTTTTTATATTTTCTTTTTCCATCAACTCCACTTGATGTTTTACTTCGGTGCTCCAGATTTTATGTCCGGGTTAAATCTTTCCCAAATGAAAGACTAAACCCTTCCACACACTTTTCCACAAATGATTATCTAGTAAATTCACGCGATGTAAGTGCACTATATAAGTATAATAAATACAAAACAATACGTCAATCCACCAGAAACATAATTGGAAAATATATCACCGACTCCAGATATTTTCATATCAGAGGGTTCGGCTCTGATGAAATCCTAACTGGTCCAATAAATCCTGCTGATCCCTCAATATAAATATTTAAAAAATCTTTCGTAATCCTACATGTATTTAAATGACCGACTTTTGCCTTTTTATATACAAATTTGTTGACAAATCTAATACGCCTAAATTTTGAATGAGAGAGCTAGGTATAATGCCAGTAGCCGAAATAACAAATGGTAATATTTTTATAGTCTGAGAATGCCAAATTCTTTTAATCTCATTTCCTTTACGGATAATATTACAAGAATTTGGAATAGCGACATCAATCATATAAGTTATTTTTTTTAATTTTGTCATTTAAAACTATATCGGGTTTATTATGACTAATGGTTCTGTCTGTTAGAATAGTTTTATCATAATTAATTTTATAAAATTCATTTTCTACATATTCATTGACTGCCGTAATGTACCATAATATGGTACATTACGGCAGTCAATCAAGTTATGTTTAGTAACCAAACTTTGGTGAATTATTTTTAAAACTTGATTGTGCCTAAATGTATACTCGGACGGCGCTAATACAGAACATCCCGATATAATATGTTCTATAGTTTCCGGAAAAGCCAAACATTTTCTACATAAATCATCAATTTTATTTGCATCTTTGATGATATGCTTCCTATAATTTTTAGTATTAATGACTCTATCTTGAATGGCAAGCATAAAGCCTTCTATTTCTGCGCTCAACTCTCCATACTCAACCATTTGTTTGACGAAAATTTGTCAACATATGTTTGGTTGAGATAGTTGAAGTATTTTGCGTGAAGAATTTTATTTTACCAGGAATCTAATAATTCCTGGTTGGTATTTATAAGAATGTTGGCATTCTCGTCGTATAAATTTAATGGCGAAATATTTCTATCTGCCTTGCAAATTATTTTGTGCATTTCTGAACTATCAGCTTTCCTATGGAAAAAATTTCTTAGCATTTCTACCTGATTATGTTTTAAAGATGTTATTTTGACTATACCTCTACCTCCTAAATTTCTAGGTAAATTAATTCATTCTATAGCTGAATTTGGATGATGGCAGTTGAAAAGTAGTTCTAATTAATCGTTCAATGCCATCTAAATCTGTATTAGACCATTTAATTATGCCAAATGAGTAAGTTAATAGAGGTATTGCCCAAGTTTTAATTGCCTTTACAAAATTTTTAGCAGATAGATTGCATTTTAAAAAATTTCTGATCCTAGTTTTAAATTTAATCCTAATATCATTTTTAATACTAGTATGATCTAATCTATTTGATTGCGGATATCCTAAATATTTATAAACCTCATCCCCTTTCATACTTTCAATTTTGAAATTTCTAAATATACCCTCGTCTCCATCTACAATTTTACCTTTCTCTATATGGATCGTTCTACATTTATCTAAACCAAAAGTCATTTTAATATCATATTAAAAAATTTTAACTACTTTAATCATTTTCTCTAAATTTGGTTCAGAATTCGAATATAATTTTAAATCGTCCATAAATAATAAATGAGAAATTATATGGTATCTCTCTCTTTAATTTTTATTCCAAACTTGCTTTTAATTAACATTTAAGATAAAGGATTTAATGCTAAGCAAAACCAAAAAGGACTCAATGAGTCTCCTTGAAAAATCCCTCTTTTTATTGAAATGCTCGGTACTAAAATTTTCTTATCTTTCAAATTCACAAGCATATCGGTATTCCAAAATGCCATAATTTTTTCATAAAAGCTAATAATAATTGGGTTAATTTTGTATATATTTAAAACTTTTATCAGCCACGAGTGCGGGACACTATCATAAGCCTTTTGGTAATCTATATAACAAATATATAAATTACGTTTTTGGGTTTGAATCTGTTTTAGAATTACAGAATCAATAACTAATTGTTCTTTACATTCCATATGTTTTCTGCAACAATCTTTTTGTTGTTCAGATAAAACATTTTTTTCATCTAAATGAGTGTATATTAAATCTGTCAAGCAAGAGGTTAAAATTTTATATATTGTCGGTAAACATATAATGGGTCTATACTGAGAGGGATTATTAATATTTTCGCTTTTAGGCAACATATAAGTAATGCCCTTAGTTAGAAATTTGAAAGATTTTTTGCCAAAAGGGGATGTAAAGTAGTCAGACGTTTATACCAAAAATTATGTATCCAATCGCAACCCGTGGCTTTCCAATTATGAGTATTTTTTATAGTTTTGGCTAACAATTCAACCGATATATCAGAAAAACTCATTTGTTCAATTTCTGAACAATTGAGTTCTTCATTTTCTATCCACGGACCTGACTCGTTATGTTTTATATATTTACTCCAAATATTTGTCCAAAAATCGCGCATATCTGATTCAGATGGCAACGGATTATTATTATTCGAAATAATATTTTGTTTATCGTCAGGTTTGGAATAAAATATTTTCTCATTTTTCTGAAATAAACTATTATTTTTTTTATTATTATACGTATAATTATATCTTTTTAATCTACTAGCTTTTACTCCTAATTTTTGTTTTAATAAATCTAATAAATCATTGATTATATTTTCATTATTATTACTACCAATGCTATAACCAAATTTCCTCCCAATTACATTTACATGTCTCAAAATATTCCTACTTCAATTTCCGTTTTTATACTCTATTACTCTAGCTATGCTACTTCTTAAAAATACTACATCATTTTCTAATCTACTCTGCCATTCTGGTTTTCTATAACTATATGATCTTTCATCAGAAGACGTTAATTTAACTCCTAACTTATTACATATAGTGATAGCACTAGCATACACTATTGTATGAAGATCTAAAAAACTAATGTCATTAAATATTATTTTTGGTAAAATTATATTATTTAATTCAAAAATTAATTTAGATAATTTCTTTGACGTATATAATTTTGGTCTAACTGTGGGCTCTATATCTAAAAAAAAATTACCGTGCTCCAGATTTTATGTCCGGGTTAAATCTTTCCCAAATGAAAGAATAAACCCTTCCACACACTTTTCCACAAATGAATATCTAGTAAATTCACGCGATGTAAGTGCACTATATAAGTATAATAAATACAAAACAATACAAGAACAATACGTCAATCCACCAGAAACACAATGGGAAAATATTTCACCGACTCCAGATATTTTCATATCAGAGGGTTCGGCTCTGATGAAATCCTAACTGGTCCGATAAATCCTACTGATCCCTCAATACAAATATTTAAAAAATCTTTCGTAATCCTACATGTATTTAAAATGACCGACTCTTGCATTTTTATGTACAAATTTTTTGACAATTCTAATACGCCTAAATTTTGAATGAGAGGGCTAGGTATAATGTCAGTAGCCGAAATAACGAATGGTAATATTTTTATAGTCTGAGAATGCCAAATTCTTTTAATCTTATTTCCTAAATCTGTATATTTTCTTATTTTTTCAGAAACAGTTTTCTGAATATTACAAGAATTTGGAATAGCGACATCAATGATATAAGTTATTTTTTTAATTTTGTCATGTAAAACTATATCGGATCTATTATGATTAATTGTTCTGTCTGTTAGAATAGTTTTATCATAATAAACTTTATAAAATTCATTTTCTAAAAATGAATTTGGTTCATATTCATAATATGGTACATTACGGCAGTCAATCAAGTTATGTTTAATTACCAAACTTTGGTGAATTATTTTTATATTTTTATGAATTAAGTTAGCTAATTCTATAATATTTTCATCTAATAAGTTTAAATTTGCAATGTTGATTTCCCTAAGATTATAAATAACGTCTAAGTTATTTGAGTCTACTGTAATATCATTGGATTCTTCGACTAGAATATTATCTGAACTATCTACATTCAATGCATCTGATATAACATTACTACTCGTATTAACTTGTTCTAAATTATTTTATAATTGCAATCTATCTGCTACCTCCTTTTTTATCTGATCTAATGTTACTACAGGAATTAAATTATTTTTGAAAATTGCCCTCTTTTGGTCTGCTAATCTTTGTTCGTTTACTTGGGCAATCGGATAATTTTGTGAGAAAATAAAATGTAATTTTTTCCTATACAATAACATATGTGTTTCTAATTTAGTTACATAAAAATATGAACGAACGATGAACATATTGACATTGTTCGTCCATTTCAAACGCTGCCTAGGAATACCTGCTTTTGTTGTTGGTGGGCTCAGGCTGTCATTGTTCATCTGTGTAGATGACATAACAGACCGCTCTTCATTTCGGTTGGTTGTAAATGACATATTATCAATTTACAAAACAACACGAAAATGATTTTTATTATTAGTTCCTACATTCCAGTAACCGAGCAACTATCGTTACCTAGTAATATCATTTGTTAATTGTCAATTGTCAACAAATAATTTTCAAAATGCCCAAATTAAATATTTTAATTTAAACCTTTTACCTTTCAACGTTACAAATCTATAATATATTATATATTTAATACTGTTATCAAAATAAAATATAGGTATGTAATTAAATTAACCTATAAAATATATTACAAATTTATCTCAAATATTATTGTTTACCTTGGTTACTGGAGCCTTCACAAAAGGGATTTTTTATATCCTATTTATTTATCTAAATAACCTATGGTTTAATGGCAGTTTATTTATTACGTGGTCTAATATACTTATTTTCAAATATTTATATTTTTTGGGATCAAAACTAATTCTTTTCTATCTGATATAATGAAAAATCAGAGAGCTAATGAAATGCGAATGTCTTTACAGCATTGCTAAGCACCGATTTTTAATGAATTAAAAATTAATTAATAATTATTATCTTCAATCGTTAGTTTTTTGTATTTTATATTTAATATGATTTTAATGCGGAAACCTCACCTGTCTTCACCGGTTCATGCAACGGTGCAAAAATGCAATCTTGTGGATAATATGTAATTATTTTTTTATAAAATAAAAAAAATTAAAATTTCTTATTTGGGTTAATCCGTATTTTGGGTTTTCCTTAGTGTATACATATTGCATAAACCCGATTCCGTCTGAATCATTTGGTTTGTGGGTGCAGTGCTTCATTCCAATCCACTAATCTCGAGGGTGATGTTGCATCCCTTAATTACGAAATGAACTACATTTAACCAAATACAGACATCGGATTCAGACATTAACCAAACAACCCGTTCGTACGAATTAAGTTTAGTATAACGCAGTAGACATTCAGTTATTGGTTTTTTGTATTTTTCAACTTTCGCTTTCCACCTGAGTTTTATATTTTCTCGTAACTTTTTTTTTATTACCTAATCAACCAGAAACATAAATAAATAATACTAATAAATTTCAGTTGCATTAAAATTAAACATCTATTGATTCGAAGCTAAAAGATGCTGCGTAGATAGAAAAAAATGCGATTCACTCGCGGTAGAAGTGAAACCTTAAGAAAACTAAAGTAGATAAGAGTGGGGAGACTACGAAGCACCGCAAAAAGAGGAGACTAGGGGTAAGGTCGCGGGATCGAACTCCGGCGTGCGCAAATTAATTTGCCTTGATTAATTTGTGTTATTTCACAATTAATTAATCTTACTTATATTATAAATGCGAATGTTTGAATGGATGTGACTTAATCTTTCAAGCAATAAATATCGAATGGAATTTAAAAATTCTTTCACTAATCGAAAGCTACATTATTTGCGAGTAACATACGTTATATATATATATATATTGGTAAGCTCTGGCTTTATGAATAAGCTGTGGCGTTATGATATTATTTTTTATACGTTTATTGGCAAAGCGTATTGCTAAGTAAATGTTTCACGTGGGCTGTCATATTGTTATTTGTTTAGGTTACTATGGAGATTTCTTTGATATTTTTTTAGGTTACTCTGGATTCAAATATAAATAAAATACTAATTACTACTTGAGGCTAAATAATCAGAATAAATTAGGCAAGTAGGTACTTAAAATAAATTTCTATAATTTAAATATTTTCTAAAATAATAATTTTATTTGCGAAATGTCATTCACAAATTTTGAAATTTTCTATTAAACAATAATTATTTTCTATTAGACAAAATAGCAAGAATAATAACAATAGGCCACTTGTATCACATTTAAAAAAAAATTCCCGCTTAAGCAAATATTCTAAGATTTTTTTTAATCGTATTTTTGAAACCCTGGCAATTTTTGAAAATTTCAATTCGAGAAAACAGACCATTTTTTATAAACAGGAAAGACTGGTCATAATTTTATTGGTGTGAAAAATCGATAATTACATAGCCGAAAATAATTTAAAAAAAAACGTTTTCCACACGAATAGCAATAAATTGTACGGGGTTCTCTTCGTAACATCTGTAAAAACACCGCCATCTTTATTAAAAAATCAAACCAAAGGATAAGTTCGCATAGAACAAACAATAAATCTAGTGAACGTTTAACGCAAATTCAAAAATTCGCCGGAAATCAAAGTGTTGCCTTAAAAAAAAAATTTTTGGAATTTTACAAAATTAAGGGAACATAATCGGAGACGGGACATTTTCATGTAGTGACGTCACGAGCTCAAATAATGGATTTATTAATTTTAATATAAAAAAACTATACATTTCTAAAAAAAATTATTGACATTTTCGTAATCTTAGTAAAAAAATCTATCTACACGATTTTTTCCAAGTCGTTATGAAATCCATGCAAGTGGCCTATTATGCCAATATAATTATGCCAGTAATTTCCCACTAATATTATGCGAGCGAAGCCGCGGGTAAAAGCTAGTTTGAAATAATACTCAGTATTTTTGCGGTACGTTCCAAAGTAAAAGACACTCTCAGTATCGCCCTGGTGTTAGACCACCATTCAGAATTGAAACGTTGCTTGAAATGGCTTTAGCAGTGTTTGGTGACCAGATCTAAATTGCCAGGTACTTCCTCACCTACCTCTTTCCCATCTCTTTCCCTTATCTACCACCTTCAGCCTCACATCATACCCTAATTGGGTATGCCATAGTCTCACTGGCTCCAGACTTAAGCAGCTGGGACTCTTGTGATGTATTCACTTTAAAAAAGAGGAGACCGATTATACTATCTCATTCTTTTGAAGGCTACACCTAAAGGTTTCACCGACATGTGTTTGTCTCTTTTTAATGTCGCTATTTGTCGTATCATCGAGTTTCAAATCACAACGGTGCTAAATAAGTTTTCACTTAAAAAAGGTATTTTTCCAGGTAAAAGGTCACCGTTCGAATGTTTTTGTTACTGAAGTACGCAGTTTATATGTATACTTAATAGAGTAGATTTATTTTGTACAGGGAATATAATATTTAAAAAAGTGATATATCATCAAATATAAAAATAAGGATTTCGGTTGCCTCTGCGTGATTGTTTGTCCCCGTTTGTAAATGTAATATTTGGTTCAATGAACTCAAATTTGCTTTAAATTTAAGTGTCATTTACAAAATTGAAATTTTTTTTTTAGTAATTCAAGCGAGCGATAAAGTCGGCAAGCATCTACGAAATAATATAATAAATATATTATTTTTTTTATTGTCTTTTTCAAAGTAGGAATAATTGTATCTCGTGATATTTCAAAGATATTCAAATGCAAGAGATATGCTATGGTGTCCGCCCGACTGAAGCCGAGATTACTTACTAATGGGAATAGTTTAAATACGGAAGCAGATCTTTTGAAGATGTGCAGTTTTGGTTAAAAATATAGTTAGAATACGAAAAGAATTCGTTCATTTAGTTGATTTTTTGAAGGTGTACAGTAGTATTGGTTAACAATATCGGTGACACCAGGAAACACAATCCCACTCAGTAAAAACTGCCGATAGCACATCAATTTTTTATATTTTTTTATTGTATTACCTCACAAGAGTCTCAGCTGCTTCCGTCTGGAGCCAGTGAGACTATGGCATCCCCAATTGGGGTATGTTGTGAGGCTGAAGGTAGTGGGGAGGGAAGGATATGGGGAAGAGGAAGGTGGGGAAGCACCTGGCTATTAAGATCTGGTCACCAAACACGACTAACACCATTTCGAGCCACATTTCAATTCTGAATGGCGGTCTTACACCAGGGCGATACTGATAGTATATTCCAATCTGTAACGTGCCGCAAATATACTATACATTATTTTAAATGAATTAATTGTGAAATAACACAAATTATTCAAATAAAATTTATTTGCCCACACCGGGATTAGATCCCGGGACCTTTGGATTGCCTTACCGCTAAACTACGCCGGCCGTCTCTCGTATTATCTCAATATCTTTCAAACAAACTAATATCGATTGTCATTACGTATGTTAGTTAGTCCCGCATGAAATCGGGTTAACAAATTTATTTTAATTTTATCAAAATTTGAATCAGTTGCGCGAAGAATTCAGATAACCGATAAAGTTCCTACAATGCCATTATAATTTATTTAAAAAATTATAACTTTGATTTTACAAAAATCAATATTAAGAACATCCTGTATTTTTTTACGTATATGTGATAGGTACCGTGTTTGAGGGTGGTCCCACGATATTTAGATTATTAGATTAAATAATTATTGATTATTTCAGGAAGTACAATAATGTTTTGACTTTAAAGCCAGGAACATTTCCTATAGGAAAGCGGTTTAATAATAATAATATTTTATACAGGCGAATAAAGCAAGTAATGTGAGCTCAAACCGAGTTTTACAGCTTTACATCCGTTATGTAAACCCCTAAAGCAAAATAGCGTGATAATTAGCTTGGTAGATTTTTTTAAACATGAGCACCAACGAACCTTATAAGCGCGCTATTTCACTCCAGACAAATTTCAGAAGAAACTCTAGTACGTGGGTTTCCTCGTTTACCTGGACACAGAATAGTTTAGTACCAGACCGGCTGCATGCACGGGAAAACGGAAACGCTTCGGTGCTATGCTGCCATCTTCCTGTATAATTTGCTCGGGAATTTTACTGCGGGCTCTGCGCTTATCGCTATATTTCCTGGAACTTAACAACCTTCCTAACACGAATGAAGATTTTATGAGAGTCCGAAATTATTCAAATGCATGTCTAGTTATGTTATACGTTCCGGCGAGTTTTTATTTAATTTGCAAGGATAGGGAAGTACTTAAAAACACATTTAACTTAAATACTATGTACCGACACTATCAGTTAACCATAGTTAAAATTTAGTCGTAATTTTTTTTAATATATGCATGAATGTAAAGTACACGGGGTTAGGAAACAAGGGGTAAATGAGGGAACCTGAGTAAAATAATGAGTTTATCATTATTTATGTTTATAAATTTTTTAAACTTTTTAATCGAGGAAATTTTATCTTCCTAGACTACGACACTAAAAGTAAATTGTCAGCTCTCATTACAATGATTTCACGTATGTTTTTTTTATAAACAGTGACCCAATAGTTGATCCCCGGTATTTGTTTAAGACATTATAATTATAATTAAATTATAATTTAAATTTCTTCAAAAATACCTATATATAAGATACAGCGTACAATAAATATATATTATTTATTTTATTTACATTACAAAGGTATAGTATATATATATATATTTTTTTTTTATTGTATTTATTACTTGCTGGAGCAATCCCGATAAGTTACAGAACTCATTTTAGGACAGGAGGAAAATTCATGGGTGTGAGGAAATAGTTACAGTTTTACTTGGAAAATGGATATTAAAAATATAAGTTTCACATACAACATGGACTAAAAATAAATTTAAAAAAAAACAGGTTGAGTGAGCAAACAACAATAGAAAATAATTAAAGAAACAAGGTTATACAAATGTGGATGATGATTATTACAAATAAATGGAAAAGAAAATAAGAGAAAAGGAAACAAGACAATTGAGACATGACAAGAAAATTTACATAGTTTCATTCTTAAACGAATTTAAAAAATATTCTTTTAAAGCATTATTCTGAACTTTTTTATTTTGCTGGATTCCCTTATACATATGTGGAAGCGAATTATATAGTGTATAGGCAACATAGTTCAGAGATTTTATCCCATATTTTGAAGTGTGTGTTTGAGGTATGCGGATGTTATTGCTATTTCGAGTATTGTGAGCGTGAATGTTGTTATACTCCTGGTCCCCACGCTGAAAGCCAGGGTTATACTAAAGACCACGTTGGGCCCAGTGTTATACTTCCTGGGGCCAGGGTTATATTTTAAGATCTCCAGGAATATAAGTCACTCCCGGGGGGGGACAAGTGTTAAGCAGACCCCCCGGGGGTCATATGCCTCGGCTTGGAAGGCTCATCTCAGGGAAGTAGGGTTCCTCCGTGCTTGTCGATGGTTGACTCCAAATGAAACAAGGTTTGGTTACAATTCAAATGAATTCAATATGCAAGGGTGAAACAGTACAGGCAACCAGTAAGCAGTTTAAGGCCTAGCATTTGAGAGAGAGAGAGAGGCAACTAGTAATGCTACTGAATTTAGGCTCGGGAAGACTAATACGAAAGTTTAGAATCTCACGTGGCGTGGGACGGCGACAGGCAGCTTCCCTACGTAGTGGAGAGGTCTGGAGCCTAGCTCACAGACCGTGCTCGGGACACTCGGCGCTCGGCGGTGATGGGCGGCTTCTCGGCGTCATGGTGGGCGGATCGGCCAGCTTACCTAACCAGTAGGCGGCATTGGTGAATTACGCGGCTTATCGGCAACGAAGGCGGATTAAAAGCCGTGCGCTTCCAGGGCGGCCATGGTATTAAATAGGCGGCAGTTGTGAAATACTCGGCTCGTCGGCAACGAAGGCGGATTAAAAGCCGTGCGCTTCCAGGGCGGCCATGGTATTAAATAGGCGGCAGTTGTGAAATACTCGGCTCGTCGGCAACGAAGGCGGATTAAAATCCGTGCGCTTCCAGGGCGGCCATGGTATTAAATAGGCGGCTGTTGTATTATATAGGCGGCTGTTGTAATAACGCCATACTTGGATGTAGGCGGAGACTTAATTAGTCGCGTCGAAGTGTGGCATGCTGCCCTCGTGTGTACGTACAACCTCTCGCGCCGCTGTCTCGAATATGTCTGCTGCTCGCGACCGGCGGCCGGAGCTGCTTGCTCTCGACGAGCGAGAGGGAAGACTCGAACGTGTGCCCTTATAAGGTAATGTCTCTTCCTATTGGTTGAGCCGCGAGCTATGTGACCATATAAGGTAATGTTTTCTCCTAGCCTGTGGAGGACAGCTGTGTGAACAGGACACGCCATGCGCGCTTGGCAGTATCCGCTTGCAATGTAGAGTCTGTTCGTATGCTATGGGCAACACATAACAATGTCTTGATTGTAAAGTGGCTTGATGTTAGTGTGAGTTGATTGTTAAGTAATTTGTAGGATGGTGCTTGTGATTTCAAGTTTAGGAAGGACTGTGATTGGAAGAATACCGGAAAATGAATAGATGTCTTTGACATGGGTGTCCCATGGAAGTACAAAAACATTTCTGAGAGCTCGGTTTTGAACCACCTGCAGATCAGCTATCAATTTCTTTGAGGCAAATCCCCAGATACACCAGAGATAAGAAAGGTGTGAATGTACCATGGCGTAGTACACTGATGTTAGTAAAGGAATGGGTAATAATCCTTGGAGTCTATAAAGTACACCAGTTATGGGGGTAATTTTCTCCTTTACATGATTCATGTGGAGATCCCACGAGAGTTGGGAATCTACGATCAGGCCCAAATATTTTGTGCTCATTTTCTTTGATACATCACCAACTTTGATATTGAGGCTGAAATTTTTCTTGTTGCCAAAAAGTATATAATGAGTTTTTTTTACGTTAAGATATAGTTTTTTTTATTCTTAACCAGCTTGTGAGTTTAGAAACATCAGCATTCATTTCCGTTTCAAGCTCCGCTAGGTTCAGTTTATTGTAAAAAATTACTGTATCGTCCGCATAAAGTTGTAGAGTTCCTTTAATACCCCATATTGTCCTCCACACTAGGAGTTCACCTGTATTGTACATTTATTTTTCTGTTGTAAACTATAAATTTTCAGTAGTAAAACAAAACAAACATTTGTTTAAAATAAAACAATAACTTTGTAAACACCACTTTTATTTTTTATACTTTATGCCGACCGGGTTTCGCTACAACCGTAGCTTCTTCAGGGCAGTACAATCTCTACTAAAATTAATTTACATGTGTGTCAAAAGTGTTGTCAAATTTATAACTAATACATGATTTAACCAAATGGGCTGGACTCCTCAAGTAACGGAGGAAGTAGGTATAGGTGTAGATGGAGAATTGGGAAGGGAACGGGCGTGTTCTTTGTCAATAGGGAACAATCTTAGTATGGGACTTTTATTTAAATTTAGTTGGTTATTAACTACCTTACTGTTAGTGTTTATGGCTTTCCTTAGTTCAAGTGCTTCTAGATTGTCTAGCCTAGACAATCTAGAAGCACTTGAACTAAGGAAAGCCATAAACACTAACAGTAAGGTAGTTAATAACCAACTAAATTTAAATAAAAGTCCCATACTAAGATTGTTCCCTATTGACAAAGAACACGCCCGTTCCCTTCCCAATTCTCCATCTACACCTATACCTACTTCCTCCGTTACTTGAGGAGTCCAGCCCATTTGGTTAAATCATGTATTAGTTATAAATTTGACAACACTTTTGACACACATGTAAATTAATTTTAGTAGAGATTGTACTGCCCTGAAGAAGCTACGGTTGTAGCGAAACCCGGTCGGCATAAAGTATAAAAAATAAAAGTGGTGTTTACAAAGTTATTGTTTTATTTTAAATTATAATGTCACATCACAAAGTAACTGCTTCATATGAACAAACAAACATTTGTCTTAGTTAATATAAAAAAAAGAGAAACAATAAAAATTAAAATATAAAATCGACTTCAATTCGACAAAATAATAAATAAAAAGTGATAGGAATTGTATCCAGTTCCTTATTTTTTTTGTATCCAATAATATTAGTTGTTTTATATTGTGTTGGAAGAGAATTGTAGATATAGTTTTATAGCCTGATATCTGTAGTGTTTTTGTCCAAAGGATGTGTTTGTTATTGGTATTTGTAGTTGGTGTGCATGTCTTGTTCGAGAATTTTCTGAAATGCTAAGTGTGTTAAAGTTCTTGTAAAGGCAAGTTAGTATTTGTTTTGAATATAATTTTTGAAGTTTCAGCACTGGGAATTTTTCGAATATGATTGAGGTAAGTTTTAGTATTGGTAATTTAAGTATTACTCTTATTAGGGTTTTCAACAGTGTATTTATGTATTTTTTACTGGCACAGCCCCAGGCAATAATGCCGTATTCCATTATGGGTTGTGCTAGTGCGAGGTATATATTTTTTATATCATATATAAGTCATATATGGCTGGGGGCCAACTGACGGGAGATCAACCGTCAAGGAATTTTTATAAGTATATCTGGATATCTAGCATGGTCAAACGATAGGTTTTATCGAAAGTGTCGGTAACTTTTCATCGCTCCCGAGCACGACTGCAGGCCACTTATGAGCAGAAAACAGTTCACAACGACTAAGTATTACTAATTTATTTGATGTGAGCTATTGTTTGTTCTTTGGTGATTTGCAGTCGTGCTCGAGCTATTGTTTGTTCTTTGGTGATTTGCAGTCAAACTCGGGAACGATGACAAGTTACCAACACTATCGCCAAATTCTTTATCCATTAACCATGCTAGGTACCTACCCTGGGAGTTCATCTATTGCCTTGTTTCTTTTGGGAAACACAACTCAATTTTCTTACGGGAAATGAATTTTAACATTTTGTTTTGTTTCTTATTCTTTGAAGGCAACATTTTGTAGGCAACGTAGGTAATTTGAACATATTTTTAATGGCACGTTCTTAAAAGATTTTTTGGACAAGTTTATTGAAATTTAAATTATTGATTTCAGTCTCACTAAGGATATGGTATAAACCTTCAAGTTCACCCATTAAAAATGTAAGCACTTTCCGTCTTTATCTACTTCTAGGCACGAGAAAGGCGTAGTTAGGTAAGTAGGTAATCTCCGAGTTTGCCGGATTACAGTGAGATTTGTGCGCCACGATTCAGAAAATCAAGGTAATTAGTAATTAGTTTGAAAGATGTTTCCTACCAAGCCACAATGTCAAATAGATAAAATAAAAATGTGTATTTTTTGTTTAGGTTTGATTTAACCAATGGGAGGTATTAATAATTATAATATTATCCCGTCTAGAACCCACATTGTAATATTCACACACAAGCTATTGAAAGAAAACAAAATAAATTATTACATTTCCTAAATTTTAAAATGGGTTTTCCAGCAAATTATGTTAAAATAAAACACTCTTTTTAATTATATGAATGTGCTCAAATTGTTAGACAGAGCAATTTTACTGACTTGGTGTTTCTGTATAAAATATCAAATGATGTTGTTAATAGCCCACAATTGCTTGCATTGATAAGCTTTCGGATGAACTACGTAATACTAGAAGTCGGGATTTATTTCAGTACAAAAATTCTGGGTCTACATAACATATGTATGTTTTCTTTGGTACCATGCCAACTCAGAATGACATCAACTCAACACCTCTTTCAAGTCATTAAAAGCAAAGAAAAAAAAATTAAAATATCTAATAACCCTAACCTAACATAACATTTTTTTAAAAATTTTCGTCACTTTTAATTACTTTTCAAGCGAGGGCGGTGGAGTTGTCAATTTGTAACTAATTTGTAGTGGATATCATCAATTTGTAACTAAATAAAGACAAAATGATGTTACTGAAGTAGATAAATTATGTACAATAAATACTGTATAATTTTTGCCATCGATATGTAAAAATCCCTAAAATGGGCGTTAATGAATGATAAGTCCAGCTTTAAAAGTACAAGTTGACGGTGGCGTAAACATGAACTAACGCTAAGTCTTTGTCTTTTAATCTGGCAACCACACCTATTATTGTAATGTCATAGACGACAGGTCCCTCCATTTTCGCCAATTTATAGATAAAGCACTGTACGAACTGTTAATACTAAAGACGGCCAATTTACTCTTTTTGAAAGGTATATATAGATATGTGGTATGTTTAAAGTTTAAGAAAATGGTTCATAAACCACTACTTTAATTAAGTTTCAAAAAACTATAAATCATTAATATTATGTTTAAAAATACACAGTGAGAATATTATGAACCATAGTTTTTTTAGCAAAGTATTTCGTTTACATTCAATTATGTGTTGATAAAAAAATACAATTAGTGTAATTTAATTGCATTGAATGGAAGTTAATGAATCAACATTGATTGGTATCTTTTGTCGCAGTTTATTTTTGTGATATTATATATCTGCCCTGATGATGGAAACTGTAGCGCTGTTTGAAACACGACAAAACTCCACATAAACAAATCACTATAATATTTTTGACAGTGAAAATCTCAATTTATATGTCTAATATACTTTTCAAAAGAAAGAGGCATTTTGTTCAAGAACACACATTCAGTGGTGATATCATATTCGTGGAAAGACCTTAAATAAAATCCCCTTCGCTTTTACGTCGGCCAATATTTTATTTCATTAGTTGGTTCTTTATTTATTAGTTTTTTTACCTCCCTCTTTTTCCTACTAATTCACTTAATCCGACGAAAGCAAGTTGTTTCCAAGCAAAAGGGTATTTTTTTGTTTTTTGGTCACACGTGCTATAGCCACTCAACAATATTTACTACAACATAAATATCTCCGGGAAGATTTTTTTACATCGGGTTTTCTTTGTAAATTGTAGCAAAATAGACTTTTATTAAAACAAATCTGAGAATCTTCGCCCAATTTTGGAGTAAACTTATTTAAGCACCCTTTCAAAAACTAAATTATTACCTCTCCATGTGTATATTATTCCAGGAAGGTTTCTTCAATGAATTGCGCATTTGCTTCAATCACAGAATCCATAGCACTAAATATTAATTAACATTTAACATAGGTTTCCTTGGTTGGAAACAGTATTTAAGAAATACTTATTTACATGGGTGAACTATCAAACATTACTATGATTTACGTAAAATTTTATCATTTTGACATGTCTATGGATTTATTTGTGGAATTCCCACAAAGTAATTCTTGTGTTATTCTTTATTTTTTGAATTTATTTAATACATTTCCTAGTAACGTTTTTATTTATATTAGTTTCAACAGAGCAGGAAAATTGCCCTTTTATATAAAAAATATAATTAAAATATTATAAATCCCCTTTTAAAGTGAATCCCATTCCAAGAAACCCACGTTTGATTTTATCAGTAACTTTGGAAATTGAGGTCGTCCAGAGTCTAGATCTCTAGATGGTGCGATGCTTGGCTAGCATGCGAATGAATCGAGTTCAAATCACACAGTACTCTGTCTGCTCAAAAAAAAAGCAGACATTTTGATTTTCAAATGTGAGTTTCTTCCCGTGGGCTTTTCTGCAAGCGGTTTGAATATTCTATGCAACTCGGCGAGCAACGTCGAATGGAGCTATTACCGATGAGATAATTGAGGTAAATGAGGTATTTGTGCTTAGGTGGTAAAACAAAAAAAATTAAGACAGAAAATTCAAGGACTGTACCACATGGCCCAGACACACCACATCGCATTTTATATTTTCTTTGTCTGGAATGTTCTACGTCTCGACACAAAACACATTCGAATATGTTTGGTTCGGCTTCTGTATACATCGGACAGCATTAGCAGCTTCTTTTGTTTTTTTGTTTGGTTTTAACATTTTTTCCGAAATGGCGTCATTAGACGGATGAGAAGTCTTAATAACCTGTTCACAAATAAGCGAACATTTATTTAGTTATTAACGGACTAACGTCCAATTTACAACAAAGTAACACGAAATTTGGAAATGTACATTGTAAAGATAAAAGATGGTTCACGAAAGCAAAGACAAACAGAGAAAACATAAGAAAATAGAAGTGTCAAGTCAAGTCAAAAATTAGAGTAAATATAAAATAGTTTAAAGAGCGACAGAAATCATTTAAACTTATACCAAAAAAATCAAAGTCTTCGCGTGCATTCTACACATTCTGGACAGTGCTGTATTATAATCATAATTAGTGGAGTGCTCATTGAGGGAGAGCAGGTCTTTATTTCTGAGTCTGCGAGAAGGTATATTGAATGGGATGAGTTCTTGTAATGTAGGTGAATCAATTATACAGTTAATAATTTTGAAGAAACAAATGAGATCAGATTTTTTCCGACGGTCTTCTAAAGGAGAAAGGTTTAGAATTTGTTTAATTTCATCAAACATAATATGAGCCGAATATTTGAAGTCGGATATTAAGGAAGAGGATCCGTATGCTAAGGATGATGACAATGATGTTGATAGTGTTGATGAGGAAAAGGCATCTTATATTGAATTTTAACTTGAGCAGTTGATGAGCCAGCTGTTGAACCAGCGACTATTATCCAGTTATACTTTATTTTATTGTATTATGGCATACACACAATATATATACAAATAAACAACTTGTATGCAATGTATATTGACGCGTTCATTCATACCTGCCTTTATTTAATATAGTTTGATATGCCACACCTCTTAAATGGCCTGACCAGATCATGTTGCCCATCCAAAGGGGTAAAAGTATAGTGCTCATCCGAGGATTACAAAAAATATGTATCTACTCCAATAAAATCATGCCTGTTTTATCAGAAAAAAATTCCCGCGGCGCGGTAAATTTACTTGTTTTTAATTATTATTGCTTACGTTTTCATGAAAAAAAAACAGAACTATATATGAAAGAGTGACAAAAAAGATATAATAGACTAGTCTAACCTAACCTTTTATATTATTATGTTCTGTTTATCACCGTTCTGTTTTGTCCTGTTACCTTTTATTGCACGTAGTGTTTCACATTAACTATTTACGTTTTTCTTATAAAAGCAGTCTTAAAATCGTATACCTAATCAAAACCATCCCAAGTACTATATCCAACTAGCTTTTCTTGCTTATTATATAAAATAACAATCTTATACATAGTTCGTTCATAAGAGGTCATAACTCAAGTGTCATAAAAATGATTCTATGTTTTACATACAATGATATCGCAAAATTCTCAAACATTCAGCAAAATCTGAAAATTGCATATTATTATTATACAATTTCATATATCGGTCCGTTGGACGAAAGTTTACCTATTAAGAACCTCCGAGCTAGTTGGTCTCTTTAAATTTAACTCTTATGTACATAAAATGTATCTGAGTAAATAATCTTCCTCGCTGATGAGTTGAGAGGATGCGATATTTGATATGCAGTTGCTAACTCCTTTGATTCTCGATTTTGGGTATATAGTTATCCCTCTTGATCGAGTAATTAAATTATTGATCAAACATAAGTAACTCGCTGGGAAGGCTTGTTTGATTAAAGGAACAAGTTTGGCGTGCTGGCAAATTTTGTACTCAATGCTCAATATAACATCAATGTCCTAGAAATTAACAAGCCGATATTAGCATATTCCTATGTATTGCGTGGTTAGTTACTCTATTTTAGGTACTATTGTATTGTATTGCGTTGTTATTTTGCTAAGCTATTCGAGGAATTTGCTGTGATTTTATTATCATTTTACTTCAAAGAAAGTGTAATACAGATTGAAGAAAAATAAGAGAATTTTATAAATTATTACCGCCTTATACTGAAAAATTCTTAGTTGATACAAATAACAGTCTTTGTTTTATTATTTACAAACATCATTTTATTTTTAATGAATTCGATGCATTCCTTTATATTATGTAATTTTACCCATTAATATCCCAGGTGTGGTATTTGCTAAGATTATCAAATTTCTTTAGAAATAGTACGTACCATAAAACTATGTTTTAACGATTGAAGCGATCCAAAAATAATGCAATTTAGATCTTGGCTTGAGCAGATAGTTTGAACTGATAGAACGGATTGATAGATAAAGAAATGTAGAACATGGAAGAAGAAACCTTTGTTGCAGCAAAAAAAAATGGCGCGAAACATTAAAATATCCGAGTCGTACCGTGTCAAAACAATAACATAAATTAGTTGCAGATATAAAACGATGCAGGAGTGCGAAATAAGTGGTAATGAAAACTCAGTATCGCCCTGATAAAATTCGCTATCGCCTCCCATTCTGAATAAAAAAAATATTTCAATTTCTTTGGTGGTATTTGTTGACTATAGATGCATAATTGGGTATTTCATAGATCAGTCAAAATACTGCAGTTAGCTTTTTAGTTTGGTTATTACAGAGACAGAATCGTGTGATAGTATACTGTCTTTGTTTTTCCCTGAGGTGAAATAAGCTGATTGTAAATTAGACGATTCATTTTGAAAACGAAGTAATTATTTCTATTTACACTGAAAAGTCGCTAAAGAAATTACATTGCATTTCTAAAGTAGTCGCTTTGCAGGCAGCTTAATTGAGGCACATACCAAGTCAAATTGCTTGGCCCATTCGAGGCCGGTCTCAAATAATCACAGACTTAACATTGTCGCTTCAGTGAAACAAGGTGGACTCTGCTTGGGACGCACGTCTGGGTTTCATTGCCAGGATGAAGATCCTCAGGCGTTCATTATCCTTTATAATTAAAAAAATACGAGATGAGAAATCCCAGCTTTGCGGGCGCCAAGTCGACAAGTTTTTAAAATAGGTATTTACGTGCTACCATGTGCCTGCGTACAAAAGATTTTTTTTTGTCTTTCGCCCTTCAAGAGTGTTCTAGGCGATCAATTTAAATTATGTGAGGGTGAATATTTTTTTTTTTTAAACCAATTTTCAAATCATATGGAAGAAGAAGTCGAGTGTAGACTTAAAAGTAAAAAAATTTTGAATGGAAGGGAGGCAATTTTAGATAAGGCTTGATAGAAGAGAGGGACAACATTTATTTTGAGTTGTCTTTCCTTTGGGATTCTCTATCATCGTATGACCATTTGGACTATTACCTTGTAGCGAGTAACTATTATAATTGATTATTTCAGTCACCAGCTACATTATCGTCCATATAATAATATTATATTGGCAACACCGGGAACACTGTCAGACGAACCATCATTTCTACATTGACCGGGCTGAGCATTTACAAAACCTCGTTCAGAAATATTGGAGTTAGTTGTGCGAAATCTTCTAAAAAGCATAAATATTACGATGGTAAAAAGCATGGCTCTTGTAAATACTGAGAAATTGTAAGACTGCTTCGTCAAGTATTTTTTTCGTTATTAGACATTAAAAGTGCAAGTATTAAAAGTGCAGTGAATAAACTTGTAAACACCCTTACGAATTTGTATTTTATATATATATATATATGTTTTAGATTAAATGGCTATATTGAGGGTTTTTAAAGATATGACGGTCTCTCTGGGAGAGAGGTAAGGCTCTCCACAACGAAACTTGTGGTCGCCGGTTCAAAACAGGCGTGCGCAAGTAGATTTTATTTAAAATTTGTGTTGTTGCAATTATTTATTTATTATTACATATTTTCACATGTAGAAAATCACTTTGTGGGAATGTATAATTAAATTAAATATAATAATATATACATGGTATTTTAAGGAAAACTAGAAGAGGGAGAGAGAACATCAACTTAGGTGGGGGAGGGGGGAGGTGCCTTAGAGGGAGGGGTAAAAGTGGGCGGGGGTAATGGAAATATTAAAAAAATGGGACTGTTAGACAAATATTGTTGTTTATTAAGTAAATTGGTTTTATTTATTTTTTATGACTTTTTATTTCAATGGCTAAACAAATAAAGCCAATTTACTTAATAAAGAATTAAATTTGTATAATTATTGCGTAATAAATACATATTTAATTGCATGTTGTGCTTATTCATCATTAGCTCACATCGCTAATAACTATACTAACATAAATATAGGACAATTGAAATGAAATGAAAACAGTGGCAAACTTCAAAATTAAATTATATTCAAACACAACTCATTACAAATAATCGTGGAAGACACATTTTCTTATTTCTTTTTTTAAAATAAGTAGGTACATTTTAAATCGCAGTAATTTATTTTTAGATTTTATTGAATGTATTGTTGGACGCGCTTGTATATAAGTGAGTTTTGGGTACTTAATTTCTTCCTTGTTGGAAATGTAATTTGCTTTGTACTTCTCGTACTGTGTCAATGTCACGTGAATTTAAATTATTTTTCTTCGCAGTAATTTTTTTTTGATTTGTGGGTTAGTACGATCCACACATCGAATAAGACATCATCAAATCTGTGATAATTTTATATGTAAAAATAAATACATTCAAAAATACAGTTTTCTTCATCTTCATAGAACTTAGCTCCTTTAAAATAGAAATAAAATAGACTAGAATTTAATTGGATTATATTAGAATTATTATTATACTTATCAATTTTTAGTCGAACTTAGGTAATTCTAATCCACTTTGAAACTTTGAAATCTTTGAAACTTTGAAATCGATTTATTAAAATAACTGGTTTATGCGTCACACATTAATATTATAATATTTATTATGGGTACCTGTTAGATTATGCAATTATTTTCAATAAATCGAGTAAAGCTTTTCCGAGTCTCAATTCCAATTCATGCGAAGTGAGTGAGTGGAAGGCGTATTAGGTTTCAATCGTAAAAAACACAAAAATTTTCAAAACTGCGTTCAGAAGCACACACGCTCTGGTAAAATACATTTAAAGAGAAAAGCCGTGGCTCTTAAGGAATGAACAAGAACCCAACAATAAAGACGATATTAGATTAGTCTCACTTTCCTGCAAACAAAAGATCAAACCATAATACCTATCATGGAAGAGCTTACGTTGAAATTTTTTTCTAAGCCGTGAACAATGTTTGGAATAACATTGGTTTTATTTTTTTCCGCAACGCTTTTTATAACAAAGACTTTCAGCACCTACACCATTTAGTTCTTTTTCAAATACAATATTACAAAAAAAATTCGGTTTCGATGGACAACGAAAAGTGATTGCTTTTTTGTTTATTTGTACCTAGACCATCTCATTTTGACAAAACGTTTGGTTTCCGATTGGACGACCTAATCCTACAACGAGTCGTGTGTACCTACAGTGCAAAATGGTTGAAAAACTGGAAAACACATCTTCCAAATGTATAATATAGATCCCTGCGTTGCGCGGTGCAAATTAATCATTATGTGATATTTTCTTTTGATTTGAAACACAATATTTATTTTAACACATCCAATTTTTTTATGACAATCAAGGGAAATAAAATCTATTAATCGTCAAAATAATTTTCAGAAAAGTTCCTCTCTTTCCTTTCTCCTTCACACAGCATTCCCCACGATGACATAGGCCATGTATGAAACTTATGCAAAAAAAATCGTGCAAAACAAAAAACCCTTTTTTTTCCGTGTTTTTTTTTTGATTTTTTTAAAAACAAATAAGTAGATAATTCAAGTTGAGTTGAAAAATGCATCGGGTTCCCACCCAGGCATTGTGGCTAATTCCACAATCAATACACAAGCAACATCTTCCGATTTTTATGGCTTAGACGAAGTTTTTAAAATACTATTTTTTGTCACCCGGGGAATATCTTATTTTAACAATATATAAAAATTATTTTGCCGGAGCAGCATTGAATCTTACGTACCTACGCATTTTTTGACAAACTTTCAAAACGCATTCAACTAACAATTTTTAGTACTAAAATCTTCTTTCACACCATTGTGCTTTGAAACTCGATGAAATGGAACCGAGCGACACTAAAAAGAGACAAACACATGCATATATAAGATTTAGTCTGCGAGGGAATGAAATAAAAATAAATTATTTATTTATTTCACAAATACTCGGTTCCAATATAATATTATAAATACAGTCCCACGCAAGTCTGGTTTGGTGTAGGGGTATAAAGCGCACCTGACAAACCTCTACAGACATACTTAGCGTATCAAGGATCAAATTCTACGAAAACAACATCAAGAAGAAAACAAAAATACTAATCAGATGATCAAATTTAAAGGAAAAGGTGCACTGGAATTCGACGACAAAAATTGGAAAAAATCATTAATCATATTATCTACTTCTACCGCATGTGAATTGCACATTTTTTTGTACATTAAACATATACAATATTTTCAGTGGTCCATTGAATAGTTTCCACACTACCGTATATTGGTGCGTATGTTTCTGCTAAGACGAATGCCATGTTCTCATATTGTGAAACATGAAATTTCACGAGCGGAATATTCCAATTTTCTTTAACATCTTATTCGAATCCTTTGACAAATGCTCTCCCGGGGCGTGAGGAGATTTACATTGCAATACACACATCCCATGATGTACCATTTTAAAATCCATTTGTAACCTTCCTGTTGCAGGTACTTATCCGAAGAAAGGTGTTAGGGTGGCGAGATGTTCTCAACTGGAACCATTATCATCTGCTGTGTGTAGGGCAAATTATGGATTTTAAATGTGCTGGAGTACGATCCGAATGAAAACTTTTTTTTTAAATTAATGAAAAAAAATTTTTTTATTTTTTATAAGAACAACTCTCTTTTCATAACTTTTGAAGGTTATTCCAAATGGTCACAGTTGCGATCGTTATTTTTCTGTGTCTTACTCTCTTCCATATTTTAGTTTAGATTATTAGTATTATCTTCTTCTTCAATGAAAACATTAATACTGTTAGTATTAAGGTCTATAAGTATTTCGTTTTTTTTTTAATTATTGTGACGGCTGTTTCTGTTTGCAAAACCATTTTCAAACTGTGGTTAGACCACTTTGAGATGACTTACCTATATGATTTTTTATCCCGCACAATTTCAATTTTTAAAGTGCCTGAAATGATTAATTATCCAAAAAATAATTTTCCTTGCTTTATTAATTAGTGTTATGTTAGGATCTTTCATTCGTTTATTGATTTATAATAATTCAAGTAAATTTAATCTAAGACCCTTTCTTTCTATAAGTTTGTGCTTGTTGTTGTTAAGCGGAACATGATTATTCACTAAGAGATGATCTTCAAATTTTAAATGAGTGCTTTTATTATTATAACACCGTCTATATTCGATTATTGTTGTTGTTGAAATTGGACGGGGATAAATAGAATCATATATATAAGTTGTCTTAAAGTAGTAGTAGTAATGACAGTTTGAAAATGGCTTTATGGCCCGAAACAGCTGTCACAATAATAAAATAAAAACTGAAATGCTTGCAAAACTTAATAAAAACAATAATAAATTTTATTTCTAATAAATTAAAAAAAAATAGAATTCTACCAATTAAACACAAAAACATTTTTTTTGTTGTTCGTATGAAGCAGTTACTTTGTGATGTGACATTATAATTTAAAATAAAAATTAAACAATAAGTTTGTAAACACCACTTTTATTTTTTATACCTTATGCCGAACGGGTTTAGGGCAGTACAATCTCTATTAAAATTAATTTACATGTGTGATATAGATAATACATGATTTAACCAAATGGGCTGTAGTAGCGGAATCAAGTAGCGGAGGAAAGAGGAATAGGTGTAGAGTGTAGATGGAGAATTGGGAAAGGAACGGAATTGTCCTATTGACAAAGAACACGCCCGTTCCCTTCCCATTTCTCCATCTACACCTATTTCTCCTTTCTCCGTTACTTGAGGAGTCCAGCCCATTTGGTTAAATCATGTATTATCTATATCACACATGTAAATTAATTTTATTAGAGATTGTACTGCCCTGAAGAAGCTACGGTTGTAGTGAAACCCGGTCGGCATAAAGTATAAAAAATAAAAGTGGTGTTTACAAAGTTATTGTTTTATTTAAAAAATAATGCTTATTTCTTTGCGCTTTGAATTCAAAGATTACTAACGAACATATATTATTCGTAAATTGTCAATAATTTTTCTTCAACTGGCTTTTCTTAACGGCTTCGTCTTCGAAATTTTGGTTTAAGACATTAATCAAAAAACAAATCATCTTATTTTTAAAGCAAATAAAAGCCCTTGAAATGTGGTGCTAAAGAAAACTGCTCAGGACACATGGACAGTCAGATCTATAAATGTATACATTCTTGAAGAGCAAAACATCCACAATTCTACAAAAGAGCTTAATAATAGATACTTTGGATACGTTACTCGCCAAACTGAGGACTCCAACCAAGAGAAACTCATGCTTATTGGGAGAGTGGAAGGCAAGACATGCAGATGAAGGACACCAATGCACTGGAGTGACTACTATTGCTGGCAATGCTGGCGTCCGGTGCGTCGCGCGTCGGTGTCCGCATCTCTCCATGCAGCGCAGTACCGTGAAGAGTTGTGAAGTCGGGTTTGGGAAATGGAGGAAGGGCCACTATCCTCGGCCATAAGATGATGAATTTTTACAGCATAAAAAAACATTTCATAACTTCTTTGCTATTGCATAAAATGAATATATAGTTTGAAAATAGTAGCACTTGTCAATAAATTACGTTAAAAAAGTTAAATTTCTTGAAATCGGAGCTAACCATAATTATATAGTAATAATTATACTGTAATAAAAAACATGGTTTTGACATCGTGACACAACTACGGGAATAGCTTAGTGAACAGTGGACAACGGGAAAGAATCTAACATACCTAAATTTTTACACAGCACGTTCTTGTGACATTAGATATTATGGCCCCAAGGAATCAATAGGTTGATTAATGCACAAGTATCTCTAAGAATCGATGTTAAAGTCACCGTATATAAGGAGGTGATAATTGCATGGGTTATTTCAATGGACTGATCAGATTGTTCCCTGGGGTTATTGTTCCAAAATGTCTCTTGTGGATGTTTTGGCACATATTGTCAGATATAATATATATATGGTAAGTAGGTAGAAGGGAGATGTATTCAGTCGAGTGATAACCATTTGAAAGTTTTTAGCCTTTTGATTTCTCGTTCTTAGTTTTTAAAAGATGTTAAATTCGTATTATTATTGGATACCGGAGACTTCTGGTTCACACACTCCTACATCGGCTAAAAAATAAGCGTTTTTACGTGAAATTCGGTAACCACACAATTAAATTACAGGATCTCAAGGAAAGAAAAGGCTATTTATTATTTTATTGTGCAATAAAATTAAGAGAAAAGCGTTATATTCTGACGGAAAAAAACTTTAAATCTCCCTGCCCTAAGAACATTCAACGTGATAGCATTATATCTACGTCACAACGTAATTTTTTCAGATATTCCATGAAACCTGTATATCCTTAAACCGCTCACGCTGTACAGGCGAGGTTTCCACATTTACCGTACAGTCGTGTGAATATTATATGCGAATGAAGAGCCTAAAAACACGTTACGTTTTCAATCCGAACCGGCACCATAACCATAAAGAAAAACGTGAAAAGGAAATGTACGTTCACGTTAACAGATTTACGTTCGGAATGACTTTGGAAGGTAACGTATCTCAGTCTCACAAGCCGCTTCCCCCTTTTTATAAATTCCTGTGCGGTACAGATTGAATAAATGTCGGAACGAGTATTTTAATATTCCTTTTCTGAAATTATTCCACACTGAAGTAGGTGCCAACGTAAAACAAAAGAGGCTCTTACTTGTGAGAAGGTGGTGAACCTTGAAGCATGTTATTTAACTAGATTTTTTTAGTACTCGAGTATTAAAGTGCCACACCGTGTTAGTAAAAAAAAAAAATTAACATCCTTTCATATAAAGTTATGATTACTAGTATTCATTTATTCATTAATAACTGACACTACTTATATTGGGTAGTAAGAATTCGAAATGGTAAAAATCTAAAATGCAGTTCTGGCACCCTTACATTAAAAACATATTTTTTGGTATTTTTATTTTTAACTATATGAGTAAAAACTCAAATTATAATATTTAATTAAATGAAGACAATATTAGCGAAACTCAATCAAAATCTGAAGACAGAAAAATCAGAAAAAGATATTGGTTCCACTGGGACTCGATCCCAGATACCTTAACATTCATGGCCAACTGCTCTAGCGATTGAGCTATGGAACCCATTTCCAATTCGATTACTTTTAACTTTATCATACTTCGACTAAGAACTACAAACACTATCTTCATTTTTCTTAACGCACATATTATTGGCTGCTATCTTTATATATTGCAAGATTCAACCCGAACTAAATGCTACCTAGATAATGTCTGGATAAATATTTATCCATTTTATTTTAATACGCGACATCTATTGACTTTTCTGCAAGTCTAGGATGAATATTTTTATTTTGAACTTTATGAGTAAAAACTCAAATTATAATATTTAATTAGGTATATGAAGACAATATTAGCGAAACTCAATCAAAATCTGAAGACAGAAAAATCAGAAAAAGATATTGGTTCCACTGGGACTCGAACCCAGATACCTTAGCATTCATGGCCAACTGCTTAAGCCACAGTTTTTTGGGAATGGTTTCACGTGGAATAGTCATCGAAGTATAAACCTTGTAAAATATATTTTGCTAATTTAATCATTTTTAATACTAAAAACTAAATTTATGCGTAAAAATTTTTTTAGGTTGTTTTGAAAAAAAAGGAAATGAAATTATTCAACCATCAGATCTTTCATAATTATAAATATAATTGAAATATTTTACATCAAAATTTTGAAAAACAAATAACCACTTTCATCTTAATTTCAATTTTTTTAAATAAGTCTTAAGTGTTCATTTTTTGGTTTGTAGGATTATACCAAAACGCAGTCGAAATCTCTTAGTTGTAAAATTAAAGGGTTTATAAGATTTAAATCAAATAACTAGTATTTGAATGCATTAAAAAATAATTTCTCAAAAAATCAGAGCTTCAGAAATTTTATGTAAACATAATTATAAATTTAAAAAAAAACAAGATGAAATAGTTATGTGTTTGAGTCAACTGTCACAACAATTATCAAGTGATCGCGAATCTGTTGTACTTAATGGAAGATAATTTCAGTACTAGCCGTTTAAAGGAGGAATTTCAATATGGCTGGATGTCACAATAGTATAACAACGTAATAAAAATTATGTTGGCCTTTATGCGTCTGAATTGATTTGACTTAGCTATAAGTATTTGTGATATTCAAAAGGCAGCTGGATCGATCATCTTGAAGATAAGTGTGAAATTGCACTCTCGTGTAAGAGTTTTATTAAAATCACAAAGAGCTTTTCACCAAATAAAACGTACGTCTTACATACTTCCGTAGCATAACGTACTCGTAGAAGGCATTTATTTGGGGCGTACGGCCCTACGTAACACATTCCGAAACGCGAAAAGTCGGCGGGCACGCTCAGGTGTTCTGGCGTCGGGACGCCTCACCGCCGGGGCTTTCGGTCTTTCGGGTTGTTCGATATTCCAGACACGTTCGGTTTCGGAAGCTCGCTCGTGCGAAGCCGGAAGTTGGCACTTGGCGGTAGCAAAAAAAGGCGGGATTTTCTCGCTACAAAATAATAATAATAATGTGTCCCCTAGATATACACCTCGGTGCTTTGCCTACTACCCTACCTTACCACAAAATAAACCAAATAAGGCCAAGTTGTTTCAACCTGATTATTGGATTCTGGTTCTGAAAATTGTATTAGAGCTCCCGGTGCAGGCTTTCATTAATTTTTCAGTGCTTTTTATAAAATGAACGAGAGGTTGGATGAAGATATCGAACAGAGTAGTTTTATCAGATTTAGACCAGAAGATATTCAGAAGAGTAATACTAATAATGTTATTCGAAGTTATCTACGGAAAACATCAGCAATTTCGTTGGTTCACAGAAGGTTGTCATCCAAGAACTCTTTCTTGAAGTTTTAAAATGCAGGCACTTTTTTTAAACAGTAACGTTTGGTTACAGATGCTTTAAGACTAAATTTTAAATTCCATTAAGAAATATAATACATATAATATTTTGCACGCTAACTGTAAATACCTCGCGAAGTGCATTTTTTCATAAAATTTATTTATGTTACAAGTAACTTTAAATACAGTATAAAACATTTTTCATAATATGTATTATGACGCAATTAAACAGTGTAAGCATACTAATCTGTTTTAAAACTGAAATTTGTAATCAGGCTTTGTGAAACAAAAATGTAAATTAATTACTGTTTTCAAAATATATGTGAAATATTTTTTTTGTAATCTCTTTCGGTGCTATTTAAAATATCTGCTTCTTCTGCATATTGGTTACCTAATCTCTGTATATATGTTATAATAAAACAAAAATAAAACTTTTTTCCACTTAATTTTTTTGACCGTAACCGGTTTCAGCTCGTTAAAGCCATCTTCAGACTGGTAAAAATTATTCTTAGTTTACGGCTTATATACATAATATAATATGGGGGAGGGGAAAAGGGGTGGTCTACAAGGATTTTAATCACATTTGTTACTAAGTCGTTTTAGACCGTCTAATTTCTAATTATTCTCGGTTATTCCTGTAGGCTATTTTTTGTTTTTTTTTTGTTTTACTTACCTTGAGATTGTAACTCATTTTAATATTATTTAGCGAAAAACCTTACAAGAAATATGTATTATTAATGGCCTAATTTTATTGTCAAATTGTTATTATATTTATGATGTATGGGATTTGTTATTGCTTTTGAAGGGATACATATTTACATTGGAGTAGAAATGGTCATTATATTGAATTCCGTAAAACTTTAGGGCTATAGACCAAACAATTATTAAATAATTTTAAACTAAATACATATTATAATTTTGAAATAGTTTTGAAAAACTTTTTCAGTTTAAAAAATAGAAATAAAAAAAAATAGTAATTGGCAAATTGCTGAAGATACACAGATAAATCACACAAAGTCTAGTGAGTGGAATGGAAGTAAAGGAAGATAGTAATTGGCAAATTGCTGAAGATACACAGATAAATCACACAAAGTCTAGTGAGTGGAATGGAAGTAAAGGAAGGTAACCAACATCTTCGTAAAATAAAAATTATTATTATTATTTTTAATTGATAAACTAACGTTTAAGACAAGATTTTTATGCATAGCACAAAGGGTAACAATTATTATAAGCAATAATTATCAGCCTGAAACACTCATCTACATTGAAAAAATCTTCCGAGAAAAGATACTGGCCGCCAACGGGAAACGAACCCGTGTCCCTCTGATTGCCGGTCAGGAGCTCTACCACTTAGCTATGGCGGCTTATCTAAAACCCGCCACCTATTTAAAACCCCGTTGGCGGCTAGTATCCTTTCTCGGAAGATCTTTTCAATGTAGATGAGGGTTTCAGACTGAAAATTATTGCTTATAATAATAAATTATAATTTTCAAACGAAAAACATTGAGCGCCGCTAATGGGTAAAAATATTGGAATTAAAAGGGGATCAGATGGTTTTATTAGTCGTTTATGAGAAATTAAGATCGCCCATATATGAGACGTATTAAGGACTTGAAGAATAAGCAAAACAGGAATCTAAGTTATACAATAGAAGACTAATGATTTAAAAAAAAATAAAACAATAAAAAGATGGGAAAAATGATCGAAATCGGAAACTGAGTGCATTACATAAAATTCCAAAAAATGTGTAAACTGATGTGAATCAGTATTAATTACTATTTTTGGTATCAACTTAAGGTATTTTGCTTCGTAAGAATTTATTCAATTACGAAGTGTAAATAAAACATCTCAAAAATAGTTTTAAATTACGCTGAAGTTTAAGAGACAGCTAAGAAAAGCCTTAGTCTAAGGCTGGAATAAAATTTCATTTCGAGTTCAGTTCTCACGTCCGGCGGAAAGTCCCGTAAAAGAGTACACTTAAATCTCATCACACTTTGCGAGGCCTTTGCTACGGGATTTCTCGGACCCCAAATCGTTTTGCATCCCCTGTCCGGGTCCCAGGGGCTGCGTGGCACGTAACTTTTATTCCAACCCACGACCCCCTTTGTCGCCTGCGTAACTAACCAGTCAGCCGACCAGCCTCTCAGTGGGCGCACTGCTATAATGCATTAAGTCGAACCTTCAATATTTCGTTACTGATGTACATTATCCTATTAATTTAAACATGATTAATGAGTTACTAACACCAAACATTGCCGAATGAGTTGTTTTCTTATTATATTACTGGTCGATAAAACATAACACGCGAGGAGCTGCACAAGATTTTTTTCACAAAAAAACGGCTCTAATACTAACCAATTCAACCAAAATATTTTAGGAAATAATGCTGTTTTATGATTATCCATGTTATCGAAATCAACAATTTTCATGGCGGCATTCATCAAACATGCGCTTAAGCTATTTTCAACATAACTCATCGCAAGTCATCCGACCCATGAAACTGTTATAAGCATTTGGGCTATCAAGGCGATTTTTAAGCCTGCAGCAAATCGCCGATAACTATCTTGAGTTCTGCGTTTTTTAAATGTTTATTCTGTATAAAGTTGGTTGTGGATTACCCATTAATTCAATCAAGATCGCAATTAATCGGTGTATTTTAGGTTTGAAATCCGGGATTCTGCCGTTAAGTCACCAAATGTAGCGAATCACTTGAAGTGACCTAAAGCAAGGGTGTTGGTTATCCAATAAATGGTTCCCCTAACGGCGGTATTTTAAAAAATATTTTAAAATTTATGCGATTTTTGCGTAATTTTTTTATATTATGTATTTTTAACTTAACGCTCTTTCACACTATGCCCACGTAGTGCACCCCTACCTTTACCGAGACAGACCCCTATCATCGCGTGTTTTATAATTTCTTTAGACCCTACATACGTGCAAGGTACCGAATGAAATACTGTGAAACATATGGGTTTCCTTTGTGCAAAATAGTCGTTCGAATTTCGAATAATATGTTTTTCAGCATTCGTGTGAAAATATTCCCAAGATTTATTTCTGGCGTCGCGATGAGTTATTTTATACCAAAAATATAATGGATGAAATTATATTTTCTTTCATTTCATTATTTTAATCATCGCTCCTTATGCTAAGCTCAAATATTTCTGAGGACCGTCATAACTACTTTTTTAAATTATTTTTTTTATTTAAGCGTCTATCTTCTTATAGTAGATATTATTAAGGCGAAAGTTTGTATGGATGAGTGTTATTCTTTCACGCAATAAACACCGAATAGAATTTAAAAATTCTTACACTAATCGAAAGCTACATTATTTGCGAGTAACATAGGCTATATATATTGTTAAGCTCTGGCGTTATGAATAAGCTGTAGCGTTATGCAATAATTTTTTATACGTTTTCTGTCCCTAACAAAATCGAGTTATTGCAAACGTCAAACAAATTGTTACCTTGGAAAAAATGATTTTTTTTTAAGTAGGCAATTAACCCTAAAAATAGTGCTTTGTTGGCGTCATAGGTAATATCTACCTATCTCTAAAAATGTTTATTGTCCGGACGAAAAGCATAGCGTCGCTATGTAATCATTTGACGTGGGCTGTAATTTTGTTATTTCTTTAGGTTTTTCTCTGGATTCAAATATGAATAAAATACTAATTCCCACTTGAGGCGAAACCATCAGAATAAATTAGGGGAGTAGGTACTTAAAATAAATTTCTATATTTTAAATATTTTTTTATTTACGAAATGTCATTC
Organism: Limnephilus lunatus; assembly: GCA_917563855.2. Lineage (NCBI taxonomy): Eukaryota > Metazoa > Arthropoda > Insecta > Trichoptera > Limnephilidae > Limnephilus > Limnephilus lunatus. The sequence continues at coordinate 56,873,933 of OU830601.1, forward strand.
TCAAATTTTGAAATTTTCTATTAAACAATAATTATTTTTTATTAGACAAAAAAGCAAGAATAATAACAATTATGCCAATTATTATGCCAGTATTTTCCCACTAATACCATGCGAGCGAAGCCGCGGGTAAAAGCTAGTATAAAATAATTCTACAAGTATTCAAAATATAACGTTATGTTAGGTAAATATATTGTATTTCTTAGTCCTCCTCACTAGGGGTTCCTGTGCCGAGGCAGACTAAAATTGTTTAATTATAGCTCATTTGTCTTCTAAGTCGTTTTTAGTGTCTTTATTAGGGTGTTTTCGTTGACCTCTTTCAACAATGTTTTTATTCTTGATTTGTACTCATTATTTTTTTTATTAGTTTTATGTCTTGGGGAAGAATATTATGGAGTTTGGTTGCAAAATAAGTGTAGTTTCTTTAAATCCATTTTTTTATCAGTTAAGGATGGGTTGTTTAAGAAAAATTAAGCAATTCATTAAATTATAGTAAATAAAAAAATATAACTTTTTTTTAATTCCACTTTATTATTTCTTTATCCAACCGGTTTCGGTTCGACCTGAACCTTCATCGGGAGTGCATAAAAAATATTGAACATAATACAGATATATATGTTTTTAAAAGAAACACAGAAGAGGGAGAGAGAACATCAAATTAGGTGGGGGTGATGGAGGAGGTGCCTAAGAGGGAGGGGTGAAAATGTGCGGGGGTAATGTAAATATTTTAAATTTGGGGCTGTTAGACAAATCTAATTGTTTATTAAGTAATTTGGTTTTATTTATTTTTAATGACTTTTTATTTCAAGGGCTTCAAGATTATTAAGGCGTAGACCTATCCCATTTCTATGTAATACATCTATCCCGGAAGATTTATTAAATGAGTGATCTTTATCTATTAGGTGGGTGGCGAATTCTGAAAAGCTTACACTGTTTAGACATCACAAGTGTTCGACCACCCTTGTTTGAACATTTCTAGCCGTAATACCTATGTAAAATGCTGGACAATCATTACATTTAAGTTTATAGATGCCAGAATGACTTAAGTTATTTTCTTTATCTTAAGAATTTATTAAAAGTTTATCTAGGTTATGATTAGTATGGAAAGCACCTTTAATTTCTGTAGGGAATTTGGAAACTCATGAGGAGAAAAATTATATATGAATAATATTCAACTTTATTCAAACATAATTTTTTGAAACCACTTATCCTAAACGTTTCTCAATACACCTGTGAAATCATTTATCGAAAAATGTATTTAATTTTATATCTTAAAATAGTTCCACTTTACGTTGTCGATATAAATATACAGAGCAGCACTTCGGCTATAGGTCTCCCAAAGTGGTTCGCTAAATTTGGTGACTTAGTATGGGTGCCCGGGTTCATGGGATGAGGTGTGTCTAGGTCTTAACGGCGAATGCGTTTGCCCGCCTACTTCATGTCGGACCGGATCGGGAGAGACTGGTTGAGGGAGACCTAACTTTTACTTCTCCTGCCGGATTCTCTCGACTCATGGAACTTTGAGGAAAATAATTCCCCTCAGGGTCTATGTCATCTTTGGGGATGATGTGTGGAGAATTTTTTAAGAAAAGAAGGATAGGAAGGTCTGGGAAGGAAAAGGATATTAGGGATGGGTAGGAATCTGGGGTCAGTGTCTTCAAGAGTAACGGACATATGAATCCATCCCTCCTACTGCAGTGCAGGGTAACGTTCCGAGAAAGAGTACGGCTGGAGAAGTCAAAGGGACTCCGTCAACCCTCTCAAATAATTAAAAAAATTGTATGCTTTTAAGATTATTTTGAAGAAATACCTTTAAACAAGTTTTATTTCAAATATTTGTTATGAAGGCATTGTCAAAAAGCTTTCATTCTTAAAATCTTAACGTGACTATTAAAAAAAAAATATTCCTAGCAGATATTAAAAAAAATTATTTCGTTATAATAATAATAATAATAATAAATTTTAAATTAGGTATTATGCCTATTATTACGTTATGAAATGGACATTGTTTGTGTTTTATCGGAATGTATTACCAATAAAACACCACAATAATGAAACGTCGTTATGGCGTAGGTTAAATTAGGCGATAACATTAATTTGTGCTCGCATCTTTCACCAGTTTTGTAATCTCTATTGTTATAGTTTTGATCATCTAGATTCTATATTGTATCTACCTATTGTTTGATGTTCAGCCGGAACTTTGGTGCTTGATGTTAGGTCATTCTCTCCACATCACTCAGTCACCGAAGTATTATCAGTTTTATAGATTTTGTGAAGTTAAGCTCCTTAAACAGGGTATAGAGCTCATTGTCTGCGCCAAAATCTATTTTCTAGAACCGGCCCGAAGATAAGCCTCAAAATTTTCCTTTCAAAAACGTACAGTGCTCGCTCATTCCTCTTAGTTTGTACCCACGTCTCATCTGCAGACGTGAGCACTGGGCTAATAATAATCAGTGTGGAATATATCGGTTTTTGTTGGTGGAAAAAAGCGATTTGCGCTCACTATGCGCTTTTGGATCTCTTCTGTAGTATTATTGTTGTTTGTTATCAGGGAGTCGAGGTATGTAAATCTTGGTACCGTTTCAAGATTTTGACTTCCACATAAGAGAATTGGGGTTTGTTGTGTGCATCTTACGGCCATGTATTTGGTCTTCTGCTGGTTTACTACGAGACCCATGTTTTTAGCAGCAAGATTTAAGAAGGCGTCACATAAAGCATTAGGAGTTTTCGCAATTATGTCGATATCCATGGCGATATTTAATAAGAGGCAGGCCAATCCATCCCTTGCTTCACCCCGTGGAGCGCTTCAAAAAGCTCGGTCAGATCACTGCCAACCTTGACTCTACATTTTACTGGGAACATTGTTAGTTTCACGATATTTATCAGCTTACGCGGTATTTCAAACTCATCACCACTTATTACACTATATTATCAGAAATATCCAGTCTCTGGCCTATTAGCTCAAATGGTTAGAGCGTGTGCTAATAATGCTAAGATTGTGGGTCCGATTCCCCCATTGGCTAAATGCTTACTTTAATTTCAATGCTACAAGGCATTGTTCATTTACAAATCTCAAAATTATGCAAACATTTTTGACGAATTTTAAAAACAGCTCTTTCTTTTTAATTTTTGTGCGGAAACTGATTTTTAGATACCTATTTGCATTGAACTTTCAATTTGGGTTGTGGGAATGGGTACCACCGCCCAGGGAACCATTTAATGGATAACCAACCCCTCTGCCGTTGATCACTCCGAGTGGTTCGCTACGTTTATCGACTTAGCAGAGGTGCCTGAGTTCATGGGGTGAGGTTTATCTGGATATTGGTAGCGGATTGTTTGAGATGTTGACCCTCTGACAAAATACGGTGAAGGCTGAGGGGTTTATACTTTCTGCTTCACAAATCCTACAACTGTAATATCCCCTGATTTAACCAGTCTGCGCTGTTAAAACATGTAATATTATCCTTGCGTAACTGTAAACTGAATAGAAATACATGAATTGCGATTTATAGTAGCGGGCAGATTCACCAATTAGGAATGACATTAAAAAACGATGTTGGGCACTAATCTTTCCCGTCGCATCAGTTAGCCGAAGACTTAGGAATTACATCCGACGGGTGCCCCCACTGAATAGGACTGGGAACTGCATTACTACAAGTGCAAGCGCTTTGCAAATTCTATGTTTAATTTAAAATTCCCTGTATTTGGTTTGCATGGGAGGTTAAGAGTTAAGACCGCTGGCTGGATGAAACAGTCCTTAAATTGTAACTATTTCTCTTGCAAGTGGAACTCGAATTAACTTGTAGAAGCAGTGCTTGCTGAAATAATAATTAAAAATTTAGATTCAATTGGCACTAATAAAAATGAAAGCTACACTCTACCTCCGTGAAACCACTACTCAGTAATTAAAGAATGGTAAACTTTTAATCAAGTTTTTTTTACTTCGGCGCAGCGAAGAAAAATGCAAGGACTTCAATTTTTTAAATTAAGATTAGCTTCAGCGCAATTAATATAGGCATCTAAACACAGGTTAGACGTAATACCTATAGGTATATCAGTAAATTAACCTTCTGTCAGGCACAACTAATCAGTGAGATGAAGTGATCTGTTATTTTTGTGCCAAAGGGTAAATATCGCGGATCTAGGGGCATGGCCTCCTGACTTTTCCTCCTTCCCCACTACTCACAGAGGGCCAGTTTCCGTTCGTCTCGAAAAATTGAGCGAAAAACGTATAAAGCAAATGAAACCCAAAGTTTCCTCCAAAGGAAAAAGTAGTAATTCTGAGTAAACCATCACAAGTATTTTGTTTTTCTCATCTTTCTTAATGTGTAAGAAAGAGCTGCAGCATTATAACGGCAAGGAACGTACATTTATTATTAACTATTTTTTCCGCCACGGTACCGTAACCGTGAATTGTCAAGGTAATTATAAAAGTCGCTAATTCACATATTATAATCTCTCGATTTCAAGCCCCAAGGTAGGCCAACGTAATTAATAATCTGCCCAAGAAAGATTTTTGATATTTATTTATTATAAAAACTTTGTACATTGTATAGATGTTTGTGTTATTTCATCCGCCATACCAGCGATGTCCCTTTGTTATGGCGGATGAAGTTTACAGATTGAAAATCATTCATATTACGGTTTATCAAATTTTACCAGAGGTAAGGAAATGAGATTTTACTTCGGTCACACAGCCCACAACACAACACTATTGGCTTTCTGCATATCCACAAGAGCTGACAAAATGCCGCTGGTGCATTTATCCAGGCTCTACTTTGTTCAATTGATCACGCATCCCTCAAATTCTATCGGCACTACTCTATTATTTTATTTATTATTTCCTTCTACATTTGAAACAACATTTTGCTTGGTTTTATAGCTTCACAAATAAACAGTTTAAAATGTAGTAGTCGGTACCTAAAAATAATCTCTCTTTTATATTACTCGTATTATATTCCCCTTTTCATTTGCTCTTTGGAAAAAACCTTGTACCGCAGCTCATCAAGCTTGGACATTTCGCCCATTTTGTTTTTTTTTTATTTGATTTTTCGCAGTCTTTCCTGAGACTTATGATCTGAAGGATGCAGCAAAATGATGAATGGGAAATGAATAAATACAATGTGTTTTCGTGCCTGTCATTACGATGCAAGATGAAGTTTCTGTAATGGAATTGGAGAAAATGGTAAACTTCTACAAAACCCGTTAACTCTGGTAAAATTCAGGGCCGGATCTACGAAATCTGGCGCCCTGTGCAGTAGGTACCGATGGCGCCCCCCCCCCCCCCCCCTACATTTTTATTTTCATTAAAAATTCAAATAAAATCAAGACATATAAAGGGTGTAACTTTTCCAAGTGACCTGGCGGTAGCTCTCACACTCGTTTTTTTTTAAAGAGAGAATCGCCAGGAGCCCTATACTCTCTGAATCTATTGGGTAAACATAAAATTATTGTGCTATTTTAATTATTTTAGGAAAAACTCTTTTTGCGAGTTATGCTTTAAAATAATACAACGAATTGTTTGTTTGTGCCCGTACCATGATTTAAAATATAGGTTACGAGACAATGTGGGTGTTTTCGCTGAACTAGGTCCATTAGACATTCTTGAGATTTACTGCGTTTATGTATATACCCAACGCGAATATTAATATAAAAAGCAAATACAAATCGTTATCATGGCAACGTACAACACAAGAATAGAATCTACAGCTTCTGACTAGCTCTAAAATCTAATAAGAATATAACCTCAAATTTGTACCATGCATTTCCCCTGTGTTGAGCGAACAAACACCAAATTGAGCGATCAAACATCATTCAAACACTAAACACTGACGTATGGTATCAACGGCTTACGAAAGACGCTTACACTGACACCGTAAAATAACAAATCCAACCAATCTAATACATATTAATTATACGTTTAACGAACTTCAAATAATATGTCAAATCAATGATGAAACTGTCAACAGTATCAACACATTGCAACCTGAAAATCCTGCAAACCGTGCGATGCTTTTGATAATGGAATTTACTGAAGATTTCATAAGAAAATGGTCTTTAACTACCTTCTCCTAGAGACTTAAATCGTACAAAATAAAACAAAAGCGAGCGTATGGACGACACACTAACAAAAATTGTCAGCATTTTCAGCAGGCGCAAGTCGGTTTGTTTGATTCACAGGAACAAAAAAACTGCGCTGTGATTGGTTATTGAATTTGTATCGCACTCATTCGTCGTAAAAGATTTATGGAAAAATAGATCTTACGTTTAAACTAAATATATGGAATTTGTAAAAAAAAACTGTAACTGACTATAAATTCGTAAGCCGTTGATTTCAACCTGATGCGTGCGCATTCTGTGTCTTTGGAAAGTGTTGCTAGAGCGTAATAATTATTTCGTACTATTAGTAATTTTTAAACGATTCAGGGAATATTATAACTAAATTTTAATACAATATTTATTTTCTCACAGCGCCCCTTCGGAGTTGGCGCCAGGTTTTTTGCACGTTTTTGAACGTATGGCAGATCCGGCGCTGGTAAAATTAACAGTAAGTGAACGTATTTACCATTAAATAATAATAATAATAATTGGCTAATTTATATAGCGCCGTTATCGTGGAAAATCACCTCAAGGGCGCTGTAAAAAGACGAATATAATACTAATTAATCTAAACGAAATGTCAAACATAACATGTCCCGGAAAATAAAAAGCTAACGGTCGCATTTAGGAATCGAACTCGGATTCTCTGTTTTACCGGAATTCTTTATAGGGAATCAGGCTATTCAGATCTTGTCACCAAATTAAAACCATTTCAAGCAAGTTTTAATTCTGAATGGTGATCTTAAATCAGGGTGAACCTGAGGGTAGGTATCTTCCACTTTATAACGTGTCGCAAATTTTTCGTCTATATATACATATATACACGTATATTAGGGGTGGTATTTAAAGTAAATAGTATATATTACATATATATACTATTTACTTTAAATACCACGCCTGTATTCGAACCCGTTACCTTCGGATTGCTGGTCAAGAGCCTTATATCTCGACAACGGAGGCCCAGTGGCGTAGCGTGGGTGTCGGCCGCCCGGGGCGGAGGAAGATTTCGCCGCACCCTTATTTGGGTACATCAAGCGCCGGCGGGGGGAGGGGGAGGGGGGGGGGGGAATCTTTTTGTTTTATTACGACCTATTTATTTACGAGCCAATTTTTTAAATAATAACATTTGACGAGTATTCTTCAATGAAAATCGTGTTTATAAATTTTTCTACAAAGTTTATAACTGCTGTTGGAAATCGAGAATGTTATCCATGTAAAAGAATTTTGCATCTCAAACTTTTACAGCATGTTTAGAACCCAATATAGGTTACCTTACTATCGATTCTGCGTTAGAGTCCCCAAATAATAGTTACATACGGAACAATAAATTTTTCAGAATTTGACAACATTTGGTATGCAACTCAAATGTAAATCTTCACTCGGTACACGATGAATCTGCAACTCCTTATTTAATTTATCGTTTTATTCTGCACACAAAACCAGTTTGTATACTTTGAATTAAATCTACACTCAGAAGATGAAAGTGGTTTTTCTAAGATTCTGGCATTAAAAAAATAGTCTGCAACTACAATTTTATAACTGCACTTCGAATGAGAGAATGTTTTCCTTCGAAATGTGCCAGCAGATGAAACCACAACAGAAATTTTACATTCTGAACACAAAACTGTTTTAAATTATATCTGGATGCGGCGAATTAAAACTACACTCAGAACATGAAAATGGATTCTCTTTGATTCTGGCACCACATACATGTACATTGTCTTCAACTAGAATTTCATAACTGCATTAGGAATAAGAGAATGTTTTACTTCGAAATGTGTCATGTGGTTTAAATTAATTCTGTAGGCGGCGAATTAAGGGTACACTTAGAACATGAAAATGGTTTCTCTTTGATTCTGGCAGCATATACATGATCTGCAACTAGAATTTTTAACCCCCGTCGCAAGGCGCGATCTTATAAGTTGAACCGCCGTCTGTATGTCTGTCTGTGGCATCGTAGTACCTAAGTTTTTTGTTTGTTTGAAAGCTGACGTAATTGAGAAGATTCATAGCTACAATTCGTGAAAATCTGTTCAGGCGTTTCAAGGTCATCAGCACTTTTTGTGTTGGGGGTTATTAAAATTTTGAAAATTTTACTTATATAACTGCACTTATAAAAATAATAATAATAATAATAATGTTGCCTAAAAGCGAAAATATTAATAGTCCCTCTCAGTATAGACCCATTACATGTTTACCGACAATATATAAAATTTTAACCTCTTGCTTGACAGATTTAATATACACTCATTTAGATGAAAAAAATGTTTTATCTGAACAACAAAAAGGTTGTCGCAGAAAACATATGGGATGTAAAGAACAATTAGTTATTGATTCTGTAATTCTAAAACAGATTCAAACCCAAAAACGTAATTTACATATTTGTTATATAGATTACCAAAAGGCTTATGATAGTGTCCCGCACTCGTGGCTGATAAAAGTTTTAAATATATACAAAATTAACCCAATTATTATTAGCTTTTTGGAAAAAATTATGGCATTTTGGAATACCGATTTGCTTTTGAATTTGAAAGATAAGAAAATTATAGTACCGGGCATTTCAATAAAAAGAGGGATTTTTCAAGGAGACTCATTGAGTCCTCTTTGGTTTTGATTAGCATTAAATCCTCTATCTAAAATGTTAATTAAAAGCAAGTTTGGAATAAAAATTAAAGGTAATACAAGAGAGATAAATATAATTTCTCATTTATTATTTAGGGATGATTTAAAATTATATTCGAATTCTGAACCAAATTTAGAGAAAATGATTAAAGTAGTTAAAATTTTTTCGGATGATATTTATTTATTTATTTATTGTTTGAAAATATTACATATTACAATATAGTGAACTTAAAATGTCCAACTAGGCAATTGCCCGTTTTAGGACATTCCAGTATGATAATGTTTTTACATGTAAATTATAGTAAATTATAGTGTTGACTATTCTGTTGGTAAAATAATACATATGTATATTCATATTCTAGAATACTTTCAGTTATACCACGACATTTTTTACTATTGTTTAGCTGACATAATAAACTAAAGAAATATTAATAGATAAAACAAGAAAAATGAATTTGAAAATGAAAATGAATGAAGAAATTCTGTTGGTAAAATAATACATACATGTATATATTCATAATCTAGTATACTTTCAGTTATATCACGACATTTTTTTGCTATTGTTTAGCTGACATAATAAACTAAAGAGATGTTAATAGATAAAACAAGAAAATGAAAAATAAAAATGAAAGTAAAGAAGGAACTTTTCCTTTAATGAAAAATATCACGAAGAATTGAGCAATTTTCGAAGTTACTTTATGTAAAAATACAGTTACTGTAATGCTAATATAATACCAATATAAATTAAAATGTAAAGAAAAACAAAAATTACAATTCAATTACTGTTGTTTAGCATATTCTCGCATTCAGCTCTCCCCAAGACCAGAAGCCAATTAGTAACCTGCATACGCAGAATATTAGTACTCATTGCCTTCCATGCATCAGGTATGAGATTGAGCAATTTAGGGCCTAGGTATGAGAATTGTCTCTGTGCTAAAGATGAGGAGGTGGTGGGCGGAACTATTGGTTTTTTTTTTTGCATGTCTTGTATTATGACAGTGGTTTACGGAAGCGTAGTGGTGCCTCTGTTTTTGAGTGTGTAATATGATTTTCCTTATGTATAATTGTCTTACATCAAGAACACGAAACTCTGCGAACAATGAATCGCTGGGGTACCTGAAAGGTTTTTTCAGTATGACTCTTATAAGCGATTTCTGGGATTTAGCTAAGGGATCGAGTATAGTTTTAGCACAACCGCCCCAACCTAAGGAAGCATAGTCTAATATGGAATTACACATTGCAAAGTAAATTCGTTTCAAATCATTTACGCATAGAATATTTCTTATTGCTATGAACAGATGTGTAAGTTTCCTGACCTTTGTGGAAGTTAAGGCTATATATTTGTCCCATCTCAGAAATTTATCAATGATAATTCCTAGGTATCTTATATTGTCCACACATTCTAAGGTATTGCATTTACATGTAATAATGTCGTTGCAATGGTGTATTCTAATGTTAAGGATTTCTTGTGGTTGACCCGCTTGAGTTGAACTGAAGCAGATGAATTTCGTTTTATCCGAGTTTAGAGTGAGGAGATTACTATCTAGCCACTGTTTAACTTTGTTTATGCCGAATTCAGCTTTACTGCAAGACTCATTCCAGGATTTGCCTTCAAATAAAAGTACTGTATCGTCAGCAAATGTAATTATGTGGTCTGCAAAGGAAGTATTACATAAGTCATTTATATAAACATTAAACAGTATGGGACCTAGAGTACTTCCTTGCGGTACGCCATATTTAATATTGGCTGGATCACTTAGAGTACCGTTAATATCCACTCTTTGGCTCCTGTTTTCTAGGTAACTAACCAACCACTTGATAATTTGACCCTGTATCCCAATTTGCTGTAGTTTATTCAGCAGAATTTTGTGAGAGATAGTGTCAAATGCTTTAATAAGATCTAAAAAAAGTGCAATGCATTTACTACCTTTATCTAGGTTATTGGAGATGATTTTTGTCAAATTAGCGATGGCGTTTTCAGTGCTTAAACCTTTGCGAAAGCCGAATTGTCTACTAGAAAGGATGTTGTTATTTTCTAGATAATGGGTGAGACGGTTCTTTACAATTTTCTCCAAAATTTTTGAGACCGAGTTGAGCAGAGAAACCGGCCGGTAGTTATGTATCAGTGATTTGTCCCCACTTTTATGCAGTAAAATGACGATTGACTGCTTTAAATGGTTAGGGAATTTCCCTGATTTAAAGCTTAGATTCGCAATGAACGCAATCGGTAATGCTATGTATACTTTAATGATTTTTAGAAGATTCGATGAAATCTTATCGGGACCACATGCTTTTGATGACTTAAGGTCGTCAATTATCTTCATGACTTCGTTAGATGACGTTGTGATTGAGTCTATTTTGTGACCAATATTAGGGATAGTTAAATTGGCGAGAGCGGTTTCTGATTTCTTACACTTATCGAGAATTTTTTTCGCAAGTGTGTCTCCCACAGATGAAAAGTAACAGTTTGCAAAGTTTGCCATATCTTTGGGAACTTCAGAGTTTGATGTGTTAATGTATAGCGATTTAATTTCTGAAGATTTATTGATTTTGGATTTGGTTATGTTGCGAAAGGTATCCCAAAAACGTCTTGGATTGCAGTTGTTTTCGTAAATGAGTTTCTTATAATAATTTTCTTTCGCCGATGTAATTAATTTCTTACACAAATTCCTATACTTTTTATAATAGCATTGTAATACCAAATTCTCAGGATATGTTTTTGCCTTTTCATGAAGATGATTTCTTCTGTGAATCGATTTAACTAGACCCAGGGTGATCCATGGTGTGAATTTAGTTTGTTTATTAGATATGGTTATATTACTTGTGTGTTTTAATATGTACTCGTGTAGTTTGGTAATAAATTCTTTCATTGCTAAGTCAGTGTCTGATTGATCTAGAACATTTAGCCAGTTTTCTGCGCTCAAGTCCTCAATTAAATTATTGAAATTAGTTTTAGCAACGTATTTAATTTTCGAAGAAATGGGAGGCTTGTTTTTAAGACAAAGAGATGTTGTATAGTGGTCTGAAATAGTTGAGTGTATAACATAAGTGTCAATAAAGTTAATATTTTTCACATTGATGTGATCAAGACAGGATTTATTCGAGCCCTGTTCACGGGTAAAGCTGTTAATAGTCTGTGTGAAACCATTTTCCGCAAGTAGACATAGATAATCGATTGATTGACGGTGGTAATCAGGGATAGTATTAATGTTTAAATCTCCCATAATAATTTGCTGTTCAAATTTTTTAGCATTGTTTAAAATTGATTGCAATGAAAACAGGAAGGGGTCAATATTGATGAAGGAAGGAGATCTGTAAATGGCAAATATGCATATGTTATTATTCAATACTATTTTCATACAGTTTGATTGTGCTAAAGGAATTTCCTCTACATGAGCTTTAATTCCGTCCTTGATGTAGATAACAATTCCACTAGATTTGTTGAGGTTGGTTGTGGTGTGATATTCAGTGTAATCGTGGATTGATTTTACGGTGTAGTATTTGTTTAACCAGCATTCAGTTAATATTATAACATCAAAAGAGGAATTAAATAGATCAAGAAAAATTGTAAAGTCGTCGAGATTCGATATGCTTCTAATATTCTGGTGTATGATTTTTAGGCTATATGAGTCCCAGTTATAGTTGTTTGAATTCTCCAGATCTCAAATTATATTCATATTAACGCTAATACCAGAATCATTGCAATTATCCGAAGGTAACTGAAACATAATTATGTTTAAATTTATTATGATGTGTAGTGGTTAACCCGTAGTTCTTGTGCGAAAAGTCAGCAAACAAATAGTAAAAATAGAAAGTGTAAATTACGGTGTTGTTCATCAGTATTTTATTAATATATTGTATAGGAGATTGTGAGTTCTGATAGTATGATGCGTATTTTTCTTCGAGATGAAGATTGATTCCTCTACGAGCACATAGAAGAGAAAAATATGAGAAAAGTGAATTATTATAGATATAAAAGATGTTATAAAAGATGATGTTGTTGGTATGTTTCGTAAAGAAGCACTCTAAGCAGGTGATGATTATGTAAGTATCTGTCATGAAGGCTGTAAATTCAGTAAATATAAAAACAATAAAATCAATAAAATGGCCAGATGCATAGTATGTGCTGTTCTTGTAGAGAAGTTGATGCGAAAAAAATGCCAAAAAACAATAATTGAATACCATGACATGCGAAAAACGCAAAAGTAGAACCAATACTAGGACATATTTATGTAAATTAAGATTTTTTCCAGATTTATATAGATTTGCTGGGAACATCATCTCACAAATACTATCGCTGCTTGTGATAAGTTCATATGAGTTTGATTGAAGAACGAAAAATACATTATTATGCGTATAAAAAAGAATGTTTGAGGTGTTGGCATGCCTCATAAAACAACAACAAAGAACAATCAATACAATTAATACCAATAATAGAGAGAGTGCATTATTATGAGATAATGAGAGTACATTATATAACGTGAATGATAATGTTGATACATAGTATTCCAACTTAAAATATATTTTAACAGTAAAGTGCATAATATAGTGAATAATGCTTCTGCTTGTAATTGATAGGTGTGATAAAAAACAATAATTAAATACAGTAACATGTGAAAAATGCAAAAGTATGATTAAAAATGTGCGTGGGCATTTGTAACGGGATTTTTTCCCAGATATATAAACAGTAATATCCTAAAGTTAAATTAAATGTGCTAATCATGGATGTCGAAAACTGAATATAGAATATATTACCTTCAATATATAATATTCTGATGAGAATTATGAACTGCCTCTTAAATGCCCGAGAATTGAATGTAATACCGCACTTCAACGAGCGAATAATTAAATACAAGGTAGATGTACCACTCGCATTTCTGACTTGTATAAGTAAATCGAACAGAACCCAGTACATAATAATGCTGAAAAAATATGTAAATAAAACAGTAGTAATGGTTTTTGAGAAATAAAAAAACATTATTTTGACAGAGCTCGAGCATTTGAAGTTAATGTAAATTCTGTAAATACAAGTGAATATAATAATAGTAAACCAAAACAAAAAGATTATTAAATAGTGAGTAAATAAGATATTAATACTCTGATTTTTATTTGTACAATAAATTTTTTTTTTTGATTTTGATTCCTACGAGAACATGCTGGAAGAATAATATTTACACAGTAAACTGATATTATCTTAAAGAATACTAAAACAGCGTGATTTTTGTTGATTAGAGGAAGAGTATGGTTAGAATTTTTAATTGTAAGATTTGTAATTTTTATAATAATTTTGCTGTTACTAGAGAAAGCTACTAATGAAAGTAAGAATGAATTATTTTGATAAATATTAGTTATTATAATTAAACTTAGTGTGAGTGAATTGTTGATGGCGGTAATACTCAAATAAAAACTTGTACTGAATGTATTATTTATGTAGATATATAATTTGTTCTTAGAGAGAGTTAAAGAAACGTGAGTTACAGTCAAAGGAGGTAACGTATAATAAAAATAGTGAATACTGATATAAACAATTTTCACACTGATTTTGTTGCTACATGAAAGAACAACTAAAAAGAGTAAGAATGCATTATTTTGAATTGATACATTATTTTTAAAGACAAAGAAAAAACTCATATGAAAACTAGCGATGAAAATGATATTAACCGGATTATTTTCGTTTAGCAGTGCAGTAAATGTTGAGGTACTTTTTATCAACTGTCACAGTTGTTGGCGTTTTTCTCGATCAAGATCAATGATGTTTTTGATCGTAATAATTTTGGATGTATCCGTTTGTCTTAGCAGAATGCGCCCCGAAGATGTCCAAGAGTATTTGTAGTTATTTTCCCTGGCAAATTTTTTAGTTTGGGCGAGTAGGAATTTTCCTTTTTGCGTTAAATGATCGGAGACGTAAATTCGTTTGGCTTCTTGTGATAGCCCTAAATCTGCTGTATTGAGTTTGCTTGAACTGGAGGTAGAGGATTTTTTATATTCTTTGATTTTGAGTAGGAAGTCATCTCGAGATTTAATACTATTGAACGACACTATTATAGATCTGGGATTTTTCTCGGACAGTTTTGGTCCTAGTCTGTACATTTTATTAATTTCAGATTGTAAAGGTATCGTGGTATCTCCGTGATTAATGATTTTTGATATTTTTTTGAGAGTTTCCATAATATTTTCATTGTTTGCTTCGGGGATCCCTCTTATATCGATATTGCACATCTGTGTAATGTACTCCAGCCGGTCAATTTTGTCGTCCTGATGAGAAGTAGTATTTTCTAATACAGCGTTTTGTTTTTTTAATTCTAACATATCAGTATTGACCTTTACTTGCGAGGATTCAATGTCAGTTATGCGTTTTTTTAGATGGTCTTGCTGATCCGCTAAAAATTGAATTGAATCAAGGATTTCTTTGTTTTGTGCGATAATCGATTCATATTTTTGTTCAACAAAATCCATAATGGTTTTTTTGAAATTATTTAATTCCAAAATGAAATAATCTGACGTAAGTATTCCGCTTGCGCCGTCTATGGTTGAGGAAGGAAATTTCTCCGCGTCAGTTGACTGCTCGATTACAGGTTTAGAAGGTTGAGATAGCTGCTTGGTAGGTTTGCCGCTAGATGCCGTTTCTTGATCGATTTTTTCATCAAATATCATATTCTTGGCTCTTTTTTTAGTAAAACTCCTAGAACATTTTTTACATTTCCATTGATGATTACGAGCACCACGTAAGTTTTCCACAATCTCGGCACAAACAAGGTGGTAGCCGTTTTCACAGACAACACAAGATATGAATTCGGCTGGACTGTCAATATTTTTGCCACAAACGATGCATAGTGTATTCATGTTGAAATTAATTTATAAAAAGTGATTTCGCTGTGAATAAAAATTGATTGTATGATATATAATACTGATAGTTTCAACACAGTTTTGGCCCTTTTGTATTTTTTACAGCTGGCTCGTTTTAGTACAGAATGACAGCTTTATTTTTATTATTTGTTTTTTTTTTTTGACAGTTATCATGCAATTTCTTTGGGAAGATGACTTTTATTAAAATGACTTTTGGTTTAGATAAATGTAGAACGATCCATATAGAGAAAGGTAAAATTGTAGACGGAGATGAGGGTATATTTAGAAATTTCAAAATTGAAAGTATGAAAGGGGATGTGGTTTATAAATATTTAGGATATCCACAATCAAATAGATTAGATCATACTAGTATTAAAATGATATTAGGATTAAATTTAAAACTAGGATCAGAAAATTTTTGAAATGCAATCTATCTGCTAAAAATTTAGTAAAGGCGATAAATACTTGGGCAATACCTCTATTAACTTACTCATTTGGCATAATTAAATGGTCTAATACAGATTTAGATAGCTTAGAACGATTAATTAAAACTACATTTACAAAATTTCATTCCCATCACCCAAATTCAGCTATAGAACGAATTAATTTACCGAGAAATTTAGGAGGTAGAGGTATAGTCAAAATAACATCTTTAAAACATAATCAGGTAGAAATGCTAAGAAATTTTTTCCATAGGAAAGCTGATAGTTCAGAAATGCATAAAATAATTTGCAAGGCAGATAGAAATATTTCGCCATTAAATTTATACGACGAAAATGCCAGCATTCTTATAAATACCAACCAGGAATTATTAGATTCCTGGTCAAATAAAATTCTTCACGCAAAACACTTAAATTATCTCAACCAAACATATGTTGACAAATTTTCGTCAAACAAATGGTTGAGTATTGGTGAGTTGAGCGCAGAAATAGAAGGCTTTATGCTTGCTATTCAAGATAGAGTCATTCATACTAAAAATTATAGGAAGCATATCATCAAAGATGCAAATCAAATTGATGATTTATGTAGAAAATGTTTGGCTTTTCCGGAAACTATAGAACATATTATATCGGGATGTTCTGTATTAACGCCGTCCGAGTATACATTTAGGCACAATCAAGTTTAAAAAATAATTCACCAAAGTTTGGTAATTAAACATAACTTGATTGACTGCCGTAATGTACCATATTATGAATATGAACCAAATTCATTTTTAGAAAATGAATTTTATAAAATTTATTATGATAAAACTATTCTAACAGACAGAACAATTAGTCATAATAGACCCGATATAGTTTTACATGACAAAATTAAGAAATTCACTTATATCATTGATGTCGCTATTCCAAATTCTTGTAATATTCAGAAAACTGTTTCTGAAAAAATAAGAAAATATACAGATTTAGGAAATGAGATTAAAAGAATTTGGCATTCTCAGACTTTAAAAATATTACCATTTGTTATTTCGGCTACTGGCATTATACCTAGCTCTCTCATTCAAAATTTAGGCGTATTAGATTTGTCAAAAAATTTATTCATAAAAATGCAAAAGTCGGTTATTTTAAATACATGTAGGATTACGAAAGATTTTTTAAATATTTATATTGAGGGATCAGTAGGATTTATCGGACCAGTTAGGATTTCATCAGAGCCGAACCCTCTGATATGAAAATATCTGGAGTCGGTGAAATATTTTCCCATATGTTTCTGGTGGATTGACGTATTGTTCTTGTATTGTTTTGTATTTATTATCTTATATAGTGCACTTACATTGCGTGAATTTACTAGATATTCATTTGTGGAAAAGTGTGTGGAAGGGTTTAGTCTTTCATTTGGGAAAGATTCAACCCGGACATAAAATCTGGAGCACCGTAATAAAAATGGTCTCCTTCTAAATGTATCAGCAGATGAATACAGAACTGAAATTCAATCGTTATATTCTGAACATTATCCTGATTTTAATTGAGTGAATCTGTTTGCGAGTTGCCGGCTTTAATAATTAGTATTATCTAATTTTATGCGTACGGTTTTCCTACGAATTACGAAATTTGTAGCTTAAAAAATATTATTATTGACATTTATAATAAATAAATATATAAGAATCCCTGTTTCCCTTGATCACGCCATAACTTCAGAACGTCTTCAACTATTTCATTCATATTTTTTTAAAAGTTTTCTTATACTTTATAGAAGGTTCTCCCGGAAGAAAAAATTAAGAAAATTGAATAATTTCAGAAAACTTGAAGACTATTCTTTGCACGTATGACAGTTCGCGCATTTGATAAAATTTAATTTAACAGGCAAACTGCTTTTTTTGTATTATTAGATTTTTTAAATTATTGATATATTAGGTACCAAATTTGATTGATTGTTTTTATAAAACTAATGGGCGGCAAGTGAGCTGTTTGAAAATTGAATTTACTGGGACTGAACATATGGAACGTGAGAGGGTGGTTTGAGGACGGAAGGAACGGAAGGAAGAGTGGGAGAGGGGAGAGGGCGGGCGGGGAAGGTGAAATGAGAACGTGGGAGGTTAAGGGAAGCGGGAGCGGAACGGGGAGGCAGAGGGAAAGGACATGCAGGAAGAAAAAAAATATTTCTTTGAATGTGGCATTGAACTTGCCGGGAACCCGCTGGTAAATATTAAAAGAAAGGGTTGGATTCGTAAACATTTTTTTTAATAATTATTCATTTTTCTGATTTTTCTTTATTAATAAAAAACTGAAGCTTGAACAACTAATCAGATAGTCAAACATAAAATTACGTTAATAAAATAATATAAAAGTTTTGCCGCCCCCCGTAAAAGTGCCGCTTGGGCGGGCCGCCACCCCCCCCCCCCCCCCCCCCCCGCTACGCCACTGCGGAGGCCGATCTTTTATAAAAGAGGCTGGATCTTTTACTAAGCGTTATTTAAGAGGGTAGGTATAGCTGCAGAATTTACAGCTTAAAGCTGAACTACAGTAGTGTAGTAAAAATAATAAGATGATAATTTTGTTATTTCAGAAAAAATGTCATTTGTAACACATCACCTACATATTTATTTTCCCTCTTCTGCCATTTTTTATTTCAATTATTTCACCAGGGTGGATTACTAGAGATTGCCCCTAACAAGGGAATAAGGCCTGGTGGTGTAAAGGGGAATGAACATTATTATTGTGGGGATTCTTGTATTGGAATAGCGAAATTTCTGTTATTCATTATGATGTTTCGCCATGTTTATATGGTAGTCAACTGGCTAACAATTTAATAAACCGAAATGAATTTTACGTGAACCTTCCATAATAATAACTAAAAGATCAAGAAATGGCTGGTACTATTTTGGAAAAGAAAATAGGTTTTTTTACCTTCTGTAATTTTACTATCGAATTGTTCCCGAAGAGACAAAACTGAAACTAACAGCTGCAAACAAACATATTTAAGCAGCTAATCATTAAGGATTGAAGTGGAAATTGTGAAAAGATTTGTAAAATAGGATAACAAAATAAGAGCAATTTGAGAAACATATTACAACTCTTTTCAACTTATTTTTGACAGTAAATTTATTGGTTTCGGCCAAGTGGCTATCTTCAGACGCGTAGAAATATTCCTTACTCTGTTTTTTGTATATTGTGGAGGTCGAACAAGGACACCGATCTGCAGTCTCATGGCAATCCAATTGGTCCTCCATACACCAATAGGAATCAAGTCATATCTCAGCATAGGAATAGCCCTATATATGTACATACATAAACTGGACCACATTTACTATACTCGTTTTACGCTAAATGAAGGACTAATTGTACCTAAGCACTTAAACAAATATGGGCAAAGAACGCTGGACTACATGATACCAAAATGCTTAAATATGTTAGCTGCTGAAATTAAAAATGGTAAAAATAATATTATGTTGAAGAATTGGCTCGCCGAAAGAAATAATTTGTATTAGACTCTACGAAAAAAAGGCTAACTGCAAAATAAAGTAAAATAAGTTTTTTATAAAATAATTAATAAATAATTGTATGCAAGAATTGAAAGAGATGGGATTGGGCGCGAAATTGAGTAATCGGAAAGTATGTTGCCTTTTGTATGTTGATGATGCGGTGCTGATATCTAACAGTACGGAAGATCTACAGTCTTTCGTGTCAAGGATGAACGAAGTATGTATGAAGAATGAGTTAATTATGAATGTAAGTAAGTCTAAAGTCATGGTATTTGAAAGAGAGAGTACGAAAACAGTATTCAATATAGCTGTGAACGATGAATACTTGGAGCAGGTGGATGAGTTTGTTTATTTGGGAAGTTTGTTTACGAGAGATGGGAAGGGTGAAAGAGATATTGAAAGAAGGGTGAATGCAGGTAACTCTACTAATGGAGGACTGAACGCCGTTGGCACCAACAAAAAACTGTCCAAAGACGAGAAACTAGCCGTCCATAATGGAGTACTGGTACCTACCCTGATGTATGGCAGCGAGGCATGGAACTGGCAGAGGAAGGATGAAAGTAGACTGAATGCTGTAGAAATGAGATCCCTGAGGCGAATGTGTGGTAAAACCATGTACGATCGTGAGAGAAACGTGGATATCCGCATAGAATGCAAGGCTGATGTAAGCGTGATGTGTAAGATTAAGAAAGGGACTCTCCGATGGTTTGGGCATGTAGAGCAAATGAACGAGGAAAGGAGTGTAAGGAGAATATATGATGCAAATGTGAATGGTAGAAGAAGTCGGGGACGCCCGAGGAAGACATGGCACGACCAAGTGAATCAGATACTTGAGTCAGGCCATGTGAAGAGTCGGAATAATAGAAGAGCATGTATGAGACCATGTATGAATGTGAACGAGGCAAAGAGTGTGTGCCAAGATCGAGTTGTTTGGCGGTCCGTCCTCTCTGCCTACCCCTGCGGGGAAACGGCGCGATGGTTAGTTAGTAAGTTTTTTTTTATATATCTTCAAAGTAAAAGAACTCATTGACAAATTACTATAAAGTATATACTTTTGAATGTAGCTATAACTTTGTGGTAATCCATTATAGATAAATGAAACAATGTTACTTTGTTTGAACCGCTTGTATATTTGCACAACACTTTGCAATAATATTTTGTACCCACCCACTAATTTGTAACTGTCAAATCAGTATATATGTTTGCCCTGAGGAAGGAACAGTCGTTCCGAAACCGATCGGCTTCAAACAAATATACAAGTGGTTCAAAAACATTGTTTTTTCTTCAAACTTCGCAAAATTACTTTGTGGCATCATTAATTATATAATGAATAATACAACACTTTTTTTAAACCACTATATTATGAACAATATCTACATATTTCGATAACAATGTTATCTTCATCAGGATATGTTAATTTTAAAGAAAAATAAATGACAAACAAGTGTAGACAAATTAGAATAAATAAGAACAAAGACAAAATATTAAAAAGTAGAGGTGAATAATTGCTTAAAAATCTCATAAAAATAGTTATACAAAATTAAATATAAAAATTATTTAAGGAAAAATAAAATTGCATTTTGATAATAAAAAAAATAAAAAAAATAAAGAACAAATAATTAAAATAACTAGTTTAAATCAAAAATAAATAAATTATAATTATTGTAAGTATTAATAAGAAAATAAATTTAAAAGATGGCTATTTTAAAAAAATGTTTGGTTATTTATAATATTTAATTTATTATTAATGCTTTTTCTATTTTCTAAATTATCCAATTGTATGCCCGTAGTGTTAGTATGTAAAATTTTAAGACCTGTATTAATATCAAAAGAATGACTTGTTTCCAAAATATGTTTGGCAAATTCAGAATAATAATTATTATTTAAACATCTTATATATGATCCTTTACTCTAATGTTATAATTTCTAGAAGTTTTTCCAATATAAAAAAGTTACAATCATTAATTTAATTTTGTATAACTATTTTTATGAGATTTTTAAGCAATTAATCACCTCTACTTTTTAATATTTTGTCTTTGTTCTAATTTATTCTAATTTATCTATACTTATTTGTCATTTATTTTTCTTTAAATTAACGTATCCTGATGAAGATAACATTGTTATCGAAACATGTAGATATTGTTTATAATATAGTGGTTTAAACAAAGTGACATATTATTCAATATATAACATTATTTCATTTACTATAAAGTAGTTTATATTCTTTTTTCTGTAAAATATTTAAAAAATTTCCAATCATATTGTATTATTTTGTCTTTATAATAAATAAAAAAATAATTAAAAAATAAAAGTCACCCTAGCGCGCTGCAACAAAGATCATCCAAATCATTCTACCTTACGCTCCCGGATAATACACCGTCTTGTATTTCGTACTTGTTCGCTCTTCACTTATATACGTATACAATTGTTCGTATGGGAAAGTAGACGCCCCAAACATTTGTGAAAAATAATTGAACGATCTATCTATGTATTTTGATGCACAGATACATATTATCCTGTACTTTTAAAATCATGAATCTTCCATCAAAATCAATCTATTCTAGTATTTGACTAAAAATATAAATCTCTTTATTAGTCGATGAGAGCCTCCGGTTGAAATTGAATGAAGTAGGTCCAGAGTTTCCACTGCGGAGTTGATTTTGTTCACAAAATAAAAAACAGAGGCGAGGATCGTTATTTCTGCATATTTATAATTGTATAATATAAGCGTTCCAGCCGTTATTTTAAAATCCACAACTCCAATCTCATTGCACTTCGTTACAGAACATTCACTTGACGACGGCCAAGTTTACCAATTCCATCTTTACAAGAAGTGCTATAAAATTCTATAAAATCATAAATTAAGAGAATTTTTACAATATATCAATGTTTCATAACAGCCCTTACGTAACTTTAAAATAAATCTTTTTTTTAAGTTTTCTAAATTCATTGGCAGAAGATGTCGTTTATAGTCTAAAACTTACAAATATTAACTTCTTTAAATTATTGTATATAGCTAACGTTTATTCTGTGCCTTTGTTCTTTATATTATTGTTCTTTGTATTATTGTATATAGCTAACGCTCTTCTGTGCCTCTGTAGATCTACAAAAAGCGTACGACCGAGTTGACAGGAAAAAGCTATGGAAGGTGTTGTCCAAGTACGGAGTGAATTCGAAGCTCATTCAGGCAATTGCGTCTCTATATGAGGGAAGCGTTGCATGTATTAGGGTGAACGGCAATTTTACGGAGTGGTTTGACTTCACAAAAGGTGTTAAACAAGGCTGCGTAATGTCACCGTGGTTATTCAATCCATACATGGATAATTGTAGGCAAGAATTGAAAGAGATGGGATGGGCGCGAAATTGAGTAATCTGGAAGTAAGTTGCCTATTGTATGCTGATGATGCGGTGCTAATTTCTAACAGTATGGAAGATCTACAGTCTCTCGTGTCTAGGATGAACGAAGTATGTATGAAGAATGAGTTAATTATGAATGTAAGTAAGTCTAAAGTCATGGTGTTTGAAAGAGAGAGTACTAAAACAGTATGCAATATAGTTGTGAATGATGTATACTTGGAGCAAGTGGATGAGTTTTTGTATCTGGATAGTATGTTTACGAAAGATGGGAAGGCTGATAGAGATATTGAAAGAAGGGTGAATGCCGGTAACTCCATTAATGGAGGATTGAATGCCGTAGGCGGTAATAAAAAAACTGTCCAAAGACGCGAAACTAGCCGTCCATAATGGAGTGCTGGTACCTACCCTGATTTATGGCATTGAGGCATGGAACTGGCAGAGGAAGGATGAAAGTAGACTGAATGCTGTTGAAATGAGATCCCTGATGCGAATGTGTGGTAAAACCATGTACGATCGTGAGAGAAACGTGGATATCCGCAAAGAATGCAAGGCTGATGTAAGCGTGATGTGTAAGATTAAGAAAGGGACTCTCCGATGGTTTGGGCATGTAGAGCAAATAAACGAGGAAAGAAGTGTAAGGAGAATATATGATGCAAATGTGAATGGTAGAAGAAGTCGGGGACGCCCGAGGAAGACATGGCACGACCAAGTGAATCAGATACTTGAGTCGGGCCATGTGAAGAGTCGGAATAATAGAAGAGCATGTATGAGACCATGTATGAATGTGAACGAGGCAAAGAGTGTGTGCTAAGATCCAGTTGTGTGGCGGTCCGTCCTCTCTGCCTACCCCTGCGGGGAAACGGCGTGATGGTTAGTTAGTTAGTTAACGTTTATGTTATCTTTGGGTTCCAACTAAATCTGCTCCCCCTGGTAGCTATTTCAGTGAAGAAGGGCAATTGTTATTTTTTTAAGGCAATATTTGTATTAATTCAACGAACAATAATTGTCGAATAAGCAATTTTTTTAATGAAAAGAGAGCAAGTCTGAATGAATTCTGAAATGGATATAATATAATATCTATATTGCTGTATAAACACAAATATATTATTTACCAAAAATAAATAAACAAACTAAAAATTAAATTCTGAATCTACAGAAATGGAAGGTTTATAAAATTTAAGCCTACACAGTATTATATTTTCATTTTTCTCTTTCTACGGTGTGTAGACGTCGTGGATGTGCCCCAGATTAAAAGAACTCAAATAGTCCCATCTAAAAATTCTGAGAAAAATGGTTTCAAAGGCACGATTTAATTCGATATATTACTAAGGACCATCACTCAACAATACAAAATAATGAATGTGATATCTACTGGTACGAGTGTAATTCCTTAGTTATTTCTGCTTAGTGAAATTTGCTACGATGACAGCCAACCCAAAATAGAAGATAAATGGACTTTTCTTATACTCAAGAGAAATATTGTTGTAAAAACCAGACTTATTGCAAGGGAATATTGGTTGAAGTTTGTGCATTTTTAACGACAGTATCTTGACTCATTTCAAGCATAAAAGTAATGGTTTTCTTCTGTTTAAAATCTGAATAAGCAATTTCTGTTTTCGTAATGAGATATTTTTCTGAATTTCTCAGTTGATAATTAAGTTTTTACTGCGGCATAAAAATGATAATATGAACAACGTCTATCCGAATATTTTTGCAGTGAAAGCACAGATTATTTTAAGAGAATAGAGTGTTTATACCGTTTATGGTAAGGATAGTCATAACATGATATTAATTAAAATAATTGTGAGAAAATACACAATATTTTATGTGAACACATATTACAGAAAATTCCTGACAGTTTTAATCTATTGAAATGATTTTAGGGGATGTGATTTTAAGGATTCACGAAAAGGGCGCATTAATTTTTTTTTTTTAATTCTGATTATTGGCTTATTGTTCATTTAATTACATAATTCAAATCCCAATCACGGCACTAAACTATTTACTATGCCGTTGTGAATATTCTTCCAGTATTTTACAATAATTATATAGTATGATGTTCTGCGCTTTATAAACCTTATTCTTATGTATTGTATAGGTTAATAATCATGACCATGTAGTTTCAGTTTCTTTCAACAGACGTTGACAGCATTGTTAATAATACAAAATTTTGCTAACAGATGGCAGTTAAGTATGATATATTCGAACTCAATTGTTGTTGCATTGTTGTTGCCTGTCGCGCTCTGTCAAGCCGTCTTTAAATACGGATAAACAACGTTTTAACGAATTCGCCGGAAGACAAAAGATAATCGTCGGGATAAGCATTGAAAGTTATGAAAGTGACAGTGTTATCCAGTGATTTTTTTAGCATTTTGACATTGTTTTTGAGTGTTAAAAACTATTCATTTCGCTCTTCGTGTACAATAGTTAACCGAAGCGTTGTGTACAACGAGCTAGCGCGCTGATTGGCCGTTTTAATAATGAGCTCACTTCTCTAGGCTCCTATTGGCTGATATTGTGTTGTGAACTTGTGATATCTCTGTTTACATATTGAAAATATTATTTTTTTTTTGTTAAAACTCTAGTAAAACCGTATTTTGTGATATTTAATCACTAACCATGGGTAAAAATAAGAAATGTCGCCCTAATGTAGCCTCCCCGTATACCTCACACTCTGATGAATCCGATTCCGACGCCGAGGATATTGAGGCTGAAATTGACCCTGGCCCCATTAGTAGTATATCAGGACGTACGATTCTCTCCGGGACACAAGATGCATTAAAAGCATTGCAGGATGCGTTGGCCGAAAAGCCATCAAAAGTGTCAAAAGAGCAACAGCTCAAAGTGTCCATGAATGTGACAAATGTTCTCGGATCCGTTGCCCAGCTTCTACTGGAAAAAGAAGAAATCAGAGGCAAACTCTACTCGGCCCTTGCTGACATCAAGGTCTTGAAGGCCGAGAAAACCATGGCGGATAACTACACAAAACAGTTGCTGGACAAAATTCAGCAACTTGAGTTAGACTTGGGACCAGTGATGCGTCGAGTAGCCGATGCGACTGAAGCCAGCCTCTCTTTTGCTGAAGTTACAAAGAAAAAACTTCCTCTGCCTCCACCACTCACTCATACCACCATCCAGATAGGAAAACCAAGACCATCGGTCTGCTTTTTCCCCAAACTACCGGAGGTTGATGATAGCGATGGCACAAAAAAGATCTTACGCGACATCGTGAAGCCTTCGCAATTGGGAGTTCGAGTAACGGGAGTAAAAAATATAAAAAATAAAGGAGTAATCATCCACACTGCCAACAGCCAGGAACAAGAGCGGCTTTTAAATGCTCCTATTATAACCAGCTCCGACTTGTTGAGTGCCCGACTTCCAGTAAAGAGGCACCCAAGAATTATATTCTTTAACGTACCCCGAGAGCTATCAGATGTGAACTTTCTTGAGAAGGCATTTTCCGGAATCTCTGGAGATAATGATTTCAAAGAGTATATTTCCAAGTGCAAACTCAGTCATATGGCTGGAGCTCGAACTGGACCGTCTTGCCACAGAGTATACCTGGTACCCGCTAACATTCGTCATACACTGATACAACAAGGACGAGTATTCGTGGACTGGACTGTTTGCGGTGTACGAGACTTTGTGGGACTTACCGTTTGTCTGAATTGCCAAATGGTAGGTCATTCACACAAGTTCTGCAAAGAAAAAATAAGATGTTCCCACTGCGGTGTAGAAGGTCACGCGCACGATGCCTGCCCTACTGCTGCTGCAGCACCCAGTTGTGCCACATGCGCACGTTTTGGAAAACCTGCAGCTTCCCGCGCCCATCCCACCGGTGACAAGGATTGCCCGGCCTACAAGGCTGCGTTATTAAAGGACCTCTCTACCATCGATTATGGCGTCTGATCATACCGCAAGAGATTGTGAGGTACCTTCTTTTAATAGTGTTGAAACATTGCGCATATTTTATCAAAATGTAAGGGGTATTCGTACAAAGACCACAAGTGTACGCAATGAGATTCTAATCAATAATTATGACATTATTTGTTTTTCTGAAACATGGCTGAACTCAACAGTGTTTAGTGAAGAACTGTTTGATGACAGATATGTAATATTTAGGAGAGATCGTGAGTCCACCAAATCTGTATCTAAGGAAGGCGGTGGTGTTTTAATCGCCGTGTCTAAAAAACTCCGTGTGTCTAGAAAAACTGAGTGGGAGAGCGAAAATGAAGATTTGTGGATTATGATCAAGTCCAATTCTCATTCCAACTCGCTCATTTATATTTGCGTCCTTTATATTCCTCCTTGTGTAACTGTTGAAAAGTATTGCAATCAGATTGAAAAATTACAAGACCTGTATTTAAAGAATTCAAAATCTAATTCACAGTTTATTTTTATCGGCGATTTCAATTTACCTGAAATTAAATGGTTACCTGACACTTCATTTAAAAAAAATGTACTTTCACCTTCTGATTATAAAAGTCAGAAGGCGCACAGTCTTGTCAACCTTTCTTCAATTTGTAATTTGAGTCAATTCAATTATTTATTAAATAAAAATGAAAATGTATTAGACCTTGTCTTATCTGATAAAATTAACGTAGATCTACATGTAGCCCCAGGCTTAACAAAATTAGATAGTTATCACCCCTCATTTGAAATCATCGTAAAACAAAATAAAAATCATTTCTTAGAAACTAATAAAAATGACTCAAAGTACAACTTCAGAAAGGGAAACTACGATGAATGTCGTCAAGATCTATTAGCCGTTAATTGGATAACTCTTTTTAAAAATAAAAATGTGAATAGTATGGTTGTATTGTTTTATGAGAAAATTTGGGAAATAATTGACAAAAATTTTAAAAAATATGTTTCTAAATCAAAAAACCAATACCCTGTTTGGTTTAATCAACAATTGATTGCTCTTCTTAAGAAAAAAAATAAAATTAGACTTAAGGCAAAAAAACATGGCAACGTTTCAGATTATAGAGAATTCTCAAATTTGAGGAAACAGGCCAAAATAGTACAAATTGAATGTTATCAATCATACATCAACTCTGTTGAAAATGGTCTGCAAGATAATATAAGGGTATTCTGGTCATACTCAAAATCATTACGAAAAACAAACTGTATTCCCAAAGTAATGCATCTTGATGATATTTCCGCAAACGATGGAGAACACATAGCAAACATATTCTCCAAATATTTTTCATCTGTGTATACTAAGTCGAAATCACCTGATAATGATTCAATGTCAAATATTTCTGAACACAACCAAAGCAATCTCGGTAAAATTCATATTAGTGCAGTTGAAATAAAATATTCTTTGAGTAAAATTGATTCGAATAAGGGTTCCTGACCCGATGGTATTCCACCTTTCTTTGTCAGATGCTGTGCTGATTCATTATGTTTACCACTATTCATTATTTTCAACGAATCTTTAACCTCTGGAACTTTTCCTAACTTGTGGAAAGAAGCCCATGTGGTACCAATTTTCAAATCGGGTGACCAATCTTTAATAAAAAATTATAGACCAATTAGTATACTATCATGTTTTGCTAAGGTTTTTGAATCTCTGATATATAAAAATATGTTTTCTCACTTTAAGCCTCTTCTCTGCACTAGGCAACATGGGTTCGTTCCTCACAGATCTATTACCTCAAATCTTTTGGAATTTTGTAATTATGTGTGTAACTCTTTTAATGAAAGATTACAAGTAGATACTATTTATACCGATTTCCAAAAAGCTTTTGATAAAGTTAACCACTCCATATTACTTAGAAAGCTCTATCAAATAGGAATACATGGAGACCTACTTCGCTGGGTGAAATCATATTTATGTAACAGAACGCAACTAGTATTTATTAATGGATACAAATCATCCCCTATAGATGTAACTTCTGGTGTACCACAGGGGTCAAATCTGGGCCCTCTTCTTTTTCTAATATTCATAAATGACCTTGGTTCAAAATTAAACTGTGATTATGCTTTTTTCGCCGATGATCTAAAAATTTTTCGTAAAATTAAGTCTGTTTCTGATCATCAACTTCTTCAAAATGACCTCGACACACTTAATAACTGGTGTATTGTCAATGATATGCACTTAAATGTTGAAAAATGTTACACTATAAACTTCACTCGGAATAGAATTATAAAGGATTTTTCCTATGTTATTAACAATACCATTCTTAAAAAAGTGTCCTCCATAAGAGACCTAGGAATTACTCTTGATTCTAAATTCATATTTGATGTACACATTAACGACATTAAGTGTAAATCATTTAAAATGATGGGATTTATTCATAGAATATGTAAACCTTTCAAAAATCCTCTATCAATTCTAACCCTTTACAATGCCTTAATTAGAAGTAAACTTGATTACGGAAGTACTATTTGGAATCCACATTATTGCAAGTATGAAAACATTGTAGAATCAGTTCAAAAAAAAATGCTAAGACTGTTATCTTTTAAATGTCAATTACATGAACATCTTAGAACATACGACAAGCGACTTGAATACTTCAAAATTAATACACTTAAAATCAGAAGGCAATTGACTGATCTAACATGTTTACATAAAATAATTCACGGCCATCTTGATACTTCATTGTGTCTTAGCAATATTGATATAAATGTTCCCAATTCCCACTGTTTAAGACGCCATAATATGTTTCACCTGAATATATTTAAAAACAATATCGCCTATTTTAGCCCTCTGACCCAAATGTGTCGACTATATAATAAGATAGAGTGCGCTGAAATAGATATTTTTGTCGATAATAATTTATATGGATTCAAAAAAAATGCCCTGAGATTGCTGAAAAATATGTGCTAATTTATTATGTACCTATCATTTGTGTCTCTAATTGTGTCTCTTATTTTGCCTCTCTTTAATTATTATTTGAGTAAACTTAGTATTTTAACAATTTCTATTCTAACTGTTTATGTTTTATTTTATCTAAATTTTATTTAAACGGTTACAAAATTTATGATTGTATTATTTGTATTATCTAGTTGATTGTATATAAATTCTTACTTTATTATATAATTCTTATTTGTATAATTAACTGAGTTTTTATAACTGGGTTGTTCTCACATGTGTGTGAACAATCTGTAAAAACCCAGTATAAATAAATAAATAAATAAATAAATAAATATCAGAAGAGTATCATCTATCGCCGTTCGTGTCTTAGGCATTAACGGTTGCGATCATTGCCGAAAGGATCTGAGAGTTGGGCCAGCACCTTCAGTCCGCCATGCGCCAGCGGGAAGCTATAGAACCACATAGAACCTAGTGCAGTAAGGACGTCGAGTTAAGTTTAATATTCGATGTAAGTTTTACAATAACTTTACATCAACTAGTAATCACACGAACCTCAAACGTATTAGAAAAATACCCAACACGTCTAGATTTGTCATTGGAAACTAAAAGACACAATACTTTGATTTCAAATAATAATTTGTTTTTTTTTTCAGCTTGAAATTAGGTGTATAAAATAATTAATGAATAATCCTTCTAAAAATGATAATTTCAAAAATACATACTAGTAGGTTTAATATGTAAAGTCTTCCATTAATATTATTTTAGTCTTTTTTTCTAAATAAAATACAGCTTTGAAGCTTTGCTTGGTAAAACTTCATATTTTTGTTTTTTTTTTCCAGGAATTTTCGAATTTTTCTTTCCAATTACGTGCGATGTGTTTTTTTGAATCCTTTGACGTTTTCACAACCCTCTGATAGTAAGTTATAAAAAATATTAAAACTTCAAAAATCAATTCCGTTTGCATAATAAATCCACCTTTGAAATTCAAATAAATGATGTGGTATCGCAACCATCCAAATAGCCACGTGCTCGTATATATAAAAAAAAAATTACTTTCTCCACTGTGGGGAAAGCTGTTGGGAAAATTTTCAATTTATAACACGATTACATTTTTCGGATTCGTGAACAGCCTTTGCATATGGCGGTTTATCATAATTTTATAACAAATTATAAATACATTTGTTTAAATTGTGATATAATTTTTGTTTAATAGAGAATATTAATAAATATGATAATATTAAGCTTGGTATAATTTAATACAATGATGATTTTTTTTCAGTTAATTCAGAAGTCGCTGTAATTATTTCAACATTTGGGATCGCAGCAGCAGATTACGGAAAGTAAGAAAAAAATTCCCGAAAAAACGATCGCATTTTTAAACAAGGTAATTCTGTCTTCAACACCGCATCAGACAAGCCTTAGGTTTGGTACTTATAAATGACAAGTAAGTGTACCGTATTATATTACGCCGCACTAGGAGAAATAAAGGATGGTCAGCGTTAATCTACCGAGAATCTGCTGGTCTAGGAGGGGTCCGCGCGAACCACCATTTCTGCGACGAGCATTAAGGTTCAACCATTGGGTATTTTACTCCCCCGTTACCCTATAGTCTTGAAGTCAAATTTTAACTGTATGAGGAGTTTCATAATTTACACCCAGTTTCTTAGAATAGTATTAACTTTCTAAGATGCCGCTTGAACATACTGGATCCGACTTGCCTCCACAAATGCACTTCCATATTTGCGCTCCGCAAGTTTTTTTTTCATGTGCTTTGTCCCAATTTCTTTTATTTCTTGCAAAGATACAAGTATATCGTACACTGCCGTGAGCCAGAATATGTTGAATTGGGTTAAATTTTAATTTTTGGTTGTTGTTTGTTTTGCATCTTTACAATTTAATGTACCCTTTGACATTACAAACTTGAATCATGGTTTTATTGCGTTTTACAATTTGAAAGAATGGCAATAGATATTGTTATCTAGTGTTAGAATTCTTAAGAACTTATGCACTATGGCAATTTAGCTGAAAAAGTGGTGCTGATTTCTAACACTATGGAAGATCTACAGTCTCTCGTATCTAGGATGAACGAAGAATGTATGAAGAATGAGTTAATGATGAATGTAAGTAAGTCTTAAGTCATGGTGTTTTAAAGAGAGAGTACGAAAACAGTATGCAATATAGTTGTGAATGATGAATACTTGGAGCAGGTGGATGAGTTTGTGTATCTGGGTAGTATGTTTACGAGAGATGGGAAGGCTGATAGAGGTATTGAAAGAAGGGTGAATGCGGGTAACTCCATTAATGGAGGACTGAATGCCGTTGGCGCTAATAAAAAACTGTCAAAAGAAGCGAAGCTAGCTGTCCACAATGGAGTCCTGGTACCTACCCTGATGTATGGCAGTGAGGCATGGAACTGGCAGAGGAAGGTTGAAAGTAAACTGAATGCTGTTGAAATGAGATCCCTGAGGCGTATGTGTGGTAAAACAATGTATGATCGTGTGAGAAATGTGGATAACCGCAAAGAATATAAGGCTGATGTAAGCATAATGAGTAAGATTAAGAAAGGGACCCTTAGATGGTTTGTGAATGTTGAGCGAATGAACGAAGAAAGTAGTGTAAGAAGAATATACGACGCAAATGTGAATGGTAGAAGAAGTCGGGGACGTCCGAGGAAGACATGGCACGATCAAGTGAATCAGATACTTGATTCGGGCCATGTCAAAAGTCAGAATAATAGAAGAGAATGTATGAGACGATGTATTAATGTGAGTGAGGCAAAGAGTGTGTGCCAAGACCGAGTTGTTTGGCGGTCCGTCCTCTCTGCCTACCCCTTCGGGAAAACGGCGTGATTGTTAGTTAGTTAGTTAGTTATAAATATAGCTTTTACAATGGTAAAGGATTTTATAAACAATTCCCCGGACGCCGTCCATAATACTAACAGGTGCACTACTAAATTTGGCTATGTTTCTTGACAAGATCTAATGAGTCAGGTCATTTACAAACCTTTTCTGGTGTAAATCCCACCCTGGTGGAAACAAGATACGTGGAAAAACGCATTATAGAACAAGGAGCCAATCATATAAATGATAACTAGATGAACTTCATCAAAGGAGCCAGGTTACATTTAAAGAAATGAGGTGAAATGGGAGATAGCATAATGGCCCATGACCTGAGAGCTCACACGGCTCACAGGAACTATACGTAAGCCAACTCTGATTTAATAAATAAATAAATATCATATTCACTCCATATTTTAAGAAGATAATACAAAAAAATTCCCACTGGGGAAAATTTTGTTAGAAAGCAAATCCATGAAATTGTGATAATTTATTTGCAGTGGCCAGCGGATAAATTTGTTTTAGGGTATTTTCACCACAAATATTCTGGCTAGGGTTTTGCTACATAAGATCTCCAGGGACCATGATTTTTTTAAAGTAAGTAGTTTCATATTAGCTATGCTATTTTTACTCCCCATGCCCGAGCAGTGGATTGGATAATAATGTATTTGTTCTGCTTTTCTATTCCCACGTGAGAACGAAATTAGTAACCCATTGAGTTTCATTCTAGAATTTCACGTTTTATTGATATAGTTAGGCTCTAGTAGCAAATATATTGAGAATCAATTGGGAATGTATTCAATAATTTAGTATATAATCAAAAAATATGGCGTTTCAATGACACTAAACACACAACTATAGTGATGTGAAAAGTGGACTTGAAAGGGTAATCCGACTCACTTTGACTCCCTGAGTTCGTTCTTGTGATGATTATCGATAGATCACTTGGCTTGATCACGCTGTACAAGTCTCCGCGGGAATCGGTATAAAAAAGAGAAATCAATAATGAGATGATTATCATTGTACTTGTTCTGTTAATAGACTGCTTGTTTCTTGAGATTTATTGTTTCACAGATAGGTAATATTGAGACAGGTAATATTGTCATAGATAATAATTTTCATTCAGAACAGGTTTGAAAAGTATATAGTTGCGTCAATGTTAGAAAATCTTTATATATTTTTTTTTATTGGTGCCCTTTTTTACTCATTTAAAGTACGCTTTACTTTAAATCGCACTTTATGGAACGCGCGTTTTTTAAAGTTACCATGGCAACATCAACAAATCAACAAAATGTGAAGTCTAAATGTCAACTTTTAACTATAAATCTGACAGGAATATTTTAAACGTCAAATAAAACATTACAAATTTTTCAAAAATTTTATTCAAAGTTTACATTCTTTTTTACATCGTTTACATTCTAATTATTTAAATGGATGTGAAAAGAGCAGTTCGTATTATTTGAAATATTAATCCCCTCGTTTTTTTATTTAAATCGGAGGAAATGCTGTTCAAATTAATAGTATTCTCGGAAGTCAATGAGGCTGCACTTCCATTAATGGCAGTTCCAATAATGTTTGAAACATTCTTCTTATTTCTAATGCTCTCTTCCACGTAACCAGTCGCCACAGCTGCCGATTTCCATCCTACTTGTCGTTGGATTTGATCAATTGTCATGCCACTATTTGCCATAATGGTAGCGGATGTACGTCGAAACGCATGTCCTGTATATTTCTCAGGATCGTTTAATTTAAGATAGCGTGCGATTTGTAAGGGGCATGATCCAAATGTGTTAATACCAACCACTTGATTGGTGCACTTACCCTTATCATACCGTAAGAAAACCCTGTCTGTACTTACATTTTGGGGTCGCAATGATAAATAAAAAAAAAGCTAGCTTAAAAAAAATTATCAGCGAAAACATGTTTTTAGGCTTACTGTTTTATTTTAGCACTCTTTCTTTTTTATGTATCTTTGTAAAGCCGTTTGTTTCCATTTAAAGATATTATTATTACTATCAAAAGGAGGAGATTATCAATTCGACGGTATTTTTTTATTTTTTTTATGTTTTTTACCTCAGAACTTTCAATTGGGTGAACCGATATTGATGATTCTTTTTTATTAGAAAGCTGGTGCTTCCCTTGTGCTCCCATTATAATTTGGTCCAGTTCTGACAATGGGATTCATGAAAAAACCATATATGTCTTAAAAATGCAAAAGGTATGTGCGGGACAAATGGACTCAATATTACGCAAACATTACGTAAAACTTCTTTACGCACGCTCGTCACTAAAAATCAAAAAATAAACAAAAATTTTAACACAAAAAAAAACGACTTAAAAAAATGCACTAAAAAGTAAAAAAATAATTTCGTAACGTTTGTTATTTTTGGAGTCGGTGTCAGCCAAGATCTCCACATCTCACCTAGAACTACCCATGTATGTAGTTACCTTGGCTGACACCGACTCCAAAAATAAAAATCGTACGAAATTATTTTTTTACTTTTTAGAGCATTTTTTGAAGTCGTTTTTTGTTTTGTTAAAATTTTTGTTTATATTAAACGCCTTCGAAATGGAGGAGGTTCTCAATTCGACCATTTTTTTTTATTTTATGTTTGTTACCTCAGAACTTTCGATTGAATGAACCGATATTGATGATTATTTTTTTATAAGAAAGCTGGTGCTTTTCGTGTGTTCCCATTTTAATTTGGTCCAGTTCTGACAATTGGATCCATGAGAAAACCATATATGTCTTAAATTTGCATAAGTATGTGCGCGACAAATGGACGAATAACTCGATATTACGCCAACAGATTTCGTTGATTCTTTTTTGAAGTAAAAATCAAAAAATTAACAAAAAATTTAATAAAATAAAACACGACTTAAAAAAATCGTTAAAAAGTCGTTTTTTGTTCTGTTAAAATTTTTTCAGTAATCTTTTCGAACAATTACAAGAAACGGTTTTCATGTTGGTCTATAAAGTAATAATGTGACCCAAGGTAATACTATTTTTTTTTGTTTTTGCTTATAGCGATAAAATAGAGCTTTCATTCCCCGTAACTTTATCGAATGTCAGTAAATGAAATTTTTGCAATTTTGATAGGAAATTGTCGAGTGACATGTTAAATGGGTTTCCGATAATTTGCAATGGCTCTCAAATACCAAACTTTCATGAACATTACGGATAAAATATTGCTGAAAGTAGTTGTAAATGACATTGCACGTTGTTGGTAGAAACCATGCAAAAGAAAATCAATAAAATCGAGGAGACCACTGTACGCTGCAGGCGAATGCAAAAATATTAATAAACTAGCTGGTACCCGGCATGCGTTGCTATGCCATTTAATAAAGAAATTGTTTCTCCGTGCGTGTCCTCTCCCATTCGTCCCGTTCCCCTTCCGCCTCCCCTTCCTCTCCCGCGTCCCCTTCCCCTCCCGCGTTCCCATTCCGCCTCCGCCTTTCCTCTCCCCACTCCACTCCCCCCCCCCTTACCCATCCCGCGAACCCCCCCCCCCCCCCCCCCTGAGTTCCCCTTCACTCTCCCAGTTTCCCCTCCCCCCTCCCGTGAACCGTCTACTCGAGTTCCCCTCCCTTCTTCCACCTCCCGCATTCCATACATTCAGTCCCGGTACATTCAGCTTTCAAACAGCTCGCGTGCCACCTATTGCAATTTTTTTATACAAATTTCATAATGCCAGAGCTCTCCAGTAGTTTTATAAAAACCTTTTCCTGACAATAACGAACACAAAAAAAAAGAATTATCTAATTTGGTGCAGTCGTTCGGAAGTTATGCGCGTACATACATTTCGACGATTTTTATTTATATGTTTATATAGAAGATAGATAGATTTAATATTTGCAATAAATACTTGTAAATGTTTCATGAAAAATGACATGGCTGATGGCTATATCCGATATTGTTTGAATTTAAAATGAAATTAAGTTTCAACGTGAAAAAATGTTGTGTGATACTTTAAGGATATACAGGGTGTTAAAGAACATACTTGACTTTCTTTCATCTGACATTATTTGGTAAAAAAAGGAAATGAAATTTTGGTCTCCGGTGACAATTTTGATGTTTTCATTTTGTTCACCTTAAATCGTTTAAAGTCAGTATTGGAAAGTTAGCGGCTGGGTGATGGGTTGCTCAGTTACTCGGCTGAGTGACCAGCGACGACGCAACATGTGGAAGTAGTTTTTTTTGTTTGATTTTGAAGAAAAATAAATCATGTTTTACTCCAAATAATGGTAGAAATCACTGGTTAAAGAAAGTGGGCACTTACTATTTTACGGAAATGACTAAATACCCACCACATGCAATTCCAACCCGCGAATATTCATTTTAGTGTTTTTGGCATTGAATATATTTTTACTTTGACCTATGTAGAAAATACTGTAATACAAAAATGGCGAAAACGGCAAATTCGCGAATTTTGTGTTGGAAATTTCTTTGCTTAAACGATAATTTTGTCCTTGTCCATTTCATCAATTTGTATCAGCTGTACCGCCATTGACGTTACATTTTTATGTTCCTACATTTACAGGACAATCTAACAGGAAGGTTCGTGAATTGAAAGTATCTCATTAGGAAGAAGATTCAGCGTATTACAAATATGACAACAGGTAGCTCTATTGGATCACGTTGCATCACTGACCAATACAAGAACATCGAATACTAAAAAAAACATTCCCAAGCCGGATTTTACATAGGTCATCGCAACATTCAATAGCCAGCTCAGAGAATGTTACCTTCTCCATTCAAAGTTAAGCATAAATGCAATTCTTTTGTTATTGAGGAAAATAGAAAAGTTATTTATACCCAATTTAGAATCTTGCTTTCAATTGATGATCAGCGGAAATGTTTAAATTGGCATATGGAGGAATTACCCAAGAAAAAGACTCCTCTATTTTTTATTTTACTTTTAATCATTATTTATCTGTTGGATGTGAAACGCAGTCGGGGATTTTTCAGATCTCACTTTAATGGAAAGCTGGTGAAGGAAATATAACTATGAGCTTTGTTTAAACCTTAGCTTTGAATTTTTGCTGTCAGCTTTAAGTTTTGAGTTTGAGTTTTGTGCTTTGAACTTTGAGCTATGAGCATCTTGTTCGAAGCTTTAATATTAAGGGTATAAGATTTAATTTTTGAGGAATTGAGATTAATGTTTTGAGTTTTAACCTGGAGATTTTGGTTGCGAGCTTAAGACAATGTGGTTTGAGCTGCTCGCATCTGTGTTTCGAGGTCTGAGTTGTCAATTTAGCTTCGAGCTTTAGACTTTTATCATTGAGCTTTGAGGCTTATTTTGAGCTTTGGGATTTGAGCTTTTGCTTTGATATTTAAGCTTTGGGCTTTAAGCGTTGAGCTTTAGGATTTACGATTTAAACCTTGAGCTTTGGACTACGAGCTGCTTACTGTTTCGTTTTGTTGTGAAAGTCAAGTGGGCAAAAATTTCATTAATCTGATTTCATAAGAGCGTAAATAAAAGCAAAAGATTGTTAATTCAAAATTAAATATTATAAACTAGCTTTTGCCCCCGGCTTTTTAAACCCTAAAGAAGTGAGCATCGCTCTCGAAACATATCGTTTTTTTGTAAACGTAAGTTTGTTAATAAACCTATCTAAAACAATGAAATCTATTAATTTTTAATAAAAATGGTGCAAAAATATAACTTTTCTTTATTTGAAGAAACAAAATAAAGTGTTTTTAGATTTTTTTTTTAAATGTAATCGTGAAGGAAATTATAACATATGATAAATTTAATTAATCAATTTTGTTCGGTTAAATACATTCGATGAACATATTATTTGATTTGAAAATGCCTGCCTTACTTCATGCAAAAACACAAATGGTAAAATAATAACAAAAATATTTTATTTCAAAATGAACCTTATTCAATATTTAAGTGGAATACTTGGAAGCACGAAACAAATTTCAACTTGTAGAACTTTTCAATTGGCACTCGTTTTTCCAGTGCTCCGAGACTGCCGGGGTTTTGAAAGCCTTCATTGTTGTGAAGTATACAAGATCGGCCTTTCCAGCAAAAAATAACATAAAATAGTCCCAGAGAGAGGTCGTAGAGATCTTCATTCTAATTTCTTCTGGATTTATCTACTTTGTAGCGTGGAAGTATTTCACAGAAACGTTATATTGCAATCAGTTGCAAACGTTCAAACAAGGCTCTTGCCAAATTGGCTATCTACCTTTGTTAACCTCGTCCCCGGTCAATCAGGATTACAAAAAATGTAACTTTTCAATCGTTTTAAATGCTAATTTGTATGAATATTTTCTGGCATAGTTTTTATCATAATATTTGAAAGCTCCTAGAATCCACTACTATGTTCGTGATAAAATTAAAATTTCATGATATCATTTTATTAACTTAATTAATATTAATAGCTGGTCTGTGTTATTGTGCAGTTTTTTTTTCACATTAGGTCCTCACAGGAGTCTATGGGGAAAATAATTTTCCTCAGGGCCTGTGTCATCTTTGGGGAAGCTGTGTGGAATGTATTTTAAAAAAACTAATGAAGAGGAAGTTCTAGGGACCAAAAAAGTGGAGGGTTGGGTAGATTGGATTTGGTAGCCTGGCCAGGAGTGACGGACATATGTATCCATCCCTTCCACTGCAGTGCAAAGCGACAGGTTTACGCTGGAGAGGTCAAAAGTCTCCCTCAACTAGTCTCCTGATCTGGCCTGTCATGCAATTGTAGGGCAAACGCATCCGCCGCCAAGACATGGAAAAAAATTATCCCATGGACCCTGGCACTACTGTTAAATCTCCAAACGCAGTGAACCGCTTTACGTGACAGAAGAATTGGTTATCCAATAAATATTTCCGGGGTGTCCTTATCCATAACTTCGATCTCTGGGAAAACTTATTTTAACCACGGTCCCCTTTTTATATCAGTGGCTAAGTTGACATCACGTTTAGACCTCTCCGAGCGTCGCGTTTTCGATTCCTCGGCTGGCAAAATCCTCCATCACGACACAAGAAACATTTTCCGCTTACTATAGTGGTCGTAGGAGATTTTTAAATATTGTGAGGTTATTCGTAACCCAAGAATGTTAGACTTTTTTTTTAAATTAGTAAAAACAAAAATTAAAATAAAACAAATATGGATAGCGTACAACGGAAAGTGGTCAAGTCAAAATCTTGGTCCGTTGACAAACTAAACTGAAGTGCTTTAATAGGGCAAAAATAAAAACAAATTATATTTTGAATATATTGAAACAATATGCACAAATCAAGATATCCTAACTCGTGATAAAAAAGATTTTTTTTTTTCAATTAAAATTAAATTTAAAATGTTATTATCATTTGCAACAAGTATTTCAGTATGTATTTTTGTTGCAGCTGTTTCGGTTTACAAGACTATTTTCAAACTTAAAATTTTATTTTTATAAATTTTAAAAAAATGGAGTTTCACTAATTAAACACAAAAACAATTAATAAAAAAGTACAAATATCTTTATTTTACTTTTACTGTATGTTATTACATATAAAGTTTTAAAATGTTTCTATTTAGTGAAACATTGTCGTGTCATTGACCAGTATCAAAAAATTCTAAATATGGCCCGCAAGACTTCATCTAGTGTGTCTTTTATCACTGTCAGCTCATATTATTATTATTATCGACGGTATAAACTTTCTGTTTTGAAAATTGGTTTACGGCGTTCTCGGTGGCAGACAAGTATTTATTATTGACCGTAAAGGTAAACATAGAATGATTGTACATTAACTCCAGATTTCTCACCGCGTTATACTCGTCTCGTTGAATATATGATTTTCGTCGAAATAAATAAATTATAATTGTTCCTTAACTCTGTTGGATTTTCTTCTAAGTTTTTGTATAAATAAATATGATTAGTTTATTTCATAACAATTTTATTATCTTTCTTTCCGTAAATATACTATTTTTATATAAGCTCCACACAGGATTTCCTGACGAAAGCAACTTCCCTCAGGGCCTATGTCATCTTAGGGGATGCTGCTATGTGGACGGTCTTTTTAGGGAAAGGAAAAGGGAAGGAAAAGGGTAAGAAAGGTACTTAGGAATCTGGGGGTCAATGTGTTCAAGAGTGACGAAAGTATGAATCCATCCTGCCTACCGCGGTACAAGGCGATGCGATGGGTCGAAAAATCTAGTTGGAGAGGTCAAAAGGTCTCTCTAAATCACTCTCCGGCTCTGGTCCACCACACAGTATGTTAGCAGCAAGACCTAGACAAACCTCTCCCCATAAACCCGGGCACCCTTGCTAAGTCACCATACGTAGCGAACAACTTGGGTGACCTATGGCAGGGGTGTCGGTTATCCAATAAAAGGTTCTCGGGGCAGCGGTACCCTTTCTCGCCTCACAAATTGAAAAAAGTTTATCATATGCCTAATGCACTTGATAGGTTTTATTTTTACAGCTAAACATTGTGATCATTAGTCTAATTAAAATTAAACTGTAACATTATAAGTAATAATCATCAGCCTGAAACACTCATCTACATTAAAAAAAATCTTCCGAGAAAAGATACATACCTACCGCCGACGGGATTCGAACCCGCGCACTTCTGATTTCCGGTTAACTGGTCTTATCCACTGAGCTATGTCGCGCGACGGCTTATTTCCTGCCCGCCAAATTATTCAATATATACTAGCGTTTTATTCAACAATTACTGCTTAATTTTCCACCTGCAAGCAACCGACTTTATTTTTATATGAGAAAGGCAATGTAAGTGCAAAATCTCCCACTAGGTGGCGTTGAGACAAATTATGTCTTATTTTTTGGTGAAATACTTTAACTCGTCAAATAATAATATTTATTTTTAATTGATAAACTAATGTTGA
This sequence comes from Limnephilus lunatus, assembly GCA_917563855.2. Taxonomy (NCBI): domain Eukaryota; kingdom Metazoa; phylum Arthropoda; class Insecta; order Trichoptera; family Limnephilidae; genus Limnephilus; species Limnephilus lunatus. The sequence goes on from OU830601.1 coordinate 56,915,268, forward strand.
GGACAAAATTTTTATGCATAGCACAAAGGCTAACAATTATTAGCCTGAAACACTGGAGAGTACAATTTTCCTGTAGGACTGGTATATAAAGAAAACTAAAACTCTTTAAATATTTACGGGGACTAAAAAATGTGGTTTTAAAAGGTGGTCTCCTGTATTTTTTCCGTTTTAGTGACGGATTTATTCCTGTAGCCATCAACTAAACTAACAACACAATCAAAATAACAATTAAAACAGCACTTATGACTTGCGTTACCCTCAAAATAACAAAGGTGTTGATTGCATTCATTGCAATCCAACTAGTAAAATTTGTTCGTTGGGTTTTTGCAGGGTTCGGGTTTACCAGAAACATAATAGGGGCCGGAATAGCTGGACCCGATTCCGGAAGTCACGTTTTATCGAGCCCTGATGAAAATCAGTCCGGAAGCTGTGTTTGTTGTTACGTAGGTAACTCTAATTTTTTCATCGAAACCAGTTACGCCATCCACAGGAATGATATATTTCATTTGATTCAACGTGAATTCGATTTTTGCAGTTGTTTAATCAGAGCCTTCTGTAAACAACGTGATTATTGGGAGAATCACTTTACGGAAAACGGTTTTTTGTGTGTTATTCTTTTCGTTCTATTTTAATCTGTTCTTTTGTTTGTTTTTTAGCGGAATCCAATGAAAATGCATGACCAACAAATTTTGTAGGATTTTCAGGAATATATTGAAGTATTATTGATATAATTAAATAGCTATTAATATAAATAGATGGCCTCCGTTGCGGAGGGGTAAGGCTCTCAAGCTGTACACTACATTTAATTAGTGTATATTTCACAACTAATTCATTTAAAATTATATATTTTCAGAGTGAAAGATACTCACATTATCTGACTTTTCTACCTTCCTTTTCCCATCTCTTACCTCTCCCCATTATCTTAAGCCACACTACTGAAAAAAATCTGGAGTTTATAAATTAAACGGATAAGATTGTGGATTTTTTTATACAGCTAAAACGAGTAACTTTAGAATTAGGATAAAGGAGCAAATGAGGTGACTAAACAGTAGAAGTTTCTCGAAGTTTACTCATCAATTATTGGAGATGAATCATACTTTTGATTTTAATAAAAGAGTAGAGTTGCTACACTGTAATGTTTATGGTATCCATTTAGAATTTATACAAACTTATTATCTTAAAAATTAGAAAGAGTGTAAAGATTAGTTATCAATAACCAAAAATGTTTTCAATTACCCGTTTTTAAATTTGTTCCCTTTCGTTAATTACTCACTATTGCCCCCTCCCCCTTTCATTAATCCTGTGGAATTTTCTTGTTGTAATTAATTTTAGGAGAACCCTGGTGAAGTAAGTATTGCTTGGTAAAAAACTCTTATTGTAATTAGTTTTAAGTAAACAATGATGAAGTAAACTTTGCTTTGTTTTATTTAGATAATAAAAATGATTAAATAAATATATATTCTTTTTAAATTAAAAAGTATAGAAATTAAAAAAAATATAATTAAAGAGGAAAATTTGTTTTAATTTGTTCGCATATATTTAAAAAAATCGTTAAGTTTATAATCGCGCGAATCCTGGTGCTTTTCACTTGAAACTGCCGTGAGGGATATTTATTCGGGTCAACATAGAATATTTTCGGTTTCTGTATGTTGTCTGTGGTGTACTTGATAATGAAAGGTGCATATCTATGGAAAAAGGACTTAATTTTATCAGTAAACAGTCATTAAAAAATTCGGAAGGAAAAAAATATTTAAAAATTTATTTTTAACATTGTTCTAAAATAGTCTACGAAGTTCAGATTTGTTACATCTATGTTCATTATAGATAAATCATTTCAATAGATTTGTGTTAAAATAAACGGCTGGCCAAGCAAATGTTTTAAATAATTACAATAAATGTTTTACGAATGGTAGGAATATGTGGTCCATTTTTCGACTGAAATCGCTCCAGTGGTTATACTTTTACATTTGGTGCATTTACATTTTTTTACACAAGGGTTAGTAATGAACAAAAGGTTTCAAAAAATAATTACCAACGTGTTTCAGAACAAATGCCAATTTTTCCTTCACCGGGATATAAAATTAAAATGACATAATGAGCAAAGACAAAAACATAATTCTGTTACAATTTCTAGAAATTATTGTTATAAAAATGTGTATTTATAATAATAATAATAATTGTTTACACATTAAAGTATATTTGGGAAGTATGTTTACTAGAGATGGGAACAATAAAATATAATTTACTTAATCATCCCGCCTGTTCATATATTTAGTGAAACATTGTGCGAAATGGTTTTTTTGTTGAAACTCTTGTTTTCATTCAAAGTATTGAAATGTAAAACCATTGCAAGTTCAGCATAAAAATTGTCATATCTATCAAAGCATAATTTTTTTTTTTAGCGTATTTTTTTTTCAAGTTTTTCCAGAAAACATGTACGTTTGTTACAAAACATGTACCTACATGTCGGTTATCAACCACCATTTTTCAAATGGCTTTGACGTTTTCACAATTTATCTGATAGCCAAATCAATGTACCGGTGTTGCCCGAATCGCGTTAATTGACACAATTAGGTCCGATTTTGCCAGGTGCAGCTGGCGCCATCGTTTTAACGTGAAATACCTACCCAATACTTTGGATTTTGCAACTGTTAAGGATTGCAGCACAGTTATGAAAATTATAATTTTTGGGATCGAATCCGAACTTATATTTTAGGTACATGTTTTAAACAAAAATCAGGAATATACTTGGATCTCGAAAAATCCTAATAAGACATTCCTGACGTACTCAAAATGGATGGGTTGTCTCACAGAATTTGGATGTAACAGAACTTTAATGGAACTTTCACAGAACACGAATTTTAGACCAGATGTTGCGATAAGAAAGGCCTTTGCCATGCAAAATATCAACTTGAAGCGATTTTGATATATGTTATTTAGGTTGGGACTCTAATGTGCGAGCCTCCATCTTGGATTAAAGATGTGAAAGATTAACTAGTGTCTTGACTTGTTTAAATTGACTTTATGTCCTTAAAGTGATTTCTCACAAAAACGCGCTCTACAAATCGACCAATTTTTATTATTATTATTTAGTCCAGACACAAACCATCCATGGTTTTAAGATGTCTGAGGGAGGGTGTAATATCATAGATATTAAGAGCTTACCAATTGATGGCACCAGATATTGGTCTCTTCGGTTATTCAAAGATGGCGCTTAGCTGTCGATATCGTAGGGATCAAATGTATAATCAATTCTATGAGTCGGGGTCCAGGATAATTTATAATCCGCCTGCTAAATAAGATGTCAAAGCTATTTTTTATTATATCACAATAAAGTCCACCAAGTGTTGCGTTGAACTCCGAAGTTTGTTTTTTCAGGACAATTTGTGAGACAAACCCAGAGTCAAAATGAGTACAATAACCATTGAGAAACTATTTTGAAAAAAGACAAATTTTATCTCCTTCAGTCCAAGACGGCGATTAGAGTCCCAACCTAAACTGGAACTCGAACCCAGATCCCCATTCTTGCTTAGAACACCATTCTACCAATTGAACTACTGAGATATAATTAAATTCGTTCATTTTTATAGATCTCATTACCAATTTCCTAAATTATTTTTACATATTTTTATAGGCTGCCATCTTTGGATTGGTTGAAAAGTTATTACAAGAATATATTTGAAACGTGGATGGCGCTTCGGATATACATATCCGTTATGTATATGTGTATAATTTTATTATTAGATAATATAGTATGTGCCTTACATATTCTATTCATTAAAAGTTTTTTTATTAAATCATTTAATTATAATGTCAATAAACTACACGGTTTTATAACGTATAATGTGGCCATCACTCTCAAAATCTTCGAACCCAACGAATACAAAGTGCCTAATAATATCCTTTACTGATGCTAGGCGCAAACGTAAGCAATAATTATCGCATATCCGGGCGTTTGTACCCTTTCAGACCTGAATTAAAACTGGCAGTGGTAGAACGCAATTGATACTTGAAAACAATTTATTAGCAGAGATCATCAATGTAATAACTAGCCCTCTCATACCTAATTTCAATCCATAAGTAACACTGCCTAGGAGTAATTTCATAATAAAAATACCCATCGAATTCTGTCGCATCTCTAACGTTACGTAGGGAAAGTTTGTCACTTTTTAGACTTTGATTTTTCAAAAATTGATGGTTAAAGATAGATTGCTCAATCAGTTATTATAACATAACAGCATATGTTCCGCTCCTTATTCAAAATGTTTGAAGTCAATAACTTTTAGAATAAAGAAATGGATTGAATTTTAGCAAAAGCTGACTCATGTCCGAATCTACCCCACTCACGGGGTACATTCGTACATGGGTAAGGGAACATTCATTGTGACTCTTCTTCAGTAGAAAATACTTGGTTACTTGTGTATTTAGACTGATATGTACTGCGGCTCATGCCATCACCATCAGGTTTATCTTTTATTTTCTTTACCCGACCCTCTAAGGGACTCTCTTTCTGTAAGATAATTTTCCTTTCAAAATATATTTTATTGCCGCAGACATATTTCCTTCATTTATAATGTTAAAGAAATTCGTTATTACGAATGTGCCCCTGGAGAGAGCGTACGAATGTGCCCCAAAGATCAAAAATAACAAATATTTACTGACACATTAGTAGAAAAATCCACAAAATAGATACATTATTATTGTCTTGATTGTAGTCACTTACCATTGAACAATAGTCCGATAGAATTTGATGCCTCACTAAAGCATCAAACATCCAACAACATCGATAAAATATTTACTTTGAGCTTGCGAAAATACATTACGTCTCTCGCAGTGGCCGCAATGACGGCTAACTTCATGGACAACTGACGGTCGCCCGCGCCTACCCATACACGCAAAGATAAATAGATACGCTGTTGATATATATACGCTATTCTAAAAGTTGTAATAGTGACTGTATGAAGCTTCCCCGTGTATGAAAGGTACCAATCTTCCCTACTTGTTTTCCTAGGAAGATTTTTTTTTTCAAACGTTACTTTTCTCGTTGCGCTGCCTCAAATCTTATGTTATGCGTATATTTTTTTAAGAAGTCATATAACTGATTAAATTGTTAATAATTAAGTCCGGGATAGCTCATACCTAAAATATTTCTAACTGCCTAAAATTTGTCTTTTAAAAATGGTCTTCCCGAAGCTTGTGATTCCGTTGGCGTGAACTTGCTGGAAAACAAATTCGCTCCATGTAGACTGTAGAACTGTAGACAGTGGTGCAGACCAAAAAAAGGTAGAAACCAATGCTACTTTACGTTCAAGATAATGCACTTTCGTTTAGATAAATGTTTTCGTAGTTCAATATTTTTGGTTCCGGTTTCATTTTTAAGACTCACAGGCCGTATGAAATAGAAATGTATAGAAAATGTTTGGTGTTTTTTTTCCTCTTTTTAGATTAGACTTTAATATATAAATAGTTTAGAAGTTATTGCTACTTTCAGTTGAAAGAACATTAGGACAGATGGAGCATTTCACATAAAATTGCAAATCGTACACTTTATACCAAACATAAAATAATTATTATTTTAAAATTTCAACCTTGAAGAAACACATTCTTAGCTTAAATTTAACAAAATCGCTTCAAGATTAACAGGCCACAGCCTTAACTAGTAGGTGAAATTCCATAAATATAGGGCGCAAAGATTTTTTCAAATATCAGCGATTGGAAAACTAAAACCGCTATAAGTTATTCGCTCCAGATAGTGAGATTTTTTTTTAAATCTATATGATTTCAAATATACAAACGGTCTGACAGGGTTAAACGATAGCTAGCTGGTAACGGTGGCAAGCGTACTAGAAACTCTTTAACCCGAGAATACAAAAATATATATTTTGCGTAATACATATATTGTATTGTGGGTAAAATTTAAAAAGATTTTTGAAAAAGTGGTAGGTATTTGTGAAAAAGCGATTAATTCTCAAAAATTACAGCAGAAAAAATTCTGAATTTCTAGTGAACAATCTTTGTACGACGTAATATTACTGTATTTATTTCATCATTTTTTGGCACAACCCATCCAATGCGAACCAAATCGAAAAACGTGTTAGGGGTTTGAACTGTCGACCTATTAGTCATGTTTACCCTGTTTGATGTTTGATTTGGCATTGTAATAAATTCAATTTGTTAAAGTTATTTATCAAATTATTCACAATTTGAAAATATGGGAGTCCCCTTTCGTAATTTTATTGATCGGCCATATTATGTCGATGGATTTTTGTAATCAGAATCGACACAACTATACAACTGTGCCTGTGTCATATTTTCGAATGAATTTCAACTGCTAAATAATATATTTTTAGTGTTTTACTCATAAACGCAGTGCGAAGTGCTTTCATAAGTGACCGATATTATGAGTATAACAGACATACATACCAAATTTTCTTCCGTTTGTTCTATTCCGGTCGCAGACCCATCGCATCGACAAGGGGCCTCCAGGCTTCCCTTTCCTATTATATCTATTAAAGTAGACTCATGAAAATAAGTATAAATTATATAATTAAAAAATTAAATAAGTATAATTTCAGTTGCGCATATCACGTAACATTAAAAAAATCTAAAAATAACTTTTTTTTATTATTACATATTTCGTCTTCGTTCTTTTTGCCTTCCAAGCACTTGATCGGGGTTCGATTCGCGGGCGTTATAATATTTTTAAGTGAAAACTTCTTTAGCACCGTTGTGATTTGAAATTCGATGAAACGAAAAACAGCGACAATAAAAAGAGACAAACACGTACATCTATAGGATTGAACCTAAGAGATAATGAGATATTATAATCCGTCTCTTGTTCGTGGGATACTTCGTAACCTCTCTACTCTTATCTACTTTAGTTTTCTGAAGGTTTCACTTCCACCGCGTGTCAACTGCACACTCTATTTTTTAAAGTTTTTTTTTTCGACTTAGATTTTTATTTTGTAATGATTATTTACAGATCTGTGCTAAGTAATATAAATTAATAGAAAAAGACTACATAAGCCCACAATTAATGTTGTGATAAACCCCCCCCCCTCCTACGAAGTAGTAAAACCTTCGTCTTGGTTTCCGAATGCTGCTACATTCTACAGCTACAGGCGCTACCCCGTCCGGCCTTTAAAACTCGTAGCTCGCCCGTTCTCGCGACTCTCCCCTGCATTCCTTTTGCAGCGCCTTTTCAACCCCATCACGTAATACTTTTATGCAAACGTGACGAGATGCTCTCAATTAATCAATTGTAATTAACCCCACAACGTTGTGTACTTTTTTGTTTTAGTGGTTTGGTATAGTTAATCCAATTTAATTAATAATTTATTTGTGGTAAACCCTTGTTCTTTTAGATATGGCGTGTTACAATTTGCAAGGCTTCGAATAACAATGACTGCGTCTGACTAGCTTGAAAATTAACTAATTATCTATCTATATTCGTTCAGCTTCCTCCCCTAGCACCTGTTATACACCTACGCTCATCGACGACTATTTTTATTGAAGTAATCTGCATTTTCCCTCCTAGCATCTAATATATAAATTTACATTCAAACGGCGAATAGAGAAGATCCTACCTTTCGATGCGATGTCGCGTACTCTCTGCGGCCCTATAAAATGCTATCATGAAAATAATTTGACATTTATGTATATTCTAACAAAAGATTTACACTCAAAGCAGTACGGCGTGCAATAATTCTACACTTACAGTTCTAGATGCAGTTTGTTAGTTAGCTAGCTTGTTTTATCTTGTTAATTTGATTCTACGGGTAGGTATTTTGGGTTAACTTGAGACAGAACATGTGCTGTTTAAATAATTGGACTCCTCCATAGCCCAACTGATAAGGTGATGGTCATAGACCGCCGAATCAGCTTCCAATTCCAACGCCTCCGGAGAATGTTAAGGTCGCAAGCGACGAATGAAAATCGACATGTTTTGCCTTCTGTCGGGAAAGAGTTTGATGTGTGTTTCTGGATCATAGAGTGGTAATGGGAATAATATCGACCAATAAGCCGCCAAATTAAAAATATGTTGATGATGATGATGAGAGGTCATCTCATACCGTTTGATATGAGGGTCTGCTCCGATTAATGGCGTGATAGCCGATGTCAGGAACTGTTCAGGAAATGCGTGGGTGGCACGAGGTTTTGGAACGTGACATCCCACTCTGGATTGATGATGATGTTGTTGATTCTGAAGTTCTTCAGCATGCCGATGACTTGAGTTCCATTAACTCCTAAAGCATCGGCATAAACATTAAACCGAAGTTGATTAGACAATCGGCAATGTCAGGAGATCGGTGGGGCCGCTCTCTCCTCTGATCTGGCGATGTATGAATTTAATTAAGGAAGATTTTGATGTCACCGATCCTCGCCTTGGCAGTCACTCATGTCCTCAATAGTCCCGTTCTCCGTCCAGCACGCCGCCTCGAACCAGTAGAAATAATGATTACGTTTTTCCTAGGCACGCTACAAAACATGCGCCAGCCTGCAATCGCGATGGTCATCGGTATTTGATTTGAATGAAAAATACGTCCCCTCGCATAACATACACAAGCGTAACTTGGGACCTTCCCCTATATGTGTTACGGGCATATGCTCTACGATAGGCGTACCCCAAGCTCAAACTCAAATATCAGCTCAAAGAAGGAAGGTCAAGCTCGGCGTCCAGGGTGCTGGGTCCAAGAATGAAAGGCACCAGGTCGTGAATCTGGCTTCCCTCCCTTCTATTTTCCCGGCTGCCCTTTCGTCCAGAGTACATTCCCACCCTGATGCTGGATGATCCCTATTCCTATTGTGAGGGAGTTAAGAGAACTTTTGCTACTTATGTAGGTGGATATAACGCATTACGCTTAAAATATGAATACCTACTGACGGCTTCATTCAACCGACAATGTGAAAGTTTTTGGCTAAATCGAATATCGAAGGAAATATACCTACCTAAGCGTAAACCAAAAGTAGTTAAGAAAACTTATCCGGATTCCAACAAAGAACCGCCGATCGGTTGCCAAACGATTCCATATGTCATGTTCCCTTCGTTCCGCCGACAAGGCAGACCCCACACGAGCGTAACCTAAAAGGTAGTGAAGCCCACGCAAATTTCGTCACTTCGTTTCCCCCATGACGAAGGTAGTCCGGCCAGATCGTAATCTTCGTCCTGCATCAAACTGGCCTCCCGCGACGACAACTTTTATCCGCTGGTACCTCGGAGCGGCGGTAGAGGGAGGGCGAAATGGGTGCACGTCCTTTGTTCTCCTGAAGTCCCCCAATGCCTTAGTGACGTACATACGTCGACATCATGAAATGGCTCCGGCCACGCTTCCAATCCAGTCTAGAGCGGGTACGAGATCCACGTTACCGAGATGTGATCACAAGGGATTCCAATTTGCTCGGACCAGACACGACCATCGCTTACTTCGCCTCCACATTAGAAAAATAGTGTAAGCCCACCTGCATTTCGATCACATCGCCCCCCGATAAAGTCGCGTGAGATACTTCCTCATGGTGAAATAGGAAAGCTGGACCTGTAAATCCATTCGACAACCGCCGTCCATTCTCGAGTCGTAACCCGCTCAATTAAGTTTGAAGAAAAAGAGTTTGTTAATTAAGTAGGTGGATATAGCGCATTACGCTAAAATGTGAATACCTACCGACGGCTTCATTCAACCGACAATATGAACGTTTTTTTTTGCTAAATCGAATATTTCTAAAGAGATATACCTGAACGTGAACCAAAGGTGGTTATATGATAAGATATCGAACCAAGTTTATGCAAAGTCCTATGTAGTAGACTTGTTGTGATACCTACAATTTGGAATAAGGTGTGGGAAATTTTTGGAGTGGGAATTTAACTATGTCAGATTTTGTTAGTAAACAAAGATGCCCATGCTACGCACCCTTCATAAACCGTTATATTACCCAATGCCTTTTCAAAAAAAACCTTCCTGAATATAGTCCCCTAGCTACGTTTAAAAATTATTATTACGAAACTCGTAAATAATAATTAACACCTCAAAGGCGCTTCACACATTAATTTATACCTACATTCTATACCTATGTATTTTGTTACCCGTTATGTATTGGAGAATACCCAGTAACCTAGTTTTCTAGATCACCAACAAAGCACTTTTAAAGGATTCTATTATTGTTTTGTGGTTTCAAAATCCCGTCTTTTAAATGAAGTCTCTCGTCTAAGATGTATTGCCCGAAAGCGTCTTTTGTGCTTCAAATAGTATTTTAGTTCATTGAACCCCAAATTATTATTTTACAACGGTATTGTCTCAAGAATCGTCGCCGGTCAACATCAGGCAGCTCCGGATCGACTTACGGAGGGAACGCTCCTTTTTTACGATTACCGATAATTACCCGATAGCTTTTTAAATGTTACCGTTATAATTTTCCGATTAAATCATCCGACTTAGATGACATGATTCCTTATTAAAGGCCTCATTAAAGTAGCTATAATAATAATACTAATATTTGAACGAACCACATAGCACCGCTTTTATGGAAAATCACCTCAAGGGCGCTATATAACCTATAATACATGTTTAAATCTAGAAAACTACAAGCTAGACGAACAATTATAAACAATTAAAATACTCGGGGAGTAATGATGATTCTATTGTTTTAACCCTGCTTTGTACGAAATCCAAGCATTAATGTTGTTAATAATTAATTCAATTTTTCAAACTTACCAAATTCGCCATGTTGCACAAAATAATTTCACAAATCAATTCACTACTCTAATATTTAACTCAAACAAGCATTTCTAAACCACAACCAGTCATGCAGTTATTTATTCCAAGATGCAGCCGTCAAACACAATTCTCGCGTCGATTCGTTGTAAAATTTTTCCTGACCCTGATAAACGCCCCGAAAGCACGTCCCGTATTGATAATTGACCGCCTCAATTTACAAATTATATAATTTAACGTCACAGATATGAACTCTCAAGCCGCAATCTCTGACTCCCTTATTCGCGTGGACTCCTTCCAAATCTTGACTCCCCTCAATCGCGTGAACTATTATCCTTTAATTTTATGAATTATTCCCGGTTTACGCGCACAGAGTTATTATTCTATCGTGTATTCAACCTCGATGATTTTTCGCTAGCCCGTCCGTCTCCAGAATCTCTCCCCGACTGTCTTTATTATTATATATTACTATCTGAATTATTCCCGGTTTACGCGCACCAAATTATTACTCTGCCGTTTATCAAAACTCGATGATTTTTTATCCCGTCCGCGCGCCTCCAGGTTCCTTCCCTGACTGTCCTTTCTTATTATATATTACTATCTGAATTATTCCCGGTTTACGCGCACCAAATTATTATTCTCTCGTCTATCAAAACTCGATGATTTTTATCCCGTCTGCGCGGCCCTAGGTTCCTTCCCTGACTGTCCTTTCTTATTATATATTACTGTCTGAATTATTCCCGGTTTACGCGCACCAAATTATTATTCTCTCGTCTATCAAAACTCGATGATTTTTATCCCGTCTGCGCGGCCCTAGGTTCCTTCCCTGACTGTCCTTTCTTATTATATATTACTATCTGAATTATTCCCGGTTTACGCGCACCAAATTATTATTCTGCCGTCTATCAAAACTCGATGATTTTTATCCCGTCTGCGCGGCCCTAGGTTCCTTCCCTGACTGTCTTGTTCCAACTCCCTGCCCCCCGACTCCCACCCATCTACTTGTGTGGTTTCAATAATATATTAGCCACTTCTTCAAATCTTAAGTGATAAACACATCTCCCAATATGCATATTTCAATCGTTTTAATAGTGTTCTGTCACATTACATCCCAAATTCCAAGAAATCAGTGCAACTTTCATGTTTGCTATTTTTTTGTGTGTAACCTTTAGATAACAGAATACAAACTAATTTTGTCTGCGCCGAAGTCATAAATTATCCCAATAGCGCTTAAAAGAAGAGCTCAGTGGCGCACTTCAATTCACTACGCAAACACATGTGGTTATTTAGTGGTAAGGACCCATAAATCACCCCCATGAATTGGAAACAGAGAATCGTATGCTGAAAACATTCCATGTTACAAAATTGAATATATTTCTAAATCGATCTCTCAATTTTAAAGGAATTATTTCGTAGGCCCAAAGGCGAGATCATCACAATGTTTTTATCAAAACCAGTTTGTTTTTTAGTGTATAAATAGTTAAAGTCACGGGATGTTGCTTGACTTTAATTTCATAGATTAGTTCCACTCTTAAAAATATCCTCAAAAATTAAAACTCACATTTCAAATATGGAATAAAAATAATCGTCTGGCAAAATATAACATTATACATAGATTTTACTGCTTGAAAAGATAAGAATAGATTGAAAATAATTTTCTGTACAAATACATCAGTTCCACTTTAGAAAATGTCACTCTCATAAGCACAAAGAAAAATAATAATACTAGACAGCGAATACTGCCAGACAGAAAAAAAGGTCTGCTTTTTCACTTATCACCCGCCTGTCATAGCGTAAACATAATTGTTGTCACGTTTCATTTAAATATATTAAATGTGGTATTTTTCTAATAAATACGACACAATAATTGTAATAGTTCCAATCTCCAATGTTTTGTTAAGAGATATTCGTTATTTGTATTTAATGGGACCAAAATTCTTCAGTACTACAGGATTGAAAGAACCTTTTGAATTAAGATTGATTGTTTATTGACGTATCGTAATTTAAAATTATTATTTGGAGGATTAACGTCCTTTCATTATTATAAGTTCTAAGCTCTAGAATTATAATGACTCTGCACATCTACCTTCGGCACATCTCGGAAAGGAGACCATGTAAACCGAAGAGCCCATAGACCACTAAAGTAATGTGAGAACTAATGATTCTCTAATTATGATGCATTAAAATTATCAAAAAAGTTATTAAATAAATTATTGTGAAATATTTAACGTGGTATTTTTCTAATAAATATGGTATATTAATAAAAACAGTTTTCACAAAAAGCTATTTTCCTTTACCAACTTCTGTGTTTTTCATTTGGTAGGGTAAAAATATCGTTGTATTAAAAGAGGCAGCCTAAATCTTTGTGGCGCCTTGTGTCGTAATGATTTTTTTCATGGAATGCTTGAGGTTGATCTTAATCAACTGTATGCTTGTCTGAACTGCGTAGCAGTCACAGTACCAAGTGTATTAGGTCCCACCTGTGCATTGGTCCACAACGACTGTGAGACCATCTTATTGATAGAGGACGAAGGTTGACAGGCAATGCAAACACCTCACTACAACGCAATGTGGTCAGACAGACATTGTTAGTCGATAGCTACTTGAATGGCCATCTGTCTTCTGAGGTGAGGTCTGACCTTTAAAATACTTGGGTTCTAAAGGGTTCCTAAACTGTAGAATAGTGATTCTTAACGGGGGCGCCAGCGCCCCCCTATGGGCGTTTTGGAGGTCTGGGGGGTCGTTTTTAAATTTTTAGCATTTAGGAAAATAAGCTCATTCCACAAAACGTTTAACTGAGGTTTAATACTCAATGTCAATGTATTTAATAATAATGTGTTTTATTTATACTTCTCATCAACCACTTTTTATTTGTAGTCGGAAATCCATTGCGTAAATGGACTTCCTACTAAAATGTGTAATTTTTAATTTTCGTTTCGGGGAGGGGGGGGGGGCGCTGGATGATTTTACTGTGGTAAAGGGGGCGATTCTTTCAAAAGGTTTGAGAAACACTGCGAGATACTTCGACAAAACTATCAAATCTAAAGCTTGTTAACGCGATACACAACGTCGTTTAAAATTCGAAATCAGGCCGGTAACAACTACAATCCCTGTGTAGATGGCGATAATGTTTGAATTCCCGTTGAACATCAGCCACTTGTAAAATAAAAAATTATCTCCAAACAGCTTGTTTGCATTGCAAACGATTTTGCATTACACAGAAGTGCACCACCTTAATCCAAAGAAGTGCAAAAAAAAAATTATTTTTAAAATTTGTTGACGTCATTGGCATTCAAAAAATATATTATTCATTTCATTATTGAAAGACCATCACTCGGAATTGAAACGTTGTCACAAAATGCCATCAGTTGTGATAAATCAACGTTGGAAAAATAATATCTGCAAATAACTTACCCAAGGAAATTTATAGTTTTACCAATAACACAAACATAAGTTTTCAAACGGTAACCCGATGACACTAGTTCATATAACTCTCTACGTAATATAATATTAATAAATAATATAAACTTGGTTTTCCTGTGGTTGGTTTGAGAAACCGCCATCAAACGCGGCTTAAGCTTTCTCGAATTATTTTAGACTAAGAGACTTTCCGTGTCAAAGAAGGATTATTGCCAATTTCGGCGTCCAAAGGGGGTGTATATATAAAAGAAAACCCACCCCTAACCATCTTTCTTTTGTAGTAACATAAATTTTCATTATTATTTATGAACTTCAGAAATTTTGCGGGTGAAAAATTTAATTAATTATCTTGAAATTATAACGCAACATCATTTTTCACAAAAATAATGAAAAAAACATAATTAATTGTTATTTTAACATTTTTCGTACCAAATACACCTACGATTTAATTTAATTAAAATTAAGGTCTCTTTTTAGTTTTCATTATGTTTTTAGAAAATCTAATATTTTGCTCCATAAAAAGCAACGCTTTTAATAAATTGCTTTTTAATCCAATACAGAAAATCAGGTGAAACATTTTATATTTCAACGAAAAATGAGTACTGGTATTACTAGTAGTTAAAATATTGTCATTGCGAAATGACAGTTTTGAAGAAAAGTTCCACATATTAATTGTATTGTGCTTTTTACGATTACGAAAACAAAGGAAATAAAGCAAAGAAACTTCACTCATTACGATAATGTTCGAGATTGTTTTTGTAACTTGACAGAGAAAAACAGAAGGTATTTATGTTTCTAATTCATTTTTCGTATTGCCCCAAGGTAACAACATCTTAACACTTCTGATATTTCCTTTCATGTCTTTAGGAAAGTGTACGCATTTGCACGGTGAAATATCAAATACGAGAGTAAACCGGGTCTGTGTTAGTAAGTATGCCGCTTTAATTTTCTTGAAAGTATTTTAAGTACTGATATATTTTATAAAATAATTCTAAAAGCAAAGAAAATTTTCTCGGTGCAAAGTACGTTTCTGAAGGTCAACTGTTCTGCAAATACCTACTCTCTTTTGCTGAGAATAAGGTACATTTTTTTCCCACTTATTACTTATATTATTATTAAAATGAAATATGCGATTGTGAAATTGGAAACTCTGAAACTTCGTTTTAAATATAGGTATGTTTTAAAAGAATAAAAGAAAATCTATTTCAATAACGGTGAATTTGAACATTTTTTTAGCTTTGAAATATGTGAAATATGCTTCAGATTTGTCAAAAATTATTTTAAAAGCTGTTACCTTATCAATTTTACGTGTTGAAAATGTTAATAACTTCATTTTTGTTTTTTTAGAAAATCATGAAGTTTATCGCAATAGTTGAATTTGTTGCCTGTGTCACATACAGCCAATAGCAACAACAATGATAAGGGGCCACTTATTAAATTTGGTTAATTTTAATTTACAGTCCGCGTATGGACAATGCTTTAAGCGGTAAGTAGTAAGTAACCGTAAACCGTTAAATTTAGTTTACTGGATTAGAATCTTTTCTATTTTGTCGGTTAAGTACTCGTAGTAAGTGTAGATTATTGTCGTGTTCTTTTTGACACGCACAAAACTATAAATAAAAAAGTTTGCTAATTCATTTTCTTATTTACGCCTAGTGGATGTCTCTTATCATTTTTTACAAGACAGTGATTTAGTTACCACGTATTCCTTTCCTGGTTTTGGCTACGTGTACCTAACCTACAGATTAGAGATGGGTATCACAGTTTTCTGTTAAAATTATTAAATTAATAACTGGCGTTTCACCGTCCGTCTGTAAATGTCCACGTTTCATTGTTAAAATTAGTAAATGTTTTATTTTGTTTCAAATATTATTCTTTTTACATTATCTCCATGCCCAGGCCCTGAGTGACGGAAGTATGAATCAATCCCTCCCACTGCGGTGCAAGGCAATGTTCCGAGAGAGTTCTGCTGAAGAGATTAAAGGTCTCCTTTAACCAGTGTCTCTCTAACTAGCCTGCCACGCAGTTAGTGGGCAGATACATTCACCGCCAAAACCAGGGCAAGCCTCACCCCGTTAAACCGGGTACACCTGCATAGTCACTATATTTAACGAAACACAGTAGAGGTATTGGTTATCCAATAAATGGTTTCCGTGGTGGCGGTGCGCATACCCCCTTCCAAAATTGAATATATGGGTAATGTTGACAATAACAAGTGCTAACCTAAAGACAATCGAAAAGCAATTGACACGCCTAAACAACAGAGCATTTGATAACTAAGGACTTAAGCCGCGTATAAACCCTCCACGAAGCAAGAATACTTTGGCCTAATACTCACCAAATTAGGTAAACTGCCCTATGTTTAATCGCGCTAATTCCGAACATGACAGCAAATTCATCCCAAGGTGTGTGGCGCAAAGCACATGGCCGGTGCTTGTAGCCAGTTTTATCCCATCAACATTATGGGTTCCATCAAGGTTTATGTCGGGGTCCTGCATTGCGGTTGAAAAGGATTGTCGTCTTATGAGACCAGGAGGAAGCTCATTTTGAAAACGATTAGTTACAATTGAATAGGCCACAGGTGAATGAATCATAAATACAAAATAATAATAAAAAAATTAAAGGCACAGAATATGAATCCATTTGTTCACAAATCAACATATACTACTCGTTCGAGATTTAATTTAAAAATTTAGGACCAAATAAATGAATGGATTTTGGGTATGATGTTGATGCGGAGTAAACACTTTTCTCAGTAATATCCTGGTGAAAGACCACCATTCAAATTCGAAAAGTTGTTGGAAATGCTTTAGCCATGTGTTGTGACCAGATCTAGATAGAGAGGTACTTTCCAACCTTCCTCTATGCATCTGCTTTCCTCTCCCATTGTTTCACAACTCATTTTAGTGATACATTCACCCCAATGATTTTTATTTGTGTGTGTTTCTTATAGATGTCTATCATTTTGTGTGTTTTTAAGCAACTTTGAAATCTCGAATGCTCGTTACTCATCTTATATTGCTTTCTCAGAAGGCTTAACTTCAGTACGTTAAAAGGAGAGGTTTGCTTCTTCATGAAAAACTTAAATTAACATAAAAGTGGATAAACTGATTTTTTTTTTAAATCAAAAAGTTATCTACGTAGTTCGGTTATGTACTCCTCTCTTTATTTGCATTTCAAGATATAAAAATGAGGCCATCAAGGCTATCAATTTTTCATGACTTTAAGGGCAATTTTTTGCAAATTTTTGCAAACATTTAATGATTATTCTTTAAAACAATAACTTTTCTAACGATACATTATTTTATATTTCATTATATTTACAGAGTAGACTAGACAAGACTGATTATTTTGATAACTTACTATAATCTCACAAAAAAATATCAAAGTTAAACCTAAAATAAAGAAAAATTGAATTCTTTAACCATTCCGACGTATTAGCTTATTTTCACGGTAATATAACTTTACCAGACCAACATATGATGTGTGAAGCATACCTAATTTATGGCTGATTTTTATTATATATATATATATATATATATATATTATATATATATATATATATATACATCCCGCTATCATTTCTGCGTCCTTTCATTAGATCGACATTACTGCGTCTATCTGAAGGACTTGATTTTACATAGTTTTAACTAAAGTATAAACTAGCTTTTAAGCGTTTGATTATTGCTAGGTATTTACATTTTTGATAATAATTAATTTAAAAATATACAAAACGAAAAAAACGCCCTTTAATGTTTCACCAATCTGAACTCCTTTTATATTCAATGCAGTGAGGCATCCTGCGTATATTTACTTTAATTTGGTCGACAATGCAGCGTCCAATTATATATTCGTTTTTATATTGACGACAAACCAACGTCTTGCAACGTTGCCGCTTATTCTTTCAAGTTTGAGTAGGACTGTATAGGTATTTATAGAATATGAAGGCGCCAATATGACTGGCCCATACATCGCGGACTCTAATCAACCCGGCGGCGACGCGCACGTAAAATTAATTAAATTGCAATGGGATTTTTTGAGACTTATCATTCAGAATAAAACGTTGCTTGAAGTGTGATTAGTTATTTTTAGTGACTAGATCTGTATTGCTGGGACCTTCCAATGCTTCATTCTTCTCCCCGGTTTGATTTTGCATCACGATAGTGATTACTACATTAGTATGGCAGTTTACTCCGGTGTGGTTTTTTCATAAAAAACATTAAGTCTTTTCATGTTAATTTTAAAGATTGAACTTTAGATATAAGTGGCTAATTATTACTACAACACGATTATCAGTTGAAATATTATGTGACCTATTAATTACAAAGAAATCGTAGACTTCGGAAAGATTTAATTTTGGAGGAGGGTATGGGTACCGCTGCCCCAGGAACCATTTATTGGATAACCAACACCTCTGCTATAGGTCATCCCAAGTGGTTCGCTACGTTTGGTGACTTAGCAAGGGTGCCCTATAATATGCTATGCTCATGTAATGAGATTTGTCTGGGTCTTCGTGGCGGATGCCTCTGCCCACCAGCTGCATAGAAGGCCGAATAGGGAGAGAATGGTTGAGAGAGTTCCTTTGATTTTCCCGTCATACTTTCTCGGAACATTGCCTTACACACCACAGAGGGAGGGATGGATTCATACGTCTGTCACTCCTGGACACACTGACCCCCAGATTCCTACCCATCTTTCTATTCCTTCCCAGAACTCCCTTTCTTTCTTCACCTAAAAAGTCCCTCCACACAGCATCCCCAAAGATGACATAGGCCCGAGGAGAATTATTTTAATAATTAATGAAAAATTAAATTAGAATTACATAAATGCTTATCAAGTCTGCTTGGTACAAGTATCTTGTCGAATTGACTAATTCATTTTCGTTCACGGAATAAACATTTTCGAGGGTCTTTCGCAAACTTTACAACTAAATTATATGTTAAATCCTTTGAAACAAAAAAGGGAAAAAATAATAGCGAAAGCATCAAACTATCTAAACAAATAAAATAACATGCCTTTAATTATAAAAAAAAAATTATTTAACAATCACGCTATTCCCGCAGAGGTTTGCAGAGAGGATCTCCAAACAACTCGATCTTGGAACACACTTCTTGCCTCATTCACATTCATACATCGCTCTGTTATTCTGTCATTCCGTATGCCTGAAGAATTTTGTTCACCAATCACGCCGTGTCTTCTTCGGGCGTCCCCGACTCATCGACTTTTATCAATTAAGTTCACGTCGTATATTCTCCCTACAACCTTTTCTTAGATCATTGGCTCTACACTTTACGTGATGTGCAAACCACCTAAGCGTCCCATTCTTATCTTACTCATCACACTCACATCAGCCTTGCATTCTTTTACATTATGGGTACTGCTGCCCCGGGAACCATTTATTGGATAACCAACAATTCTTCCATACATTACCCCAAGTGGTTTGCTACGTTTGGTGACTTAGCAGGGGTGCCTATTATATGCAATGCTCATGTGGTGAGGTTTTTTTTTACTGGACTTATTAGTTAAGCAAGCAAAGATGAGTCGATTTTTTAAATACAGTTTATTGTTATCTATGTAGTGTTACAATATTTACATGTTGTTATGCCAGCTTTAGTTCTAAGGGAGACCGGGCGAAAGCACAAGACCGGAGTCCTTCTCTTCTAGCATAAACAATAGACAACTAATTTATATGTTAGAGAATATAATGCTTCTCGCACTGAAGCTGTATGTGGCCTGCTTAAAGGTCGGAAAAGGAAAGGTCGCCCTCGATGGAAAATCAAAAAAATATTGTATATCCCAAAGGACTTCAATCAACAGAATTAAGACACAAACACTTTCTTTGAGTGGCATTACATCGCACGCCGGGTACCTACTTGCTTTATAAAAAAGGTTATTTAAAAACAATTTCGTTAATCTTTCCGGATCGCAGGCCACGCTTTAGAGCGTTTAACCAACCAGCGGTCGAAAATCCACATTTCGTCGAAAGATGTTCTTACGATCATACAGGGCGGTTCCAATGAGAAAGATTAATTACTCTCCGTAAAAATTATAACTCAATATCGATTTTATTTCATTTCAAATTTGTTTTAATATATACCTACATCCAAAAATGCTGAAAGGCGTGTTGATAAAACTATTAAAATTATGTATTTTTTGCAATTATTTTTTGATCATAAGTATTCATCATTTTTCAATAATGTCTGAGCAAAATAAGAATGTAAAAAAATCTGAAATGTATTAGTCTGTAAGTGCGCAAATAAAAACACAAATGGACCAATTTTCGTCAAGAAACACATGAACGTATATATTTTTTAATGATTTTATTTAAACTAAAATTAAAATTCTGTAACATACGTTTACCAGATAATGTATTGATTTATTTTACTGCATGATTATATGATTTGAAATGGGTGTTGTATAACACAAAATCTTTTTTGAAAACTTAACAAATCTGCCAACGACCTATGATATAACCTTATTATACTAAAAATACACAGTTTTTCTCAAAATTTTCTCAAAAACGCTCTTAACATGGATATATTTTATAAAAACCTTTTAATTCACCTATTATAAAAGACGACTATTTGCGTACGGTTACGAATAACTAGACAATATTTGAAAATATCTTACTTTTTTTACATTACAGGAGGCCCTGAGAAGTCAGAAGAACTAAACGAAACTAAAAGAATAATACCACTTCTAGCAAATTAGTTTAGGCAATTTCGTCTTTATTTTTAGAAATAAGCATGGATGCTGTGATTTAATATTAGGGTAATTCTTCGGAACAAACGTCAACGGTTAATACGCACTTTTTTTGATAAAACTTTTAGATTCTTCTTAATTACCATAAAAGACAACTATTTGCATTGGGGGAGGTTGAAAATGTTACATTTTTAATTTTAGTTACGTAAATTGAAAATTTGCTTTAACACTGTCAAATCACTCTGTTTGCCATATTATTGTTATTTTAATATGTTGGTATTACTGATATTTTACATTCCATGTTACAAAAACCTAGCGTAGCCGCTAAACTACTTGAAAACTGGGATGTTTTTCTTGCCTTGACGTGAGTAGGCGTTATAAAGGGACACTTTCTTTTGAATCACAAACCATGTTACACAAACCTAGCGTATAGGTTTTTTTCGGTTACGCGCCTTTGAATATATTGCCATGAAGTCAGTTACGGTATGATGTAGCCTTCCATATAGTATCAGTAATACCAACATAATAAAATGACAATAATCATTACAAATTGCATATGGTGAAGCGTTGTGTCTAAATACGAAAGCAAATTTTTAATTTACGTAACTAAAATTAAAAATGTCACATTTTCAACCTCCTCCAATGCAAATAGTTGTCTTTTATTGTAATTAAGAAGAATCTAAAGGTTTTATAAAAAAAATGCGTATTAACCGTTGACGTTTGTTCCGAATATTTACCAATATTAGTTTAAGAATGAATTTTAATTGATTTTTCGAGTAAGAAGTAAAATCACGGCTTTCAAAAAAAAACGCAGCTTCGGCAAATTTAATATCAGCAAAATAACTATTATTTAATGCGTAAACAACGACGATATTGTTGCAACATTGTCTTGGTGATATTGAAATATTAATTACATACGTTTGACAAAGATCCATCCTTATTGTAGTCATATTTAGCGCCAATTTTGAATAATCCAGCTGATTTTAATATAATCTTGTGCAATGTGCGATATTTAAGTATGATTGCTTTGTTTTCGCAGAGAACAGAAGACACGCTATTAAAAAGCGATGTTGCCAAAAGTAGGAGTTGCGATACGCAAGTCAATGAAACATATATTATGCTAAAAATATACGCTCATCTACTGCAGCGCCGCGGCTCGCCGCTCGGTGACAAAACACTGAACTAAAATAGTATATATCAGTTGATTTAGGTACCAAAACTGCGTCCAGCTTATTTTCGTTTTTGAACTGTATGAGGGTACAGGAGTGGAGAAAACTTGAAATTACATGTGTTCAATCCTGCGTCCGTATACCGGACGCAGAATGACGGTTGGACGCAGGATTGAATGAAAGTGGACCATTAGAAGACGCAGCAATGATAGCAAGATGTATATATATATATATTTTTATATATTTTTTTAAATATGCATAGAAAATATTTGGTTCTTAAAAACTAATTACAGATAAAGCTATTTTTTTAATGAATCTACCCAATTTAAAAGAGAAAACATTTCTCGTGTTTGAATTGGGGAGTTGCTCTATTATAGAAAAAGATAAAGAAAACATAATATACATACATAATCTTTTTTTTTATTAAGAAAATAAACTTATGAATGATAACAAATATTGATAAAGAAATTTACTAACATAGTAGTTACTAAATTAGATAAACATGATACATGTAGTATAGATAATTAAAAGTAATAATATAGACGAATTAAAAATAATATTTTTACATTTCTCATAATAGGTAGGTGTTAGATGGTAAGTACATATAGTTGATTCTAACAATTGGATTAGCTGATAATAGTGCAGGAGTAGGTACATGATGTTAAGTTACAACAATAATCGCTTCATTTCAGTTCAAATGCTTATGAAATATTTTAAGAGGATATGTGAAAACGAGAAGAATACATTATTTTATTATATTTTTTTTGTTAATTAATGAAGGAATTAAATGAATAATTTTGAACTAACGTACCTAATATTATAATTAAGACTTGATCAATTACTACTAATCGGTACAATGTAATTAAAAAATATATACGGAGAAATTCGTTCTGCGAAATTAAAATTTATAATTTGTGTTGGGTTGATCTAGTAGTTGTTTTATTTGTGATTTAAAGGCTTTATAATTTTCTTCAGATATGATTTTAAATAAGAGGGCCTTAAAAAATTTTATACCTTGATAAGTATAGTGGTGTTGAAAAGCACTAGTTTTAATTTTAGGGATATCTAGGTTGCCACGTGATCTTGATCGGTTACTTATGTTTGTGATTGTTGTTGTAGTATTGAAATGATCTTTGTGGATTTGTAACAGTGAGTTCCTTTTGAAAATTTTGTTAATACTAAGAACCCTAAAAGATTCGAACAGCTGTATTGTTGGAAATATAGATGGTTTTCGTATAATGACTTTTAGAATCAACCTCTGTACCCATTCTACAGGTTGAAGGTTAGTTTTGAAAGTTCCCCTCCACCCGATTATACCATATTGTAGAATAGATTGAGCAAGAGAGAAATAAATAGTTTTAATCATACTAGATCATAGGACGTTTCTCAATCTAATTAATATGTAAATAAGTTTTCTTACTCTGGTTACCGTATTTCCGACTTGTTCGTTCCATTTTAAGTGACTGTCTACAATGACACCCAGATACTTTATACAATTTTTGCATGTTATTGGTAAGCAATTGCCACCGTTGCATTCCTTTTTATTTTCACATTGTGCTGAATGGATTTTAATAGTTATATTGTTCTCGATTTTTTTTTCTTTCAAAGAGAATGGAATAAAATAAGTTTTCTCTGTACTTAGTGAGAGACAATTTAGGTCAAACCATGTTTTGAGAATGTTTATATTAATATTAGCTATACTCATTGCTTCCTCCCATACTTCATATGTCCTATACGTTTAGATTTTTTTTAAATTATTTAGTTTGGTGAAGTATCAAGGCCTCAAATCCAAATCTAAGTTTTGTATGAAAATACCGCGCAGCCGTGCCTCAGAAGTGCTCTACTAAAAGTATATATAAATATATATATATAAACACGAGCAGGCTCAATAAGCCTGTTGGACGCATTCAGCATTAAGCGCCGGTCAATCAAGTATGATTGTGTTAAAACGTTTAGTTCCCTTTTTACCTTAAGACAAATTTAAAACCAACTCTGTGTGCGATTCACAGACAATGATTTAGATTCAACATAAAAAACGAAGTCAAAGGCCTAAAAACCATTAATTTTTATTTAACTGTAACCTTTAATTGTATCTTTTTAACGTTTCAAAGTATTTTTTTCATGTGAATACCGAACAGGGTTTCTACGGTATGAAACCAGTAATATTACGGTATCGCCAATTGGGGAACGCTGAAAAGTTGAAGTGATTAGGGGGAAAAGGAGATCGGGAAGTGAAAGGCCTGGTTGGTAAACCTGCCAGTTCAAATCTGGTCACCAAGCACGGCAACAAATATCAATGGCGGTCTTTCAAGAGGGATACATTAAAAATAACAGCATACCCATCATCAGAAATTAATCTAAACACTATTAAAATAAAATTCATTCGTCTTGCCTAAGAAGAATAAGCCAGCGAAGTAGGCAAATTACAAAGTTTTCCACGCCCACACTCTCTCCCCCATGTAGTATCTATTATAAACTTTTTACGCAAGCTTTTATAAACTTACCACTTTCTCCGTAGTTTTCCGAATGAATAATGTGTAAGGTGTAATTTTGTACCCACGCTAAGGGGCACGGAGTGATAATGATGATTGTTTTTTCCCAAATAAGGATTCCTTGAAATATTTGCTTCCGCAAGATTACGCATTTATTTCAATACCCTATATCTTATACAAAACTTTGATGGGCATTTTAGAACTATGTTCAACAGCTGGATTAGGGTTATAAAAATTCCCATACGTCGGCTAATACCGTATCACCAATACAGTTATTGGCTGCTATCTTTAAAGATAGCAGATAATAGGCGCGTTAAGGAAATGAAGATAATGTTCTTTGTTCTTAGTCGAAGTATGATACAGTTAAAAGTGACCGAATTGGATATAGATACCTTAGCTCAGTTGGTAGAGCATTTGCCATGTAATCAGAAAGTCCTGGGTTCGAGTCCCAGAGGCGTTAATATCTTTTTATGATTTTTCTGTCTTCAGATTTTGATTGAGTTTCGCTAATATTGTCTTCATTTAATTAAATATTACAATTTCAAGTTTTACTCATAGAGTTAAAAATAAAAATAAAATAATATTTTTTTAGTTTACTAAGCATTACCTAAATGGGTTTAGCATCGTTGTAAGGACCCTTGAAAAATAAAATAGATCTTCAACAAAAACTATATCTGGAACCTTCGTTCAAAACTATACCTGGAAAAAATTCAAATTAAGGGTCCAATTGGTAGCAATATAAAACAGTATATTATTTATCTCTTAAAATCAAGTGGTAGTTACGAATAAACAGTTTGTCGGGGATAAAACTACTTTTATGCCGTACTCCACACAAACAAACACTCATTGTACACAAACCGAACATTATCATTATATAAATAATGTGTTTTCTATTCTTCCGTAAGGTTTTCATGATACATGGCAACATTCCGCGACTAGGGTTGAAATGTGGACACAGCAAATGGTATAAGATACTTTTCCACCATTTCCGGATCGAAAGGTAAGTGATCCACTTGCTGTTTGGTATAAAAAGACCACGAAGTAAAAAGGAACAAACATTTGGTAATATGACTTGAATCTATCTTTCGAATATTATTTTATTTATTTATGTTCTTGTATTTTTTTTGTTAAGCTCAATTCTTTTCTATTTTACGTCAAAGTTCTGTTAGTTTAACGCGTTGCAGTTGTTTTGTCGTACTAAAACATTGTAAAATAAATAATAGACCCACCAATAAGCGATAAAGACTTCAAGGATCAACGATTCACTGACACGGGATTAAAAAATTTTTTTACCTCAATTTTATACCAGCAAATTTTATGAAATAAATGTTGGGGTAAAAAATATGTAGCCGGTAATATTTTAATGTGAATGCATATATTTTAAAAAAGTAATAAAACGCTACTCTACTGTCACCAGTTAACGAAATGTTGCCATTTGGGTACTCGAGGAATTATATAAGAAAACTTTTATTTGTGATTTTTTTCAAAAATAGATCTAGAAGGAGAATGTTTGTTGTTTTCTGAATTAGATTTGGTTTAATATAAAACTCTGCCTGTCCTGTTGTTTTTTCTTCAATAATATAATACATAATAAATTTATATTCTACATGTGTATTTATTTCTTATTTTTTTCAAGTTTAATTTGTAGAAATCCATTTTAATTATGTGTTTTTCTTTTTAAACAAGTTTAAAGTTATTTTTAAACAGTTTATAAACAAGTTGTGTAATTATTATTATGCGTGATAGTTGTGTCGGCTTTTGAAGGCATTATCTCAAACTATGAATATGTCACTTACAGAAGATTTATGTACATTACTTTTATACGAGGTATTAAGGAACGTACATGACTTACTTGAACCAGTGATTTCTAACTCTATTTGAAGTAAAAAATGTAAAAGGAATTTTACATTTTTTACTTCAAATAACCTAACCTAACCTAACCTAACCTAACCTAACCTAACCTAACCTAACCTAACCTAACCTAACCTAACCTAACCTAACCTAACCTAACTCTATTTGAAGTAAAAAATGTAAAAGGAATTTTGGTTTCCGTTAACTTTTTTAATTTTTAATAAAAATCTAAAAATTCTGTAGATATTGGAAAGCTAGGGGCGGGGTGAGAGGTTGGTTAAGGTTAAGCTAAATGATCAGTAACCTTAACGATTTTGAAAAAAAAAAAATATATATATATATGTATAAAACCGGAGACCAACATTTCGTTCACATTTTTACTCTAAATAATAATCGCCATAATTATAAAAACCTTTATTGATCAATAGATTTTTACAATATTACACTTTTTATTCATTCATCATTGTTTCTATTTACAAAAAGCTCAGCAATAATTCAGGATTTCTCCTGGAAAGTAGGTAGCTGGTTTTTAGCAGTGCCTCTAATATAATACGTAAAATAATAAATTAAATTAAATTAAACAAAAATTTTAACAAAACAAAAAACTACTTAAAAAAATGCACTAAAAACCAAAAAAATAATTTCGTACGATTGTTATTTTTGGAGTCGGTGTCAGCCAAGGTAATTACTACATATAGGTGAGATGTGGAGATCTTGGCTGACACCGACTCCAAAAATAACAAACGTAAGAAATTATATTTTTGCTTTTTAGTGCATTTTTTAAGTCGTTTTTTGTTTTGTGAAATTTTTGTTTATTTTTTTTATTTTTGGTGAAGAGCGTGCGTAAAGAACTTTTACTTAAAAAAAAGAATCCTCAAAATCTGTTGGCGTAATATTGAGTTATTCGTCCATTTGTCGCTCACCTACTTATTGCAAATTTAAGACATATATGGTTGTCTCATGGATTCCATCGTCAGAACTAGACCAAATTAAAATGGGGCCACACGGGAAGCACCAGCTTTCTAATAAAAAAGAATCATCAATATCGGTCCACCCAATCGAAAGTTCTGAGGTAACAAATATAAAAATAAAAATAAAATTTTCGAATTGAGAACCACCTCCTTTTCGAAGTCGTTTAATAAAATAATGGTAAATCAAGTACGTCTCTTAACACCCTGTATAGTTTATTCATAATGAAAATTAATTGCTTTTAATTTTAATAAATTAATAAACAAATTGTTCGGATTAGATATTTTCTTCCTAGATTCTATAAAGATCCAATTAATTGAAAAAATAATCTTGTTAATCAGATAAAATCCTTTTTTACAATTATCCTCCCAACTTTTTCATTACAACGCTTGTTCCCTAAGTCTTCGGTTCCATCTGCCCCCCTGCCCCTCTGTCCCCCAGATGAATTAGCGTTGAGTCCACCACCAAAAGATTTCCGAATACAAAGCTAGGGCCACCCTCACACGACCTCACCCCATCCCCCCAAATCCCCTCTCCTCCAACCGCACGTCCCTTAAATGGGATCCCTGACCGGTTATATTAGTATAAGCGACAGACATATTTGTTAGGAATAAGTTAAGGAGACACTAAAACGCAACCCCTAACGAATGATTTTCATATAAGGATATTTTATGATTGCAATATTGCTGGGTGTTACGTACATTACCGCAACAGATACACCTAAGTACAATCGAAGTTACCCGGTTTAGCTCGGCGCCATGGAGGCGTTTTTTTTACATTAGCTCCACACAGGAGGCCTTGAGGAAAGTAATTCTCCTCAGGGCCAACGTCATCTTCGAGGACGCTGTGTGGAGGGTTTTTTTTTGGAAAGGAAAGCGAGAAAGTTCTGGGAAGGAAAGGGGTATTAGGAGTGGGTAGGAATCTGGGGGTCAGTGTCTAGGAGTTGCGGACGTATGAATCCATCCCTCTCACTGCGGTGCAAGAGTCAAAGGGACTCCCTCAACCATTCTCTCCCTATCCGGCATGCCATGCAGCTAATGGCAGGCGCATTCGCCGCCAAGACCCGGACAAACCTCACCCCATGAACCCGAGCATCCCTCCCAAGTCACCAAACATAGCGAACCACTTGGGGTGACCTGTGGCATAGGTGTTTATTATCCAATAAATGATTCGCGAGGCGGCGATACCCGTACCCGCCTCCAAAACTGAAAGCGTCGTACTGGAGTAAAATTAATGTATTCCTCGTTTTTACCGCCAGCGATGAAAGAAGCGCTAGTGCTGCACTCTGGCAGTAGAACGGCAAACTAAGCGTCCATGAAGTTTTACCGATATTTTGGTGAAATAATTTACTTATTACGTATTCAAATATATACATATAAGATTAAATTTGAAGCGCCGCGCCAGTAGTTCTTGATTACTTGCTTTCAAAGCACACAAAATGATGTAAGTAATTACGTAAAATAATGTCATCATACTTTGGTATTGACCATGGCGTATCTTCCCTCTACGTTACCAAAAAAGTTAAGCTAGAGAATATTTTAAAAGAGAAACTTTTTTTCTTTTACGTTTATATTTTTATTATCAAAAAATCAGTAAAAGAGTTGTGCTAATAGTGATTATTATTAAGTCCAATATTTGTGCCTGCAATTATTTACCTACAAATGAAATTACCAATTTTTCACAGGTTTTGATCCAGAGAATATAAATGATAACCCTACAATTTTATGATAATGAAATTTAATTTTTTTCGGTTCTAAATTCGAGTTTCATCATAAAAACCAGCACCAACAGTCAGTGTGTCACTTTCATTTCGTCGCAAAACATTTCGTAAATACTTCAATTTAATTAAAAATGTTTGAGTTACGCTGAGGGATGAAATTTAAAATGCCAATGGAATTATAAAAATAGGATCACTCAGTAACGAGTAATTAATCTGAATTTTGAGATGTAAAAACTTTTTCAAATTATTTGCAAATACTCAGAGACCAATTGGTTTATTGGGTTAGATTTGTAACTCGGGGGTAATGACCTCCATCAGCCATTGCACATCGCATTTGTAATTTGCTTACAATTCACGATGGAGCACTCTGCCTGATTGACTAATTTTGTGATTTAATTTGAAGTGACTTTTATAAAATAGTTTAAGTAAGAAAGGAATTTAATTGGCAAAATTAAGTGAAGCATGGATAAATTACACTTTAATACATGGTTGGAAGAACCGTTATAATTTTAATTCTTAGTTAGTTATAATTTGTATAGTCATAGTTATGTATATTCTAGTGAGACAGGCATCAAAAAACCCAATGTAAACATACTTTATATAGATAAATAAATTTTGAAAAATAAAAAAATATTTTACGAAAAAACACTTTTACAAGTTACACTTAAAAATATTAGGACGAATTATTTGTTTGCTCCCGTACATACGCAATATTAATTTATTTATTTAAGGAACATAAACAGTCTTAATAACAAAATGTACATAAGAGGATGGTGGCAAAAAACAGACTAATTATTAATGTTCACAGATAGGTACTTAGAAACATAAAAGTAACTGAATGAAAACTACCTAGAACATTTAAGAAAAAAAAATTAAAACAAAACAAAGCAGCAATTTAAAAAAATAATAATACAGATGTAAATTCAACAAGTGATAAACGTGTATTACACAACAATTAAATAAATGCGATTATAACTATACTTAAATAGACTGCGAAATAGGTATTTGGGTTGGGAGGGCTAAGGGGAGGAGAGGGATAAGGGAAAGTTGCCACGCAAGTAATATGAATACGAATAAAGAGTATTGTCCAAATACAAACTCAGTTCTTTCGATAAAGGCACATAAATACAATAATCGGTTGAATCACTGATGCAATATTGTATTTGCATGCCTTTCTTGAAAAAATTGAGTTTGTACACGCACACTACTCTTTATTCATATTCATATTGCATATGAACCGACGCAAATAAATAATTCAACTTGATATTTTAAAGCATTATTTCCAAAAACTATGAATTCTTTAAGCTTACCATCAACAATCTCTTCTCATTTTAATTTACTATTCTAAAATTAATTAGCACGCCGTTCTTTCCTACATTGTCCCGAGAATAACATTAGAAGGCATCTATCTCAAATCCTAAATAAAATATTTTATTCATTACTAAGCCACAAAATATATATTTGCTCATAAACATTAGTTCGTGATACTTCGTTAGATAATAATAATATTTTGAATAGTAACACATTGTTATTTCACCAGACTCTAATAAAAATACTCTTCGTAATATTATTAATGACGTGCTTTAAGGGATATATAGCTGGTTGAACATCATACTCCCGAAACAATAGATTTAAGTGAAACATGTTTTTAGAATCGCTTCTTTAGTAAGGTCCCCTCCACCATCTAACCCAGGTATCTCCATACTTTCTAGCCTTAGGGCCAAACTGAGTACTCCAGTAAGTTCCAAGGGCCAAAACAATATTCCTGCCATTATCTATAATTTCTAGACTAGTTGCTGAATACGCGCACTTAGCGAGCATACGCTAGCTAAATTCATTATTTCAATTACTATTGTGTTGTACTGTATTGTCACGACTACGACACTTGACGAAATCTGGTAACCTCTATAGATCGCTAACAAATAGCGCTAGTAGTACTTTTTCGCGAATAATCTCGTTGGTTTGACATAAGCATTACCTAGCAAGTAAATAAAATTGAGTTACTATCATACTGTGTTTTTTATCCATCTTATCACAACGAAAATTATCCATTAGCTGTCGCGGGCCTGATTGATGGCACTGACATGAGTTTGGAGACCCCTGATCTAACCTGTAACCATGTACATGTACAGTGTACACCCGCTAGTTTTGTAAAGAGATTTTTTGTCTGACTGTGAGCATTACGACAAAAGCTTTGCTCTCCTTCAAAGTTTTATGGCAAAGCAATATTTTCGTGCAAAACTTGAAAACAAAACTTGCCATAAACTAGGTGAATTTGACACATTATATTAACCCCTCAGGCCTCGGTGATAATTTATCCTTCTGAAAATATATTTCCGGTTTGCAATTAAATCCAAATAAATATTTCAGGAATTTAGAATAGCGATATCAATGATATTATATTGTCATTATTATTCTTATTATTATAGGCCAGTTGCTTTACAAAACTGAAATTATCACAGAACTTGAATAGATCTTACACAGAACGTGAAAATTAGATTTAAATATTTGATGAATATGTCATTTTTTTACACAACCCTTTCCTAAGTTTCGACGTGAACAAACTTGTAATTTCACTGTATTATTTTTTTTTAAAAATCAATATATTTTACAAATAATAATTTTTCTCCTCGACCTTTTCAAATTTCATTAAACCAAAACGTAACTAACTACAATCTAATCACGGTTGGTGTTAAATTTATGATTGATAAATGCATCGGATGAAAAAATTTTACCCCAAAAATCACGTGATGCTCCGCGTAAGCATAAGTATAATACATTCAAGAGTTGAACAGTAAACATCCTTGTATCAAAATCAACCTATACATAAGGCGATGAAATTATTCAACCAGACATCTTTGATATCTTTGGGTGTGCATTTTGTGCACATAAAAAGTTCAAAGACCGACTCCTACCATACGTTCAATAGTAAGCCTACAAGAACAAGTAACAATCCATGTTCTCTTTCATGTAAACGTAGGTATCAACTATTTATTTATTTATACTGGGTTTTACAGATGTTTACACTTACATGAGAACAATCCAGTTATAAAACTCAGTTATTACACAATTATAAAAATCTACAATTACATACAATTAAATACAAATAAATACAATTAGAAAAACAAAAACATCACAAATAAAAATACAGAATTATATACAAGGTCACTCAAGTAACACATTGCAATGAGTGGTAAAAGACATATGAAATACGCGAGCATGCATAGAAAGACAATTCACACAACATAATTAGTTAGTACTTTTTAACAGCGCTAAAACTTTTTTTTTAAATCCGTACAAATTGTCAACGAAAATATCCACATCAGCGCACTCTATCTTGTTATACAGTCGACACATCTGGGTCAGAGGGCTAAAGTAGGCGATATTATTTTTAAATGTATTTATATGAAAAATGTTATGGCGTCTTAAACAATGGGAATTGGGGACATTAATTTCAATACTGTTAAGACATAATGTAGTATCAAGATGGCCGTGAATAATTTTATGTAAACATATTAGATCAGTCAATTGCCTTCTAGTTTTAAGTGTATCAATCTTGAAGTAATCACGACGTACATCGTATGATCTGAGATGGTCGTGTAGTCCACATTTGAAGGATAACATTCTTATTAATTTTTTTTGAACTGATTCTACAATGTTTTCATATTTGCAGTAATGTGGATTCCAAATAGTGCTTCCATATTCAAGTTTACTTCTAATTAAGGCATTGTAAAGTGTTAGAATTGATTGAGGATCTTTGAAAGGTTTACATATTCTGTGAATAAATCCCATCATGTTTAATGATTTGCACTTAATGTTGTTAATATGTACATCAAATATGAATTTAGAATCAAGAGTGATTCCTAGATCCCTTATTGAAGAAACTTTTTTGAGAATAATATTATTGATAACATAAGAAAAATCCTTTAAAATTCTATTTCTAGTAAAGTTTAAAATGTAACATTTTTCAACATTTAAGTGCATATCATTGACAGTACACCAGTTATTGAGTGTGTCGAGGTCATTTTGAAGCAGCTGATGATCGGAAACAGACTTAATTTTACGAAAAAGTTTAAGATCATCGGCGAAAAAAGCATAATCACAGTTTAATTTCGAGCCAAGGTCATTTATGAATATAAGAAAAAGCAGGGGGCCAAGATTTGAACCCTGTGGTACACCAGAAGTTACAATTATAGGGGATGATTTGTATCCATTAATAAGAACTAATTGAGTTCTGTTATACAAATATGATTTCACCCAGCGTAATAGGTCTCCATGTATTCCAATTTGTTCAAGTTTTTTTAGTAAGATGGAGTGGTTAACTCTATCAAAAGCTTTTTGGAAATCAGTATAAATTGTATCTTCTTGTAATCTTTAATTAAAAGAATTACAAACATAATTACAAAATTCCAAAAGATTTGAGTTGATTGATCTTTGAGGAACAAACCCATGTTGCCTAGTGCAGAGAAGGGGTTTAAAATGTGAAAAAATACTTTTATATATCAGAGATTCAAAAACTTTAGCAAAACAGGATAGTATACTGATTGGCCTATAATTTTTTATTAAAGATTGGTCTCCCAATTTTAATACTGGGACCACGTGTGCTTTTTTCCACAGATCGGGAAAAGTTCCCGTGGTAAGGGATGCATTAAAAATTATAAAAAGCGGTAAACATAAAGGGTCTGCACAGCAACTAACAAAGAAAGGAGGAATTTTATCAGGTCCTGGGCCCTTACTGGGATCTATTTTACTCAAAAAACATTTTATTTCATCTGCACTAATATGTATTTTACCCAAATTGCTTTGATTGTGTTCAGTTATGTTTGGCATTGAATCATTAGTAGATGATTCCGACTTGGTATAAACAGATGAAAAATATTTAGAGAATATGTTTGCTATGTTTTCACCGTCATTCGCGGAAATATTGTCAAGATGCATTACTTAAGGAATACAATTATTTTTTCGTAATGATTTTGAGTACGACCAGAATAACTTTATGTTACCTTGCAGACCACTTTCGACAGAGTTGATATATGATTTATAACATTCGCTTTGTATTTTTTTTGTAAATTTCTTTAAATAAGAGAATTCCCTATAATCTGACTCATAACCATGTTTTTTTTACCTTAAGTCTAACTTTGTTTTTTTTTCTTAAGAAGAGCAATCAATTGCTGATTAAACCAGACAGGATATTGATTTTTTGTTTGAGTACCATATTTTTTAAAGTATTTGTCAATAATTTCCCACAATTTTTCATATAATAGGATTACCATGCTATTCACATTTTTATTTTTAAAGAGAGTTATCGAATTAACAGACAATAGATCCTGTCGACATTCATCAAAGTTTCCCTTCCTGAAGTTATATTTTGAATCGCTTCTATTCATTTCTAAGAATTGATCTTTATTTTGTTTCACTATAATTTCAAATGAAGGGTGATATTGATCCAATTTAATTAAGCCTGGTGCTATATGTATATCAATGTTAACTTTATCTGAAAAAACAAGATCCATGTTTGTAAGTATATTTTGTATGTTGTGGGTTGTGATTGTCCTATTTCAAATATTTAACTTCATTTCAGCACTGAGCGCTTCTACATTTTTATCGTTTTACTTAATCTCGATGTATAGACACCTTTACATATAACTATCGCATCTATACCACCCTTATTCAAACATTTTAATGCATTTTGTGTCTATGATCTCTTTTGTCTGTGGCCGTTCTGACTTTCTCTTTTTGTGTATAAAACTCATTGTTTTCATTTTGGCTAGTCATTCTTTCCACAATTCTTATCTAAATTCTACAAATTGCTACTTCAGTGCTCAAAATAGAATCAATCTATGTGTAATCTTTAAATATTCATCTGAATAAACCAAGTTACAATAATCCAGTACAAAACACGAGTGTTTTTACTTAAAATAGGATACATCTAACCTCAAATAACATCACCTCTCACTGTACTGTTTCCTTGGTGTGGAAACAAAGAAGTCCAAAAGCTGCTCACTTTACACCTAACAGCGGATTGTTGGGAGACCATACCCGTAGTATACCATATGCGTAGTCCTTCGAGCTGGATATGAACCAGTGGCTGATGGATTTACAGTTCACTTGTCCAGTGATTTTTATGTAAAATATAGGTCTTACCGGTTATAAAACTTTTTGAAAAAAATGCTACCTTAAAAGTCTTTAAAGTATCTGATCAGTCCTAAGTGTAAAACTAGAACACATCAGGGAATTTATGTGTACCTATATACAACACGGCGAGCTGCTAGTAGGCCCAATGCTATGATGATTTACAGAACGTAATAAGCGATAAAAGATATTTTAATGAACAGAAAAACTAATGTTTTCATTATTCCAAAATTAACGAGTTGATTGGTTATTTAACCGATGATTTTCTGGTACATTGGCCGGTCAGTGGATGATTTGCGTGGCGTTTAAAAAGATTTCATCATTAATTCTTCTGTTTTCTTCCGGGAATTTATTTTAAAATAATAAAAAATACACTATTTCCCTGGTGAGTAAATAATGGCGCTGTGCAAAAGAAGTGTTTAGTTTTGGACTTAAAAATAATATACATTTTTATCTAGTACGATTTTTACCTATGAATGCATATTTGTATGATTGTTTTACAATAATTACATTAAATACTTTGAGAAGCAATTCAGTTGAGTAAGCTTACAGTTGTTTTAGTTTAATTTTGTAGCATTATCTACGTGGTTTAGATTTGTTTTATATTATATTACCGCTTCACCTTCTTAACTTCTGCTTCTAATTACAAACAACGCGTATTTTTAAAATTCCTCCCCAAAGAATTCCACAATTTGCCTTTTCTCTCCCCGCATTAAATCAAGTCGCCAACTAACAAGCTCTCTTGAAGGGGGGGGGGTGCGTAGACTGAGCCGAAGACTGTATGGAGATTTATTCGTGGTTCACCGTCTTCAGAAAGCTAAATAAGATTTAGTGCCTCAAACAAATGCCCGTAGATTTACGGCCGATTGATAATCAGGAAAAGGTGGCCAAAGGGAAGTTCCGTAGAACGGAAAGGGAGCAAATAAAAGATGACATATAATAATCAAATAAAACAGAAAATAAACAGGTTGTTTTACAGTAAATTTAACATTGTCATCACATGGCCATTTAGCGCTATTTTTTTAAGGTTAAAAAGGTCCCTGTAATATGCCGTTTCAGTTTTTCAACCAACTATGATCAGCAGAAAAAAACAACTATTATCACGTTGTTAAGCTTGTCGGTTTATTAGAATTTAATAAAATCCTGAAATATATCTAGAATCCATGCCGTGTTTGGTGACCAGATCTGAATGGCCAGGTACTTCCCCACCTTCCTCTTCTCCATCTCCTTCCCCTCCCCACTACCTTCAGCCGCACAACGTACCCCAATTGGGGATGCCATAGTCTCATCAATCAATCAATCGGGAGCAGCTGAGACTCTTGTGAGGTGTTTACAGATTTTTTTTATTAAAGAATCGCCATTTAACTGGGATCTTTTAAATGTCAAAAAATAGAATGGCCGTTTGATGACAATGTTACCTTTGAATTTCTGAGAAACAACAGGTTTTTACTGTTTTTATAATTTTCGCTAACGATAATGATAACAATATAGATACACGTTTTTAAGATGTGAAACGTTTAATCCTAGATATCTAACTAAAATTTCGCAAACGCGGGTGTTAAGATCTTCCTGTTTCTTATTTGTGAAACCTTTTTGTCTACAATTCAAATGAAAATATTATATCTCGCAAATTCAATTTTGAGGTATCCGTCTATTTGTCGAAAGAATGGAGAATACACCGTAAAATATTATTTGATACTTACAAAGTAGGTAAATAAATAAATAAAATACTTGAAACTCTTTCGTTTTGTGAATAATTTCAACAAATCTATTCGATGGCTTCGTATCTGTAGTTATTTTTAATAGAAAAAGTATTATTTTAAAAGTGTTTTTTTTTATTTATTTATTTTTGTTATTGTTTTCAAGATACAATCCCGTTAAACCACAATAAAGCAGTTTGCCAACAGGATGTAAATGTTCAATTACATTTTAAAACATACATACATATTATTATTACTATATAAATAACTAAACAAATTGTCACAATTAACAAACATTAATTAATATAAACAATGTCTATTTAGTAACCATTGTTTCAGCATATATCTTAATCTACTTGTAGAGTCGCAATTTTTTTATTATATTTAACAATGTTTTGCTTCGTGCAACGATAAATATGTCTATCAGTAACTACGAATAAGAATAAGTTTTCGGAAAAACGCTGATTCTTTGTCAAGACTAATTTAGATTTTTTTTAAATTTTTGTGTATTTCCAATAATATGATAGGATTAAATAAAATTAATTAATTATTTTAATTAATTAGATATAATTAATTAAATATAATTAATAATAATAATAATGTAATCGATGCTTAGCAACGCTAATTATTTAATTAATATTTGTTATTTAAATTTTTTAATTTAAATATTATATCAATTTTTAATTAATTTTATTTTATTTTTTTAATATTAGTAATATTTTATGAAGAATAATAATATGATAGGATTTATTATTTCTATTTTTTATTTTTTCATATTTATATTGAGGGATTAGTAGGATATATCGGTCGAGTTAGGATTTCATCAGAGACGAACCCTCTGATATGAAAGTGGGGTCGGTGAAATATTTTCCCATTATGTTTCTGGTGGATTGACGTATTGTTCTTGTATTGTTTTGTATTTATTATACTTATATAGTGCACTTACACTGCGTGGATTTACTAAATAATCATTTGTGGAAGGGTTTAGTCTTTCATCTGGGGAAGATTTAACCCGAACATAAAATCTGGAGCACCGTAATAAAACAAATTAAATATGGATTCGCCGCATCCACATTTCAGTATATCTTCATTAAAGAGTTGCAATTTAAAATAATAAATCGTTTTCAGCTACAACAACATCAATAACATCGTATTAATCAATCTTAGCACTCTAGCTCACTGAAAACTCACGGACCGTTACTAGGGTATATAAGCACTTACTTACAAGAAAAATTTGGTTTTAATTTATATAAAAAAAAAATATATTTAAACTTACGCTTTGGACGCTAGGTTCACAATTCACAAAACTTCTAGTTAAATATTTAATTTCATACATCGTTGAAGAAGAAGATAACAATGATAATGTAGACGAAAATAAGAAAGAGAACAAGACACAGAAAAAGGTAACGGCCGCAACTGGGACTCGAACTCAGAACCTCCCGTCTAACAGGGAAGTGTGCGTTTACTAATGCCGCCATTGCTACCCCCTGTCAAATCGTCATATTAGTCAATCTCATATTTTAAATTAAAGAATTAACAATATTATCTTCAACTATTTTTTTCCATATTATTAGGCAATACCCTTTTTATTAGAAACAATCATTCTAAGAATTGGTTTGTAACCTAGATAGCAAAACGTATAAATATATCCGATTTTTATTTACATAGAACTCTTGACTTTTTATAAAAGTCTAAATGAATTTTCATTATTTTATAAGAACTCCTTTTATAACTTTCAAAAGTTGGTAAAATTTAATAAATTAAAATATATTCTGCTTTAATATGATGACTACTCATTTAGGTTCAATGCGAGCGACCACTCATACTATTAGAAACATTTTATTTTCTAACACAACTATAAAAAAACGACATCTTTCTGCTTTGCGACGTTCCTCAATTAATAGGGATACATTCCCCGGCAATGTCCGCTATTAGGAGGCCTGAAGTATCAGGTACCTGGTTACCGCCCCTACCCAAGGAAGACTTTCACCGAGTATTTGTATATCGCTAGGTGCATGCCGGCATTCTTCTCTATGGGTTTGTCACAGGACCGAAACAGTTTATTTAGAACAACAAAAATGTAAGATTATGACGGGTCTTGCCGCACATGCGCGATCACTACGGACTTTTCACTTGCTTATCATATTACATTGACAGCCTCCGTAGTCTAGGGGTAAGGCTCTTGACTCGTGATTCAAATAAATCAAATGTAATTAATTTGTGTTATTTCACAATTCACTCATTCAAAAATAATATATAGTATATGTATTTGCGGCACGTTCCAGTGTAGAAGATACTCTCAATACCGCATTCGTGTAAGACCACAATTCAGAATTGAAACGTTGCTTGAAATGGCTTTATATCCGAATAGCCAGATAATTCCCTACCTTCCTCTCCGAATCTCCTACCCCTCCCCACTACCTTCAGCTTCACAACATACCCCAATTGAGAATGCCACATAGTCTCACTGGCTTCAAATGGGAGCAGCTGGGACTATGGTGAGGTATTCATATAAAAAAAAACAAAAACCAAAATGCTACCGCACCGCTACCGAACCGCTACCGCAACGTTACCGCACGGCTATCGAACCGCTGCCGAAAGTTGCACTCTGGTCGAGCCTTGAGAGTTATTTTGACAAATTGGGTAACCAAAGTGAAGATATGATTTTAGATTTTCACACCCAGAAGTATTTTCGTTAGTTGTTTTGGGGAGTAATACTGTGTTGCGCTACCTTCTTCTTTAGCCAACGTTTCGTACAGTGTTACAGTGTCCATCATCACATCTGCCCTGATGCTAACGCTGTCCGAAACGTTGGCTAAAGAAGGAGGTAGTGCAAATCTGTATAACACCCCAAAACATCTAATGAACCAAAGTGAAGGTTATGACAAGACGGTACAAAAATGGCAGTTTGTCATGAAGCTAACATACCTAAACGTTCACCGTAACTAATTCAAATGTTTACTTATATTTCTTACGCTGTACTTTTAAATAATACATTTTTAATATAACTATATCAAAAATTCAACTAAATTAAATATGTTGCATAACACCCACATTTTATATGAACATCGTACAATAATTGGATGTATTTATTTTTTAGTTTCTCCCTTGAGCCATAATCCCTACGTTTTATATATCTTGTAGCATCCCACACAAGTAATGAGAATGAATCATATCATGTCAAAACCGAAGCTGGATTCCATTTAAGAAAATGCTACATTATAATTTTTGGCAATAATATAACATATGTAAGTCTTAAATTTTACCATTATTTAGTAATCAAATACATTTGAATTATTACACTCCTAGAGCGGACCTGTCATAAATCACAAATATATTTTTCAAACGTAGTTTTCAAAATAAAAGATAAATTATGTTTTTATGATTTCCATTTTTTTTTAAACTTGCCACTGCCGAGAATCGAACCACAATTAAACCATAACGTTTTGTAAGAACGGCGAAATAAATTCATTACATGTACTGAAAATATATTGTATGTACATAAAATTATACACGAAAATATTAATCAAAGTCCACTCGTAAAGAATTCTATATGGAATGAAAAATGAAACAAATTAATGTTGAATACCAAATCGTTTTTGAAAGTGTTTATCTAAAACGCTAAATAATTTAGAATTCAAATTGGTTTTGAAAATATCGTTTGAATTTTCCGCTTTGATGCTTTTTCTACGAAGCACTGTTCCAAAGATGCAAGAATTTATATTAAATCCAGACTGTATAAATATTATTAGACGAAACTCGAGTCAATGAATCTGCCTACACTAAATTTAACTGCATTATTGTTTTCGTGTTGCTAACTTGACGAAACTTATTTAAGGTGAAACAGATGTGACCATTCCCATACAATCTATTTTTCAACCGCATTTGAAAACTACAGATAATATTTTATTTATTTTAATGTCGAAAAATAATACTCATAATGAAATATTCGCGAACGAAAATTTCACAGTTCTATCACTTATAATAACCCAGTAATTAAATTAACAAAATTAATTATTTTGTGCAGAAACTGCTAGCCAAAATGCCCTAATCTGCGTTAGAAGGAGACAAACCTATGTGCGAGCCATACGTTTCACGTGCACGCTTTCAACCCATTCCTATGGTGTTAAAGTGGTCAGTATATTTGTAGTAAAAATGTCAATTTGCGTGGCGTGATTTGTTATTCTGATAGAATGTTCGTTTTGCTTTTTTATGAATGTTCCAGTATTACTCGG
Organism: Limnephilus lunatus; assembly: GCA_917563855.2. Lineage (NCBI taxonomy): Eukaryota > Metazoa > Arthropoda > Insecta > Trichoptera > Limnephilidae > Limnephilus > Limnephilus lunatus. The sequence goes on from OU830601.1 coordinate 56,956,364, forward strand.
CGCAAGGAACATTTGCGGTTTTGGCACGCAGTAAAAAAGGACAAATTAACTATATAATTATAGTGAGAACGACTGTAATTATTTAGAACTTTCATAAATCTCCAACTATCACTAGACGCCCGCCTAGTTATTTTGTTATTGAGACTTGCTAAACAATAAAATGCATAGATCGAGCTGGGTACCTACATTCTGTCCGATTCTCGTCCGTCTGCCACGAGTTTGAAGCTTTTTTCGACTTTGTACAACGCATTATTGTTATTCCATAAAAATGAGGCGTGCTCTTTATAAGAATCAAAAGTATTATTAGAGAGCATACTTGATCGAAGGTAGAGAGTGAATCCAAGACTAAGTTACAAATTTTTTTACAAATATTTTCTCGGTAACTACCTAACTAACCATCACGCCGGTTCCCCGCAGGGGAAGGCAGAGAGGACGGACCGTCAAACAACTCGGTCTTGGCACACACTATTTGCCTCACTCACATTCATACATCGTCTCATACATAGTCTTCTATTATTCTGACTTTTGACATGACCTGACTCAAGTATCTGATTCATTTGATCGTGCCATGTCTACCTCGTGCGTCCCCAACTTCTTCTACCATTCATATTTGCGTCATATATTCTTCTTATACTACCTAGGTACTTTCTTCATTAATTCGCTCTATATCCAAATTTTCTACGTACATTCTGTAGTAATTTATATAAAATTAAAATTAAATAATAAATATTTTGATTACTAATAAATATTTTAATTACTATTTTAATTTTAACAATTAAATTATTTTATTCTGCAGTAATTATTACATTCTGTAGTAATCGTGTAATTTTTACTAATTATCTATCACCGTTTTCTCGCTGAGAGGATGGGTCACAACTAAGAGTTGAAAGAGAATGTGAGGAATACGATTATTCACATTCATACACATCTCTTCTATTATTCCGACTGACTGTTCCCAAATAATTAATTCGCTTGATTGCGCCGTTTTTTGCGAAAAATGATCTCAAGAGACACTATACTATAATGTTAGTTGGTATCACAATAACAGAAAAAAAAATTGTTAGATTTCGCAGAACGAAAGTTGAAGTCGATTTTGTGTTTCTATTGTACAGAAATCGGGTTCTCACCGATATTTTTCATAGATTCTATGAAATAGATGATGTGGGATCCCAGTTTTAGCCTTGCATTCTTTCTTGATACAGTACACATATTATATTATCTATTTGACGCTTGTAGAACAATCATACACGGATTTACACGGATCATTTCTACTTGTACCCCTTCCTCTGCCAGTTTGAGTGTCAACAATTTTCTGAAATCACACCACATACTATATTATTATGTATTGTGATGTTGTTATGGGAAGCCGTGGTATCCTGACTTGAGCACACGACAAATTTGTTTCTCCATCTGGCAATTCTAACCACTTCGTTGGTTTGACAAATGCGCCCCATAGAAATGTAAGAATTAAATGTAACTTTTTGACTTATTCACGAAATATTAGCGAGCAAGCAACCGAGAGAATGCATGGTTAATGAGTAGGTATGTACCTACATCGCTTGTTATGAATAAGCCCGTTTAGCAAAAGCGGCCTCTAAAAAAAGGTCCAGTTAACACCAGCTCCCGCCACACATGCCGTTGTTCCCAGCCGGTTCCTTTTATAAATTTATTCAATCTTCCCAGGCGTTGATTTAATTTACTGAATACAACAAACCTCAATCTCGCGTCTCTCTTCCACGCATGCGAAACATCGTAAAATTTTTGAAATACATCGTTTTCGCGAATGTTTTTTGGTTGGGTAAATAAAAATGTTCTTTACCAACGCGCGCGGAGCTGTGGAAAATGTCTTTTGTGCATATTTTTTGCAATGAAATTGTGTATTTTTCACCCGTTCTATACGATTATGTAATTATAGGTACCAAATTTTTTTTTATATAGATTAATATTACTAATATACGTTCGCGAACCAATAATTCATCTCAATATTAAAAAAGCATAACGTGTTAAAAGTGTTTTATTAGATGATATTAAAAATAGCACCATCTATCGGCGTAAAGTTTCTAAAAATATTTTGAGAATACCCTTAAAATATTTATTATTTATTTGATACAATAACTTATATTTTAAAACTTTATTTGGTAATGAAGACCTCACTGGTTGCCTTACCCGTGATGTGGCCCCCGTTTTGCAAAAAAATGCAACACAATATGAAATAAATCATTTTTTATTTTATTGATAATTAAAACATAAATACTAATGTGTCCTCATTCGCAGTCGGTTGTCCTGCAGAGGGGTTATGTTTAAAAATGTTTTTTTCCCTAGATTTAAAAATGAATTTGTGTGAGGTGTTCGAGTACTGAATATCCGTGAATATTGATTTATATTCTAAAATTCTAAGGTGGTTAGTTATAGGTTCTAGAAAATTTCAAAGTTTCCAGAAATTGTGAAATATTGTGAAATTTCACCGGATCGGTGTGACAACTACAACACAAAAAAAATTACATTCCGAGATTTAGACTTTTTTCACATTTCCCAAAAAAAATGTTTTTTCTCTAGAAGTAGGGAAATATCCCTGGACATACCATCGCTGTATGAGATGCTTGCTGCTCGAGTGTCCGAATTTGTGTGTTGCCGTCCGTGATTGATCAGAGCAAATCCGTGTGTGATTTAAATTACGTACTTTCAAACATTTCATGTTTCAAAAATCAAGACTAGATGCAATTTTTCTTGTCCAAAATTTATCAAAAAAAAATTAAAACTCGGACAGCTCACTCACTTCTATTATTGTGTGACATTTTCTACATTAGATCTAATGTGTTGGGAACATTATGAATTTAGAAAAATAATATTTCCAAATCCGGACAAGCGATAAAGTGTGTGTTTTCATCAAATATTATATTTTACCCGATAAGTATTCGTATTTACTTCTTCAATATTCGCTAATTCAATTTGTGGCAACATTTTGATTAAATGAAAACAAATCAATTTATCAATCTATTAAGGTGGCAATGGCGAAATTGGTTAACGCGCACGTCCCAATTAGAGTACCAGTTGCGACCATTATCGTTTTCTATTTGTCTGTTTCTTGTTCTCTTTCATATTTTCGTTGCGATTATTATTGTTATCTTCTTCTTCAATGATATATTATGAATTTCTTATTCTAAATTAATTAAATTTGTAATATTTTGGATTCCGTGCTAACAAAATTTCTCAGTTTATGTCTTGGCAACTTCAAATTACATCCCGTGATTTTTTGGTGTAAGTATATAAATAAAGTTTGAGGTAGGTACTTTTAAAAACTTAAAACAATATTCATATTTCGTTTATTCTTTTTACAAAGTTTATTTGATTGTATTTTTAAATATTTTTTCGAGTAAATTAATTATAGATACAAATAAGTTATATTTTCTTCTCTGTTTTTATGTCTGATTTCGGTTCTGTCCCTCTATTTTCCAGTTCCCATATAATTCTCGGCACACACAAATTTCCCTTTCTCGTTTGCTTGACAGTAAAATAAAACATCGACAAAGACAATAAAACCTTACATTTTCGGAAGCACGCTCCGTGCGAAAACCTTCGAACGGAAAATTCATATAAAAATGCTTTGTTCGAAGGTAAACAGGGTTTTGGGAATTTTTCAATTTGCAGGTTTAGTTTTGAAGACAAACATCTTTCGAATTAATGGCACAAAAATACGATTTCTTTTCTGAAGGACGGATAAATATTTTGTACTAAACATACAATCACAGAAAATATTAAAAGTTTTTATATTTTTATTTGTGTAAAATGATTGTACATTTAATAATGAATGTTAAGGCGATCCAATAGTACAGGAAAAAATTGAAATCGGAATTCACGTACCTTTATAGGAGGAGTTTAAAAATACTTGACAGAAAGCTTTTAGAAAGTTTGGAAAAGGTATTTGAGAAAAAAAAAATTACAGTTTGTTTTCGTAAAGGCGTGTAAAAAACCTTTATTCCTTGTAATAAAATGGAAATTTAAAATTGATTTCACGAAACCAAGCGACGCGGAGCCTAACTTCTGTTCCCCGCTCCGGCCGGGGGAAGACTAACAGAAAATGGGTGGGGCTAGTCAGTAGTTCTTCAGTGCATGGTATAAGGTTCACTTTGAAAATCCAAATTCGTCGACTGCCATTTTGTCGCCGTGACGTCAAAAATAACAACGGAAAATTCATATTTTATTTTATTTTGTGAAGTTCGGGCGTAAATTTTTTTTTTACAATCAACTGAATTTGCCACATTAAACAATAAAACCATATCAAAAAGAGGTTTATAAATAGGAGAGTTTGGACTTGAAAGTGTTGTTTATAGACCTTGTACTTTTTTTCTAGACTTATTAAAAGACTTATAAAAAAAAGAATTATATTTTTAAGGGCCAAGATATGTTCTACACGCAGTATTTAATTGAACCATCTATGTATATTACTTCTAAGCGATCAAATTTTCAAAACAAAAACATATTATTTTGTATGATTTTGCATTATTTAGTATGGTTTTATCTTAAGTTCCATTTAAAATATTTCTTTTATGTTACTGATAAGGAACCAAACAGTTATTAAATGTCATGATGGTACGTAATTTAATAAAAAAATAATTATAAAGAAAAAATAAAGTAAACTGTACAGAAAAAGTTTTGATTTATGTACATTGTAGGGTTAATTTGATTTTAAAAATTTCAAGGTTACTATGGAAAATATCAATATCGCTAAAGGACATCGTAAGATTTGCAGATAAACCCGGGAAACATGATCTGATTAAAGGCCAGTACCTGACCATATCAAATTGTGTTTGTCAAGTTAGCATTTTAGTTCATGGAATGTTTATGTAAAATGGCAAAGTAGTTGCTTTTTTCGCTTGTTTTCTCTATAAGAGTATTTTTTAGTATCAGTTGCACAATTAGGTAAGTACTTAAATTATTTAATTATTCCGAAGTGGAAGAAAAACAAACTCTAAGATAACTAAAATAATTATCTTTACACTCAATTTTTCTTGACTGCGTTTACTGGTAAAATATACGTTCAGTCTCGTTAATGGCACAGCAGTTGTAATTTTCTAAACCGGCAAATTCTTAACCTTCCCCGTAATATATTTTTGATATGGGAGGCGGGTATGGGTACCTCTGCTCCGATAACCATTTATTGGATAACGAACACCCCTGCCATTGTAGACTTAGCAGGGGTGCTCGGGTTTCGGAATGCATTTGCCCACCTACAGCATGGCGGGCGAGCGAGACCTAACCTAGACCTATGGATTCATACATCCGCCACTCCTGGACACATTGACCTTTAGGTTCCTACCCACCACTCATATCTTGTTCCTTTCCAGAACTACATCTCCTTCATTTCCCTAAAAAAACCTTCCACATAACATTCCCAAAGATGACATTGTCCCTGAGGAAAAAATCCCTCCTCCTGTGTGGAGCTAAATATATGTATACGAATACGAATGTAAAATATAAAATACAATATAAATAAAATAAAATACTGTTTTGTTTAAAACCACGAGTTTTATTAATTTTTTGAACCGACCGGTTTCGCTTTACTCAAGCATCATCAGGGTACAAATTAAACAGTATTTTATTTTATTAAATATGTCAAACCACAAAGTGATTGCTTTCTTCTGAATGAGATTAATGTTTGTGTAGAGTGGATTGATATGTTTTTGTAAAGAATGACTGACAAAGGACCTTGATTTTGTGATACTGTCACTGCCTGGAAATGAGAAAAACATATGCTGCATAGAAAGAAAAGGACTCACCGAAAGGGATAAAGAACTTGTATGCTGGCAATGCACTTGTCTGCTTTCTCCCCCATCCAACAGCCACAAACAGTAATATGCGTGGGTTTCGTTTATTTGATAGAACACGGCGGAGTTGTGATAATGGCGATTCACCGATAGCGGGAGCACAATGGCTATATGATATGTTGCGGCAGGCGGTTAGTTACAGACTGGGGCACGTGGTGACGGTAGTTAAAGGTGCGGATTTTGGAGCAAGGTAGGACAGGATTTGCAACAATATTAATACCAATCCCAAGCAGTAACAGTATGTATGCTTGCTATGTAGGTATGTGTATGTGTAGGTATGTGTATTTGCGTAACCAATAATATAAATTACATATTAGTAAAAAGCATTAACGTCGTGGCTCGCCATAATTAACATTAAAAACACATATAATTTTTTTGTAGACCACTTTTATTTTATAAAAACTCAACCAGTTTTGGAAGCATCCTTCCTTCGTCAGGAGAATATTATAAATAGTTATAATATTCTCCTGACGAAGGAAGGGTGCTTCCGAAACCGGTAGTGTTTATAAAATAAAAGTGGTCTACAACTAATTTATATGTGTTTTTAATGTAAAATATATATGTCACATGTATAAAAACTAAACCAACCCATGAATCAGTCTGAAATTTAGTATGGTGTCGTATATACTTAAAATTGTCGAATAGAAATAATGATGAATAGCTTCCCACACAGGCCTGGTGAAACCATTTTACATTTTGAATAACGTTTGATAATTTTTCTTTGGACCATTTGTACACTGACCAAATATCATTTTTAACCTTCAATATAGCCTGTTTCAACGTAGATAGGTCATACTTGCGTCGTGTAACGCCTTCATGGTACGTTTAGATCATCATAAAAACTTAAAGGGTATAGTTACGCACCACAGAAAAAATGATTAATCATTATTTTCAATCCTACAAATTAATTCTTAGTATTAATACGTACAGACAAAGTCACTCTATCTAACTGATGTAGGGGGAAGTAACTCACGTAACGGTATAAATTAGAAACTTTTAAAGCTTATTGGAAAATTTTGGCAAAATTGGTATATTTTTATATTTTATCCAGAGGGTTTGACAGTATAAAAACCTTGCCACGTCTGTAAACTGGATGCGTACGTTGTGGTGGTTTTCAATGATAATTCTTGATTTAACGCCAGTCAAATATATTTACAATGAAACTTTGTGTTACAATAATAAGCACAGATTTAATAATTATCTTGCTTAGAGGAAAATCAGGCAGAGGGAACGAATGCTAAAACCGGATTGAATGTGCGTTATCATGCACCCAGCCAAAGAGTGGTGGTCGGTGATACCATTGTGTAAAATCGGATAAAAATTGTATTTTTACGGTTGTTTGTTGCTCGGCTACAACACATATAAAATTACATTTAGCATGATATTACACTTTATCACGGTTTGGCCAATCTTTACCCTATAAATTTTATACACAAATTCTCACCTACTTCGAAATAAAAAAGGTCCATGGGCAGATGCCAGTTTGTGGGCACGACGTACCCATATACTGTATATTGTGTGTACGTCCTGATTTAAAAAATAAACCCGTGTATAAATTAAGCTATTAACGCCGCTGGCGTGTCTTATTTTTTCACCGCGGTAAGGAAGATAAATTATCCGGCTACGACGTGTCAACTAAACCGATAAAAGTCCGGTAGGTCTTGTTATTTTATGCTGTTGTAGGTTATCTTACACATTCTCATTTTAGTCCTTACAGACCCAAGATAATTTTAAAAAATGCCGATCAGTTTATATTATGTGGTTAGAAGATATTTATTCGAAACGTAGGTACTTGAACCCGAGACTTTTCGCTATCTTGAATGTTATTTACATTTTGGGAGGCGGCTATGGGTGCAGCCGCCCGGTGAACCATCCATTGGATAACCAACAGCTCTTCCATAGGTCACCCCAAGTTTGTCGCCACGTGTTATTACTTAGCAGGGGTGCCCGGGTTCATGGAGTAATATTTGTTCAGGTCTTGTTGGCGGATGTGTCTGCCCGCTGCGTGGCGGGCCGCGTCGGTAGAGACAACTTGTGGGAGGAATTTCGACCTCCCCAGAAGAACTGTCTGGCCCATCGCTTTGCGTGGATTCTTACATCCGTCACTTCTGGATGCACCGACTCTTAGATTCCTACTTCCTACTAAATTTTATTTGATGTATTTGTGTAATTTCACAATTAATTCATTTAAAATAATATATATGGTACGAGTACGAGTATCTAGAAGATAATCTCAGTATTACCCAAGACCACCATTCAGAATTGAAACGTTGCTGAAAAAGTTTTTAGCCGTGTTTGATGACCATGCTTCGAGATGCTTCCCCACCTTCCTTTTCCCCATTTCCTTTTCCCCCTCACTACCTTCGGCCTCACAACATACCCTAATTGAGGATGCCAGAGTCTCACGGGCTTCAGACAAAAGCAACTCTGACTCTTGTGAGGTATTCACATTAAAAAAAAAATTACTTCGCAGAACCTCTTCTCCTTAATTTTCTTAAGAGACCTTCCAGGCAGCATCCCCAAAGACGTAGGCCCTGATGTGTCAGTTATGAAGCTGATGTTAAAAAAATACACAGAGTTACTGAACACTAAATTGCACCAGCTTCACCCTGGCACTATAGAGACCATACTTTGTCAATTCGCCGTGCTTAGTCATCATGTTTGAAGAACTTGGTACCTACTTCTCAATATTTTTTTGCCTCAACTCTTTACCGTTTGCAACTCCTTCAGCGGCACAACGTCCCCGAAATTAGAAAGGTCACAGTCCCACTGGCTCCACTGGGATGCTAGTCCAATAAAATGTGTAAAAAGCGGTTATTATTGTGAGAAAAAATAATTTATTTTCACAAACAAATTCAATAGTCCGTAAGGTAAATAAATTATCACAAGCCCAAACCTTTTCAGCCATGTAATTTGCGAAAAGTAACCGAATTACATGAATAATTAACGTAACTAATTTATCAACAATATAAAACGCGTGTTGTTCGACGCGAGAATTTTATAATTATTGTTTTAATGGTCTTTAACCTTTAACCTCCATTTTAGTATCATTCATAAGGAATAATTATTTCGAAAAGCCGAAAACATATTTGTTTGGGAGAAACATTTTACCCTAATAAAATAAATCTTTCAGGGAAAAAACCGTACGTAAGTTAAGCAGTCAAAATAGCAAACTGTGTGTGTTCGAGGATTTAAAACATAAAAAAGCTATTTTCTGCTCTCCACTATACATAATAAATCTCTTGAATCCTGCCATAATGTATGGGGACGGATTGTTTGCCAACCTAGGGCCCTTGAGTCAACAGAACTGGAAGTAATGGGAGAAAGTCTGAGATTGTCCAGTTTTTCTATTCGAGTATATATCTTGGAAGAGTACAGTTTTGCGCTTAACTTTAGCCGCATAAAGTTTTACTAAATACAATTTATTTAATATTTATTTATTTTTATCTATTACACAACAGACGTAACTGATGCTACTACAGAATCTGAATTCGAATCCAATGCGACTACAGACTAAGTATCTAAATTCAGGAAACACTGTGAGACTAGAGGAAAATGAAATATATTTGACACTCGAAACCAAAAAATAAAAATAAATATTTTAATCCTGCGAAACAGAGCGATGTAGTTGTCGAAGCAGAAGTATATTAAGTTAGGTTGTTGAAGTTCCAGCGATTTTTTTGACTGCGTAATTCCAATGGACGTAAAATGTGATGGAAGTATCGCGGGTGTAAAGTTAACGTGTTACGCTTGTTGCTAAAGAGAGCGGATCCTGTATTAGAATATTTAATATTCAAACAGATTAACTTTTATTAAGCACTCAAATTTACTAAAGCGATGTTATCAGAAAAGGTTTAAAACACAAAAGTTAGTATATAAGAAGTACGATGTTATTACGAACGACACTCGAGACAGAACCACGGTTCAGTCCTAATTCCGTAAACTTTGTCGATGCGTTCTACACAAATATAATTCTTCAGACGTTATTACATTGGATATTGGTCGTTCCAATGATCCGATTAGGTAGGGACATCATGTTTCGCACGTCTTTTATACAAAATATGTTGAACAATGTTTTTTTTACATTATTGCTTTGTCGTTCAATATCACCATTATCGAGAGTTCCAGACATATTTTAACTGAGAGGTTGAACAGTTTGATTGATGAAAATGGCCCGAGTTAACCACCCCAGATCGCTCTCACCGCCAAACAGAGAACGACACAGTACTTCCATTACAACCTGCCCTTCATCTTGTCTAAACTATGGACAACATTTGCATCCAGCTCAGGACCACTACCTGGATGATTACATATCAAACGATCCCGTTTATCATTATAAAATAATATTGAAAGAAGAATAAACATCATAACAAATAAACCGCATGTACCTGCATACAGTACCCAGCCACCACATTCATTCCACGTGCCTACGTGCATCGGACTAATAACCTCTTTATCAGGAAGACTCAATAACATGTTGACAAACAACATGGAAATAGAAGCAGACGCACACGTTACAACACTATATGATGATGGACTATATAAAGGCCAAATCATCTTCTACTAATTAATCTATCTCGTCGATTCAAGCAGTCCGCTTGTCGACTTGATTATTCCCTTTGAATTGTACTTATTTTAAGTTGTATTGTTTAAATTAAATAATAAAGGATAATTTATCCACAAATATATTTTTTTCAACTCTACAAGACAACAAAAGTTAACTGGCGCCCAGTACGTGGGTCTTTTCGAGGAAGCTGTTAATCTTGGCCGTAGCCAGGACTCCCCAGATATTTTTTAATATCTCAACGCGAAGAGGACCACACACCAAACAAATTTGTTAACTTGGCAATGAAGATCATCGCTTCAATACTTCTGTAAGTACATTTTTCAAATGATCGTCTATCCCATCCGTACGATAGATCCTTTTCCCTACCTTATCCAAAAGGTTAGAGATAAAATTAAAGTCTTAAAAAAAAAAAAAAAAATTTCAATACGTAAATTTTTCTTAATACTTTTTAAATATGGCACAGCCAAGCGAAAGACCCGCTCCTCAATATTCAGAATCCATTATTGAGTATAGCGGCTCTCCTAATAATATATTAAAAACTCCAACAAAACAAATTCAACTTTTCCATGTAACGGACATGAATGAACTTGATGAACTATTGGAGAAAAATAGGAATTTATTTTAGGAGGAACTAGTAGCTAATTGCTCACCTCACGTAAAACATGAAATTAAATTAATTAAAAAAGTACCTGCGTATTAACGTGCTTACAGGTTGCCGTGTATGAACGGTATAAGAATTTTCATACCACAATTTTGATCAGTTTTATGTGTTCGGTAAAAATCCGATAATACAAAATTGACGGCGGAACACGACGGATAGAGAGGAGAGAGTAAGGAAAGTAAATATAATACGACGGAAAAAGAATTGCTTGGTATACTATGGTCCCTCCAGCAATTCTGACCGTGTATATCAATGGTAAAGATTTTATTGATTATTGGAACTGACTATAAACCATTAATATGGTTCACCAAACTTAGAGAAATTCATAATAGTGAGGACGGTGAGGAGCATGATTCATTACGAGTAGAGACCACCTCGGGTGCCCAGAGTGTCACTGACACCGTGCATAGCAATGTGGACGACCATGAGGGTGGAATCCCAATTCGTAACGGACACTAACCTCCACGTATGAATCGATTTTTTATTGAACTAAGTGATGTTGAGAGCTAAGGAAAAAGGTACAGACCTTTTTTGGTGCATCCCCTTAGAGAATGCAGAAGCAATATTTTTAAAATTAATTACACCATGTTTAGATAAAGATAAATAGGCAATAAATATAAATAATGATAAATTTTATGAGAATTTAAGCGAATGTTACAGAAAAAAATATTGATAAGAACTCGTTGAAATCAATAGGTTTTACAAATTAATGTTAAAATTGAACAATCGCAACAACTAGGAATTAATTACGATAAATGTATAAAAAGTAACAAAGTAACCTTACCGCATGTAGGATTAGAACGTTTGAAATATTTAATAGATCATTATAATCAGATAATTGATAATTTAGTTGTAAATAGAAATAAAAGAGGCCTAATAAACGGACTCAGTACAAAAATTTAAGGGAAACTTAGATGATAATGATTTAGATAAGTTAGTGCAACGAATCGAAACTAACCAAAATATAAATGAAAAGAGAATCTCGTTGAGTTCAAGATCATTGGAGGATTATTACGGAAAACAGAAAAAAATATTTTACAAAACCAAATGGTACTTTGGTCACAAATGAGCCATGACCATTATGAAGATAAGACAGACTTATTGATTACACATTTGATTTATCAGACGGAAACTATTACCGAATAAATAAGTAGAATTACAGAAGCTATCACATTTGCCTCTCATGGAATGTATAACCCTAGCATTATAAAACCGAAGGTGTTTATGGAATCCATTTCACATGTAAATCATGAACAACTACCTTCTAAAGATTTTGATATTATTCAACGCTTTTTGCAAGTTAAATTCATTAAAGTTAAACAAACTTTGCACTTTATTCTATCTATAACTTTATAACGAAATAATTCCTATCATTTCCAAAACTAACGATAAATGTTTCCAAACCCACCTCCTACCGAGACGATTATTGAGAGATGGAAAGCAGATGTATAACGCACACAAGTGCCAAGTTATTACAGACAGCCTCAGCATATGCAACAAGGAACTCAATACTGTGCACTATACAAGGAAGAACCTTCACTATGGGAAGAATAACGAAGAAACATTACTAATTACATATTCGAAGGAAGAATTACATGTACTGAAACTACCCATCTTACATGTAGACGAAATACAAGAACCACGCAGAGAATTCAATATCCCTATCACCACGACGAGATTTGAAGGAACTATTCATATAACACTTACCAGCTGCTTGATAATAACGGCCATCGGATATATCCTTTGGAGAAGATATAAACTCATCACATTGCGAAGGAGTTTACATTTTAGGGGGGGAGAGTTAACCACCCCAGATCGCTCTCACCGCCAAACAGAGAACGACACAGTACTTCCATTACAACCTGCCCTTCATCTTGTCTAAACTATGGACAACATTTGCATCCAGCTCAGGACCACTACCTGGATGATTACGTATCAAACGATCCCGTTTATCATTATAAAATAATATTGAAAGAAGAATAAACATCATAACAAATAAACCGCATGTACCTGCATACAGTACCCAGCCACCACATTCATTCCACGTGCCTACGTGCATCGGACTAATGACCTCTTTATCAGGAAGACTCAATAACATGTTGACAAACAACATGGAAATAGAAGCAGACGCACACGTTACAACACTATATGATGATGGACTATATAAAGGCCAAATCATCTTCTACTAATTAATCTATCTCGTCGATTCAAGCAGTCCGCTTGTCGACTTGATTATTCCCTTTGAATTGTACTTATTTTAAGTTGTATTGTTTAAATTAAATAATAAAGGATAATTTATCCACAAATATATTTTTTTCAACTCTACAAGACAACAAAAGTTAACTCCCGGGAGAGTAGTTACCCCAGAACTCTTACTCCAGATAACAAACCATATGAAACCTTAACGCATTGGCTTCTTCGATAATGAGCTCACTTTTCAAGGTTCCTATTGATTGAGATTGTATGGCGGAGGTGTCACTTCTATCGCGTGTGAACTACTCTCGATTTTTTTCGAAAAAACTTTTTTTTTAAAGAAAGACAAACGTTCTTGGGTTACGAACAACCCAACAATCTTTGGTCCCACCCACGACGCACAGTTAGAAATTTGAGGTATCCAGCTCGACTTTATTATTTTAGTATGTTTTTGGGACAATATAAATTATCGTAATATGAAAATTATATTGCTCGATTCAACTTGGTACAGTCGTTTTTATACTTACAACAATCTACATATATAAAAATTTACGTTTCATATGTTTGCGTTCGCAAATCTCGGAAAGTAATCGATAGATTGACTCAAAATGTTTTACAAAACATTGCATTTTAGCAGAAGAGTGTTTCTATATATAATGGTAAGCGCTGGCGTTATGAAATTTGTAAATATCGATCTGCATATCAAAAATCTTCTTGGTGCTGAAAAAATTAAAAGATGTTAAAGTAAACCCTGGATATATCACAAAACTAACATTAATTTATTACATTAATGTCCATTAAATACAGAAAACGTAAAATTTAGCCGGATACATTAGGATACATTTAAGTCTCGTTGAATTCTAAACATAAGAAGAAAAAATACGATTTGAAAAATGGTTACTTCAATATTTTTTATCACACTAAAACACAAGTTAAATAATTATAATAATCCCCTGATTTCCTAGATTCTATCATAAAGATTCAGAAAACACAGTAGTTATTGTTGAATTATCACGATGACGAACACACTTACATCCGCGTAGAGATCCAAACTGGACGACATAAAATTTTACTCGACCGCGTTTCAAGGTAGTAAGTTTTTGCGATGTTGTCGTGACGTCGCAAGCAGCTAAAATGTTGTTTTTTTTTAAATTTCTAAAAAGATTAGACATTTAGATACCCAATTAAATTTAAATTAAATCCAGAAAGAAACTTAGAGTTTTATATAAGTCGAGCTAGATACCTCAAATTACTAATTGTGCGACGCCCGGGTGGGACCCAAACGCGATGCCCACACAGCCACTGACTGGTCAAAGATTTAATTTAATTATCACATTTACACCCTTATTGATTTTCGAATCATTTGCTCATATCTAAATAAGAAATCAGTTATGAAAATAATACCTATATATAAAAATTTGCATCAGTAGGATGATTTGTTTTTCGAGCTTAATGTCACCCAACTGCGAAAATAACAAATTAAAATTCCTAAATGTATTCTTCCCTTGGGTTGGTTCTTAAATCTACATCCTCGTTTGTTTCTTTTTATCTGTTTTCTCTTGTTATTTGTTCTAACTAACTTCTCTTTTCTGTTTTCGTACTGCATTTTATGTTAAACTTATATTTTTGATTTATCAAAATAATTGTAAAATTGTATCACTTATCATCATGTAATTGTAAAGTCCTATCGTCCAAAAATGAGTTTTATATCATCGGGGTTGCTCTGTAGCAAGAAATAAAAATCAATTTACGCTAATTTGCAGCCGTTAGCTACCTGCTCTAATTGTAAATAGTTCTACCTGTATTGAAGAAGAAGAAAGTATGGTTGCTAGTGTTGCTACGTGTTCCGGAGTTATTCTTCTAGCCGCTCGTTTCATTCTGGAAGCTGCGTTCGCTAGCCTGTTACTAGCTTCAGTTATGCTTCAGTGGTTTGGTATATTAATGCTTCAGTGAGAAACGGGCATTGGAATAGGACTGCGTCTGTCAACGGGGCGGAGATTGACGCCACGCGACATGGCTTCAACCACCAACATTTTACGAGTAATATATAATATTTATTTCAATTTACATTGGTTTACTTAATTTAATACTACTTGTCGATTACGTAGTTTTCTTTTGAAATCCGCCGTTAGTTAATTTTAATCATCCACAATAGATTCTTTATATTATTTAAAATAAGTTAATAATAAGACTGTCTTCTTCGACTCTACGACCCGAGATTTATTACTTACAAATATAGGGTCTTAGACAATTATGATAATCTTAATTCTGATGTAATTTAAATGATTAAGATCCACATTCCTAAAACAGGTCTTTCATTTCAGATTAATATGATTGGTACCAAATTCATTCACACTCAAATACAAAGTACAATAATGTACTATTAATCTTTATTACAAATAAAAAAAAAGCCAAATTGCTTCCGTATCCAATCCATTTACCTGTATTCAATTGCTAAATTATTAATTGCGGTACATCTGATGCGAATTCGTGATTCAGCCGCTGTAAATTAAATTAACTTGATACTTAACTACGTAGCTTCATTAAGTGCCAACCAATTGAACCAATGCTATGCGTTAGTGTTGTCATAGTTTCGTTGTATTCGATTTGTACCCTTTTGTAATGCGCTTCAGTGAAGTTACTGTTTTGCAAAGCAAAGCACTTCTCTATGATAATTAGTTATGTTGTGTACATACTTAAAATTTTTTATTTTACTTTATTTATATTTGGGAAAGTTGACAGCAAATCATAAATTACACAATAATACAATTATAAAAATTTTAATAATTTAAATAATTTAAATTTTGCTGATTAATGGGATTTTAAAATTCATTTACCCAGTTTTTGGGGTTGTCTTATAAGTAATGAAAGAGTTTAGAAAATCTAACAGATTAGAAAATCTAACAGGTTAAAAAATCTTACATCAGCCTACCATGCAATCAAATATCCAATACGCTGTAGTAAGCTGGGAAGCTGCATATAAAACAAATGTAGTCCCCGTTGAAATTGTGCAACGTCTAATTGTAAAAATTATATTAAAAAAATTAAGAGACTATCCAACACACCTTATTTTTGAAGAATTTAAGTATTAAAATTAAATATAATAATAGTCCGAAAAATAATAAAAGAAAAACAAAATCACATCTTTTTAACTGAAAGTCGTACTGTTATGTTTTTAGATTTTCACAGCCAAAAGCATTTTTGTTGTTAGTTTTTGGGGTGTTATGCCGTGTGTGTGTATTGTATTGTATGTATTCCGACGATGTGTCGGATCGTCACATCGTCGGATCTACCGGATCTGCTCTGATGATGGACACTGTAACGCTGTCCGAAACGTCGGCTATAGAAGGAGGTAGCGCAACACGGCATAACACCCCAAAAACTAACAGCAAAAAAAAGAAAGTCGTACTCGTCAAAAACATATATTTCCAACTCAAAAATGTAACACCTCATTTGCACAATATCATTACACATATCAAGGGAGGCAAAAATACTTCAATAGCCTAACCGAAAAGATAAGAACAATGGAAGTCGATAAATGCCAAATAAAAGCAATTAAAGAGCAATTCAATGTACAAAAACAAAATGATAGTTACTAGCAGACCCGGCCACACGTTGCCGTGGCTAACGAAACACAAAGCCATTACCCAACCTTTATAAAATCCACACCACAAGCTTGCCAACTGCCCGCTGCCTGAATTGAATATTTTAATTTCTCGGCATTTCTCTTCTATAATAAGCATGTTCGTCTTGAATTACTCAATCTATTAGTGAAAACCGAATGAAAATCCGTTGCGTAGTTTAAAAGATCTAAGCGCGCAAATATTTTGAGCGACTTCATTTTATACTATGTAATGAAAAATAACTTTTATAACTGTGGCGACCAGAAAGGTCGCCCCCTTTAGCCACAATCCTTGCGCCGCCACTGATATAGCAAGCACATTCTCGAAAGGTACATACTACCTACACTGTAGTGTTTCACGCCGCACACGGCTACACTTTCGGGAAGCGCATCGAAAGGCCTTGACTCAACAGCCGTCACATTCTTACGGCCGCGGAATGTTCCAGAGGCTTCTCTTCTTTGCGCGGGCGCTCAACATTACTTGGCGTTCCGGGTACTCACACGGTCGGCTATATAAAGCGCAGCTACACAGCGCTAGTCAGTCAGTCAGTTCCAGTCTCTAGTATCAGTAACATCACCAACACATAGACAGTGCATAAAGTGATAACGTTCCAGTGCGGTAACCGCCAGGTCCACGGCAACGTGCCGGACCTGTGCCGGTGCATCATCAACCTTCGAGGACGCAACCAGCGACACAATTGCCCGCGACATAAGGCCCGCCGCACCTTCTTGTCCCGCAGGCAGCAACTTCTCAGCCACTGAGACTTCACTCTCCTCACAAAGTTTACCGCAGCCATCTCCGCGACACCGCGCCGAGCATCATCCATCCTGGACGTCAAGGTCTTCTCCACCACCACGGTGCGGAACAACATGCTGGCGACATGCAGACCCGAGGTCTGCTATACCACTGCATCACCGACCTTCATCACTGCAACACCTACGAGCCTCATCATCATCGCTCCTGTCTACACTGTTACTTTACATCAAATTCACCATCGCTACGTAGCAGCAATAAAGACTGACTCAATACATCGACTGACTCCTTTTCATTTCATCGTCCTCCGTCTCTGCCGATCGCGCGTCCGCTCCCTCGTAACTTTTAAATTTGTCTATTTTTTTTTAAGTTCCTACCATAATTAATTATAATATATAAACATATTTTTCATCCCTATACTCGTCCCTCTTCTAATCACATATGTCTGCTTCTATAGAAGAGAAACAGCATAAAATGAAAAAAATCAGTGAAATCTATTTTGTGGTCAAAATTATTATACTTTGTGACCTTATTTTTTGATAAAAATTTAAAATTAAAAGTCTTTTATTGGTTCTGTATGTTCGTATTTAATTTTTAAAATGGGGAAGAAAGCAATTAAGAAATTAAAGGGCTTGAATTCTAGAAATTACCCAATTTTCTGTATTTTTGAGTCAATGTATTCAACCTGACAAAAAAAAAACAAATTTTTTGAAATAAATAGATAGAAATACATGAATAGATAGAATTTTAGTTCAAATGGCCTATGACCGACTGAAATCGCTACGCTAAAAATATTGTAAAAAAATAGGACAACTAATTCCACATTTTTAGTCCTTATGGCCGACGACAAAGTGAAATTGCAACGCTAAAAATATTGTAAAAATAAATCGTGGAATCAAGTTGGTAGGTACTAAGTCTACATTAAGAGAAGTACACTGATCTACCTGATCTCTTGCTGATACCTAACAGATCCGTTAAAATTCGTCGGATTTAAAAAAATGTATTTATGTTTCTTACAGCAACAATCTATACAAAAATTTATTTAGAGATCCCATCCAAAATTTAAGTTTTTTAAATGCTTTTAAAGTAAGTACCTATTTGATATGGTATCACACTAATATATCATTATACGGATAGGTGTTAAAGGCAGTTAATCATAAGTTTATTTGTAATTAATTTTAACACTTATAATTAATTTGATATTTAACGAGAAGGTACGTGAACACGGTAGCGTTCCGCAAAATGTTTAATCGTCGGCAATCAGGATCAGAAAAAATCTATTTCAATCAACTTGTCCTGTCACGGCGCTGAAGATACAAGGGCATAGTCCTCTATTGGTGGACGAGCCGCCCATAGTGTAGTAAGGGCGCTGTAATGTTTGCTTTCCCACATCCGTCTAACTCCAGCAAACAGAGCACTATTTGATTCGTGTCGAGTAAATTACTGATTCAGCTGGCTGCCAAACGTCAATTGCACGTCACAACTGGCTCAAATTTTGATGGAGATCGCACGTGGAATAGTGTTTGCAAGCAATGCGTTGCATTTTTAAACTGCGAAGTCATAAGATAACGGAAAATATTCAATTCTGCCTCACGTCAAACCCATGCCTACTGAATTCGCGACTATTGCATTAATTACTTTGGTAGATACTTCAGTTTTTAATAGCAGTGGGTTTCTGTTTCTAAAGATAGATTTGTGATTTATTACACTGGCCCGTTTTCGATACTTCTGAAAAAAATTATATTGAATTCATCGAAATACGCTATATTTCTGGTATAGCATAATATATTATAATACTTCTTTTCAAATATTCATTTGGTCGGAGATAAACCAGATATGCCCAGATCAGGACAAGATCAACCAAATCGATAAAGGCGCTAATGCATAAAAGCTCTGCGTTTAATATTTTCATTTATGTCAATTTTAGTTATGCCAACAAAATTTTGGTCATTGTTATTTTTTTTCTTTGCAAAATAACTATCATTAGTAAATGGTGAGCATCGCGATTCTAATATACCTACATGATTCTTTTGTAAAATCAATATACGCATATACAATTATTTGACATTTACTTGAATTATAATACATTGAAAGTATTATACGATGGCCTATAAGACTTTCACATTACACTAATGATAGGCTACGAATCCGGAGGTCGCGTGTTCTAATAACAATTTAATACTATGATTGTTATTTCACAATTTATTCATTTAAAAATAATTTTAAATTTTTTGCGGTACGTTCCAAAGTCCAAACATCACCATTTAGAATCTAAACGTTGCTTGAAAAAGCTTTAGTTTTTATCGCTTGTATTTTTTTGAAAAAAAAAGTCTTTTATCATCTTCCCTCCCCACTGCCTACAGCCTCACAACGTACCCTGATTGAAGATGGCTCCAGATGGTTGTGAATCTTGTCCATTTACAAAGAAAGGGAATGAACTGGTTTTCTTGGGGTATATCTTTAATCCGATGCCTCTAGTATTTTATAAAATTCATTGAGCATTGACATCAAATTTACGTTCAATAATAATACTGGTTACAACATCATCATTTTGTATACATTAGTCTTAACAGGAGGCCCCAGGGAAAGGGTTTTCCCTCAAGGCCAATATCATATTATGGGATGCTAAATATCGGGACTTTTTAAGGAAAGCAAGGAGAGGAAGTTCTGGGAAGGAAAATATATGAGGGGTGGGTAAGTATCTAGTATTCAATGTTTCCAAGAGTGACGGACGTATAAATCCAGTGCAAGGTGATCGAGAAGGGTTGAGAAAGTCCGGTTGGGGTAGTAAAAAGGGCCTCCCTCAGCTAGTTCTTCCGATCCGGCTCACCACGCAGTGGGTGGGCTGACGGATTCCGCGACTTTTCATCCCGCGACAAAATATCTTCCGACGAAATATTCTACGAACGAAACATCCCCTAACTAAATATCTACTAAAACCTAACATAACCTAATCTAACCCAACCTATACTAAACTAACCTTAATAAAATGGGTAAATAATACAGATGTCCTGTGTAGGCAATAAATTATTGTTATCCTTATTATTTTTGTCCCATTTTACTATTTTTAAACAATAATTTAATGCATTTACAAGATGTCTGTATTATTTTTGTCCCATTTTTAGTTAGGTTTAAGTTAGGTTAGGTTAGATTAAATTTTAGTAGTTATTTTGAAGCGGAATCTTTTGTCTGTAGGATATTTTGTCGTAGGATATTTTGTCGGGGATATTTTGTTACGGGATGAAAACGCGCACTACCGGACAGACGCACCTGCCGCCAATACCTGGACAAACCTCCCCCCATGAACCTAGATACGTGGATACCCCTGCTAAGTCACCAAACATAACCAACCACTTATAGTCACCCATAGCAGAGGTGTTGCTCTGCTTCTTCGATTTATAAATCAAATCAAAGAAATATTTATTGTACAAATAAAAAATACAAAAGGTGAAGCTTATGGGTAGACCCTATTTCTTCCAGCTAACCACGTGCGTGTTATATTATAATGTTTTTTTTATAAAGAAGAACATTATAATGTTTATACAAATAATAAAAATGCAAATATACAAATGAAAATACAAAAATAGGTTTAATTAATAAGAGATAACTTTGTATAAACCACTTTTATAATAAACAATATCGACATGTTTCAATAACAATGTTATCTTCTTCAGGATATATTAATATTAACATATTCTGAAGAAGATAACATTGTTATTGAAACATGTCGATATTGTTTATTATAAAAGTGGTTTATACAAAGTTATCTCTTATTAATTAAATAATAAATAATGCCACAAAGTTATTTTGCAAAGATTGAAGAAGTAAACAAAAATAGGTGTTTCATTTATGTGAGGTATTCCCTTAAGGTGTAATGACATTTGTTTATAAGGAAAGTGTTTAGTAAAGATATGTAGGTATATCCATGAAATCAGATTTCGAGTAAAGAGAACAACATAGAAATCAGCTTCTTATTATTTCAATGCCTTTTTACATTTGAAGACATTTTTATCACGACAATTTTCACCTTACAGCCAGTAGCATGTAAAACCTTAACAAATGTACCCTTGCACCAATCACATAATATGTATGTTTCAAAGCGATAAGATGCTGCTCATCTTCCTCTATCTTACATCTTTCATCACTTTTTAAATCGATTATTAACTCCTCCTTACAACGCAAATCAAGAACAGCTCTGCGTTATTTGGCCATTTGACGACAAACTTACGCATTAGTCACATTTCCCCTCCGCAGAATTTTGAGCTTTCACCTCAATGCTTGGTTCACTATTCAGTTATCGAGTTACCTTCTTACTCTCTGCGCCCGGCGCAAAATCATGTAGGTCTGGTCCTGTCTTCACTTGGCCAATTGTACAATGCTCAAAGCATAAAGTTAGGTATTCAGTATTCACAGTAATAATATTCAACAGCCTGGTCCCGAAACCTGAAATCACCGACGTGAAACGCTATTGTTCCACATGCCGTGAATTATATCAAAGGATTACATATTGAATAATAATTATAATTTTGCCAAATAATTAACGGCTTAATTAAATGTTGTAGTCAATGCTGATGTAGCCGGGATGTTCAGAAACAAAATGACTGTAGGTTTACGTAATTATTGAAATTATAATTATTTCAATAGATGAAATTATTATTTAATTTTCAATTAAAAGTAAAAAATCCTTTTTTAAATAACAGCTCAGGCTAATTTCTTGGGTTTTCGGAACAATTCATATACTAAGGTCTCATGGAAATTAGAAATATGATCTAAACGGCGCGGCGTGAGAAAGAGAAAACACATCGCCTTATATTCAAATCTAAAAGTTAACCGCAAAATAATTAAAATGCGCATCTTTATGAAATCAAACTTTCCGACCGCAATGAAAAAAGTTATGAAACTTTGGGATTTTTTTTATTAATTATACATGAATTGACAAAAAAATGATTTGACCTTAAGGTTTATAACACAGTTGCCCAATAAAATATGTTTTTTTTTATTATTTTATTTTGTTATGAAACTTTGGGATTTTTTTTATTAATTATACATGAATTGACAAAAAAATGATTTGACCTTAAGGTTTATAACACAGTTGTCCAATAAAATATGTTTTTTTTTATTATTTTATTTTGTTATCAATAATTGTAGAAAAAAACGAGTGTGCTTTGGACCACACGATTGAAGTAAAACTCACTAACTTATAGAAGAGAGAAAGAAAATGTGCGCGCGCATTGCTCTCTCTTGCTCCTGCAGTGTGATACAGACAATAGTCCTGCACTGTCTCGTAGATATACGAAATGTACCGGCTATGAGAGAAAGAGAGAAATAAAATGTGTGCTCGCACCTCTCTCTCTTGCCCCTACAGTAATATACGAAACGTAACTCTCTCTCTCTTTATCTTTACTAACTTATATCTCCCTCTCAACTTCCGTTCGCCTCATCCGATCACACTTATCGTAACGTTCTCGTCACGCATTCAGCAGCTCCACAAGTCAAGCGTGCGTAAAGAAGTTTTACTTCAGAAACGTATAGTGAGCAGTTTTTTTAAATTTTCTCATATTTGTATTCTAAATTTTTATATTTCAAAAAATGCATATTGATTTTGAATTATAATATTATTTGAAAGCTTATTTCGTCACCTTTCAAAATTTTTTTTTTTTTGGTTTTATTGCAAAGTGGAAATATTTTGACCTTCCGACAAAATAGGACCGAGGCCTGAGGAGTTAATCAAAATTATTTAACCAAAGTAACGATTATAAACCAAGGATTTCTTTATCAGGATAAGATTAATGTTAACATGTTAGAAACCTTGGGTTTTGAAACACGTAGATAGTTTTGATTAAATAATTGCTATATTACAAAGTGATTTATTTTCATCATGTTTAATTGGCCGGTCAGTGGCTGAGATCCCACCTGGGCGTCGCATGTTTAATTCCTCGGCTGGTTATTCACAACAAAAGCAACATTTTCCGCTTACTGTGGTGGTAGTAGGAGATTTTCAAACATTGTCAGGTTTTTAGTATTCCGGGAATGTTTGCCTTTCTTTAAAAATAAAATATTAATAATGAAAAAAGAAAAATACAATTTCTTTTTCGTATTTAATAATATTCTTGTTAAAATCTACAGTTTTATTCCGAGAGGGTTCATGGGGTAAGTTTTTTCTGGGTTTTGACAGCGAAAACCTCTGTTTGTCCACTGATTGGCGGGCTGGATCGGGAGAAACCGCTTGAGGGAGACCCTTTGACCACTCCAGTGGATTCGTACGCCGGTCAATCCTGGATACACTGACCCTCACCTTTTTCATTCCGAGATGTCTTCTCGTTCCTTTCTTTAAAAGACCCCCCACTCAGCATCCCAAAAATGAAATAGACCCCGAGACGAATTACTTTCCTCAGAGCCTCCTGTATGTAGCTAATTAAAATAAAATGAACGTATATTTTGATGCAACCTGCTACACCTAGGGACACGATATCGAATAGAAAGTATCGATACTGTACTCATGAGTAATATCGGAAAAAAAGTATCGTACTCGTAAAAGTATTGAAACAAAAGTATCGACACTTCAAAGTATCGAGTACATTTTTTGGGGCCTGATTTACAGCTCTGACCGGGCTAACTACGTATCAAACTCCCCCCCCCCCCCCCTTCCCCCCAGGATCAAATGTTTTTTTTTTTATTATAAGCAATAATTATTAGCCTGAAACACTCATCAACATTAAAAAAAACTTCCGAGAAAAGATAAATGCCGCTGACGGGACATGAACCCGCGTCCTTCTGATATCCGGTCAACTGCTCTACCAACTGAGCTACGTCGGCTTATCTTCCACCTGCCAAATAATTCAATATACATATACTAGTGTTTCATTCAACAATTACTGCTTATTACATTTTTCACATGGAAACATTTCAACTGAAAACTCGGGAGATTTTTTCAATGTTGATGAGTGTTTCAGGCTAATAATTATTGCTTATAATAATTTTCACCATTTGTGCTATGCATAAAAATCTTGTCTTAAACATTAGTTTACCAATTAAAAAAATAATTAAATGTTTTTTAAATATTTATAATAATCAATTGCAAAACTAAACATGCGTAATTAAATAAACAATGAAACACAGCTGCCCTGTTAATCAGAAACCAAAAAGTAAAACAAAAATTTTGCAAGATTTGGCAGGACAGTCGAGACATTTTAGTGTATTAAATTATTTATTTATTACTTTACAAGTTATGGACATTGTTTTTTTCTTATCCACTATTCTAGACGTGGAGTCTCAGAGGCTTCTGAGTTGACATAGGATTTTTGTTTTGGAACAAAACATCATATTATTTTATAACCTAATAGATTTATGACAATGAAAAAATGTAATATTATAATCTTCGTTTTTATCACGAAGATATAAATCTGAAACAATTTACAAGTATGGCACTTTTCAGATTTTTTTCACCTAATGGTGTTTTTCAGTAACTAAATGTTTAGGCAACAAAATAATCATTATAAAACTGAAAAAAAAAATAATATTCACTTATGTTAACTTAAACCTAAGTTATTGTGAAGTCTGTGAGACTCCACGTCTATCCGTAAAACACACATAATTAAATTTACCATTGCTCTTCCGTACAACCACTTATCGAGCAGTTTTGGCGACAGCTAACCAAATTTTTAAAGGTATCGATACTTGCCAAAAAGTACTCATTGAGTAAAAGTATCGAATATAAAGTATCGAGTACAAAAGTATCGGTATCGAAAGGAAAAGTACTCGATACCACAAAGTATCGATACTTTTTTCGTGTCCCTAGCTACACCTGGGTGCCATACAAATGCTTTCGACTAAGTTCCTACTTGTCCCCATTCGGATGAAATAAGTTTATATATATGAACCGTTTTAAACAGAAGCATTCCTTTGTGCTAAATAAAATTCGTACAGCGTTTCCCGCGTATCCCATAATACAATAATGGTTCCCTCCATTCCCAAGAACAGATATAAAAATATAATTTAACATTCGTATTCCCAGTGCAATTAAAGTAATGGAACAGAGTCCAAAGGGACCCAGGAAACATGCGACGACAGAAATTGAATTACATCCCAAATAACGTTCACGAGCTGTGGAAATAAACCGTGCCTTTTTATCTCGTGTTGAATAAACGCCATCGAATATTATACCCCGATGAATTAATAATTGAAGTAACTTTTTCAATTATTGCGATGATAAAGAAACCACTTGGGTAAACCGGCCTTTGGCGTTTGTACAAATAATTATTACCAGTTACCCAGCGGACACACAGTACAAATTTTGGAAACTATTTCGAACGGGGCCCCAAAGCGGCCCCTAGACGTCCAATATTGTAGTCAATATAGTGCACAATATATTGTGCAATATATTGCTAGAGGACACACACGTTGCCATGTTATTGTCTAATAATTTATTTTACAACTGACACTTCTACAGTTAACAACTCAACATGTCGATAAGTTAAGCATGTGTGGCTATTGCTTTAGTCATAGCTTTGAAAAAGAAGGAGAAAAAAACGCAGATGGATGAAAAAAAAACAAGTGTGCTTTAGACCACGCGACTGAAGTAAAACTTATAAAATAACATATGACATTGGGGTGACATTGAGGTGACATATGAACATGGGGTGACCTATGACCCTGGGGTGACCTACGACCTTGGGCTGACTTACGACCTTGGGATGACCTACAACCTTGGGGTGACCTAACCTTGAGGTGACCTACGACCTTGGGGTAACCTACGACCTTGGGGTGACCTACGACCTTGGGGTGACCTACAACCTTGGTGTGACTTACGATCTTGGGGTGACCTACGATCTTGGGGTGACCTACGACCTTGGGTTAGTTTGTACGCCTTACCTTAGTTTTGCAGTATGTACGTCTCGCCCGATCACCGTTCAAATCGATCACCATTCTCATCGATTACCGTTCGCATCCATGACCATTCACATCGATTACCGTTCGCATTACACTTTTTCGTAACGCATTCACCGGCTTACCCCCAAATCGAGCGTGCGTAAAGTAGTTTTACTTCCAAAATAAATAAATACACTAATGAAAATTTGTTAGGTTTTATTTTATTGCTGTAAATGCTGTAATCACTGTTTTTAATATTCTAAAAAGCTGGTAAACTCTATTATAATTCAATACACTCCACAATAAATTTTCTCTCTTCTCTTTACTCATTTCATAGCCATCTCGATCATAAACCTATGTATATCTCGAGATAGATAGATAGGAGACAGAAAGGTAGATACATAGATGGGAGACATAAAGGTATATAGTTAGATAGGAGACAGAAAGGTAGATAGATAGATAGGAGACAGAAAGATAGATAGATAGATAGATAGGAGACAGAAAGGTAGATATATAGATAGGAGACAGAAAGGTAGATAGATAGATAGGAGACAGAAAGATAGATAGATAGATAGGAGACAGAAAGGTAGATAGATAGATAGGAGACAGAAAGGAATCATTATTGTACAATATCACCCACATACAATTCAATATTTTATCAGATAAGATCATATTGTACAATACATATCGAACTATTTTTGTTGAACTACTCTTTCACAATATATTGTGCAATCCTTCAATGTAACCTACAGACGGTCAATATTATTGTGCAATGTGCACTATTGTGTAATTTATTGACCATAATACAGAACTTCTAGGGGCCGCTTAATACTTCTCGTCGTGCAAAAATATAAACGTACGTATTTTTTTTGGTGTGGGCAATTACTTCCATTGATTTTGACCTAATACATAAAAGTTTGTGGGAAAATACATTTTGATATCAATAATTTCCCATATTTTTCCACCGTGACGTAGAAATTTTATTTCATTACGATCTATGGTCCTTAAGATGATCGGATAGAATTGCTAATAAAATATTATTAATTCTCTACACAAAAGAAATGTATCATCTAAACATCGGATTCTTTGAAAATTATTAACATTTCGAGCCAAGATGTTTCGATGAGTTTTTTTGTTAACGTTTTCATTTTCGATATTATTATTTTATTATTTTGAAATGTATAAATACATGTTGTTATTTTAAATATAAACATCTTAAAGATCTTTTTAAAATTGTACTTTTTAACGATAACTTCAAAAATAATAAATACATAGCACTTTTAAAATTCCTCGGAAGCATTCCGAAGATCCGTAATTAACATTTCGCCGTGTCGTTGAAACTTAGGAAAAAAATATTTTTAAAGGCCAGAGGGTTAATCTCCAGCAGAGCTAACCCTTTAGTCTTTACAGGTATTTCAATGGAAAGTGCTCTAAGGAACTAGCGTCATTGATCCCTTCAAGGGATGGTGCCTAGACGGGAAGCACGTGCCCAACATAATATCGCTTCTTCAACTCGTTCTTGTGTTCAACAGCTTGGCTGTGAAACCAAGTCCAATTTTCATCCCTTCCTCTCATCAAAAAAACCCTCCACACAGCAACTCAGATGACGTAGGCCCTGAGGGAAATTATTTTCCTCAGGGCCTTCTGTGTGAAGTTAATGCAAAAAAAGAGTTAGTTTACAATAAACTTGCTTCGATTCATATTAACATAATATTTTTTACTTATTGTGATATAGTTTTTCTTTTTTGTTCCGCATATTTATTTCTTCCTTTAAATCTGAACCTTTTAACATCCCACAAATGTGTAGGTAGTTGGTAAGAAGTGCCGTTTTTTGTTAACGCCTCGTTTAATCTGTTTGTCACTAAAGCAGTTTAATACGATTAGTAGGTTGTTTTCTATCGTTGAATAACACCCTTAGGATTTTTTTTGTATGAAAATCAAACCGTAAAAATTATTATTGAATCATTGCGGCAAGTTGTTTTCCATCATTTTTTTATTACCGTATTTAAATTCGAGAACTCATGAAGCGTTTGGTCTTAAATTTAATCGTGGTTGAGCGACTCATAAGCGAATGAGTAAATTTAAGAAACGTAAACGTCTTAGTTGAAAAAAACTTATCGAAAGTCGTATAAGACCAGAGAGAGGGGATAATCGTTTCGACTTTAAATCTGCACTATCAATAATATGGAAGTACGAAACTAATTACTTCCATGGTGAACATCTATGGCAGTATATTCTTTTAATAAACCATTAGCTACTGTAAACTAAGAAAAACGCCAATCCATACATGTCTTTTTTTAGAGTTAAGCAAAGCGTTTGACCACGTGTGTCATAAAAATCTCTAAGAAAAACTATGGAAAAAAAACAATCCAGTAAGATATACACAACAGCGATTCTTTTCATCTGGCATACACAGTAAGAAAATGTCGTGAAAATTTATGGAGAGTTTATCATTCCAATTTATTTTAAAAGTTGCGTCAGGCAAGGAGGAAGCATGTTTCCGGTTATCTGAAGTATATAGCTGATGAATTCATTAATAAAAGACTTGATGACACAATAATGAGTTGCTTTGTTCATGGGGCATGAGTGAATAGTATTAATTACACAGATAATATGGTTCTTCTAGCACTTAGCACACTACAGAAAATTCTCAATACATTTGAAGATTTTGCAAAAATCACAAGCTTGTGCATAATACCTACGTCCAAATCAAATAGTATCGTTTTAAAATCTAAAAAATTACTCGTTCAAAACACCCGTATGACTAAATGGAATTAAAATAAATGTTGGTCATTGTTCACGCCTTTATTGTTGCGTGTTACTTTTGCAACTCCTTAGAGTTTGCTCTCCTGTTCAGTTCAAAATCGCCGCTACGGGTGCAAGTCCGTAATCCGCACCGCTTACAGATAAATCATCGCCGCGAGTTACCTATTCTCGATTATCAAACGTTTACTCCCTATTCACCATCACTTCCCCAGAAATCTCTTTCCACTAACATACCCTTCCTGGTGAACATTAGTGGAAGGCAGAATTGCAGTTGGTAAGTGATATTAAATTTAATAAAGCAGATATTTTTGAACCGCACATACAGTCCACCTTGGCAGTTGATCCCTCGACCTCAAGGTGGATCATTTGCCCCCCGCCGCGCCGCAACAGTCATTGTACATACTGGAAACAATATTACCACAGACGACATGAGGGAAGATTGAGGATATGGAGAGACAAAAAAGCAGTATCCATTAGAGCAGGTAAGTTGCGAGGTGTTTTTTCACCGTATTGCACCGCATTATTACAGGTCAGATTACACTGTATTCTATTGGCATAAATAAGCAAAAATCACCAACATCAACGCTAATTATTACACCTCTCGAGATACTGCAATGCTACGAAAATTTTCCGGGCTTATATACGGCTTCTTTACTAACGTCGTTAAGATTCTGAATATATTTTGGGGTATAATGTCGACTTAAGTAACATTGTCACAGTTATCACATTATATATTTAAAATTATACATTACTTATGGTAGGTAATGATTACTGATTTGTGTGACGTTTAAACTTATCCGCCTATCCCTGCAGAGAACAGGCCAAATGGTCAGTTGCTTTATAACTTATAAGAAAAACATTATATACCTATTATTTTTCTTATCCCAAGGCTGAAAAAAAAACCTTTCCGAGATGGTACCCATTTTTTTGTTATCTTATTCCTCCCCATCCGGTAAGAAATTATGAGTTTTTCGCTCATCGGCCCTCTCCCCGGTTGAATAAAGAACGATCGACCGTGCAGGAAAAGAGTGAGACCAGATTGAAGACGAACTAACAGCACCCCAGGCGGTCCTTAGAACATCCATTCGCCGCGCCGTTCTGCGCTCCTGGTAGAAACAACCAAACAAAAACAGAATTCATCCCCTTTTTAAATCTAAAAAGGCGAGCCTTATAAATTTTCTGTCATCTTTATTTTTATTTTGACATATTGTTTTGTTATAAATGACAGAAAAGTGTGGAAACCATATATCACGCGCTATTCCTCGGGGGTTACGAGAAGTTCGATTTCAGTCAAAAGTTTATTCCGCTTGACGAGAATCAGTTTTATAGTAACTTTTTTTCCTTAGAGACGGTCACTCGTAAAAGTGTAACATGTTATTGTTAGCCCCGTTTAATATTTAGTTGGGTCTAAAATACTTACATTTGAAAAAAAAAAAGTAGAAATTCTTGTAAGTTTTTGTATTTCTTGGGCATTAACTATGTAACAATTTCTAGAATTCTTTTTTTAGAGTTTTACTTTCCATGTACATTTTTGTTACTTAAATTTTAATTTATCTGCTACCGGTTTAGACATATCCGTGTCTTTCACTAGGTTTTAAGTTTTCAAGTGAATGACACGGATATGTCGAAACGACAAATGTACATGGAAAGGAATTTTTGCTAAAAAGAATCATTATTCGTCTGACGTGCAAGACGAATTAAATTATTATTATATTGTTACGATGAAATGATACAAGCGTGAATTTCACGTATAGGGAATTTCCACGTTTTTTTTATAGCTTAAAAAAATTAAGCAAAAAATTACGATATTTAGATTTTATTTTATTTTCATGTTGACGAATAAATTTTCTACAGTGAGTTAAAGTCTCCCATTTTAGAATTACCGCTAAAACGATATTTTGGGGCGTGGCCATCGTGTGACGTCATGATTGTGGACGCTCGCTGACAGTGTTTATTTATGCTGGTTTAGCTTAGTGTAGCTTGTGACGTCACAAACCCATTTGCCAACTACGGGCCGTTTTGATTTTGTCAGTTTTAGAGCATTTTGAAAATCAATAATACTGAATGAAACATAAAAATTACAACATTTTTAGTAGGATGATTAAAATCAGAAAAATGATCTTTAAATATTCCGTACATTTTCAACAGAATCCCTCGTTTGTGGAAATACCCCATTACACATGGACGAAATTTCAGGTACGTGAAAATCACTCCGGTATAATTCTTTCCTGACACCGAATTATATTAAATCTTTAAATCACTTCGGCATACGCTTTTGATTTTAGATTGGGACGTTTGGGGTTCGATTTTCATTTATTTCTTAGCTGTCATAAAGAATAAAAAGAATATATCAGATTTATCAGATTATTACTACAAGAAAAGATTAAAATTTTACTAAAAATCGATAAATCTATAGTCGGCGTATCACATACAAGATAAACGAACAAATCTGTAAGCTCAAAAGTATTTTTATGTAAAATATAATTAATTATGATTTTGCCGCATTTCAATAGGTTACATACATGATAAATTTTTAATATTCTGGAAGATATTAAACTAAAAATCAGGTCATTTCGCTTGAGAGGTGAGCGATTGTGAAGATTGGTCGTTGTGGTACACAACACTTAATAACACAACTAAATCTGTCGATCGCATTAATGTGTTCTTGGGGCATTCCCAACTTCATACATCCACGTATTCTTCATCTTCACAGTTTATCCACTCAATAGTCAATTATTAAAATACGCCAATTAGCTACCTACGAGTACACTGGTTTGACATGACTTGGGAAGCGGGTATGGGTACCGCCACCCGGGAACCATTTATTGGATAACGGACATCCCTGCCATAGGTTAGCCCAAGTGGTTCGCTATGTTTTAGCAGGGGTGCCCGGGTTCGTTGGATGACGTTTGTCTAGGTCTTGAAGGCCAATGCTTTCGCCCACCGTGCCGGGCCGGATCGGAAGATATTGGTTGGTGGAGACGTTACCTAGACCTCTCGAGCCGGACTCTCTCGCCTTGCACCGCAATGAAATTGATGGTACGTCTGTCACTCCTAGAAACATTGATCTCCAGATTTCTACCCATTCTCATACCTTTTTCCTTCCCAGAACTTCTTCTCCTTCCTTTCTCTAAAAAGACCATCCGCACAGCATCTCCAAAGATGACATTGGCCCTGGGAAAAGGAGCTTATGTAAAAAAAACGAATCCTCTCAATCATAATTCGGTCATACTTTTGATAAAACTCCTCAAAGATCTCATTTCACTTACGAAAAAATTCAACGGATATCAAATTGTCGAATTTACGTTGTTATAAGTAGATACCTTACTGCGAGTGGTAGTTACCCACAACGCTTCTAGGCTCCACATAAGATTTTTACTGCCGCAATGAAAGCTGTACAAAGCAAGGCTTTTCTGTTAAGTCTAAAACAGAGTTCCGAGATACCAACTAGAACAAATCAGGCTGTGCGGGCGTTTTTAAACTGGAGAGTCCAACTTGAAGAAAAAAATGTGATCCCTCACAATTTTTTTTCTGCCGGAGCCGGTAGAACTTCGAATTCACTGTAGAAACGTACGAAGGGAAAACCAAAGATAAGAGGAAGGTTAGAAAGAACCTACCTCTTCAGATCTATTCACTAAATATCGTAAATTCCTATTCTTAATTTTTAACTTATGAGTTAAACCTCTAATTGGAATATTTATTTAAATGCAGACAATATGGGCGAAACTCAATCAAAAATCTGAAAGCACAAAAATTAGTAAAAGATACGGTCACATCTGGGTTTCGAACCCAGGACTTTTGCCTTGCCAAGGCGCAACTCTACCAATCGAGCTAATGGGTCCTTTTCCAATTGGGTCATATTTAACTACCGCACATTGACTAAGAACTACCCATATTATCTTAACGCTTTTTTTGATTGGCTGCTGTCTTTAAGTACATAATAAAGTTATAGTTTTTGTGTAGTTTGTGTTTGAATCTTACAATCACGCATAAAGATAGCAGCTAATAATTGTTATTATAAATTATTATATAAATGTATTGTTGTTATAAAATTGTTACAAGAATACAATCTGATGTATTCTTTGTAACAAAAACAAAACAAATAAAAATAAAAATAAATAAATAAATAAAAAAATGCATTTAGAAAATGAAGATAATGTTGGTAGTTCTTAGCGGAAGTATGATACAAAAAAATATGACCGAATCGGATAGGGTCACATTCGCTCAGTTGGTAGAGTTGCGTCCCGGCAAAGCGAAGGTCCTGGGTTCGAGTCCCAGATGTGACCACAACCAAAAATATATTACCTCTAAGAATTTCATTTCTTTTGTATATTCAAAAATATTATTAATCTATGTATAAAAACAAACGAGTGACAGCTTTTCTGATTGCATTAACAAACCTTTAAAATGATTTACATCGATGTAAATTTATTTATTTCTATTCTTTAACATACGTACATATTACAGATAATTACATTGGTATACTTATATATTAAGTTTAGTAATAAGGAGAAAAAAAGTTTACTGATCCGTAACTGTATATAGGTAAGAAGGTACCTAGTAGTATTTTTAACACCTCACTAGGCGAACCTGTGCTGAGGTGTTCCCATGTTTTGGAATAAATGCTATTCCGTCGACAAAAGTAGAAACACCGTATCCTCCTTGATATTGTCAAGGAGACTGTGGGTCGACCCATGGCGGCAGTATTGAATACATAAAATAAAAGATTAATTGCAGTTAGGATTTATATATACAGTTATTCATAGCATCTAGTTTATGTACAAGATAAATAATAGTTTTAATAAGTAGGTAGGTATATTATTCTAGGGACCACACGCCACTGGTATGAATAAATTTGTGATATTTTTTTTTTCTTAAAACAAGGTTTTTATTACCTTTAATTTTTTTTTTTTTTTTTGGTTATGTTTGGTTAGGTGTTATAATATTTTGAGTAAATTGAATATACCTTGTTGTTTGATCCAGTCTTTAGTGTGTTTTTTGTGAAGAATTATAAATGTATTAGTAGTTAGTAGTTGCTTCAGTGTGGGGGCATGTAGTTATATAGTTTGATTGCGTAGAACTTAAAGTTTCTTTGCCCGTGTGAGGTATGAGTTATCGGTATGTTTAGTGTTTTTTTTTTATTGTTTAGGCCCTGATTTTAATTGCTAATTGAGGTTGCATTTTTATGTAAAGTTTATGTTGGAAGAAGTGTAGTAGTACAGATTTGGCGTAGAGTTGTCTTATTATCATGACGTCTAGTGTTTCGAAAATTACATTCGAGCTTGTGTAGCGAGGAACTTGGAGGATGAATTTAATTATTGCCTTATGAATTTTTCTAATGGATCTATTTCTATATTCGTTGCACTTCCCCAAGCCAGTATGCCATATGTGATAATGGATTGGCAAAGTGCAAAGAATATGGTTCTGAGGATTGTTCTTGGAAATATATTTTTTGTTGACTTTATGAGATGCGTATGCATCGTTTCAGTTTGTTTGTGATATATGTAAGTTATGTGGTCAGTCCCAGCGTAAGTTGGCATCTATTATAACTCCTAGATATTTTGTGTGCTTAACCCTTTCAAATGTATTGTTATTTTAAATATGTATGCTCCACGTACGATAATCCCATGATTCGTTTGGCTTATAACAAACGTAACATAAGTTCAGGTATCTGTACAGTGTACAAGCCCAGCAATGAAAAAAAATCCTTCCCATATTAAAAAAGAGAAACCCTTAACGGTTTTAAATTGTGTAAGAGGATTGAGATTTTAGGCAAGCAATTCGATGGCGCCTATTTTTAGAAAACCAATTAAAATATTAATTTCAATCGCCTGTTCATGATTCTTCCGGCTTAATGCTGTGTTGCTTTTGTTTCGTTGAGTAAGCCTTCCGTAAAAAGCTCGTATGGTCCTGCTATTAAGAGCTCCATTGTAAGCTCATGTTTCATTTTATTTATCAATTTATTTATTTAAAAATTATGTACATGGGAATTGATATAGACTATATAGAGCATTCTTGCGTGGATATGTAAATTTCATTCTCAAAATTATTTACTTTGGTAGCTTTATTTTAATAATGAGGTGTACCAACCCCTTCTTGGTTAAAGATCTACCCCCCTTAAAATCTTTTCTTGTGTGTGTGAATTTTATAAAAACTAGCAGACCCGGTCACACGTTGCTGTGGCTAACGAAACACAACACCATCTACTGAAAACGCCATTACCCATCCTTTATAACCACCGCCATCCGTTTATTTGCATTCATATCAAATCCAAACCGCCCGCTTGCCAGCCCGCTGCCCGCTGCCCGCTTGCCAGACCGCTCCATTTATATATTAAATATTTCAACCAATTAACACAAACCTTGACAAATAATATACTTAAACCTTTCGCATGAATCTATTGCCGAAAACCGCATGAAAATTAACTGCGTAGTTTAAAATATCTAAGCGTACAGACAGCGGGAGTGATTTTTCTTTATGCTAGGTAAAGATGAGAGGTCACAACGGATCTTTCAGCAGTTTGCCTTTATCTTTAATACTCGGATATTTATTATGCTGAGGAAATCAATTTACCTTCGGACCTATGTCATATTTGTGGATTCCGTGTGGAGGGTATTTTTAGGGAAAGGAAGGAGAGGAAGTTCTGGGAAGGAAAACGTACTATGGGAGGTAGGGAAGATTGAATCCATTCCTCGAACTTCGGTAAAAGGAGAGAGAGTCCGGCTGGAGAGGTCAAAAAGTCTACCTCATCGGTCTCTCCTGTTCCGGCCCGCTAAGCAGTATGTGGACCAACGCATCCGCCGCCAAGACCCAGATAATCCACCCAGTGAACCCGAGCTAAATCATAACCGTAGCAAATCACTTGGAGTGACCTATGGCAGAGGTGTTGGTTATCCAATAAATGACTCCCGCGGCGGCAGGACCCGTACTCGCCTCCCAAATTGTTATTAGGTATTTGATAATATACCAAAACAGGAAACTCCTTAAAAATGAGACATAATCATTTGAATTTTGAATTTTTTTAATATAAAAAAAAACTATGTGTTGTGCATCTAAAAGCTTCTGGATTTCTCACATAGATGGCAGTATTAAGAATTTTCCTAAGTCTCCGGTAGATGGCAGCTAGCTTATTACAAGACGTAGTCAACAGAGGGTCAAATGGGGCTGAGAGAGGCTTCAGCAGAATTCTCAGGCCAGAATCCAATTAGCTAGTTCCAAGATGGGTCGACTATCGTGGTCAACTCTGTACTCGCGAAATATCAATAAACCATTTTTATAACAAAGAACATTACTCTACCCAATTTATTAAATCTTCTTCCAAGTTGAGTTGGAGAACTGTTGGTGATACACCACACTATGCAAATATGATTCTACACATTGCATTTAGGGTATTCCGAAGAAGTCTTACTCACTTTTACTTATACTAGTGCCTGTATACGAAGCACAACAAATAATGTGTCAAATTTTAAATAGTGATTTTTTTTTTAAATCGAGGCCAGATATCCAAGGGTTGGGTCATCCCAGTGTAATCCGTATCATTGTCACGAAGAAAGAACAGGTGCTCTATATCCACCCTCGAAATCTGATTATGGGGCTAACAATAAAAGCTAGCCACACGTGCGTTACATCAGCCCTCATTAAACTTTATCCTACGCAGCTACTTTTGAATATTTAAAAGCTTTTTGGATACTGTTACTGTTCAACTCGACGTTTCACGTTACGTGAATCTTTATTATTAGATTTTAATTTTTTTCTATGACCTACTTTCACGTTGAGAATGTGTCGGTGTGTGCTTATAGTACGTCGAAATCATAAACAAAGAGCTTTTTAAATAATAAAATAAAAATTTTCAAGAATATATGCAGGGTGATGCAATGCAATACATTCCATTTTTCGAAATAATACAAAAAGAAATTAGATAAATACCTAATAATAAAAGAAATTAGACAAAATAACAATAAGTTTTATTCTATACAGGCATAAATGCAGGCAAAAAAAAAATATAAATATAACAATATTCGATTATGGGGGGATATTTGACCTTCTGCCGTCTCCAAAGGGCCGTCAGGGGGGACTCCATCCAGGCAAAGATGAAGCTGATTATTGTATTCTTCGATTGGCGTAGCTGCGCCACAAACTTGCCAAACGGAGGCGAGGCGTTCTGAAAGAGTTCACTTGTCCCTTCAAAATTCCAAATATTTACTTTGAATTTACTGACAAAATTTCTCGATAGTGGGTAATAAAGAACCTAAAACAATAAAATACTACTGCAATATGTCTTTATTTAAAAAAAATATTAATTAAAAAAATATAAATTAAAAAAATATTAATTGAAAAAATAATAATTAAAAAAAATATTAATTAAAAAAATATAAATTAAAAAAATATTGATAAATATTCTACTCTAGGTGACCTCTCCTATCGGAGGTTGATTTAATTAAAATGCAGACTCTAGTAGTCCCAGAGTAGGGTTGTACTCGACGTCACCGTCCACCGTTGACCTAAAAAGTAGTTTGCTTGAAAATAATAAAAGTTTATGCATTGTAGTAAATAATATGTCAATATAAGAGATCTGGTATTTCAAATATAGTATTTTATATTATGCAATACCAAAATTTGGTTATCTATGAAAAAGCATACCAAAATTAATAATAATTTGTACGTATTTTTGTCGATAACGTTGTTTGACTTTAAGCTGTCGAATAACTGGTAGATGCGTTTATTTGGAGATTTAAAAAAATATAATTCCGAAGAAGAATTCCAATTACTCCCAACCATCTGGACCCAGTGAGACTATGACATTTCCAATAAGGGTATGTTGTGAGGCTGAAAGTAGTGGGGAGGAAAATGAGTTGGGAAAGAGGAAAAAGGGTAAGCTGGCTATTCAAATCTGCTCCCCAAAACACGGCTAAAGTACACGGCACGGTATTTTCCACTCTGGAACTTAAATAACGTTATTCAACACTTAGCCCTCGATACTACTTAAATCATCTGATTTTGGAGTTTAGTTACGGTAGAGTGGTATGACGTGATTTATTTCATTATTTACGTAATATACATATCTATTTTATTTGCCATCCACACATTTCTCGTAATCAAAATACACTAAAAATGCCAACATTTTTTTCAATTTTTAAGCAATTTCTCCAATTTGATTTCCACGCTTTCGCATTCAAAGAGGCACGATTTCGTTAGGTTTTGGCAGAACCTCGATGGCGCGGAGGTTGCATAGCAAGTAACCGAGTGGGAGCGGCTGTTCCACGCTAAGAGCCGTCTTGTTCCTCCGCTTCGTCTTGTGTCAAAGGCTGCATTCCATATTCCATTATTCATGCTAAAATATTTGATCGAGCGTCCCGGGCAAGAGGATTTAAAAAATTTCGTATGTTGGAAATATATTTGTGAGGCCTATGTAAGCAGGTCGGAGTCGTGCTCTTCTCCTACCACACGTGCGAAAGAAGAAAAAAAAACGCCTTCGTCAAAACTTTTTAGTGTCTATTTTTCTACGTTTATGCATGAGAATGATTTTATTTAGAATCATTCGAAATAGTATAATAACAAAAATGTTCGATGTAAATCTGAAAACAAAAGAAATGAAGGTTTAAAAACAGTGTTAATAGTGTTTTACACGGAATTTAAAAAAAAATCTTTCAAATTCCTAACTGACATAATGTGCGTCAATATCTAAAAATAGGTTTTCTGTAACAAAAGACATTTTTCTATCTGTAAAAACATTGGAAAGTTAATTTTATAGGCAGAAAAGCAATAATTCTATATTGACCCAATATTCGCAGGGAGAGGAGGATGCCCAAGAGTGAAAATACAATAGATTTGAGGGCTCTCCGTAAAATAAGTTGCGAGAAAAGTTTTTACGTGCAATACTGCAACACTAGGGTGAAGCCCGGTTTTCCATTGCCAAATCCCCACCACGTCGCACATAGTCTTGGCGTGGCAGCCATTCGCGATGGAGTTTCCACTCGCCGCACCCGCCAGGTGCGAGTTACGCTCTGTAATTCGTTTTTAAGCTTTGCGAATCTGAATGACGCTATTGGGATTGTTTCTTTCTCTCTGGTGTCGTGTAGGGTATCCGGGTCTCATCCCCAGTCACAACTGAGACCAAGAGTTCTTCGCCATCGTTGTCGTAGCACTCAAGGAATTCGCGGGCTGCTTCAACCCGTTGTTGTTCGTGATCTTCGGTGAGCATTTTTGGTCCCACTATGGTCTCCCAAATATTCTGTCAAAATCTTGTCAATAGTAGTCTTACTGACATCAAGGATCATATCACAGACCTCCCGAACCGTCACCCGTCGTTCTGCAATCATTGTTCTTTTCACTCTTATCACAGAGTAATGTATATATCGTCTTGTTAGCACGAAACATTCTGACGTTTGTTAATGTCATCCATGTAGGTATTCTCACCTTCAACGCCTTGGAAAACGCTACAAAATATTTTGCATCTCCGAAGTGCGTGAATTATACAAATGACTGTGATAGCGCAAATCCAAGTGCAAAAATCGAATATAAGCCCCAAAAATCGCAAGATCACCAGTCTTAAGTACGTTATTGTGAGATATTTTGCTGTTGTTTGATGTGTGTGCTATTATTACATTTACATGTCACCTCACACAAGACTAAGATTTTTTTGTGTGATTCTGTTGACTGCAAGGCACATAATTGTAATGAAAATATCTCCGATAAATCTATTTCTTAAAAATATTACAAGAACGGCCGAGATAATAAGTTAACTAACAAAGATTTTTTTTTTACTTTAACTCCACACAGGAAAAAAAAGTCCCTCAGGGCCTATGTTATCTGAGATGCTGTGTGGAGGGT
The DNA here is from genome assembly GCA_917563855.2 of Limnephilus lunatus. Classification (NCBI taxonomy): domain Eukaryota; kingdom Metazoa; phylum Arthropoda; class Insecta; order Trichoptera; family Limnephilidae; genus Limnephilus; species Limnephilus lunatus. The sequence continues at coordinate 56,996,450 of OU830601.1, forward strand.
CTTTTTGAGGAGAGGGGGGAATGAACATTGGTCTTGAAGAAAGGAGGAAACACAGAGGCCGGCAAATCGTTCCACAGCTGAGCTGTTGAACACAAGAACGAGTCGAAGAAGGGACCCGTTCTGTGACAAATGTCAACCGTGGACATATGTTGGGCACGCGTTTGACGTGTTTCCCGACTATGCACCGGTGCCGAAGAGATCAATGACGCTAGTTCCTCGGAGCACCTTCCATTGTAATACCTGTGCTCTAAAGATTGCAATCCATTTGTTAAGATGGGAGAATATATCAAACGGACCGCCCGTTTTCGCACAGAGTCGAGGGTATTTTTCAGGTATTTTGGAGCTCCAGACCAGAGGTGGCTGCCAAATTCAACCGTGGGGCGCGCTTGTGATTTGTACGGGGTTAGCAGTTGTGTACTATTAAAGTATCTGCTGGCCATGTACAGTACGCCCAGTTTTTGGGAGGCTCACTTTACTCTGGCTTCGATGGAGCCCCCATATCAGATATACCTAATGTAAGATAATAAAGAAAATATATTGAAAAATACTATGACTTTGAAAGAAAATATTCATAAAGGGTCAGTGTTTTTGGCCGTTTATATAGTTAAAGAACCGATTTTGAAAAAAGATTTGTTAAACACCATAATATGTATATTAATTAATTAATCTACGTAATCAATAAAATCATAATCAACATTTCAAGTTTGTTCATGCCGGATATTGCCAGATAAGATTAACAATTGTGTAACGTCATGCTTTGTAATTGTATAGATTTTACGGAAATCAAACGATATTTAGAATTCCACCGTATTTCCTTTCTAGACTGGCTAATTGACCTAGCAATATAATCCATAAATACAGTGAAAATCGCTTCAGTTGACCTCTTTCGTCTGAAACTGTTTCGATCAGAAATATTTAATGATTCTATTTTAGGTGAAATGACTGCCAGATTCAAATTATTTAGCAGGAGCTTAAAGTTGGACCGCAAATCTGCATTTTTCATTAGCCATTTATCGATATATAAGGATTATCTGATTTTGGATCAGGGATATGATTGGGAATAATGCAAGGGAATAACGCAGCATTACTTTAATTATGATGTGGAAAGTTTTTGTTTATGTAGAATATTGACAATATTTAACTTTTTGAAAAAAAAAACTTGGACGATTAAATGCTGCGAAAAAATGAGATGACATTAATCAACTTAAAATAACATATGTATTATAAGTATACCCTAGTGAGACAGGCACATACATAAAACTATTGTAAATATATTTTATTATAGATAAATAAATAAAAAAAAAAATAAAAACATATTGTAAATCATTATTTTTATCGTATCATGGTCATACAAATCACGTTTCTTAATTGCCAACATGAAACTTAGCAATGATTTCTAGTCACAACCGGTTTCAATTTACGCCGTTGATTAAACTATATAAATAAATAGCTATCAATCATTAAATAACTTGTTGTTTCTCTACTAGAAGTACTAATTATTGTTTCAGTACCGCCGCCCGGGAACCATTTATTGGATAACCAACACGTCTGCCGTAGGTCACCCTAAGTGGTTCGCTACTTTTGGTGACTTAGAAGGGGTGCCCGGGTTCATGGAGTGAGGTTTGTTCGGATCTTGCCGGTGATGCATCTGTTGCTGAACATTGCCTTGCACCACAGTGATGGATGAATAAATACGCCCGTCACTCCTGAACACACTGACCCCCAGATTCCTTCCCACTCCTATTACCCTTTTCCTTCCAAGAAATTCCTCTCCTTCCTTTCCTAAAAAGACCCTCCACACAGCATCCCCAAAGATGACCATAAGCCCTGAGGGGAATTATTTTCCTCAGGGCCTCCTATGTGGAGATAATGTGAAAAAAAAATCAAAATCCCATCGAAAGGAAAATGTTTAAGCAATTTTTTTATTATTAAAATCATTCTTTTCCGTTCTGGGATTCACTATAATGACCGAAGTAGAACAATATTAATAAAAATTGCAAATGTGTATTGAAGGTGCCATAGTATCACAGGCTCTGTACGATTGGGACTTTTGTGCGATATTCACACGAAAAAAACTATCCAGAGTCAGTGGGACTACGGCATCCTCAATTGGAGTATGTTGTGAAGCTGGAGGAGATGGGAGAGAGAAAGGTTGGGAAGTACTGTCTTTTCAGATATCTTCTGAAGTCAATCTTCGTTTCAATTCAGAATGGTAGTGCTTCACCAGGGCGATACTGAGAGTTTTTACCAGACTATAGATTACGGATACTTCTATTGATTTTCTGTTCGGTGCATTCCACTCCGCGAATTTATATCAATTGATAGATGTCGGTAATGATACAATTGAAGATGATTGTTTAATTCTACATACGTTTTCTGTCACCGGATCTCAGCGTTATAAAATATTATATTATCATTATAAATGATCTTGACCTTGCAGAGTTGAGAGGAGAGGCTGTAATCATTTAACTCATCATAACCAACTCTGCTATTATTTGCTAGTCAGGAACCGACGATAATAATAGCATTACTTTAATTCTGCAATAAACAAGTAAATTGAAAATGCACAACCACGTAATTTAATATATTTTTTAACTATAACTTATTTACGCACGCTTGACTTGGGGAGTAAGTTGGTGAATGCGTGACGAGAGCGTTACGAAAAATGTGATCGAACCGAAGTTGAGACGGAGATATAAGTTAGTGAAGATAGAAAGAGAGAGAGTTACGTTTCGTATTTACTGTAGGGGCAAGAGAGATTTTCTTGTTACGTTGCGTATATCTAAGACACAGTGCAGGCCTATTGTCTGTATCACACTGTAGGAGCAAAAGAGAGCAGTGCGTGCGCACATTTTCTTTCTCCCATCTTTTAGTGAAGTTTTACTTCAGTCATGTGGACTCGTTATTTTTTAATATTAATTGTTCCATATAATAAAAAGCGAGTGTGTTTTAGACCACACGACTGAAGTAAAACTTCACTAACTTATAAAATAACATATGACATTGGGGTGATATATGACATTGGGGTGACACGTGACATGTAACCTACGACCCTGGGGTGACCTACGACATTGGGGTGACCTACAACCTTGGGGTTGCATACGACCTTGGGTTGACCTACGACCTTGGGTTAATATGTAGGTACGCCTTACCTACTACCTACCTACTTTTCTACCTACCTACAAGACACCCTTGTACAAAACACAAAAATCACCTCAAAAACCATTCCTAGAGCTATCAAACCTATCAAACCATGGATAAACCATACTATCATCAACTGCATTCGGAAACGCAACTCTATACATAAAAAATGTGCCACGAATCCGTATGATATCACACTCCATAATTTCTACAAAAGATACAGAAATATTTGCACACAGGTCATTAGGAAGGCCAAAAATCTATACTACAATAAAAAAATTTCCGAGTGCAACAATGACCCTAAAAAAATATGGAAAGTCCTCAAGGAAGCTACCAATTCAAATAAAGCCACCGACTCTTTAAACTCTCTCAATATCAATGATACCACTGTAGACTTTACATCGAACCCCAACACAATTGTCAATTATATAAACAGTTATTTTGCAAATATAGGTCCAGAACTAGCAAAAAAAATCCATCCAAATAACCATATGCTAGGCCCTAGCGACCACCCCCCCAATAATGAATTCACATCCCGCTTTGTTCTTAAAACGGTTACAGAGAAAGATGTTTCTATGGTAATAAACTCTTTAAAAAACTCTTCATCCACCGGCATTGATGAAATATCCAACAGTGTTCTTAAAAAAATTGCCCCTGTTATAATCCAACCATTAACTCATCTGCTGAACATTAGCATCCGTCAAGGATTATTTCCAACCATTCTAAAACAAGGTCTTATTATCCCTATTTTCAAAACAGGCTCCAAACTTGACATTAGTAATTATCGTCCTATTACGCTACTCAATTCCCTGTCCAAAGTATTTGAAAAGATCGTCAACAATAGTCTTACGGAATACCTGGAAACCAACAACCTACTTTCGCCGCGGCAATTTGGCTTCAGAAACCATAAAAGCACAAACGATGCTATAGCCACAGTCTCTGACTATATCTCTGGCCACCTCGATAAGGGCTCAAAATGTCTATCGGTATTTCTTGACCTATGTAAAGCGTTTGATACAATATCACACGCCAAATTAGAACGCAAAATGTTCAATATAGGTATTAGGAATAATGAATTAAGCCTACTCTCCAGCTTCTTATCTGACAGATCCCAATGCGTTAAACTCAGAGCTACAAAGAGTCAGAATTTGCCCATTAGTTACGGTGTCCCACAAGGCAGTGTTATAGGTCCAACGCTCTTCCTAATATACATTAACGAGTTGTGTAACCTAGATATCGATGCCACTATTGTCAGCTTCGCTGACGACACTGTCCTGCTATTCCAAGCGAAAGACTGGCCTACCGTTTATTCGCAAGCGGAGGAAGGCATTCAAAAGGTTAAATTCTGGCTTGACTCAAACACACTAACTCTCAATGTACAGAAAACAAAATACTTACTGTTTAGTCTCACCAATATCACAAAACCAAACCTCCACCCCCAATTAAAAATACACGAATGTAAAAACTCATCTCCGAACCTGACTTGTAACTGCCCATGCCTTGAACAAGTAAACATTATAAAATATTTAGGAATAACCTTTGATACACACCTAAATTGGAAGCAACATATACTTAACACTACAAACAAAATCCGCAAATCCATATACTTTTTCAAACAAACACGTAATTTCCTCAACCTACACCTTTTAAAAACAGTGTATTACTCACTGTGCCAATCACACATCAAATACGGAATTTTAGCTTGGGGTAACACTTATTCTAGTGCCCTCGACCCCATCATTAAAGCACAAAAACTAATAATAAAAATAATCCTTAAACTTCCTCTTACTACCAGCACGGATACGATCTTCAACACCTTCAACGTTATGGACATTAAACAGCTCTACGCAAGATCCATCTTAGTTAATTTACATAAAAACAACATAACCCTATACAAAGCAACACAATCGATACACAATACCCGAGCCAAAAACAAAGAACTCCTCCAAACTCCCTTTTCTAAAACCACCTTTGGACAAAGACACTTTAAATACATAGCTTGCAAACTACACAATACACTACCAGCTACGATTAGACAAACCGAATCAATGACCAAATTCAAACAAGTTGTAAAGAAATAGATTATAAGTACTGGTCGTCACACTATTGCAAACATCTGTAAAATAAACTACAAATAGACAGAAATATCCATCTTCATACGTCCTTACCCATATAAAACAAATCAAAATTATAAAATCCTAAATAATATAAATCCATAAATAGATTTGACAGGATTAACTACTGTACTGTATCTCTTCCCTCATTTATAAGAAAACTCTCTCTATGTGATTTACCCACACTTTCAATCATCTTTATGTTTAATTGTTAATTATATTACTCTTATATATGATATGTAATTATGTACCTCTACGCCTATCTCAACACAGGTATACCCTAGCGAGACAGGCATTGAATAATATATTGTAAACATCACGTATATAGATCAATAAAAAAAAAAAATAAAAAAAAAAAAACCTTAGTTGTGCAGTATGTGCGCCTCGCCTGATCACCGTTCGCATTGATCACCGTTCGCATCGATTACCGTTCGTATCACACTTTTCGCAACGCATTCACCAGCTTACCCCCCAAGTCGAGCGTGCGTAAAGAAGTTTTAGTTCAATAATTAAAAGCACCGCGCTCTCTCAAGCTCAGTTGTTTCGCAGAAATTCATGTGTTACAAAGTCATCAAGCGCCATTTCGTTTTTTTGATATTTGATAGGTTCCTGCGGATTCTTTGCGGATCGTACATGGTTTTACAATGCGTACGCCTCAGGGATCTCATATATTTATTTATTTATTTTTATTTATTTATTGTTTCTTCACAATTGAAATATATTCTTTAGCAAATAATTATTAACCCCACTAGGGCTCGCCTGTATCGGGGTTAATAATTTCACAATTTAATAAAGTAACGCACAAAAATATCAGTCATTATCAAACAGTTAAGTAAATGCAAATTAATAAAATTTAAAATAACAATGATAAATGGAGAAAAACTGTAGAAAAAAAAAATTCATAACAAAGTGTTGAGAGATCAAACAAAATGTTAATATTCATTGTGTCAATAGTTCATATCATTTTCAATAATAAAGAAGATAACAAATATAATATACCTTTACGGTTTACAAAAAAATAAAATTAAAAAGATAAGATTATTTAAAACCAATGTTAAATGGAGAAAAACTGTAGTGTAGTGTAATAAAAAAGTGTTGAGAAATCTAACAAAATGTTATTATTCATTGTGTCTTAGTTATTACCGTTTTCAATGATAGATAAGATAACAAAAAAAGAATGTACCTTTACGGTTTCGAAAAAAAAATAACATAATGATAAGCAAGTGATTTGATGTTAAAAGAAAATCTTTCTTAGAAGGCAACAAGGGAATCTAATATTAAAATAACATAATATTAAAATAAGAACCAAATAATTTTGAATTAAATACGAAATTTAAAAAAAAATTACCAGAACATTTAGTACAGTTTTCTTCGAAATACGATTGTATTTTATTGATGCAATTTGTTATAGAGGTGGCAACCTGTGTGATATTTTGGTTTGACAATGTTGTGGGATAGGATAATCCTTATATATTTATTTATTTATTGTTTCTTTACATTTTTTTTAGTTTTGGTGTTATTTCTTACACTTAAAATTTTAACCACTTGATAAAGTTGCCAATTTGATAAAGTACGCAAAAAAATATGGGTATTGAAATAACAATATTGTTACATTAATATTTCTTACAGAATGGGTCGCATAGGAATTAACACATTTTAATGTAAACATTATACAATGTGTTGGAATTAGTTTTGAAATAATATGTTAGGTATGCTATTAATTTGTGGCGACCAGAACGGTCGCCCCCTTTTGCCACAATCCTTGCGCCGCCACTGATATAGCAAACACATTCTCGAAATGTACATACTACCTACAGTTGTAGTGTTTCACGCCGCTCACGGCTAAACATTTCGGGAAGCGCAGCGAAAGGCCTCGACTAACAGCCGTCTCATTCTTACGGCCGCGGAATGTTCCAGAGGCTTCTCCGCTTTGCGCGGTGGCTCAACATTACTTGACGTTCCGGGTACTCACACGGTCGGCTATATAAAGCGCAGCGACACCGCGCTAGTCAGTCAGTCAGTTCCAGTCATTAGTGCAAGTAACATCACTAACACACATAGACAGTGCATCGAGTGATAACGTCCAGTGCGGTAACCGCCAGGTCCACGGCGACGTGCCGGACCTGTGGCGGTGCATCATCATATCATCAACCTTCGAGAACGCAACAAGCGACACAATTGCCCACGACAAGTCCCACGGCGGGCCTTCTTGTCACGTGAGCGGCAACTCCTCAGGTTCACCGCAGCCATCTCCGCGACACCGCGTCGAGCATCCATCTTGGACGTCAAGGTCTTCTCCACCACCACGGTGCGGAACAACATGCTGGCGACATGCAGACACGAGTTCTGCTCCACCACGCATCACCGACCTTCATCACATGCAACACCATAGAGCCACATCATCATCGCTCCTGTCTACTGTTACTTTACACTATATCCACCATCGCTACGTAGCAGCAATAAAGACTGACTCATACATCGACTGACGCCTTTCATTTTCAATCGTCCTACCCGTCTCTGCCGATCGCTGCCCGCTCCCTCAAATTTAAAAGGACTAAGTGTATAACTGTTTAAAAAAAAAAAAACTTGCTTAATTTTAAATGCTTAAAAGTATTTCCGCTGCCTTTAACTATGCGACATCTATTTTATTTCATTAAGGTCATCTTCGTGTTTTATTTCCCAGGTTTTTTTGCCTTCGTCTTCTTTCATTAGAATAGATCCATTTTTAAACCAAATAAACTTATATTTTAATTCTTTTCCCTTCAATTTGGATTTCCAAAGTAGCTGCTTATAATAAGGGGATAGTGATTCTCCCAGGAATACCATTTTCTCGCGGTCTGAAATCACCTTCTTGTTTGCCAATAATTTTATTCTTGTTTCTGGATTTCCAATTTTCAATAGAATTTTTTTCGGATGACCTGGTCTTCTGTCATATTGTCTTATCGCCGAGGTTATATCATCTGAACTTATTTTAAGGTTAGCATTTTCTATTAATTTCATAGCAGTTATTTTGGGATTTTCATCTGTATTTTCCTCAATTCCTGTTATTTCAAGACAGTCGCCAAGGTTCGACTGTTCTAAGCAAGCCATTCTAGTTTCTAAATGCTTTATACTTTTGCTTTTATTTATCAAATCATTTTTTAAGCTTTCAACTTCTCCTTTTACTCCATTCATGGATTCTAAGCGGACAATTATGTCATCATATTTTTGACAAATAAATTCGGTTGATTTTTGAAATTCCAACATTTTTTTATCGATGTTTTCGAGTATTTGAGTTTTAATTTTCTCTAGTTTTAAATCTACGTAAGACGCTATATATATATATCATTCATTCTACTTTCATCCTTAATCTGCCAGTTCCATGTCTCATTGCCCACTAGATGTGAAATATTATTATTTTGTTTTAATGACTGCCTAGTTACAACTTTAAGGTGGAATGTAATCATAAATTATTTCGAAATAACGAAAATTTTATTTCGCAATACGATAAAAATAATGTTTTTAGTGGGAAAAAAAATATTTCGTATTTTTTAAATTTACAGGGGGTTAGCATTTATCAAAAATAAATCAGAAATCAGACCCTTTTCTGACCGCCCTTACATATGTTTTACAAAATATTTTCAAATTATGAAGACCCTTAAAAATACTCTGGAGGTTTTTCTTTAAAACGACATACGTAAATTTAAAAAAAATTCAAGAATAGGGTTTTGGTTAACTTTTTTCATAAACCCTAAATTCAATGTTTTTTAAAATTCAAATTACAAAACTTAGGTTAAGTTTATTAGAAAAAACGAAACGACAACAACATGTTAAAATCTTTCTCCATTTTTAAAAATAATTTTCATATTTTTAAATTTTGTATTAAAAGAGGTTTTCGGGACTTTTAAAATAATGAATTACATTACCGTAACATGGCGCTTTATCATGCCCGTGGCCCAAACTTGAACCAAAAGCTTTTATTTTTTGGCAACAGGATACGGAAAGCGATACAATACACTGTTGCCAATTAATAAAATCATCGCCTTCACTTCTGTCCATGAGTTTAGTCTTATATTATAAATAATGTCAGACTCTCCGACTTGCGAGTTAGCTTAGTAGTAAAGCGTTTGATTTCGGTCACTGGGAGGTAAGGTTCGAGCCTTGGTCAAACCAAGTTTTTGTTGTATTTTTTTTTTCAATTTAAAAACTAAAATAGATGGCTACGTTCCGATTATTTTTTTAAATACATTCCTTTGAGAAATAGTTAAATTTTACTTGAAATTGCTTCAGCCGTATTTGACCAGATCTGAATAGCCGGGTACTCTATACAGGAAAGGAAGGAGAGGAGGTTATGGGAAGAAAAAAGGTACGTGGGGTGGGTAGGAATCTGGGGGCAGTGTGTCCAGGAGTGATGAACGTATCCTACTGCGGTGCACGGCGATGTTCCGAGAGATTCCGACTCGAGAGTATAAAAGACCTCCCTCAATCATTCTCTCCCGATCCGGCCTGCCGTGCAATAGGTGAGCAGACACATCCTTCACCAACACCCGACAAACCGCACCCCATGAACCCGGGCACCCCTGCTGAGTCACCAAACGTAGCGTAACACTTGGGGTGACTTATGGCAGAGGTGTTGGTTATCCAATAAATGGTTCCCGGGGCGCGGCAGCCACACCCGCCTCCCAAATTTATTGGATAACCAACAACAAAGGTTTGCTAGGTTTGGTGAGCAGGAGTGCACGGGTTCTTGGGGTGAGGTTTATTTAAGTCTTGGCGGCGGAGGCTTTAGCCCACCCACTGCATGGCGGGCCGGATTGGGAGAGACAGGTTGAGGGAGACCTTTTGACCCGTCGCCTTGCACCGCAGTGAAAGGGATGGATTCGCATGTTCGTCACTCCTAATCCACCCAGAACGTCCACTCCTTCCTTTCCCTAAAAATACCCTATTCACGGCACCTTCAAGATGACGCAGATAGACTTGATTCGCACAAATCGGATCGAATCCCGGCGTGGCAAATAAATTTTAATTGTTTAATTTGTGTTATTTCACAATTTATTCATTTAAAATAATATATAGTATATTTGCGGCACGTTCCAGAGTGGAAGATACCTACTCTCCGTATCGCCCTGGTGTAAGACCACCTTTCAGAATTGAAACGTTGCTTGAAATGGCATTAGCCGTGTTTGGTGACCAGATCTGAATAGCCAGGTACTTCCCCACCTTCCTCTTCCCTATTTCCTTCCTCTCCCCACTACCCTCAGCCTCACAACATACCCCAATTGGGGATGCCATAGTCTCACTGGCTTCAGGCGGGAGCAGTTGGGACTCTTGCGCGGTATACATATAAAAAAAATAAAAAAGAGCATTTTTTTCCTGAGGCCTCCTGTATCGAGATAATGCAAAAAAAGGAACAAGCACAAATCATTCTGTGATCCATGTGATCTTGAGATTTTGGGTGACGATAAATTGGCCAAGCGTCAGAAATGTCACTAGCTACAGCTGACGTGCGACGCGACGTTGCCATAATGACTTCAGGCACTAAGACTTCAGGTAGTTTTTTCTCAAAACTTTACTGTATTGACACGTGCATGTGCATAGTACCCTTGGCCGGCTAGCCGCCCGAATTATTTGATGCTACCAGATGCGACATGTTGAATAATAAAATAAATAATATTTATTTTTCTAGTGGCATCTTTCGGATTTTAACGAAACTTTTTGAAAACAAAATAATCTCAAAATGAATGATAAAGACCGTTCTGACCGCTGGAGTGCTCTGTTGCAGTTTAGTACGGATATTATACCTATTCCTTCTACGCGTTAAACAGCACTCAATAAAACCTTTCGTACCGAACCTTGCAACTTTATAAGAATAGTTGAGACATGTCTAATATGTAATATTTTTGTAGGTATAAAAATTAAATCATACAAATATCAGCAATTTATTAAAAATTCCTTCAATATTCGCGAACTCATTTTGTGGCATCATTTAAATTAAATGAAAACAAATCACTTTGTAAAAAATAATCTGTTTTCTTTTAATAATATTGGCTAAAAAATCTGACTACCAAGGATTTATAACTATGTAAATTCAGACCATATATTATAATGTTTTCCCTGGTTTTTTATTCTAATTCTGAAATGTAAGTGCAATACATTTATGTATAATAAAATATGTTATAATATAACAGCTTTAATACGAAAGTGTTACTGGTCTTCATAAAACTACTAAATCAATCACGATCGCCCTTAATCCATCCATGCACAACAATTATTATCCATCGAGTAATTATGTTTGGAGTGCGCTTCACCAGTTTGGCAGTAATTTCGAGAGAAACAGACCAGATCTTGGCGGCAGGAACCGAACAGGCTTCCCGCAGAGCAATAATTAGTGCAGCCACCCTCCACCCTCCCCCCCCCCTCTACACTGACCGGCAGAACCTACCGCAAAACGTGGCACCTAAATAACAACCACCCTTACCATTATGCAACTTCCGAAATGCACAGCTTGGGTAATAATCAAGTCTTCATTGAACCCTTATGATCAAGCGCGGATTTAGGGGGGGGGCACGGGGGCACGTGCCCCCCCCAGGACGGTATTTTTGTGTACTGTGGAGAGTCCATCACAGTACATACTTAGCAGCAAATCAAATTATCAGAGTTGTTAAAATATATGAATAAAATAACGGAAAAAACATGAGTGAAACTCTTGTCTATTTCTGGATGGAATTGCGAATTTTGTTCGTTGCGTCCCATTTATGCACTTCCAAATCATCGGTCTACTGGCAAAGTCCACTAAGTCACTAAAATACAATCCTGAGATAATCGCATTTCAATATTTAGCAATTTTGGAAAGGCTTTTAGTGGATGAATATCTCCAAAATATATATTTTTAAATATTTATAATTTAGAATGAACCGTTAAGTACCTTATCAATATGCAATATTAGTTGAAATCAGTAACAGCAACCTTCAATCAAAGATTTACAAAAAAAAGAGCCTGAATTAGTGGGTTTTACCAGTCAATAATGACTTAGTGTTCTTTGCTTGTTAAGTTTACTGTTAAATTGTTCACATTAATGCCGAAAAATGGTTAAAGATTATTTTAAAGCAGAATTTGTGGATTTTGCTTGTGTTTTAACGGTCTAAATCAGTGTTTCTTAACCCTATTGAAAGAATCGCCCCCTTTACCACAGTAAAATAATCCAGCAACCCCCCTCCCGAAACGAAAATCAAAAAGTACACATTTTAGTATAGGAAGTCCTGCCGGTGCCGAAGGGATTAATGAGTATTTTTGAGGTATTTTGGAGCTCCAGACCAGAGGTGGCTGCCAAATTCAACCATGGGGCGCACTTGCGATTTGTACAGGGTTAGCAGTTGTGTACTATTAAAGTATCTGCGGGCCCTGTATAGTACGCCCAGTTTCAAAATTCTTCACGACCATCTTGGCATGACTAAAGTCTGCGCAAGATGGGTGCTAGGAATGCTGACGCTGCCTCAAAAACAACAGCGCGTGGAATGTTCTCGTGCATTTTTGGTAGGGAAGACAAAGATGGAGTGTTGGCTCAAATTGTTACTGGTGATAAAACTTGGGCTCATCATTATGAATCTGAGTCTAAAAAGGACGCAACGCAGTGGCACGGAAAGGCACACCACTGCCCAAGAAGTTTAAAGTGTCACAATCGACTGGGAAAATCATGGCAACAGTCTTTTGGGACTCAGAAGGAATCCTGTTGATCGATTACAAAGATAAAGATGTCTCCATAACCGGAGATTACTACGCTTCAATCCTAGAGCAATTAAAGGAAGCCATCAAGGAGAAAAGAAGGGGAAAATTGACCAAAGGTGTCCTTCTGCGCGACAGCGCGCCTGTTCACGAGAGCCGTGTTGCGATGTCTGTCTTGCAGAAGGTGTGCTTCGAAATTTTGCTACACCCACCCTGCAGTACTGACCTGGCTCCCAGTGGTTATTACTTATTTCCACACTTGAAAAAAGAATTTCGTAGACAAAGACAAATAATTTTTTTTGAGGGTAAACATAAGATAATTGATAGATCCGAAAAATGTGTTAGGGTAGCAGGTGAATATATTGAAAAGGAAAAAAAAAAATTGGATTTTTATTTCTACCCTTTACCCCCCATTCTGCGATCTTAAAACCCACCCTCGTATAATGTTTGACTTAATGTGTTTTGCTTGACAATAATATCGGGTTTATGACTTACGGTGAATTTAAAAACACGTTTAAATCGAAAACGATTAAATGTACGACTTAATGGAGTATGCCAGACGGAAGAGGACGATTTTTACATAAGACCTCATACTTAATTTATTTCATGAAAAAACGTGACTTAGTGGACTTTGCCACTAGACCGACGAAATGAAAGATGATAATCAGCGTTTGCGAGAGCGGTCGGAAAACCCCCCCACCCCATTAAATTCGACTTAAAAAAAAAAGAGGGGAAAAGGGGGGAAAGAATTGTGCTCTTGAGCAGCACCCCCCCCCCCCCATCAACCGCCTCTTCCCCCCCCCCCTCCGCCCCTTCGCCCCTTGTGCCCCCCCCAGAAAAAATTCCTGGATCCGCCCTTGCTTATGATTGTTATCCATGATCTGAACCAGGGGTATATTGAAATTGAATAGAAAACAATTATCTACGTAGGTACACTACATTTTTTTGTTTTCTTATAATTTGTTCATTTTATTACTTTTACTGTCATATACAATAGGCCACTTGCATGGATTTCATAACGACTTGGAAAAAATCGTGAGGATAGATTTTTTTCCTAAGATTACGAAAACATTAGTTCAAAATTTTTGGAAAGTTTTTTAAAATTACATACATCCATTATTCGGGCTTGAGACGTCACCACATAAAATTTTTCCGTTTCCGATGATGTTCTATTAATTTTATAAAATTCCAAAAATTTTTTTTTTATACGGCAACACTTTGGTTTCAGGCGAATTTTTTAATTTGATATTTAATATTCACTAGATTTGTTGTTTGTTTTCTGCGAACTTATCGTTTGGTTTGACGTTTTGACAGATGTTACGAAGAAAACCACGTACATTTAATCCTTCTGTTCCTGTTTTAGAAGTATAATGATAATGAGGATTTTAACAAAATCAAATTTTTTAATATATTATTTTGATTATTATTTACAAGTTCAAGTATTTGGATTTATTCATATATAGACGTTGAACATTATAATGATTTTTGATCAATAAGATGGATCAAGTAAAAAAAATATTTTTGAGATGTAATATTTTTGGTATGCCTCGTTATTCTCCTGTGGCATTCGTGTGGATAACGTTATTTTTTTTAATGATTTTCGGCCATGTAATTATCGTTTTTTTATGATAAAACTATGTCCCGTCTTTCCGGTTTATAAAAAATGGTCTGATTGTTCGGATTGAAATATTCAAAAAATCGCCTGGGTTTCAAAAATACGGTTAAAAAAAAACGGAATGTCTTATAATATTTGCCTAAGCTGCAAAAAAATATTAAAAATGTGATGCAAGTGGCCTATTACAAACGAACCTGTAAACTACAAAATTTTGCTAATATAGACGCCACGTTAGGGATATTACCATTCAAGAAATAAGTTTCCTGGCCCAATATCTTTTTTTAATATTTTTCAAATAAATTTTAGGGAATATAGACAAAAATATTTTATATACTGATGAAAAAGCTGCAAGAATGTAAGTCTTAAGGTTTTTATGATTGAACACGTGTATTAAATTTAAATACTCGGTGTCTGGAAACTGATAGTGCAGGCGGGAAACCGGTGAATCTACATCACAGAGAGAACACAAAATAAACGATGTGACCACTTCCACTTTTTTTTTTTTTTTTAAATGATTTCTGTTTTTTTCGGCAATAAAGGTTTAAGCAAATAATTTTGGAGCACGTCTACGCTTCGATGTATTTTCAAAGATACTAAACAGATGGTATTCATCTCTCAGTACCGGTTTCTTAAATTAGAAATAGAAAATTACAAATTCGGACTCGATTCACTCGTAAATAAAGCTCAAATCCAAAAAGTTGTTCCTCTAAATCGACCCCAAATGTGATCTAGACTCATCACTCACCAGTTTACGCTTGTACTTCGAGTTTTCGGACACAGTACATAACTTCTATGCTAAATAAAAAGAGTAGGTACCTTCGTCGGTTTCTTCTTGATTTATGCCTTAAAACCAAGAAAACATCTTAATGTACTTGAATTTCGATAAAATAAATTTAGGAGTTAAATAGGAACACTTCATCAAGAAATCGCAACCAATTCGTTTTATTTGTACTCTTATAGCAAGAGTGATAGATACACTTCGGCTCATGTATAAGTTTGAAGTACAATACAATAACTAAAAGCCACTTTGGGGTGTCTCTGTAATTAGATAACTAATTCGAGTCTCGAAACTCCCCTTTCCAAACATCTTTGCCTGTACTGAATAAACCATGGGACATGATGTAAAAAAAAAACCTTCAATAATTACATAAGTAAACTATTATATTACATTCATGGGTATCATCATAGATAAATACAACCTATCAATGAAAACACAGTAATTATAATACTCGCATGACATTGGATATTGCCACGTATTACTCCCGTACGATACTCTAAAGTATAAATCAATTCAATCATTCGTTGTACCACAACAAAATTATTGATATTATCGTCTCCCTTTTGTATATATAAAAGGACTTTAGTTGGCTATTTGTAACCAGTTTAAGATCTCAATTCAATACAAAATCGTGCTTCAGTCATGGCAGTTAATGTTGAGTCAGTTGACCCCGCTGAACAACTCCGAAGTGATGTTCAAATTGTTATTAAAGATATCGCCGATGAATTAAAGATTAAAGATTATGAAATAGACTGTAGAAAACAAGAATTTACCGGTGACAATTTTTTGGGAGAAATCGTCCGCATTAGGCTAATTCCTAAAGGCAATAAGTTATTTAAACCCATCAATTTAATACTGAAGTTAGCACCACCGTCGGTTGCAACGAGAGTCGGTGTGCCAATACATTCTTTCTACAAGAATGAAATATTATTTTACACTAACATTGTTCCAATTATAGAAAAGCTCCAAGATGACCATAAAATGTCACTTAACGAGTCCATTTTCTTCCCGTTTTTGTACAAGGGAATTATGGAGGAATTGAAAGAGTTGATAGTCATGAGAGATCTATCTCACGATGGTTATATTATAAGGGATAAAAGAATACCATTGGACTATGAACACATAATAATGATCATTCAAAATTTGGCCAGACTACACGCAGCTTCCTTCGTCTTAAAGGAGAAAGATCCAGATCTTTTCAAGAGATGTTCGCAACACTTACCCAAAACTGTGAACTTTGGAGTAACTTTTAACGGAATGATTGTTTTAATGCCAGGACAGGTACTTCCACACATTGTGAATCAATCCAACAGGTTGAAACTCAAATCATTCGCAGACGCCGTGGAACAAAATATCCATAAATATTTAGATGCGAGTTTGAGTGAGCCATACAATGTTATTTGCCACGGAGATGTCTGGAATAATAACGTATTGTTCAAATATCAGGTAAAGATTTACATAATAAATGATTACTTAATTTCAATCCATAAGACCGACTCAAGAATGTTGGACAACAGCACTGACGAATAGAAAGATTTGTAGTTTGCAGAATTCGATTTTTTTCCATTCATGATGCTAATGGGGTTAATGAGATTCTTGAATAATAAAATATAATCGGAGCTAGCGGGACACCTAAACACTGAAGAGAAAACGAAAAGGGAGAAAACGATGTCGGTTGTGCGATTTTGTGGTTTTGCAGTAGAACTATTTAACATTCCGTTTTCGGCTTTTTAATTATTTTTGAGATCAAGAAATATAGTATGCTTTTGATACTACTTGGCACTTCAATTCATTTTATATTTATTTTAATTTCAAAATTCTAAAAATGCAGACTCTTAAATTAACAACATAAGCCAATAAAAAAGACAACCGAACGATTTTCAATTCGGAAATATTCGTGAACCAAACCTGCTATTTATCGCATGTGTAACAAAATCGATAGAATTCCAATAGGATAGATTGATTAAAAAAAAATTGACGGATTCATCTAATATTTGAAGCTAATTTTCACATATTGTATAAGTTCTATTCGAGTTCTGTTTTTATATCATTACAGGCAAGTTGCTTCTTAAAACTGAAATAATCACAGAACTTGAATAGAACTTACACAGAACGTTAAAATTAGCTAAAATATTTTATGAATTGTTCAAATTTTTTGAAACGACGAGTCCTTTATATTTTATTTTGTTTTAATCAGAGATCTCCGGTTCCAGAACAAATCTGTCACTTATTATAAATGTGTATATATTTTTGTGATTAATTTATTAAGTATAAACTTCATTAAATTTCATTCAAATTAGAATTACACCTCTCAATGAAAATACTTAAATAGTACGTATAAGACACCAGAAATAAAAAAATAAAGATAACGGTCACAAATAGACTCAAACCCAAATCCTCTAGACTCAGTCGGGACCAGTACTCTACCGATTGAGCAACCGACATCTAAATAAATTCGGTCGTTTATCGATGTCATAATTTCAATTTAAGAATTATAGTAGCTCAGAGATGGGTCGTACGTGACGTCATCGTTCTAGTATCTATCTACTATTTTTTTTGGTTTCATAAAGACGCGTTCGAAGGAAGATTTATTGATGAATATGTTGTACGACCTTTCACTGGGATTATAAACATTATCTATACTTATTTTAAAATTATTAATTTGGGTTTAACTTATTTTATTTTAATATTATTTTTATTTTTTTTACACAGGATGAAAAGCTGTCCAACCTCGTATTAATCGATTACCAATTATCTAGAATGGCTTCCCCGGTAACGGACCTGGCTTACCTATTATGTTTTTCGGCAGACTTGAAAGTGTTTGAGAACCGACTGAGTGATATCTTGAATGTTTACTACGAGACACTGGAAACATCATTATCAAGAATGGCTTGCAGCGTTGAAAAGTGCTACCCAAGAGACATTTTCAAAGACCATTTTAAAAGGTTTATTGGTTTTGGACTGATGATGGGTATGTCTGTAATTCCAATGACTTACACCGATGAAGGGCAACAGCTTAACGATACAGATGGTTTAGTAGAACAATTGCAGGGAGGAACATGTGGTGGGGACATTTCTAAAGTAGCTGCAAAGAGATTAAATGAACTTGTTGATGTTTTTGTTAAAAAGGGATTAATATGAAAATTCAAAATTGAAAATATTATTATTGAATTTGTTAAAGTTATTCATTATTATAACTACAGGGAAAGGATACATCGGTGGGCAACGCACAGGGATAGTTAGAATCAATCTTAATAGATTATGTCAAAAAAAAATCAGACATAAAAATATTAATGATAATCACATTTTTTTGGTAGCCACTTCTTATTTTATTTTTACATTAAAAGCTTATTTTTGTTATTTAGGCATTTTGGTTTCTCTGTAATGCTGTTATTTTATTGAAAATAATTATTTTTAAGCAATATTATTTGTTTTTTTTTTTAACAAAAATATCTAATTAATTTCCTTCTACCACCGCTTATTATTATTTGTATATTCTAATTTGTGTTAAATTTAAAAATTCTTTGTATTGGTGAAGAAACGTTTGGTTTTAAAATGTGTTAAATATTTCTATTAATACTGGTTAAAACAAAGTTTACAATTCTTATTTAATTAAAACTGGACCACAATGTGAATAAGCAATTATAGAAGAAAAATTAGAAAAATATATGTTTCCTAATAATAGCAGCTGCAAATCTACTTTGTGAAGTGCATATATATTTTTTATGTGAATACCTCACAAGAGTACCAACTGCTCCCGTCTGGAGCCAGTGAGACTATGGCATCCCTAATTGCGGTATATTGTGAAGCTGAACGTGAGTGAAGGGAGTGGTAGGTGGGGAAGTACCCGGCTATTCAGATTTAGTCACCAAACACGGCTAAAGCCTTTCTAGCAATATTTAATTTAATTCTGAAAAGTGGTCTTACAGCAGGGCAATACTAAGAGTATATATTCCACTCTAGAACGTGCCTCAAATAAACCTTATTTTATTTTAAACTAGCAAACCCGGCCACACATTGCTGTGGCTAATGAAATACAACGTCATTACCCAACCTTTATAAAATCCACACCACCCGCTTGCCAGCTGCCCGCTGCCTGAAATGAATCTTTGAATTTATCGGCTTTTCTCTACCATAATAAGCATGTATATAAACCTTCCTCTTGAATCACTTTATCTATTAGTGAACACCGCATGAAAATCCGTTGCGTAGTTTAAAAGATCTAAGCGCACATACATTTTGAGCGACTTCATTTTATACTATGTAATGATAATGATGATTAAATTATGTAAACGAAAGCCGTTATTATATAATATCACTTCAAAGCGCAAAAGTTGATCTGCATCTTAACATATAAAAAAATCCTTAGAGCACGAATTGAGAAGTGTCACAATGTATAAAGATACCTACCAGTAAACATAAATATTGTTGAAATTAATTTGTTATCGAATATTTTTGTATCATAAAACGCAATAAAATCACGAGATGCTTGCCTGTTTTATTAATCTTAAGCACTTTTCGCGTATGTCATTGTTTAGTCAATTTAACCTGACTAAAATGCCCGTATATCAAATTTTGTTGCTATGATAATAAAATTACGTAGATACGAATATGTTATTTCGGCCTACAAAACCAAATAAAATCCAGACTACTGTCCAGAGGCACCAAGATATTAGCGTACAAAATACGCATCAGACCAGTACTCACTTACGCAGCTGAGACTTGGGTTCTAACTAAGAGGAATGAGCGAGCACTGGATGTTTTTAAAAGGAAAATTTTGAGGCGTATCTTCGGACCGGTTTCAGAAAATGGATTTTGGCGTAGACGTTGCAACAATGTGCTATATACTCTGTTTAAGGATCTAAACGTCACAAAAAATTATATAAAAGAAGACATATAAAATATCTGGGAAGACTTCGGTGGCTGGATCATGTAGAGAGAATGACCGAGCATCAAGCACCAAAGCCCCTGCTGAACTCAAGACCGACAGGGCGAAGGAGCCTGGGAAGACCAAGATTTAGATGGAGCGACAACGTCCTCAAAGATGTATCTACCTTGGAGATTCTAAACTGGAGAGACCTGACACAAAACCGAGATGAGTGGAGGAAGATTCTTGAGGAGGCCAAGACCCACCAGGAGTTGTAGAGCCAAGAGTGATGGTGATGATGATAATGAGATACGAATATAAAAATAATTATAAACAGTAATTCAAAAGTAGCAACTTAAATTCCTCTACACTTGTACAATCAATTAATAGTGTTTCTATAATCTTAGGAATTCACGATAGCCCCATAAAGTTTCAAATTTACATAAATAAATGTAAAATTCTTATCTGCGTACTGGTATATAGGGACATTATACGAACATTAACAATGACAGCACAGTTATCACATGGTTTAGGATAATAAATCATTATAAAAGTTTACACGTCTTATATTTTAATTTTAAGTGCACAGTCATTACGAATTCTAAAACAAAATCATCTCCCACTTGCAGATATAAAAGAAATCTTGTGGACTATTAATAACCAGTACAAGTTCAGAATTCGACACGTTACCACGGAGTCCAAACCGAGTCAGTTAACAGCGTGGAACAACTCCGTAGTGACATTCAATCTGTTATAGAATACATTGCGGGTGAATTAAACATTAAATAATGGGAAATAGACTACCAAAAGCCGGAATTTTCCGCTGACAATTATTTTGCAGAAATCCTCCGCGCTAAAATAATTCCCAATGACAATAATCACTTTATTAAATGAAAAAACACACATTGTAAAACACCACTTTATTTGAATTAATAATTATTTAACAGCCAACCAGGTTTCGCTTAGCTCAAGCTTCATCAGGGCTATTTATTTATTTTATTACATTAGTTACATTTATACAGCAAAATTACATAATAATAATATTTCAAATAACTGTAGATTTTAAAATGTGTACAAGTGTTATTATGTCTTGTACGTTATTAGTTCCTAGCTAGGCAGATTGCCTGTTCTAAGGAACCAAATGCTGTTATTAACTGTTAATATAATAAGTTAATATAATAGCCCTGATGAAGCTTGAGCTAAGCGAAACCTGGTTGGCTGTTAAATAATTATTAATTCAAATAAAGTGGTGTTTTACAAAGTGTGTTTTTTCATGTAATATATAATATCACACCACAAAGTATTTGTTTCCTTCGATAAAACAATAATAACTCCTTAAAACCCATCAATTTATTCCTTAAGTTAGCTCCACAGTCCGCCGTAATAAGAGATTGTACTCCAATTAACACTTTCTGCAGCAATGAAATAGCATTTTACACCAAAATCGTGCCAATTATAAAAAGCTTCAGGATGACCACAAGGTGCCACTTAATGAATGCATTTTATTCCCGTTTAAGAGTTTAAAGAGTTGATGGTCATGAGAGATCTCTCTCAAGATGGTTATATTTTACGTGATAAAAAAGTACCATTGCACTACGAACACTTAACCATGATCGTTCAAAATTTAGTCAGACTACATGCAGCTTCTTTCTTCTTAAAAGAGAAAGATCCAGAACTTTTCAAGAGATGTTCGTAAAACTTACCCAAAACAGTGAATAATGGAGACACTTTTGAAAGAATGATTGTCAAGATGCCTGGAAAAGTTCAACCACGCATTGTGAATCAAGCTAACAGATTAAAGCTTAAGTCTTTCGGGATGCTGTAGTTCAAAATATCCATAACTATTTAGACGCGAGTTTGGGTGATCCATACAATGTTATTTGCCACGGAGATGCTTTGAATAATAACATGTTGTTCAAATATCAGGTAAAAAATCAACGAATTTTTTTTTTTATCTTCTTTATTTTGAAGTGTCCTTAAAACTTTTTTTTTATTTGTCTGAGGATTGAACATTCCTATCCAGCAATCGGAATCAACCACGCTACCAACCCGGTTAAATATCGAGTTGATAAGATCGACATTTATTTAGTTTGTGTAAGTGCTGTAATGTCATCGAATTTTAGAGAAATGCATACATGTCCGCGTGTGTGTGTGCTTGCCGTCATGGCGGTTTAATGCATTGTCGTCGACAACGATTCTATCTGCAGAGTTTTATCTAGATCGTATATCGGGAAGTGAGTTAATTTCCAAATCCAAGATTCCACTTCATTCACACTCGTACAATCATTTAAATAAGAAAACAAAAAGTGTTTATTTTTAAAACGTAATTTTTTAAATTTGGTTTTTATTTTTAAACTTATTATTTAAATTCCACTTATCTTAAAATTACACTAAAAAGAAAGTGGGACTACAACACTGACGAAGGAAGAGATAAGGGAGATGTGCGATGGCTTTGGCGACTTGAATACCTACTAAAAGTATTTCGCTGAACAAAACTCAATATATATTTTTTTTATTTACATTTTAATTTACGAATAAGAACTTATTTGTAATAACTTAATTATTTTTACATATTTCATTGTTTAATGGAGAATATGTTAATTATTTGTGTAGATTTCATAGTTTCCGCAGCTTTGACTGTCCAACTAGGAGATTTCCCGTTTTTACACTCAAATTGCCTGGTTTAGTTCACATTAGGTAGGTACACATGCTGTTATTTGTAGAATTTAATACTGAATAAGTCAGGGCACAAGTGCCATTTACATTTTTAATTGTTAGATTCCCAGTCAAGTACAAGTTTATAAAAGCATATAGCAACTAAACATGGTATCAGTAGTAAAAAGCTATTGAGAATACTTACAAAGTAAAGAAATTAAAATGATGATATATTAAAGCTATAAAGAAAAAAAAGGTTCATGAAACAGAAAAATAAAAATAAAATCTTTCTTCGATATATTTCAACAACACAAGCAACATTTTCGGCTTTCTGTGGTGGTAGATGGTCAAACATTGTTGGGTTATTTGTAACCCGGGAACCTTTGTCTTTCTTTAAAAAAAAATTTCCCTTCCGAATTATCGAATTTCTTTTAAAAATATATATCATAGTTTTGAGTAAAGGCAATCATAAATTATTTTAGTTAAATAATTTCGTGCTCTATCTTCCGTTTTTCATGTCATGTCTTTTTGTTTTTAATTTCTGTTTAGTCCTCTTGAAATATTATCCAGTTCATTATTCATTGATCAAATCTTCGTAATTATCTCCAATTATATATATTAGTGAATCCCCGGGAAATAGTCACAGTTTACATTCTAATTTTTTCTTGTACCCTGGTTTGCAGGTCGTTCTCTTTTATACCAATCGTTTTTTTGTCCCTTCCTCGATCAATCACCATTTTTTTTAAATAATAATTATTATCTTATCTTAATTGCTTGTCTAATATTATATAGGTATTAGGTATATTATTATTTTATAGGTGGAAAATTGTTAAACGTTGTATTTATCGACTACCAATTATCGAAAATGGCTTCCCCAGTAACAGATATAAATTAGGTATTGTGTCTGCGGCAAACTTGGAAATCTTCGAAAACAAAGAATTCCTAAAATCTAATTACGACGCCCTGGAAATATCATTAACAAAAATGAGTTGTAGCATCGAAAAATGCTACCCAAAAGAAATTTTTAAGAACATATTAAAAGGTTTATGGGTTTTGGACTGATGATCGGTATGGTTGGAATCCCCATGACACTTACTGATGAAGGAAAACAACTTAATACTACAGATGATTTGGTAACTCAATTGGATCAAGGAACTTATGGTTCGAATATTTCTGATTTCGCTGCGGAGAGATTGAATAGACTCGTCGATGTTTATGCTAAAACTGGATTGATATAAAAATGCATAAAAATAAAATAATTAAAAAAAAAAACATCTGGATTCGAGTTTCCGCACTTCCTTTAATTCCTTTGTGATTCGCCCACCCAAAATTATTCTGATACTATTGTTGTAATAACTTACATGTGTTTCGCAAAATTATATTATTGTAAAATGTAATGTATTAATAGAAAAATTGTTTATATATTTATGAAAGCAAAATATAATTTACGATAAGTGGTTTCTCCAAAATAACTACCTACTTACAGGGGTGAGGTTTGTCTGGGTCTTGGAGGCGGATGACAGAATCCTACCCATCCCTTAAACCCTTTTCCTTCCCAGAACTCTCCTCTCCTTCCTTTCCTTAAAAAAATCTCCACACAGCATCCCCAAAGATGACATAGGCTCTAAGCGAAATTATTTTCCTCAGGGCCTCCTGTGTGGAATTCATGTAAAAAAAAGTCAGAGAAATGTTTTTTTTTTCTAAATAAAAAATATATATTAAAGAAATGGAAAATATTTTTGAAGTTTTATTATATTTTCAAGCTAAATAAGTGTTTTAGTGTTTTTAATAATATAAAGAAACACAACATAAGGAGAATACACAAAAAAACTACAAAAACTGCGACTTTGGTGGGTGCGTTGAAAAATTGAAATTGATTAAATGTTATTAACGATTTTTTTTTTAAATATTTATTATTATTATAGCTATAAAAGAGGATGCACCAGTACGGAACGTACAGGGATGGTCAGTTCCAATCTTAGTTGATAATATCCTAATTTTTTTAAAATTAATAATATTCATTTAAATGCTATTATGATAGCCATTTCCTAATTTTATTTTCACATTAATAAATAATTTTGTTATTTAGGCATCTTGGTTTCTCCTTGATATTATTTTTTTTTTAAATTTTAGCAATAATTATTTTATATCGTTCGGTTTTGAAACTTATTAACATTTATTATTGTAGAAAGCAATCACTTTGTGGTTTGACATATTTAATAAAATAAAATACTGTTTTGTTTAAAACCACGAGTTTTATTAATTTTTTGAACCGACCGGTTCCGCTTTACTCAAGCATCATCAGGGTACAAATTAATACTACTTACAGTATTAATTTGTACCCTGATGATGCTTGAGTAAAGCGAAACCGGTCGGTTCAAAAAATTAATAAAACTCGTGGTTTTAAACAAAACAGTATTTTATTTTATTATTAACATTTTGCTAAAAATATTGGTTTAAACAGAGGTCATAATGTTTATACAATTAAAACTGGACCACAATTGTGAATTAGCGAAAATAATATTTTTTTTTTGAAAAAACAATTTTTTTACCTTCTAATAATAGCTATAGATCTACTTTGTGAATTATGTATACATATATTTTTTATGTGAATACCTCAAAAGAGTCCCAACTGCTCCGGTCTGGAGCCAGTGAGATGGCATCTACCACGGCATCCCCAATTTGTGAGGCTGTAGGTAAGTGGGGAGAGGAAGGAGATAGGTAAAAGGAAGCTTTGGAAGTAACTGACTATTCAGATTTTTTCACCAAACACGGCTAAAGCCATTTAGCAACATCTTAATTCTGAACGTTAATCTTTTACCAGGGAGTTACTGAGAGTATCTTCCACTCTGGAACGTGCCGTAATTGTACCTTATATTATTATTAATGATTAGAGAGAGCCTTGCCATTCGACCATAAAGGTCGTTACATAATAATATTACTACAAATCGGAAAGATCGGTATCATAACACAAAAAAAAATTCACATAGAAGTGCCACATAAATAATGTTGACTATCAGTAAACCTAAATATTGTTGAAATTAGTTTATCATCGAATATTTGTATCATGAAATCACGAGATTCATGCCTATTTTATTATTCGAAAGACGAAACAGGTAGGTTTTTTGTCCATACAAACTTGTTATCCAATTTCTTCTCGAGATTTTGACAATACTGCAAATACTTTTTAATATAATATAGATATCGACCACTAACGTGCCGGTAAGTTTTGCTTTATTTTGATAATTTACTTCTTATGGAAGTTTAGAAAATCTAAGAACCGTTAAAATCGCTCGGTTTGAACGCCATCAACAGACGTTTAGTGAACAAACTAGACAAGGTATTTATAAAAAAAGCAAAACTTAAAGACGTAGAGTATTTTCTTCTTATACAGTGAGTAAAAAAAGTCTTAACAATTGGTCCAGTTTTGTAGGAGTAAAATGAGGAATACAAAACCTCAATTTTGATGATTTTCTTTAGGTATTTTCAGCCTGAGGTGCGGTTGCCTCTTCCGCTCAGAATTTGGGGAGGTAAGTCAGTATTCGACAACGACAGCAATAGTTTGGAAAAATACATATTATTCAAATTTCTCGGTTTCCTCTTAAGCACGATTTGTTTATGTCAACGTTTAATTATTTTTAAATAATTTTACCTGACTTGAGTGCCCGTATTTACATTTAAAAAAATACATAATTTTTATCTCAAAATTTTATTGCAAGGATAATAATATTAAACATGGATACGAATATAATAATAACCATTCATAGTAAGTAATTCAAAAGTCAACTTACATTCTTCTAAACTTTTACACTAAAATAACAGTGCTACTATACCTTATACATCGCTGGGAATTAAGATTGTCGCATAAAGTTCCATATTTACATTAATTAATGATAAAATGCTTATCTGCGTACTGGTTTGTATGGACAACGGTGCACTAACAATGACGGAAAAATTATTACGTGACATAAATCCTAATGAATGAATGAATGATAGCTAATAAAACCAAATAAATATTTACATGCCTTATCACTTCAATTATAAGTGTACAGTCAACAAGAATTCAAAAACAAAATAATTGACTGCATTATCTCCCATCTGTAGATATAAAATAAAGCTAGTGAACTATAAATAACCAGTACAAGTTCACAAATCGCGATCATGGGAGACCAAACTGAGTCAGTTAATACCGTGGAACAACTCCGTTGTGATGTTCAATCTGTTATAGAAGATATCGCCGCTGAATTAAACATTAAAGACTGGGAAATAGACTGCAAAAAGCAAGACTTTTCCGGTGACAATTTTTTGGGAGAAATCGTCCGCGCTAAAATAGTTCCCAAAAACAATAATAACTCCTTAAAAGCCATCAATTTAATCATTAAGTTAGCTCCACAGTCTGCCGTAACAAGAGGTGGTATTCCAATAAACACTTTCTACAGCAATGAAATAGCGTTTTACACCAAAATCGTGCCAATTATAAAAAAGCTTCAGGATGACCACAAGGTGCCACTTAATGAATACATTTTATTCCCGATATTATACAAGGGGATATTCGAGGAATTTAAGGAGTTGATGGTCATGAGAGATCTCTCCCACGATGGTTATATTTTGCGTGATAAAAAAGCACCAATGGACTACGAACACTTAACTATGATCGTTCAAAATTTGGCCAGACTACATGCAGCTTCTTTCTTCTTGAAGGAGAAAGATCCAGAACTTTTCAAGAGATGCTCGCAACACTTACCCAAAACAGTAAACTACGGAGATACATTTGAAAGAATGATTGTTATAATGCCGGGAAAAATACAACCGCGCATTTTGAACCAAGCTAACAGATTAAAACTTAAGTCTTTCGGAGATGCTGTAGTTCAACATATCCATAACTATTTAGACGCGAGTTTAAGTGATCCATACAATGTTATTTGCCACGGAGACGCTTGGAATAATAACATGTTGTTCAAATATCAGGTAAAAAATCAACACGCAAAAAAAAAAGTTTTTTTACTGTAAAGCATTTATTTGTAAATATCTTTTAAATTATTTTTTTAACCAAGGATTGAACCTTCCTACCCAGAAATATGAATCAACCGAGCTACCAACCGAGCATAATCCTAAGCTAAGAGAGAACATATATTTCGTGCTGTAATGTCACAGAAAAATGCGTAGATATTTGTCTGCGTGCGCATGACATGACTTATTGTAATCAAAAGTGGGTTGAATGCATTGTCATCGACAACGAGTCTACTAGAGAAGTCTAGTCTAGTGGGATAATTTCCACTTCCAAGATTTCGCTTTATTCATACATTTATTCAATCAAGAAACCAAAAGTGAAAATCAATGTGTTTATATGGATGTATTTAAATAGATTACATTTTTAAATTACTTTTTTTAATAACTTGTTGCTTAACTTCCACAAACCAAAAAAAATGGGGCAAAAGTACTGACAAGGGAAGAGATAAAATATGGGCGAATTTGATGAATGGAATACTTAATTTTAAAATGTAATTCAATGAACTATAATTTGAGTTATTTTCTATTTAAGTAATTTGGACTTTTAAGTTTACAAATAACAATTTATTAAAACTTACATATTATTACATTTTCCATTGTTTAATGTAGTTTTTGCAATCTATTTTGAATATGCTAAATATTGACATAGATTCCAAAGTTTCCGCAGCACGTTATAACATTTCATTCCTTTATAAAGTACTAGCTGGGTTACCCGGCTTCGCTCAGGAAATCATTTGAGAGTGTTATGGAATGTTTCACAATGATGATCCCGATTCCCTATTCCACGACATTCCACGACATACTCCGCCACCCCTTCCAGAACATTCTAGAGTTCTATAGAACCTTCTTGAACTTTCCGAAATTTCAAGAGGGCGAAACTTCCTGCCTTTATATCTTCAAAAGCACGCCCTTTAGGTAAAAACGGGTACCTTTTTTCCCGAGAGACAGAAATCGGGTACCTTTTTTCCCGAGGGACAGAGATCTATCACACCTTATAACTCCCTTGATCGTACCGGGACTCTTTTTTAATTTTTTGCGGTTTGCACGTTTTTCTGTATTTTCTTTTATAATATATAACTGTTTCCCGGCATGCGTTGTAATGCCATATTTAAATAAATAAAATGTTACTCCTTGCATGTCTTTTCCCGTGCGTTCCCCTCCAGCGTTCCACTTCCACCTTCCCCGCCACCGCTCTCCCGCTCCCCCGTCCCGCCAACCCCCCTTGCACTTCATTTCTTGACTCCTCTCCCGCACGGCCCGTAGCCGAAACTTTTTTCTAATACTAACATTATTAAACTCGTGATATCTTTCTAATTAAATATCCGAATTGAAAAATTCAAAAAGTTAAATAAAGGTATTTAGCTGTTTTGAATATGAAGTAATTTATTTTGATAAGGATTAACACCAAGATACAAATAAAGAGCCTTTTCAAGCGGCGACATATTAATTAAATTTTTTAAATAAAAGAATACTTATTGTGGCATAACCATAATAGTTAGACATATGCTGTCGCGACCTTTTTTGTAAATAATGATGTGTTCTACAAAGTCGTAGTACATTATTTTATTCTATCAGCAATAGTTTTCGCAGCGCACGCGATGTAAAGAATATTTTAGGTAATTTTTTTACACCTTGGGTTGCATTATTGGAGTTTTAGTAATGATCCCTAATTATTTTGAAAATATTATATAGCCTATGTCACTCAGGGATAGTGTAGCTTCCCAACAGCGAAAGAATTTTTCAAATCGGTTCAGTAGTTTCAGAGCCTATTCGATGCAAACAAACAAAGAAACAAACAAACCTTACCTCTTTATATAGTGTAGTAGATAGTAGATATCATTTTGCGAATTTGTCCTTCTTTTTATTGTTTAATATGTTATGAATAAATATCATCGCGATGAAAATTAACATCTATTTGGCTAAGCCAATTTAGCTCATTTAACATTTTAGTTACCTTTGAAAATCCCATTATCCTATTGTGGAGAACTTGGTTTTTATTTTGTTCTTTTTCATTACACATAAAGAAATAATCGTTCAGCAGTAGTTAAAAATGTGGAGTAATAATGAAGTTGTATATATATGAAGTTGTATATATATATAGTAATAATGTTGTTGTTTACACCCGGAATGATGTTATTGTTTCTGTTGAAGAAATAGCTATTCCACATGCTAATTGTCTTAAATTACAACTATCAGATAATACATGTGTTTTGGCGGTTTATAGATCTCCTTCTCAAACACATCTTGATAACTTTTTTGACCACCTGAACAATTTACTCTATTCTGTATCAGCACTTAACCACGAAGTGATTTTATGTGGTGATATAAACATAAATATTTTGGAAATGAGCTGCACAAAAAGTGAACAATACCTTTCACTGTTGATTTACCACGGTTTAAAACCATTAATTATTTCACCAACTAGAGTTACTTCAAAAACTAAGACTTGTATTGATCACATTATGGTCAAGTCAAAAGATAATCCTCAAAGTGCTGTATTCAGGACCAGCATCACAGACCATTTCGCTACAATATTGAGATATCCTAAATCTATAATAACCAAATCAAAAAAAATTGACGTAAAGCTTAAACTAACTGTGGATAATGACCTGCTAAATTCAAGACTGAAAGAAGAAACATGGAATACCGTTTTATCTGAAAATGATGTCAATATAGCAGCTGATAATTTTATAAAATGCCTAAAATTACACATTGAAAATTGCTCATCTACAAAGAGAATCCATAGTAATAAAAATTACTTGAAACCATGGATAACTTCTGGAATTGTGGACTGCCTCATAAAACGTGACAAATTACATAAGAGTTGTCGCAAAGAACCAAATAATATTGAACTATTTGCATATTATAAAAGATATAGAAATTGGTGTTCTAAAATTGTAAAAACGACCAAACAGTCATATTATAAAAAGAAGCTTCATGAAGTTAAAGGAAACATAAAGCAAGAATGGAAAATAATAAAACAAGCATTGGATATGCAAAAGGAATCGGTGTCGATAAATAAATTGAAAATAAATAATAACATTGTTTCTATAAATGATAATCCAACGCTCATCACTAACCATGTTAATGGTTTTTTTAGTGATATAGGTCAAAATTTTGCTAATCTTTTGTGCAGTGTAAATAAAACCAGTGAAGAATGTTTAATCAATAATTGCAATCCAACACAATCTATGCAAAATGCCTGTTTTGAATTCAATCCAACAAATTGTAATGAAGTTCTAAAGGTGATTAATGAGCTAAAATCAGGTTTTTCGAGTGGAAATGACAGTATAAGTGCAATGGTCTACAAACAAAATGCTTCTGAGCTAGTTATACCTATTACACACATTGTAAATGTTAGCTTTGAGAATGGCTTGTTCCCCAATCACTGCAAAAATGCCAAAATTATTCCTTTATTTAAAGGAGGAGATAACATAGATGTCAATAACTATCGACCTATATCCCTGCTAAACACCTTATCAAAAATTATAGAGAAGTTAGCTAAAATTAGGTTGATGTCTTATGTAAAAAGATATGAAATTCTCTCAGATAATCAGTTTGGCTTCCGAGAGAACATGGGAACTAGTGATGCTGCATTAAAAATGATCACCACAGTCATAGAAGCTCTCGATACTGGCAATAAAGCAATGGCTGTCTTCTTGGACTTGTCTAAGGCATTTGATACCGTATCCCACGGTTTACTATTGAAAAAACTCAGTTCAATGGGTATTGTTAATAAAGCTTTAGATTGGTTCAGAACTTATCTTGAAAATAGAACACAAAGAGTCATGATTAATGATCATATTAGTTCAAACAAATCAATTGTATATGGTGTTCCTCAGGGCAGTGTTCTGGGTCCAATTTTATTTTTGTTATATATTAATGACCTTTGTAAACTGCAATTTTCTGGTTCTTCAATTGTATTTGCAGATGACACTGTTTTAGTGTTTTCTGGTGATACTTGGGATGAAACGTATGCTAAGTGCGAGACAGGATTAAGGGCAGTCAAAAATTGGCTTGATCAAAACTTGTTAACCTTAAACATGAACAAAACTAAATATATTACCTTTAGTATTTCTTCTGTAAATCAACCATCTTTGGACCGCTCTTTAAAAATACATTGTTGCATGCAGAAGTGTAATTGTCAATCTTTGGAAAGAGTAGACAATATCAAATATCTTGGTTTAGTTATTGATAAACATTTAAAATGGAACAATCATATTGCTATATTAACAAACAAAATAAGAAAGCTAGCCTATATCTTCAAGACTCTAAGAAATATATTGGACAAAGTTACACTAAAAACTGTTTATTATGCTCTTGTTCAATCAATACTTTCATATAACGTTATTTGTTGGGGTTCTTGTCACAAGACTACTCTAGAGCCTTTAAATATTGCACAAAAATTAATTTTAAAAATAATGTTCAAGAAAAGTTTTATGTATTCATCACAGTTATTATATAGCGAAAGCAAAATTATGACAATAAGGCAATTATACATAATACATGCTCTCTGTAAATTTTTCAACAACATTATCACTGCTAAAAGATCTCAACAAGTACGCAACACTAGATTGGGCTCTTCTTTAATGTATCAGCCAGTATATACCAAAACATCCTTTGGACAAAGAAGTTTTTCATATAAAGCTCCGTTGCTTTATAATATGCTCAATGAAAAAATAAAAACTATTTGTACATCACATTTATTCAAGAAAATGGTCAAAACATGTATACTAACTGAGAGTGATGGTTTTGGATTACCCATGTTGTCGCTTATATCATAAATCACTATGGAATTAAGCTATATTTGATACAATCCATATTTAATTACTCTGTATGTACTTAACTTATTTATTGTTATGTACTTTTTAATTTGCTTATTGTTATAAGTATTTACTTACTATTTTCTACTTCTTTCGTACCATAATTTACTTACTATACAATATTATAATTGTTTATTAGTATTTACTCATAATTATTATGTACTTTATTTACTTATGTTTATTTACTTATTATTATTAAATTGTTTATTATTGTTTACTCATAATTATATTATATTATATTATTTGTTTAATTTATTTATATCTACATATTTACTTAATATATTATATTTATTTCATAAACTTTATAAATTTATTACATAATTGTTTATTATTCTTTATTTTTTGTTAATAATTTAATGCTACTGTGGTATGATCACCCTCTTATTGCATCTGGTAAGCCACAACAGGTACCTTGTATTTACATATTTAATATTTAGTTTACAGTATAATGTTATTTTTGTCAACAATGAGCATACTGCCCAGCTGTAATAATTATTAATTAGTAATGTTTAAATAACTGTACTCAGTGCTTCTTTTGTAGGTTTATTATTATATTTCTTTCAAGTTTAGGTATATGTATGTTTCTTTTTTTTTTTAAATTACTTTATTGTAAAACTGCATATCTCGTTACAGGAATCCCCTAGTGAGATGTGCAGCTTATGTTTTCATGTATTTCTTATTTTTTTTCAATAAATAAATAAATAAATAAATAAATAAATAAATAAATAAATATTATAGGGATTGTAATTTTTCTGGAAATTTGTTGACGAATTCTTCACAAAAAAAAATTACTCTTCCCAATTTTATTTTGTGTATGCTCAGCAAGCTTGTTAAAGTTTCATTTAGAATCTAACATTTCAGATCAGTAACATTTTCAATAATCACCATCAATTTTAATTTTGCTTTCACTGCATGTCTGCTTGTGTCAAATTATCATACGTTTTTTTTTTGTATTTAACATATGCTTATTTATTTTTTGACATCTGATTAACCACTTATTTTGGTACAGTTCATTTTAAATATTGACTATATATTTGAATTTATCTACAATTATGTGTATTAGTGTATCTTTTTTCGTTAATGATTATCATCTTATCTTAATTGCTAATTTAATGTTTTTATGCTAACATTTATTTTAATTGTTTATAGGAGGAAAAGCTGACAAACGTTGTGTTTATTGACTACCAATTATCTAGAATGGCCTCTCCGGTAACAGATATAGCTTACCTTTTGTGTTTTTCGGCAGACTTGGAAGTCTTCGAAAACCGCTTAAAAGATATCCTTAAAACTTATTACAACACCCTGGAAACATCATTAACAAGAATGAGTTGTAGCATCGAAAAGTGTTACCCAAAAGAGATTTTCAAAGAGCATGTTAAAAGATTTATGGGGTTTGGACTGATGATGGGTATGTGTGGAATCTCTCTGACACTTACCGATGAAGGACAACAGCCAGATAATACAGAAGATTTGGCAACTCAATTGGATCAAGGAACTTATGGTGCAAATATTTCGGATCTCGCTTCGGAGAGATTGAATATGCTTGTCGATGTTTATGCCAAATTCGGATTTATATAAGCATAAATATATAATAATTTTAAAAAAACCTCTGGAACGTCGAAATTCCGCGACTTAATATCGCTGTAGTCGTGCACCGCGCTCCGAGCCAAAATTCCCGCACGGCTCGCCGTGCGCCATCTGATACAATTTTTGTAATAAGTTACTAGTTTATAGCAAAATTCAGTTTTAATAAATAATTTAAGTATAATGTTTTAACAGATAATGTGTTTATATACCTACATACCTATATATTAATAAGAATAAAATATATTCTACTATGGGGTTGTGTGTTTGAGGTGTAACGTGTGTCGTAAATCAAATAAGCAGGTTGTCGGTACAATACTTACAAGTTTATTTAAAAATTATAACAGAATATAACCACCATAGTTAAATATTAAATATTAACAATAAGTAGCGTCTTGACCGGGAGTTTAAGGGTATTCTCAAAATATTTTTAGAAACTTTACGCCAATAGATGGTGCTATTTTCAATATCGTCTAATAAAACACTTTTATTGAGATGAATTATTGGTTCGCGAACGTATATTAGTAATATTAATCTATATAAAAAAAAATTTGGTACCTATAATTACATAATCGTAGAGAACGGGTGAAAAATACACAATTTCATTGCAAAAAATATGCACAAAAGACATTTTCCACAGCTCCGCGCGCGTTGGTAAAGAACATTTTTATTACCCAACCAAAAAACATTCGCGAAAACGATGTATTTCATAAATTTTACGATGTTTCGCATGCGTGGAAGAGAGACGCGAGATAGAGGTTTGTTGTATTCAGTAAATTAAATCAACGCCTGGGAAGATTGAATAAATTTATAAAAGGAACCGGCTGGGAACAACGGCATGTGTGGCGGGAGCTGGTGTTAACTGGACCTTTTTTTAGAGGCCGCTTTTGCTAAACGGGCTTATTCATAACAAGCGATGTAGGTACATACCTACTCATTAACCATGCTCGGTTGCTTGCTCGCTAATATTTCGTGAATAAGTCAAAAAGTTACATTTAATTCTTACATTTCTATGGGACGCATTTGTCAAACCAACGAAGTGGTTAGAATTGCCAGATGGAGAAACAAATTTGTCGTGTGCTCAAGTCAGGATACCACGGCTTCCCATAACAACATCACAATGCATAATAATATAGTATGTGGTGTGATTTCATAAAATTGTTGACACTCAAACTGGCAGAGGAAGG
This sequence comes from Limnephilus lunatus, assembly GCA_917563855.2. NCBI lineage: Eukaryota > Metazoa > Arthropoda > Insecta > Trichoptera > Limnephilidae > Limnephilus > Limnephilus lunatus. The sequence goes on from OU830601.1 coordinate 57,031,925, forward strand.
GGTACAAGTAGAAATGAGATCCTTGAGGGGTATGAGTGGTAAATCCGTGTATGATTGTTCTACAAGCGTCAAATAGATAATATAATATGTGTACTGTATAAAGAAAGAATGCAAGGCTAAAACTAGGATCCCACATCATCTATTTCATAGAATCTATGAAAAATATCGGTGAGAACCCGATTTCTGTACAATAGAAACACAAAATCGACTTTAACTTTCGTTCTGCGAAATCTAACAATTTTTTTTTTCTGTTATTGTGATACCAACTAACATTATAGTATAGTGTCTCTTGAGATCATTTTTGGCAAAAAACGCCGCAATCAAGCGAATTAATTATTTGGGAACAGTCAGTCGGAATAATAGAAGAGATGTGTATGAATTTGAATAATCGTATTCCTCACATTCTCTTTCAACTCTTAGTTGTGACCCATCCTCTCAGTGAGAAAACGGTGATAGATAATTAGTAAAAATTACACAATTACTACAGAATGTAATAATTACTGCAGAATAAAATAATTTAATTGTTAAAATTAAAATAGTAATTAAAATATTTATTATTTAATTTTAATTTTATATAAATTACTACAGAATGTACCTAGAAAATGTGGATATAGAGCGAATTAATGAATAAAGTACCTAGGTAGTATAAGAAGAATATATGACGCAAATATGAATGGTAGAAGAAGTTGGGGACGCACGAGGTAGACATGGCACGATCAAATGAATCAGATACTTGAGTCAGGTCATGTCAAAAGTCAGAATAATAGAAGACTATGTATGAGACGATGTATGAATGTGAGTGAGGCAAATAGTGTGTGCCAAAACCGAGTTGTTTGGCGGTCCGTCCTCTCTGCCTTCCCCTGCGGGGAACCGGCGTGATGGTTAGTTAGGTAGTTACCGAGAAAATATTTGTAAAAAAATTTGTAACTTAGTCTTGGATTCACTCTCTACCTTCGATCAAGTATGCTCTCTAATAATACTTTTGATTCTTATAAAGAGCACGCCTCATTTTTATGGAATAACAATAATGCGTTGTACAAAGTCGAAAAAAGCTTCAAACTCGTGGCAGACAGACGAGAATCGGACAGAATGTAGGTACCCAGCTCGATCTATGCATTTTATTGTTTAGCAAGTCTCAATAACAAAATAACTAGGCGGGCGTCTAGTGATAGTTGGAGATTTAAGAAAGTTCTAAATAATTACAGTCGTTCTCACTATAATTATATTGTTAATTTGTCCTTTTTTACTGCGTGCCAAAACCGCAAATGTTCCTTGCGCCGAGTAATACTGGAACATTCATAAAAAAGCAAAACGAACATTCTATCAGAATAACAAATCGCGCCACGCAAATTGACATTTTTACTACAAATATACTGACCACTTTAACACCATAGGAATGGGTTGAAAGCGTGCACGTGAAACGTATGGCTCGCACATAGGTTTGTCTCCTTCTAACGCAGATTAGGGCATTTCGGCTAGCAGTTTCTGCACAAAATAATTAATTTTGTTAAAATAATTACTGGGTTATTATAAGTGATAGAACTGTGAAATTTTCGTTCGCGAATATTTCATTATGAGTATTATTTTTCAACATTAAAATAAAAAAATATATTATCTGTAGTTTTCAAATGCGGTTGAAAAATAGATTGTATGGGAATGGTCACATCTGTTTCACCTTAAAGCAGAATGAGATTGATTCCAAGTGGTTGATGGGGCACAAATCGGATTGCCGCACGACTACAGATCAATGACGTTGTTCGACCTCCACACTACCAAATTCTTATACTCTATACCTTCCTTCCCAGACCTTCCTTTCCCCTCATAAATCAAAAATAAAAAAATATCACCAATAAAAATCATGAATTTAAATACAACAGCAAATAACATCATAACAACGGCGAGAAGCAGGAGTCCCCGGTGCAGGCCAAAACTATTGGTGAACTTCACCAACATTCGAGGCCTGCACAAAAATTTAAATTCAGTAGACCACCACCTTGTTTCCCAACGTCTCAACCTTCTCTTCCTTTCCTAAACGCAGATAACTGAGCCTACAGACGCCTCCTATCTGGATTGCCCGGGTTTCACCCTCATGGGCAAATTCAGACCCAAAGAAGGTGTCTGTCTCTTCAGCCGAGCTGACGTCAACTGTGTGCGACTGTTGAATCTGGAGAACTCCAAATTCGACGTAATGTGGGTGCGCATCAATCTTGCCAGTACGGTAAGATTTTACGCGTGTCTATACCGCTCACCGAACCTTAGCGTTTCAGATACGTCCGAACTCTTCAAACATCTAAGCAATACTGTTGAGTTTGTGGTCCTAGGGGACTTCAACGTTCAAAACGAACCTTGGTTAAAGTTCTCAGGACCAACGGACTTGGCTGGACGAGAGGCGGAATCCTTTGCCCTCTAATACGGACTGGAGCAAATAGTTCAGGAGCCCACAAGAGTTCCCGATGTCCAGACTCACCGTTCCAATCTGTTAGATCTGTTTTTAACCACTGTGCCACACGGTTACAAGATTGAAGTCACAGTGACTCTAGGATCGTCCGACCACTGCCTGGTGACGACATCAATCCCCGTAACCTTCAGACCGCCAAATGAGCGGCTGAAGAGAAAAGTGTGGCACTATAGATCAACAGATTGGTTTGGTCTGCGTGCTCATTTCAATGCTTTCCCGTGGTCAGCTGTCTGTTTTCGGACTTCGGATCCCTCAAGATGTGCCCAGGAAATTGGTGAAGTCATCACATCCGTGATGGATGGCTTCATCCAATCCACTGTTAAAGAAACTGGTGTGGGCTCAACGCCGTGGTTCAGTCGACAATGCCCCGAAGCAGTGCGTCGAAAAAACGCGGCTTACCGAGCCTACAACACATCTCGAAACTCCGAAAACAGAATAGTATATAACAAAATGGCAAAGGAATGCAAGAGGATCATTAACAGGTCAAAATTCGATCACGACCTGCAGATCAGCAGAAAGCTGGCTGCCTGCCCGCACGGCAGCAGAGCGTTCTGGTCGCTTGCGGGCTCAATAGGTCGCAATATCTGCAAACCCAGTTTGCCACCTCTTACCAGACCTGACGGCTCTCTAGCAAATACCGCCGCCGAAAAGGCTAACTTATTAGGCAAAATGTTTGCGGAAAACTCGACCCTCAATGATCAAGGTGCTACCCCGCCGTCGGTTCCTCATTGCGGTTTTCATATGAAAAAGCTGAAGATCTGGCATCGGGATGTACTCCAAGTCTTACGAGGGCTTGATGCTTGACGAGGAATACTTGCCCTGTTATCGCAGAGGTGCACTGTAGAAATAGCTCCAATTTTGACGAAACTTTTCAAAATGTCCCTGAAGTCTGGCTCTGTGCCCTCTGGTTGGAAAAAAGCGATCATTCACCCCATTCCAAAGAAGGGTGATCGCTACAACCCAGCCAACTACCGCCCCATAGCGATCACATCTGTTCTGTCAAAAGTAATGGCACGTGTGATCAATGACAAACTGCTCACATACCTCGAGAAGAACAAAATTATTAACGACCGTCAATACGGATTCCGGTGGAACCGCTCGTGCGGTGATCTTCTCGCGTATGGGACGCATGTTAGGGGGCGGTGCCTGGAACGTTTCTGTGCGACCCAAACGGTTGGATTGGATATTTCCAAGGCCTTTGACCAGGTTTGGCATCGAGCGCTTGTCAACAAACTAAGTCCGTAAGAACGCATGCGTTCTTACGGACTTCCCGCATCCATGTATCCGTGGATTGCCGACTTTTTGAGGGGGAGGTCGATTTAGGCGGTTGCTGACGGTTTCACCTCTTCCTCGCATTCGATAAATGCTGGCGTCCCACAGGGATCGGTTCTGTCTCCGACTTTGTTTCTGTTGCACATTAACGACCTCTTGTCATGTGCACCGATTCATCGTTACGCGGATGACAGTACAGTCCATGATAGCTTTTTGTTTGACAAGCCTCCAATGAGCACACAAACCACAATAGCTCGGAAGGGCTTTGAAGCAAAGAGTGTAAGGCTTGGGGTAAGAATAACCTCGTCGAATTTAATGTTTCAAAGACCCAATCCTGTTTGGTAACGTCTAAAAGGGATCGAAATGATAATCTAGTCTCCTTCCGAACAGGACTTCCATTGATATGCTTGGTGTAACTCTAAGTGACCAGCTCAGGTATGGAGGCTCCATCGAAACCAGAGTTAAGTTAGCCTCTCAGAAACTGGGCGTACTGTACAGGGCCCGCAGATACTTTAATAGTACACAACTGCTAACCCTGTACAAATCGCAAGTGCGCCCCATGGTTGAATTTGGCAGCCACCTCTGGTCTGGAGCTCCAAAATACCTAAAAAAAAAAAAAAACCTTGACTCTGTGCAGAAACGGGTGGTCCGTTTGATAGATTCTCCTATCTTAACAGATGGGTTGCAACCTTTAGAGCACAGGCGTCAGGTGGGAATGCTGTCCTTGGTCTACCGGTATTACAATGGAAGATGCTCCGAGGAACTTGCATCATTGATCCCTTCGGCACCGGTGCATAGTTGGGAAACACGCCAAACACGTGCCCAACATTTGTACACTGTTGACATTAGTCACATGAGAACGGGTCGTTTTTACGACTCGTACTTGAGTTCAACAGCTCGGCTGTAGAACGATTTACTGGCCTCTGTGTTTCCCCCCTCCTACAACATGGGTCTCTTCAAGACCCATGTTCACTCCTTCCTTTCCTCAAAAATACCCTCCACACAGCATCCGCAAAGATGATAGACCCTGAGGGAAATTATTTTCCTCAGGGCCTCCTTTGTGAATTTAATGTAAAAAAAATATATATTAATAAGTGATTTCTCCAGAATAGCTACTCAGAAAAATGTTCATAGTACCTATATATATTTTTTTTTTAAAGAAACACAAAAATTCCCGGGTTACAAATAACCCAACAAAGCCACCACAGAAAGCCGAAAATGTTGCTTGTGTTGTGATGGAGGATTTAGCCAGCCGAGGAATCGAACACGCGACGCCATGGTGGGACCCAAGCGCTATGCCCACTCAACCACTGACCGGTCAAAGAAAACACATTGCTTTGTACCAGTCACTTCTCATTTATTAAGAAAATATATTCTTCATTCATCATTTTAAAACGAGTGATCATCTTCATCTCCCTACAGAGTTGAAAAAATTACATTATTTGTATAGGCCTTAATTTTTTTTTTGAAAGATGAAATTAAATTTTAAAAATTTAATCATTGAAGACGCAAACAACAAATTAAAATGAAAATATGAAAAAGGATAACTCGGCCAACAGTCCGAGTTACAACCGTTACCTTTTTTTCTGTGTCTTGTTCTTTTTCATATTTTCATTTAGATTTGTTAGTATTACTTTTTTCTTATTGATATTTTATATTGATGGGAATAACCTTCAAAAGTTATCAGAAAAGAGAGTTGTTCTAATTTGAAAATATTTATTTAAATTTAAATAGATAAAAATACAAATGAAAGAAATAAATATAAGAAAAAGGAAAGAAAAGAGAGCAATAGAAAAAGACGAAAGAAAGAAATGATAGTAAGAAATTTTAAATTTTTCACCACAATTTACTTTCCTATTCAAATTACGATGTAATTATCTTGTCAATAACTATTTTAAATCTAAACATGCCAAAATAAAGTAGTTTCTCCAGCAAAAAATACATTGAAATCTCAAGATTTACCTTCTTCGTTAATTCTTATTCGCTTTGTGTTAATCGTAAAATGGGATATATTTCATCGAGACCAAATTATCAACTTTAAATAATAATAAAAAAAAAATTATTTAGTTTAATCAGTACATTTACAACGTGGTAAGTAAGTGGTCAAAAAATCATGTTATAAACTAAAAAAGGTTAGGTAGGTAGGTACCGTCTTGCTCCATTTTAAGTATAATATTTCATTGTATTTATTTTTACCTCCATTTATACAGTCTTCCATAAATAAGCCTCATCTGTGTAAGTAGTACACATTCATAATGAAGATTACGTGTTACTGTATCTTTTGTCATGTATAATGTCAATAGGAAAATAACATACATAACAATTTTATCTCAAACATTTTAATATATAAGGACGATAATGAAAATATCTATAACAGTCCGAATTCTCTCGTCATAACATAATAGTGCATCAGTCATGCCGACCATTGATGACATAGATGTCAACACAGTCGAGCAACTCCGCGGTGATGTTCAAAGTGTTATAAAAGATATCGCCGATGAATTAAACATCAAAGACTATACCACAGACTTTATAAAGCAAGACTTTACCGGGGACAATTATTTAGGAGATATCATTCGTGTTAAGATTATTCCCAAAAACAATAATAAATCTTGTAAACCCATCAATTTAATTCTAAAGTTAGCCCCACAATCTAAACTTTCGAGGGACAGTTTTCCAATAATACCTTTTTATGAAAACGAAATTTCATTTTATACCAATGTCGTGCCAATTATGGAAAATCTCCAGGATGAGCAAAAATTGTCAATAAACGAACGCATTACATTTCCAAAATTTTACAGAGGAATCCTTGAAGAGTTTAAAGAGTTAATGGCTTTGAGGGATCTGTCTCCCGATGGTTATATTTTACGAGACAAAAATATACCAATGGACTACGAACACTTGACGATGATAGTTCAAAATTTGGCTAGACTTCATGCAGCTTCATTCTTCATGAAGGAAAAAGATCCAGAACTTTTCAAGAGATGTTCGCAACACCTTCCTAAAACTATGAACTTTGGAGAAAAATTTTCAAAAATGATTGTCATAATGCCTGGAAAGATACATCCGCTAATTACGAACCAAACCAACCAAACAAGGTTTAAATCTTTTGCAGACAGCGTAGCCCAGAATGTGAATAACTATTTGGATTCAAGTTTGAGTGAGCCGTATAATGTTATTTGTCATGGAGACGCTTGGAATAATAACATGTTGTTTAAATATGAGGTAAAATTTTCTAATTTTTATTTAATTTCATCTGATTTTAATGTCTTTAATATGTCGCAAAATAAATTAGAAAAGTATTAAAAAACATAGAGGATGGGAAACTGATATCTTCAGTTTAAGAATAAAACGCGCGTTAAATAGTTACTTTTATCACACGAATTCACAGTAAAACATGATTATCGCCATCTTATCTTAAATGCTGCATATATCGGTCTTGTCTAACAAATGTTTTAATTTTCATAGGAGGAGAAGCTGTCAAACGTCGTGTTTATCGATTATCAATTATCCAGAATAGCTTCCCCAATAACAGACATAGCTTATACATTGTGCCTGTCGGCAGATTTAGAGGTTTTCGAAAATCATTTAAGGGGTTTCTTAAAAACTTACTATGAGACCCTGGAAACATCATTATCAAGAATGGGCTGCAGCGTCGAAAAGTGTTACCCAAAAAAGATTTTCAGGGAGCAAGTAAAAAGTACCATTGGTTTTGGACTGATGATGGCTTTGTGTGTAATTCCCATGATATATATGGATAAAGGACAAGTTCTTTATAATTCAGATGATTTTGCTAATCAGTTGGAAGGAGGTACGTATGGGAACCATGTTTCTGATCTCGCTGTACAGAGATTGAATGGACTGGTTGATATTTTTATCAAAACTGGATTTATATGAAAATGATTTGCTATTTTAATAAATCTTTATTATTACAAACTTATTTTATTTCTCAAATTGATTTAATTGTTCATCTCCCTTACTAATCCTTTATTAAACTCTCTTGGCTCCAATTGATTGATTGGAAAAAATTATCCACTTCTGTGGTTGAGGATTTGTTTCATTTAGATTGTAGCCTATGCCTGAATATTTATCACGATCCGGAATTCAGGAATCTAGAAATCCTGTGTTCAAAAATATCACGAAATTTGATAAATATTGACGGATTACAATAAATATTGAACGTGTAGGGTAGCACTCCGATCCATGTTGATGGATCACGATGCGATAAGATTGAACTTATAGCCTACGCCTTACAATGTACTTAAATAAAAAATAAAAAATTTACTGTTTATCTATTCCTTTATACTCATTTTTTACTTACACGGTTCCTGAAATTTAACATGTTAATATCTACTTGCTTCCTGACCTGTAACCATAAAAAAGTATTATAAAAGAAACTTAACTGGCTTATACTATATTTACTATTAAATGTAAAATTTCCATTTACATATATATGCATGTTTCTTAAATAAAATTAAAAAATATATATTTTTAAATAAATAGAAAAACAGAGAAGCACAATAATTGTGCATTTTTAGAATTAATCGATTAAAATAGTTGTTATCTACGCAGGTAGGGCAAGGAGGCGTAACATTCCCGAATTAAAAAAAGATCTTTTGGAAAGTGAAGGTAAAATTCAAGGCATTTTACATCCAGGGAGCAAAAATATGTGGGGCAAATAATGTTATTGCCAAGAACTGAGTGATTTTAAAATGTAACTAACCAAGTAGGTACCCCATACTCAGTTTTGCAATACGCTTATATTTTTATTGCAAATTGTTAAAATTATAAAGTTTTTTTTAAAGGGTTTACACAACGTCAAAAAAAAAATAACAATCTCTGTAGGTATACATTTATTGCAGAGAAATAAAAATAACAATAATCAATGATCTTATTTTTTATTAAAAATAAACAATAACTGGTTTGACTCCCCTGAATTGGTCTCGTTAATAAATAACCATGCACCTAGTAGAACAACTCAACTTCAGACACCTTTTCATTGCAACAATACTGCCAATGCAGAACAAAAATCAATAATAAATCGATTGCATACTTGGATGAATATGCAAATATCGATCACGCCAGTAATCTCGACTCATACGAAAGATGCATTAAACAAAATTTGTCTGCTGGTATCACGTTAGCATAATACTTCATGTTAACATAATATGCCTACCACCCACCTACTTGCACTATAAAATAAATCAGTACATTAAAAACGATTGGAACTTCTAAAATTCATCGTATCTGTCGACAGAATCCTTTATACCTACATAATATTATTTTATTTTTTAGTTATTTTTTTTCTGCTCCTTGGAGGATTTCTTACTTTTCATAACTTTTTGTATTGTATTTTTAAAACTTTGTATCTTTTAAAGATATATTATATTTTTGCATTGTACTTTTTATCACTTTACTTCTTACTTTTAAGTTTTTATTTATACTTTTTATTTAATACTTTATATTTTATACCCCACTTACTCCTTACTTTTTACCTTTTTTAGATTTAACTTACATTTATAGGTACTGTTATTCTTCATGTTGTTATAGGCTTCTTATATGTGAATTATGTTATTATTTGTTGTACTTTTATATACGTTAATTATGTTAATGGTACCTACATGTTGTGCCGTTTACGCCATATACGTGAAAATAAATAAATTTTAAAATAAAGTTTTCTTCCTAATAAAACAAACTCGTAGTACGTGCGGAAAGCTTTGTGGTTATTTTTTTTTTAATCACCTCTAATTTAATTAACTGTTAATATTAACCGTTTCATGTAAAAAAATTAAATAGAAATCGAATTTCCCAGATCGATAAAAAAATGTTCCATATGTTATCTGAAACACTAATTTCTGTAATTATTTATGTTAAAACTGTAGGTATCGTAAGTACCGTAAAAAAAACAAATAATTAAGAACATAAATGTGCAGAGATAATGAATGGGACAAGTAAAGCCCGCACAAATACCTACTATAAATACAGCATGACATTGGCACACATGGAAACCTTGATTAGTTCGGGTAGAGTCCAGCTTGTAATGACGACAGAAACTTTGTATGAACAGTAGGAAGATAGTTGATAAAACAACATATCTCTTTTCCCGAGAATCGAGTCAGATGAAAAATGACTGCTTGTATCAGTCACTTCTGTTTAAAAGGGTCATTATTTTAAGGGGACTGATGATCTTTATCTCCCTACAGAGTTGAAAAAAAATTACATTATTTTATTTGATGATGCCTGATAATGCGTTTATTACTTTTTAAAGATAAAATAAGATTAAAAAAATAATCATTGAACACGAAGGTAATAATAACAAATTTTAACGAAAATGTGTAGAAAAAAACTCGGTCAACAGTCGCAGTTGCGACCGTTACATTTTTATTTGTCTGTGTCTTATTCTTTTTCATATTTCCATTTAGAATTTTTAGTATTATCTTCTTCTTCGATGGTGTATAACATTGATAAGAATTCGAACGTTATTATAAAAGACAATTTTTTGTATAAAATTTAAAAAAATATTTTTTTATAGAAATCGATAAATAGAAAGAAAAGAAATAAATGTAAGAAAAAGAAAGGAAACCAGAGAAATAGAAAAAAAGACGAAAGAAAGAAATGATAGTGAAAATTTTAAATGGTTCACCACATTATACATACCTATTTAAATTACGATGCAATTTTATACTGTCAATTACTATTTTAAATCTAAACATGATAAAATAAAATAGGTTCCCCAGCAAAAAATACATTGAAATCTCAAAATATACCTTCTTCGTCAATTATCTTCGTGTAGTCGTAAAATGGGATATATTTCATCGAGACCAAAATTGTCAACTTTAAATAATAATAAATAAAAAAGATCTAGTCTTAACGGTATATTTACAACATGGATATTAAGGGGTCAAAAAATCAAGCTATAAACTTAAAAAGGTTAGGTAGGTACCGAATTACTCTCTCTTCAGTTTAATATTTCATTATATTAATTTTTTATCACTATTTATTCACAGTCTCCCATAAATAAGCCTTAGGTACCTGTGTACGTAGTTCACAATCATTATGAAAATTACGTGTTACGTTATCTTTCATTATGTCAAACGTCAAGAGGAAAATAACATACTCAACTATTTTATCTCAAATTTCTTTAATATATAAGGACAATAGTGAAAATATCTATAACAGTCCGAATTCTCTCGTCGTAACATAATAGTGCGTCAGGCATGGCAACCATTGATGACTTAGCTGTCAACATTGTCGAACAACTCCGCGGTGATGTTCAAATCGTTATAAATGATATTGCCGATGAATTAAACATCAAAGACTATACCACAGACTTCATAAAACAAGACTTTACCGGAGACAATTATCTGGGAGATATCATACGTGTTAAGATTATTCCCGGGAAAAATAATAAAACTATTAAACCCATCAATTTAATTCTAAAGTTAGCCCCACAATCTAAAGTTTCGAGAGATGGTCTTCCAATAATATCTTTTTATGAAAATGAAATTTCATTTTATAACAATATCGTACCAATTGTGGAAAAGCTCCAGGATGAACAACAATTGCCAATAAACGAACGCATTACATTTCCAAAATTTTACAAAGGAATCCTTGAAGAGTTTAAAGAGTTAATGGTCTTGAGAGATCTGTCTCCCGATGGTTATATTTTACGGGATAAAAAAATACCACTGGACTACGAACACTTGACGATGATAGTTCAAAATTTAGCTAGACTTCACGCAGCTTCATTCTTCATGAAGGAAAAAGATCCAGAACTTTTCAAGAGATGTTCGCAACAGCTTCCTAAAACTATGAACTATGGAGAAAATTTTTCAAAAATGATTGTCATAATGGCTGGAAAGGTGCATCCGCTGATTACAAACCAAACCAACCAAACAAAGTTCAAGTTCTTTGTAGACAGTGTAGCCCAGAATGTGCATAACTATTTGGACTCAAGTTTGAGTGAGCCGTATAATGTTATTTGTCATGGAGACGCTTGGAATAATAACATGTTGTTTAAATATGAGGTAATTTTTTGTTCGTTTTAACTAATTTAAAAAAAAATAATCATAATAATTTTCTTTAAATAATGCTCTAGAGTTTCACTTTTCTTTTGTTGTTTTTGTTTTTGTTTGCACAAAAGGAGAAAAAAGTTAATATAAAAAAATAGAAGTTTGGGTTTAATTTTAGAATAAAACGCACATGAAGTAGATACTTTAAATATCGTAGGCGATACTTTAAATATCATCACAATTTTTGCCATCTTTCGGTTTTAATACATATGTTATATAACAATTATTGTTTTAATTTTATAGGAGGAGAAGCTGTCAAACGTCGTATTTATCGATTATCAATTGTCAAGAATAGCTTCTCCAGTAACAGACATATCGTACGCATTGTGTCTGTCGGCAGACTTGGAAGTTTTTGAAAACCATTTAAGAGATTTCTTTAAAACTTACTATGAAACCCTGGAAACGTCTTTATCAAGAACGGGCTGCAGCGTTGAAAAGTGTTACCCAAAAGAGATTTTCAGGGAGCACGTAAAAAGCACCTTTGGTTTTGGATTGATGATGGCTTTGTGTGGAATTCCCATGATATATATGGATAAAGGACAAGTTCTTCATACTACAGATGATTATGTTAATCAATTGGAAGGAGGTACATATGGGAACCATATTTCTGATCTCGCTGCAGGGAGATTGAATGGACTTGTTGATATTTTTATTAAAACTGGATTTATTTGAAAATGCTATGCAATTTTCAGATATATAAAATAAATCATTATTATTATTAACTTATTTCACTCTTTAATTTGATTTATTTGTTTACCTTCCTTACTAATCGTTTCGTGAACTATCTTGGCATTTGATTGATCGGAAAAAATAGTTCACTTCTGTGATTGAGGTTTGTTTCAAAGGTTTTTTATTTTTTAAATTCAAATAAATGGAATTTTTCTGAACGATCCAAAAAAATAAAAATGGTTTCGGAAAGGTGATTAAATACGCTTTTCAATTATATAACTCGAAATAAACATATAATTTTGAAAAAATAAAAAATTTTAAAATTAAAAAGTAAAAGCAAATATGAATATGTTTTAAAAATGGCTTACCTAATATTATTTCTTACTGAAATTACTGATAATTAAAAAAAAAAATATATATATATATATATATATATATTAGTGTTTATAAGGTAAAAATGTTTTAAACGTTGCCGTAATTTCACTTTTTTGTCGTTTTATTTAAAAATAATGAAATAAAAATTCACAAAGTTTCATAATTTTTTTTTAAATGGCTGTTGGATGCTTTGGTTTCATGGAAGTACATTTATAATAATTTTGGGGTTATCTTTTGAATTGGAATATAAAGCGTGGTATTTTTTCTTTTAACACCGTTTAGGTTACATCATATTTCTAGTAAGGGAGCAGTTTTTGACCGCTCCCCCCCTTGGTGAGATAATTTGGGCCACTTTGTATATTCTTCTCTAAGGGATGCAATGATTACTATGAGGCCTATATGAGTTGTTTCTTTGAATTATTTAACTATCAATGAAATTTATCAATACACGAGTTCATAAAAAAAATGTATCCCTTTCTGTAGAAGTTAAAGCTTGTAAAAATAAACTAACCACTCTTATTTAAATTGATAAACTAACGTTTAAACAAGATTTTTATGCATAGCACAAAGGGTAGATAACAAATATTATAATCAATAATTGTCAGCCTGAAACACTCATCTACATTGAAAAAATCTTCCGAGAAAAGATACTGGCCGCCAACGGGAATTGAACCCGTGACCTTCTGATTGCCGGTCAGCAGCTCTGACCACTGAGCTATGGCGGCTTATCAAATACCCGCCAAATAATTCAATATATACTAGTGTTTCATTCGACAATTACTTATTATTACATTTTTCCAACTGAAAACAACCAACTTTATTTTTATTTTTTTTTTTTTTTTATAAATAAAAATAAATAAATAAAGTTGGTTGTTTTCAGTTGGAAAAATGTAATAATAAGTAATTGTCGAATGAAACACTAGTATATATTGAATTATTTGGCGGGTATTTGATAAGCCGCCATAGCTCAGTGGTCAGAGCTGCTGACCGGCAATCAGAAGGTCACGGGTTCAATTCCCGTTGGCGGCCAGTATCTTTTCTCGGAAGATTTTTTCAATGTAGATGAGTGTTTCAGGCTGACAATTATTGATTATAATATTTGGTAACCACTCTTATTTTAAAATCACAAAGAAAAAAATACTCTTCTGAAATCACTAAAAATGAAACTGATTATACCTACTCGAAGACCACTCAAGCGCCTCTTGGAAACTGTGTGAAACACTTTTGATATAATTGAATACCTACGTTAAGCCTGCAATAAAAATTATGCAATTTTTTTAAACCATTTTACTTAAATAAAGTTAAGTGATAGAATGAGGTTGCAAATTATTGAGATAACAGTGTCAAGTCAAAGCAAATAGAATTTTCATTACATTAGTAAAGATTTATGGATAGTGACATTATCAAGAGATGAGACACCATTTCCGCGATGGCAACAGGTTCAATCTGTTGTACAATTTCATACAATCAAACTGTCTGCTCAGTTTAGTAAGATTTGAAAATATGTTTATTGTAATAGGTACCTAAATAAAGACTTAAAAATATAAATATCAATAAATTTGGACAACGCATCCAATATAATTTTTATTTGAGTGCCATAGTTTCTGGGATCATTATTTTATAAAACTTTTGAAAATAAGGTCGAAACGTGGAAATGACCTTCAGTGTTCAAAGCCAGTCGAAAGCTTTCCCCCTCCTCGAGAAAACCGTCGTTTTGGAATCCCAAAAAATAATAATAACTAGAGATTATATTTTTTGTATTGCTTTAGCATACAAATAAATAAATAGTGTCTCTAATAATATACGCAAACCAGAGTGAGATTTTTGTCTCAGTTGATTTATTTTTGCCATGTAACAAAATTACTTTAGACATCATGACAAGTAGAAATTTTGGGTAAATATTATACTATTAATAAAAAAAACATATCTAATTCATAACAAACATTACTTGTCACGCGCCGTAAGCATTTAACTCCTGCTTAATTGCCTGATAAAAATTCCTCCGTCAATCATAAATTCTTACAAAACAAAACAAATATCTTCTACGCGAATGTTGGACCGCGATGACAACTCCGATAAACCAGGCGATGAAAGTACAATATTACTGTTCCAAAGAAATTATTTCTGATACTTTCATTGTTTTGTACTGCTCTATTTATACAAATAAACAAAATAATTAGTCACTTTTCATGTCCGTCCCAATGATATAGGCTCACTGCAAGGCTATCCTTGTTCTCTTAAAGCCGAAATGACGTTGTGTTTAAATTAAATAATTTTCATTAACAGTTCGAATAGTGCCATTTCTTTGCAACCTATACCAACGGCAGTGAGAATACAACAGGCTAATACAACTTTACGAAAATACAACTTTTTCAGGCGGACATCGGTCACCAAATTAGCGCCTTAAAAATAATACCGCTCAAACTGCATTGCACCGGTGTTCATTCAATTGGGAATCTTCTTACAGACAAAAATAATTATTATTACTAGTGAATAAATACTTATTTATTAAAATCATACTAAAAACCATACGACTTCCCCTCCCTGCAATTATTCCACGGAGCTGAATTGTTAAAGAAAAGAAATATTTACTGGGTACAATGTTTAAAATATATATTTTCTCGAAAAATTCTTTTTACAAAAAATGAAAACCGATTTAGTAATAGGTTAAATAATGTATTTGAAGTTCATCTAAAACTAGGCTTTCGTAAAGACAAGTGTATTTTCTTGCACCAAAAATGTATAATGCTCTATATAAGACTACAGAAATTGAATGTAAAAATATATCCTCCTTCAGCAAATATAAAAATGTAATAAAGTCTTGGATGAATACCTTTGATACAAACATTTACTTGCTATAACATCTGACCTGATGCAACTTAACAAAATGTTAATCTTTTTTAACATCTTGTTTGAATTGTAATTCATTAAACAATAATTTTATTTTTAATTTTATTTTTTGTTTATTTAATTTTATACTTTAATATCTACAAAGATAATGAGCCAAATTAAAAACCGTTTTTTAAACACACAAGTATACCCACGAACAGGCGATGCCTATGTGAGATTTTTTTGGTTAATCTGCTAATTGTTTTATTCTTTAATTTTTAAATGTATATATATAAAAAAGTCTTTAAGTATTGTAAAATTATACCAATACATTTACCAAAAATATTATTAATAAAAAATAAAAAAATTAAAACTTCCCCGCTCTAATTATATAAAAGGTTGCCTTATATCAAATTTATAAAGAACGAATGAAAACCAAAATATAATAAAATTTTCCATGAATGGTGTAGGGGTGCGCCTTGCCGGATTGCATTAGGGACATTGAGCCTCTTTGCCTAATAGCCGTTTATACCATCTCTTTTTTCAACCCGATTCCCATAGACAAAAATTTTCACTTAACACGATCGCTATTTTCATCTCTATTGTCATATCTACGATTTCAGTTGGCATCGTATAAACCGCATATAACGCCGCACTTTTAATTTTGCTGCTTCTGATAGGCTATCATTTCATATGACAAAGTTTTCCTTTTGGTCAACAAATCCACCCACGGACAGCACAAGCAATACTCATATTCAAAACAAAATTAACTATCCTAATGCTAAGAACCACCAGGGCTCGTAGTTAGGTTGGTAGAATATATTATTATAGAAATATGAACAATTCAAAAACTTCTTGAACGCGAAAATTAAACTTTGTTTTATTTTAACATTAGCTCCACATGTCATCTTTGGGAAAGCTGTGTGAAGGGTTATTTTATAAACGAAGGGAGCGGATGTTCTATGAAGGAAAAGGTTATTTGGGTTTGAAAGAATCTGGGAGTCAGTGTATCCAGGACCGACGGACGTATGAATCCATCCCTCCCACCGCGGTGCAAGTTGATATTCCAAGGGAGTACGGCTGGAGAAGTCAAAAGGACTCTCTCAACTATTCTCTCCCGATCCCGATCTTGTGACCTGGACAAACCTTACCCCATAAACCCGGGCATCCCTGCTAAGTGACCTATGGCAGAGGTTATAATAAGATAAATGGTTTCCGGGGTGGTGGTACCCATACCCGCCTCTCAAATTATGTTGGTTATTATCATTGTTTTTTTTAATTTTAAACTATGTTTGCTTAATTACGTTTATAGTTATTTAATAACTAACCTACTAAGCATTATTCATTCAAGAAATATAATGTTCATAGTTTTCAATTAGATGCATAAAAAAAATTTATTACTTAAATGTTTTAAATATTTTTTAAGGCAACAACATCAAAAAAATGTTTGGTTATAAATCGATTTCTGGAGTCAAAACAAATGTAGGTAAACTTGTGTTCAGCTTTCAAATTTCCAATGGGAACTGGGAACACGGGAAGAGAGGGAAGGCTAAGATGTGTCTTGCCACCATTTTAAGAAATATTCATATATTATAAACAGTGTTATCTCATCACAGCGATACTTATAGGAACTTCCGTCATGGAACGCGGTAGGTAAAACCAAAAAAGACATATACCTAAATAAGTAATCAATTTCAACCATCAGAGAGGACGAGCGACCAGCTACTTCTGGGCGTGAGCCAATAATTTCACCCCAAAGGTTGACTTACTTGAATGTTTCCTAAATCTCAATGTGCATGCAAGACACTTGGAAATTCGCTGGAAATGAAATATATACGGTGTGGCGTGGTAAAGTGTGACCCGAAAGAGGCGTGCCATCCATATTAAACGATGCATCCATTTTGAACTTATGTCCATTTAGGTGGTATCCATACCATCTATAACTGGAAGAGTCTTTAGATATTGAACTTTTTTTATATTAATCATTGAAGACAATATTAGCGGATCTGAAACGAAAATTTTAAACCGATAAATCAGAAAATAAACGGTTGCGTCTAAGAATAGAATCCTTAGCTACAACCAAGTATCGATGATACTTAGCATTGGCGGGGCTTAGCTCTGACCGCTGAGCTAATTCGAACCTTTCCCTTAAGTCATATTGAACTGTATACGTTCTTAGACTAAGAACTAACAACATTATCGTAATTTTCTTTAGGTTCATAATTTTATTAGCTGCAATCTCTACATAATGATTGCAAGTTTCTTCCCGGACTTAATACAATCTAGATAGTGTCTTGAATAAATACATATATTTTGTAAACAACATCTGAAATCGAAATACGCACAAAACTCCTTTAAATCGTTTAAAATCAAACTCACCTTACAATGTACTTCTACCTACTTAAATCAACACTATTATTTCTTGTTTATTAATTTCTTTTCAACTTTTTAGTTAACACTGTGTAAATAGTAATAATAATAATATTTGGACGATTTATATAGCGCCATTTTTGTGAAAAATCAGCTCAAGGGGTACTGTTAATATATCTTTGAATTTTTTTTTTACGGTGCTCCAGATTTCATGTCCGGGTTGAATCTTTCCCAAATGAAAGACTAAACCCTTCCACACACTTTTCCACAAATGAATATCTAGTAAATTAACGCAATGTAATTGCACTATATAAGAATAAAACAATACAAGAACAATACGTCAATCCACCAGAAACATAATTGGAAAATATTTCACCGACTCCAGATATTTTCATATCAGAGGGTTCGGCTCTGATGAAATCCTAACTGGTCCGATAAATCCTACTGATCCCTCAATATAAATATTTAAAAAATCTTTCGTAATCCTACATGTATTTAAAATGACCGACTTTTGCATTTTTATGTACAAATTTTTTGACAAATCTAATACGCCTAAATTTTGAATGAGAGAGCTTGGTATAATGCCAGTAGCCGAAATAACAAATGGTAATATTTTTATAGTCTGAGAATGCCAAATTCTTTTAATTTCATTTCCTAAATCTGTATATTTTCTTATTTTTTCAGAAACAGTTTTCTGAATATTACAAGAATTTGGTATAGCGACATCAATGATATAAGTTATTTTCTTAATTTTGTCATGTAAAACTATATCGGGTCTATTATGACTAATTGTTCTGTCTGTCAGAATAGTTTTATCATAATAAATTTTATAAAATTCATTTTCTAAAAATGAATTTGGTTCATATTCATAATATGGTACATTACGGCAGTCAATCAAGTTATGTTTAATTACCAAACTTTGGTGAATTATTTTTAAAACTTGATTGTGCCTAAATGTATACTCGGACGGCGCTAATACAGAACATCCCGATATAATATGTTCTATAGTTTCCGGAAAAGCCAAACATTTTCTACATAAATCATCAATTTGATTTGCATCTTTGATGATATGCTTCCTATAATTTTTAGTATTAATGACTCTATCTTGTATGGCAAGCATAAAGCCTTCTATTTCTGCGCTCAACTCTCCAATACTCAACCATTTGTTTGACGAAAATTTGTCAACATATGTTTGGTTGAGACAATTGAAGTGTTTTGCGTGAAGAATTTTATTTGACCAGGAATCTAATAATTCCTGGTTGGTATTTATAAGAATGCTGGCATTCTCGTCGTATAAATTTAATGGTGAAATATTTCTATCTGCCTTGCATATTATTTTGTGCATTTCTGAACTATCAGCTTTCCTATGGAAAAAATTTCTTAGCATTTCTACCTGATTATGTTTTAAAGATGTTATTTTGACTATACCTCTACCTCCTAAATTTCTGGGTAAATTAATACGTTCTATAGCTGAATTTGGATGATGGCAATGAAATTTAGTTAATGTAGTTCTAATTAATCGTTCTAAGCTATCTAAATCTGTATTAGACCATTTAATTATGCCAAATGAGTAAGTTAATAGAGGTATTGCCCAAATATTTATCGCCTTTACTAAATTTTTAGCAGATAGATTGCATTTCAAAATTTTTCTGATCCTAGTTTTAAATTTAATCCTAATATCATTTTTAATACTTGTATGATCTAATCTATTTGATTGCGGATATCCTAAATATTTATAAACCTCACCCCCTTTCATACTTTCAATTTTGAAATTTCTAAATATACCCTCGTCTCCATCTACAATTTTACCTTTCTCTATATGGATCGTTCTACATTTATCTAAACCAAAAGTCATTTTAATATCATCTGAAAAAATTTTAACTACTTTAATCATTTTCTCTAAATTTGGTTCAGAATTTGAATATAATTTTAAATCATCCATAAATAATAAATGAGAAATTATATTTCTCTCTCTAGTATTACCTTTAATTTTTATTCCAAACTTGCTTTTAATTAACATTTTAGATAGAGGATTTAATGCTAAGCAAAACCAAAGAGGACTCAATGAGTCTCCTTGAAAAATCCCTCTTTTTATTGAAATGCCCGGTACTATAATTTTCTTATCTTTCAAATTCAAAAGCAAATCGGTATTCCAAAATGCCATAATTTTTTTCAAAAAGCTAATAATAATTGGGTTAATTTTGTATATATTTAAAACTTTTATCAGCCACGAGTGCGGGACACTATCATAAGCTTTTTGGTAATCTATATAACAAATATGTAAATTACGTTTTTGGGTTTGAATCTGTTTTAGAATTACAGAATCAATAACTAATTGTTCTTTACATCCCATATGTTTTCTGCGACAACCTTTTTGTTGTTCAGATAAAACATTTTTTTCATCTAAATGAGTGTATATTAAATCTGTCAAGCAAGAGGTAAAATTTTATATATTGTCGGTAAACATGTAATGGGTCTATACTGAGAGGGATTATTGATATGTTCGCTTTTAGGCAACATATAAGTAATGCCCTTAGTTAGAAAATTTGGAAAATTTTGAGGTTCTCTGACAAATTTTGAAAGATTTTTTGCCAAAAGGGGATGTAAAGTAGTCAGACGTTTATACCAAAAATTATGTATCCAATCGCAACCCGTGGCTTTCCAATTATGAGTATTTTTTATAATTTTGGCTAACAATTCAACCGATATATCAGAAAAACTCATTTGTTCAATGTCTGAACAATTGAGTTCTTCATTTTCTATCCACGGACCTGACTCATTATGTTTTATATCTTTACTCCAAATATTTGTCCAAAAATCGCGCATATCTGATTCAGATGGCAACGGATTATTATTATTCGAAATAATATTTTGTTTATGGTCAAGTTTGGAATAAAATATTTTCTCATTTTTCTGAAATAATCTATTATTATTTTTTTTATTATACGTATAATTATATCTTTTTAATCTACTAGCTTTTACACCTAATTTTTGTTTTAACAAATCTAATAAATCATTGATTATATTTTCATTATTATTACTACCAATGCTATAACCAAATTTTCTCCCAATTACATCTACATGTCTCAAAATATTCCTACTTCTATTTCCATTTTTATACTCTATTACTCTAGCTATGCTACTTCTTAAAAATACTACATCATTTTCTAATCTACTCTGCCATTCTGGTTTTCTATAATTATATGATCTATCATCAGAAGACGTTAATTTAACTCCTAACTTGTTACATATAGTGATAGCACTAGCATACACTATTGTATGAAGATCTAAAAAACTAATGTCATCAAATATAATTTTTGGTAAAATTATATTATTTAATTCAGAAATTAATTTAGATAATTTCTTTGACGTATGTAATTTTGGTAATTTTGGTCTAACTGTGGGCTCTATATCGATATATCTATTTATATTATTATGAAGTAAGTTAGCTAATTCTATAATATTTTCATCTAGTAAGTTTAAATTTGCAATGTTGATTTCCCTAAGATTATAAATAACGTCTAAGTAATTTGAGTCTACTGTAATATCATTGGATTCTTCGACTAGAATATTATCTGAACTATCTACGTTCAATGTATCTGATATAACATTACTACTCGTATTAACTTGCTCTAAATTATTTTCTAATTGCAATCTATCTGCTACTTCCTTTTTTATCTGATCTAATGTTACTACAGGAATTAAATTATTTTTGAAAATATTATTATAATTACTTGAAACTATTATTTAATATTATTTTTTTACGGTGCTCCAGATTTTATGTCCGGGTTGAATCTTTCCCAAATGAAAGACTAAACCCTTCCACACACTTTTCCACAAATGAATATTCTAGTAAATTAACGCAATGTAAGTGCACTATATAAGAATAAAACAATACAAGAACAATACGTCAATCCACCAGAAACATAATGGGAAAATATTTCACCGACTCCAGATATTTTCATATCAGAGGGTTCGGCTCTGATGAAATCCTAACTGATCCGATAAATCCTACTGATCCCTCAATATAAATATTTAAAAAATCTTTCGTAATCCTACATGTATTTAAAATGACCGACTTTTGCATTTTTATGTACAAATTTTTTGACAAATCTAATACTTGAAACTTTTATTTCTGTATTAATTATTATTTTCTTTTGAATATTTTTTTACAACTTACTTACACCATATATCTACCTACTATAATTGTTTAATAAGCACTTGATTCCTAATCGGTAACCATAACGTAATTTTATAAGTGGAACTTAAGTGGTGTATATTATATTAACTATTTAACCCTTCAAAAATTTAGCATTTTTTTCAGATGGTCAAAATATTTTCGCTTTACAATAAAATGCAAATATTTGGAATATTTCTGATCACATACAAAAACTAAAATCTGTTTAAGAAAGGTGATTAAATACGCTTTCAAATTATGTAATTCGAAATAAGCATATATTTTATTAATTATAAAATTTTTGCATACAAACATAAAAAAAGTTTTCAAAATTGCTCACCTTACGTTTTTTCTAACTTAAGTTACTGATAATAAAAAATAATAAAAACACATACATATTTTATTAGACAAATGTATAACAAACGAAGTTTCAATTTTTTTTTTCAATCTGTGATTCAAAACTTTGTGACATAAAAGTGTACATTTTACTTTTATGGAGGCTT
The DNA here is from genome assembly GCA_917563855.2 of Limnephilus lunatus. Lineage (NCBI taxonomy): Eukaryota > Metazoa > Arthropoda > Insecta > Trichoptera > Limnephilidae > Limnephilus > Limnephilus lunatus. The sequence goes on from OU830601.1 coordinate 57,054,650, forward strand.
TTATATTTTTTTGTATTACTTTGTTATTCTTTTGAGCACATTGTTTTCACCCAAATCACCGTAATGAATTATTTTTAATTTGAGAAAAAAATACTCCATATTCCATTAAGAATCTCCATTGCTAAAAGTATCTGGCCACACCTTACACCGAGTTCAATAAGAAGTAACCTGTCGCATATCCTAACAAACTGACACCCCACACGTGCGATCACCGCATATTATATTTCAACCCCAACTTCGAATTGAGGTACCGTCCCACGTTACACAGTAAGAATAAAACCTAGTCTGTCAAATAATAGAAAAAAATATATAAAATGGAACAACAAAATTTGTAGGCTGGCACCACCAATTTACCTGTCAAATATTATTTTAAAATGCAATGACAATGAAAATACAGAACACTGTAGATATGTATAAACATTTTAAAAAGACATTTTTTGTTCTTAAAAAATTAACGAAGAAGCGCTGTTATTAAGGTACCTACTTAATTACATAAATTTGATTCGATTTTGTTTTACAAAGTGATTGGCTTTCATTTAATTTAGCACAGATTTTAATTTAACAGTAGGTAGAAAGGAAGAATCATTAATGGTGACTGGTGAGCTTAGTTATATATTCAGATCTCAAATTAGAGACATTATCTAAAGCCCGGGCAACGCTAGGTACATAAGATAATATTAAATAATTGTGAGCAATTTCTAAAGTGTGCTTTATATTTTATAACAATATCGTTATTCTTCATTATGTTAACACAAAATTGAAAACGTATAATAATAATATATCTATATGCAATTCTAATTTTGAGACAGTGGGTATCTGTATTGCAATGAAAAAATATTTTTTAAACTTTTATGCCTTTTTAATTTTTAATAAAAATGTAGGTTACACAGCTTTAGACTTTTTTTTAACTTTAAAAGAAAGAAAAACATTCCCGGGCTACGAATAACCCAACAATGTCTGAAAATCTCCCACTACCATCATAGAAAGCCGAAAATGTTGCTTGTGTTGTGATGGAGGACTTAGCCAGTCGAAGAATCGAACACGCGACGCCCGGGTGGGAACCAAGCGCTATGCCCACTCAACCACTGACCGTTCAAAGATTACCACCATGATTATATTTTTAGTATTGCCATTTGAACAACGGTGGCGCCCACCTTTGTTTTCTACTCTTATTTGACAAACTGTACCTCCAACTATTTAGAAACAAAAGCACACCGAAACTATTCAAAATCTGAAAGCGGTTTGATCAGTTCCCGCCCGAAAACCATCCCATCGCGCATCGCTGAAGATTTAAAGTCCCTGCTAAAGCCGGATGGAAAATGCGCTAGATTGATATTTGCTTGCTAAAATGGCGTTGTAATGAATTAAAAAAAAAATAATCTTACTTATCTCTCGATCAGTAAACCATCGACTGTTTTTAGATAAGTTTTTTATAGTTTTCAATTATGTAGTCGATGTTAATTATTCAGCTTTAAAATTTAGCTTAAATAATTTGTCTAAAAGAAAAAGGCATTTTGGCACGACCATTTTTAAGATTATTCCTGCCTAGGTACCCATTGTTGCAAATTCTTCCAACCAACTAAATTGAAAGTTGGATTTAAAAATTAGGTAATTTCAGCACAGCACAGCGATCAGATACTGAGAATAGTTGTGTAGTGTTTGTCTGCTAAACACAAATTGATGAAACCTGAAAAGAGGCTGAGATTTAGCGTAAGACCAATGCCACACACAGCTATAAAAGATAAAATATCATTTAGTTTGGCGTATTTGGCGGAATATATGGTGAGTGATGTGCTGCAATAAGCCAATCCAAATGATCTTTGATCTTTTATAACTGTGTGTGGCACAGGTCTTATACGTGGACCAATCAAAAATTTTAATAATAAATTTCAACAGCGCTGATCGTCTATAGTCTATATGATGTAGGTACATCAAATTTAATAGATAACCATAACCTCTGCCACTTACCCCAAGTGGTTTGCTACGTTTGGTGTCTCCGCAGGGATGCCCGGGTTTATCGGTGAGACGGTCCAAGTCTTGGCGACTAATACGCCTGCCCACCAGCTGCGTGGCGAGCCAAATCGGAAGAGGCCGGTTTGGGAAGACCCTTTGACCTTTCCAACTGGTCTGGAGATGGATTTATAACTCCGTCAATCCTTGACGTTTTTCCTTCCCAGAACTTCTCTTCTTCATTTTCTTAAAAAGACACTCCGTACAGCATCTCCAAAGATACAAAGGCCTTAACAAAAAAAGTGTGTGCTTTACACCACACGGTTGAAGTAAAACTTATAAAAGAAGAGAGAAAGAAAATCTGCGCGAGCACTACTCTCTCTTGCTCCTACAGTGTGATACAGACAATAGGCCTGAACTGTGTCTAAGATATACAAAACGTAACTGGCTATGAGAGAAAGAGAGAAAGAAAATGTGTGCTTGCACCTCTCTCTCTTGCCCCTACAGTATTATACGAAACGTAACTCACTCTCTTTCTATCTTCACTAACTTATATCTCCCTCTCACCTTCCGTACGCCTCGTCACACATTCACCAGCTTACTCCCCAAGTCAAGCATGCGTAAAGAAGTTTTAATTCAAAAACAAACTTCGTAAGGTAACGAAAAAATCAAGTGTCACAATAACTCCTCATCTGACAAATCTAGTTAACTTTGCTTCTACGTTAAGCCCTGACCACTTCACATAGGCTGCGGAGTTTGAGTGAATTCTATGGGGATGAATGGAAAGGGGAGCATTGTTCTTTGCGAAATACTCCCACTGCCATACATAATATATAACATATACTGCCGCATGATTCCCTCCGGCATCAGTAGGTGATCACAAGGCTTGAATTTTGTTAATGAACATGTACATATTACAGTTAAATAATATTTGGTGAGCACATGGAACGAATTTCATCTTAATCCAAGACTATTCTGATAGAATCTTCATTTAACCCCTTGGCTACCAACCGACGATTAATCGTTTTTGAAGTGAAAACTTCTGAAGCACCGTTCGTTGTAACGAAAAATAGCGACTCTAAAAGGAGACAGACACATACATTTACAGGATTTAGCCTGCGAGGATTTATAGGATTTCCCACTCTTGCCTACGTTGATTTTCTGAAGGTTTCATCTCTACCGCGTGTGAATTGCACACTACGGCTTTTTTAAGTCAAAAATTCATTAGCACCATTGTGATTTGAAACGCAGTGTAACGAAAAATAGCGACACTAAAATAAATAAAAAAACGAGTGTGCTTTAGACCAAACGACTTATGTGTAAAACTTCACTTACTTATAAAACTGCTCTCTCTTGTTGCTCTTTCGGTTCAAAAAAACTAAAAATACCTGTTTCTTCGGGAAAAAAACTTTTACGCTTATTTTTTCATTAGTTTACTTCGACTGATCATATTGTTTAAAAAATGAACGTTACTAATTTAGCAGGTTATTACAAAAAAATTATGAACGTTTACTTTGGAGCATCCTATTCGTATACCCAAATAAGCGACCGGTCAGTGGTTGAGTGGGCATCGCGTTTGGGTCCCATCCAGGCGTTCCGTGTTCGATTCCTCGGCTGGCTAAGTCTTCCATCACGACTCAAGCAACATTTTCGGCTTGTAGTGGTGGTAGTAGGAGATTTTCTAATATTGTCGGTTATTCGTGTTTGTCTTTCTTTAAAAAAAAAGCGCCCGAAAAAATTACTCCGCAAATCGCGTAACGTTGGTGTTCATGCGGTGGAAACAACAAGGAGTCCAAAATAATTTTCACGGGGAATTTTTTAAATTTTGTTTTTATTTCTATATATTACAGTATTAACCGAATTTTTAACATTTTTACATAAAAGGTATAATTTGAAAACATTTTTAAATTATAGGTATGTTTTGAAAATATTTTTACATAATAGGTATATTTTTCAATTTTATTATGTTTGATTTTGATTAATTTTTAATATTATTTTTTTTAATTTTATTTAATTGATAAACTAACGTTTAAGACAAGATTTGTATGCATAGCACAAAGGTAGATAACAATTATTACAAGCAATAATTATCAGCCTGAAACACTCATCTACATTGAAAAAATCTTCCGAGAAAAGATTCTGGCCGCCAACGGGACTCGAACCCGTGACCCTCTGATTGCCGGTCAGGAGCTCTGAACCACTGAGCTATGGCGGCTTATCTAAAACCCACCAAATTATTCGATATATACTAGTGTTTCATTCGACAATTACTTCTTATTACATTTTTCCAACTGAAAACAACCAATTTTATTTTTGTGAGAGAGGTATTGTTAAATACTAAATCTCTCGCTAGATGGCGTCGGGACTAATTATGTCTGCATTTTTTGGTGAAAATACTTTAACTTGTCAAATATTAATTATTATTTTTAATTGGTAAACTAACGTTTATGACAAGATTTTTATGCATAGCACAAAGGTAGATAACAATTATTCAGAGCTCCTGACCGGCAATCAGAGGGTCACGGGTTCGAGTCCCGTTGGCGGCCAGTATCTTTTCTCGGAAGATTTTTTCAATGTAGATGAGTGTTTCAGGCTGATAATTATTGCTTATAATAATTGTTGTCTAATGTTCATTATTTTGATTTAAATAACAATTATCTTTTGATCGTTGCTCTGCATTAGTTTGCTTACATCTTACATTAAGAAAAAAATTGTCTTTGGTATTTTAGATTGATTTAGTGTTAAAAATTTACGAAATATTACTCTACCTTCTGTTTTTATCCAGACCTAGGCATTATGATTGATTACGCGTATTGGCGAATTAAAATTAAAGTTCGTATGAGTACCTTAATTACATGTCTCTCCTGATGATCAACATTGTAATGCTTTACGAAATATTGGTTAATTATAGTAATTCTGGCTAACCAATGTCATATTTTACTGCTTTATGCTTTCAAATTGCCGAATCCTAAACGAACATTTCTACATTAAAAAGCACCCCCCACGCGGACACTTTATTTGATTAATTTGTGTTATTTCACAATTTATTCATTTAAAATAATATATAGTTTATTTGCGGTACGTTCCAGAGTGGAAGATACTCCCTGTAACGCCCTGGTGTAAGACCACCATTTATATAGAATTGAAACGTTGCTTGAAATGGCATTAGTCGTGTTTGGTGACCAAATCTGAATAGCCAGGTACTTGCCCACCTTCCTCTTCCCTATCTCCTTCCCTTCCCACTACCCTCCGCCTCACAACATACCCCAATTGGGGATGCCATAGTCTCACTGGCTTCAGACAGGAGCAATTGGGCAATATAAAAATAAAAAAAACAGCAAGACATACAATATAAACATTATGGTGAGTTTCACGCACGAAAACTCTTGCTTTGGATATTTACTTATAATTTTCATGACGGATGTTTTTCTAACATTTAATTTCCGGAACTGGGTGACACCATCGGAATTCTTCGAAAAGATCAAGCGCGCATGCCATTTACTTATTGACATTATTTCCAAAAGGTTTATCGTAAAACAACATTGCAAAATATTTTTGTCAAAATATTTTAGTCCGGTCACGTAAAGAGCCAACAATAACAGAAGAGTGTGTGTGAGATGATGATTAATGTGAATGAAGCAATGAGTGCTTGCTGAGACGGAGTTGTGTGGCGGTCTATCCTCTGCAAAGATAAAAAGTATTTGAAACATAGAACAAAGAATATTACACTGGATGTGCTTTCCATACAAATTGGTCGAAACCAAAATCCATTTAGCCCAACCCTCCAGCGTTCCGTTTCATTTAAACTCGCCTGAAATCGTAGAAATTGGAAATCACATTTTTGTATGGAATTATAGGCCCAAATTGGGTTTTATTCTATTTTTTATAAGGAGAGTTTTTTCAAAAAGAAGAATTTTAAATATTGTAGACAACTTTGAATCAGAGTTTCGGTAAAATTCATATTTATATTTGCAGAGACTGTTTCAGGACGTACCCATAAAACTTTAATCTGCGATTTCTGGATTTATTTGAAGTAGAAAACGTTAGATGGTATTTTAGTCTCCAGTGATTTTTTTCACCTAAAATATAACAATAAGTACCAATTGGAGAGTTGGGGTCGTGGTGAGGGATTGGGAGATCGATTAAGTGGCCAGTGACGATATGTAACAGAATTATCTGATTGTTTTAATTTGAAAATAAATATTTAAAAAACAAAAATTAAAAAACAAAAGATTAATCGGAAACCTACGTAGTCTTCTACAAAAATGTTTTACTAAAATAAGCTCGTTAATTGCTGGTTAAAATTTGTCTAGTACTTCCAGTAGGTATACAGAGAGAAAATATAATTTTTAGAGCAGATAGGAGCCCATCTGTCCAAAATCAGTTTACCAGATGCCCACACTCGAAACCTTTAAAGGTTGCGTGTGGGTGTTTAACAATAAATTTGGAATAGAGGATGGATATAAATTTGAAATAAAAAGGAAGATGAATGTAAATATAAATTATTTTCAAAATTCCGCCGCACCATTGAACGATGTCTGAATTTCTGTAAAAAAAATATTTCTTGGGAATTTCTTCCTAAGAAATGTTTTTTAAAAGAAAAAGTAAAAATATTTTTTTGCCGTGAGTAAGTATGGTGTAAATAATAGTATTACTCGCATTCGAAAGTGATGCTGGATGTTAGAATTTAGAATGGTATCTGGCTCTTCAGATTTGGACGTTAAACAGTTTCAGTAATTTCAAACAACGCGCAAACAATTTACCAATTTGGTAGGCGGGTGCGTGTACCGCCGCCCCGGGAATCATTTAATGGATAACCAACACCTCTATCCAAGTGGTTCGTTATGTTCATTGACTTATTAGGGGTGTACGGTTTCACTGGATGAGAATTCTCTAATTCTAAGCGATGATTTTATTTTAATTTTTTAAATTAGCTCCACAAAAAAAACTCCCCTCAGGGCATATTTCGTCTTTGGGGATGCTGTGTGGAGGTTATTTTCAAAAGAGGAGGTACTGGGAAGAAAAAATGTATGAGGGATGGGTAGGAATCTGGGGGTCTGCATGTCTAGGAGTGACGAACTTATGAATCTATCAATCCCACTGCGGTGCTACGCGGTGTTCCGAGAGAGTCGTACTGAGTACGTACCGAGAGGTTAAAATATCTCCTTCAACCATTCTCTCGCGATCCGGCCTGCTACCCAATTAGTGGACAGACAAATCCACCGCCAATGTCCTGGCAAACCTCAACCCATTAATTCGGGTACCCTTGCTAAGACACCAAACTACTGAACCACTTGGGGTGGCCTACGGCGGACATTTTGGTTATCCAATAAATGGGTAAATTCTTTTAGCCTACCTACTACGTGACAGGCCGAATCGGGAGAAATGGGTTCAGGGAGATCTTTCGACCTTTCATGCCGGACTCTGTACCCATCGCCTTGCATCGCAGTTTAAGGGATGGTCCGTCACACCTGGACTACCCAACCCTCATACTTTCAGAACTTCCTCTCCTTCATTTGCCTATAAAGACCCTACACAAAGCATTCCCACAGATGACAAAGCCCAGAGCTAGCGTAATAAAAAGGTTTCAATACGGAATAGTGGTTATTCCTCAGTGCGATTTCTACCTACTACTCTGCTGTAAAATCAAATATTCAGTCAACACTCAACCTAAAATGTATTGCCCTTCTGAAAACCTCTCACTTGGCCTCCATCTTACCATTTCAATTCTTATTATTAAGGACATCAAATAAATCGGTTGAACCGGCCCATTGCTTGTTGTGCAAAATGGACCATCGGATTTTCGTCCCCTTCTCGGCCTCAAATGGTCCAATACTAAATGGATCCAGTTCCAACAAAGCCTTTTGTTAATGGAATGAAAGTAGTTGAAACATTTTGCAATATCCTTTGAAGCCACGATCGACATTTTTTTAACAAAGTATGTTTATGTGAATATTGTTTAGCTACGTATTTATCTCCTCACCAATAAACGTGTTTTAAATTTTACACAACTGATAAACAACCATATACCCTGCATTAAGGGTAATCGTAAAATAAATCGTAATCGGTTCCTTCATACATAGATGTCGTTAATTTAATTATTTTTAAAAAAAAACCTTTTTTTAAATTGTGCTCTCAAATATTAAGCAAATTACGCCAAGATTTGCATGAACGAGGAGATAATCAATTATTTTATATTTACCCTTTGTTTTGTGTTGTGTGTTGTGATTGTCCTATTTTATATTTAAAGTCATTCAACTCAAACACTTTTATTTCTCAATTATTAATCTCGATGTGTAGAGTGTAGAGCCCCTTAAATTAAATTTGTCTTGTCTATGCCACCTCATAGTGAAATATTGTAATGAATTTTATATCTATAATATCTTTTGTCTGTGGTCACGTCAACTTTCTATTTTTGTTCATAAAACGGCTTGTTGTGTTTTGCAAACTCATTATAATTCTGACTCTGATTCTCGCATTTTTCGATTCAATTAAGTTCTCTTTTTAATTGCCAGTCACTCTCTCTCATTGTGAATTTATTCTCAAATAAAAGAAAAAAATTATATACAGTAAATAAACAAGGATAACCTCTATCTCTCAAAAACTGCACGCTAATCCTTGGCGTGGAAAAAAGGAAGCCAAACAAAGCAGATCAGCCTTGCAACCTGACTGCGACTTCTGAAAATCACGACCTGGGACGCTGCGCAACCCTAAGGGGAAACCCGGTGGATGTAAAATTTGATCAACACGTATTTTACCAAACTGTTCTGTCACTGTCGTTCTTACTCTCCAGAATATTGAGCTAAAGGGTCAACTGCACCTCTGCACCACATGTTGATAATATCTTAATAAAATCATTAATATGAAGATTTTGCATTCCCCATTTTTCTCCTCCAAAACTGGAACGATTTTTAAGATTTTTATACTAATTGTGTAATAAGAAAATACTCCACGTCTTTATGTTTTGCTATATGTATAAAATACGTCTAAATTATTTGTAAAAATACATTGTTTAGTACACTAAACGTAAATTGATGGCGGTCAAACCAGCTAATTTTAATGACTTTTGAAGGATCCCAACTCATTTAAGTAGTAAATTATCCAAAAAAGCCAAACCTACTGACGTCCTAGTTATCGATATCTATGTATATTACATTAAAACTTATGTATAGTACTATCGAATTCATTTGTATGTACAGAACGCCGCCCGATTTCCTCTTAATGTTTATCAGTTGTGTGAAATTTAAAACAGGTTTTTAGTAAGGCCATAAATGACGTAATTTAATATATAATGTTAACTAAAAGAAAAATGTTTTTGTAACACAGTGCAAAATTATTTTATTAATTGTTCAATAAAGCATCTATATGGAAATTTATTTTAATATTATTTCAAGGATACAATGAAAAAGTATTTTGCTAATTACATTCAAGGATTACAGTGAGTTACTTAACAAATTTTAACATTTTTAATATTAATATTAAAAATATTTTGAATAATGTAGTATAAATACAAACCAAGCACGATTTTCACTTATAAATGAAAAATTTGATTTTTTAATATATATTTTTTTTGTAAATAAGTTAGAAATACGCACAAGGTAGATTAAAAGGGAAAAACTCCTGAATCAGATTTTTAAAATGTGTTTTTTCACTTCCAGAGAAATGTAAAATTCAAAATAAAAATCTTTAGTTACAGAAGTAGTGAATACCTTTCAAAAACGTTAACTTTGGTGCTACATTAATGTACGAATAGATCAAAGCGTTTATTCGTTCTACATGCTACCTTCAGATGAGTGGTAAATATACATTTACGTAACCTTTACGTATCTGCCAACGGGGAAAGGTTGGCTGAAAAAATGGAGTAGGATGTTAGTTCTTTCCAGAAAAAAAAAATAAAAAATTAAGTTTACTGAAGATTAACCCACCAAAAGTGGGACATAATTAAACATCATCCTTGCCTAAATACCAGTATTAAAAATTTGTTTAAATAAATATTCTTATCCTGTTTTCCTCAACACCGATTTTCAGTAAATATAGTGGTTCATCTTTGCTTCATCACAGAAAGATATGGAAAATGATATTTGTTCATAAAATATGCACAACCGCTTTGACTATACCTTGAATATAAATTGAGGCTCTTCTCCGCACAATTAAAAAAGAGGTATAATATTAAATAGGAGATGTAGGTTTTTTAATTTAGTTTATTTTATTTTATTATTTGCTAATAAAGAAATGATTTCGGAGTACACACTTATACTTATAGTTTTTTTTAGTATCACCTACCGTAATGTCATTCCTTTATTAATAAACCCCTGGAAATATTTTTTTTACATTAACTCCACACAAGAGGCCCCGAGGAAAATAATTTTCCTCAGGGCCTACGTGGAGGGTTTTTTCGAGGAAAGTAAGGAGTGAACACGGGTCTTGAAGAGACCCATATTGTATGAAGGACGAAAAACAGAGACCCACAAATCATTCCACAGCCGAGCTGTTGAACTAAAAAATGAGTCGTAGAAGCGATCAGTTCTCATGTGTCAAAATTATTGTCAACCGTGTACAAATGATAGGCGCGCGTTTAGCGTGTTTTCCGATCATCCGCCGGAGCCGAAGGGATAAGGGACGCTAGTTCCTTGAAAAATCTTCCACTGTAATACCGGTAGAACAAGGACACCATACTATATCTGTGCTCTAAAGATTGCAATCCGCTTGTAAAGACAGATTAATCTATCAAACGGACCACCCGTTTCTGAACAATTAAGGGTTTGTTTACGGTATTTAGGGTCTCAAGAACAGAGGGGATGTCAAATTCAACAGTCGATCTCGCTTGCGACAGGGTCAGCAGTTGTGTACTATTAAAGTATCTGCGGACCCTGCACAGTACTCCCAGCTTCTGAGAGGCTAATTTAACTCTGGTTTCGATGGAGCCCCCATACCTGAGCTGGTTACTTAGAGTTACACCAAGCATATCAATGGAGGTCCTGTTCGGAAGAATGCTTCCGTTGAAGGAGACTAGATTATCATTTCGATCACTTTTAGACGTAATCAAACATGATTTGAGTTTCGATGGAGCCCCCATGCCTGAGCTGGTCAATTGGAGTTACACCAAGCATATTGGAAGGCATATTGGGAACATAACAGTAAGGAACAATGCACACTTTCTCGGGGAGACCGCAAAAAATGAATATATTATTATTATTTCCACGTAAACAAATATGGAATTTGGCAAGTCATCTTAATATATAAAACAAAGTCAAGTTAGTTACACCATTTATAACTCAAGAACAACTGGACCGATCTTTATGATCTTTGATTTGTAGGATTTCTCTGCTCGAAATTTAATATTTAAATTAATTAATAAATTTAAATTTAATAGCTTTTAGCTATTAAAACATCGTAAAAATTAATGAAAAATAAATCATCAAGAAAATAATTTTCCTTATTCATTTTGTATGTAACAAATTCTCATCTTTTGAAAGAGCTGCAGGTATATTGTGATAAGTATAATATTGAATAGTGAGTGAATTCCAAAAATTCAAAAACGTCAAATATAAATGTGCTGATTGTTTTGCTTTTGTTCTTAAATATATAATGCTGCCCCTTTTTCTTACACACTAAATGTCAACAGTTGAAAATGAAGCAAACGGTGAACATATGTCTGCTCCCCCCCAAAGGAAAAATACAATAATAATTATAATAAATTTCCCAAACACGTATAAAGAAAATGAAACGTAATTCCTGCAAATAAGTGGAAAAGTAAGAAAATCACAAAAAAGGATCTCGATGGACAGTTGCGCATCGATAATTGATTCATTGTGTAATTTTTAATTTAATGAAAAAACTGAATTTAATTCAGCTAATAAGTTAACACAACAGTTATTGATTCTGAGGCGGTCCGAAGTTCGCCGGGTCGGCTAGTTATAAATAGATAATAATGCTAGATTTTAAGAAAATGAAGTATAAATATAAATAAATAAAGTTTAAAGTAAAAACGTACCCAGTCTGAAGATGGAGATAATTTTCTGATACCGATCGGGTCGGAGAGAAATAAAATTGATTTTATTCTAAGTAACAGTTGAAAAGATAGATATTCTTAAAAAAATAAATTCATGTCAAGAACTTTAAACCATTGCTCCGCGAAGCAGATTTTATTTTCTCTGAAGAAAAATGAAATAAGACTCTCTCAAAGGATTAGTGAACCATTTGTGGGTCTTGATTTTTTATGCTTCGTTTGAAAAAGCTAACGACGTATTCATTTGGTACCAAACTCATTTTCCACCCCATTTTCATGACGTTCTTCGTAGATATTTAACAAAATGTTATTGTACGATACACGTATACTTTTATCCACATATCTAAGTAGGTGTGTAGGTACCAGAGGTGGACGTTATTTAAACACATTTATTAGACTTAGAATGTTTAATGAAAGATATTTGAGCTTCTCAATTCTATTTTTTTGTGAAAAATATAATACTCCATATATAATACTCCTCTAGCCATAGCCATGATAATAGAATATGTTCTTCTTGAACTATTTTATTTAAAATTCTAGAAAATTCGATTGTTCAGAGGCCGAGTTGGCATCGCTTTTGGGCCCCATCCAGGTGTCGTGAGTTCAATTCTAAGTCCTCCATCACCATGCGAGCAACATTTTCCACTTACTGTTGTGGTAGTAGGAGATTTTCAAATGTTGTGAGGTTATTCGTACCCGGGGAATATATGTCTTCCTATGACTAAAAATATATCGATTATATTATTATTCAAAAATTCTCAACCTACGTAACGTCATGCTTCCAAACATTTCCATGAAAATATGTTGTACAGAATACCAATCTCTAGAAAAGTCCTTTAATTTACTCACCGTGAATATCACATCGTGAAGTTCCCAAAAACTTCGTGATTCCTGGATTGTTGGTAGTAAAAAAACATGGCATTTTGTCTCACTGACTTTATTTCACCTAAAACGTAAAAAATCAGTCGGGTTCGGATCGGAGAGTTGGGCGGTTGCTCGACTAAATGTGTAATAACGACACATATGGTGTTTCTGAATTTGGAAGGGTGGTATGGGTACCGTCGCCCCGGGAACCATTTATTAAATATCCAACACTACTTTTAGGGATTTAGCAGGGGTGTCCGGGTTCATGGGGTGAAGTTTGTCCGGTTCACCCAGCCAGTCCCAGAGAGTCTGGTTGAGGGAGACCTTTTTATCTTCTCAGCAGGACTCTTTCGCAACATCGGAGGGTTGTATTCATACGTTCGTTATTCGTGGACGCACTGACCTCCTGATTCCTACCCACTCCTCGTAAATTTTTCCTTCCCAAAACTTCCTCTCACACCTTTTCTAAAAATACCCTCCACGCAGAATCCCTAAATATGACATAGGCCCTGAGGAAATTATTTTCTTTAGGACCCCCTGTATGGAGCTAAAAAAAAGTGCACCTAGTTTTATCCGACTTCTAAAAACCAGATTATTATAAAGAAATTTGACTTTCAGAAGAAAAGCAAATCGTTGTACTGCTGATATATTGTTTATTTGACTGTTGAGTTTGCCGACCACTATACACAAACCATGGTTTGATATCAAATGTGGTACCTAGTGATGCTAATATCATATATTCTAAACTCTCTCTAAATTAAAATACAAGTATGTGACCCTCATAAGCTCTAGCATTAATACAGCCCAGGATAATATTGAATATCCGAGTACGGTCCACACGAAGTCGATTACTGACAAAAGATAAGTGTCATTAGCGACGGAGTTTGCTTTGTTGGTCCCATTTCAATACAGGCAATTCAACTGCTAAATAATAATGTACCGAATATAGGCGCGTTTCTCAAACAGTCGGAGGGTGGCTTCTCTTAATGAGGGATAAAAATATGATACTGGCTAGAATTAGCGCAGTACCTGCAGGTCCACTATGTTTTCTCAACATGTGAATTGCAAGTACATCAAAACGTTGCACTTATTATTAATGTTTTTACTTTGTACCCTATTTAAAAATTGATATTTATTTAGACTTTTATAAAAAGTCAATTGTTCCATATAAATAAATTCGGAAATATGTATCCGAGACGCTACCCAGGTTACAAACCAATTCTTAGAACGATTGTTTCCAATGAAAAGGGTAGTTGCCCGTACTATGGAGAAAAATAATTAGTTCATAATAATGTTAATTCTAAAATTTGAAAATATGAGATTGACAAATATGACGGCTTGACAGAAGGTGGCAATAGCGAAATCGGTTAACGCGCTCGTACCGGTTAGACGGAGAGGTCTGGGTTCGAGTCCCAGTTACGACCATTGTCTTTTTTCTGTTTTTCTGTGTCTTGTTCTCTTTCATATTTTCGTTTAGATTATTATTGTTGACTTATTCTAATATGTTAAAAATATATTTTTCATTAAGAGCGTTTAACCAGCCAGCGGCCGAAAATCCACATTTAGTCAAAAAAAATGTTCTTGCGATCATACAGGGCGGTTCCAATGAGAAAGAATGATTACTCTCCGTACCAGCTTTTTATAATTATAACTCAATATCAATTTTATTTCATTCCAAATTTGCTTTAATTAATACCTATATCCAATAATGCTGAAAGGCGTGAAGATAAACCTATTAAAATTATGTACATTTTGCGATTATCTTTTTATCATAAGTATTTATCATTTTTCAATAACGTCTGAGCAAAATAAGAATGTAAAAAAATATAAAATATATTAGTCTGTAAGTGCGCAAATAAATATACAAACGGACCAATTTTTGTCAAAAAACACATGTACGTATATATTTTTTAATGATTTTATTTTAACTAAAATTTAAATTCTGTTACATACGTTTACCAGATAACGTATAGATTTATTTTACTGTATGATTATATACTTTGAAATGGGTGTTGTATAATACAATTTTTTTTTGAAAATTTAACAAATCTGCCAACGACCTATGGTATGACCTTATTATACTAAAAATTAACATTTTTTCTAAAAAATTAAAACAAGTTTACTAGATAAAAGAAAAATCTTTTGAAATCAATCTATATTTTTTTACGGAAAAGAGTTAATACGTCTAAACACTGATTTAAAAATGACATATTTCTGGTTTTCTCTGGTTATACGCTCTTGACAAGTAAAAAAACATGATTATTTACAACTTTTCTGCGTAGAGAAGCAGGAGTTTGATGCTGAACATATCTGGGATAATTAAAAGGCCGCTATCCGAATTTTTATCAATTTCTTGCAAACCTCCCTTAAACATTTGAAGTTTTTAAGATCTTAAAAAAATATAGGTTATTTTTGAAGATAATATCTATACATTCCTCACGCTGAAACGCAAATTATATGAAATTCCCTCGATAGAAAAAAATCGCAAAGAATGTTCCAAATTTTTTTTATTTTCAAGTCTGTTTCAAATTCACAGTGTTTCATTAAATACTTTTTACAAAGCCCCCGAGAGATTTTTGCTCTATTTTAAACGAGTCGTGTTTTATTAAAGATTTTATCAATTTTTGCATCGATTTTGGCGCTGTAAATGTTAGCGCTCTCCTCTAACATTGGTAATTTCGTATCTCTCCATCAGCTAATCGCTAATAAGCAATAAGCTAATCACTCGATCCCATTAACAATAAACTGTATACGGTTTAATATCTACGAAAATCATTTTCTCTTAAGCTAATCCGAAGTGATGTGGAATTAAGGTGAATCAGTGTTTAGATGTGTTAAATTTGAGAATCTCTGCAGTCGGGTAAATGGGGAGATAACAGCACTTTAGCATGGCACCAACAGGATATGTAGCGTTATCGAAAGGGATGTATTGTATTCTGAAAGTCAGTATTACTCCCTGTATTATGGGATAGTAAAGGTATTCGGAATATCGTTATTCTCGGAAACTGATACCCACATACCTCCTATTACCCGGTTAGTGTCCGGAAGATAATAGTTTCCAGAACAGAGTGCTCGTAAAAATATATTTAGGTGAATCATTAGTTGAAGGGAATTGGTTCATTATGAATTTTTTCAATCCTAGGGGCAGATGTTAAAAATATTAAATTACTTTTGATAATCATCAAATTGTTCTGATTCGACAAGTAAGTAAGTATATATGGGATATATTTTTGGAGTGAAAACTTCTTTAGCACCCTTGTGATTTGAAACACGATTACGGAAATTAGCGACAAACACAAACATCTACTGGATTTAGCCTGCGAGATAATGAAATAGCGAAACTGAAAGTATTCACATAAAAATATTTGGTTTTCAAAATACGACAGAATGTAAGCATGAAAATCACGGTAACTTGAAAAAATTCGAGAAAAAGAAATTCACTTTTCACTTTTCACATATCGAATTTTTAATTTATTTATTTATAATCAGAAACAAACAGTACATAATATTATTCATTGATGAGAAAAAAATATAATTCATGGTGGGTTACTTATTGTGTGTTTCATTGTAGTGTCTTATTTATGGTGTTTATAATAAGTAATTAAGTAAATACCGGGTAATGTGGGTGGAAATGTGTGTGTGTGTGTTTGTGTGTGAGTATGTCTGTATGTATGTATGTATGTATGTAGGCGCATTGAACAATTTATATTATTGACATAAAGCTCTTTTTAAATTTGGGCAGTGAATCGGAGAAAATGTCGATGTTAGAATTTAGATTAATATTATTGAACATATAAAGAGCACGATCGATTGGCGAATTAGTTGCTGCATTTTTCTTGTAATTATACGTGTGGAATAGTTCTGTATAGCGTGAACGTCTTAATGGTTTATTAAAATTAACTAGGGAAAGAAGTTCGGTTCCTACAGTCAATGTTATTATTTAAAATTTTGTGTATAAATGTAAAAAAATCAGCTATTGCTATCGCTCTATTTAATAACATATTTTGAATGGTAGGTAACACTAATATGAATCTTTCCCACAATCAGTTCAAAATTTGAGAATCAAAGCAAAATCAGTTGTCGTAGAGGTCATTGAACCGGAGTTACGTAGAGACACAGACACCTTACCACCATTGTGCTCGTTCCTCATCACTCATTCTCATTACCATTCTCCCTCTACGAAGAACATACTTTTTTTACATTTCACGAAATCTATTTAATTTAAATCGAACAGACATTGAGCAGGTGCCACACGCGATTTTTATACCCCTTTCAATGAATTTTTATTGTATAAGAATTTCCTTACATTTCGCGGGAAGGAATGAATTATTCTACTGAACTAAAAGTTTCATAAGAATCCTGTATCCCACAAAACTCTTAAGGTAATGGTTATACTGATATGAGTACGGTATGTTTCATCGGTTTGTCCAAAGTTTTTTTTTTTAAATGAAAACTTTTTTAACATCGTTATGATTTGAAACTCGATGAAACGGAAACAAGCTACACTAAAAAGAAACAATACAATAGCATTAGAATATGTATTGGGTCCTTACCACGGACGTACAAAATACATGGACTTGCCCTAAGCGATAAAAGGCGTATTATTTCCCCCTCCCATTGGAACCATTTTTCGGAACCGGCTGGGCTTGCGAGAGCCACGCGTCAATCTAAAAAATGTGACGTCATCAGTCGTGTTCGGACCAGGAGCTCTCATCGTAAATAACACGGTAAAAATGATGGCTTGTGCTATAAATACGTGTAAACATAGAAGAGAAAAAGAGAATAAACCCAATTGTAGTATTACATTCCATAAGCAAGCATTATTTTACACTATTTTAAGCTAATTCAGATCACATAATATGATCGTTTTTGAACATACACCATAAATATACCAAACCACCCATACATACACTATCACTCCGAGATACATGGCGTGTGCCCGTCACTGTTTACTGGGGTAAGTAAATTATGAAACATTTGTTAAAGTGTATTAACTAACTACAGGAGCAAAATATTGGACTCGATCTTATAGGCGACCTTACTTTGACGTATTTGAACTTCAAATTTGTTCATTGCGTGGCGAGCAATTTGCGCTCCCATGTAAAAAGGTCTATTCATTCAAAAGCAGAGTTTACTTTTAAGAACTAAATGATGATTTTATAGTGCGAGATGCCTATATACTGTCAGATTGAGTTTTGGCGAATCACGTATCACCAAAGCCATCTTCCTGCCCTTCTTCCCGCTGTAGTTGGCTTCTACCCCTCACCTTTATGTTCTGGTCTATCAATATTCATATGTCTATGGTCCTTACATATGAAATTGGCATTTTGCCATACTGGCAACATTGATCTCAAATATCTTCTCTTTGGTTAGGAATTCCAAATTCAAATTTATACAGCTATTTATTTACTCATGTATTTGTGTTTCGAAAATTATAATTCATTTGTTTTTTCCTTAATTGTTTTTTTTCTTTGCGTCACTTAGTTTACAAAATTGAAAACTTGAAATATCGCGTTATTTACGAGTACGAGTTCCACCGTGGCACCAGTGCTGCAGAAACGGTTCGAAAGATTAATGATGTGTATGGCGACGGTGCCGCAAAAGAAAACACAGTTCGTTTTTGGTTCCAGCATTTTCGTTCTGGAAACTTCGACCTGCAGAACAAGCCCCGTGGACGGCCGGAGACCAAAGTTGATAATGAAGAATTGAAGGCTATTGTGGAAGCGGATCCATCGCAAACCATGTCCGAGTTAGACGCAGGCTGCGGTGTTAGTGATAAAACTGTTTTAATTCACTTGAAGCAAATTGGGAAGGTGAAAAAGCTCCCATACAAAACTCCAATAGGCTCCCATACAAATTTCCTCCCATACAAAACGCCAATTTCATTTGTAAGGACCTAATATTTAATTCACGGGTACTCGGCACCAATATAATACGATAAGTCTCCTTTGGTGTAGTGGTATAAAGCGCCTGACGGACCAGCGGCCAGACATTAAGCAGACCAAGGATCGAATCCTACGAATCCAAAGAAAAATGTATATTATATTTGTAAAATCAATACCCAATCTTCAAATCACTACGAAATGAGCAGACAAAAGAAAACACAAAAGAAGCGACATCTAGCGACTCTGAAAAAGAAAACTCAAATACTAATAAGATGACCAAAAATATAGGAAAATGTGCACTGGAATTCGACGACAAAAATATGGAAAAAAATCAACTTTCATATTGATAAAAGAGTGCTTCGTAGTCTCCCCACTCTGATCTACTTTAGTTTTGAAGGTTTCACTTCTACCTCGTGTGAATTGCACACTTGGGCAGGGTTAATGAGGCGGGTTAAAGCAAGGGATTTTTTAATGCGGGTCTTGATGAGGCCCGGATAATATGAATGAGGGAAAACAAATGCCAGTGGCTCGTTCCACATACGAGCCGACTTACACAAAAACGAGTCGAAGAAACGACCCGTTCTCATGAAATCAACATCAACTATGGACGGGTTCCACTTGTGTCCATCGAATTTCACGCACGTGCACGTGTAGAGCAGGCTCCATTCAAATACCTGTAGAACAAAGTCGGCTTGTCCACATTGCGTCTTGGCATTTGAGGGAGCAATCGATCTGTTAACGATGGATTGTCAATCAGTCGAACCGTCCTCCTTTTTTTACATTAACCCCACTCGTTAGGCTCATGAGGCAAATAATTTTCCTCAGGGCCTGTGCCATATTTAAGAATGCTGTGTGGAGAATGTTTTTAAGGAAAGGAAGAAGAGGTAGTTCTGGGAAGGAAAACGGACGTATAAATCCATCCCTCCGACGATGAGTCGAGAGAGACCATCTGGAAAGGTCGCAGTGTTTCCTCAAACCGGCCTCTCCCGATACAGCTAGTGGACAGGTGGAACAGCATACAAGGCCTGAATACAACTCACCCGATGAACCCGGGCACCCCTGCTAAGTCACCAAATGTATCGAAACACTTGGAGTGGCTCCCAAATGTAATGTTTCCATAGGGTTAGCAGCTACTTACTATTGAAGAATCTGCTTGCCCTGTACATACTGTACAAGACGCCCAGTTTTTTGGAAGCTGTTTCCCATAAGCTATAACTGAATGTTTAGTACAAAGACACTCTTGAATAATTTACTATAGAAATGTACGAGTTATTATTTTACCTCACGTGTGCTCATATACTCGACTGAAACTACGAAGATTTTTTTATTACGAAAACAGTAAATTTGAATCATAAAATCTTGTAACGAAATTGATGTAAGGACTTTCTTGACAAATTTATTATTATACATCTATGTAGGTACTATGAATCTGTTTTATTTTTAAAATACATTAAAGGAGAGAATAAGTTATTTTTATTCCGGAATATACTGTTTTGTTTTGGCGTAAAAGAGAAATGACAGATACGGTTAGGAAAAGGAGGAATGATTGAAGGCATATTTCTTAAAACGAATTTTACAAAGTTTATAAATAATTTTACTAAACCGACCTATTTTTACGTTTCAGAAATATAAATTGGATTCCAAATACTATAAATAATTTCTGTAACATAAAAAATGTAACTCTACGTCAGGATCAAGTAACCTTTATTATGTACTATAGTAAGAAGATACAGATATTAAGAGGTCTAAAATGTAGGTAAAAAGACTATGTATAGATTTAAATTATATTAAACATAATACAAACATTTTGGTTTCATGTTTTTTTTTGCATAGCTACGCATAGAATGCAAATTTTGTTTTTCCCAAATATACAAATTTTGACTTCCGATAGTATGGTTGTACGAATCCTTATTCCATATTTTATTAAAAATCCACCAAAATTAACGAAAATTCTTTTCACATTCCTTCAACAACTAAAAATTTTACGACACGGGTATGCATAAAATTGATGACAGTGACCACTATCGTGGCATTTTTTACATTAGCTCTAAAAAAATCTTTCGGGGCCTAACCTTACCCCATGAATTCGGGAACCCCTGCTAAGTCACCAAACGTAGCGAGTTACTTGGGGTGACAATGATAGAGGTGTTTGTTATTCAAAAAATGGATCCCTGGGTGGCGGAACCCATACTCGCCTCTCAAATTGAAAACCTATTTGTGGATTGAAGTTTAAAAAATAGTGGCTTGTGTTCCATGATTAATATTTATGATAACAAAATATTGATCAGGAGGACAGTTGTGATTATTTGATGAAATTTGTACACTTGACTTTCAAAACACGATGAAGTCACTATCTATCTACATGAGCATTCGAAAAACTACCACAACCATTGATATATATAAATCGATTAGACATAAGCGAAAATAATCGTTCTACGGATTTGCAGGGGGCCCATCCAAATCTCTATTACACCACTTTAGTTCTACAACCGTCGACCGCGGCTGACGTGTGACGTATCAAAATAGGATGGAAAAGGATGAAATCATGGGATTGAGTAAAAGGAAAGGATGGTCTGACGGCCGAGTCTTTCGACGCGGTGGCTTCAGTTAGAACTTCACCGGTGTAGAGAATGCACAGGCCGGCCTTGCCGCTCCAGTAAGCCTATAAGTAGTATATCTCTATGACCACAACACCTTTTCCCACTCTGAGTTCTTCAGCTAGTAATATAATATTATTTATGATAAATTGATAAACCAAGTCTACAATAGCACTAACCGGAGAGCAATATAATAATGGACAAAATATTCCCGACAAAATATTCTAACAGACATCCCATAAAGGCAATAAATTATTGTTCAAAAATAGTAAAATGAGATAAAAATAATACAGACATCCTGTAAAGACAATGGTCAAATGTAAAATACCGTTAGATTAGGTTAGGTTAGATTTTAGGTTTTAGTAGATGTTTAGTTGCAGGATATTTTGTCTGTAGGATATTTTGTCGGGGATATTTTGTCGCGGAATGAAAATGCGCAGTACCCATAATAGTTTAATTACTGCACTCTATCTGTAAGGAAAGAAAAAACACTGGTATGATTATAATTAAAATGCAACCAGCTCTTCCATGCGAAAAATCAAAATTAATGAGTGTTAGACAGAATTTAAAAAAAATATATATTTTTATGGAAGAAGGTGAATAATAAATACGGTGGAAGGTTAAAAAAAATCACTTTGTGGGAGTGGTGCAAAAATAGTATTTTAGGATGGAAGAAATAAGGTGGAAAGCGGATGAGGGCTGTGCCACAATAATATGATTAGTTGTAACGTGAATCCGGTAGAATGATGGCATATTTTTAGGTTATTTTTTTTGCATTTTTGTTTGCATAAAAGCAGGCAGATGAAGGATTTTAACCAGCGATTTCCGAGTGTATTTGGAGTAAAAATGTAGATATCATTTTACTGTCCGATGATACTTTTTTTTCAAATTAAAACAAACAAAAAAATTCTATCACCTTCGCCACTGATTATACTGCTATGACGGATCACGTGATACCTACGCTGTCTCATCTGTTACCGTTCTGTTCGAACGAGACCCAGCCAATTACCCAGTGGCGAGGTGCAGTGGAATAATTTATTTTTATTTTTAATTGAAAACAAAATATCACCAGACAGGAAAATTAATGTTTAACTCATAATATGCTCTAAATATGCGTAAGCGCTATTACATCCTGCATTTTTTGTTATAATTTTCGTGTCATAATAAATTTTCAGGTGAGTGAACAAAAAT
The DNA here is from genome assembly GCA_917563855.2 of Limnephilus lunatus. NCBI lineage: Eukaryota > Metazoa > Arthropoda > Insecta > Trichoptera > Limnephilidae > Limnephilus > Limnephilus lunatus. Next base: position 57,077,146 of record OU830601.1, read on the forward strand.
CAACAGAATATTGAAAATAGTACGATTTTTGTTCGCATTAAGCATTATACAATTTTTTTTGTCAAACCTCCATAAATTTGACTTTCAGACGGTGTAAAATTTTAATATTAAATAAGGTATTTAGTCTCCTGTCTGTTAAATGTTTTAGTCTGTATAAGTTCACAGGTGCTCTTGTGCTGAAAATATCCCAGACAAAGGCTTTCCAAGAAATATATTTAGACCGTCATTTTTTATTCTTTAGACCCAGGTACAAGAACCGAAAAAATATTATGCTTTCAAATTTCTCATAAGAGATTTTTACGTAGGTTCATACATTGTATTATGTTTTAACCCGTAAAATATGTTATTGTTGACTAAGCGTAACGAGGTCCCGTTTTAACTCGACCATTTGGCGTGTCATCTGACTGTAAATTTGTTTGTTTGTTTCACCCAAATCACCCTTTTCAATTATTTTAAATTTGAGAAAAAAGACTCTAACTAACTAACAATCACACCGTTTCCCCGCAGGTGTAGGCAGAGAGGACGGACCGCCAAACAACTCGATTTTGGCACACACTCCTTGCCTCGTTCACATTCGTTCATCGTCTCATACATGTTTTTCTATTATTTTGACTCTTGACATGACCCGACTCAAGTGTCTGATTCACTTGTTCGTGCCATGTCGTTCTCGGACGTCCCCGACTTCTTCTTCCATTCACATTTGCGTAATATATTCTCCTCACACTCCTTTCCTCGTTCATTCGCTCTACATGCCCAAACCACCGGAGCGTTCCTTTCTTGATCTTACTCATTACGCTTAGATCAGCCTTGAATTCTTTGGGGATCCCCACATTTCTCACACGATCATACATGGTTTTAGCACACTCCTTAGGGATCTCATTTCTACAGCATTTAGTCTACTTTCATCCTTCCTCTGCCTCATGCCTCTCTAAGGTATACATCAGGGTAGGTACCAGTACTCCATAGGTACAGTATTTGGTTGGTGCCAACGGCGTTCACTCCTCCATTAATAGAGTTACCTGCATTCACCTTTCTTTCAATATCTCTATCAGCCTTCCCATCTCTAGTAAACATACGTCCCAAATACACTCATCAACCTGCTCCAATAAATAATTCATAATAATCAATGTTACGGTCAGAAAAAAGATGGAGAAAGAAATCATCATTAAGATGGTGACTTTCTTTTTACAAATTGAACATATATATTTTTTTTAATTAAAAAAAAATGTTAGTTAAATATATTAGGTTCGTAATATTTAATTGAAGCATCTATAATACTTCTAAGCGATCAAATTTTCAAAACAAAAACATATTATTATTTTGCATTATTTAGTATGGCTTCATCTTAAGAAGGGGACTCTCAGATGGTTCGGGCGTGCAGAGCGAATGAACAAGGAAAGGAGTGTAAGGAGATTACATGACACAAGTACCTACTCACAATTTTTCGGTGGTTCAAGAAGAGATTTTGGTTTTTGATTTGCTAAATAGGAGAAAATTAGAAATATACTCTTTTGCACGCTAACTCTAACGTCACAGAACTTCTAGTTAGCCATGTGTCGTAACCCTATCTTAAAAGTTCTTACCCAGATGTCGTTTGAATTTACATAATACTTAAACAAAGTGTAATATTATACTGCACTTATGGCTGCATTTATTATTGTGCACCTTCCGCAAAATGGCGTTGGATATTTATAATAATATGCAAAGCCTTCATGGGGCCATTCTACGTTATGGACATGCATACGCTAGATTTTAGACATGCAGAGCGTGAAACACATCCCTTGAAATAATGCTAAAAGATCTGAAGATGAACAGGGCACACCTAGGGCACGCCTAAACTAATGAAAAATTCTGCTTATTGAAATAAAATTTACTAATGTAATGAATTCAAAAAGTTGCATTTTTCCGGGATAATTAAGAAACTGACTTTTCAGAATCCGCCAGGCTCCGATTATTTATGTTAAATTTCATATAAGTAAAAAGAAGTGTTGGTGAATATGAATAGGTAATATATATAATGACAACTGTACACAGGCATTAATTTTATGAATTAATGTTATAACACTGCAAGAATTACATATGGACGGAATAACAAGTGGACGGAATTACACATGGGGGAATTACACCTTCTTAAGGCGAGACAAAGCCACTTTTATCGAGGGTTTGCTCGAGGCTCACATTTTAATTTATTTCGGCAATTTCATAAATGAATTATCATTTTTATGTCCATGCCGCACAAGAGATGTGAGTTATATATATTTTAGATTAATAAAAACAGTACGTTTCCATAATTTTTTGAACGTACAACGCCTTTAAAAAATTGTAATACGTTGTACAACTAAAGTTAGCGGTGAGCACCAGATTTTATTTTTCTACATGATGAATTAATAACATCGGGAGGTATTCATTTAGAAACATCTTATATATTAGTAAGACGTTCTTCAGAATTAATTAAATTGTACCCGGCGGAAAGGTCGAATCTGCTCGAATCGAATGGCTAAGGTGAATTCCACCGTACGTCCGTCCAATACGCCGTGCCGTGAGCGCATATTTGTTTACATGCTTTCTTTACTTACGTCGTTAAGATTCCCACATTATTTTTCTTCTTCTTCTCTTTGATAGGGCAAATTCGACAGTAGCTCCATCCAATACACGGGTCGAGAGTCGCAATTTGTATACACGGCTTCTTTACTTACGTCTTTAACATTGTGAATGTATTTTAGGGTAGTGTCGTCTTAAAATACACATTATAATCAAACACGTCAAATAAATCGTTTTATAGTTTTAAATTTTACGGCCTTTACGTGCGTATTAAGAGTTATGTAATATTTATACAAATGCCTTTCACACATTCAAACGCGCGTCGTTTGAAACTAACTTAAAAAAATAACATTTTCATAAAACAATTAAAGAAATCCTTATTTTATGTTCAAATATGCGCCAAAATAATAAATCAGGTGAGTATTCTGTCAATCTTATGTTCTTTCTGAAAAATAAATTAATCGGGCCCACACTAACACTCTAAAATTTAAACCTGTAAAAAAGAAGGCATGTTTACTATGTTATTCCAGTAGGTATGTGTAATTTCAGTGTAATGTTGGTACGTGAAATTGATGCTGTGTAATTTGTTTCGGACTTCTGACACCAGGTGAAAAGCATTTTTTGTGTGACAGATATATTTTAAATCAGGCATGACTAATTTAAAGCCATAGTAGCTTTTAGAACACCATTCATTCTGAAGAACAAATAACGGCTAATAAAGATGAAGAGAATTGAAAAACATAGTACCTACCAATTTTTTAAACGTTATTTTGTTAACAAAAAATAAAATAATAGTTTATTCAGAAACTGAACTGTTAACTATGGTTACACACAAAATACCATTACAATCGAAATCTAAATAACTATATGTACAAGAAAATCAGAGTAGGTTTCAAATTTTTCAGGATAGCTTTGTGGTAAAGTCTTCTCCCAAAGTGTAGTTTTAAGATTGTTGATATTTTTACATCATTTTATTTTAAATCTTTCTATAACAGTTCCAAACCTTGCTGCCTTACATCAAGGTTGGTAACAATCCTCCATTGTGAACTGTTGGTCTTGCTTCTTTTGACAACTTTTAAATGCAAAAAACTTGTATTAAATGCGAAAGCGTTATAAAAGCATGGTAACAAACCATTTGTATCTACATTTATTTTTCCTTCACTACCGTCATACATGCTGGAATATGGGAAGGACTATAAACAAGACGGAAAAGAAAACGACAACGATGTCGTATTTACAAAGGAAATCTGCTCCTGCGCATACAAATTTTACAATAAAAGCGAAAATGTATGTAAATTGCTCCAGCTTTGTGCCAAAGAATACTCTGTATTGAGATTTTTCTACCACGAATGGAGACAAATGCGTTGGTTTCTTACAAAATTAAATAATGAAACCAGATAATGTGGTCAGAACAAGAAGTTTTTGAACTACAGCCTAATATTATATAAATTACTGGTTTGAATCTTCACTTACAAAACATAACGATGCTGGTGATTAACAGCATTTTTCGCAGGGGGCAAAAACCCAAAATAATTTAATAATCTCTGAAATGCGGTTAAAATCTAATCACTTAGAAGGTACATGTGTAGATTCCGAAATAAATACATCATTATTATTATATGGTGTAATGTAATGATTATTTCAGTGGAGTGTCTCTGTGTAACTCCGGTTCAATGTTCTCTAGAACTGGGGTTTATATAGTTTACATATTCAAAATTTAAACAGATCAAATCAGATTGTGGGAACGATTAAGAGAAGCAATAAAGTAGGTACCAACATTATATTATTAATTAAAAATCCTATGTTTAAATTTATTTTTTTAGTCCTTTTGTTTAAATCTTTGACAGATGTCGCAAATTTTCCAGATAACTAACATTCGAAAAATAAATATTCGTCTTAAATATGTTTTTATAAATACTTTCAGCTTCACAAATCACACAATTATAATTTTGATTTTCCCCGTGATTTTTCAGGGGGCTGCGCCAGTTACCCATAAAAATATTAGTATAAGTTTGTAAAATGTAGATATAAACCAAATTGGGAAAAAAGAAAATTTAAAAAAAAACAGGTTTGGAAAAAAATATTGCGTCTTCCACCGTTTCAGCTCACAACGTCATTTCCCTTATGAACGGTTACGTTTTTAATATATTTTGAACTATAACTTATAACGAAATTTTTAAACTGATATTTTAAACTTTAACTGTAACTAAGATAAGACGCCAAGTTGATTAATCCATATTTTAAAATGCAAAAAAAATTGCGTTGAAACTCGTGCGACACCGGGTTAACAATTAACAACATGCATCCTTTATAAAAAACACATAAAATAATAAGCTTTTCATCAAAAAAATATCTTCAAGAAAAAATCCAATAAGTAGGTATAAATAGAACACGATATTTCTATTTTCATTGTGTTAGGTGAGTTCCCGCTGAGAATTTCATTGAGGCCAAGAAAAGGATTGTCATTTCATTCTTCGAGGAGCAGATATTTTATTTATTTTTGTAATGCGATGCTGACACTCAAGAGGCGCTCCAATAAATGAAATTGACACCCGAAATACAATATTTTTTTCTAATTTGAAATACTCACATTTATTTGCCTAAGGGAATATTCCATTGAACATAATATGTAATATTCAATTCAATTTTTCATTGATGTATCACTGTTTTTTTTAACACTGGAAAGCAAATTAATGGTATCGGAAGGATGTGAGTCTGAAGGAAGTAGAAGAAGAAAAAGATGAGAGACAGAACGAGATTCTAAATACCCGATCTACAAAATTCATACATCTACGTTTGCGATTGGTTAACAATTTTAACGTAACAATAATAACAATTTTATTTTCCTCAGGGCCTCCTGTGTGGAGTTAAGAAAAAAAATAATGATCGGATAAATCACGATCGATGCTGGATTAGTTTAGGGTTCAGTAGCCAAAAAATTTCGGGGTTCGCTGATTTAGGTTTTCTCGAGTTCGATTTCTGGTCCATATTTCCTGGTCTTGTCCTTCCTATTTTTTCCATCAACCATTTTCAGAAAAAGCTTTTGGTACCCTGTTCTACGTCAGGAGCAAAGGATTTTTCCACTAGGTTACTAAGGTTTCATGAACAAGAACACTTAATTAATATGATCTTAAAAACATACATAATATATATCCTACCAGTACGCCCTCTGATATCTATGCACTAGAAGTTTATCATAGGTACTTTAAAATTTATCTTACCATGTTATGACAACATTCGTATATATTTTTTTTTATTTTACCTTTAATTTTTGGAATTTACTTGGCTTTTTACTTGATATATTATACTTTATATTTTATAGTTTACACTTATATTTTATACTTTAACTTTACATGTCTTACTTTTTTTTTATTACCTTAATTCCTTTTTTTATCTTTTGTTTTTAGATTTAACTAAACATTTTTATTGTGACTTTCTTTTTGTTTTTGTACTGTTATATGTGAATTTAATTATATATACTGTTAATGGCACATTTTGTACCGGTGACCGTCCAACTCAGAATGAAACCAACTCAGAACCACCTCAGAAAGGTTATTAAGAGTGATGATAAAAAATGGTTAAAGGTTAAGTTAGGTTAGGGTTACCGGTTATTTTAAAATTACTTTTTCATAGCTTTTAATGACCTTTCTGAGGTGATTCTAAGTTGGTTTCATTCTGAGTTGGCATGGAACCGTTGTGCCGCCTGTGTTGAAATAAATAAAAAAATTTATTAAACTTCGCATTTCAAACATGGGTGATCTGAACTGAATTAAGGCGTTATTATTCTAAAATATTTTCAGGACTGCCGGGGCGTGGTCGAGGGATAAGACTCCCAATCCGAAGGTCGCGGGATCGAATCCCGGCGCGGCGTGGACAAATAACATTTATTTGATTAATTTGTGTTATTTCATAATTAATTAATTTAAAAATATGTAATATAGAGTATATTTGCGACACGCTCCAGAGTGGAAGATACTTTCAGTATCGCCCTGAAGTAAGACAACCGTTTAAAATTGAAACGTTGCTTGAAACGGCCTAGCCGAGTTTTGTGACCAGATCAATAGCCAGGTACTTCCCCACCTTCCTCTTTCCCATCTCCTTCCCCTCCCCACTACATTCACAACATTCAACATTCACCACTGGCTCCAGACGGGACCAGCTGGGACTCTTGTGAGGTTTTCATATAAAAAGGGTGCAGATGTTAGAAACACACTTAAAATAAACATTTATAGGCATATATAACAAATTTAGAGAAAAATAATAATAATAATTGGATAATTTGTAGAGCGCCATTTTTATGAAAAATCACTTCAAGGTCGCTCGCTGAAATAATTAAATTATTACGGTGACCAGACAACTCAACAATGCTCAACTTCATCACTCCTTTTAAAAGTCATTAAAAGTGAGGAAAAAAACTTGATTAACCTGGCTAAGTTAGGATAGGTTATGAGCTATATTTACTTCTCACTTTAATGACTTTTCCGAGGGTTGTTGAAATGCTATTTTGTTGAGTAGCCGTGGAACAAATTATTTCATGTTCTATGCACATGAGACAGGTAAACCACGTTTATTTTAATTAAATGTCAAGTTTTTTCACCCAGCGATATGTTTTTTAAAAAAATTTATATCAATTTCAATCGGAAAATCTTATTTTACTTGTTTTGTCGTAAAAATTGTATTTTATTCTAGAGGGCGGTGTCACATTTCACCACTGCTACGAGAACAAAAAAATATGCCGGAATAAATTTGAATAAGTACATAAAAATAATAAGAAGGCTAATGTTGAAACGTCTAAGGCTTTAAGAGACTGAAGAACAGAGACCTGAGGAGGGTCAGGTTAAGTGGAATGGGAGGCATTTCCACAAGTGTCTCTCCTTGAAAGCCTTAATGTCAAGTGTTAGAAATCCGAAATGTCGAGTTATAAATAAAGCGGTGTTGATCGCTTATATTGTGCCGGCTCCTTTTTGGGCTCGAAGGACCACTTGAAAATCCTGGTTGATAATAATACGCACAAACAATGTTTATTTATGGCATCCTCAAATTTACATTGTTATCTAATATAAATGTAATTTACTTTTAGTATTTATATGAAAACATGTTGATTGTTTTTTTTAATTTCCGATTATAAAAAATATATTTAATACATAGGTTTGCAAAATGAAAAGATTAATCGAAAAAAGTGTGTTGTGATCGTGTCATATGTGCCCAGAATAAGGTAATTTTTACCCTAATTCGAGAAACGTTGATACATATTTTTCATATACCTAAATTCCTTCTTGAAAACATAATCAAGTTCATTGGCCTATTTGTTCTAAGAAGACTTTTGAAATTCTAAGAAAACTCTAGAAATTTCAAGAAGACTCTAAAAATTTCTGGAAACTTCTAGAAGATTCGATAAAACTCTGGAAAGTTCTGGAAGAAGGAATGTTCCTGAACATTCCGGAACATTCTGGAAAATTGTGGAATGTTGAGGAATAGGGAATCGGGAACATCAATGTGAAACATTCCAGAACACTATCGAATGTTGTCCTGAGCGAAGCCGGATAACCCAGCTAGTTACAAATAAAAAATTGTAAGTACCTACTTTGAATACAGATTAATAATCAGGTATTGGGTCAACGTCGGAGTTATGGAAATCTGAGGGAGCTTAGTGTTATCTATCTTTAAACAGTGAATAATATCATATAATAATTCTTACCATAAGAGAAATTAATACAGAACGAGTTTTTAGGGGACGTGTCATTTGTACCACCTCACTTATTACTCTTATTCTTACACTTATACTCACCACTTATTACTTGACTCAGAGGCTATTGATGTCATGCCGAATATGGCACTACGTGACCTGAGAGATTGTGGTTTTGAATTTCAAACAAAATTGGAAAGGCAAGTCTTTCCAAATTGTTTCCAACTTTTTCTAAGATAGAATAAAGCCATATACATACTCGTATTAATGCCGTGTGCTTTCACTGAAATTATTAAAAAATATATTTACTTTTCAGCCTTTCACGGAAACTCTATGGAAAAATATGGAATATGTTTATTGAAGTGAGCATGCTCATTATGTTACGTGGAAAACCAATCAATCAACACCTTGGTTCCTTATTGTATTACATTAGAAGGCTTAATTCGGAATCCATTGATTCGATTTTTTTCTCAATAATGCACCAAGTGCATTACCTACATTACGAATTCCATGAATTTCACATCCACTCTATAAATCGTAGAAATGTCTCTCGACCCTGCCCCAGATGTGTTTCAAGTATATTTGCAGTGCAAAGGAAGCAGCGTCCTGTTACCATAATATCATTTACATGCAAATCCGCTCATGTAAAATATGTTTGAACGTTTTTTTATTCAAATTACTCAAATATTTAAAATATCAATAAGGAGACCGTTAAAGTTTTTATACTGTGATTATCGCACGAGAGTCCTTACTACTCCCGTCTGGAGCCAGTGAGACTATGTCATCCCAGAATTGGGATGTTGTGAGGCTGAAGGTAGTGGGAAGGAGAAAGAGATGGGGAGAGGAAGGTAGGGAAAGCTATTCAGATATCTTCTTTTCAGATATGGTCACAAAACACGTCTAAAGAAATTTCAAGCAAAGTTTCAATTCTGAATTGTGGTCTTACACCAGGGCGATATTGAGAGGATCTTCCACTCTGGAACGTGCCACAAATAAACAATGTATGTTTTTTAATTAGTTAATTGTAAAATAAGACAAATTAATCTAATAAAATTTATTTGCGCACACAGGGATTCAACCCGCGACCTTCGGATTACGAGTCGAGAGCCTTACCCCTCAACCACGGAGGCCACATTTAATATAGGTGTTTACTAAATTATTTATCCACGCCTTGAATGCTTTTAGTGCTTCAGATTTTATATCCGGGACTCCAGATATTTTCACATCGAGGGTTTGGCTCGGTAGAACTCCTAACTGGACCGATAAATCCTACTGATCCCTCAATATAAATATTTGAAAAATCTTTCGTAATCCTACATGTATTAAAAATGACTATGACTACAAACATTATTATTGGTAAGTTGTTCAGGAGTATACTCGTAATATTAAGTGTAAAGTACTCGTACCTAAAATAATAAATGAATATGAAGAATTGTAGTTTTTTTTTTTTTTTTATTTATTTAAATAACAAAATACATTTTGTACAACAATTTGAGTAGACCCACAAAGCTGTCATATGGCAGCTTGTCTGCAGGTTCTAACAATTTAAACATTCTTAATATAATATCTAAGAAAATATTTGTAAATACATTTATAGTTTTAAGGAAACATTAGAATAGATCACATAGTAATATTAGATAATTTAACTTACATCTATAAATATATAAGATATTTCAATATACCTGCCTAATAACAAGATATGTAGGCAGCTATATTAAGATATTCAAAGATACATGGAGTTTTCGTTCATTAACCATAGTTGCAAATAGATTGACTGAGAATCAATTGGACGGTATTCAATAAAATTATTTTGAGGTTCAATATACGGCACCGAGGGATCACGAGATTAAGAACTGCACAACATTAGGGGAATTTAGAGCTAAACTTGAAACTCACCCTTTCAGACAGTCGTATCCATAAACCTAAAAAAAAATCTTAATTGTTAGCATTTCTAAAGGTCATTTCATGAACATTCTCCAACTTTAAAGAGTCCTTAATTCTCTCTTGCAAAATAAATATCAACTCTACTTTTGTCACCAATGTTTTAATAAATGTAATACTAATAATGATGGGGGTAGCAAATGTAAAATCGTGCAATGTCCAGTGGTTTAAATATAATGTCATCTTCTCCAAAACCGTATCTTCTCCAAGCATAAATTTTCTAATTAAAGTGTGTTTATCAGAAGTGACTTGCCAGGCAAGTATGTTTTTGTATTTAATTGTATGTAGAAAAATTAGATAGAATCTAAGAATTCTTAATAAATTGTACAGCGCCCTTGAGGTGATTTTTCACAAAAATGGCGCTAAACAAATTATCCAATTATTATTCTTATTATTAAAAGTAACCGAGGTACCATAGAAAGTGATAACTGCATGGGTTACTTCAATAAACACCGATTAAACACACTGAGAGACCACTAGATTGGTGATCATTGCACAGTGGCTTCCTTAGTGTAGTCGATATTAAAGAAGTGAGAGATCAATTATTGATCATTGCGCTTATTAGTTTTACAGACTAACTGCTCCTTGGAGTTATTATTCCACAATATACACATATACATACATTAAGGGTTTTCCAATAAGAGGTGATATTTTGATATTCAAAGAACGAGAAAGACCGAATCAGCAAAGACATGACGTTGTTGATGATCGGCCGGTTTGAGTTCTTGTGTTAACTGAACTTTATAAGCCTTAAGACCCAAATCTTTATACAAAATACGGTGTAATGACGTTAGTGGAATGCCTAATTCCAAAGAACGACGAGGAATGGACAAAACCTGGGTTTTCTTCAACACTTTCGGCTACAGCAGCAATATTCTCGGCTGTTCTTGAGCGAAATGCACGGGTTTTATTCTTCACATCACTAAGTAGTCCCAATAGCTCGAATTTTTCCACCAATTTCTGTATTGCGGTCCGACAAGCTGCTTCACGACGACCCAAAAATATTCGAGTTTTACGAACCGTCTCTGCCAAATTTTCACCATTTTTATAGTGAATTTTAATAAGTTCAATGCGTTGTCGAAGCGTGTATCGTTACATTTTTATTAATGGCGTAGTTTATACTTGTCAAAAAATGACAGTTTCAAAAGTGACATCTACCGAAATAGCGGGCTATTCAAAATAACACCTCTTATTGGAAAACCCTGTATATATATTATTTTTTTTGTGAATCCATCCTTCCCACTGCGGTGCTCCCACTCCCCTGCAAACTTTATCAGTCTCAGTAAGTGAGCAGACACATCCGCCGCCAAGACCCAGACGAATACCCCAAGAACCCGGGCACTCTTGCTAAGTCACCAAAAGTAGCTTGCCACTTGGAGTGACGTTATCCAATAAATGTTCCCAGGGCGGCAGTATAAATTATTCGCTTCCAAAATTGTGTTAAATCGCAAGGATGTTAGACATTCTAGTATCTTCTGTCTTTTTCGTTGTCGTACAAAACTTGTCAGAAGGAAGATTTAAATGAACAACTTTTAAGACGTGCTTAGATGACGTGCATGTGATTTCTGCTCGGGACTACTATATCTCCACTTTTAAAAATCTCCATGTTAACCGCCCGCCCTAGTATAATGTCGGTATGTTCGCTAGAGGCCGGAGGGTTGATTGGACTGATAGACGACATTGACAGATGGGAAATGTACGAAGTTCAATTAATGGTGGACTGAATGCAGTGGTAGTCGACACTAAAATGTTGTCAAAGGAAGCTACGTTAGTGATCCGTAATTAAGTTTAGATGGTTTTCGATTGACTACCACTGGTACCAAAATAAGTCCAGCAAAACTTCATCCAATTATACGGGAAGATTTATGAAATCTATCCATTTATTTACATGTTTAAGGAAGAATATCCCGATATGCCTCTGTTTTGTATACAAATCTGTGGTTTTATTTCTAAGATTGACGAAATTTTGCACACTTGAACATCAAAACAAGATCTTCGAAGATCCCTGTCTATATGAAATTTAAAAAAACACCCTATCCGCTTTCCCTATCCCTTTAAACAGAATTTTGAAGCAACTAGGTGAAATTTTGAACACTGACGTTAAAAATAAGAGTTGTAAAAAATTACTGTCTACATCTAATTTTAAAAAAAAACTCTGTGTAAAGCCCGGGCAACGACGGGGACTTCAGCTAATTTTAAATAAATGAACGCTGCTGTGTTTGTTTTGAACTTCAATCGGAAAAAGTTTTAACCCAGCGACCCGTGGTATTTAGTTATTGGCCGATACAGTTAAATTACTTTAATTATTACGAATACGAATTAATGTCCATAGAAATGACCTTTATCGAACCTTTGTAGTTATATAACTTCATATATTGGAAAACGTATATTGAAATTAGTAATAGGCTCTATTTAATATGAATATCTCCACACAAACTAGTGCAGACCACTTCCTTTTGTCGAGCAAGCACGATAAGAAATCGCAACAACTCGCTTATCGATTTGTCATTATCGAATGAGAGAATAGGATTGTCGTGATACTAGAGAATAATAAACTATTTAGTGTTAATCTCTGGCCTGTAGAGGAAAGGAAGGAAGCAAGGGAAAATAGGGAAAGCGAGGGAAAGAGGGGAAGGATACCTCGGGAGTGATACCCCAAAGTTTTATCCTCAGTCGGCGGAAGTGTTGCCACATAAATCAATGATTTCTGGCAATTTTGGTTTTGCCCCCGACTAATTCAGGTATAATTATGGCCGTTCTCAATCCCAGAGGATGTTTCCATTGTGCTTCGTATTGCAAAATTATCTTTATCGGGTTTTCATACATTTTCGACGATTTATTGACGATTTAGTGGCTGGGTTGCGAATTGTGAAAACTGTAATCAAATTACATCGCGCAGGCTATAATATTAACGAATTTAATTTGACTTATAACTTTCACAGAGTATTTTATTTTCCTCATTCGCTAGGAGACGAGGAGAGACACGTGAGGTTCTCACAGGGCAACTTTAATAATATTTCCCTATATTTCAGAGTATATCTACCTACTTAGTTCGAACTTCATCTTTATCTATTATTTGTAAATATTTATTTTCGTATATTTACATGCCACAATCTGCAGAGGAACGGCTAAGCGGTCTGTTTCGTGCTTAATTTATTTCTTTATTTTGGATTTGAGAATGAAAATCCCAACCAAGCTTAATAATCTTTTTTTTTAATCATAAGATATATCAAATATCTAGTACTGCTGAAAAGCTTTTTATTTTTTTGTTTTAAATATTTTTTGTAGTAATACCTCACAAGAGTCTCAGCTGCTCCCTTCTGGAGCCAGTGAGACTTGGCATCCCCAATTAAGGTATGCTGTGAGGCTGAAGGTAGTGGGGAGGAGAAGGAGATGGGGCATAGGAAGGTAGGGAACGTTGTTCAGATATCTTGCTATTTAGATCTGGAAACCAAACACGGCTAACGCCATTTCAAGCAAGGTTTCTTTATTTTGGATTTGAGAATGAAAATCCCAACCAAGCATAATAATCTTTTTTTTAATCATAAGATATATCAAATATCTAGTACTGCTGAAAAGCTTTTTATTTTTTTGTTTTAAATATTTTTTATAGTAATACCTCACAAGAGTCTCAGCTGCTCCCTTCTGGAGCCAGTGAGATATGGCATCCCCAATTGAGGTATGTTGTGAGGCTGAAGGTAGTGGGGAGGGGAAGCAGATGGGGCATAGGAAGGTAGGGAACGTTGTTCAGATATCTTGCTATTTAGATCTGGAAACCAAACACGGCTAACGTCATTTCAAGCAACGTTTCAATTCTTAATGGTGGTCTAATGGCCGTTATATACGACACCTTTTTTCAGCCCGATTCCAATTAGAGACAAAAGTCTACATTTTTCGCTTTACGCGATCGCTATTTTTACCTCTATTTTCATATCTACGATTTCAATTGTCATCACTGCAAACAACACATGAACCATACTGTTTGTTGTGATGCCAACTGAAATCGTAGATATGAATATAGAGATGAAAGTAGCGTTCGCGTAAAGCGAAAAATGTTGACTTTTGTCTCTAATTGGAATCGGGCTGAAAAAAGGTGTCGTGTATAACAGCCATTACACCAGGCGATACTAATAGTATCTTCCACTCTGGAACGTGCCGCAAATATACTATAAATTATTTTTAATGAATTAATTGGGAAATAACACAAATTATTTAAATAAAATATATTTGCCCACCCCGAGATTCGATACCGCGACCTTCGGAATGCTAGTCAAAAACCTTACCGCTAGACCACCCCGGTCGTCGGAATTATTATTAAATATATTAATTCGATTAAGTAACGTATGCAGTGGAATACTTTAAGATAATATAAAAAACGTTACAATTCCAACATAACACAATTACGATAGTTACCAAGGGTAAATTCATTCAAAAGGAAGAAGGTAAATTCATTTAAAAATTGAAGATTTTTGAAATTTCATATTTAAATTGATTATTTTCAATGAAGACAGAAATAAAAATATAAAAACATTTTATTCTTTATTGGAATCTTATTGTCTGGAGTAATCGGGATAATCCCAATGTTTTTAGTAGTGGGACAATAAGGAAGAAGAGGGTTATAGTAATATTTTTACCTTATATAGAGAATGTATTTTTAATTTTTTTTTACAATTCCGCTATCATTATTATATTTTTCTTTTATCAATTTTATATTTTATTTTATAAAAATGTACTTTATGCGGTAACTTCACTAGTTTACGCAACCCAGAAAATGTGCACCATGTTATAGACATATGAATATTATTCAAATCTCTATGGCACCATGTAATCTTCATAAAACCGTTTATTTATAAAAAAGTTAAATAAAATAAAAATGTTAAAAGTAGAGGGAGGTTGAAAATTGTGAACTTAAAAGGATCTAGAAATTAATTTCATTTGCGAGTTTTGGACATGCAAATTCAGGGCTAGTCAAATATTGCAAGAGTACATTTTTGTTTTTTTTTTTATGAATAATACGTAATTTAATAGAACTGAATTAAAAATGTAAGGCAGACTGAAACGTTGACGAAGCGCAAAAGACAATCATTGTTTGGTTTTAAAATGAGAATATGCTTATTTCCTAACACTCCCTAACCAAAGCTGGAAAAGTATCTGAAATTTGTAACAGTGGCAAGAAAATTAGTGCAAATTCGATTGATTTTGTTCTTAAAATAGAATAACCATTACCTTCGAAGCAAGTTTTTGGTGTTTTTCTTTTACATAATCCCGTTTTTAACAAAAAAATAAGGAATTTGACCGTCTCAGAAGTAGGTACATAATATCGTTTTGTCCTCGTTGGTTTAGTTGTGGCGATAATTATCACGAAGCATCGCGGTGCAACTGTAAAACTATATTTTGATTGTGTCGTGTGCTCCTTTGCAGAGATAAAGTGGTAAGTGATTGGTTATCCATTTTCCTTGCAAACCTTATTTTTCCTACACATATAACCCAACTCCAGAAAACACTATTTATTCCCGTTTTGTTAGTAGTATTTACAGACCACTACTGTGCAACCGAAGCTGTAATTTGTTAGAAGTTTTGGGTGTAGCAGCATAATGCTTTTCATTTTGAGAATCATAAAATGATCAAATCTCACCTATATAAATAACTATCCTAGAAACTGTAAGTTTTCAATGACTTTCCCATTATATAATCTAATAACCGAACCGTGAATTTTCTCGATATTGGAGTAATCAATTTCCTTTCAAAGCCAACCCTAATAATTATATTCTATTATAGAAATTAGATCTTATGGATTAATACACTTAGTTTACCATGAAACCTTTGCCAGTGTTATTTCGGAAACAAGGTTAACATCTACGGCTAAAGGCAGTTAGCCTTAATATTTACATGTAAAGTCAAATATTAAACGACCATAAAACATTTCAGATATCTCTACCCCTTAAGTAATAAGTATCTACATATCTATCGCTTTAGTAAAGGTTCCCCTAAAATCTCATTAAACACACATCAAACGTACTAATGTAATATGCCTACGTAATTAAAAAACCTTTTTCCAATTACATTAACCCTTGAAATACCGACCTTGTACTTCTAAGGGCCTTCGCTTATGAAGAAACTGAAAACTGGTCGGCAACTGAATATAACTCATTTCACGGCGCAATTCAGTAATCAAATTAGTATTTTCTTTTTTGAAGCTATGGCCTGACTATTAGATGGATAGCAAACTCGGAGTAGTTATTATTTCGAAAACAAAGTTCATGTTCCCGATTCTAGTTTTAAAATTTCTAGTAACTCTTCAAAACAAAATGTCTATAGAAATTGTTACACAGTACAATTGTTGCCCAAGAAATACAAAAAAATATCGTAATCTGTTTAACCTGTTTTTTTCATCACTTTTCATGACTTTAAACGATTTTTCAAAAATATTTGATTCATCACTGTGTTGAGTCGTCCACAAATGAAACGGACGTGCTTATGTAATGGATAGGAACCAACAGATGATATTATTTTTGAAGTGAAAACTTCTTTGGCAACGTTGTGATTTGAAACTTAATGAAACGAAAAAGCGACATTAAAAAGAGATAAACACATACATCTCTACGGAATTTAGCCTGTGAGAAAATGAGATAGAATAATCGGTTTCCTTTTTGTGCGGTGCTTCGTAAATAATTGGTCTCCTCTTTGTGCGGTGCTTCGTAGCCTCTTGTCTACTTTTGTTTTCTGAAGGTTTCACTTCTACCGCGTGTGTGCAAACTGTGTTTTTTTTAAATTTTGTTTATCTTTGTAAAGTAACGATATTTATAAGGCAAATATTAATATTTTACAAACAATATATTATTTTCGTTATGAGAGCTCTTGTAATTGTAAGGAAACAAAAATAAGAGAATTTTATGGTCGGTGGAAAAAAATATATTTAACAATTAAATAATACTACAAAGTAGCTACCAAAAATACATATAAGACCAACACATTGAAGTTAAAACGAAGATTTAAAAAAAATTATAATAGATTCAAATCGTCACTTCTTTTATAATCTGCCTTACCAGAAATAAAATAAAACACTTAGATAAAACATCACTTCTGTGTACTAAATTGAAAGGAAATTTTGTCAAAAACTTTTTTAACGGTTTTTATTTTGGTATCATAAGTCTTGTTTAGTTCACTGGCTTGGGGAGAGTTGACCAGTGACCAGGATGGGAGGAGGGAGCCTAGATCCCGGCGTACTGCCTGAGGACCTTGGCCCATTCCTTGGGGTAGTGTCGCTGGATGTGGCTCAGGGTCTTCTGGATCTGCTTGGTCTCCGAGGGGGAGCATTGGGGGCAAGAGCCGCGGAGCACCAAGGGTGCAAGACCTGGAAAAATATACATGTTTTTTATTTACTTGCGTTATAAAACGTCTTTATTTTCATATTTGACAGTGTTAGAAAATTTTATATCATTGACGAATAAAATAAAGAATTTCAAAATTTAAGATCAAAAATAAATTTAAAATACATAACACTATTACATGTAATATAAACAGTTCTTCTAATCAAAGCTACAAAAAGGTTTCTTTTATATTTAAGTACTAGGATAACGTTTAAACATTGATTTGAAATATTGGGTATCAATAATAACAATAAGAGAAGGTGATGTTAGTCAATTCAAACTGCTAAAAGGAAAAAAGGAAATGTGATGAAAATTACATTAATTTTCTAATCGAACGTTATTTTTCAAAATATGTTATGTATTTAGTGAGATTCCTGCTAAATACACTGAAACAACGTCTGTGCTACACCGGTGCTACAACTTTTCCTTGTATATAAGTTAAATTTCAATTCTGTGAAAATTCTGTGCATGTTCTGTTCTGTGAACGTACTGGCCCATAAGTATATAATAAAATTCCTTCAATAAAACTCTCACAGGACTTGAAATTAACTTCGAAATCTTATGAATCATTCAAAATCTGTGAAACAACCCGTCAGTGTAAAAAATATTTTTTTTTAATATTTATTATATGAATGAGCGTTGTTGGCTGAGCCAAAGCAAAAGACATTTAAAAACTAATGCACCACTTAAAAGTCTAGTAAACGTAAAATGATAAAACGTCCTTGATAAATGATCGTAAAAGTTACCACAAAAGAGATACAAGCTTTATGGGTCGTTATTCTGTTTCATACGAAACTCAGCAAACCTTAAATCGTCCAGTATCTTAGTTGGGCCATCTAACGGGCGCAATTGCGCACTACACGTCAACAATAATAATAATTTACATTGTCAGTTCATACGCGTTCCCCAATGGTGATTTTATTCATACAAAGCCGAGATATCTCCTTCGCACGTTTTGGCATTTTCACACTTATTCCGATATAATGTTACATGAGTAGGTACATGGATTTGATATATTCTATTAATAATTTAAATCAAAAGCTAATAAAGTATGTAGGTCAATAAATTTGAAGTCTAGTCATGATCATAAAATCACGTCAAAAACATCCATGCTTCATATTTTATTTGCTTTTCGTCAAAAGCTTCCATCAAATAACAATCGGTAAAATTTCCACGATTCCACTATATACATAATTACTGTACGGAATTAGATTGTCAGACCTAGAGCTGTAACTGTGAGACATTTTTCTACCTTGTACAGCGATGGTCTTCTTAGGTTTTCCAAGCGTCTTGTTTTGACAAAATAAACATCCTTTATTTTTAAATTATTATCAACTCTCGTAAATTTAATATCTAGTGGTAACCAAACACTAAAAAATCTTGTATTATTAAGTTTTTTCTTAAAGTTTGCCTTCACATGATTTTTTTTCATAAAAAAAAATCTCCATCAAAATAAAAATGGTGTAAAATAAATCATTCTATAAGGTTGTTCTATAATATTGTTTCTATAACCCTAAAAGTGTAGGGAAGCGCCGTTTTGAACCTTTTTTTAGCAAATTAAGAAAATGTCATATGTCAATGATATTTAATCGAATTTTTAACCCTGATGAAAGAATCATTCCCAAACTGAAAATACTGTGCAATGATCTTCTGTCAAAACAGTGTTTTCTTGGGTGACCGGACAACTCAGAATTATGCAACTTCAACACCTCCTTTGAAAAGTCCTTAAATATGATGTCAAAAAATGGTTAAATAGGTTACGTTGTTTGGTTGTGGGCTATTGTTCAAAAAATTTTAAGACTTTTCAAAGAATTTTAATGACTTTTCAAAGGGGTGTTGAAATTGCCTGATTCTGAGTTGTCATGTAACAGTTTTCTTGACAGCGATTCATTGTTAAAATAAAAGTATTACATTTTGTATCTCTGCAATTGTGGCTTGAATTGAGATTGATCGAAATGGTCAATATTGTTCTATTTTATTCAATACCAAGAAAGCATTCAGTTGCTGTGAGTGGTAACCACCGTTAGGGTGGTTTCTATATATCTTACTTTTGAGTCTTCTGCCGACTGAGTCGCAGGGTCCCTCGCTCAGAGCGCACCTGAGTTGCCTCATCAGGTATCTCTTGTCGCTCAGGGCGCCCTCAAGGACGTCATCGGTGACCTGGGGTCTGCTGGTGCTTTCTGTGGCAGCCAGGGTCAAGGTCACGGCACCAAGGAATAGCACAACTGTGGCTACCTGGAAATAATACACAAATAATGAACAAAAAACCATATAGGTACATACACATTCCTATTAATTAGCAAAAAAGGGGTGGTTATCGGTACTTGTAGAATATAGTGAGTAGAATATCTAAGTATGCAGCATAATAGTTAGGATAACAGTAGGCAGAAGCTATTTTTTAAATCCGATTTGTTTTTAGACCGGTCAGTACCTGAGTTGATAAATGCATCGAGTTCCCACCCATGAGTTCAATTCCTCGGCTAACTAGAAATACCCCAACAGCCTTCGACGCGTATTGATAGTACTTATGAGTAGTAGGAATTTTTCAAATATTTTCAGGTTAATCGTAACCCGAGAATGTTTGTCTTTCTTCTAAAAAGTGGAGAAATAAAATCATTTTCAACATTCGATTTATTGATTGTACGAATTACCATAAACAACAAAACTTGGTATATTATTCAAGAGCGACGGTTGTTGTTCTATCTACAAATATATTTTCTTTACAGGCTCTGTATCTTTCTAGCACCGAGTCATCGAAAGTTATGGTACCAGTTGGTATTAACTACGATTTTTCGCTTCTTTTAATTGGCGTGAAAACGATAAGTATTTTTTGATGATTTGCAACACCATTTTTTTAAACACATCAAGAGTGATGTACAGGTTTGCATATACGTTTACCTAGCCTAGGGTATCTCTAAATGTCTATTACTATAAAATATATTGAAACGTAGTACTGTGTTTAACTTATATGGCATATTATGATAAACAAACTATACATATAAACATATAATTACATTGACCGATGAATGTGATGCTGCTTATGAATGACTAACATATTGCAACCACTAAATACTGAAATGCTTACACATTTAACACTAGATGTATTATGTAATAGGAATACGTGTTTGCTAATGATGGAAAAACCATTGCCAGTGTACTTATTTGAAATCTCATTAGCAATTACTTATCGTCCATCTAGGTCAAACAGTGATAGCTCTACTGTTTCAAATAATATGATTCAATATTCAAAGAAGTCCAACATTACGAAATTGCTTCTCAGTTAAGTGAAAGTTATATTATATAATTTATGGTAAATATACATATTATAATATCGTAACACTTAACAATTTGCAATACCTATTTATTCTTTCATGTATGAATATTTTTTTTGTGTTCTCCGCAAAACGGTTATACACCAATATGGCATACGGCCCGGTATATCAGTTGGTTATAATCTCGTCTTGGTTGGAATGTCAAGCTTAGCACAGCTTGGAGCATAAGCTGTATTTAGGTCGAACGCCTAGATGTCACCAATATTACGTGCAATGTCTATGAATTTCATAGAGGAACGTGTTTCTTTTTTCTTTGAAAATCAAATCTACTGCTACATGAGTGGGATATATATGCTCTCTACTGTCATCTTCATCATCTATGCGCCGGGAAATCGCGATATTTAAAAACGACGTGGTTTATTTTTAGGCGGGTTTAATTTACGAAATTGTTCTCGGCTACCCTGGAAAGTACTTCCGCAAACTAGATTGGGAAGAATATGATCTCAACGATTTGCAGACGATATAGTCATATTCGAGGAAAACCCAACTCACCTAAATAGAATGAAAGAATCACTAAACGACGGAAGTGTGAAAGTCGACCAACGCAAGAACAAAGACAAAACAAAATTGCTTACGAACTCTGAACCAGCGACAATAAAAATTGAACCAACCACTCGAATATGTGTCAGATTACACCTATTTAGGACAGATAATATATCACGAAGATCAAACATCTAAAGAAATCGAGAGTAGAATAGCCAATTAATGGAAAAAATACTGGAATTTGAAAGAAGTCTTGAAATCCAAGGAGCTAAGTATGCAAATTTAAAGGAAAGTCTTCAACACCAGTCATCACCTATGGATGGGAAACTTGGGCGCTCACCAAACACCACAAATAAAAGTTGGAAAAGTGCCGGACAGCCATGGAGAGAAGTTTGACAGGAATAAGTAAACAGGACAGAGTGGGATGTAGCGTAATAAGGGGAAAAAAAATAAAGTTGCCGATATGGTTTCCCTAATACATCAACAAAAGTGGAGATGGATAGATCACATGATCCGCGATCCACAAGAGAAATGGTGCAAAAATGTCACTGACACAGAGATGGCAAGAGGAGTAGAGGACGACATCAAATTAGATGAGAAGACGACCTTGAACTCACGGCTAAATATCATTGGAGAAGAGTAGTGCGTGACAGGTCCCAGTGGAAAATGTTAGAGGAGGCCTATGCCAAGAGGCAAACTGAGCCCCGGTATATATTATAACTAACAAAAACATGTCTAGTATTCATACCTAACAGAAGACTAGAATAAAATTGCTTATTTTTATTATTATTAATTGACGCGTAAATTTTTGATAAAGTTCCCAACTTCAATCAGCATGGTTTTATAAACGAGTACTCTAATTTTAATTAGTATTGGTTTTGCTAGACTCAGTGCACTATTAATAAATAAACCACTGAAAACAAACTGCCTTGGAGTTGAAACTTTTAAAACCCCATCAGACTATTTTTGATTAATTAATTATCAATTAATAACATCGTCATTTTCATCGCTGGATGAATATAATAGTCTACGTATTATTCTTTGTAAAATAATGTAATTTACGTAAATTTCGGTGGGGAGAATTCAAATAGTATTTACGTAAATGTCAGATTTGGCATATGACTGCTAGCGCCTCGGAGTCTAAAATAGGAACTATTCTGCGGCTCAGCAAAGCTTGAGCGGTAGATTTAGCCGGCTTAAATTGGAGCGAGAAATGTCGTACATAGCTAGGATACGGACTGGCTTATTACAAAATTTAGGTATATGTAAGTACAAAAAGGAATGGGGCAGTTTTACTATTTTTTAACATGTATCAAAAGTTGATGATGCAGAATCATTAAGCAGTTGAGTCGCTTTGATTAGCTCTTTCCGATAGGCAGAAGTCCTCACTAACGGAGCATAAAAATTGCATGGGATCTCCCTTGATAACTAAATAGACTTTTTAGTAACGTTAAACTTAATAAGTTAACCTCTTTCAACGTAGGTGGATTGAGTATAGTTCCAGAGAATAATAATTCGACTACCATAATACGGGCATGTGCCTAGCGTGGTAGTCGAATCACTGTAAAACTGTACACAAATTATATAATGAATAAAGAAAAGAAAAAAAAAAAAAAAACTTAAAACAAGGTTTATCTAAAAATATTTTTCGGCAGGCTTCCAAGGTTTTGAAATCGAGCATTCCTGTTAAGAACGTGGTTAAATTGGTAATGTTTGATGTAAGTTATTCCATTACTACCGAAATCTTAAAAATCCATTATATTTTTTCGATTGTATCTGTATCGAAGCCAGAGTAAAGTTAGCCTCGCAATAACTGGACGTACTGTACAGGGCATGCAGATAATTTAATAGTACACAGCTGCTAACCCTGTACAAATTACAAGTGCGCCCCACTGTTGAATTTTGGCAGGCACCTCTGGTCTGGAGCTCCAAAATACCTGAAAAATTCCCTCGACTCTGCAGAAACGGGCGGTCCGTTTGATAGATTCTCCCATCTTAACAGACGGATTGCAATCTTTAGAGCACAGGCGTCGGGTGGGAATGCTATCCTTGTTCTACCGGTATTTCAATGGCAGATGCTCCGAGGAACTAGCATCATTGATCCCTTCAGCACCGGTACATAATCGCTAAACACGCCAAACGCGTGCCCAACATATGTACATGGTTGACATATGTCACATGAGAACGGGTCGCTTCTTCGACTCATTCTTGTGTTCAATAGGTCGGCTGTGGAACGATTTGCCGGCCTCTGTGTTTCCTCCTTCCTACAGCATTATAATGCATAGGTATATACGACAAATTAGTGAGTTTAGTTTAGTATTAGTTTCTTCGGATAAAGGTACATTTAAAGAAAAAACACTGATTTAGGAAAGACGACGATTTTTAAATTCCTATCGCTTGGTTTTTTGTAGTAGGTACGTACATGAAAGGAAGTCCTTTAATAATATTTAATATTTGGCCAATTTATATAGCGCCGTTTTCGTGAAAAATCACCTTAAGTGCGCTGAAAGTAATGATTTAACGTTTTGATCCCTGAACAGAACTTTCAGATTAAGAAGACTTTCATTCATTTTTTGTGAATTATTTGTTATTTGTGGCTAGAAAATAATTCCTATTTTATTTATATTTAAAACTCGTTTTAGGGAAAATTCTTTCGGCACATTTTCTTACCGTCAGGGAATAAGTAACAATTTATCTTACAATTGAATTAATTTCATTTTATATATAGGGCGTAAATAAATAAATAAATAAATAAATAAATAAATAAATAAATAAATATATGTTTAGTTGTTTATTTCTAAATATCTAACATTTTTGATGGATAATGATATTATTGGTTTGCATTATGAAAAAATCTTTTTTCTCATTCTAAATTCTCGAAAAATAACTGGATTAATCACACAACGTAAATTTTTTTTATCTGGTGTCCGACCTATGAAATAATGTCCAATAATGAACTACCTAATAGGAATAATACGTCAAAAATATGTTTTTGGACTTTAATAGACGTGTACAAATTTGTCCCATCAGGGGGCAAAGGGTTAAGTACGTAGCATGTTTTCAAAAATGTTTTACCTTATTCACGTGGTCCCTAGCAATCATAGTTCATATTATGCAAATTAATTTCATACAAAAGAACTCATTTATTCGTCCTAATTTGATTGAATTATTGTAGGTACTCGGATATAATAATGATGCATTTATTTTGCAATCATTATTAATATAATTGCATATCATTAAATTACTCTTTGTTTTGATTGTTACGTTAATCAAATAAACAAACGATAAATTGTTGATAATTTATTTGGTTGTTTGCTCACTGAGGCATTAATTATATTCATCGATGTGAAAAATTAGTTTGCCAAATAAATTATTTATTAACTACACACACACTTATTGGGAGATAATTATAAAGTAGGAAGTAGGTACTATTGATTTATTTTGATTTCTTCCAAAATTATGAGAGAAGAATTTTTCAGAAAGATCGTTTGTCAAACTGAACTTTATGCGAGGTGGAGCCACTGGAATACATAGAATACGGGGTTTAAAATGTTTTGTGATTCGAATCGATACTATCAAATCCTAAGTGGGTAATAAAACGTGACATTTAATTCATGTCAATCCAAACCTTTTATCCACTTTGAAAACAAAAAAAAATATAATTTCGATTCGTTTTTAAGAGATAGGTACACAACTTACAGATACCATGAAAATAAATAAATAAACATTCAATTATGTATGGCGCGGTATTCGGTGAGTTCGACCCGAAGGCGTACGATTATTTCCAAAACCTATTCCGGTTCAGTCGCGGTAGCGACAATTTACATTTTTAATATCAACATTTAAATATTTATAAATAAAATTATTAATTTCTAATATACACATTGGAAAGATTATTTTATCTGGATTGCAGAACAAGTTTTGTTTTTCCAAAGTGATAAAAAATAACCAATATAGAGGTGGGTTTAAAATGTAAATTGCCTATGCCGCGACTGAACCGGTATAGGTTTTGGAAATAAGCGACCCGAAGCGCTCCCTCAGGAAGGGGACTCCAGATACTAATGTCTACAGCCTTTATGTCGGGCGAATATCTACAGCTCATATGTTGGACAAATATCTATGAACTTCAGAGTGAAGACTAATATCTACAGAACTAATGTCGGATAAATATCTATGACGGTCCCAGTGGTAACGAATATCTATGGAGCGTAGGTGGGACTAATATCTACAGAGGGCAGCTAAGCAAGGGGTTGTTCGGAAAAGCATAAATTACTTCAATTACGTAATACTAACCTAACCTAACTTAACATACATTAAGTTTTTTAAACTGTAAACGCAATATTACGTTATGCCAATATGCTATACATAATTGCAAATCCAACCTCTGCCAGTGCTGTAGATATTCGTCGACATCACCTGTTCCATAGATATTAGTCAGCAGTTTGAGTTGTAGATATTCGTCCTCACTTTGGTCCTTATAGATATTAGTCAGCAGTTCAAGCTGTAGATATTCGTCCTCACTTTGGTTCTCATAGATATTAGTCCGATTTGTTCAGTTTTTGGAATTCCTGTAGATATTAGTAGACGCCTCCAGGAAGGGCGCTTGGCGCTGGAAGGCTGCGTTATCCGTCGTTTTTTCGGAGGTCATTAGCCGCCTCCTGGCTCCAGTGACCCAGTGTCTCTTCATATGTTCTCCTTACACTCCTTTCTTCATTCATGCACTCTACGCGCCCAAACCACATGAGCGTCCCTTTCTTAATCTTACTCTTTACACTTACTGCAGCCGCGCATTTCTCACGGATCTCCACATTTCTCACATGATCATACTTGGTTTTACCATACACATACGACCGGGATCTTATTTCTACAGCAATCAGTCTGCTTTCATCCCTATTTGGACAATTTATAACTCCCACGGCGACGGCGACGGAACTTTTATACGAGTGAGGGAGATGGAATAAAATGTTACTATTTTCCTTTGGAAGAAGCAAACATACGTACATTGTGTGTTTCATCTTTTGTCTCACCATTATTTAGTGCGTAAGAAAAAGCTGAAGTATATCCAATCCCATATCCTCCCTTGTTCATCATGAATGCTTAATTTTGACGCCTTAGAAGCCCGTCGAAAAATATACAAATTTTGTGAACTAAATTATTCTCTTCCTCTTTACTATAATTGAGTTAACATGTTTATTGTCCTGGTGAAGGTTGAGATAACCGAAACCGGTCGACGTGCATAAATCAAATAAACTGGTTTTTAACAAAGAACTTTTTCATTTGTATAATGTCAAGTCATAAAGTGTTAATAATTTGAATATTGATGATTTAAAACAATAGGGAGGTACCATAAAGAAGATAGTCTATTTCAAATAAACGTGGAAAAGGGGACACTAAAGAAGGTTGTGTTGCGTTACAATCTTAGAGAATGGTACAACTAGAAAAGGTTGATAGGGAATACAGCAAAGTGAAGTGGCATACGTCAAAAGATATTCGCTAAATTGTTTGTAAGTGAAGTTGAAAATGTCAACGGTCAATGCAGCAGTGCTCTGTTGATCGGCGAGTTCTGAACTGCGGAGGTCCTCGCTTTCGAAGCATACAGAAGTGCATGGGGAATCCCACGAATATATAATAATGATATACTAGTTAGCAACATATAAGTTAACCTCTCTCAACGTCGTGGATTAATTAAGTAGAGTTCCAGAGATTACCTTTAAAAAATGTTTACTTAAAAATATTTTCGTTGGCTTCTGAAGTGTCGAAATCAAGCATTCTTCAGGACAATAAACGTGTGAACCAAATTATTCTCTTCCTCTGTATTATATGTAGTGTATAATTTAGTTTATATGTTTTTTGTCCTGATGAAGGTTAACATCAAGCGAAACCGGTCGACGTGTATAAATCAAATAAATTGGTTTTAAATAAAGAACTATTTCATTCATCTACATATTGTTTTTCATTAGAACTGCTTGTGTAAAAAAAACATCATTTCTCAAAAGGTACATTAAAAACTACTTTTTTCGGGGGGGGGGGGGGACATGCATGAAATAGGTTATTAGGTTCTTATTTTTATATAAATAATTTGTGCGTATTTAGATTGAAACGGAACCTTCCGACAAACGTCAAATCGTACGTACTTACAAGAAAAAAAAGTTCGTGGAAGCTGAAAAAACAGGAAATTTTAGGAAGTAATTATTTTAGTAATTAATTTGAAAAGAAGTGTGTAGCGGTTTTGTCTATTTAAATGAAATTATTAATTGCTTTACAAAAAATATAAAGAGTATATTACTAAATAAATAAAAAAGATCATTAGAAATGTTTGAAAGCAAATAAGAAAGAACTTTATACAAAACATAATTTTACGGCTAAAATTATCTGTCACAGTTTCATTGATTAACTTTTTTCGTTCTCATAAAATTATTCACAAAATAAATAAAAACAATTTTTGCGCTTAAAATCATGACCTCCAGACTCCGTTCGTCAAGAGATTTTTATGCCTATCATCTTATTTGTTGGCGATACAAGGTACACCAAGAATACACACTTTTTTGATTGGTAGAACTTCAGCAATGTATTCATTGTTTTCGCGAGATCTTACAGTAACAAGACTAGCAAGTAAATTGTTACTCTAAGGCGAAAATGCACGAAAATTTGCAATTCGATGTTATATTGACTGTGGTTCGTTTGAATTTAATTTTTGGTTTATTGGTAAAAGTCTTCACGCACAGCCACATAGTGAAAACTTTACAGGAGACGATAAAAACGATTATTTACAAGTTCGTAAAACTAATCAAAAAATTTGATGTTCATATTTCAATTTGGGAGGCGGGAATGGGTACCGCCACCCCAGGAACCTTTATTGGATAACCAACACCTCTGCCATAGGTCACCCCAAGTGGTTCACTACGTTTGGTGATTTAGCAGGGGTGCCCGGGTTCACTGGGTGAGGTTCGTCTTGGTCTTGGAGGCGGATGACCTGGACACACTGAACCACAGATTCCTACCCACACCCTATACCCTTTTCCTTCCCAGAACTCTCCTCTCCCTCCTTTCCTCAAAACAAACCCCCACCCAACATCCCCAAAGATGGCCTCCTGTGTGGAGCTCATGTAAAAAAAAGCGGTTATTTATTTTTCATTACACAAAACATTTTGATATGAAATATTTCAATTCCATTTATAATTATGAAAGATTAGAGGGTTGGGTAATTTCATCCATGTTTTTTTTTCAAAAAAACTCAAAAAAATTTACACATAAATTTAGTTTTTTGTGTAAAATGCCGAAATCAGCAAACATTGTTTTGCCATGTTGTAGTTCGAAGACTATTTTATTATACGTACCTCTAAACCACTGAAAAGTAAGATTCCGAAAAATTTGTAGCCTTCAGGCTTCTACAAAAACAGTTTATTTTTAGGTACATGCGAGTATTAATTAAAAGAACAAATATATTTCACCTTCATTTTATATCTCCTTTTGCACCTCAAACTTTTTAATATCACAAAGCACCTCTACAAGTCAGCGCCTCTCAACAGTAGCAACGCACAATATTAATGATTAAAAAAACTGGACCACGCACTACTTATCAACGACGAAATTCTTTAACAAGATTACAATCTTCCCGTACCTACTACAGTAAAATAACCACTTATTTAATTTAAGATCCTTATGCAATAATATCCGAAATACACCGGTTATTTTTGTAGATTTTAATTTTGAAAGTTTTTGCTTTGAATTCGTTGTTAGTTTTTGAAAGCAAGTCGTGGTTTTTCTTTAGGTTGTTCCGCAACGACCTGTTATGGTTGCTTGTGAATGGATTTACTGCGTCTGCAGCGCTCAACAGCCGAGTTAAAACTAAATGCTGTCGTCTTATTTCGTAACAGATAAAAGTGAAGTGATTTTGTTACTGGTTTGGCGTAAGGCATCATATAAGATAATTCGAGAAAAGGTTACAATTTAGTTTGTTGGTTGATTTAATGCACCACGAAAAACTGTGCATGATTTGCGTTAAAATTTATGAAAAAAGTCACATTATACGCTTGATTTTTAACCTCTGCGTTGCGATTTTATGGGCTACGGTTATCTTTGCTAGAACATAAAATCTAAACCGTAGGTGCATATCATCGCATTAATTCGTAGAATGCGTAACCACCGAATGTCTAATTTTACAGGAGGTACAAAACACCTCGAAGTGAAAAACGGGTCATATATGTTTTAATTTATGTTCCGAACATATAAAATATTTCAAAATCTATTTTCAATCATTTAACTTTCGTAAGTTAAGGCTTTCTATTTCAAATCGGAGTTAGGATGTTTACATAAAAACCGAGAATGGAGATATGTATTTTACAAAGATACCTACATACTTTTCTGCGAACAGTTTTATGAATAACTAGCTGAAGACTAAGGAGATAGGAATTTTACATTAAAAAATTAAAACACAACAATACAAAACTGCGATATTTATTTTATGAATTACTCAGTAACATCCTAATTGACGTTTATATTTAATCTCAGTGTGTAAGAATAACAGGATAAATATATAATAGTTCTTACTACGCAAAGCATAACGCACATAAGTTAAATAATAAGACCTGAAATGGTAAATAAAATAAAGCATCTGGAGTTGAGGAGTTTCGAAGTATTCGCGAGTAAAAATGGCAGCATGGTGTTACGCGGTTTCCTAATTTGTGTTTATTTAAAAAGATGTATTTTTTTTAATTTGCGAGTTTCACTAGTCGATGCGGAACTAATTTTAACACCAGATGGCATTAAAACGTATTTTCGAAAAATTTGGAGTTACGCAGTCTACGAATTAATGCGACGATATATATTTTTTAAATCACATAATATTAAGCGAATTGCCTGATTCATAAAAAAAATTGTCATGGAATAATATTTTTGGAAATCATCGTTTTGCACATTCAATGAAGTGAAGGCACCGCAGCCCAGGTAACCGTTTATTGGATAACCAACGCCCCTGCCATGGGTCATCCCAAGTTTTTCACTACCTTTGGTGACTTAGCAGGGGTGACTGGGTTCATGGGATGAGGTTTGTCAGGGAATTGGTGGCGGATCGGATCGGTAGAGACTGATTGAAGGTGACCTTTTGACCTCTCCAACAGAACTCTCTAGGAACATCACTCCTGGACGCACTGACACCCAGATTTATCCATCTTATTGACATTGGCTGTAAGGGAAATTATTTTTCTCATGGCCACCTATATGGAGCCACTATACAAAAATGAAGGGAAAGAGATCTTAGTATATGGATCTTAGTATATGGTGATATTTTCTTAAAAAATGTTAGTAAATAATGATTAGAGTTTTTTTTTGTTCAGTGGATGTTCAGATTCGTGTTATTCTTTACTCTTTTCAATACGCATTCATAATCGATCTGCATCCTCATTTGGATTATGAAACCCAGAAGACACTACATGGTTCGAGTTTAACTTTCTTCCACCGTTTTTAGGAAACCCGACAGCCGCATGATTTCTAATGCACCGGCTCTTGAGTCATCGGCTTATTTCAGTCGGATCGGCTTTACCGGAAACTATTGAAATCCCAACACTGCAAATACAACAAATAATGTTTTGGGCAATTAACAGTTCGCTTTCACTTCTCAGAGATATTATTTAACAGTTTGCCGTCCGATACACAAATGAGTCATAAAACTTACCGACCATTACAAAATAGACCGAAATATAATGGTGTACTGAGAACCGGTCAAAAGGCAGGTTTTACAAAGTTAGTTTCTGCAAGGTTATTTTTTGTACACAGCAGAACTTGTTTATATACATATTTTTTTGAAGAGAAAACTTCTTTAGCACTGATACGTTTTTAGAATTTCACGGCCAAAAGTACTTTCGTTATTTGTTTTTAGGGTTGTTATGCCGTGTTGCGCTACCTCCTTCTTTAGCCAACGTTTCGGACAGCGTTGCAGTATTCATCACCGGGGCAGATCTGGCGGGTTATTTTTTATTTTATTATTTTTTTTTTTTAAGAAAGACAAACTTTCCCGGGTTACGAATAAGCCAACAATGTTTGAAAATCTCCTACTACCACCACAGAAAGCCGAAAATGTTGCTTGTGTTGTGATGGAGGACTTAGCCAGCCGAGTAATCGAACATGCGACGCCCGGGTGGGACCCAAGTACTATGCCCACTCAACCACTGACCGGTCGAAAATTATTAATAATTATTTAGCACCGTTGTGATTTGAAACTCGATGAAACGAAAAATATCGAAACTAAAAACATACAAAAAGACATCTATAAGATTTAGCCTGAGAGAATGAGATAGTCTAATCCGTATCCTTTTTGTGCGGTGCTTCAAAGCCTCCCCATTATTGTCTACTTAAGTTTTCTGAAGGCTTCAGTTCCAACGCGTGTGAATTACACACTCTGGTTTTTTTATTTGACTAAACAATAATATTATTGAAAATATAAAAGGAACACTTCAAATTGAAAAGGATTTCAAAAAATTAAACTTGATGCTTAACAAACATGGCTTTCGTGGTCAAGGCGTAGGGCTCTCGACTAGCAATCTGAAGGTCGTGGGTTTAAATCCCGGCGTGCGAAGATACATTTTATTTGATTGCGGCACGTTCCACGGTGGAAGATACTCTTGGTATCACCCTGGTGTAAGACCACCCCTCGGAATTGAAAATTTGCTTGAAATATCTTTAGACGTGTTTGGTGACTGTATCTAAATAGCCACGTATCCCCAACTTCCTCTTTCCCATCTCATTTCCTTCCATTCCCTCCCCACTTACCTTACATATGCCAATTGGGATGCCATAGTCTCACTGGCTCCAGACGGGAGCAGTTGAACTCTTGTGCGGAAATGACGATAAAGGTAATAAAAAAGATTTGGAAAATTAATATATCAATTAAAAAATATCTGCTATTACTTTCTAAATGAATTAAAAAATATCTGCTTGGAATCCTTTTTAAAGGTTAAATCCATACAAAATTACGTTTAAATTAATATAGGATTCTTTTTTTAATTTTTCATTGTGTTATTTCTTAGTAGTTATTACTATTTATTATATACGTGCATGTTCGTTGAGCAAATCACTAACAAATTTCATATGCACACTAACTAATTGATTAATTTACTTAATAAATTGCCTTTGTACACCGGCTTCTATACTATCTATTAGCATACATAATATTATATTAACCAACTTTCACGCCGTTTCCCCGCAGGGGTTGGCAGAGAAGACGGACCGCCAAACAACTTGGTTTTGGCACACACTCCTTGCTTCATTCACATTCTTACATCATCTCACACATACTCTTCTACTATTCTGGCTCTTGACATGGCCCGACTCAAGTAACTGATTCACTTGATCGTGCCATATCTCCCTCGGCGTTTCCGACTTCTTCTACCATTCACATTTGCGTCACATATTGTTCTTACACTCCTTTCTTCGTTCATTCGCTCTATATGCCCAAGCTATACTCAATACGCGCACATCAGCGTTGTATTCTTTGCGGATCTCCACATTTCTCACTCGATCCCTCACGTTTTTGCCACACGTACATCTCAGGGATCTCATTTCAACATCATTCAGTCTATTTTCATCCTTCCTCTTCCAGTTCCATGCCTTACTGACATACATCAGGGTGGGTGCCAGCACTCTATTGTGGACCGCTAGATTCGCTTATTTTGACATTTTTTATTAGCGCCAACGGCATTCAGTCGACCACCAACGCTTACCCCTCTTTCAATATCTCTATCAGCCTTCCCATCTCTCGTAAACATACTACTCAGATATACAAACTCCTCCACCTACTCCAAGTATTCATCGTTCACAACTATATTGCACACTATTTTCGCACTCTCCCTTATAAACACAATGACTTTAAAATTACTTACATGCACACTTTTAAGTTAATTAATTTGTACCTTTTTTGTTAAATTTCGATTTTCATTTTGGTAAATGCAGTATCTTCATACATTATTTATATTATAAACAGTAAATTGTAGGTACAGGGAGCATCGCTCTCTGAAACCGAGATTGGTTTAAATTAGTCGGATTGAAAGTATTTTGTTTGAAGAGTTTTAATATTCAATGTACATTTGTTACTTTATGTTTTTAATTTTCTGCTACCGGTTTCGACACATCCTCATCATGTAATATTAACTCCTCCCACCGTTATTCCCCTCCCCCAAAATCACCCCTCCCTCCACCCCCACAGAATTAAATCTAATCATTTTTGTAGTTGTATAGAATTTTTAATTTAGATTTAAGGTGGGTGGTTTGGTATATTTATGGTTTTAAGTTTGCTATTAAATGACACGGATGTGTCGAAACCGGTAGCAGAATATTTAAAATATAAAGTAAAAAATGTACATTGACAATTAAACTCTCCAAAACAACATATCTAGAAATTATTGCGTAGTTAATGGCCAATAAATACAAAAAAAACGATTGAAACTACATTTTTTTAGAAACCCAGGATAAACATGTAATTATTGTTTTTTGCAGATTTGTGGAAAATCGTAAATAAGTATTAATTACCGAACAACAAAGCAGATGATGCTTCGTTATGTGTGTGACATTAAAATTTTAAAAAAAATTATTCCAAAAATTTTACTTCGGTTGCTTAAACACATTCTTAAAAACCATATCTGATTTTATTTATGATCTTCTAGAAGCTTTCAGGTATGTAGCTCATTGTTGTTATGGAAAACAAAGCAATCATTACATTTCAACCATATTAATTACACCTCGCATTATATAATACCTGTATGAGCAATGTTCCAATTCTGACCAGATTCCGTGATCACGGAAAGTAATAATTATCTTTTCTTAACGGACGTCTCTGCCATAGATAGACTACCTTTGGCCAACATTTACTTTTTTACATTAGCCCAACACTGGAGGCTCTGAGGAAAAAAAGGGGACTTGGTTATCTTTGGAGATGCTTTGCGGGGGGTTAATGAATACTTTAAATATTCCAACTTTAGAAAACAGACGAAAAATAAACGACCTAACCTTTTAATTAAAATTATTAAACGACTTCGAAAAGGAGGAGGTTATCAATTCGACGGTATTTTTTTTTATGTTTGTTACCTCAGAACTTTCGATTGGGTGAACCGATATTGATGATTCTTTTTTATTAGAAAACTGGTGCTTCCCGTATGGTCCCATTTTAATTTGGTCCAGTTCTGACAATGGGA
Organism: Limnephilus lunatus; assembly: GCA_917563855.2. Taxonomy (NCBI): domain Eukaryota; kingdom Metazoa; phylum Arthropoda; class Insecta; order Trichoptera; family Limnephilidae; genus Limnephilus; species Limnephilus lunatus. The sequence continues at coordinate 57,111,683 of OU830601.1, forward strand.
TTCATGAGAAAATCATATATGTCTTAAATTTGCAATAAGTATGTGCGCGACAGATGGACGAATAACTCAATATTACGCCAACAGATTTCGATGATTCTTTTTTTGAAGTAAAACTTCTTTACGCACGCTCGTCACTAAAAATCAAAAAAATAAACAAAAATTTTAACAGAACAAAAAACGACTTCAAAAAATGCACTAAAAAGTAAAAAAATTATTTCGTACTATTGTTATTTTTGGAGTCGGTGTCAGCCAAGATCTCCACATCTCACCTATAACTACCTATGTATGTAGTTATCTTGGCTGACACTGACTCCAAAAATAACAATCGTACTTTTTTTTTTTACTTTTTTGTGCATTTTTTGAAGTAGTTTTTTGTTTTGTTAAAATTTTTGTATATTAAACTCTAAATTCGACTGATGTGAACTCCTACAATTAATTAATCTACATGTACCTACACTAACAACTTGACAAACTTTATCATTTTATATACGTACATCTCATTCCAAATTCCAACTATGATTTGCATTCTCCATTGCAACAATAACATCAGTTTTGACAGCACATTTTCGAGTTTTGCTCCCATCTAATTTACAGTTTATTTGTGTTTATATGTGTTTATACGTGTTAATTATTGTAAAATAAAGGATAGAACAGGACCAGACGGCGCTGGTTCCATTATTAAAATGGCGTACCCACTATCGCCCAAAATAGTGATAAATGAAGAAATGGAAATAGCAAGTGCTCCAAATGATGAGTCTGCTGGGGTGTGGCAAACCGTTACACGATCCGGTAAAAGATCAAGGATGAACTCGGAGACAAGTGAAACAAAAAATGAAGAAATTAAAGAAAAGAAAGGAATTGTTATAATTCAAGGAGAAAACTTACCTGGTAAATTGGGTATGGCTAAAATTCTTTTTAAATCCGGAATGAAAATTGAAAAAATTAAAGTAATATCCGGAACTAAAATTGAAATTACGTTCCCAAATAATTTGGAAGCTGAAAAGGCCATAAAAAATTCGATTTTTATTCTAAAGAAATGGGAAGTGACAATAAAGAAGAACATTGAATATACTTTTGGTGTCATCAGACGTTTAGATCTTGATGTCACTAATGAGGAGATCATGGAAGTGATTAAAAGTGATAACAATGTGGTTAGCATAAAGCGGCTCTCTAAAAAAGGAAAAGAAGGACAACTCACGCTTACGACAACTGTGAGTCTAAAATTTGTTGGGAAAGAGATCCCATCGTATGTCTCTATATATGGGGTCAAATTTGGAGTAGAACCCTATATATTTAGAGTTATGCAATGTTATAGTTGTTGGAGATATGGGCATATTGCTCAAAACTGTGGTAAAAAAGAAAAAAAGTTGTGCCCTAAGTGTGATGAACAACATGAGACCTGTGACAAGGCAGCTAAGTGTGTCAACTGCGGAGGAGATCATCCGGCTAACGATATTAATTGTCCAAAGTGGAAGAACGAGAAAGAGATAACCCAAAAAATGGCAAAAAAAAAAGTTACATATAAACAAGCGAAAATACTTGTAGATAAGAAAAAACCTAACTTAAAAGAAAAAGAAAATGTAAAAACAGGAAAGAATACTAATTCAGATAAAGAAAATGTGTCGAAATCAAGTGGAGAAAGCAGTTATGCTGAAAAACTTAAAGGAAATAAGACTAACACTGGTGAAACTCAGATTAATCCTAAAGACAACATTAATGTTAACATTGCTCGAGAAATATTAACAACATTTATGAATGGAGAAAATTGGGAAAGTCTTGTGAAATTAGCAGTTAATAGACTTATAGACACCATCATGGGAATTATTAAGGAAGGCGGCTTAAATGAAATTTTAAAATCAATCTTTACGACGAACAATGGATAAGAATAATATTAATATATTACAATGGAATGCTCGGAGTTTGCACTTTAAAAAACCCGATTTAGAAATATATTTACAAAAGCAACATATCAAAATTGCACTTATCTCCGAAACGTGGCTTCAATTTCCCTACATTTTAAGATTTAAAGACTATACAACATATAGACGAGACAGAGCCGATGGATATGGAGGAGTTGCAATCTTAATCCATAAAAGTTTACAATCAATTGAACGAACCCTAGACATCACCACGACCTGTGAATTAGAATTGTGCAGTGTTAAACTATTAAATGCCGGAAATCTGAAATCTGTCAATGTGATATATTGTCCTAGTAATATAAATATCACAATTCAAACATGGAGGAAAGTTTTTGACCAGATGGGACCAGGAGCCCTACTAGGCGGTGATTTCAATGCCCATAATCCACTATGGGATAGAGCTATACGAGATTTGAGGGGAGATCTTATTGCAGAAGCCTGCCAAGATTCAAACCTTATTATTGTCAATAACGGTGACGTAACAAGAATAGGACATCCCGGACAAAGGAGTTCGAGCCCGGATATTACCCTGGTATCTTCTGAGCTTGTACTAACTTGTAATTGGAGGATAGACACAGATACGATGGGTAGTGATCATTTACCAATTATTATCACTTTAGAAAAAACCGATTGTAATTATGAACCAATTATGAAAAGAAATTTCAAAAAAGCTGACTGGAACAAATACAAATCCACTGTAGATAAATTCATACAAAATTTTCCTGAAGAAAAATTGCCAGTTCAAGAATATTATAACAAATTAGAAGATGTTCTGAACAAAAGTGCAGATGAAAGTATTCCATTCTATAAGAAATCTAAAAATAAAGCATTCAAACCAAAACCATGGTGGAATCAAGAAGTCTCTAAAGCTATAGCTGAAAGAAGATTAGCGCTGACTCATTTACGGAAAAATGTTAATATTGACAATTATATAGAATTAAAGCGCAAGGAATCCAGTACCAGACGAATAGTAAGAAAAGCAAAAAGGGAAGGATGGCAAAAATTTTGTGATTCTGTCGATACTAATACAACCTATTCTGATATGTGGAAGAAAATGAAATGGTATAAGGGAATAGGATCTTCTCGTCCAAATATCTTTGAGAACAGCGAATCGGCGCTACAATATCTACAATATCTAGCTCCAAACGAAAATTTAATCGAACATGTGTGGACCGAAGAAGAAACCTCGGAGAATACTGGTATTCACAAACCGATAACAGCTTCTGAATTAAAATCAGTATTAAAATCCAAAGATACCTCCCCAGGAATAGATCTGATATCCTACTCAATGATAAAAAATTTACCTACTTCTTGCCAATTAATTATTGTAGATATATTTAATCTAATTTTGCGAACTTCCACTATACCAATACAATGGAAACAGGTACAAATTATTCCTATAATTAAACCCGGAAGAGATCCAAAGCTCATGACCTCTATAAGACCAATTTCATTAATTTCATGTCTTTGCAAAACTTTCAACACTATAATTACAAGGCGATTGGAGTGGTATTTAGAAAATAATTTCTTATTTGATAAGTCTACAATAGGATCTAGAAGAAAACTGTCAACAATGGATAATCTGGGAAGAATGGTTACAGAGATCCAAGTTGCCCAAACAACCAACGCCGTTACCCTTGCTGCTTTTGTAGACATTAAAGATGCATACAATAATATAAAGATCGAAGAGGTCATTAAAGTTCTTATTTCCAAAGGTATCAAAGGGAAAGTTATAAAATATATCTGGGAATATTTGAAACAAAGAATGATTATTATTAAGGAACCTAACATATTCGCTGAACAAATGTGCACGAGAGGACTACCACAAGGAGATCCCATGTCTGCCCTCTTATTCAATATTGGAACTTCCGGTATAGGAAACTATCCCCAAGTGAAACGCGTACAGTACATTGACGATTTTGGTATTTATTATTCAAGCTCAAAAGTAAAAACATGCGAAAACATTATTCAAAAAGCTCTGTTGGAATTACAGAATGCTCTTAAAATAAAAGGTCTTGAAATATCGGAAAATAAGACAAAAATATGTATATTTGCAAAAGGAAAGCGACGTAATATCCTGAATATAAAAATAAATGATGTACTTATAGAACGAGTAGATGAACATAAGTTCCTCGGGGTATGGTTGGATTACAGACTCGCTTGGAATAAAGATATAAATAACACCTGTTTAAAAATGAATCAGCCAATGAATATTTTGAAAGTGTTGTCAGGAAAAAGCTGGGGAATTCATCCTCTTCACATGAGAAGATTGTATACTTCTCTTATAAGAAGTCGATTAGACTATGGCAGTATACTTTTTTACAACTCTGCCAAAAGCAATCTCGAAAAATTAGAGAGAATACAATCACGAGCTTTAAGAATATGTGGAGGTTTCCTGAACTCAACTCCAGTGCATGTTTTACAAAGTGAAATGAGTGCCCCTCCTTTGCATATAAGAGCTTGGAAACTAGCTGCAAGATTTTGGCTTAGAGCTGTATCCATTGAAAATAATCCACTAGTTTTAGAGGTTCTCAAACTTAAATCCTTGATACAAAACAGATTCTGGAACAATAAAAAATTACCAATGTTGATTAAAATTTGTTCGGAAACAATTGATTGGAAAATAAATAAAAATAAATGTCTAGATATGTACTCCTTTGAAACCTGGGTAGGAGCACTTAATTTGGAATGTATTTCAGTTGAGATTGACAATTTTAATTCCCCCAAAAGACTACTCTTACCAAATGAAATTAGTAATATGGTAAGCGATATGCTAACTAAAAAATATTCTGGATTCAGCCAGATCTTCACTGATGGATCAAAAAAATCAGACCAAGTTGGAGCAGCTTTCATTTCAATGCCAAACAATTTTTCCTATCAAATAAAATTGAATACAAATTGCACTATTATGAATGCAGAATTGATAGCAATCAAAGAAGCAGTAGAATATGCAATTAAAAATAAGTGGAAACAAGTTGTAATATTAAGCGATTCTAAAAGTGCACTTCAACATATTAAAAGTATTCCGAAAGGAGTTCCCTGTAGGAAAATAGGCTACAATATTGTTGAAAAAATAAGGCGGCTACAGCAGAAAGATGTGTCCATATGTTTGCAATGGATTCCATCTCATGTAGGAATACATGGGAATGAAGAGGCGGATTTGTTGGCAAACGAAGCATGTGTGAATGGAAGCATCTACGACTGGACGCCAGACGCTGAAGATTACTCCCAAAAGATAAATTCCTTATATAATAATATGTGGAATAATCATTTTGAAACATTGTCTTCCAATAAGGGAATATGGTACAGAAAGCTCCAAAATGAACCGTTTAAAAGACCATGGTTCACTGAGGTTAATCTGAAAAGATCAGAAATGAGAATCATTTTTAGATTAAGATCCGGACATGCACTAATGGGAAGAATATTGTGTTTGATAGGCCTCTCTGATTCTCCAATGTGCTCGATATGTGAACAAATTGAAGATGTGGAGCACACATTATCAAAGTGCATTAAATATGAACGACAGAGAGTGACAATATTAATGACCTCGAACCCATCGGAAGTTCAGAATTTAATAGCCTCAACCGAGTTTCATGCCATATCGAGAATAATGAAATTTATTAGATCATGTAAACTGGAAAATATTTGAAAGTGAATTTTTATACAAAATGAATATAAAAGGACTAAGCACCTTTTAAAGATCATTAGAGATTATAGATAATATTATAATTTAAAAACAGATGAGGCAAAAAATGACAACATTGTGTGAGTCAGAAGCCTCGATAATATACATGATTTAAAAAAATTTGCATTCTCCAATACAACGTTTACATAGTCTTGGTAACAAATACTTCAACAATATGGATGTATTTGACAATAATTTGAACTTAGCAAACTTCAAACGCCATATTATGTGCCAACTATGTATTTCTACCTAACCCATAAACTAATGTGAACAACAATTTTAATCATTAGGTACCTACTTTATGTCAAATTCTATATTTTACGGATTTTACTGTGTTTCTTATATTTTATGTTACTTACCTTTATTTTGTTAACGCTTATATTTTGTGTAACCTATATTTTGTTTTAAACATATAATTTTATGTTACCTGTATTTTGTAAACTCATTATTTTCACTGTAATTTAAAAAAATGCACTGCATTCTATGTAAAAGCCCTATGGGCGTTCAAATAAATAAATAAATATCATGCCTGCCGTTTCTCCGCAGAGGTAGGCAGAGAGGATGGATCGCTAAACCCATTTGGTCGCACACTCTCTTGCATCATTCACATACATACATCGTCTCATACACACTCTTCATTTTTTCTAACACTTGACATGGCCCGACTCAATAATCTTCTACCATTCACATTTGTTTCATATATTTTCCTTACACTTTCTTCGTTCATTTGCTCTGTATGCCCAAACTATCTGAGCGCATAGATATATATATATACTTGCTATACCAATGTCTGAGCGTCCCTTTCTTAATCTTACTCATTACGGATACATTAGCATTCGTTGCGGATCTTCACATTTCTCACACAATTAAAATATTTTATTTTTTTAATACATACACATTTATATTTCCACGTTAGCGTGAGCTCACTAGACGCCACGGCCAAACAACAGGTACGCCAAAAAATGTGTTTTCTGGTTGTACAAATAAACTGTGTATATAGTAGGTAAACAAGGCACTTAGGTAACCTGAAATTCACATCCTCATTTTTTCCCATCAAATATATTTTTTAAGTAAAACTTCTTTACGCACGCTCGACTTGGGGAGAAAGCTGATGAATGCGTTACGAAAAGTGTGATGCGTTACGAAAAGTGTGATGCGAACGGTAATCGATGCGAACGGTGATCGGGTGAGGCGTACATACTAACCCAAGGTCGTAGGTCACCCCAAGGTCGTAGGTCACCCCAATTGCGTAAGTCACCCCACGGTCGTAGGTCACCCCAGGGTCATAGGTCACCACATGAACATATTTCACCCCAATGTCATATGTCACCCCAGTTTCATATGTCACCCCAATGTCATATGTCACCCCAATGTCATATGTCACCCCCAATGTCATATGTCACCGAAATGTCATATGTCACCCCAACGTCATATGTTATTTTTTAAGTTATACTTCAGTCGTGTGGTCTAAAGCACACAATTTTTTTTATCATTAATTATTAACTTATTCAAGCCGATGAATTTTGTTGTTGTTAATAATAATGAAAATGTCAGTTGTATGGAAGTCTATTCTCTCTGTCTACCACTGCAAAGATTTGGGTGACGTTTGCTAATTAGAAAGATATATATCAATTTAATTAAATAATATTTTAAAAAGAAAACGTTCTTCACGCCTGTCATATCTTATGCAACATGGAGCCAATAAACCGGATATAACGTAATCGTATGCATTTACATGACCCGTATAAATTATTATTTCAAAAGGTATTGATTCAGTTCGTACCACAACCTATCACCATTACGCAACGAAGCATTTTGTTATAATAATTGCAATGAAAATGAAAAAAACTGTTTTGGAGACATATTTTATTACGGTTGTCAGTTTTATGGACAAATCTGAGAAGCAATAAAATCAGCAGACCGTATTTTTAGCTGCCAAGTTTTTCAATATAAGTTTGGCGTAATCGATATTATAAGAACAAAAATCTGAAAGCGTTGTGAAACAAAGCTTTATATCCTATAACTTATAACTTTGGAGGACATAAATCGTTTTACTTTGTTCGCCTTGTATACAACATAAAATCGAAGCCTTTTTAGAAAGAATTTTCATTCAAAACCGAGTATTTTTTACATACTTTAACCTTAACAGAGTAATACTACATTTTTTAATAAGAAAAGTTATTTTATTATTAAAAAATGAATAATTTCAAACACAGTGCGTAATCTTGCCTTTCAATAAAGCTAACGAAAATTTCTAATGTTCTAAGCACCATAGCTCATGATCTCATTCACTAAACACTTGATTAAGATCATATCAATAGTCAGTATAGCAGAAGAATACAATACCTATGCTGATGAGGTATTTAATGAAACAGAAGATTGTGTATAAGTAGGATACTGTGACATTTGCTTAAATCTTGTCATTTTAAAATTCAGAACAATGTTCAGATGTTATGTGAATGTGAATAAAGCGACAGCTGAATGCTGTAAAAATGAGATCACTGAGGCTTATAATAATAATAATAATAATAATATTTGGCTAATTTATATAGCGCCGTTTTCGTGAAAAATCACCTCAAGGGCGCTGTACAAATAAATACATAAAAATAATATTACTGGCTTACAACTAAGATTTACAATTATAACTAGTGACTTACATCTAAGACTTATTGCTAGTGACTTATGACTAAGACATATAAAAGCTGACCTAAAACTGAGCTCAATGATATATATATTTACAATTATGACTTAAAGTTAGAGATTTATAACTAACATATTTATTTACATTTAAAAATACTTGAAAACATCTTATAAATATCATACATTCGCCAGAATCACCCACAGCGCCAGAAGAAGGTAGAAGGAAGTTTTTACATAATATTACTATTTAAGGACATGGATGCAAAATTTATCGGATTTACGAAAATGTATGGATATCTTAAATAAATTATTGAAACTAATCGCCGATCTTTACCGCATTACGATGACTAATCGCTCAACATTAAACGGATTGAGGTGTTAGGTTACCACTGACAGACCATTGGTAGGTGGTAGATCAATAGCATTTCGAGTTTTTCGTTAGTAGTTGTAGGGAATAGCAAATAAAATAGTATATATTCGTGGACATCAACAATTATTAGAGTAAAATTAAATTACAAAGTTTAAATATAATGACGAATTTATGGAAATGAGTATTTGAAAAAGTGAGTTTTAAGTTTGGATCCAAATTCCGCTGGGTTGGTTATGCATCTCAATTCCATGGGAAGTTTATTCCAAGCCTCAGGGCCGGATACTCCAAACGCACGATCACCAAAATTAGTGTTCGGATTTCGCTTGGGTTCTTTCAACCTTTCAATTGCAGACGATGTCGCTGATCTAAGAGATGACTGCCTTAGACCTATATTTTCCGGAATGCATAGTTCAGAGATATAGGGTGGAGCCATTTCATTGATAGCTTTAAACACCATCCAGCATAACTTGTATTGGATCCTTTCAGGACACTTCAACCAGTGAAGATTTCGGAGGTGTTCTGAAATGTGCGAAAACTTGGGTACCCCTGTGATTAGTCGTGCTGCGGCGTTGAACACTGATTGTAGTTTATCAGTTTGACATTTAGGAAGACTTGCATAGATACCATTGCAGTAATCAAGACGCGATACTATATATGAATTCACAAGAAGCTTAGTTGCTTCTGTCGAAAGGTTCCTACGAACTGACTTAAGTTGTCTTAAGTAGAAGAACCCTGTGCTAACGGTCCTATTCACCTGACATTTTAATGCAAGACTGATGTTAGCGTAATGAGTAAGAGACTCTCAGATGGTTTGGGCATGCAAAGTGAATAAACGAATAAAGGAGGGTAAGGAGAATATATGGCGAAAATGTGAATGGTAGAAGAAGTCGGGGACGCCAGTGGAAGGCATGACACGCTCTTGTGAATTTGATACTGGAGTCGGGTCATGTCAAGAGTCAGAAAAAAAGAAGAGTATGAATGAGACGATGTATAAATGTGAATGAGGCAAAGAGTGGGTACCAAGACCGAGTTCGACTTTCTTCCTACCCCTGCGGAAAAACAGCGTGACGGTTAGTTAGTTTGTAAAAGTGTATGTCATGTGTGTCAAGGCAGTGTAGTTCTCAATCCTCGCTAGGTACCAAATTGCAACGAGCTGGTTTGTAAGAAACAGTTCCATGACGTTTGATCCCCAGGCATTTGGCTCCCGGCATACAATACAATATAAACCCTCACAAATATAAAAAAGTGTCTCCGAAGAGGTGTGCATAGGGTAAGTATTTTTGTTGAGGACAAAACTACTTATCTATGTAGTGTAGGTATATTCCAGCGTACAAGTACAACAATCAAGAGTTTGAATAAATTCGATCGATATCCAAACCAACTTATTATACGTATTTTTTTAATCGATTTTATGTTTGACTTTGGTAGATGAATAATGCAAAACAAAAAAAAAATTACAATGGAGTATTTCCATTTTTAATTGCTTAAAAAAATAAGCAAAAAAATGCGATGATTGGAGGATTTTTATTTTATTTTTATGTTAACGAATAAATTTTCTACAGCGAGTTAAAATTTCCCATTTGTGAATTACCGCTAAAATGATATTTTAAGGCGGAGCTATCGTGTGACGTCACTGACAGTGTTTATTTAAGCTGGACCAGCTGAGTGACGCTAGTGACGTACAATCCTAGATTTGCCAATCACGGGCCGTTTTTATTTTCTCAGTTTTAGATCGTTTGTAAAATCAATAAAAATTGAATGAAAACATAAAAAACAAAAATTTTTAGTAGAATGATTAAAATCATAAAAATGATCTTTAAATATTCCGTACATTTTCAACAGAATCCCTCGTTTGTGGAAATACCCCGGGGATCAAAGCTGTCACCAATCACCGTAAGAAACATTAATTCATATAATATTTTATTTAGATTTTGAAATATTTCATTGAAGAAGAAGATAACAATAATAATCTAAACGTAAATATGAAAGAGAACAAGACACAGAAAAAGATAATGATTGAAACTGGGACTCGAATCCAGAACCTCTCGTCTAACCACGACGTGCGCGTTTACCAATTGCCACCTACTGTCAATCCGTCATATTAGTCAATTTTATATCAAATTTTAGAATTAACAATTTTATCTTCAACTGAGTTTTTTCAATGTATATTTGAAATGTTTGGTGAACTTATTTACATAATTTACGCTCTCATTATTGTATGTATTTACATAAAACGAATTAACTACGTCTGTCCGAATTTGTAATCTTTTTTACGTATTCCCTCACATAGCTGTTACTGCAACATCTGAGATGTTGTCGCATGTCAACTGAATTACTGACCCACCTGTTATTATGACATATTGTTATATGCAGCACAGCACGACCAAACATTATACAATAATAATCGTACGATTTAGAACCAGTCCTCTTGTGGTAAGTGTCATGGTGGTTATTTGGGTTAGACACTCTTTTAGTTCGCATAGCAAAATATTTAAAACTAGTCACGTCCATTCACAACAATATACTGGGTGTAACAGCACCCAGCGATTTCTGAGCATATTTGGAGTAAAAAATGTAGATATCATTTTGCTGTCCGATGATATTTTTTTTCTATTAAAAACAAAAAAAAAATTCAGTCACACGTCGCTACTGTTCCCATTGCTATTGAATATATCCCGTCGCGATAGGTTTGAGCGATATGCGCGCGGTTTCGTGTGTTAACATGCTCTTAGAACGAGACGCAACGTCAACTTATCACGTGACCGCTAGGCTTTAAACGCGCTACTCTCCTAACTTGTCAGTTGCGGATTGTGATGGAAAAATATTTTTAATTTTTTTAATAGAAAAAACACAACATTTTTTACTCCAAACATGCTCACAAATCGCTGGATAAAACCCCTCGGGTACATGCTGTTATATACATTTATACACCCTATATGTAGTAAGTAGGTACCTAAAGGATGGAGTGAAAAATGGTTTAAAAAATTATTAAATTTTGATAACTTATTCTAAAAATGGTGCATCAGTTTGGGAGGCAGGTATGGTTATTGCCATAGGTCACTTCAAGCGGTTTGCTCGTTTGATGACTTAGCAGGGGAGCCCGAGTTCGTGGAGTGAGGTTCTTCGGGTTTTGACCGTGTACCCGTCTGCCCGCCAGCTGCGTGGCAGACCGCATCGGGAGAGACTAGTTGAGACTTTCCTGGAACATCGGAAACAAGGATGGAATCATACATCCGTCACTCCTTGACACGCTGACCCCCAGATTTCTATCCTCCCCTTAAGCCTTTTTCCTTCCCAGAACTTAGACTCTCCACAAGGCTCCACATAATATCCCCAAATATCACACAGGCCCTGAAGGGAATTATTTTCCTTGGGGCCTCATGTATGGAGCTAATTTAAAAAAAACAGCTTAATATAGTCAATAGCAATAAATGGAAAAATGCGAAACTTGGTTAAATAAATGTGATATTATTATGATGGTTAGCGTAAAATCAAAAATATTGTTGTAAATAATATTATTTTATTTTTTAAATACGATAGTAATTTCAAATGAAAACCCTGATAAAAAATGATCACGTATTTTATAAACAGCCTCAAACGACGGATCGACATAATCTGGCTCCAGCATGCACCACTCCCAGGTCCCAAGATTACTGCATTATTCAACATCCACGAGCGCAAAGCATCGGAAAGCAAAAGCAAAGTTGTTTGGTAGTGACGCGGCAAAGCAACTCACTACAACAGAAAACCGCCAACTCGACATGTTGGCTTGGGGTTGCGTAATATACAGTGTACTAACTGTGTTGTAGAAGTACCTAGGACCTAAGTACTGTAAAGTGCAACGACATCAATATCTTTTCACTTTCTGCTCACCTTGAAACTCCGTCTCGCCTACGCGATCGCTTATGCACTTCACGTAATAGCATTATTAGGTAGGTATTATAGTTACCGTGGTTATTCAATCTACACATGGATAATTGTATGCAAGAAGTGAAAAAAATGGGATTGGGTGCGAAATTGCTGATTACGTTGCTGATTTCTAACATCATGGAACATGTACTAACAGTCTCTCGCATCTTGGATTAACAAAGTACAGGCATCAAAACTTGATTTTTAGGGCAAAACCAAACCAAACCAAAGAAAACCAATAGTTATATTCATTAAAAGTTGGAGCAAATATCTAATACGGGATTGAGCTGTATTATTAATTTATACAATACAGGATATTAAATAATGCATTTTTTCTCGATTTTAGGGGCAAGTTAGGCAATTATTTTTGAGTTAATGATAATAGCGTACTTAAAAAAAATATCATCCGCTCGCTATGTAAATATGATGAAATTTTTTTTCTAAATTTGTAAAATGAAGAGTATCTGGGACAGGCCTGAATTTAATTTTCATGCACTTCTACATATTTATATAGACATTTATGAAATTTTGCACACAAGACCTTCGAAACAAGAGGTAGGACCTTGTCTACATGAGATTTCTAAAATCCACCTCTTTCCCATTTTCCAACCCATTCAAGCAGATTTTTTATACTTCTAGATGAAATTTTGTACTCTTGACGCGACGTTAAAAATAAGTAGAAAATGCATTTCTATGTCAGCGAGTATAAAAAAAAGCAGACCAGCGAAGACCAGAGAAAAGAAGAATATAAGTAACCACACGAAAAATTTGCAATATACTCAAAGTCAAGATATTTCTCTTCTGGAAACTTCTTAAAACTCCTGTATCCAATAAAGGCACATCATAGAAAAAAAAACTCTAGAAATATATATTGTGCAAAAAAACTAACGTAGAACGAGATGCGTGCTGAAAAAATGGTTTTGTGAAAAAACAATTTGTGCTAATCTTTTTTTTTACCTTCCGATTTTGTAAGCACTCTATTATTTTGTTTATTCTGTTAATTTTTGGAAGTTTTAGCTTTTTTTAAATATATTAATACAAATATCTTTCGTCCATGATTTCATATAATAATGTAATATACGTACAGATTCTAAACTTAAAAAATATAATTGACAAACTGCTATCTGGCGGTTTAACGGCACTTCACTGTGATTATTTATATTGAACAATTTATTAAAAATCAAAAGCTTCGTTTTTTGCATAATTTTGGTATGGTTTCTTTTGAATGCTTCATAAATTGTATTGAAGGCTGTTTCGTGCATTTGAAAGAAGTATTCATAATTTTAAGGTTTCTGCAATAATAAAAGAAAACTTTTCTCTGTGTGCTATTGGCAAACTAGACACCGTAGAAAATCATTGGAAGGTCTGCAAAATTAACCATATCCAACTTATTCTTTCTTTTTTATTAAACGCCGAGATGGTTTTTGCATAATATTGTGTACCTAGAACATACACTGCGTCTTGTGAGTTTGAAAGATAATATTTTAAAATATTTATCTTTTTATCTATATACATAAAAAATGAAAATACGTTTGCTTGGGTGTATGACTATATGAGATAACTATGCTTTGCTAAACCATACATCCGATTGCGATGAAACTTTGGGGATTCGATGTGCGCATGCCCACTATGGTTTCCGTACACATAGTGAGTTCTGGCATCATAAAATTATGCAGTACTAACCGTTTATCCGATTCCCAGGAAACTTTGGTAAGTTGGTGTCAGCACGCCCACGAAGGTTTCAATATATTGCTACAGGTGAGCTTTGGCATTATGAAATTTGAGAGGGGAGTGGGGAGAGGGTAGGTGGAGAAGGCGGAGTGGGAACGAGTGAGGGGAAGGGGATGCGGGAGAGGAAGGGGAGGTGGAAGGGGAACGGGTTGAACGTGAAAGGACACGCAGGGAGAAACCATTTCTTTATTAAGTGGTACATCAACGCATGCCGGAAACTCGCTAGTTTATGATAAATATGAACAAAAATCCTTCAGAATTCGAGAAATATTTCTACAGCATTGCTCAAAATATGTCAAATTGTTATAATATCTATAAATATAATATATCAAAATATGTCTAATTGTTATATTGTTCTAATATCAAATTGTTATAATTGTTATCCTATTGTCAAATAAAGCTATGTTAGAAGTTCATGAAAAAATTCAGACTAATTGCGAAATAAACAAGATTCATAGTCATCAGGACAAATGGAGGAATACGTCAATAATCTGAAGAATTCTTTAATCACCTCCACGGGAGAAATTTCAAAGTTAATTTTCATGTTCTGTAAAGGTTCTATTCAAGTTGTATTATTTAAGTTATCTGAAATAACTGGCAAACAAATAACAGAACTTGAATAAAACCTTTAGAGTAGGTAATTTATGAGACATGGTTATTAACTATGAAATTTGGTAAATTGTTCAAATTGTGTGAAACAACACGTCCTAAGAAAACTCTATCTTTTAACACGGCGGCTAAGGTAGATACCTAACCTATACACCTACATGTCTCTTAACAACACGTAACTGGCACCTGCGACCTCCATAATCATTATTTTACGAATAGCAGCAGGTCTGCCAGATATTCAATCTAATCCTTGATGCATTTCTTAAAGATACTCTTCGCATCAATTTAAGTCTTTCAAAACCTATCACACGTAGCAACGAACCCATGCTTTAAAATAAATTATTCAGAATGTAATGCGTTACACTATCTAACTTATTTCAAACATGTAAATGTAAAGTTTAGTTAGAATTATTATTTGCAGGCATATTGCCGGAATAATGGCAACAAGCCACTTTCACCTTTCGAAAATCAAATCCATTTTATAAATAATATGTAGCAATGGCTAATCCACCTAGGAAATTCAGAATTCAGTTACATATTATTATTGTAATACATAATTATTGGATAATGAAATATATCCCAAAAAGTTTTCTAGCAAAATGGTACCTATCTGTACTTAGTTTTACTAGTCATCTTTAGCAACTAATGTATTGATTATCATCTTTTTTTTTTTATAATGCCAAGATAATATTTTTTTTTTATAAATTTTCAAACCATGTTTGCCTTGGAAACCAAAAAGCTACAACTCCCAAGGTTAGCAGAAAATGTATGAAATAAATTTTCTACAAACCTTGAACGACTTTTGCATAAATGACAAATGATACTTGTTGATTACACAATGATACGTTTGTAAATCTGCATTTTTTTAATGTTAATCGCACAAGAATCCACGTCTGGAACCAGCGAGACTACTGCATCACCAATCGGGGTATGCTGTGAGGCTGAAGGTAGTGAGGAAAGGGAGGAAATATACCTAGGGAGGAAATATACCATTTACGTCTGGTCACCAAACATAGCTAAAGCCATTTTAAGCAACGTTACAATTCTGAAAGTTAGTCTTTCACCAGGGCGATACTGAGAGTATCTTCTGGAACGTGTCCCAAATTTACTATACAGGATAGTACTTACTTGACTTACTTATATCTGTGATTCCTGACATTACTTGTAGTACAAACTGTAAATGAAATTTTGGTCTCCGGTGATATTTTTGATGTTTTTTTTTTCTTTCAACTAAAAACATTTGAAAAATCAGTAGATATTGAATAGTTAGGGGCGGTATGAGGTGTTGGTTAGTTACTCGGCTGAGTGACCAGTAACGACATGTGGAAGAAATTTGTTGTTGTTTGATTTTGAAGAAAAAAAATTTGAAAAAAGCTTCTGAAAAGTCACCGGAGACAGAAATTTTCTTCAAGTTATTTTCTCCAAATAACGTCAGGAATAACTGTTCAAGTAAGTCAAGTCGCCCCTTAACACCATGCATATTATTTTTAATTAATTAATTGTAAAATAACACAATTAATTTTTTTTAAATCGGGATTTGAGCTCGCGACTTTCGAATTGCTAGTCGAGAGCCTTATGAATTGCTAGAGAGAGGTCGTCGATAATATTATGTAATATTTTAATACCACTATAAATTATCCGAGCTGAACAGGTACAGTACTTGCTCCATTCATATAGCTGGGAACATCTCTTATTCTAAAAATTTTAATATTATCTGTGCACGCTAGCATTGGTATCTACAAAGATTTACACACTCTTTCTTGAGTCTACAACAATATTTTTAAGATAAGCGTATATCAAAGGCATCTATTTGAAATCACAAAAGAGCCATCAAAAGATCTGCATGGGTTCAATTGTCCATGAATTTCTATTGAAAAATACAGAATAATAAACACAGCTTGAAATAATATTTGCTAAACACACATCCGCATTCTCGAATATCTTCCTTTCTTGGAATTATAGGGCAATAACTTGAATGGGTATCCGAAAATAAAGAAAATAGTTCCAGAGATATAATTCCTGGTAGGAAGCGATGATTAACTGAGGAATTCTAATTATCGGAAAGGAAGTACTTAGGAATTTCTATGAAGAAAGGCGTAGATGAGATTGCAAAGAATTTCGATCGAAACCAAAGTTTTTAAACACGACGACATGACGCGCGACAGCTCGGAGTCAATTTTACTATGACATCGCCATTTTGAGATTAGAAAACTAACTAATGGCCTATGTCATATTTTACGATGCTGCATGGAGGGTATTTTGAGGAAAGGAATGAGATGAAGTTGCATTAGCCCAATCAGTTCTACAATACGGAATAATAGGCTGGGGAGGAGCGTATAAAACCAACTTAACCCCACTTGAAATAGTACATAGAAGACTCATCAAAATTATTCTAAAGAAAAAATTAGACTATTCAACCCAAAAATTATTCGATGAATTCAAAGTATTACCACTAAATAAAATTTATCAAAAAAATGCATTACTTCAAATCCACAAAGATAAACTAACAACAAAGTCATTTAGCACCAGGCCGAGAACCTTAGGACAAATAATAATCCCTAAACTTAATACAACAACAGCCCAACATCATTACACATACTCAGCCATAAAATGCTTTAACGAACTCCCCAAAGAAATACAATCCGAAAGGAATTATGAAATTTTTAAACAAAAACTTAAAAGACATTTTACTATTTATTAGATATAGGTATGTGTTACGATGTGCCAACTTATATTTCCATTCTGAACAAAAAAAATGTCAACTTATTTTTTTTCTCTATGTATGAAAATTCACATTATGTTTATGTAAAAAAAAAAAATGCCAACTCATATTTTCATTGTAAAAAAATTTTCCATTTTGCACAAAAAAAAAATTTATTTCAAAATTATTATTCAACTAATTATTCATTGTATATATTAAAAAAGTAGTTCTACATACATCCAAATTGTAACAACTGTCAAATATGTATAGTACTGTCAATCTGATAGTGCTCCCTCCCTAAACACGAGAATTTCTCAATTAGGGAGGTATTGTTACCACCAATATTGTATATTATATATATTTTGTTTAATTGTATATTATATGTATTGGTTAATAAAAAATAAATAAAAAAAAAGTGTTGAGAGGAAAAAAGGTATGAGGGGTCACCGCGTCCTGGAGTGACGATATGAATCCATCCCTCCTACTGCGGTGCAAGAAGGATGTTGTGGGGATAAACCTCACCTCATAAATCTGGGAACCCCTGATAAGTCTACGAATAGCGAATTACTTGGGGTGACTTATCGCAGGTGTGTTGGTTATCTAGTTCCCATATCCGCCTCCCAAATTGATGTACCAGTACAATTAATATTTAGGTGCAGTACCTGTGCTATTTTCTTGCTCAATAAACATAAAAATAATAGGTAATTACAGTGCCTGCTGAATTAAAAGTAAGTATTTTCAAAGATATAATAAAATATATAAAACACTTATTTTTTTCATAAAAATTAATCTTCGCAAATGTACGACTTGCTAACTAAGTGTTGGCAATAAAAAAACTATTCGCAGGAAATCACTTGTAACTGAATTATTTTATTCAATGGCAAACAAATTACGTTCATTTTTCCTGCCCTAATGGCGGGACATTCGAGGAGATTATCTCGGGCGAATCTCCGAGGACACGGATTTCCACTTGGAAATTACTAAAAAAAGTAATTGTTCTGTTTCACAATTTAAAAGGCCATTTGCTAAAGCAGTGACAACCCCTCGGGAGCACAAAGAACGCGACAGATACAAGGGAAACTTCACTAAAATTGCCAGACCAAATTAAGGGAGAAAACGTTCCTGAGAAGAATGTCGTTACCTATATAATAATATTATAGACATAAAGTTAGATATCGTGCGTACCTAGATAGGAAAAGTCTTTGTTTTCAAAAAAAAAATTAAACGGAATCTATAAATATCTATCTGTGACCTTATAATGTCGTCTATTAAATGGACACATTCAAAGAAATATTGTTTCAAAATTAAAATTTTATGGATATGGCACATTTATTTAATGATGTTTATTTATGTTTAGTTAGCTTTTTTTAGATATACACATATACAAATATGTAGGTATTAGTGGTTACTAACTAGCTTCGCCCGAGTTTATAAGCTTTTATTGAATTCGTAATATTTTATTGATAGGAGTTAAAAGACTGAACCAAATATGTATGTGATTGAATCGGGTAACGTCTGTTAGGTCAAGTTATGTTAATTAGGTTAGGTTAGATTAGGTTGTTAGGGAAGGTGCAGTTGGACCGTATTTATTACTTTGGCTAACTTTGACCCGATATTATGAATAATATCCGGATAAAGTGATTAATTCTGTGTCAATTATCACTTTGTCTAAATTGGGTAGCCATTATAAATAATAGCTGAATAGTATATAATAATATCCGGATTTATTACTTTGGCTGTAACATATATACATATATACAACGATTTCTTTGAGACCTGAATGAGCTACTCCCAAAAGGCTGAGTGATCAGATGTAAGCTAGTACCATATGGTATGTAGCCTCTGAAATTATACATAGATGTATCTGAAACAATAGCAAATTAATATTATTTTGTCGCCAGGAAGCAGTTTCTTGCTTATTCGATTGTTAAAATTTTATTAGTCGTTCAATTAATAGGGCACTTGCATGGATTTCATAACGACTTGGAAAAAATCGGGTATTTAGATTTTTTTACTAAGATTACGAAAATGTTAGTAAAAATTTTTAGAAATGTATGTTTTTTTTTTTTTTAAATGAATAAATCCATTATTTGAGCTCCTGACGTCACTACGTGAAAATGCCCCATCTCCGATTATGTTCCCTTAATTTTGAAAAATTCCACACTGATGAACTATTTTGTTATATGGCAACACTTTGATTTCCGGCGAATTTTTGAATTGTTCACTAGATTTATTGTTTGTTCTATGCGAATTTATCTTTTGGTTTGATTTTTTGATAAAGATGGCGGTGTTTTTACAGATGTTACAAAGAGAATCCTGTACAATTTATTGCTATTCGTGTGGAAAACGTTATTTTTTAAAAATGATTTTTGGCTATGTAATTATCGTTTTTTCGCACTCATAAAATTATGTCCCGTCTTTCCGGTTTATAAAAAATTGTCTGATTTTTCGGATTTAAATTTAAAAAAATTGCCAGGGCTTCAAAAATACGATTTAAAAAAAAATAAAAATACAGAATGTCTTAGAATATTTGCCTTAACCGGAATTTTTTTTTTTAAATGTGATGCGAGTGGCCTATTGCATACTAGGAGCTATAAAAACCACGGAAGTCCCACAAATCAAATCGTAATAATGCAATTTTTTTTTTTAATTTTCCTTCACAGGAATGAATTTTTTATCCTCGTGTAATCCTTTTAAGGAAAACCGAATAACTCAAAAGATGCAAAGGGGTGTATCCAAATGAAAAATCTGCGTTGATTAATTACCGCTTTTTATACATTAACTCCACACAGGAGGCCCTGAGGAAAAATAATCCATTGGGGCCAATGTCATCATTGGTGATGCTGTGTGAAAGCTACATATGTCATCCTTGAGGATGCTTTTAGTAAGATATTTTTTATGGAAAGAAAAGAGAAGAAGTTCTGCGAAGGAAAAAGGTATGAGGTGTGGATAGGAATCTGGCGGTCAGTGTGTCCAGGAGAGACTGACGTGTAAATCCACCCGTACTGCGGTGCAAGACGATTGGTCGAGAGAGTGCGGCTGGAGAGATCTAGGTTCCTCAACCAGTCTCTCCCGATCCGGGCCGCCACGCAGTAGATGGGCAGAGGCATTCGCCGCCGAGACCTATACCAACCTCACCCCAAGAACCCGGGGTCCCCTGCTAAGCCGCCTTAACCGCCATGGGTGACGGATAAACGGTTCCCGCCTCCCAAATTGTTGCTTGAATCAAACCCGCGACATCGACTAACAAATAATGAAGAATTTTTATTCTATGGTTATCCATTAGGCTATAATTATTATTCGTCTTAGTTTGTTATTAGTTATTGCTATTATCCACTTTGCCGCTGTAAAGTATTTAGAAGGTTTGACAGCTTAACTAATAAATTATACTCAGGTGGGTACATAGTTTGTAGTTGATTAGTATAAATTTTCGATAATTGTCGTGTAATTATTATGTATCTATGTTATGCTGTCCGCTATGATCTGTCCTTGTTCCCAATGCAAAGATACACCGCACCGTTCGGAGGATATCGACATGGGTATCTGCAAAGATAAGAAACTTAACACGCCATGCTTTTAATCAAGGATAATACATACAAACAGGCTGTTAAGGAACGTACTTGACTTAGTTTAACCAGTGATTCATGACGCTATTTGGAATAAAAATTGTACCTAAATGAAATTTTGGTATTTTTTTAATATATATTTTTATATCCAACTTTTTTTTCCACAAGTCATCACTGATCACTCAGCAGTCCAATCGTAGTTGAAAACGACACCGGAGACCAAAATCTCATTTACATTTTTTACTCTGAATAAGACCTGTGCCACACACAGCTATCAAATATCATTTGGCTTGGCCTATTTCAGCATATCGCTTGCCATATATTCCCATTGGTAATGTACGATATGCCGAAATATGCCAACCCACATTTTCATTTATCTTTTATAGCTGTGTGTGGCACAGGTCTAACGCCAGGGATCACTTACTAAAGTAAGTCAAGTACGTTACTCAAGCTCGTTTTCATCCCGCGACAAAATAGCCCCGACAAATATACTACCGACAAAATATCCTACGGACAAATAATCCTCTAACAAAATATCTATCAAATCCTAACCTAACCTAACCATATTTGACATTTTACTAATTTTGAACAATAATTTATTGTCTTTACAGGACAGGATGTATGTGTTATTACTAGACATCGGATTATATGCATTTGCATATAACTCTCTAATTACGGCGTTAATGCATATTTTAGCCTTTTTCCCCCAATCGTGCATATTTAGCATTTGAAGACGCATCCA
Source organism: Limnephilus lunatus (assembly GCA_917563855.2). Lineage (NCBI taxonomy): Eukaryota > Metazoa > Arthropoda > Insecta > Trichoptera > Limnephilidae > Limnephilus > Limnephilus lunatus. The sequence goes on from OU830601.1 coordinate 57,133,555, forward strand.
TTAAACAGAATATCGCCCTCATCTCAACACATTTCCACAAGTTACCAGATGCCATAGAAAAATTGGAAACAAAAAACCTTCCTTTATTTAAATCAATTGAAATACTGGAAACAATGATTGAACTCGCCAACGCCATTCCCAATTCAATATCAGAAAAGATTCGTGAAAAGTTAGACGCTGTTTTGTTTAAAAAATCCAAATTTGAAGACATGAAGAACTTTAATGCCTACATCAACGGCACAGGTCAAACATACCCTGCCTCAACAGGTATCTCCAGAAATAGCGCCAATTTTTTTAAATTTTGTCGGATGACGTCAGTTGACGTAGAAAAGTCGTTTTCGGCATTTTGGGTGACAAACATCAACATTTTTTGCCCGAAATTTTGGAAAAATACTTAATTATATATTGTCACAAAAACAATGCATAATTTTAAAAATATTTCGCTGTTTTTGTATCGTCTTTAATTAAAATATAAAAAAATAAAAATGGTATTTTGATTTTGCATTGTGCATATTTTAGGTATATCAAGAGTTTTTAGTGCATATTTCGGCCTTTTGTAGTGCATATTTGCGTGCATATTTTGGCACTTTGTTAGTGCATATAATCCGATGTCTAGTTATTACTGTTTTTCGTTGTTGTAGGTCCACATTTCGTCGCCTCAGTTCTTGTATGTTCAATAGACCATATTAGTTTTTGTTCAGAATTATTTAAATTAATGAGACTTTTACCTTTATGGAAATAGCTTTATCTTAAACACCTATCATATTGTTTTATTGAAATAATGAAAGAAAACCTTCTCCTTCTGTAAAACTTTCTAATGGTCTATTGAACACACAAGAACTAAGGCGACGATTTGTCTGAAATGAACAATCGTAAAGCTAGAATTTTTTATAATTTTTACATTCGCCGCCAAGACCTTGGCAAACCTCACCTCACACACTCAGGCACCCATTCTTAGTCACCAAACGTAGCGAACCACTTTAGGGGACCTCTGGCAGAGAAGTTGGTTATCCAAAATATCCAATAAATGGTTCCCGGGGCTGCGATACCCACTACAAATTGATTCTGAGACGTTGGACTTCTTTGGATAGCGTATCCCGTGTATTTTACTTTTAGCCTTCTTGCCTGTAATATTTTATCTCAATCACATACGTACATACAACATACCCCAACTGGGGATGTCGTAGTCTTACTGGCTCCAGACGGGAGCAGTTGGGACTCTTTTGAACGTTGGACGAACGTAAAGTGAGAGCTGCGGTTGCGCTGTATCTAACTTATCAGTTTCCTGCAATTATTGTGTAGAAGTATAATAATAGACGACCAAATCAGTATTGTATTCTATTATACTGTTCCAATATGAACAGAATATAAAAATATTAACTTTTCAATACTCAACTGTCAATCTTCTCACTATACCGTGCATTCTCAAACAATAGAAAGAGTACAAAAAAATTCCTAAGCTTTTTAAATTATAAACTAAGAATACCAAAAGAACAATTAAACTGCACCTATCTTCTGCGTTTATCTAATTTATTAAATTTGAGTGACAGAAGAACTGTTTTCGATCTAGTCTTTTTATTTAAAATATTGCATAATAAAATTAACAGCCCTGAAGTTTTGGCGATCATAAATTTTAATGTGCCAGCCAGAAACACAAGGTAAATACTACCGTTTTATTTTGGCAATACTACGACCATATCCCATTTCAATATACCACTACACAGAATTCAAAACTTAGGCAATACGTTTTCACACATAGATGTATGGAATGTGTCGCTTATAAAATATAAGCATGAAATAATAAATCATTTATCCTCTTTAAGTTAAATTATTTGCATGTATTACATATAAATATATTTTTTCAATGTTACATTATTGTAATATTTAAATATCTTAGAATTTATTTTCGTTTTGTTATCTGAATATCTACTATGTCTTTCTCAACTATTTTCTTTCTGTTTTACAAACTCACTAGAGCTGTATTTTTCATGTTGTTGCTAGGTATATACTATGTTATATTATGTAAAAGCCGAAAGGCGTTAATATTATCTAAGAGGTAATATTTGTTTGTTTGTTTGTGTGTTTGTTTGCATCGAATAGGCTCCGAAACTGCTGAACCGATTTGAAAAATTCTTTCGCTGTTGGGAAGCTACACTATCCCTGGGTGACATAGGCTATATTATATTTAAAAAAAAAATAGGCATCCTTACTAAAACTTCAATAATGTAACCCAGGGTGTAAAAAAATTACCTAAAATATTCTTTAAATCGCGTGCGCTGCGAAAACTATTGATGATAGAATAAAATAATGTACTACGACTTTATAGAACACATTATTATTTACAAAAAAGGTCGCGACAACATATTTCTAACTATTATGGTTATGCCACAATAAGTATTCTTTTATTTTAAAATTTTTATTTAAATGTCGCCTCTTGAAAAGGCTCTTTATTTGTATCTTGGTTTTAATCCTTATCAAAATAAATTACTTCATATTCAAGACAACTTCAATACCTTTATTTAGCTTTTTGAATTTTTCAATTCGGATATTTAATTAGAAAGATATCACGAGTTCAAAATTGTTAGTATTAGAAAAAAGTTTCGGCTACGGGCCGGGCGGGAGAGGAGTCAAGAAATGCAGTGCCAGGGGGGTTGGCGGGACGGGGGAGCGGGAGAGCGGTGGTGGGGAAGGTGGAAGTGGAACGCTGGAGGGGAACGCACGGGAAAGGACATGTAAGAAGTAAAATTTTATTTATTTGAATATGCCATATATTATAAAAGAAAGTCCAAAAAAACGTGCAGCTCGCAAAAAATCAGAAACGAGTCCCGGTTCGATCAAGGGAGTTATATGGTGTGGTAGATCTCTATCCCCCCTAGGGACTAAGGGTATCCGTTTTTACCTAAATGGCCTGCTTTTAAAGATATAAGGGCTAAAAGTTTCGCCCTCTTGAAATTTCTAGAACAGTCTTCCGGAAAGTTCTAGAAGGTTCCATAGAGCTGTAGAAAGTTGTGGAAGGAGTGGCGGAGTATGTCGTGGAATGATCAGGAATAGGGAATCGGGAACATCATTGTGCAACATTCCAGAACACTATCTTATTGTCCTGAGCGAAGCCGGGTAACCCAGCTAGTAAATAAATAAATTTCTTTGCATCTACTGGCTCATTCGTGGAGGCAATACTTCGTAATCAAGGGTTGTGTAATGACATTTTGGCTTTGTGCAGGCGATGCTTCGGGTTCCATAATATTGATCAAACAATAATAATTTCAAACTATTGTTATACCACTTTCCATGCCTGCCTAGCATAGATTGATGTGTGGATGGCTGGTTCGTGCGAGTTAGGCCAACTCCTTTGATTCGGGTGCGGTTAACCGCCTCGGAGGCGATCCCGGGCCAACTCGAACTCCAACCATCCAACTCGAACTCCCAACGCACAAACTACCGCTCTAATACACAATCGTCCGAACGTTTGAAGTTGGCCTTAGTGTAGTAGTTATGTAGCGTTATAATATGAACTATTCACAAACTTTGTTTTCCTTTTGTTGGATAAGAATTGATTTTAAATTATTTTTATTGTTTTTGAATTTGTCACTGAATATAAAACCAATGCTAAATAATCGTTTTACACGAAAAAAGTCAATTTGTTCAAAAGTGCTCTGTGGCACAAACAAATTATTGTCAGGTGGAGTAATAATTGAGTTTGTAGGTTTTATTCGACCTATTATCAAAATAACTTTTCAGCTACCCAGAAAATCTCAAGCTCTACTAAAAGCAAGCTTTGAGTGATTTGACATTTACGTTTAACAAAAAAAGTTACGGGGAGATTGGTGGGTTTTTCCAAAGTATTTGTAAGTCGTTGAAAGTAGTACAAGAACTGGCTGAGTACAAAAGCAAACATCGCGCAGCTCTGTCGCGAATAATGAAAGGGAAGCCGAGACAGTGCACGCAAGGTTGATATTGCGTAATTGGTACAAAATAATTCGCGAGTGGAATAACCAATGAGACCCGTGTTGCGTAGGTACTCCGTACTCGATTAGTACCTAAGTTGTAATGTTCAGGTACCTTCTTGCCTTTATAATAGTGTTTCTCAACGTGGCTTGCTCGCCCCACTTGGAGGCGATTTTAATGTTTCGGGAAGCAATGCGCAAATCAATAATAATTATAATCGAACGTTATTATTACCCTAACGTCTGTATGGTTAAATTTCAGAACCCAGTTTCTATTGCATGTTAACGCCACGCCGCACGCGTTGCGCCACAAATAACACATGTGTACGTGGAATTTCAAACAAATCTACCGTTGTAATTCGGTTTTGAATTCAAGAATTCGTCACAAGATGTCGCCACTTACGTCAGCAGCTTGCATACGGACGTTTCTTCCCTAGGTATAAGTACTACGGTTTATAGAATTAAAGTATCTTCTCCCAGGATGATCACACTTCGCTTACAACATAACATAAACATACTCCAAGACTTTTATAACAAATGGCGTATAGATGTGAACCCTTCCAAGAGCGCTGCTATTTTCTTCTCACGAAGAAAGGTTCGCAGCACTCCTAAGGGTCAAGTTTATATGTACGGCCAAGCAATACCCTGGCAAAACAATGTTAAATATCTTGGAGTCACACTCGACAAAAAACTCACATGGCACACACACATCAAACATACAATTAAAAAAACCAAAAACGCTGCTTCATCCCTTTACCCGCTTTTACATTATAACAGTCAAACGTCGCTTCAGAACAAACTTCTCATTTACAAATCAAAATTACGACCCATCATGACTTACGCCGCTCCAATTTGGGCCACAAGCAATACTAAGAGTCTAGAAACCTTCCAAAATGTCTTGCTTAGAAGATTCACCAAAAGCCCTTGGTTCGTCCGAAATAGCATTATTAATTCAGGCACGAAAATCCCTCCACTTAAAAAACACATAATAGACCTGGCCAAAACATTTTTCTCAAAACTTGCTTCAAATCCGAACCCAAGCATCTCATGTCTCGGGCAATCAAGTCCCGATGACAATCCCCTCCACCGCCTGCCCATATCCATCCTTCATCCACCTTGATGCGCGGGCTATAACAAAATTTACCTTTATATTCTTATATAAAAAATTAAATACTTGTATATATTTATTATGGTATACATATTTGTGGTATATGAATACATACATGCATGGGTGTATGTAAAAATGTCTGTATGTGTGCATATATCTATACAAAATACATGCCACTCGCAGATTTAAAACAAGCAATAATAAAATATGAATGCCCTTCATCTTGCCCAAGGCAGCCCGAACATCAGGTTTAAAAAAATCCATCAGGTGACATTACTACAGTTTGCAAGACTAAGGGGTTAATTTCTCCCTGTAACTTGCTAAGAACCAATATATAATATTAAAGTATCTTTCCGGATATGAAGAGATTACATATGGCGTCATTGCCTGTCACGGTTAGTTTAACTCCGTGACGACGGTGACTAGCTGTCACTGGATCATGGTAGATCCGAGGAACTGGCTATTTTTGGAACCAGTTCTAATCGGATTTATAAAATGATTAAAAGCCGCCCGCAGGGCCTAGTAGTCAAAAGCTGCTAGTTAATATATAATTCAAAACACAAATTTAAGTCAAGTACTTACTTAATACGCCTAGATCCAGTAAAATACTGACATGATCACCAACTCTGGCCGCTAGAGGCACTAGTGTACAATACTGCCGTGGGAAATGTTAGAAGTTGCCGAGAGTTATTATTAAATTATTTTTAAAAGTAACCAGTCTATTGAATCGTTCTCCATTTAGATACTTGCACAGTTCAGATATTTGAAACATAATTTCAGAGGGTACCTCATCCCTATCAGCACCGCACTTTTGTTTACGCATAATAAAGAACTGCAGTGAAAAATATTATGTCTTAAAAATATGTACATAGGTATTATAATCGTACATATAAAAGCCTTTTCTAAATATGTACCTAAGTTTTAATTCTCATAGAATTGATAAATCGGTATTTAAAAACGAGGGCGGTGTGAAATTGATTTGTATGCAAATCTACAGTTTTATGCCGAGGTTGATGAAATTTTGCACATGTATATCAATTAATAATAATAAAATAATATATATATTTTATTACAAATTATTACGCGAACCTTACATGTGAATATTTTCGTGATTTAAATTAAACACTTGTTCTTTTTGGTTGTTAGTTTTTGGGGTGTTATGCCGTGTTGCGCTACCTCCTTCTATAGCTGACGTTTCGGACAGCGTTGCAGTGTCCATCATCAGGGCAGATACGGTAGATCCAGTAGATCGGCTATAGAAGGAGGTAGCGCAACACGGCATAACACCCCAAAAACTAACAACAAAAATGCTTTTGGCCGTGAAAATCTAAAAACTAACCTTAACACTTCTTGTTTATGTTTTCTTCTACTTTTATTTCAATAAATAAATAATATACATGTGTGGGTAGGAATCTGGGGGCAGTGTGCTACATACCCCAATTACCAAACACACAACATTCCAAAATATATAACGATTATAATGACTTCAGGCTTCAGGCACTGAGACTTCGGGTAGTTTTTTCTCAAAACTTTGCCGTATTATATAATACTAGCTGTTTCCCGGCATGCGTTGCAATGCCATATTTAAATAAATAAAATGTTACTCCCGTGCGTACATTCCCGTGCGTTAACCTCCAGCGTTCCACTTCCACCTTCCCCGCCACCGCTCTCCCGCTCCCCCGTCCCGCCAACCCCCCTGGCACTTCATTTCTTGACTCCTCTCCCGCCCGGCCCGTAGCAGAAACTTTTTTCTAATACTAACATTTTTAAACTCGTGATATCTTTCTAATTAAATATCCGAATTGAAAAATTCAAAAAGTTAAATAAAGTTATTGAAGCTGTCTTGAATATGAAGTAATTTATTTTGATAAGGATTAACACCAAGATACAAATAAAAAGCCTTTTCAAGCGGCGACATATTAATTAAATTTTTAAAATAAAAGAATACTTATTGTGGCATAACCATAATAGTTAGACATATGCTGTCGCGACCTTTTTTGTAAATAATGATGTGTTCTACAAAGTCGTAGTACATTATTTTATTCTATCATCAATAGTTTTCGCAGCGCACGCGATGTAAAGAATATTTTAGGTAATTTTTTTACACCTTGGGTTGCATTATTGGAGTTTTAGTAATGATCCCTAATTATTTTGAAAATATTATATAGCCTATGTCACTCAGGGATAGTGTAGCTTCCCAACAGCGAAAGAATTTTTCAAATCGGTTCAGTAGTTTCAGAGCCTATTCGATGCAAACAAACAAACAAACAAACAAACCTTGCCTCTTTATATAGTGTAGTAGAAGTAGATATAGCACCCTTGGCCGGCTAGCCGCCCGAATTATTTGATGCGACATGTTGAATAATAAAATAAATAATATTATTTATTTTTCTAGTGGCATCTTTCAGATTTTAACGAAACTTTTTGAAAACAAAATAATCTCAAAATGAATGATAATGACTGTTCTGACCGCTGGAGTGCTCTGTTGCAGTTTTGTACGAATATAATACCTATTCTATTTGGGCTTAAACGAAAAAATTAGGTTAGAAAAAATAATAATATGATTTCATTATTTTTTATCGAATTTATTACTTGAAAAAAAAAGAGTCCTCTGGTGATATTGGTGTGAAATACTTTCTTCCGTTTAGTCTAGCCATTATCCAAACCGATCAAATACTTACAGAAATCTGCTAACTGCCATCTATTGAGAATAATTTTAACATGTATAAAACTTAATACAGATTACTATGACACCGACAGAATTGAATAGTTCGAATCCCTAACGACCCTAATTGCACAGTTTATTTTTTACGTATTCAGCAAAAAGTTGTTTTATTCAGTGCTGTGTTAAATTATTTCAGTAAAAATGTGGAGTGACTTTGTACAATATTTACACGGAGAGTAGTTTAAAAACAGTTTTTTTACGAAGGTACTATTCAGTATTCAGCAATCCAGCAGGAATAGGAATCAAGAAGTAAGAAGTAGGATCTGAAAGTACATTCGCTGAAATCGATACACAAAGAGATTTTACTTTGAAAATTATAATAAAACGTCAATCGAAATAGTTTTTAATCAATTAATAACGTATTTATAAATAATTAAAATGATTATCTTTACGTTTAAAGATACATTTCGAGTGAAAATCTTGTTGTTATTAGTTAGAGATACTTGGCTGATTAATTAGTAGCTGTCACTGATTGACAGATCAAAAGAAATTTGTTTATGTTCATCGAGGGATAATTTTTAAAATTTCAACCCTGGCCCTGACAAAGGTAGTGTCAAGTCGTGATGGAAAGCAGTGATATTGGTGAATCATCGTGTAGGCGAAAACCCAACATCGACAAAATGTCCGATTCAGAGCGTCCTCTGAAAAAGGCAAAGTTTGCTTGGCAAGTCAAAGGAAGATATCACCTGAAAGATCAAGAAGAAGTTTCTGAGAATAACGTTGAAGAAAATAATATACAGATTTCCCCTGCTCCTAATATTGTCAACGTTGAACAAATTGACAGCATCACAGACGGAATTGAAATGACTTCAAAGGCTGAAGAAAACTTGGAATTGCTCGGAGATTATCTCTTGAGGCAACAAGATTTTAGTGTAGCGCCAATAATTAATAATTCACCAAGTGAAAACAGTGCTACTGAAGTGAAACCTATTATAATTACTCAAGAGGAAATAAGTGGTCCATCAATGGTTTCTGAAGCTGTTGTTCCCTTTGAGTCCCCAAGTGAAGTTAAAGCTCCCATTAAAAATTATACGTTTAATAAAGGTTCAGCGCCAAGTTCTTATTTCAAATCGTTTGCTGATGATTTCAAATATACACGGCCACTTCCAATTACAATGCAGCCGAGACAAGTGAAGTCAGAGGATCAGTACTTGGCTAGATGGCAAGCCCGACAGGTAAATTATAATAACTATATAATTTCCTTGTACCCACGTTTGTACAACTACTTATGATATTTTCACAATTGAAACCAACGACTTTACAATGTATGCTCATATATATGCGTGGTAGAAATCTCAAAGTGCTAAGCCAAAAACAAGGCAATTGTTTGGTCTTTGATTTCGTAGTTTTAGTACTAAACTAACTGCCACGCGTCGCATGAGGTCTTGTCCTACCCCTTAATTATGTCATTGACAAAGGGCCAAAATGTCCTTTTGTGTGTTAGGAAAACGTTTTTATTACCCGGCAAACGCTATTAAAAGCCAGGGAATAACATTTTATTGGTAAACACCCGGGGCGGGATGCCCCCACCGCCCCCCCTCTAGCTACGCTACTGCTCTTCAGGGAAGACTTCTCCCTAAATTTCTTTCAGAAAAGACTTCTTCCTAAATTTCTTTCAGAAAAGACTTCTCCCTAAATTGCTTACAAAGAAGACTTCTCCCTAAATTTACCATCCACACAGCATCCCCGAGAAGAGATGATCGCCGAAGCAATCGGGACGGTACGAGCTCGTGACAACTGTCAGTTTGGCTGTTGGGGCCATGCTTATTGCTTTCACTGAGTCATGTGCCATGTGTTTTGGCGCCTTCGGCGTTCATCGGCGTTCATCGGCTCGGTTCGTGGCGTTCGTTCACTTCTGGTTTTCTGTGTTTACAAGGAGTGATGTGCAAATAGCACTTCCCGTTCCAGGCTAGTGTGAAGAGTGCAGTCTGGCTTGCCGCTAGACAAGTTGCGACAAGTACTGTCAACTGCCAGCAAAGGAACCACTCATACATACAATATTGCAAACATCGTTTGACTTAGAATTTTGTATCATAATATGAGCTTGGGGTGTGTAAATAATCCCAAAACTCTCTGGTCATAATATACTAAAATGAATTGACTCGCGGACAAACATCAACAAAAATGACAAAATCTGCATTATCCTAAATGCACAAAAGAGACACTAACCTTGTAGAGTGGCGCTGCTGCGTAGGCGATCCTTTTGATGTTATTTTCCAGTACATGCATTCGCCACGCACAATAATATTCAATAATATTTTATGACTTACACCACTTAGGTTGTTGATCCGGAGACATAAAATGCACATTGACGCAGATCACAATCGTTAGGCAGATTGTGTTTTTGTCATGTTGCAATAACATTTTCAATAAATGAAATTTGTTTCCAAAAAGACACTTCAGCAACATCTATGGCCCAGTTGTCGTCATTACACAGTTCACGAGCACAATACGAATTAGTATCCCTGAAAGCACATAGAGATCGCCATACTACCATGTTATGATATAAACTAGTTTTTAATTTATAATCGAGGTCAAAGAAAATGCTAAAACATATTGAAATATGTTTAGTTTTTTGCTGGATATATAAAATATATCCAGCCATAAGCCAATGCTTCCATGGAAGAGTAGCATTAAAATATTTTAACATAAAATAAATTAGAAAAAAAACAATGTAATTCATATATATTATATACTTACCTTTTAAAAATATAATGTAACCTATTAGAATAATATTATGATGCCTAACAAAATTTATTGGAAAAATAAGAGGGTTTCTTACTTGCCACATTTTATTTTGATTTTGTGATTCGAAAGCAAGTCTAGATATATTGTAACATCATTGATTCGAACTGAGTAATAAAAAATAATCTTTCCAGAGGAGCTATAAAACTTCTACCGATAATATATATTTCACAAGTCAACAATTGTTTTGATTCTGTAACCGATGTGTATAATGTTTTTGATTATATTCAAGCAAAATTTCACCGTTTAAGTAACTACTGCTAGTAATGCAATAGTTACTATGATATCAATGAATAACGTGATTTCATATAACTTTGTTGAAGCTAGCTTCAGATGACACTATTAAAATAAGTGATTTCTTGTAATTTTCTCATTTGAATAAAACGTACAATAGGGTTTCTAACATTTTGTAGAATAAATTGCTACACTTAAGTAACACACAGCACCGGTGTTTTGTATTTTATTCTGAAAGATATTACTAAATTTTCTATCACAAACTTCTACTACTAGGCTCACTATTATTTCCCAATGATTTATACAAATTTTACCTTCTATTGTAGATTGCAAAAGGATTCGTCGATAACACCATCAACAGAGTTCTGGATTCCTGGCTGGTTGCCCCCCTACCCACAACATACGGAGACAGCCAGAACATCGCCATCGACGTTGCGGAGTTCTTCGACAACCTTCCCGCAAACAATGCTGTCGAGAACGAGGGCATCCTGATGGCAATATCAGCACACGGACTGCAAAACAATCAAACTGGATCTCAGAACATTGATCCCAGACTGCACACCAGATCTTTTGGTTCTAGGACTCATAGGATTGAATTATCCGAACCCAATTTGCAATTTCACGACCAGAATTCTCTTAGCAGAGACTCCTCATATTTATTTTGTACGGACGTTGATGGAAACGATCCCAGTTTATTTCCTTTGTGTAAAGGCTACTTAAGTAACCCTTCATCCTTTTCTCAATCGACTAATCTTCCAAATGATGAAAACGATTCATTAAGCTTTAATTATACCTCTGATAAAGATAAATCAGATTCGTCTAAAAGTTGTAAAAGTGCTGAGAGCTCCGATAAATGTAATGAAATGCCTTCGTCATCGGAACCTTCTGCGTGGAGGCATTTAACAGAACCTTGCAACTGTTCGCATACCCCACGACGGACAACTACCACTCCCAACATTCCATTTCATAGAAGAGATAATATCGATCACTTATCAAATCTAACGCCAATTCGAGAAGAAAGTATCTCCGCGGAAGAAGATGTCTCCGCTGGAAGTTCATCAATCGTCGATTCAAAGAAAGAAGATAGTCTGACGGATGATAAGTCTTCTGACGAAAGTGCTAATGAAGAGGACTGCCAAAGCAGTAACAATCAATCCTCCAGCAGTGTCTACCCAATGACTGAACCCAGCGATCAACCGTTTGACGAGACTTTTGACTTCATGGAAGCTGCTGTGGCGTTTGCTATTCAAAATAAAGGGCTTACATCTTTTAATAGCGTGGACTATGGATAAGTCATGCATCCAATTATGCTCCTTCTGGATAACTGTACATAAGATATTACATTTTTTTATTCTGTGCTATAAATCAACGCACAAAATTTTTATTTTTTTTATTTTATTTCGTCGTAGTAATTATAGAATATATTATATTCTTGTGCCATTCTTTCAATAAACACAGTAACATATCACATTTCATCATATTTTAAGTTTATTAAACTTATCGAACCTTGCATAGTAAAAAATGTTAAACGTTTGTTGCTTAACCAGAAATATTAGTTATTTTTTAAAGCATGTTAATGTATACACTTAAGTTATGTACATTCAAAACCAGCTTCAAATTTCTTGTGGGTTATTTTTTTTTTAATTTTGTATATTCCTAATATGTATTGCAAACATCCTCAATGTGTATATGTATCTCTATTCGAACATATCTTTATAATTATTTTTGATAAATTAACGTTATATTATCATTACTTTTAACCTAATTAGTTTCAACAATTCATTATGAGAGCTATAATAAGTCAAATCTTAAATATTTTGCGAGATTAATCTAATAAATTGGTATTCTTTTCCTTGCCATGTCCGGTATGCCTCCTACGTCATACGTATGGCTGGCAATTTAAAATTATCTTGAAAACAAGCTTATGGATCAGAGTGGTTAAATACCCAGTTATTAAAATTATTATTATATGAATGTTGATCTTCTAGTTGATTAGTCAGACATCTCCAAATACTCAGTTTTGGAAATGAAAGCAATAAATGAATGCTCATCATAAATCAAATATTATTTACACGTGTCTGTTTTACATATTAAATATGCTATAAAATAATATTGGGAAGCCTACCCACAAAATTTTTTTTTTGTTTAATTCGCTACAAGTTTTCCTGCATTATAACTGATTTGGCGGTGTTTATTGGTATTGTACCAGAGAAAGGGTACACTTTTACATAAACATATAGTCCAAGAGCCCGTGACGATCAGACCTTTGTTATTTTATAAAACCTGAAAATTTCTCTGTGTATGTACCTAATACAGGTAAAGACGATCCCCGACTATGAAGTTTGGATAACTGTAGCTTTGAAAGTTATTATATTAATTAATTATAATAATTGTACTTACGTTAAAGTATAAAAGTTGAATTTTATATCTGTTACTTGAGGAACTATCAACATATGTTTTCTCAGTTATCAGACAGTTTCCATGATTCCTTCACCTTGTCAGACACATTAAAAGTCTACCGTAGGTGGGGGCGCGATGTGTACATGCAAGCGGGTGGGAGTGAAATAGTGCGAAATTTTGACACTAGCAACCTTGTAAAAGTGCGAGCAAAATGCTCTTGAAATTGAGGTGCAATTTTATACACCTTTGCTACCTGCTATCTTTCAAGGCCACCGTGATCCAAACTTCATAGTCGGGGATCATCTTTACCTGTATTAGGGACATACATTGAGAAACTTTCAGGTTTTATAAAATAACGAAGGTCTGATCGTCACGGATTCTTGCTCTATAACTTCATACTTAATATTCGATTTTTCAGAGAGGTCTGACTGATCAACTGGATGATCGATAAGTTCAATGTATTGTGTATGTTATGTGCAGCAATTTATTATAAGCATACAAAACATACGCTTTAAATCATGATTACTTAATATTATTACTTATATCTGAGTGCGTCATCATTTTTGTATAAATTAACAGGATTCTCAATAATAGATTCTCTTCTATTGATTTAATATTTCACGTCTTACTTCCAATGTTAGATTTTCTTGTCTTGGTGGTATCGTCTTTCTAAGAGACTCTTGAAAGGTCAATACATACAAGTAACATTGAAATGCAACTAAATCTGTATGTAAACAAAGGTAATCTCTGATACTTTTGACTGATCGAATGGTGTCAAATGGATGATCAGTGCAACGCTGAATTTTTAACATTGCATTTGAATATCAAAAATGGTGGTGATCGTCGAATCCATTGTCAATCAAGTATGCCGTAGGTTGAAACACCCTTATAGAAACAGCAATAACTTCTTAGTAATGACAAATGAATCATATTCCTACTCTATTATGTCATTAATTTCTGAGATTTTAAAAGTGGGCATATGAACGGGGGTTGTAAGTCTTGGGTATGTTGTACTGTGATTTTTACTTGTGGAAATTTCTCTAAAAGCATAATATTACTAATAAATAAAAATTTTACAATTTATGTTATCCAAATACCTATTTATAATATTATCTCTGTTACACTGATACAGCATTCATATTTATTTCTTTTTTTTACCACTTATTGTATACTTAGGTACTTTATGGCAATATTTTGTAAAATATGCATACAAAATTAATGTGTTGACCTATTTTCATTGGACCAAATTTTATATTTTATTAAATCATTCTTGTGAAAATTCCTCACAAAATTTTTTTACAGAGAAAATCTGTTATGTATCAACCGTCCTTTTTACAATAATTTTTATGATTATGTAAAATGTTTGTGTTCTATCTAGTTGATTTTTACATGATGCTTCTTTACATTATCAGCCTAGCGATTGTATATCTTTTGTGGGATCTCTTTTGTGAGATCCCCTGTCAGATTTGTGTGATTTTCTATGAGTATACCATACGGGCCGTCGTAGGTATACAGACTGTAACAAGGGGGTTGGTAAAAACACGTCGAAACGTACACGCCAAATATTGAAACGTCTCGCCTTGAGTTAGGAGTAGGTATTAGGGGTCCGCCGCACACTGCAATTGCTTGCCGCGGAAGCTTGCTTGAGAAATGAAAGCGACAAGTCAGCAATAGAGAGGCGGCTAGCAGGCGGCAGGCAGACCCGGGCAGGGTCCGTCGCCTAGGGGATCCGAAAGGAAAAGAGAGCTTGGACGATGAAAGCTTGCCTTTTTGTTAATATAGGCACTTGACCGTGGCCAAGGGAAGTACTGTTAGACCCCTAGCCTGAGCCTCTGATTGGTCAAGCCGCCTTCACCGTCGGTACATACGGACATGCCTGGGTTCTAAGCCTGCTTACTACCTGCTAGTGCCCGTTTTATTTATTTTTAAAAGGTTTACATACAGTTACAGACAGACTAGCAAAACAATTAATATTTTTCAACAGACATAATGAGGGTTCCGCGGATGTTGACAAGTTTTGATCATTTATTACAACAGAATACACCAATATAAGAATTTATTAGCATTGACATACGGATAAAATAATTTGTAAATATAATTCAGAATTGCACAAGCACGTCCGGTATCAGGCCAGCTATGCCGATTTGTGACAGCTCACGGTTGAAATCTAACATCGGCCCATAGAAAAGCAAATAACAGCCATAGAAAATCACACAATCTGACAGGAGATTTCACAAAATCCCATAAAATATGTATAATCACTCGAAGGCAAGGGTTAAGGGACAGTTGTTTGACCGACTGTCACACTTGATATCAGACTCAAATCTAAAAACAGCGCCATTTTTTTATACTTTGACATTTGAACATTATCCGTTAACCATCGATTCTCGGTCCAATAGCATTTTCACAATTTTATTTTAGGTTGTATGATCAGCCTTTGATTAAGCCGTCGAGCATGACGGTCATCGTAAATTAACCAAATGCTGACAAGCCAAAAATTGGCAATTAATGAGAACTCTTCAAATGTCATAATATTCAAAATAGCGCAATATGACAGTCAAACTGTCAAACTGGCCCTAAGACAAAGATTATTAGTCAGGTTTGTGTATTTTACTTTACTTTGTAGTAGACTACGTACATACATATTTTTATGTTATTTCTTGTACTGCCAAAACACACTTTATGCTGGATGAGTTTTTAGGTTTTCACTGCCTTTTCATTGTTTGTTTTTGGGGTGTTATGCCATGTTGTGCTACCTCCTTCTTTAGCCGACGTTTCGGATAGCGTTGCAGTGTCCTTCATCAGGGCAGATCCGACGATGTGTCGTCGGATCTGCCAGATCGACACATCGTCGGTTCTGCCGGATCTGCCCTGATGATGGACACTGCAATGCTGTACGAAACGTCGGTTAAAGAAGGAGGTAGCACACATGGCATAACACCCCAAAAACAAACAATGAAAACACCTTATGCTTTCTATATTAACGGCATGAACTCTACTAATTCAGTGTTGACGCAACTATGTATATCTACCTTCCTTAATTCAACCTATCTTCCCATACATATCCTATCTGACAATATGTGCCAATATTACCTACGCTATGATTACTATCTGTGACATTGTGGAACAATAACTCCCAAAGAGTTTGTTAGAAGAACCAGTGCAATGATTAACTCATATAGGAGTTGATCTTTCAGTTCTTAAATACCGACGAAGCCTCTAATGATCAGCAATCTATTGGTCTGTCAGTGTGTTTGATTGGAGCCTGTTAGAGTAACTAGTTCAGTTATAACTTTGTCGATACCTCGGTTCTTTAATATAGAATTGTGCGGAGACTTGTGCAATGTTCTCAGCCAAGACATTTATGGTGCCATAATAACAAAAACGTAATAACATAATAATGCAACAAGAACGTGCTAAGGAAAATTAAGGTGAGTCAGATTCCTTTCCAGTGTCCACTGTTCACATCCCCATAGTTGTGTCATATTGAAACGCAATTTTTTTTTATTTAATTCTAAATTATTGATTACAGTCCAAATGATTCGCAATCTAATTGCGACTACATGCTAAGTGGCACATTTTCATTGATATTTTTTCACAGTATAGCCGTATAAAGTATGCATGTTAAAATTAACCTTTTTGGTTTTATCAGAACACAAAATATGAACCATAACCTACTTTCTATTTTTATATCTCTGTAGCCAAGGTTCATAGAAAATTCATTTAACAAGTTTAGCTCATACGGGCCTTTTTTTAAAAAAATACTCATTGAGCCGCTTTCGAAATTTCGAAAGTGTGACGTAGCTTGAAGTGAAACACTACCGCTTGTATTTGCAGTTAATTCAAATCTCCCAGTGGAACATGGACTGTGACCTACGTCACGACTTTTTAGCCAATTACCGGTCTACCCCCTCTACGAGTTAACCTTGTTAAACGCATTTTCAACAAACCTTGCCCTGTAGGTGCTACTTTAAACAAAATGTAGGACACTGAAGAGCTTTGAGTAATAAATTGTGAATGAAATCGTCGTTGCGCTTGCAAGACTGACTATGTGGGTTTTACCAAATTTTACAGCGGAAGCGAAAAACTTCCAATGCTTTTATTCAGATGCGTCAACAAATATTGTTCAAATGAGTTTCGTGCGATAACAAATTGTGCCCGATTCCTTGATTTAAAAAAAAAAAGTAGAAAACCTTTTGCTGAAATCTGGCCCATAGCCATTTTTGCAAAGGTAATGACTTTATGCATCCACTTACTCAATGCATAGACCACTCGTTAAGAACTCGTTGAACCAAATGTGCAGGGGCTTGGTGGGGAAGAAATTGGTGGGAAGTTTTAAATGTTTTCAAGAAAGGGATCCTTGTCACCGGCCACGGACAATAATAATAATTTGAGAAAATTAACAGAGCGATGTATTTTAAATCCCATAGACGTCGCTAGCACGATGAAAGTATGAAGATTTTACAAATGTAGACCATTAGATTTTGACTTTATTGATACCAAAACTTTGCAACAATATCTTTTTATTCATTCTTGTATTTATTCATTCTTCATCCGTCCGCATAAACGGTCAGGTTTCGGAAGAATTTGAAGTGGAAATCGGCCTCAGACAAGGGTGCCCTATGTCGCCAATCCTCTTCACTATATTCATGGACAGAATCAGCCGAAAAAGCCAAACACCGGATGCAGCCCTGGTAGGCAGTACTAGAATCAGCTCCCTACTATTTGCTGACGACATCGCGAGGTTAACGACATCACAGGAGGGACTACAAGAGTGGATTAACCGTTTCAACGAAGAGTGCACGGCGGCGGGAATGAAGATGAGTACCTCAAAAACGGAGGTAATGGTTATAGGAAGGGACCAAACTCAATGCAACATAATCGCTAATGGGACTCAGTTGAAACAGGTGAACAGGTTCAAATACCTTGGGGTCGAGTTTTCCAGCGATGGTCGGCAAGACGGAGAAATTGATAGAAGAATATGTGCGGCAAGCAGTGTATTGCGTCCTCTCTACAGCTCAGTAATAAGAAAAGCCGAGCTTAGCACCAAGACAAAGATGGCAGTGTTTAAAACGGTATATCGCCCAACGCTCACTTACGGCCACCAGACATGGATGCTAAATGAAAGAACACGCTCCAGAGTCCAAGCTGCCGAAATGAGATACTTGAGAGGAGTGGCAGGAGTTACGAAATGGGATCATATAAGAAACTCGACGATCCGAGATGATCTAAACATTGAACCACTGCTACTCTTCATAGAAAAATCACAATTGAGGTGGCTTGGGCATGTACTAAGAATGTCTGATGACCGAATTCCGAGGAAAATACTGAGTGCGATTCCAGAAGGAAGACGTCCAGTGGGCCGCCCTAGACACAGTTGGGCGAGGCAACTCCTGAAACTGTGTGAGGAGAGGATGGGTCTACCATGGACAGAAGCCGAACAATCAGCACAAGACAGGGACTTATGGAGGAGCCTTGTCGATGCAATGGGTCCCCGACCCGAATAGGACAAGGGGAAGAAGATGTATGTATGTATTCATTCTTCAATATTATGTTTTATGATTTATTGCTTTCATCGTAACTCTTTAACTGCATTTTTGCACAATGAAATTCAATTGGAAGTACCTATTCACAAATTGATTTATTACGGCAGGCTTGGTCAATTTATTAACAAATTTTGTTTTATGTAGCTATTCACTTATTACGTAATCAATTATGTCTGAAGGATATCTTATGATATAACTTCCATAATATACAAGCTGACTGTTATAAGGACTGACAATTTAAAAAAAAAACTCAGTCACTACAGAGAAGAATTTATAACAATGTTTTAAATAATTTAGCAAAAATTTAGTATCCTCAAGTGTGTATTCACTTTATGTATATACATTTTATCTGATTTAAATACGTTTGTTTGAATATTTACTACATTCACATTGTTTATTTGTGTGCGTATTGCATCATTTTTTATTCTATTGAATAATTTTTATAACCACTCAATTCTTGTTTTGATGTTGGTACAATGTAAAATTGAAGATCGGTCAATGAAGAAATTCTTGGTTGAAAAACATTCAACATGGTTAAGTTGTTGTACTCAGTATGTGTGATCCAGGCATCATTAAACCTCTTGTCTTCAGAATGTCAATCTTTTTGGCGTGTAGCTTTGGAACAATTATTAATAATGTCATATAAAAAATAATGATATGTGAAGCATTGTGAAAACAAAAAGGTCCAGGAAATAAGGCCAGGTGCATGTCACTGCAACAGTGTTGTCACTGCTAAAAATCCATCATCTATGTACATAGCGATGTAACTTTTTAGTTATCAGTATTGATTTTGAAACAGTAACGAAACTGATAAAAGTCATACGTGCGCCCCTGTTCTAATCCTGGTCCGTTGAAATAATTCCATTTGTGATCATGCCAATTCAATTTTACAGATTTTTTTTGTGTTGAAAGATAGTTTTCTCATGCAGAACACCAACTAATTCAATGTTTAAACCCTGTAAATAATTCATATTCTAATATATAGTGATTTTAATGAGTAATCTAGTGGTAATTATGTAATATGTTGTCACTGTTCTAGCGGGAAAAACCCTCGACTCTATGCTGAAACGTAGTAGAAACTGGAGTAGATCTGAATATTCAGGTTCTTTTTAATCTTTCCCTTCCATTCCATTTAGGCTCACGACTTTCCCTAAATGGGGAAGCCAGTTTCAGTGGCTCCTACTTAAACCTTCACCGGTGTAAAAAATGATGTAAAAGTTTATCTGCTAGGGTGTGGACAATATAATACGCCAACATTACGATTTTATAAACTTTCATGTAAATCATTACATTATATATTTTTCAGATATTGTTGGTCATAGATTTATGTATTATTCCCATATTATGATAGATTGTCTCGTATTTCCTAGTTAGTGGTAAAATATATTAACATATTCTTATCAAAGGCAATGAAATAATAATTATTACAAAAGTTCAATGTTTTATAGGAATTATTATATACATTAGAGAAAAATGTGTGTTAATTTAGATACCTTTTTACTCGGAAAGTTTATTCATTTATTTTAAATCCATATATTATGTTATATCGATAATTTATTTTAATTAAGTGATTCTTATTTTACCGCAGTGGCTCCACCGATAGATCGTCTGTGGTAAAATCATGAACCCAAGAAGATGTCTACACACATTTTTAAAGTATCTTTTTTTTTCATACTAAAAAATGTGCTTCCTGATTTTGCTGAATTCAATCTCTCGGTTGCCTGAGTATATGCTTTTTATAGAATATCAGGGCCGGCCTTAAGCCAAACGGTGCCTGGCACTAGAAAAAACCTAAAGGGCCTTGACTCCTTGGCGCCTTGGTTGGAGCGGACTGCTTCTGTTGTGCCTGCACAGGACCGGCCCTATAGAATGTGACTGTGTTTTGTAATAATTCTGTATTGAATTAAATATTAAAACATCTCATACTCTTTTTTTATTTACTATTTTAATGGAAATTAGGTACCTACCTACTAACTATCAGGTGCGGTCCGTCCATACATGTGGATGCTGCGCTTCCCTTCTTTTTTAGGTTTAATATAAGATAATTATAATTATTATATATTTATTCCGAATTTAAAATCCTTGGATTTGTTTTTTTCTAGCTGTAAACCGCACTAGATACAGCAATAACGACACCGCCACCGTCTCAATCTCAGAGACCAACACTAACACGACACACGGAGCAGTTCGATATGTAATATACATTCTCAATGCTCGAACGTCACGTAAATTCACCAACACCAGCAAAACAGTGAATGCTCCGTTCATTCCGCATCCACGATGCAGGAACGAGTATGATATTTTTGATATTCACGCATGCGCGTTTAGTCAAGCCTGCCATGGTGGAAGTAAGGCCGAATACGGATTCTATAGGAGCATCCAACGCACAAAAAACGACTTTAATGCTTATAGGCATAGTGCACAGAGTACCTTATCCGAAGCGAGTGGACTTAGTACCATTAGAGATTTGTTTGCCTGACCACCTTTCGACAGATGTTATTTGTTGTCTTGAATAGCCGAATCCGATTATCTTTCGGAATACCCGTTTAATTAATTTAATTAGGGAATGTAATATTTAATGTGAAGATAAAGGTTGCGTAGAATAATTTGACAGACTATTTTTGCGATAATTGCATCTGCATTCTTCGTGGGCTAGTCTATATATTTGATATTAGGTAGGTATACACTCCAGCATCCCTTATACAAAAAGTCACCGACCGCCACTGCTACCTATATGCATACAATCTATTCCGCACAATAGGTACACCAGTTTATTGGGACAGCCGGTTATTTGGGACAAAACCCAAGAACAGAAACCAAATAAAGAAACTGATACTTATTTACTTGGGTTATCTGGGACACCAGACCGTTTAATTGGGGTCAGAAGTTTGAAGAATGCGAAATGTTTCTCACTAAACGAATTTTGGTTAAGAAGGCGGACGTACAGAACACCAATACAATATTGTATTTGTTAGCTTTTCTTTTCTGAGAGATGGGAAGGCTTATAGAGATATCGAAAGAAGGGTAAATGCAGGCAACTCTATTAATGGAGGACTGAACGCCGTTGGCGCCAACAATAAACTGTCCAAAGGAGCGAAGTTAGCCGTCCATAATGGAGTGCTGTATGGCAGTGAGGCATGGAACTGACAGAGGAAGGATGAAAGTAGACTGAATGCTGTAGAAATGAGATCCCTGAGGCGAATGTGTGGAAAAACCATGTTCGATCGTGTGAGAAATGTGGAGATCCACGAAGAATGCAAGGCTAATGTAAGCATAATGAGTAAGATTAAGAAAGGGACGCTCAGATGGTTTGGGCATGTAGAGCGAATGAACGAGGAAAGGAGTGTAAGGAGAATATATGACGCAAATGTGAATGGTAGAAGAAGTCGGGGACGCCCGAGGAAGACATGGCATGACCAAGTGAATCAGATACTTGAGCCGGGCCATGTGAAGAGTCGGAATAATAGAAGAGCATGTATGAGACGAAGTATGAATGTGGACGAGGCAAGGTATGTGTGCTAAGATCGAGTTGTTTGGCGGTACGTCCTCTCTGCCGGCGTGATGGTTAGATAGTTTTTAGCTTTTCTTGAAAGATTTGAGTTTGTTTATGGACCAAACTATTTATTCATATTCGTATTGTGTTGTATGTAGGGGCGCAAACAATTAATTCTACTTAAGATGAAGCCATACTAAATAATGCAAAATCATACGTTTTTGTATTGAAAATTTGATCGCTTAGAAGTATTATAGATGCTTCAATTAAATACTGCGTGTAGAACATATCTTGGCCCTTAAAAATATCAGTCATTTTTATATTTCAATATAAGTCTTTTAATAAGCCTAGAAAAAAATACATTATAAGGACTATAAAAAACACTTTGAAGTCCAAACTCTCCTATTTATAAACCTCTTTTCGGATATGGTTTTATTGTTTAATGTGGCAAATTTAGTTTCTTTTATGATAATCGCAAGAAAAATAACATTTACGCCCGAACCTCACAAAATAAAATATAATGTACATTTTCGCGTTGTTATTTTTGACATCACCGCGACAATACGGCAGTCTACGAATTTGTAATATCAAAGTGAACCTTATACCGTCCACCGAAGAATGACTGGCAGCCACCCCTAGTGTCTGTCACTACTCCTCCGGACGGAGCGGAGAATAGACGTGTTAGGCTCCGCGTCGCTTGTTTTCGTGAAATCATTTTAAAATTCCGGTTTATTACAATAAACAATGCGTAAAAAAGGAATTAATGTTTTTTAAAGCCCTTTACGAAATCTACATGTAAAAAAAATTCTCAAATATCTTTTCCAACCTTTCCAAAAGCTTTTTCTCAAATATTTTTAAACTCCTCCAATCTCCAATAAAGGGGCGTGAATTCCGATTTCGATTTTTTCCTTTACTATTGGATCGCCTTAATTTAAGCATATCTTGCAAAAAGAGAAACCCAATACACAAACTGTTGCTATCACTGACGCTCTTAGTTCCCCGAATACTGAGTGAAAGGGACAAATGCAACTCAGGTATTTATGAGCCTGAGGTGCAGTTGTCCTTTTCGCTCAGTATTCGGGGGAATACATAAATATACCAAACCACCCACAGGGAATAAGAGCGTCAGTGACAGCATCAGTCAGTGGTAGAATACCTATTGATCAAATTTCTCGGCGACCGGGTTTCCTCTTAAGCGGAATCAACTGTTATAATATTATATTATGTATATACATGCATACCATTTTCATACATCAAATTTTTTAATTTAGTTTTCACACATCTTATTTTTCAAATCGAACCCGCAACCTCCCTATCAACCTCGGTGCAAACTCTCTTGCATAAATATGGAGATCCGTATCCGTATCCGAAACTATCGGATATCCGAAATAAAAAAATATCCGTATCCGTAACCGAAACCGATATAAAAGTTTCGGATAGTTTCGGATAAAGGCGGAGTCTAAATGACAGGTTACGACAGGTTTTTGTTTGTTTTGCCCGGCCGAGCCGTCATTTGTCATAAAAGCCGCGCGTGACTGATTGTAAAAACAAATGATAATATAGACTTGAAATAAAAGTCAAATCTTGCCTTTTTTTATTTTACTTTTATAATTTTAAAATTCTAATATCCGTAACCGAAATTATCCGAAACTAGCGGATAATCCGAAATAATTTCATATCCGTAACCGTATCCGAAACCGGTATAATATTATTCCTATATCCGTATCCGTATCCAGATCCGAAATTGCATATCCATAACATATACCAAACCACCTCTCTTGTCAAGGAAGAAAGGCCACAGATAATATTTTAATATCAGAATCTATCGGAATTATTGCGAACCTTTCAACCGGGGTGACTACCTAATTAATTTTACAAATCATCGATAGATGGCAGTCATGATACAGAAATTGGGTTTTCATAAATTTTTTAAGTCTACATTATTTTTTTATTGGACAATCGCAACCTAAACTTCTGAGCAGGGGTTAATATAAAATATTTTATAATATAATATATAAAATCCCTCTTTTCATTTTGAAAGATCCATCATCAAAATAAAAAACTTACACCTATTTGATTTTCAAAACAATTTATTTGGACTGAAGTATTTCTCAAACTTAGCAAACCATCGGAAGAAAACATAATAGTTAGTAAATTAACGTTTTATTGTCACAATTATATATCTACCTACTAACTGACAATTTCAAAACCGGATTTATTCGGAAATATATTTATTATGAATAAGTATTAAAATATTGTTTTAAAAATATCTAAAAAAATGTGTACTTAACCTACTACCTACTACTACTTAGTATGCAAAAACTGTGCCATTATTTTGCTGTTTCAAAATATTGCATAGGTTTCACTTACTGACCATACATATAGTTTCATTACACTGGGGTTAGTATATCTCTATGACTGGGGTATAATTGTTATAACTTAACATTAAGCCAAGTAGCGCATGTAAAAAGTGTGTATTTCAAATAGTTTAGCGGTAGGGTGAGAAGGAGGGAGGTGATAAGGCAAAAAGAAGAGGGGGGAAGGCGGTGATCGCGGGAGGGTAAAGGTTCGGGAACAGGGACGCATTGGAAAGGATACACAGGGGTGAGGGGAGGGATAAAGAGGTAGAGGCGGAGGGAGGGATTGCAAAGGCGACCTAGTAGCGGTAGGGTGAGCGGTAGCGGTAGGTTAAGCCAAGTAGCATGTAAAAAGTGTGTATTTCAAATAGTTTAGCGGTAGGGTGAGAAGGAGGGAGGGGATAAGGGAAAAAGAAGAGGGGGGGAAGGCGGTGATCGCGGGAGGGTAAAGGGATTGGGTTCGGGAACAGGGACGCATTGGAAAAGACACACAAGGGTGAGGGGAGGGATAAAGAGGTACAGGCGGAGGGAGGGATCGCAAAGGAGACCTAGTAGCGGTAGAGAGGAAAGTTGGAAAATCCATGCTTCTCACACGAATTTGGCCTGCTCACGAGTCGGAAAACCGAAAAATATTTGTGTATGCACCAGACGGAAAACCAAAAATATTGTGTTTCCAAAAGCACTTCAATAAACAGAATTAAAAACAAACATCATATTTCTTTAAGTGGCATTGCAACGCACGCCGAGTACTCGCTAGTGTAATATAATTATTATTAAATATTTTTTCATACATATTTTTGCCAGTAGAGCCATCGGCAAAATTTTTGGATACAAACTCCCAATTCCATATCAAATTCGCAGTTAGTAGTTACTTTGCCAAATTTCCGAATTTCTGCCGACATAATCTTCTTTTGAACACTTTAAGTTTGATTTTAAAAATATATAATGTTATTTTTTAAGATAATTTATTTTCAGAATTAACAAGCTACAGATATGTAAAAAAATATATATATCTATGTACAAAAAAATTCCGGTGTTTCTTTAAATGCCACCTAATTCAGATGTCGAGAGATTTTTGATACATTTTAAATAAATAAAGTGTGTTTTATTAAATATTTTCACAAGAGTCGCTTAAGCCTATTAAATCATCACAATTTTTAGTTTTAGTTATTTAGTTATTTTTAGTTAATTAGTTCTTTATTATTTTTTTATATTATCGCGCTTCCTCTGTAATTCATATTTACAAAAATATCAATTTCAAACCATATTCAGTAATCTTCGTCTTCTTTTTGATCGTTTACAACGGAGCCTTACCAAAAATTCAACACACCTGATATTTCTCGTGTATGATTTTATTCAGAAAGTTTTCACGCTGGAGTTCGATAGGTTTTTCCTACATCGAAAAGTCGCCGTTTATCTGAATTTTGGAGTCAAAACATAATGTTTGTAGTGAATCACCTCTACTATGAATATTACTGATGACATGATCACCCCAAGGAATAAAATGATAAATGCTCCAGTTAAATGTCTTATTTGTAGGACGATTGGGTCATTTTCTGAGGCACTTTGCAGTAGATCAAATTCGTCTACCCACTTGTCTATTAATCCCGCTTCGGTTATTCGATAGATCCACCTGTCGAAGGCTTCACGCAATGGTGAAAACTTTTGTATTGCCATTGTTATTATTTGTGAGCCATATGTTTGTTTCAATACATTCAGTTTCCCTTTAAGTAAATTTTTCCTGTTGAACCGTGCTACCCAATCTCTCAAGTGAAGAACGGTTGAGTGGTCGTCTTTGAACGCTATCCTTTCCACGAGGGCGTCGAACTGTTCGTTAGAGTCGAGCACGTTAAACTTTTGTCGGATTTCTTCAATAATTTCTTCGTCTACATCACTGAGAATTTCTACAGTTTTTAAGGTCCCGCAAAAGCGCAATCCTATATCCAGCATGTCTCTCATCGTTGTTATCTTATCATCATAATCTACCCTTGTAAGGAAACTAACGAGAGATCCTTGATAACTATTTCGGAGGACCATTGCTATCCACATCCAGAATGCTAGAATGTAACAAGCAAATTTCCCAACGGTCTCAAATTCTACAGGCATTCCGAGAGTAGCTGCCCACACGGCCATCCCGAGGCTTTTTACTTTCACAGTTTTATTTAGAATAACGAATTTCAAAATAATGAACATAATTAGCAGACCGACAACTGTCACAATTGAAAGATACCAGATCGTGTCTGAAAATGGTTGGAACACTTTGGCTATTGAACTCGTTTTTTCGAATCTAGGAAACACCCACACTAGATCAACTGTCAAGTACACGTCTGTTATATCAACAAAATCAACATTATCTACGCTCGGTAGAAAAACTCCCAGGCCAACATCAGTCCTGTTGGCTATTAAATCTCCCATTACTCCCGACCAAGTACTTCCTGTCTGGAAGCCCCATCTTTCTGTGTCAGAAGCATGTATCACAACAAGAGAAAAGTTCAATAATTCGGATAAAAAAGTTATTAAATTTCCTTCTATTCCCTCCAGAGATATTTGTCCATTAGGCTGGTTGAGAATTGTGATGTAAGTCTCGCGTGGAACTGCAGTAACTCGCACTTGACATCCGTACATGTTCAGGGTCTTGGGAGGGTAGAGATACGTGTTGTTAACCAAAGAATTATTTACGCATACTCCTATCTCTACCATTTTGGATTGCCCGCAGTCGCCCGGGAGGTATGGATAGTAAGAATATACTCGTGGATATCCTTGCAAGTAAATAACTACAACTACGTTCACCATGTAAAATGACCAACAAATGTTTAAAATATCTTGTACAACTATTTTCATTTGACTTTCAATTTCAAATTCAGTTTTAATAACAAAGATGATTCTCCCAGCGTAGGAGAAGGATACGCCAGGTAGAAGAAACATATTGTATTTTAATGACGCAGCATCGTCAGTTACAACGACGAAGTTTTCAACTGTGTATTTTGAGACGAACGGGTTACCGTGGATGATGGCTATTGCTGAGAAACTTCCCATGTGGGACACTAGCTGATTTACAGTTCCTTGCAGCTCGGGGTTTTCTCTAATCGGCACCTTATCGTCTAATGTATTGGTGGCTACGATTATGGGAACTCTCTCTTTGCGAATAAAGTATGCTCTAGAAATATAGCCGACACACGTACCAATAGCTACGTTTTTAAAGTATCGTTGATTGTGCTTCGTCACCGAACTTTGTAAATGGTTGACTGCGTAGGTCTGCGTAAATATTGCGAAATTCAAAAGCAGAGCAAAGTTCGTGTTCATCGCAAAAAATATAAATTCCAACTATTACGTTCCCAAGTCACAATGACTGGTTTATGTACCGTACTAAATGAACTAGTAAGTATATGAATCGCAACGCGATGCCAAACTGGCAAAAAATACATTCAATATAGATTCCTATCCAGATGTGATATGCGATATGTTATTGAGATTACAGAATTTAATGTTTCGGTCTGAAAGCTTTATCGCCGTAATTTTCGATCGCAATCATCCATTTTCATAAAAGGTTTTAAAGTTGTGCGATTATTTTTTAAAGACAGTACGTTCACTTGTGCAATTCCTAATATTTTTTATCGTTACGCTGAATGAGCATAATATTGAGAATTTGCTATTGATCTTAATTATCAATTTGACTTTGGTCTATCGATAATTTGTTTTTATGATTATTTGATTTATAATATGCATTTAAAAGCGTATTTTGGATAAACTATTTTTAATCATATTGCTATGATTTTTCGGGAAAAAATGTGATTAGCGATCTAGAGATGAAACCCTGGCGTGCGAAGGATTTTTTCTTTGATTTGTGTTATTTCACAATTTAATAATAACATTTTATAAAAAAAAAACATTTATTAAAAAACAATAAGAATATCTGCGGCACGTTCCAGAGCGGGAGATAATCTCAGTATCGCCCCGGTGTAATACCATGCACAATTCAAGATGGAAACGTAGCTTGAAATGGCTTCAGCCAGGTTTGGTGACTAGATCTGAATAGCCAGGTTTTCCCCCATCTTTCTTTTCCCGATCTCCTTTCCCCCCGATCTCAGTTCAGCCTCACAACATACCTCAATTGGGGATGCTATAGTCTCACTGGCTCCAGGCGGTTGGAAGTTGGGACTCTTGTGCGGTATTCACATAAAATAAAGAATGAACGAATATGTCTGCCTACCTATTCTTATAAATGTTGTTATGGTTGTTCAATGACTTAGTTATTGACAACCAACATTAAAAATCAAAACATTGCCTGTACGTCTTTTGCAAGATGTGTAAACATGTTCGTGATGTAATGATCATATCTGAATAGGGAGGTATTTATCAAATTCCCCCTTTTCCATCATTATTAATTGTCCAATATCCATTTATTGTTATCTCCAGATATTACCTTTTTTGTTTTAAAGAAAGACCAACACTCCCAGGTTACGAATAACACAACGATGTTTGAAAATCTCTTACTCGTACTACCACCACTCTAAGCGGAAAATGTTGCTTGTGCTTGTTGATGGAGGACTTAGCCAGCCGAGGAATCGAACACGCGACGCCCGGGTGGGACCCAAACGCGATGCCCATTCAGCCACTGACCGGTCAAAGGGACTGACATAATTGTGGATTACGGGTGACATAGTTCCACTGGCTCCGGTTACTTTGAATCATCGTGCAGTATCACAAGAAACAAAAGTGTTAGGTCTATAGTAATTCGAATAAACCCTTTGTTGGAGAATCCTTTGAATAGTGCATGATCTACAACGTTTTAATCATTTAGGATCAGGGGTCGGCAGACCGCGGTTCGAGAGCCGCATGTGACTCTTTGCACAGGCGTTTGCTGATCTTTACACATCACCTTCAATATCACCTGGCAACAAACCAACTCCAATTTCAACCGGTCTCTTCCTTCAGCCGAGGGTTGCCAACCGTCCTGTTTTCCCAGGACATGTCTTGCTTTTAGGGATGTCCTGGGCTATCCTGGATAATTTTTAAGCATCGTCCTTAGGTTTTAAAGAGTCCTGTTAAGCACCTATATTTTAAAATTCGCGCGCCACTACTCTCTCCAATCGTTTTGTCACTGGGCTCGCACCGCGCGTGTGAAGGTCAAGGTTTTTTTTCACTTATAAGCGCACAGTGATCAAAAGAGAGAAATCGGTTCCTTCCAGCAACAGTTGCTGCAATAATCCAAATTATCTACAACATGAATATGAACTATGAAATATTGTATAATTATTCACTCAACCACAAATGTTGAGGGACAATTGTGGAATTAAAAATATACAATAAAAATAAAGAATAATATAATGAAAGACTAAATAAATAAATACCCAATTAAAAAATAAAATAAAACCAAAGAATTTATCCTATTACGTTACTTACTTACACTTGATTATTTTATTATTAAAACATCATTCTTCCATTTGACATAGTATTTGACATGAAGATGATTCCTTGGGCATCTTCCAAGCCCTGAGTTTTTAATATAATAGAGTCATAATCATACCTTTAAGTTTAAATACTATTTGTAACATTTTTTCCTAAATAAATTCATATTATTTAATCAAACTCCATTATTTCAGTTGCAATTACCTAAAGGTTGACTAAATTTACTTATCATGCTACATTTAACTTATGTAAATCAAATATTATTACACTTTCATTTCTACACACATTACACTTAATCATTAATTTAAATTCGGTACAAGTATGATAAAAAAATATAGTTGTAGCAATAAAAAATGACCAGGTACAATTTACATAATAAGACTTGGCATAAAACAAAGTAAAGTAATGTATAATAGAATAAAAGTTGGAATGTAGGTACATGGATAAATTATTAGTGTGTTACAAATAATAAAGTAAGGATGTAATGTAAGGTAAGGTATAAGGTAAGGTGTAAGGTATCGTATATTAAAAAAGAAGATTTTGTAAAAAAAAAAAAGTTAATTTTCAGAAGATAGAATCGAAGTTACTGCCTTTTTAAACTTGCAAAATTGTCAACACCAAATATATCTATATTATGTTCGCAATGTTTATTATTATATCCAGAGAAATATTTTTTCACAGCTATAAAAATATAAATACGAAATGAAGAAATACGAAAATTTTCTTTGAAATATAATTATATTTTTCAGTTACATTAAAGCGTTCTTCACAATAAAATTAAGTCACACAAGGCTTTCCTGTAAATAAATTTTCTGCACAGACTTAAAAATGAAAAATATATGACGTTTGACATGGAATTTGCGTCGCGTTTATACGAAGATAAAAAAACATTTTTTGCGAAACCTCCCAAAATACCGTTTTTTCTGAAAAAAATTCTAACCCCCTTCCTCCACATTATATGGTTCTTTGATACATTTGTTTTCCTGTTTTCGTGACAATTTGGCTCTTCTCACTTGAAAGTTTGTTGATCCCTGATCTAGGTGAATAAACAATGCACTAATGATTGACGATTTCCATTAACACGTGTCGCATCGTCGCATGATAAAACAAAATACATGTATATGTGTAACCCTTTTTACAAAACTAATAAAGTCAATCGGGGTTAATGCATCTATAGGGCAATAAGGAACTATTATTGAAAAATATTATTGTTACATAAAAAACGTAGAACAATAAACGTCGATTTTGAACATGTATTAAGGCGACCCACCTCGGAATCAGGCCGGAATCAATACGAGTGAAATTCCCACTTAGCTCTTGCGTGCCGCGTATTTTGATTTATGCATTGTGAAGTTCTTATTAAAATATTAAAATATTTTCTGATCACAATCTAAAAAACTCATTATTAATAATAGGTAACTAACCTCATTATAAACAAAAAACACATCCAAAAAGGGGTTCTTAAATAGGTGATTTTGCACTTCAAAGATTTTGATATGGGCCTGGTCCTTTATTTTTTCTACGCTTGTAAAACGAATAAGTGAATAGAGAAAAATTGCGGTATAATTATAGCAATGACCAAGACGTGTTCCACTCACAAGTATAATTAAATTAGCTAAGCGTCTACCGGTTAATGTTTGAGTTTGGGTTTTACCCAGGCATCGTGTGTTCAATTCCTAGGCTGGCTACGTCCTCCATCACGAAACAATCGACACTCTCCGCTTACTATCGTGGTAGGAGATTTTAAAATGTTGTTATTCGTAACCCGGGAATGTTTGTCTCTTTTTCCGTTATTTATTTTTGGGGTGTTGTGTCATGTTGCGCTACCTCCTTCTTTAGCCAATGTTTCGGACAGCATTACAGTGTCAATCACCAGGGTAGATGATGGACACTGTACCCTATTTGACCATAATCCACTGTACGAGATATATGAAGAAGCTGTTTATAGCCTGGGTTGGCTGTTTAACCGGCAGGTATCAATAATTGAGGTGTATTGAGACAAAGACGGCAATCTCCACCATTGGTCTAAAATGAGTTAGATATGGCGAAATAAAAATACTACCAACAACTTCAGAGGGTTCAGAGCATTATAAATGACAGTATCCCATAAATTTTTAATAAATATATTTAGTTCTGCAACAAAAACGGCAATCTCCATTAGGGTATTTTAGAGTACGGAACAAAAACGGCAATCTCCATTAGGGTATTGCAGAGAACGGAACAAAAACGGCAATCTCCATTAGGGTATTGCAGAGAACGGAACAAAAAGGGCAATCTCCATTAGGGTATTGCAGAGAACGGAACAAAACCAGCAATCTCCATCGATTTAGTTAACTAAATAATTTACCATTTAATCGCAATAAAACATACACTGAGTGTAACTATTGGAAACAATTGATAACACAATTTATGCTTATTGCACGGCCGAAGAACTAAAAATACATTTTTTTCGTAATACGAAATGATGAAATAATTATATGAAAATAATTGGAGATTGTCGTCTTTGTTTCATCACGCCTCATTTAATTAAATTTTGGAAAAAAACTTTAAACGCAGTTTTAGTAATTTATTGGCAAACATAATGTCTCAATAACCCGATTACACCTTCAATCAACTATTTTTTAACTCTGGTAGCGGAATTGGGTAGATAGGTACCAATTTTTAAAAATTCGGATAAGGGTAAAAAATGGTGGAAAAATCTAAAAAAAAATTTGCATGCCGCAGCGCCGTTTTGTGAAAAAAATAAACGTAGGTAGGTATCGTTAAATCTGCTAACAACGATCTAAATACTCATAAACGTTAACAATTCGTTTATTTTTTTCAGATAGGATCCTACAATCTGAAAAACGGTTTTTTCTGCGTTGTATTCAAATTGTGCCACACAGGGTGAGGCACACAAGACTGTATAAACAGGTTGCTGATCGCAGTCCACGGATGCTCCAGATGTCGGTCCGTTCACCACGTGTGAAGGACGTGATCTTTGCTGGCGCTGTAGCTAGTCCGATGTCTAATGACTCCTTCCTTATGACGTAGCTTAGTCTGGTCCGTAGAGAAGTATGTATTCCGTAGTCCAGGTTCAGGCGATGGTCAGTAAATAAAAGAAGCGAGTAGAAGGTAGGTCGGAGCGAGGTCAGCGAGCGAGAAGAGAGAGTTGTTGAAGCGACGGGTAGTACTGGACTGATTTGATACTGAGGGTGTCGCCCTACTTATACGCTGGGTCGAAACCCAAGCGCATAATCAGGGCGACAGCCATCGGCCCGCTCAAAACTCTCTCTGTCGGCCCGCTTACCCCCACCCCAATATATTTATTATGCATACATTACATTTTTAAATGAGCAGCGCGCATACGTCCGACACACTCCTCCCGTGGAGCTCTGCTACACTTTTCTAAGGACGTATTGTGTTTGAGCTGCGTAGCGTATGAGATGCTCCTCCCATGTGGGGGCTACGGGAAAGGATGAAGATCTGAATGGGGCTCTTGGCTGAACGCGGATGCTCCTCCCGTCGGGACTGACTGCTGGGGTAAGATGGTCACTCGCTGGGCGGCTGGGAGCTGCGGGAGAGGTAGAGCCGCGCTCAACGGAACAGTGGCGGCTGCTATGTTATGGGTGTTTGCTTGAAGCGAGGTCATCTGCAGCGTAGGTGGAGTTGACAAGATGAGCTGCCTGGGATGCAGGGCCTCACTAGTCGGAACTGGGAGCTGCGGTAGAGGCAGGGCCGATCTCATCAGAGCCGGCAGCTGCGGAAGAGGCGAGGCAGGCCCGCCCGCAGCGGGGCTGTGTCTAGCGAGACTGGGTGCTGCGGGAGAGGTAGGACCGCAGGGGCTCGGTGCAGCCGAGCGATGTGTTGCGGGGCGGCTTGCGGCAGGGCAGCTGCCATACTGTTGGTGTGGGGGCCCCCCAGTATCGAGGCCGTGCACATCGGCATAGATAAAGCTGGAAGACGCAGGGACGGCGTGAACCACGCCGGGGGGTGTTGGATGCGCGGGGACGGCGTAGACCAAGCCGGGCGCTGCTGGGTACGCAGGGCCGGGATAGATCGAACCGGGCGCTGCTGGGTACGCAGGGCCGGGATAGATCAAGCCGGGCACTGCTGGGTACGCAGGGCCGGGATAGATCAAGCTGGGCGCTGCTGGGTACGCAGGGCCGGCGTAGATCAAGCCGAGTGTTGCTGGGTGCGCTGGGCCGGCGTAGATCAAGCCGGGCACTGCTGAGTACGCAGGGCCAGCGTAGACCAAGCCGGGCGCTGCTGGATACACAAGGTTGACGTAGATTAAGCCGGGTGCTGCTGGGTGCGCTGGGCCGGCGTATAGCAAGCCGGGCGCTATGGGGTGATGTGCAGCGGGACTGGGCACTGCGGGGGAGGCAGGAACGCGCTCATCAGGGTTGCGGCCCTCGCCATTCTCTAAGAGTCCCCCTAAAGCTAGGTTCTGGGCAGCGTAACTGATATCAGAGCAAGTAGTTTTATGTGAAGAGGGGGTGGCGCCTCCGTGCATTATCCACCCGAGTGCAGTGCGGGATATCAGCTTCCGGTCCGCTTCCTCCCGTACTTCGCGGGACACAATTAGGTGGGCGTTGTCCTGACCCAGCAGAAGCCGCGGTTTTACCGTATGGCTCCCAATAGTCGCTTGCCTTGGCAGGTTCAGGTCCTGCACTGTGTTCGCCTTCATCATGAAGGCCTCTCCGTCTCCTTTGATGGTCACTAAAACCGGGATGTGGGATCGGATGAACACATTCCATTCGCGCCGTTAATTCTTAGGCCGCGAACCGGACCTGTGGCTCCAATAATGTTTGCAATTTCCGCGTCGACGAGGCTCACCGTGGAACCCTCGTCTAGCAACGCGTGCACTGTCACTTGGCCTCTGGGGCCGCACAAATTCACTGGCACTATTTTTAGCAAGATTTCTTTACAAAACTTATTGTCCCATGTATTTGTGACCGTCTGCGCTTCGGGGTCATGAGTGTACCCGGGGTCGTGAGTGTACCCGGGGTCGTGAGCGTACCCGGGGTCGTGAGCGTACCCGGGTTCGTGAGTGTACCCGGGGTCGTGAGTGTGCCCGGGGTCGTGTAACAACCAGTGATGGGGAACTCGGCACGTTCCTACTCCACAGTTGGTTTTATATTTACATAGTCTCATTTGATGCACGCCGTCCAAACACTTAAAGCACATCCGGGCACTTTTTACGAGTTCCCACCGCGCACTCATAGTTTCCTCGGCGAATCTTGGACACTTGTATAGTTTATGAGCAACGTCTTTGCACATTAAACACTCAACTTCACGCGCCTCGGACTTTTTGTTCGCCATAAACACATTTTCGCGACGCGGTCGGGCGGCCCGATGTTCGGAAACGTTTGGTCGCGGCGTTCGGCTATTGTCTGTAAGGCCCGATCGGGGCACTGCGTTTGTCAGCCGCTTCAGGAACGTGGCGAGTTGTCGTACGGTGGCCGCTTCCGTTTGGTCGGCCACCTTATCTAGCCATGAGATGCGCAGGGCCAGCGGCATCTTTGAAGCGATTTCACTAAGGAGGGCCGGGTTTGAGAGGTAGTCGCTACGTAGATTCCCGAGCGAAGCCACCACGTTTTGAACTGCGCCCGAGAACTCAACCAGAGCCTCGGTGGATGCGTCCTCAGTCAGTCGGGCTAGCCGCTTTATGCGCTCAAACATCACTGTTGCGATGGAATGCGCACTTCCGAAGCGGTGTTCTAGCACGTCCATTATTTCAGGAACCTGGGCTGGGTCCATGAGAAGTGGGCTAACAACTTCACGTGCCTTACCCTTCAGAGCTCGTTGTAGCCGCATCAAGTTTTCAGCTGCAGTCATCCCGCAGGTAGCCGTCGACTGGTAGAACTGCGCCTTCCATGCTTGCCATTCTATCGGGTCGCCAGCGTATGGCGGCAAGTCCTTTGCGCTTGATTGCCGGGCGATGAGAGACGCCATTCGCTCATCTTCGGGGTGAGAACGTGGCGTTCCACCAGCTTGGGATTGGCGGACGGCGTCAACAAACATTGCTGCCACCTGGGCGAAAGGGTTACTCCCGTGGTTCACCCAGTCACTTGTTTGCCTTGCCGACTCGTTTGCTGTGGGCTGGATGTTGAAGGCCCCGTATCCATTATTGGCCGGGGGTTGCGATGGTGAGTTTCCGCCCGGTGGGAAGGCCGAGAACTGTGCAGGGCTGGGAGTCCCTCTGGGATAGGTGTACTGTTCCCCGCTGCTGGCTCGCTGGAATGTGAGGTCAATCGGGGCACCTTGCCTCTGAGCGGTACCATTTGTGTTCAGGGCTGCGGTGTGAGCAAACATCGGCGCGGTTGTTTGCGCCCTCGCCGTGTTGTTCAAGTTTTGGTCGAAACCGCCAGGTAGCGCTGCTGTCTGTGAATATTCCACCCGCGGAATAGAGAGCGCCTCTGGTGCATAGCCACAGCTTTGGTGATCGAGTGTCCCGGGATGATTTCCGCCGGGCAGCCAGGCTGCAGGTGGTGTGCTTTGCGGTGGGCCTTGTGTCGTGGAAAGGAGGTTTTGGTATCGGCGTTGCAGATCTAGAAACGCGGGCGAGGTGTCGGCCAGGGCAGATGGCATCAGCGTGGATGATGTCTGGCCCACAGTTTGGCTAGCAGCCAGTGTTTGTCTAAAGGCTGCAGGGCCGCCGAAGGGTATGAGCCCAAAAGGGCCGGCCTGTAGGTCCACACTAGGGCCGGGAAGAGGCGGGAGTCCAGGGGGCGCGGCAGGGGGCGTGGTCCAAGGGGCAGTTGGGTCCGTGACCTGGTTAGCAACCAGCGTCACGGGAGCCCGGGTCGGGCAAGTGACCTGGCTAGCAGCCAGCGTCACAGTGGCCGTTGTTAGGTCCGTGACCTGGTTAGCAACCAGCATCACAGGAGCCAGGGTTGGCTCCGTGACCTGGCTAGCGGCCAGCGTCACGGGAGCCGGGGGTCCGGGGGGCGCGGCTGTGGCCGCCCCAGTTGGGTAATCCAGGCGTCGAGTCTCCGACATCTTGCGGGGGCTCTGTGGAAGGATCCGTATCGAAGGACCACTTATGTGCCACACAGGGTGAGGCACACAAGACTGTATAAACAGGTTGCTGATCGCAGTCCACGGATGCTCCAGATGTCGGTCCGTTCACCACGTGTGAAGGACGTGATCTTTGCTGGCGCTGTAGCTAGTCCGATGTCTAATGACTCCTTCCTTATGACGTAGCTTAGTCTGGTCCGTAGAGAAGTATGTATTCCGTAGTCCAGGTTCAGGCGATGGTCAGTAAATAAAAGAAGCGAGTAGAAGGTAGGTCGGAGCGAGGTCAGCGAGCGAGAAGAGAGAGTTGTTGAAGCGACGGGTAGTACTGGACTGATTTGATACTGAGGGTGTCGCCCTACTTATACGCTGGGTCGAAACCCAAGCGCATAATCAGGGCGACAGCCATCGGCCCGCTCAAAACTCTCTCTGTCGGCCCGCTTACCCCCACCCCAATATATTTATTATGCATACATTACATTTTTAAATGAGCAGCGCGCATACGTCCGACACACAAATATATGAACAAATTTTATGTTAAAGTAGGTATATATTTTTTTCTTAAAAAATGTGTTCACGTTCTTCAAGGCATTATAAATATATACATTTTTTTACATGAATTCCGCACAAGAGTCTTAACTGCTCCCGTCCGGAGCCAGTGGGATCATGGCATCCCCAAATTGGGGTATGTTGTGAGGCTGAAGGTAGTGGGGATTGGATGGAGACAGGAAAGAGGAAGGTGGGGAATTCTATTATTATATATAATACTATTCAGATCTGGTCACCAAACACGGCTAAAGCCATTTCAAGCAACGTTTCAATTCTGAATAGTGGTCTTACACCAGGGCGATACTGAGAGTATCTTTTACTCTGGAAAGTGCCGCAAATATACCTACTAGGTATATATTTTTTTAACCTTTTCAATGGCAAGAGACCATATTTGTCCCAACGCACATAGGTCTCGTATAAAGCGCTGTAACTCCCTTACTATAATAGTGAGAAATATCTT
Source organism: Limnephilus lunatus (assembly GCA_917563855.2). Lineage (NCBI taxonomy): Eukaryota > Metazoa > Arthropoda > Insecta > Trichoptera > Limnephilidae > Limnephilus > Limnephilus lunatus. Next base: position 57,171,524 of record OU830601.1, read on the forward strand.
CTAAACGAAAGGGAAAACACCACGCTTTATATTTCAATCTAAAAAATAGCCACCAAATAAGTAAAATGTACACTTTTATGTATACAAAGTTTTGAATCGCAAATTGAAAAAATAATTTGAAACTTCAGGAATTTTTTATAAATTATTTTTGCATAGAGCGACAAAAAGTGAGATAACAATATGTGTTTGTTATACGTTTGTCTAATAAAATATGTATGTGTTTTAATTTTTTTTTATTATCAGTATCTTTAGTTAGAAAAAACGCAAAATGAGCCATTTTAAAAACTTTTTTATGTTTGTATGCAAAAATTTTATAATTAAAAAAATATATGTTTATTTCGAATTATATAATTTGAAAGCGTATTTCATCGCCTTTCTAAAACAGTTTTTAGTTTTTGAATGTGCTCAGAAATATTCCAAATATTTGCATTTTATTGTAAAGCGAAAATATTTTTACCATCTGAAAAAAATGCCAAATTTTTGAAGGGTTAAATGATAAATTGTGAAATAACACAAAGAAATCAAATAAAATTTATTTGCCACGCCGGTATTCGATCCTACGACATTCGGAGTGCGAGTCAAGAGCCTTACCGCTGGACTACGCCGGCCGTCAAAATTTCAAATATGTCAAAGAAAATTCAAAAAGAAAACATGAATGGTTTTGAAATTATCAAATTATGAACATCATATTCAAAATAACGTCCCAGATCACCATTACACCTTAATCGATTTTTTAACAATATTGTTAAGAAACTGTTTTTTTTTTTTTTTTAAACGCTCCGGCTCGGCTTTGGCGTTATCTCGAACGAATCCAATCGAGACGTCTTCCCGGATAGATTGAAAAGTACCACGGTGACGTTATCTGATGCAACATCGCATGAACATAATTGACGCTATACGACTGAAAAATCTAACTGAATGCAGTGTTAAAAAAGTTGATAGCAATTTTTCATTGCGTCAACTCAATTATTCAATCAATTCAATACGTAGCTTTAAAAAGTTCTATCTATTTTGGTATATATTGAAGACGCAAATTTGACAAATATTTAAAAGTTTTATTGAAAGAACTTGAATTTATTGCCCCAACACGCGTATTTACCCCAACTGACCTTATTTCATAATTACCGCACTAATTCCCCGAAGCTATCAACCACCAACGCTATCTATTCGGTAAACTATTAAAAATCCGATAAAGCACAGACCTTCTAAAAAAGTGTATACTTTGTAGTATACGTGTATTTGATTGATTCCAAATGTAAGTACGTATTCTCACACAATTATTTATTAACATAGATGTACAAAATACGAGTGGGATATGGTGCCTACCGAATTGCCGGGTACAATAGGTTGTGATGAAATGAATTTAACCAACAGTAAATACAAAACGGCATAATTTTCATCTTGCGATATAAGATAAAAAGGACACGTCTGCGACATCTACCGAATCGAATTTAATTAAGCCCGTGGAGACCGGAGAAATCTATAATGTTTGAACTTGTATCGAGGTTTGATAAATAAGACACAGATGTTGTTACGATCGAATTCAATTTATGGGAACCCCAAAAAAGTAGGCCTGAAACCAAACAAAAATTGAAATCAACCAATCGGAGAAGAGAAGGCGTGGTCAGCATGACCATCAAAGTCCATCTCTTTATTCTCAACATGAGAACAAAGAGATGGACTTTGAACCAGGACATTAGCTGAATAATTAATGTGATCCCAACTCGAGGGGTCAATACACGTTAAGATAAACAAGCTCACACGGTCGGAATATCGTTGCGTCGACCCGAGATATAACGTAAACATTGAGTACATTGATGAGGTCGGGAACTGTAGATTATGAAGAACTAAAATCATATTATGTCGGAAAAATGGTGCGAGGTTATAACAAGAAAAATATAATAGATGGAAAATTAATGAAAAGACGCGAAAAACTTAGGAGAAGCTATTGTAGGGATATTCAATTGTAGATCGATTACGTATAACAAAAAGGGAGGCCAGATTCGGGGAAAAACGAACGTTTGATATTTAAAAGAGAAAATAGCAATGAAAATTAGGATTATCATTTTCAGATGAAACAATAAAGTCAAGAAAAACGATTTGGAAAGAATATCTAATGAAAAAAGTTGGACGGAAGTGTTGACCGAACAATATAAAGATCAGACTTATTAATGCGATTTCAGATGAGTTTAAATAAATATCGTTATGTACCTGAGATGAGGTAGCCATTCTAGTTATATAACGTTAGATTAATTCAACGGAAGGGATCGTTTTACGTCATTTGTTATGAGGAAATGCTATGAACGATAGGGAAAATTGGTAAGCGAGATTGATGTTATACAGGTTGTCGAGCCCACACAGGATTCTTGTGTTCAAACAATGAAGAATCGAACACGAATTTTGGTCATTATAACAGACTTTATGAGTTAAAGAGTGATTAGTTTTAACGTTGGCTTTATGCGGTCTTTAGATAAGTAAAAAGTAATAAAATCTAACGATTTAATATTAATTTCTTATTTATGACCGAGTACATAGAAATTGAAACATCAACATGTGTCTACGAGGGTACTTTATGGGATTTTAAGGAGAAACGAGACGCAGTTTTACACGTTTTTGAACAGAATAATCAACCGGACAGCTATCCCAGGGTCAAATTGGAATTTTCTCCTATAGAAAATATGAAAAATAACATATTAAGTAATTATGGATAGGAAATGAAATTTTCTAAGAGGAGATAAACATCGGAAACGATATTAAGGGTGGTAAAGAATAAAATAAAGGCAATTAAAAGATGATTCCGTAAGGAAAACTCAGGAAAATTCCGAAATATCGATGAAAATAATAAATTTGGCTTGGAATGTAACTAATCATATAGTTATGGAGAATAACGTAAGAATAAATGAGAAAAGTCATAAAAAGAACGTCGTAAATAAAAGAAAATTAAAGAAAAGAGGAAAATTCAAATCTATGACGAAAAAAGAGACAATACAGTTTAAAATTGAATTGATTCATATAGGTGACATGAAAATGTGGAGGAATTTAGTATGATGAAAATTGGAAAATGCATAATAAAGTTTTCGACATGAGTTTGTTCGTGTTTTGTCGGCGATAAACAGAATTACGAGCTATATACGGTTTATTGAAGACGTACCTATTATATATTGAGAAAAAAAGGGACACGAAAATCATGATATTTAAACTAAATTCGTAAGGCCAGAAGACAAAGGAACGACAAGGCAATTTTGACATAATATTGCAGGTTCAATCCTGGAGCGATGCATGGATGAGACAGGACACTAGAAGTGGACTTCAAAAATTAGGGAGGCTAGACTAACTACAGTGATACAAAAATAGGGCAATTGTACTATGAAATCGCGAGTCGATAAGAGTTGGATTTATAAATCAATGAAGATATAGATGAGCCGTTCTAGTCCTGAAAGTGGGTATATAACGAGGGACTTTAATCATTTCAGGGAAGTCAGCCGTCGGTTTTTGAAAGTAGTGTTTGCGTGACGTGACGTGATAAACGGTTATTAATTGAAAAAAAAATTAAGTGTTATAATTTTTAGGACTTTGAAATAATTGAAGTCAAGTCAATGGAAGGAGTTTTGGACTTAGTAAAATTTGTGAAAGTTTTGACGAAGACTTTAGTAAAAATAAATTCAGTTTAAAAATAGTACGATTAATAATAAATAATTTCAATCAGTGGAGTGTTGTGTTATAAGTTATTGCGCGTTAGTGAAAGTGCTGTGTAGAGATTTTGAACAAATTTAAAATCAGTGTTTAGTATTAAATTTTCGAACTTAATATAATTGATAAAATCACATCAGTAATATTTCAGTTAAATAAAGTGAAATTTGAACGGAATGCTTCTATCACAAAAATAATAATAATAATAAATCTGAGATTTAAAATAAATAATACCGACTATTGATTTATTGTTAAATACGTGAGTGATAATAAAAAAATAATTATTTTTTCGGTAAAGTTAAATAAACAGTACAATATATTATCTTTTTGTAAAATAAAAAAGTTCGGTGACAAACAAAATTGATAGTTAATAATAATTCATTAATTTGAAAAAAATCGTGAAGAATCTATTGTCTAAAATTTAATTAAACAAAGTGTTACTTAATCAACGAGGTTTAGAAAATAAAATACATTTTTATTAATAGAGATAAATTAGGCTTCAAATAATTCGGTTTAGATTTACCAAAATTAAATAAAATAGCGCGATTAAATATTCGGAAAAGATTTAGTTAAATTTTGTTAAAGCAATAAATACATAAATTAAGTGGAAACGAAAAGGTTGTCGTGTAGCACCCGATTTGGAAAACCTTTAATAGGGGTAAGTTTTCTTCATTATAAGTATTTTCAGAAATCCAGGGAGAGAGTGACAGAGATGCAGTTTGCGTAGGTGTTACGTTTCTTATTTTGTTAAAAAGATGTTGACATTCATGTGTTACTTATCTATGTATAAATATATTATATTATATATATTAAGGTATCTATTATAAGTATTTGAATAAAAGTATATATATATATATATATATATTTTGTATTTATTATTTTAAAACATATGTAGTATGTATATATATATATATGTTTATACATAATCTGGAAATAAAATATCTCAAAGAGGTATTGCACAATTATGATAAAATGTTATATGACATTCATATATGTGTTTTGAATCTATTTATATTAATATTCCAAAAAAAAAAAATTAATCAAAGCTTTCTTTATATTGAATTTGGGTGGTATAGATTTCAGATACCTACCTTCAAATATATCTATAATTATGAAATAAACGTATACTTGATTAAATTTTCGAGTTCATATAGAGTTATGTATCTTATATTTATTTTATTAAAATATGTATTTAATGTAACCTCATTCTATTTGAAATTACCTATATATAAGTAATGTATGTAAATGTATATTTAATATATAAATAACATTTATTTATGTATATAATCAATGTATATTCATATATACTAAATGATAAATTTTCAGATTGGGATTTCAATTATAGGGCTGAATTCTTTCGGAATGCGAACGATAAACAATTTACACACGTACTTATTTGGAAGCATGTCAATGGGTTAGTGGGTCAGTGTGGGCTTGTTTACAGATTTGAAGTTTAAGTAAACAATTTATGAATGGGATTTAGGAATGCTTCGAGCTATTATTATTACGTTATCAAAATACAAAGGGGTTATCATTTACTTGAAACATTTGAAAAATCACAGAATAGTAGAAAACAAAATAAAAAGAATGAATTACATGAAAAAAATTGAAGTTGTGTAATAAAAACTTTACACTTATTTATCATTTACTTGAAACATTTGAAAAATCAAGGGATAGAAAAAAAAATCTATTTCAAAGAGTTGAACCTTGGGAGAAAATTTAGAATAACAGTTCAACCAATGAGAAGAAGTGGTCGTTTTTAAATAAAAGGACCATTAATGAAGAAAACGATAGAGATGGCAATCTCTAAAATAAAACTGTCAACCAAACAAACAAATCCCGGAGTTCAGTGGCGGTTCTTCACAGGGGGACAATGGGGACAGTCCCCACCAGTTACACTCAAAACCTGCTAAAGGAAATAACAGTCGATGCCGCCAAAATGAATGAATTCTTTAAACATAAAAGTAATTAACATTAGCAGAAATAAAATACAAACAATTATTCCGGATGATTTTAATAAGACCCTACGCGCGTACAGCGAACAATGTACGGCGCAAAAAAAAGCAGGTCTATTTCTCAGTGCGCAGAATTACTGCGCACTTGGGGGACGATCCGAACTATCCCCATACTTTCCTTGCGTTGTTTCGCGATCGTATGCAACTGCGCATGCGCAGTAGTATGTGAGTTCAAGTATCTGCGGGGACAATCCTTTGGATCCCCATAGAACCATTTGTTTGCGAAGTTACGGGCGGGAATCGCTCGCGTTCAAATTAGTTTGATAATAATCTCGCAAGGTAAAGCTTTATTTTTATTATATTTCATTGTAAATTGGCATATTTCTACAGACATTTTATATTATTTTGTGTTAAATATATCCGACTAGCATGATTAGACCATCAATTTTTTTTTTTGAGAAATTTTATAATATATAATAATAATAATAATATTCTACGGGTGATGAGATTCCGGTACGTAAAAAAGTCGATCCCCACCACTAAAGAAGTGCTCGAGCCGCCACTGCCGGAGTTATTAGTCTCCATTAATAAAACTAATAAATATTCTTAGTTTATTCCTATATATTGATATTTCCCACTTTTAATATGTATATATTCGGTTACCAATCATAGAATTGTGCAGAATTCCATGTGCGAGATCCGAGACCGGAATACACTACATCTCGTTCTGTATTGCGGGTTTTAATCCTACCCAAACGTATGTATAAATATATATCTTTCTATGTACTGTGCATTGGATGATGTGGACTCGCTTACAGCTAGCGCTTTAGACTCGACAGAGTCACTCTCACATCGTTTCTTGTACGTGTAAGTGAGGATTCACGACCCAAGCTTTCACAAACACCCTGAGTATATGATTGTTTATAGGACGAAACCGGTTCGCCCTAAGTAAATAGTAGACTTCGGAGGAGTTGGAATTCGGAGGTTTCGGAACTCAGGGAAAGACCTCAATGAAGGGCATGATGACGTAGGCAGACGGGTTGGGACGAGGTGACTGAGGCACCAATAAACTTTGTCGTGTCAAAAGATTGTTTCGAATTTTTGGTTGATTCCTGACCATTCTGTTTATTTGTAGGAGGATACGGTGCCAAATTGTGCAAACAATGGGCTACCCCGAGTTTGTCAAATATACAATTAACTAATTACATTAACCTACTAACTCAATTTTATATATATGTACATTATAGCACCAGTATCATAATGGAGGAGAGCCAAGCAGAAATAAAATGATGACTAATAAAATCCACTAACAGCTAACCATTTGAGTTATATTTAATTATATGTTCAATTGAACACGTGAAATGTCATTAATTACAGATTACTTACGAATTCATTAGAAGGGTAGGAAATCAAAACAGAGTTTAGGGAAAGTTTAGTTCATAAAGAAAATTAAATGTAACTTAGAATTGCAATAAAGAGACCAATTAAATTCGAAGCTCAACGCTCCGTTCAGAATCAAAGGGTACCACACAATAAAAGTAATTACATTCCCATACCATAAATCAAAAATCACACAACGTTTGGTGGAATCTATTTACAACATAAGTACGAAAAATTTACGTTCAAGGTCGTAAATAACGAATTAATTAGTTAAGTACTTATATCTATAAAGATATGTAGTACAAGGGAGCTTTAAATAGCTTTCTGTAGTTATCAAAGAAAATAAGGGTCCAATTTTCATGAAGGCTTGTGTGTCGTAAGGGAGGAATTTCCCACCCATACTACACATATGTAAAGCCTTAGGAAGATTTAAATATCGATCAGAGCCAAGAGAAAAGTTAAAGAAAACTTTTAAGGATTAAAAGAAGCTACAAGCAAATTATCATAATTGCTAGGAGTGACCATGAGTCGCCCCATATGATAAAAAAAAGAGAATTCACAGAGGTGAGAGGCGATACATTACAAGGTAGGTATATAAATACATCACAATTAGTTAATACATCTATATGCATTTTTAATTAATGTATTTATTACATACACACACTTATAGTAAAATCTGTTTCCAACAGGGCTCATGGCTAGTAATCATCTTCTCAGAATTAAAAAAGGGATTAAAAAATATCGTTTAACGAACTACAAATTTTTTAAAGACATCTATACAGAAGATGGCTGTGTATATTTTGGGACATTGATTTGAATGACAAGAGATATATAGTTCTGAAAGCAAAATTCTTTCATATTATCTTGATACGGGTGATTAGCCTATTCCCTTACCAAAATTATTACATTTTAAGTATCTAAGGTTTACTGTCAAGCTGCAGCAAGTATCTCATTATTATTATCAAATGGATCGATAAGATAATAACATACCTAGTGTAAACCAATATTTGATAGTATTCCATGGAATATTAAAAAAAAAATGAAATTGCTTAATATGAAAATTGTTTTATTTGAGAACCTTTGAGTCAAATAAGTTCTTCTCTGCCAGTGATTGCACATATTTGGTGAGTTTCATCAAACGTTAGTCAGAAATATGGTCTTTGCTTAATCCCACTCAATTTCTCTAGGGAGCTAACCGTAGATACGTATGTACAATGTACATATTGCGCCAACGCCCACTTACATTAAATTTTTGAATAAGTCATTCAGATTATTCATTAAAATTATTTATTAACATAATATTATTATATGTCAATGTATTTTGCATGTCCATTGATAACCATTCCAACAACCCACAGTATCATTATAATATTATCAACCACCCTCAAACGAATAAATTAAATTAATTGATTTTACATTCAAGACATCAGAGGGGTATTTATCATAAACGCTTTTTAATGAATAAGGACGAAGTGAAAAAGAATAATAAAAAAGTTCGATTAAAAACGTTTGATTATAATTTGACTAAATAAAATATTGTGTCTCTTGCCTATTGGCTTAATTGCATTTCGATCAATTTAATGCTTTAATTAAAGGGATGGTTGAATGTGAAAAAATACATATTTAATCAACGAATTAGTATACTGCGAATGGCGTAGGAGCTTTTATGTACACATTTTTTTCGTATATTATATGAACAGCAAAACCAAAAATCTAAAAATAAAATTACTTGAGTCTTTTCGCTCCACATTAAAAACCACCGAAAAATGGTACGATTTCCATTTCCATTAATCTATTCCACGCCAAGCTACTAACAAAATACAAATTGCGTTATTCATTGATATGTAACATTAAACTTACCGAAAGCCTTTAGAGATTCTTTCAAACACACTTCTATATATAAAATACATTTTCAAGGTTTCAGAAAAACCAAAAATTAGAGGCAAGGAAGACCGCACCAATATTACTAAAGTTCAATATACTTTTCTTAGTAAGTTTCGTCTGGTATGTAAACATGTATTATTTATATTACTGTCTCGTTACCAACACTTTAAAATCGCTCAGAGCTATCATAAAGGGGTATATAATGGAGTGATGTTTATTAAGAGAATAATTAAGGTCTAGGGTGTACTTGCGACTAACATTTAAAAAGGGCTAGAATTTAAACAAATGTTGACTGAAGCGGTTCAATGCGCCGGAAAAATCGTTTTAAAATATGATTTTAGCAACAAGAAAGATAAGATTTTTCCGGAGGGAAATATATTACATATTAGGTCTAAAAGTAATGTTCTACTATTTTTCTTTCATCCTTATTCTATTATTAAAGACTTTGAAAACCATGTCACCTTTTAATATTAAAAAAATTACACGCTGTAAAATTTCATCTTGATGAAGGATGAGCAAAGGTGTAAGTACAATGAAATAACTTATTTTTCATGTTGGTCTTACAGTTAACTTTGAGAACTGATTAAAATGGCAGGTTTGTGGCATTAAAACACAAATGTTGTGTTTATGCATTAACCAAAGCCTTACTTGGAATAAATGAAAATGTTTTTGTGTAGCTTAGAATTGAAGATTCAAATAGCGTTAGGTCTTTATATTCCTTTATGTATTACGTATACGATAAGTTTTTTTAAAGGAAAATGACGACTTGGTTGATTATTCTACTACGCCTATGCCTAAAGTTTCTTTTCCAATTCAATTACTTACTTAAAAACTGTGGTTTCTCTCCTCAGCAGATGTTTTCCGAATTCAATGTCGGTGAAAGCGTACCTTCTGCGGGCCATTTTTCGGAAAACTCAAGAGTAATATATTTTTTTCTCTATTGAAATAAAGGCGCGAGAATTCTTATAAAAACGGTTGTGAATATTTTAGGAAATTACTATATTCAATTGATACAGTGTAAATTTTCATAGGATCAAGTCAATATTTTGGTATTTTGGTATTCTAAGAGACGTAATTTTAGTGATAGATTAAGACAAGGTAAATACATTTCAACTAGGTTTCGACATTAGCCATAACAACTAAAACACTGTGATATTATTTCTTCGATCTCAGATTCCGGAATAAATTCATTTCAGTAGCTCGGATACCGTTTCATGGAAACCTCTTGTAAAACCTTTGTCTCATCTAATAGGTACTAGGCGAAATGCTGAATCTTTGGCGTCGCATAATATTTAGTGAACATTATTAGTTTTCTCTTAAATATTCAGGTTATACATGATATTTTTATTTTAAATATTACTTTCCATTAGTCAAACTGACTTTGTGTAAATTCCAATAATTTTTTATTTAGTTTATAAATTATTTTCTAAAAAACTTTGTTCATGTTCTTAAAGAAAATGCCGAAAACTTTAACATATTTGAATACAAGTTTTTTCTTAGGTACTCAGTATAATATTTTATTACGCCACAGTGCCCTTGAGGTGATTTTTCACAAAAAACTTGGCTATACAAATCATCCAAATATTATTATTATTATTAATACTCTGTGTAAATATTTCAAATGCTTTTAAATCAGCCATATTTCCGTTTAAATTATTTTTTCTCTCTTGTAAAAATATTTAGTTAATATGGTCTATCAGCTATCTCCATAATATAAATTCTTTTAATGCGGGAGTTAATACCATTGATTAAAACTTTTATTACCAGCCTCACGTTTTCTTCTTAGACCTACTTTCAAAAGCAATCTTCATTGCGGTTTCCGTAAGCAAAACTATTTGCAAAAACTTTTCCTTAAATCTATAATTAATTCTTTCTGATCACAAGTAAGCCTTCAAGAAAATCTTTCTTTATTTCTTCAAGACATGTACAAACCAGATGGTGAAATCAGGTTTAATTGACGATGTAACGTAGTTTTATTTACATTTTTGTGCAAAAATCATAAGCTATTTTTAGATAGAAAGTAGCAAGATATTAATATTCTAAAGTCGAATTTATTTAAAAGAAAAAAGGATCCTTATTCCAATTAGAAAGAAAATTTATTTGGGGTTAAGAGAATATTTTAATTATAATGTGACACTTCGCATGAGTACCTATCCTTCTTACGGTGTAAGGGCGAACTATGGTTGGGTGGCGTTGTAAGACGAGTTAAAGGAGGGGTTTATTAATGCAGTCTTGAAGATGCCCGGATTATATGAAGGCGGAAAAACTGATGCCGGTAGCTCATTCCACGTACGAGCCGACTTACACAAAAACGAGTCGAAGTAACGAACAATTCCCATGAAGCCAACATCAACTGCGAACGATTTTTTCGCTTGTGACCGTTGAGTTTCACGCACGGTGCAAGTCCAAAATGCACCGGGGATCAATACTGCTAGCTCCTTAGAGCAGACTCTACTAAAATACTTGTAAAACAGACCAACTTTTTTTAAATTAGCTTCTCACAGGAGGCTATGAGGAAAATAATTTAACTCAGGGCCTATGTCGTCTTTGGGGGTGCCGTATGGAGGATTTTTTTTATGAAAGGAAGGAGATGAAGTTCTGGAAAGGAAAAAGGTATGAGTGGTGGGCAGGAATCTGGGGATCTGTATGTTCAGGAGTGACGGACGTATGAATCCATCCCTCCCACTATGGTGCAGGGTGGTGTTCCGAGATAGTACGGCTGGAGAGGTTAAAAGACCTCCCTCAAACGTTTTCTACCGATACGGTCTACGGTGGGCAGATCCATCAGCCGCCAAAAACCGGACAAACCTCACCCCATGAACCCGGGCATCCCTGCAAAGTCACCAAACGGAGCGAACCACTTGGGATGCCGAGGGGTCGGTTATCCAATGAATAGCTCCCGTGGCGGCGGTAATCATACTCACCTCGCAAACTTTGCAATAGCAAATTTGGTAACAACGGATTGTTAATCAGACTGATCGCCCTCCTTTCAGGGCGCTCACAAGAACTCTATATTAGCTACTGTTATATTGAACGAATCCAGATCCTCGAGTGTCCCGACAGGGTAGTATGGAAGATGAGGTAGTACTTGTCCAGATAGTGATCAATGATAGTTGAACATAGACAAATTAATGAAAGAAATAAAACCCTCGAAAATTTACGACAGATGAAAGAGAACAATTCACAAATATCAATACATAAAAATTATAGATAAAAAAATAAAATCACCTCAGGTGGCGCAGAAACGGGGTAGATCCTTTGGTCTGAATCAAGTAGGTTTATCAGGTAGTTAGCGCTTAGTTCACATTTTCAGTAAAACAATTAAATTGTAATATTTTTTTAGTACGAAACCACTTTGGCATTTACCTTTTCCTCATACAGGAGACGTTCGTGATATATATGTGAAGTAAACATTCGTTTAGCAAATTATTGTGGACACTGATCCGATAATTCCAGAAAGAATGTTCTAAATACCTACCTATTTGAAGTACTAAAAGTTTGTCATTTTTTTACAAACAATATTTTGACTTCTTCTTCTTTTCTGGAAATAATTTTGGTGCACGAAAAATTTGATCAATCTTCACTTAAAGTGTCCCAAAGTAAAGAAAATTGACAGTGTTTCAGGAAAACATACCAACACACGTATGTCGATATATCTACAGTTAACCCCCCTACAGTTGAACCCCGAAATTATAATTATGATAAAATTATAATTTTTTATGCTTTATTTACCAATTTGAAACCTAAAATCGACTAGAAAAATACCTTTGATAAAAGGTTGGTGTGGATATCAAACGAATTTATTTACAGTATCGATTTTTTAACTGGTATACACAGTATATTATATATAGGCAAATAGTTTTATCCTTGTTACATTTGATTGAAATATGTTGTAAATAAAAACCAGATACTGTGCAGGTACTTTGATAGTATACAACTGCTAACACTGTAAAAATCGCAAGTGCGCCCCACGGTTGAATTTGGCAGCTACCTCTAGTTTGGAGCTCCAAAATACCTGAAAAAATCCTCGGCTCTGTGCAGAAACGGGCGGTCCGTTCGATAGATTCTCCCACCTTAACAAACGGATTGAAATCTGTAGAGCACAGGCGTCGGGTGGGAACGCTATCCTTGTTTTACCGATATTTCAATGGAAGATGCTCCGAGGAACTAGCGCATAATCGGAAAATACACCAAACGCGCGCTAAACATTATGTACACGGTTAACATTTTTCACATGAGAACTGCCAGCCTTTGTTATTTCTCCTTTCTAAAACATGGATCTCTTCAAGACCAATGTTCATTCCTTCCTCTCCTGAAAAATACTCTCCACACAGCATCTCAGATGACATAGGCCATGAGGGAAATTATTTTCCTCAGGGCCTCCTGTGTGGACTTAATGTAAAAAAAATACTTTTGTTGTTCGGCGGTACATTCTCCCTACATACTCTTCCGGGGCAATTAGTTTGAATTTGTGTTAGTGGATATCTTGTATTATCCTATATTTTGTAATAAGTATAGGCCAACTGTTGGGGTATCAAGAATCAACTACATATCATGGTAACCTATTCAATGATTGTGGATATTAATCTCTTAGCTTTATAATTTCACAATGTGTATTGCTAAAATATTGACTTGGTCATGAAAAACTCACTTATATTTAAAAAAGCAAGGTTTTACGAAAAGTATTACAAAATCCTGAAATTCAATTCCGTGAAGAGAGTTTTTGTATCCAATATGGCGATTGCACCAGCAGCCGACACCCAACCCGATAGATACATCTCGGTGCACAAGTTTTGGATCAAGTTCTTCGGCCAGTGGTACAACAGCTACCCCATTTTGACCATCATCTTCTGGCTGCATCTCGCCTACAGGATGCTCATCTGGTGGATGCTGTCAGTATTTCCCGTTGGAGGGGAGATAATATTCTTGTACCGTACTGGAGATGATGTGGGAAAGGTGGCAGAAGGGTTAGTTTTGACTTATTTATATTTTTTAAAATTATTTATTGTTATTAAGTTTAATATGTAAAACTCTATTTTAATTTTTATTCCTTTTATATATTTAATGATATTATTATTCAATTTATAAAGACAGTTTATTTATAAACAAGTTCTGCCGTGTAATTATTATGGTAATGCGCATTTTCACCCCCCGACAAAATATCCTCGACAAAATATCCTCCGACAAAATTTCACTCGAAATAATATCCCAAAGACAAAATGTATTTCCACTACGCTGAATTCTTTCTTAAAACTTTTTTTTTTTTTTTTTTACATGAATACCTCACAAGAGTCCCAACTGCTCCCGTCTGAAGCCAGTGAGACTATGGCATCCCCAATTGGGGTATGTTGTGAGGCTGAGGATAGTGGGGAGGGGAAGGAGATAGGGAAGAGGAAGGTGGGGAAGTACCTGGCTATTCAGATCTGGTCACCAAACACGGCTAATGCCGTTTCAAGCAACGTTTCAATTCTGAATGGTGGTCTTACACCAGGGCGATACAGAGAGTATCTTCCACTCTGGAACGTGCCGCAAATATACTATTTATTATTTTAAATGAATAAATTGTGAAATGACACAAATTAATCAAATAAAATTTATTTGCCACGCCGGGATTCGATCCCGCGACCTTCGGTGCGCGAGTCAAGCGTCTTACCGCTGCGCTACGCCGGCCGTCGAACTATAACTATCTTTTGAACAATAATTTATTAGTGTATAAAACACTTATTAGACAAGTACTCACATACGCACCTGAGACTTGGGTACTAACTAAGAGGAATCAGCTATCACTGGATGTTTTTGAAAGGAAAATTTTGAGGCGTATCTTCGGACCGGTTTCAGAAAATATATTTTGGTGCAGACTTTATAACAATGAGCTATGTACTCTGTTTAAGGATCTAAACGTCACAAAATTTATAAAACTGGGAAGACTTCGGTGGCTGGGTCATATAGGTAGAATGACCGAGTATCAAGCACCAAAGTCTTTGCTGAACACAGAAAAATAGAAAAACATTATGGTCGCAACTGGGACTCGAACCCAGAACCTCTCGTCTAACAGTTGCGACCATTATCTTTTTCTATTTTCTCTTTCATATTTTCGTGTAGATTATTAGTGTTATCTTCTTCTTCAATGATATATCGCATTGATGGAAATAACCTTCAAAGTCATAAAATAAGAGTTGTTCTTTTAAAATTGAATAATTTATTATCTTTACAGGATATCTGTATTATTTTTATCTCATTTTACTATTTTTGAACAGTAATTTATAGGATGTCTGTGTTATTTTTGTCCCATTTTTTATCAGGTTAGATTAGGTAAGGTTAGGTCAGATTAGGTTTTAGTAGATATTTTGTTGGGTAATGTTTTGTCCGTAGGATATTTTGTCAGGGATATTTTGTCCGTAGGATATTTTGTCAGGGATATTTTGTCGGGGGATGTTTTGTCGTGAGATGAAAACGCGCGGAACCAATTATTATTACGCGTGACAGTTTATTTTTATACTATTTATTTTTTTCACCGCAATTGAATAATTGGACGTGGCCCTTATACATATAGGTAAATTTGTAATCTTGTCGTGCCTTACTAAACCTGTCCTCTTTTTGAATAAAGATAACGATCTATGAAGGGAAACCAAAATTTCGTTTAACAGTGTTCACTCTGATTTGTATTGTGAAAATAATCATTCATTTTCATATTTTTAAAAGAATATTTTTTGAAAATTAATAGGCAGGCTTTAACACGATCTTCAAACATTTATCGATTTCCCTCCTTAACATTTTCTCCCAATCTTTTTTCAAACATTTACCTAACGATGTATACAAAACTCCAATGACCAGAAGAAAATTAGAGTAGAAGTGAAATCTTCAGAAAACTAAAGTAGATTAGAGTGGAAAGGCTACAAAGCACCGCACAAAAAGGAGACCGATAGGCTAAGAAACACCGCACAAAGAGGAGACCGATTATACTATCTCATACTCTCGCAGGCTAAATCCTATAGATACATGTATGTGTTTATCTCTTTTTAGTGTCGCAACGATGCTAAATAAGTTTTTTCTTAACAAAATATACATTTTGTCCATTCAGCATAAATATAACTTATCCCGACAAGCTGACCATAGGGCCAGACATAACACGCCCAAACATGCCGCCGTCAGTGGTGGGCATGAACTATGCGAAAACATACTACGCAACAGCGGCCGCTCGGGACGATGCTAGAATTTTCGATTTATTAGGCACTCCTATATATGAAAGCCGGTGACCGGACAACTCAACAACATACAAATTCAACGCCTTCCTTAAAAAGTCATTAAAAGTGGGAAAAATTGGTTAAATAGGTTGCGGGCTAAAAAAAATTACTAACTTTTGATGACTTTTCAAAGGGGTGTTGAAATGCCACTTTGTTAAGTTGTTGTGTTAAAAGTCGGCCGAGCGCGACACGATTAGACGAGAGTCAATATTCACACAGTGCGACACAGTTCAATATCGTACAGAACAACTTTTTCATAATTTATTTCGTGCCGCAACAATTTATTTATCGCATTGTTTTGATTGCTTGGTTGTGCATTTCTTGTTTTACTATTTGAAATCTAGTGATAGTTAACTTATCCCCGTTTACATTACATCTTTTATTTTAACACTACAAAACTCCAACTCACCCTTCAAAACAAACTCAACTTACCTATTATTGAACTTTTTTAAGTTTCCCTAAAAATAAATAATGCTCATTTAAAGTACCTAAAGGGTCTTCCAATAAGGACTTCCAAACTTTGACAGTTGATAGCGGCCATGTTGTTGAATTCAAATGCCGTCTGTCAAATTGACTGTCATTTATTCAGTCTGTTTTGCCAAATCACCATGGACGGATATAGCGTTAAATTTAATTAATTTTTAAATTGTTTAAAATTGTTTAATACAAAATCTCAAGTGGAGGTGATGTGAATAATTGGCCAATGAGATCGTACGATTTGACCCCTTTAGATTTTTTCCTGTGAGGTTTTCTTAAGAGGGTACCTATAACCAGAGAAAATAGGAAATATGTCATTTTTAAATGAAATTTTAGACGTATTGACTCTTTTTCACAAAAAATATAAATTGATTTCGAAAGATTGTCCTTTTATCTAGTAAACGCATGTTTTAAATTTTGAGAAAAAATGTTTATTTTCAGTATAATAAGGTTATACCATAGGTCGTTGGCAGATTTGTTAAATTTTCAAACGAAAAATCTTATTTTACAAGACATATTTCATTCCATATAATAGTCATACATTTTTGTAAATCAATACGTTATCTAGTAAACGCATATTTCAAAATTTTAATTTTAGTTCAAATAAAATCACGAAAAAAAATATCCGAACACCTATTTATGACGAAATTTTCTCTATTTTGTCCATCTATTTACGGTCTTACAAATTGATATATAATTTTGCTTAGACATTTTTGAAAAACGATCAAAAAATAATTACAAGAAGTACATAATTTTAATAGTTTTTTCATCACGCCTTTCAGTAATATATCCGCCGCGGCGGACTTTTGAACGATGTTATATTCCATATATAATGAACGATGTTATAGTCCTTTGATAGGCATTACATACCAATAAAAAAAATTGATGGTATCTCACACGCAGTCGTTTTATTTAAATAAGATAAGAAGCGCTTAATGAAAGTCTCTTTATATGCACCGTTTACGTAGTAACTTTTCTCAAATCCTCGGTAATGACTCGGTTGTAGTTGTTTGCATTGTTATGTATAAAACACCTCAAGACATATTTTCATGTCAATAAAAGGGTCAGATACTTTCAATAGAATCAACGGTGGAAATATACCTAAATGTGGTATTAGAATAAATGCTTAAAACAGCCATGAATCAGTTATTTATTCATTGTGCGCTTTCGTCAAAATTATGCTCGTTAAATTACATAGACGAAAGCTTCTTGGAATAAAGGACTCATAACTCTTTTCATAGCGAAGTTCTGCGAAAAACTCGTTCGAGCGGAATTAAAGATTTGATTATTCGATATCTACCCCTTAATTCAGTCTTCTGTTAAGGCAGAATTTTACGAGGAAAATTAACTTCTGATATTCAAGAAGCACTGAGCTAATCGTACTGGAAGCTTCCGATGTAATTGGAGAAGTAATAACAAATGTTTCAACGAATCGTTGATGATTTAAAAAACAATTGAGTTGTTTTAGTAAAAAATAATTATGACTGTTCTATAAACATCCAGCTGATTGCGTAACTTTTCTATGTTTTTATTGCATATTGCTATTGGAGACGTAATAACGGTTGTACCAACTTAAGAAACGTGTAGGACGAAGTTTTAGTATATTTCAATATTAAAAACATAATTGTGTCTTGGAGGATGCCATAATCGTTCGGCTATTGTTTTAGTTAAGAAACTAATCAAACAGCCAAGCCCCCTACCACATCTAAAATATTTTTATCTTAATATATAAATATTAACTTAGAAAATGTCATTTTTTTCTGTATAAGTTTTTTTCAGTCCGGTTGTAGACATAGCAAATCAAATATATGAATTTTTACCTATCCTTGACGTCTCTCACGTAATGTAAAGAAGTCATCCGATGATATTGAAATTCCAGCAGACGTGATAATAATAATATGTTACTCGTTCTAGTTTTCAAGTTCTACTCGTATGTGGTATGTGAAAGGGTTATGTCGGATATTTTGAACAAAGATTTAAATGAAATACTTGTGAGATTGTCATTGGCAACCATTTATGAGAGCTTTCCCACTCCGTAAACCTGCGAAATATTCAGATATGGTATGTGGTGTAATATGGGTTAAAATAAGTATGCCAATCTCAGGTGCACACGTATGAGGAAATTCTTCCCAAGTGAGAGGTACAGCGACATTGTGTCGCCTTTGTCGGAAGATTTCGGTATTGCCTTGTCTTGTTCCGTTAGATCTCTAGGACGCAGAACATTTATGTAATTTCGTTGTGTTCCTATACATTTTCTTGACATATGATATATTGTAACGTTTAAAAAGTACATTGCTCAAGTTATAATGTAAAAATAATGTATAAAGGTACCATAAATAGTACCATTGTACTAAAAATTAAATTAAAATTAAATTAAAAACATCTCAGGACGTGAATGAATCTCTCGTAAGTGACAATTATTTAATGTCACATTTGTGATGATCTCGCCTTTGGGCCTACGAAATAATTCTTTTAAAATTGAGAGATCAATTTAGGATTATATTTAATTTTTGTAACATGGAATGGTTTCAGCATACGATTCTCTGTTTCAATTCATGGGGGTGATTTATGGATCCTTACCACTAAATAACCACATGTGTTTGCGTAGCTCAAGTGCCTGCGAGCCCGGCAAAGGCCATTATTCACAAAACTAAGAAGGGACCCAGAATAACATTTAGAGGGATTTTTTCAGGTTCATTATCAAGTCAGGGGCGGCCGATGGATATTTGCCCGAGTGGTGATTGACCTTAACGCGAGCAGATTGGATTTACGAAACAATTATCTGGTGAATTTTCTATGGCCGTAGGAAATTGAAAACTAGGCAATAAGGATTGATCGTTGGTGCATTTAAATATACTAGAGCGACGCGCCGATTAGGAGTTAAGATATTTAACATATTTGTCAAAATAAGATTGCAGAATTCGTTAAATAGTGACGCACGCAGAAAGAACGAAAACGTGTACAGACAATGCTTATATAATGTTATTATATAACCAATAAAGTCGACGCAAGTAATGAGAAAGAGTATTAGATTGAAGTACGCCACTGAGCTCTTCTTTTAAGCGCTATTGGGATAATTTATGACTTCGGCGCAGACAAAATTAGTTTGTATTCTGTTATCTAAAGGTTACACACAAAAAAATAGCAAACATGAAAGTTGCACTGATTTCTTGGAATTTGGGATGTAATGTGACAGAACACTATTAAAACGATTGAAATATGCATATTGGGAGATGTGTTTATCACTTAAGATTTGAAGAAGTGACTAATATATTATTGAAACCACACAAGTAGATGGGGGGGAGTCAGGGGGCAGAGAGTTGGAACAGGATAGTCGGGGTAGAGGAGTGTTAGAGGACAGTCAGGGAGAGATCCTGTTGAGAATTAAGATCGTGAAGTTCTGAGAGTCGCGAGGAGACCAGCTCGGTGCTTCTAAATCATTTTAATTAAACAAAGAATAGTTCGTCTTTATTAAACAAAAAGAGTCCACGCGAATAAGGAAGACAGAGATTGCGGCTTGCGAGTTCATGAAGTTAAATAATATAATTTGTAAATTAAGGCGGTCAATGTTAATTTAATATCAATACAAAATGCACTTTTGGGGCGTTTGTCAGGGAGGATAAAATTTAATACAAACCGACGCGAAAGTTAGACCGAAATAATAAGTGCTTTAATTAGTGATTAATCAATCAGTGCACGAGGGATGCTGGTTTTGGATTGTGATTCGTGCATGTCAAGGTTCGTGTGCATGAGAGGGGTAAGTTTGACAAATTGAATTAATTATTAACAACATTAATGTTTGGATTTCGTACAAACTAGGGTTAAAACAATAGAATCATCATTACTCCCGAGTATTTTAATTGGTTATAATTGTTCGTCTAGCTTGTATTTTTCTAGATTTTTAAACATGTATTATAGTTATATAGCGCCTTGAGGTGTTTTCCATAAAATCGGTGCCATGTGGATCGTTCAAATATTAGTATTATTATTATGGCTGCTTTAATGGGGCCTTTAATAAGGAACCATGTCATCTAAGTCGGATGATTTAATCGGAAAATTATAACGGTAACATTTAAAAAGCTATCGGGTAATTGTCGGTAATCGTAAAAAAGGAGCGTTCCCTCCGTAAGTCGATCCGGAGCTGCCTGATGTTGACCGGCGACGATTCTTGAGACAATACCGTTGTAAAATAATAATTTGGGGTTCAATGAACTAAAATACTATTTGAAGCACAATAGACACTTTCGGGCAATAAATCTTAGACGAGAGACTTCATTTAAAAGACGGGATTTTGAAACCACAAAACAATAATAAAATCCTTTAAAAGTGCTTTGTTGGTGATCTAGAAAACTAGGTTACTGGGTATGCTCCAATACATAACGGGTAACAAAATACAGAGGTATAGAATATAGGTATAAATTAATGTGTAATGCGCCTTTGAGGTGATAATTATTATTTACGAGTTTCGTAATAATATTTTTAAACGTAGCTAGGGGACTTTATTCAGGAAGGTTTTTTTTGAAAAGGCATTGGGTAATATAACGGTTTATGAAGGGTGCGTAGCATGGGCATTTTTGATTACTAACAAAATCTGACATAATTGAATTCCCATTCAAAAATTTCCTACACCTTATTCCAAATTTTAGGTATCACAACAAGTCTACTACATAGGACTTTGCATAAACTTGGTTCGATATCTTATCATATAACCACCTTTGGTTCACGTTCAGGTATATCTCTTTCGAAATATTCGATTTAGCAAAAAACGTTCATATTGTCGGTTGAATGAAGCCGTCGGTAGGTATTCACATTTTAGCGTAATGCGCTATATCCACCTACTTAATTAACAAACTCTTTTTCTTCAAACTTAATTGAGCGGGTTACGACTCGAGAATGGACGGCGGTTGTCGAATGAATTAACGGGTCCGGCTTTCCTATTTCACCATGAGGAAGTATCTCACGCGACTTTATCGGGGGCGATGTGATCGAAATGCAGGTGGGCTTACACTATTTTTCTAATGTGGAGGCGAAGTAAGCGATGGTCGTGTCTGGTCCGAGCAAATTGGAATCCCTTGTGATCACATCTCGGTAACGTGGATCTCGTACCCGCTCTAGACTGGATTGGAAGCGTGGCCGGAGCCATTTCATGATGTCGACGTATGTACGTCACTAAGGCATTGGGGGACTTCAGGAGAACAAAGGACGTGCACCCATTTCGCCCTCCCTCTACCGCCGCTCCGAGGTACCAGCGGATAAAAGTTGTCGTCGCGGGAGGCCAGTTTGATGCAGGACGAAGATTACGATCTGGCCGGACTACCTTCGTCATGGGGGAAACGAAGTGACGAAATTTGCGTGGGCTTCACTACCTTTTAGGTTACGCTCGTGTGGGGTCTGCCTTGTCGGCGGAACGAAGGGAACATGACATATGGAATCGTTTGGCAACCGATCGGCGGTTCTTTGTTGGAATCCGGATAAGTTTTCTTAACTACTTTTTGGTTTACGCTTAGGTAGGTATATTTCATTCGATATATTCGATTTAGCAAAAACTTTCACATTGTCGGTTGAACGAAGCCGTCGGTAGGTATTCATATTTTAAGCGTAATGCGTTATATCCACCTACATAAGTAGCAAAAGTTCTCTTAACTCCCTCACAATAGGAATAGGGATCATCCAGCATCAGGGTGGGAATGTACTCTGGACGAAAGGGCAGCCGGGAAAATAGAAGGGAGGGAAGCCAGATTCACGACCTGGTGCCTTTCATTCTTGGACCCAGCACCCTGGAAGCCGAGCTTGACATTTCTTTCTTTGAGCTGATATTTGGGTTTGAGGTTGGGGTACGCCTATCGTAGAGCATATGCCCGTGACATTTCGGGGAAGGTCCCACGTTACGCTTGTGTATGTTATGCGAGGGGACGTATTTTTCATTCAAATCAAATACCGATGACCATCGCGATTGCAGGCTGGCGCACGTTTCTGTAGCGTGCCTAGGAAAAACGTAATCATTATTTCTACTGGTTCGAGGCGGCGTGCTGGACGGAGAACGGGACTATTGGGGACATGAGTGACTGCCAAGGCGAGGATCGGTGACATCAAAATCTTCCTTAATTAAATTCATACATCGCCAGATCAGAGGAGAGAGCGGCCCCACCGATCTCCTGACATTGCCGATTGTCTAATCAACTTCGGTTTAATGTTTATGCCGATGCTTTAGGAGTTAATGGAACTCAAGTCATCGGCATGCTGAAGAACTTCAACATCATCATCAATCCAGAGTAGGATGTCACGTTCCAAAACCTCGTGCCACCCACACATTTCCTGAACAGTTCCTGACATCGGCTATCACACCATTAATCGGAGCAGACCCTCATATCAAACGGTATGAGATGACCTTTCATCATCATCATCAACACATTTATAATTTGGCGGCGTAGTGGTCGATATTATTCCCATTACCACTCTATGATCCAGAAACACACATCAAACTCTTTCCCGACAGAAGGCAAAACATGTCGATTTTCATTCGTCGCTTGCGACCTTAACATTCTCCGGAGGCGTTGGAATTGGAAGCTGATTCGGCGGTCTATGACCATCACCTTATCAGTTGGGCTATGGAGGAGTCCAATTATTTAAACAGCACATGTTCTGTCTCATGTTAATCCAAAATACCTACCCGTAGAATCAAATTAACAAAATAAAACAAGCTAGCTAACTAACAAACTGCATCTAGCACTGTAAGTGTAGAGTTATTGCACTCCGTACTGCTTGAGTGTAAATCTTTTGTTAGAATGTACATAAATGTCAAATTATTTTCATGATAGCATTTTATAGAGCTGCAGAGAGTACGCGACATCGCATCGAAAGGTAGGATCTTCTCAATTCGCCGTTTGAATGTAAATTTATATATTAGATGCTAGGAGGGAAAATGCAGATTACTTCAATAAAAATAGTCGTCGATGAGCGTAGGTGTATAACAGGTGCTAGGGGAGGAAGCTGAACGAATATAGATAGATAATTAGTTAATTTTCAAGCTAGTCAGACTCAGTCATTGTTATTCGAAGCCTTGCAAATTGTAACACGCCATATCTAAAAGAACAAGGGTTTACCACAAATAAATTATTAATTAAATTGGATTAACTATACCAAACCACTCAAACAAAAAAGTACACAACGTTGTGGGGTTAATTACAATTGATTAATTGAGAGCATCTCGTCACGTTTGCATAAAAGTATTACGTGATGGGGTTGAGAAGGCGCTGCAAAAGAAATGCAGGGGAGAGACGCGAGAACGGGCGAGCTACGAGTTTTAAAGGCCGGGGTTGCGCCTGTAGCTGTAGCAATGTAGTAGCAATTTGGATTCAAAAAATAGCCATTACTTCGTAGGGGGGGGGGGTTAATCACACATTGTTGTAAACGATTTGAATATAATTAAAAGTAAGCTATGTCAGCCGCCACATCATTTAAACATAACGACCAAGTATTAAAGAAAAAGGAAGTTATTAGTGAACAACATATTTTTTTTAAAGATAATATTTGAAGATCTCCTTCTTCCACCACAGTAAACGGAAAATGTTGCTTGTGTCGTGATGAAGGACTTAGCCAGTCGAGGAATCGGACACGGGATGCCTGGGTGGGACCCAAACGCGAAGCCAACTCAGCCACTGAATTTAAATTAATCAATAAGTATATTAAGATAATGCGATTTGATGATCCGCCATTGTCTGGTTTCCCCCGCGAGGCGTGAGTTGGTACGTTCGTACTGAATCCCAACTGACCATATAAATGTGTTCCCAGCGGCTCTGATATCTACTACCTGGTAATTTACTATATACAATTAACTGTTAACTATAATAGTTATTATAACTGCTAACTTTACAAAAAAACGTTGTTAAACAAGCAATATAATTATATTATCAAACACATTATGAATATTTTATTCGTAAAAAACAACATTAATTTATTAAATATTCAAAAATTATAGTATAATAAATATTTTGGTATTTTTTTATATTAGCCTCCCAAAGATGCCCTGAGGAAAAAAAATTCCCTCAGTGCCTATGTCATCTTTGGGGATGCTGAGTGGAGGGTTTTTAGGAAAGGAAGGAGAAAAATTTCTGGTGAAGAAAAATTTTCTGGTAATATGAAGGGTAGTAGGGATATGGGGGTCAGTGTGCCCAGCTGTGACGGGCGTATGTATCGCACTACAGTGCAAGGCGATTTTCCGAGAGAGTCCTGTTGTATGTAGAGGGCAAAAAATCTCCCTCAACCAGTCCTTCCCGATCAGAACTGCCACGTAGTTGGTGAGACGCAACCGCGCCGCCAAGATTCAGACAAACCCTACCCATGAACCTCGGCACCTCTTCTAAGTCATCCAACGTAGCGAACCATTCGCGGTGACCTATGGCAGAGGTGTTGATAATCAAATAAATGGTACGCGGGACGGCGGAACCAGAACCTGACTCCCAAATTGTAAAACCTTGTCCTCAAAGCTAACATTATATACGTTCTTTGTTCAGTATTGATAACTAATTACAATTGTTTTGTTTTCTTTTTGAAAAAAAAAATAATAAGAAATTGAAAAAAACGGTCCAGATTTTAATGTTGAGATTACCTCCTTATATCACTCAACTGATTTCTTGAGTGTTCTAGGAAAGCAAACGATCCCTTCGGTTCTTTCATCTCAAATTGCCAGATGTGTGGAATAAAGAAATATTAGAATTCAATATTATCTTTTCCCGGAACTGTTCCAGGTTATGAGAAGCAGGGTTTGGATTGGAAGCGATAAACGAAGTGTGTAATTCTAGCCGATTTGAACCCATTTTCGCGTGTGATTTAAATCTGCTTTTTAATCCATACGTTAACCTCTGAAACAAGGCTTCTATTTCGGTGTTTCGTTTTCGCACATATTTATTCTACGGACTGACAAACTTATATATTATGCAGTCGCCGAAAGGGGAACTAATGACCGAATAGTGTTTGCATCTGTATCTAGAGTAGCAACTGCATCGCTAAGTATGTAGGACGATCGGAAGTTACGAAGATCGTTTCTTTGCAAATCATAAAGAACTACCAAAACTTTGGCTCGTTCAATTGCTCGTGTTACAAAGCTTTAAGGGCCAGTTGTTTCGCAGAAATTAAAATGTAACATTGTCATTAAATGGCCATTCAGTGTCATCTAGAATCTAGACGGAAAGTTTCCGGGTGCGTTTCAGCTTTCTATCAAGAGCTTAGTATCAATATATTTGTAACTAGCTGGGTTACCCGGCTTCGCTCAGGACAATAAGATAGTGTTCTGGAATGTTGCACAATGATGTTCCCGTTTCCCTATTCCTGATCATTCAACGACATACTCCGCCACTCCTTCCACAACTTTCTACAGCTCTATGGAACCTTCTAGAACTTTCCGGAAGACTGTTCTAGAAATTTCAAGAGGCCAAACTTTTAGCCCTTATATATTTAAAAGCAGGCCCTTTAGGTAAAAACGGATACCCTTATTCCCTAGGGGGGATAGAGATCTACCACACCATATAACTCCCTTGATCGAACCGGGACTCGTTTCTGATTTTTTGCGAGCTGCACGTTTTTTTGGACTTTCTTTATAATATATGCCATATTCAAATAAATAAAATGTTACTCCTTACATGTCCTTTCCCGTGCGTTCCCCTCCAGCGTTCCACTTCCACTTTCCCCACCACCGCTCTCCCGCTCCCCCGTCCCGCCAACCCCCCTGGCACTGCATTTCTTGACTCCTCTCCCGCCCGGCCCGTAGCCGAAACTTTTTTCTAATACTAACAATTTTAAACTCGTGATATCTTTCTAATTAAATATCCGAATTGAAAAATTCAAAAAGTTAAATAAAGGTATTGAAGCTGTCTTGAATATGAAGTAATTTATTTTGATAAGGATTAAAACCAAGATACAAATAAAGAGCCTTTTCAAGAGGCGACATTTAAATTAAATTTTTAAAATAAAAGAATACTTATTGTGGCATAACCATAATAGTTAGACATATGCTGTTGCGAATTTTTTTGGAAATAATAATGTATTCTATAAAGTCGTAGTACATTATTTTATTCTATCATCAATAGTTTTCGCAGCGCACGCGATTTAAAGAATATTTTAGTTAATTTTTTTACATCCTGGGTTACATTATTGAAGTTTTAGTAAGGATGCATATATTTTTTTAAAATATAATATAGCCTATGTCACCCAGGGATAGTGTAGCTTTCCAACAGCGAAAGAATTTTTCAAATCGGTTCAGTAGTTTCGGAGCCTATTCGATGCAAACAAACACACAAACAAACAAACAAATATTACCTCTTTATATAGTGTAGTAGAAGTAGAAGTAGATAGTAGATAGTAGATAAGCTGACAAGCTTAACATCATCTTAGTTGCCCTTTTCTGAACGTTCTCTTTTCTCATCGTCATCTTTGAAAAACTCCCACATTTTGGCAGGCGGAATGGGCACCACCGCCCCGGGAAGCGTATTTCCTTTTCCGTGTTCAATAGAAGGCAACCATACCTCGAAATCAACACGGGTTTGTAACGCTGTTTCACCTTCCAAACCCGTGTTCAATAGAATGCAAGCGGCATCCAATTGTGCACGGGTTGGTAACGCCAAATCTCTTTCCAAACCCGTGTTTAGTACGAGGCACGCGTCCTTGGCGGTGGATATAATATAATGCACAAAATAAAATAACTACTATCATTTTGAACGAAAAATATAACTTAGCCGGCAGAGGATTTGAATCCATATCATTTGAAGGGAAATCCAACGCATTATTAGTCAAATCAGCTATTAATTACAGTAAATTTTATCACTATCGCGTTTAATTATAGTAATGTTGTGTAATTTACGGTAATAGTGTGGATAGGTGTTTAACAAAGCCGTGAGTAATATCTGTGGAACATTTAGTTAGAGCATTTTGATATAAATTTAGGTTAACCTTTAAACCTAAAAGGCAAACCGACGTTGTGTGGAGATATTTTGAAATTGTTGAACAACTTTAGTACACAATTAAATATTTTGTTTTACTTGCATGTGGGATGATTCAAAATGCTACATTTCCAAAAAATTTCAAATGGGATGGTTGGTGGAACCTACCTTCTTTCCACTCCGTCGCAGCATAAAAAACTTATAATGCCTTAATTAGAAGTAAACTTGAATATGGAAGCACTATTTGGAATCAAAAAAAAAATTATCCTTTATTGCTGTTAAGCTTATGAACATTTTTCATATCATTTGGAATCCGCATTACTGCAAATATGAAAAAATTGTAGAATCAGTTCAAAAAAAATTACTAAGAATGTTATCCTTCAAATGTGGACTACATGACCATCTCAGATCGTACGATGTACGTCGTGATTACTATAAGATTGGTACACTTAAAACTAGAAGGCAATTGACTGATCTAATATGTTTACATAAAATTATTCACGGCCATCTTCATACTACATTATGTCTTAACAGTATTGAAATAAATATTCCCAATTCCAACTGTTAAAGACGCCATAACATATTTCATATTAATACATTTAAAAATAATATCGCCTACTTTAGCCCTCTGACCCAAATGTTTCCACTGTATAACAAGATAGAGTGCGCTGATGTGGATATTTTAATTGATAATTTGTACGGATTTAAAAAAAAAGTTCTGGCGCTGTTAAAAAGTACTAACTAATTATATTGTGTGAATTGTCTCTCTATACATGCTCGGTTATTTCATATGTCTTTTACCACTCATCGTAATTTGTTACTTCTATATAATTCTGTATTTTAATTTGTGATGTTTTTGTTTTTCTAATTGTATGTATTTCTATTTAATTGTAGATTTTTATAATTGTATAATAACTGAGTTTTATAACAGGATTGTTCTCACGTAAGTGTGAACTTCGCTTGACGAGTGCGAAGATTACGGCAGTAATATCGGCTGCATTTTGTCTTGGTGCTATGTAGATTTTCTGTAATAATAAATTGCTCTTTCCACGAACCTGACTCATGTCTTTCCTGTCTTGTTCGGAAGTTCTTAATGAGATTTCATGTTTGCGCTTCAAACCTGAGTACCTTCCTATTCTTAGCACAAATTTATTAAACACGCGTATTCCGAGATGTTGACTGAAGTACCTACATTCTTGTTTTTTAGAAAGACTATTTTTACTTTTAAGGCAATAGTTAGTGGGACTATGGAGTGGCCTAATTTGCTATCCCAATTGGGGTAGGTTGTGAGGCTGAAGATGTTGGGGAGGATAAAGGGAAGAGGATGGTTGGCTAGTACTTACGAATATATCTGGATACTAAAAATAGGTAAAATTATTTCAAAAAATGATTGATGAATCTTTCAACAGAGTGACATCGAGAGTAACAAATTTCCTTCAAAATCAAAGTAATCAACTTCAATAAACATCTATCATTCGTACTTAAAGTTTGTGATATCTGCTCTATTCGCATTCAGATATCCAGGGAAATGTTGGGCTCTTCCAATGAATACAATTTTTTCTTTTTCATGTTGATTTATTAATTATCGTATATAATATAAACGATAATTAATAAATTTAAATATTATTTACAATGTTATGTTATAACATCACACAACGAGTTTTCACAAGCTTCAACAACTCCTGTCAAATACCGGAAACATATTATTTGTCTTAAGATACAGAAATTTCTGGTCAACCTCAAATTATTATTTCTATATCTGTCAGCCTGGAACCGAGTATTTGTACATCTACAAGTTGTGTTGAAATGGAAGGAATGAAAATGGCACCAGAAGTGAAAACGAAAATTAAATATTACCACATGGTCAGGCAACCTGAGGAGACAAAGGAAGAAACGTGGTGAATTCACAAGTATCCGGGTTTTATTTATTTATTTAAACGCCATAGAATGGCTTTTACATTCAAGTAATACGTATATGACATTATAAGTATACAGTGGTACACAGGAGTTTATCAGTATTACAATAATAACAAAATATGAATGTACATTTAACAAAGTATGTGTGATAAAAACAAGTATTTAGATATATGATACTAGTATGTGTTACTAAACTACTGTTTCTATACTAAAAAAATTATATCAATGTTATAATAACAGAGAATATATTATTAATTGTTTTTGTGTTTAATTCGTAGAACTCCATTTTATTTTTTAGAAATTTAATTAAATTTTAATTAAATTAAATTTTAATTAAATTAAATTTTAATTTAATTAAATCAATTTGGACACCTTCATAAATTGACATTTAAAATGTTATAAATAAACCGTCCGTACGTGGCTTCACCACAGTTTGAAAATGACCTTAAAAGTCGAAACAGCTGTAACTAAAATACATTCTTAAATACTTGCAGAACTCGATAATAACATATCAAATTTAAATTTAATTACATTTCTAAGAATTAAAAGAGAATATATTATTTAAGATTATTTAGAATAAAAAAGATATAAACAAAGGGGACTTGTCAGAAAAGTTGTCAACAGTATTTATAGATACTAAGTAGTAGAGAAAATTTGTATTGAGCATATTGTTACGTTCAATGTTATCTTTGTTTGGAATTACTAAGTATTGCTAATTAGCTTACTGTTTCAGGGCGGTCAGTTAAAGATTTAACAATAGTTTTCGTTTAAAAAAAAATCATTTTTAATAAAATAACACATTTAAAAGCTGTCTCTAACAAAAAAAAGTCTGATAGTAAAGATATCTGAAGTAAGTAATTGAGAATCTATAGTAAAATATTTATTTATTGTGAATTTCCCGCCCGGCTGGGCTTGTTTTCCCTTCAACCAGTCTGCAAATTACAGGCAGAAGTGCAATGATAAGACAAGACAATAAATACGTCAGGAAAGGGCACTTTCAACAAGTACAGAAAAAAAGAAATAGGCACAACATCAATATGTAATGTCAATTGGAAGTTGGAAGCGATCATATTCCATTCCAGGATAAACGGATAAAAAGGGTAAGAAGAAAATTTATTAAAAAGATCACATCTCCAGGTATCATCAACGGAATTAAGAGGTGTATTGAGAGTTTCCTTTCTGTGCTTTTACATTATTGCCGATCGGCTACATTTTCAAATATTTTAAACCCTTTTCACCTTCAGTAGAGCAAATCGCGTGCTTCAGGACAAAACTAGAATAAGTTCGTGGCCACAACGTGCTACGCAGCAGTCCGGGATATTCCCAATATTCAGAGCATAGATCTGAAGTTCTTAGCTGCCGGGCATAGTGAAATGTAGTGCGATTCAATGCATTCCACAAAACCAAATGAATTTAAATGAAGTGCAAAAGTCTCGTGGTCTGCAGATTGCGAAGTGGTTGCAACAAATGCCAGGCGTACATGATTTAACTATTGAAGTGTGTACTGGAAAAAATACCAGCAGATATCTATGATAGTAGTGAAACAAAACAAAAATGGAAATTCAATGAATTATCAGAAATGGCGATGATTTTGAAAAAAAATTAATTTAAAAAATTAGAAGTAAATTTCTACAACGAACTCATGTATTAATTTTTTTATAAAAATACAAAATTTCGTTTGAGAATTTAACAAATCTGCCAACGAACAATACTATTTTAAGCAACCCCCGACATAAAAAAGAACTGATGACCTTGAAATGCCTGAACAGATTTTCATGAATTGTAGCTAAGAACCACATCTCGATCACGTCTTTCAAACAAAAAAAGCATCACAATCGGTCAATTCGTTTAGGAGCGACAATGCCACATAGAGGCATACAGACAGACACACAGAAAGTCAAACTTATAACACCGTTCCTTGCATCGGGGTTTAAAAAGGCAGGCGATCAAAGATTTCAACATCACTAAAGCCGTTTTAAATATAACCATTCCTGTCAAGTAGGGGAGGGTGGGGCGTGTTGAGACGGGGGCGTGTTGATACATCGCGTTTAAAATTCCCGCTAGTTGACTTAGCTGCGCGCGCCTCGCGCCGTTTCGTGTGAACCCCGTACCGCCAGTTTCTGTCAAAACGGTGGTGCCGTGCGGTCGGTATAATTAAAGTTATACGACAAAGTGTGATTTTTAAGGGCTAAACGAACTTTTCCAGGAAATTTTCGAAGTCGTCTGCCAACCTGCTAACACTCGGTAAGTCGTTATATGTTTTTTTCTCCACAAACTGTATCTTTTGACTGTGTTATTAGTTATAAATGAAATGCGTACGTCAAGTATGTTTACTTGCATGGCCATTTTTATGTAAAATCGTCGGGTGGGGCGAGTTGTTACATCAAGGCGGGGGCGAGTTGTGGCAGACATAACTCGCCGCTAGAATTTAGTTTTTTTTTACGTTTATATAAAATATGCATTAATACAATATGTGTTATGTAAACAGGCGTATTTTTTTAACATATTATGAATGTATATATGTATTACCTAGATACATTTCCTTTTTGTGCCTATTTGTAATTTTTTTTTTTCAGTCTTGCAAAATGGTCCGAAAATATAAAAAAAAGATGAATAGAGGGGAAATTCCAGAAAACATTTATGAACAAGCTGCAGCTGAAATCATTACTACAAACGTGTCACTTCGAAAAGCTGCAGTCTCTTTTGGAATTAATCATATGACACTAAAGCGGTTCATCGAAAGGAAAAAAAGCTAGTCCTCTTACAAATTGTAAGGTGGGATATTCCAATCCTGGTCAAGTTTTTACTCATTCACAGGAAAAAGAACTTGCAGATTACATCGCAAAATGCAGCAAAGTTTACTATGGGCTTAATACACCCCTACAAAGAAAAAAATAGAATTAGAAGACAAACTAAGAAAGGAAAAGAAAGAGAAAAAAATAGAAAAAAGCGTACATACAAAACTAACTAAAAAAAACAAGCACCCAATAAAACAAAGGCGGTGTCAAAAACAGAACCACATAAAAAAAATATTTTAGACGTAAAAAAACGAATTTTGGTGTCCACATCATCCAGTGAAACTGAAGAGGAGCCACCACTTATGGAAACTGACGACAGCGATGCAAACGAAGAAGAGCAATGTATATTTTGTCGTAACCCCTATTCTAATGATATTTCTGGTGAAAGATGGGTGAGGTGCATAAAATGTTATAAATGGTGTCATGAGTTATGTGCCGGAGTGGATGAATACATTCCTGACTTCATCTGCGACTTTTGATTGACTGGCTGAGATTTATTTTCAATGTTTTTATTTTTTTTTATTACATTGGAGGTACACTACAACCACTTTTATTTAACTGATGATAATATATTATCAGGACTTTCGATTTTACCAATTTTATTTCGTACCTACCTAATGCTTTTACTTAATTATTTGTTCGTCTCAACACGCCCCACCCCCGTCTCAACTAGCCCCACGGGTGGGGCGTGTTGTGCCAATTCCCATATTTTGTAAAATAATATTTTGTCACTTTATTCGTATGTTAACAAGGTTAATAATACCAAAATAACATAGCCAAAGAGTTATTTCTTTCCATTAAAATGTCGAACCTTTGATTTCATTAAAGATTTTTCTACGACACTCAGTTTTGTAATTTTGTCACAACACGCCCCACCCTCCCCTACAATTACCTATTGTGCCTTTTTAAAGCAAATCTTCCAGCTGGTATGGTTTGTGCTAGTAGGTCGATCTATTAAAAAAAATATTATACCAAGTAGATACACAATATATCTATTTAAAAATATACTATAATAATATATCTAATAATAATAATATTTGGATGCTTTATAAACCGCCGTTTCATGTGAAAAATCACCTCAATGGCGCTGTACAAATACATTTGTTATTTACAGATATATTTCTACCATAATCTTATCACTAACTACAGGTTAGACAAACTGTTAGAACAACTTATGACACAAACTCTAACAGATTGCATCCACCGGTTCTTAAATCACTAACACAAAAATATAAGTACAATGTAATTGACCAATGAACGTGCTGATACTGCGTTAGATTATACAATATACATACTCAGCTAAACAAAATTTAATTGGTTACTGTAATAATTTATATCTACTAAATATAGGTACCATGACATTTGAATCGTTGAGTTTCAAAACTCTACCTAATTGATTTTCTAACTTTTGAGTAAATCAAGAAAAAGGTGTAATATATAGAAAAAAAAGGAAAGTGGGTTGATGAGTTTTCATGATTCCAGTTATTTTATTTTTTTACACGTTAGAACGATCTTGTTATTTTCTATTTGAATGTTTAATATATACATATAAAACCTATTTTAATTATTATAGACCCATATTTAATCACCAACGATAAGATGATAACACGAAAATAAATAAACTAGTAGACTTTTGGAAATAATAAATGGCATCGCATTCCATATCTACACACTACTAATGAACCGTTTTATAAAAAAAATTGTCACAGTGGTTATTTTCCAGATATAAGTTCGTCAGAAGATAACTAAGGTGAAGTTAACCTTTAAAAAAAATATATTATGGCAATCAAAGTAAGATGACTATGTTTTTTGTGTCTTATAACTTATAATTGCCTTAATCTTATGTTTTGGGTATAAAAACATGACTAGGTAAACTTGTTTATTTCAACATCTAGGCAAGTGATTACACATGTTTGGTATGTAAAAACATTTGTACAAATCCCAACACACCAATCTACTATTTTAACCGTATTTATATATATATATATATAATTTTTTTTAAAAAAGAATCACAAACATTCCCAGGTTACGAATAACCCAAAAATGTTTGAAAAAACTCCTACTACCACCACAGAAAGCAAAGTTGCTTGTGTTGTGATGGAGGACTTAGTCAGCCGAGGAATCGAACACGCGACCCTCGGGTGGGACCCAAGCGGTATGCCCACTCAACCACTGACCGGTCACAGGTATATAAATAAATATATAACATTAACCAATTTATCAGGTTGATTAACATCTTATAATTCAATTTCTCAACAAAGCTGATATTAGAGTTACCTAGTTGTAATAACTAACCCTCTATATGCAACATAACTCGGGTGTTTAAAGTTTGTGCAGAGATCAACTGAGCTTTTAGCTTAGGTAGTTGTAATAGCTTCCCTTAGATGACTGGAAAATCTCTTCAAAAGTTATAATGGGCTGTTAGGAGAGCTAGCATGGTACAGATATCTTTATATTTGGTAAGAATTAAATAAAAGAAAGATTTTAAAATAAAATTTGACGCTTTGCGACGTGCCGCAAACACAATAAATAAAATTAATTATTTGCCTCCACATGGTTTCAAACGCGTGGTCATCAAAGATCACTGGTTTGAGTATCATCGATTTTTTTATTAAATTCAATATTTTGTTTCAGACTGTACCTAATGCTGAGCGAAGCCTACATGGCGTTCAAGTTGATAGCCTTCATGTACAACCGGAAGAAGGTTCTGCTGCTGATAAACCACCTGAAGAGTGAGGCGTTTTACGCGACGGAACCGGAACACACGACCTTCATCAAAATGTCCATACGGAAGGCTCGCTTCGTGTCCAAAGGATATATCTACATGTGCGTATCTGCTATAGTAGGTATGTAAAAGCTTATTTATTCTAAACATATATTGAAGTTTGATGATCGAAATATCATTATTAAAATTTGTGGGTTGTAATAACGTTGACAGGTCAATTCTATTTTTTTTTAGTTAAGTTGTTTTTTTTATATCTAATCCGTTTTTTTGCTTTAATATCGTTTAAAACTATTCTGGCATTACTTTAACCAATTGCAGGGAAGTATATTAATTTTATTTCATAATAAATATTGAGGGAAAAAAACGCATGAAACCACTAACGTTTAGGTACTATATACCTATCAGTAAACAGCAGTCATTCGAAAGACTTATAACGTAGAACAATAAACCCAAATTTATAAAACCGATTATTAGCTCATACCCATTAAATTACTCAAACTTATTAGACTTTCTTTCTTTTAATTCTGTTGCATTCTGAATGGTACTAATAAGATTATATAATTATATGGATGTCACAAATAATATTAAAATGCCTGGTCGAAAAAACCAAGTGTCGTACTTATTGGTCAAGAGGGTATAACCGGAGAAAATTTTAAAATCAAATTTTAGACATATTGACTCTTTTTCACCAAAAAATATATATTGATTTCGATAGATTGTTCTTTTATCTAGTAAATGCAGGTTTTAAATTTTCAGAAAAAACGTTCATTTTTAGTATAATAAGGTTATATATACCATGGGTCGCTGGCAGATTTTTTAAATTTTCAAACTAAAAATCTTATTTTACAATACATTATTTCATACCATGTAATAATAAATTATTGTTTATCAATACGTTATGTAGTAAGCGTGTGTTTCGAAATTTTAATTTTATTTCAAATAAAATCATTAAATAAAATAAATCATTAAATCCGAACACTTCTTTATGACGAAAATTTCTCTATTTGATCTATCTACTTACGGTCTTAAAAATTAATATATTTAAGTATTTTTTATATTTTTATTTGCTGTAATTTACGTGTGCTGCCAATTTGTGGTCAAGCCTGCCAAAGACTCGACGATGTGTATAAAATGTATGTAAATGCATGTAAATCAAAAGAAAGAGTTAAAACTTTCAATTTATTAGTTTTTTTTTTAAATATATTTTTTACTAAGGGTAGGTACTGAAATCAAAATGTCCAAAGATATATGAAATCAAACAACACAAAGTATATTTAGCTTGGCTTAGCTTTTTACCATTTAATTAAATGATATGGTGACCCGAAAGTTCATCCATACTATTTTATACTGATATTTATATTAACCATAAAATTATAATTTTTCGTGCAATATTTACCAATTTCAAACCTACTTTCGTCGACTTAAAAAATACTTTAATTAATTAGTTGGTATGGATATCAAACGAATTTATGCAGTGTCGATTTTTGTACTTATACCTTGTTATTTTTTTATGTAAAACTTCTTCACGCACGCTTGACTTGGGGAGAAAGCTGGTGAATGCGTGACGAGAGTTTTACGAAAAGTGAAATCGAGCGAGGCGAACGGAAGTTGAGGGGGAGATATAAGTTAGTGGAGCTAGAAAGAGAGAGAGTTACGTTTCATATATAACTGTAGGGGCAAGAGAGAGAGGTGCGAGCACACATTTTCTTTATCTCTTTCTCTCATAGCCAGTTACGTTTCGTATATCTGAGGCACAGTGCAGGCCTATTGTCTGTATCACACTGTAGGAGCAAGAGAGAGCAGTGCGCGCGCACATTTTCTTTCTCTCTTCTTTTATAAGTTAGTGAAGTTTTACTTCAGTCGTGTGGTCTAAAGCACACTCGTTTTTTTCTTAGATTTGCTCCACACAGAAGACCCTGAGTAAAATAATTTCCCTCAGGGCCTAAGTCATCTTAGGGGATGCTGTGTGGAAGGTCTTTTTAAGGAAGGGAAGTATAGGAAGTTCTGGAAAGGAAACAGGTATGAGGTGTGGGTCGGAATCGGTGGGTCAGTGTGTCCCAGGATCGACGGACGTATGAATCCTTCCCTCCAACTGCGGTGCAAGGCGATGGGTCGAAAGAATCCGG
The DNA here is from genome assembly GCA_917563855.2 of Limnephilus lunatus. NCBI lineage: Eukaryota > Metazoa > Arthropoda > Insecta > Trichoptera > Limnephilidae > Limnephilus > Limnephilus lunatus. The sequence continues at coordinate 57,208,654 of OU830601.1, forward strand.
CTGGAAAAGTCAAAAGGCGTCCTTCAACCAGTCTCTCTTAATCAGGCCCGCCACGCAGCAGGTGGGCAGACGCATCTGCCATCAAGGCCTAAAACAAATCTCAACCCATTAACCTGAGCACCCCTGCTAAGTCACTAAATGTAGCGAACCACTTGGCGTGACCTGTGGTAGAGGTGTTGGTTATTCAATAAATGGTTCCCCGTCTAATGGGTTGTCTATTGTATAAATATTTAACGAATTTCACCGAGGGTTTTGAAACTATCAGACCATCAGCTTTAATTGTTCGTAGTTGAATCCGCATTATCCCGACTTACGGTACATTGCACAGACAACTACGCTATAGAACTTTTCTTATTTGAAACCAGAATCGAACGAGAGTCGCATCTTAAAACCAATGCATCAGAACATTGCCAATTCCACATTAAAACTAACCTTATTTTCAAATATTAAAAAAGTTATTCATCCACATTCAACATAATAAATCACTATTCCGATGACGTTTTATTTTCTTTCATTTTCTTGTCCTTGTGTAATGTAAATAAAAAAATGGTCCGGGATTTTATCGTGAATATTTCACGGGTTTCCGGATCGGACTATGAAAGATTTCGGGTTGTGATTTAAAGATCTGGGAATGTGATTTAAAGATTTCAGGCTGTGATTTAGTACGATCTCCGACAGAATAGCCGGACACGAAAACTATACGGTTTTTACCAAATGTTTTTGGGTTGGTACCCACAAAAGTACCTACCTACCTAAGTATCTAGCTATCCATACAAATGTAGAGAGGCAGTTTCGGACACTGCCGCAGTTATTTTCTTGAATATCTCAATCGTATGTAGTTTAGGCCGATGCGTATTAAATTAAATATTTTTTTAGGGCATTGTATTGTTTAATTCAGGGGTTCCCAAACTTTTCCAAGTCGCGGCACCCTTAGAAAATTTGAATTTTCTCACGGCACCCCTGTCATATAATGTCTATCTGTGGTAGCCTCGGGACCGAGTGTCACCCCCAAGAGCACAATTCTCTAGCCCCCCCCCAGGACGGAGGATCAATTTTTTACCTACTCCACTGAATAATACAACTCGTACAAGTGCATTTATTGATAGGAAAACTTACAAAGAAAATGCAAACATAATACAAGTTCTGATACAGCTACTCCTTTCTCTTTCATTTCTTATTCCACATTTATTTTTGAGTGATATTTGCTCTTTATAACCGCAACCGCTGAAAATCCAGCTTTGCACAGATATGAAGTAGCAAAGGGAATGAGGACCCTTACAGCTTTTCCACTTAGAATCGGATACTGATTTCTGACTGATTTCCAAAACTCCGTCAAATCCGAACAAGCGTATTTCATTTTTAGGCTGCTGTCGGTCGAGAAGTCAATTAAATCTTCTTACTGCGTAGTAAAATCTTGTGGAGCTTGAGCACGTAATGGATCTTACAAACTTCTCCACTTGGTCTTCTGCGAAATACTTGGCAAACCAGTCAGTTAACTGTGATAGGTGATCTGTAAAAAGGGTCAGCAAGTTATTTAAAACCTTAACTCCGCTATGGGCCATGTACTGTTGCAATATTGGAAAACAATCTTTGCCTCCATCATCACCCATTTTTCTCTTCCACACTTGTGGTTTTTTTCTGAATGATGAAATCTTGAATGAAAAAACTACAAGTGAATGCGGCACGCGGCCGCTACAAGCGCAGCACCACAACCACAGATAATAGAAACAAAGGGAGATATGCTACGTTGGCCGCCAGACCGTGGGCGGACTACGGCGTAATACGCGTAGTATGAATACGGAAAGAATTCGTTCATTTATTTGATTTTGTGTCGTAACCGAGCACGGTTTGTGCCCGTTTTATTCAAAATGCCGTCTTGTTCAATGCAACTATGTAAAAATACGACAAGCAATGTGAACTTCATGATAAATTGAGTTTTATTTCACCGCTAAGTACAAAATTAAAGTGAGTTATCATTTTTTAATGATTATTCAAAGTTATAATTGACGTAAGGCCCCGGTCAAGCAAACATCGCCGCCATGACGAAGCTAGTGAGGGGGACGCGAATTCTTTTAAAAACCGACTATCGATATTTCGTAAAATTAGCAGGGCTATGTAAAAAAAAAAATATACATATAAGTACAAACATATTATTTCTTTTGAATTTTTTTTTGTAGATAATTTTGTGTCAATGCTGATTTGTGGTAGAAAAAAATGCCATGCTTTTCTTTTCAAATCTTTATTTTTTATAAAAAAAATAATTGTTTGTTTCGCATGTGTACCATTTATCCGATTTTCAATGAAACTTTGCTGATTTTTTGTGCCCGAGCCCGCGGAGGTTTCTATATATAGGAGTATAACAGTGGGCTCTAGCATTATGAAATTATTTCCTTTACCATACATCCGAATGGGATGAAACTTTGGTATTTTGGTGTGGGCACGTTCGTGAAGGTTTATATACATTTAACGGTAATCTCTGGCGTTATGATTTTTGTATATTTTTTGACGCGTGATCAGTTTGAAAAATGTGTGCAAATCATAAAGTTAAGCGGCAGGAAGGGAAGGAGTAGGGGAAGGGAATCCGGGACGACTGATCCGATAGGGAGAGGATAACGGGGGTGGGGGAGGGAAACGAAGGGGGGGGGGGGGTTGGCAGGGGTGAGAGAGGGATGAAGGGGGGGGGTTTGCGGGACGGGGAGAAGCATAACAAAAAAGACATTGGGGTGACATATGAAATTGGGGTGACATATGACCATGGGGTGACCTATGACCCTGATGTGACCTACGACCGTGGGGTGACCTATGACCTTGGGGCGACCTATGACATGGTTAGTCAACAAATGATTGATTTTGCTCGAACCTCTCCATAACATTTTTCGTAACGCATTCGCCAGCTTACTCCCCAAGAAGTTGAAGTAAAACTTCTTTACGCACGCTCGACTTGGGGGGTAAGCTGGTGAATGCGTTACGAAAAGAGTGATGTTACGAAAAGTGTGATGCGAACGGTAATCGATGCGAACGATGATAGGGCGAGGTGAACGGTCGGGCCTTGATGCACGCTTGACTTAGGGAGTAAGCTGGTAAATGCGTTACGAAGTGTTATGGAGAGGTGCGAGCACAAGGAATCATTTGTTGAATAACCATGCCATAGGTTAACCCAAGGTCGTAGGTCTCCCCAAGGTCGTAGATCACCCCGAGGTAGTAGGTCACTCCAAGGTCATAGGTCACCCCACAGTTTTAGGTCACCCCAGGGTCACAGGTCACCCCATAGTCATATGTCACCCCAATGTTATATGTCACCCCAATCTCAATGTCAATGTCACCCCAATGTCATGTGTTCTTTTATAAGTTAGTGAAGTTTTACTTCAGTCGTGTGGTCTAAAGCACACTCGTTTTTTTTAAAATGAAAGACAAACATTCCCGGGTAACGAATAACCCGACAATATTTGAAAATCTCCTACCACCACCTCAGTAAGCAGAAAATGTTGTTTGATTCGTGATGGAGGACTTAGCCAGCCGAGGAATCGAACACGGAATGCCTGGGTGGGACCCAAACACGATGCCCACTCAACCACTGTCCGGTCATACTATGTTTCGATGTGTTTTCTATTTAGTTTTTACAAAGCATATTTAAGATGAGATGGCTGTTAGACAGCATTCAGAGTGGGATAGTACACAGATGCATGGGACTCTTGTGAAGTACTCAAATACAAAATAAATTAACATAAGTAAAAAATTAGAATTTCTTTTTATGGATTTTTACAACAAAAGCACAATTTGAATGTTATTGTGATTAATATTATTGAACAAAACCAAAAACTGTTAAAATTCTAAATAGATTAGAAACAATTGATGTGGATTTGTTACGAATGGGACACGTTACGATTTGGACACACTCATTACGATTTATCGGTTCTGAGAATAGATCACACTTATTCCGGTTTATCGGTTCTGAGAATAAGAATTTTTCATCCAAATCTCAACTGGAATAATTTTAAAATTAAAATACCGATTGCTGTCGATTTATATTGTTGCAATCTTTATTCGTTTTCATTTGAATGTATTGCTAATTGCGAATGCAGCCGATGCGTGTACGAATAGAAATCTGTCCTAAGTAATAGTGCCAACGAAAACGACAAGTTTCAAGTGTGAGTTCGAAAAGGGGCGGATACTTTAGCGTAAGCGAAGGTGTGTAATAGTATTGGTTAGCAATATCGGCGACACGAGGTAACGCAGTTCTAAAGGGTTCAAACTGCCTATAGCATATCTTGGGTTTCTAATATCTTTGACCACAACCGTATTCCCACTCCTGTGCCTCCCACCCAATCCATTCCCAGAGCGCGGACCGGCCACGCGGGTGATTTTCCACTCCATAAAATGTTTGTATTCGTTCATGTCAATTTTGATTTTTAGTAGAGACATCAGGGGCGCCTCGCGGCACCCCTGACTTCTGTCCGCGGCACCCCAGGGTGCTGCGGCACCCACTTTGGGAACCTCTGGTTTAATTCATTTGCTATTGACAATGAATACAGTTAAGTGAAATAGAATACTATGTGGCTTTGAAATTATTTGAAAAGATCTTGCAAATGTCAAATCTATATTTTTTTTTATTGCGTGGTTGGTTGGACCAAATCATTTAGTAGTCCAAATTTAAAGAACTTCTGAAGGAATGCATTTAAGAGTACGCTTTGGTTCAGGTCCGGCGTTTTCGGTGCCATTCTTTACGCTTTCGTTTCCGACTTTTTACGGATGTACGAGCAATAATGATTATTGTACTTTGTTTAGATCATAGGTTCTCAACGTGAACGATAACACCCCCTCGTGGGTGTTTGAGACTTTCAGGGGGGCAGTAGAAGACCCAGAGAAAATTAGGGTGCGTTGAGGTGGTAGGTACAGTGAGGGCATGGGCAGATAAAAAAATATGGTCTAAAAAAGACCAAAAAAACACGCTTATCACGTACTAATAAAGGAAAGTAAGCTTTGAAATTGGTAAATTTTTGTTATTCTATGTATCATAATAATTTTTACCACGTGTGCGGTATTCGGTAGTTTGGGAATTGGATGAAAATTGAACTGAAAGATTCCATTACATTCAGATCTAGATTAAATTTGATGATATGAAATTGAATGGGGAATGACTCGCCGATTAGTTAGAAGTAATGAAAAATATTTTAAAGCTAATGTCAAAATCATATTCTACCAGCTCCAAAAATGGTAAAGATAGTATTTTAATGGAGTAGACACTTAGGAATTTATCCATTTCAAAAACCCACTTGAAAAACAGAATGAATCTCATCACATCTCTAATAATGTTTACTGCGTCAAATCTTAGAACAGACTTGTTCATCTATTAGTCATGATCTTGCTAAGAATACCTTCGAAGTTGGAGTTTCTGGAATTGACGAAATACTAAACACTTCGAGAGACGAGTGGATAAATAATGATTTTGACACAAAATAAACTTTAACAAGAACTAAATTAGAAAGTTTTACATTTGTGTAGAAATATTTTATTTTAAACCATGATTAAATACGCCTACCTCCATTTTCCCAAGGTTCCTACTTTTCGTTATACAATGGAAAATGTTTAGTGAGAATTTGTAAAAATATTTTGATAAGATAAGTTGCCGAGTCACTTGAATGGTAGTCATAAAAAATGTTTTTTTCTCATTTCAAATAAAATAATTCCCCTCAGGGCCTATGTCATCTTCGGGGCTGGTGTATGGAGGGTATTTTTAGGAAAGGAAGGAGAGGAAGTTATGGGAAGGAAAAGGGTATGAGGTGTGGGTAGGAATCTGTTGGTCAGTGCGTTAAGGAGTGACGGACGTACGAAATCCATCCCTCTTAATGCAGTGCAAGGCTATATTCCGAGAGAGTATGGATGAAGAAGTCAAAGGGACTCCCTCAACCATTCTCTCTCTATCCCGCCTGCCATGCAGCTGGTGGACAGACGCATCCACCGCCAAGACCCGGACAAATCTCACCCTATGAACCCGGGCATCCCTGTTAAGTCACCAAATGTAACGAACCTCTTGGGGTGACCTGTGGGAGAGGTGTTGATTATCCAATAAATGATTCCCGGGTCAGCGGTACCCATACCCGCCTCCCAAATTGTAAATGTAAATGTCATGACTCCACTGTTCTAAAACGTCCTTTTTTCAGCAAACTTTTTTGGTTTCGGTACTAGAATACCTAGTTCATTATTCAACAATAAAAAAAAACTTTGTTCTCATTGATAAACAAAACAAATATTTTGACCAACGTCTTGTTATATTTAAAAAATAGCTGAATTCATGTTTCTAAGCTACAAGTTAAATTCTGAAGGTGATATTTTGAGCTAAAATTATCTAATTTTTCGAAGAAAACTTCTTCTGAAAGATTTTCACTTTGTGATGGCATTATTTATTTTATTAAAAGACAAATAAATTCGTTTACATTACTTTATTCGAAAATAAAGTGACGCAAACAAAGTTATTTGTCTTTTAATAAAATAAAAAATTTCTGGTTAACCTAAAAATTCCAGACAAACATTTTGATGATGTCGAAGCTCACAACTCTCATTTTTCTACAAAATGCTTACGATCGGATACACATACGAGAAACGTTATCATTAAATGTTTACAAAGCCGTTGTTGTGCTTAAGAAACATTTTTTTTTTAATAAGAATTAAATATTTTTCTTTTAAATTTAGCCTATCCTTTAACATAAATAATACTTCAATAATTTATAATGAACTTAAGTCCTTTGTATTTCTATCTGAAAAATCTTTTGAAAAATGTCAGCAATTTATAGACTTGATTTATTTTAATGGTTCACTGAAAGTATTTTCTACGCTCTTTCTTTGCGACGAAACGATTTAGGCCATAAGTGAAAATGTATCGAACATTTAGACTTAGGTTCTTTGTCTTAATGGGCTGAGTGGTAAATCTCCGGTCTTATGCGTCCCATGAAAGGTTTTCGTGCTTTAAAATGATGTGTGGAAAGTGGTCCATAAATTTTATTTGTAGAATTTTTAAAGAACCTTATAATGCGAGATGAAGAAAATGCCAAAATAAGGTGTTAATTTTGAGTTTTTATTTTGATAATTTTATAAAAATGTGTTTTTGCACCAGAAAAAATTCTAGAAAACTTCAAACTTACCCAGGTTCTAGGTCTTAAACCGAAAAAGGATTCAGAATATTTTTTTATACTTCAAAATATTAATTTTTTATCTATTTAAAAAAATCAATCCGTAAAGACAAAGTTTATGTTACACCATTTTAATTATTTTGTGGTTAATTTTTAGATTTGAATATGAAGCGTCTTGTTTTTTCTTTCCGATACCGTTTAGATCATACTTTTCACTTCGATAATAAGGGAGACACATTGATTTCTATGCGACTAATGTGAGCTGGGACAAATATGGTATCTAGTAATTCAACGGGTTAGTAGAATACATGTCTCGTTGTCATCGACAACGAGACTATGTGATGAGTTGCAGCTCGATCGGATGCCGAGAAGTGGGTGAATTTCCACTACCACGATTCCACGTCAATTATACATTTTGAATCAAGAAAACGAAATTAGCGGATCAACAAAGTGAAATTCAAAAACATGTAGGGGAGACCGGGGACAGTTGTACCAATATGACTTTTACCATTTTCTACATCTTAGGTATAATGTTTATGAAAAACATGCTCATACTCAACGGCAGATAATTTACTTGTCTACCAAATTCTTATTCTATGATTTTTCCAAATCTTATAGAAACTAAGCTATAAGCGCATAAACAGATCGGGGGAAATGATACAACTGACCCCTACCCCGGGGTTAGTTGTACTAGTTGTACCAGTAGCGGAATTTAAATTAAAATACAGAATTCAAAGATAAAGTTGTTTAATTCTAATAATTTCGGTTAGGAAAAATAGTTTTTTTGTTGGTTTATAAAATCACTATTCAAAATTTCAATTACATTGAACGTAATGCACTATTTATCTGACCACAAGAAAACTCTTATAGAATTCGTCAGTTGAAGTGTTAGCAAGAACCTTAACTATTGTAATATAATAAAAATACGATACAAATACATATTATACCATAGCACGTTTTAAACTGAAGTAAAGGAGAAGAAAAAATAATTAAAATTTTGTATGAAAATATTGTGGTACAATTGTCCCCGCGGTACAATTGTTCCCAAAAAATATGTATATATATATAATATGATTTAATTCTTTTCTATTGATTTATAAATAAAACACTTGTGTTGCAAAGTTTAACAAAGAAACGACATTTATGTTTATTTATAATAAAATAATAGAAAATAAAACAAGTGACAATTGATAATTACATTCCAAGTATTCCAACTGACACTACAGGATTCAAATTTAAATGGAATATATTGCCATTACATCTCCCCTCCCCCTGGAAAGAAAATTACTGCAAAATTTTCACTCATCTTCGATGTCCTCTTCATGGTTCATAAATAAAGGTGCTGGAGTTAACTTCGAGATGTGGAAAAAATTTGATTCAAATTTTTTTCAACCAGTGTTTATCTTGTAAATTGAGTTTGATAATTTTTCTATGATTTTGTATGGTCCGATTCTCAATTCGTCGAGCTTCTTCCTGTTAAGTTTGTTTCCATCTTCGTCTACATATGTTTTTTTTAGTTCTTCTGTCATTGTTACCCAGACTCTTCTAACCTGGTATCTTTTTTTTTAACTATTTTTTACTTTGCCAAAAGCATCACTTTTCATAATCTCCTTGTGATGGCTGGCGGATTGTAACATTTCTGGTATTGTAAACACTTTTTCATCACTTGTGACTATTTTTGTAATGCTAATAATATTTGACTTGCCATCGCCTCCAGGTAGTAGCGTAAATTCAAATTGAAGTTTCTCCATTTGTGGTTACGAAAAATGTCGTTTTATAATATGATTTAATTCTTTTCTATTGATTTATAAATAAAACACTTGTGTTGCAAAGTTTAACAAAGAAACGACATTTATGTTTATTTATAATAAAATAATAGAAAATAAAACAAGTGACAATTGATAATTACATTCCAAGTATTCCAACTGACACTACAGGATTCAAATTTAAATGGAATATATTGCCATTACATATATACATATATAAATTTTGCAATAAAAATATTTATTCATTTTCTATGACAATATACAACGAACAAACAACAACACTGGTTCAAACTGGTTCAAGGCACAAAAATTAATTATGAAAGTTATTCTTAAAGTTCCCATAATAACAAGTACTGTAGATGTGTAGATATATTCAACAAATTTCATGTATTAGATATTCGACAAATTTACACAAAAACAATCTTAACTCATCTGTTTAAAAATAAAACAAATACATTTTATGAAAATATCCAAAATATTGTAAACACGCGGCACAAAACCAAAGAACTCACACATACACCTAAAACAAACACAACATTTGGTCAAAGAAATTTCAAATACATTGCGTCTAAAATATACAATAACCTACCTGACAAAACAAGACAATCGAATAATATTAACAAATACAAAATTCTGATAAAATAATGGATCATCGAAAAAGGTCGTGCAATAATTAGTCACCTCACTCAAATATAATCCTCTTATCCCATTATTGTTACCACTACTACCAACCTGAAATTTTTTGTCAAATATTTTTACTTTATTGAAAAATGTATTTTATTTAATATTTATAAAATATTTGTAAAATAGTCTGTCTCGACACAGGATTTCCTAGTGAGACAGGCAAGGCCAAAAAAAATGTTAACTTTATTGTATAGATTAGAGGTTCCCAAAGTGGGTGCCGCGGCACCCTGGGGTGCCGCGGACAGTGGTCAGGGGTGCCGCGAGGCGCCCCTGATGTCTCTACTAAAAATCAAAATTGACATGAACGAATACAAACATTTTATGGAGTCTGCGCTCTGGGAATGGATTGGGTGGGAGGCACAGGAGTGGGGATACGGTTGTGGTGCTGCGCTTGCAGCGGCCGCGTGCCGCATTCACTTGTAGTTTTTTCATTTAAGATTTCATTATTCAGGAAAAAAACTACAAGTATGGAAGAGAAAAATGGGTGATGATGGAGGCAAAGATTGTTTTCCAATATTGCAACAGTACATGGCCCATAGCGGAGTTAAGGTTTCAAATAACTTGCTGACCCTTTTCATAGAGCACCTATCACAGTTGACTGCCAAGTACTTCGCGGAAGACCAAGTGGAGAAGTTTGTATGGATCCAAGATCCATTCCGTGCTCAAGCTCCCCAAGATTTTACTACGCAGGAAGAAGAAAATTTAATTGACCTCTCGACCAACAGCAGCCTAAAAATGAAATACGCTTGTTCGGATTTGACGGAGTTTTGGATATCAGAAATCAGTATCCGATTCGTTGCGGTTATAAAGAGCAAATATCGCTCAAAAATAAATGTGGAAAAAGAAATGAGGAGCACTAAACGGTTTTTGTACTTGTATTATATTTGCATTTTCTTTGCAAGTTTTCCTATCAATAAATGCACTTATTCATTTTACGAGTTGTATTATTCAGTGGAGTAGGTAAAAAAAAGGGGGGGGGGGGGGTGGCGGTGGCTAGATAGATCCCGAGGCTACCACAGATAGACATTATATGACAGGGGTGCCGTGAGAAAATTCAAATTTTCTAAGGGTGCCGCGACTTGGAAAAGTTTGGGAACCCCTGGTATAGATGCTTAAATAAATAAATAAACTTTTACATATTACAGTCTTATTAGGATTAAAATTATTATAATATAAACTTGTAACCATAAAATACACATATTCAAATACGACTTTTACAAAATTTATCACAAAAAAACAGTAACAAATAAAAAAATAACAAAAATGCTGGCGAAATAACAAAATAACATTAAAAAAGTATTGGTAGGTATTAAATAATATATAAAGGTAGGTGTGAGAAGTAAGAATAAAATTATTATTACGGATATGTTATTATTTATTAATAATATTATAAAAGTAGAGATCATTGACATGGTAATTTAATCAACATTAATATAAATGCATAAAATGATAAGGGTTTAGTTGTAGCACGGGGTCGATTGTCTCGGTACAATCGTCCCCGGAAAAATTGGTTCAACCTTTCCCGAAGGGTTATTTTCAATTAAAACGCAAATTTTAGGTTAATCCCTACTCATGAACGCTTCAAAACCCATCCTAAAATAAACTCAATTGTCCAAAGAAATATGTAAATAGCAAAATACTAATAAACAGAACATAGTAATTGTAATATTAGAGAATGAATGCAATCGAAAAAAGTAACTTTTAGGGCTCAAAATTTTTTTTTTCCAATTGAGAACGTCCGAGTTCCACTATGTCCGGCGGGCTACTGACGATTGTCCGCACGTGTCAGGGCTATCCCCTGATGACATATAGTATTCGTACCTATTATAGTTAGGAAGTTATTCGCCTTGGTACTACTGACCCGTGGTACTACTGTCCCCGGTCTCCCCTACTATTTAAAAAGACCCGACGCCAGATCGTTGGTTTTATAAATTTATTTCCCGAAAAGAAAAATACGATAAAACGTTCCAAAACAACGCATACGTTTCATAATTATATTACATTTTCTTCACTAAATAATGCCATCGTAGTTTAATTGCTAAAACTAGGTAACTCCGAAATCAGCGTTTTTGAGTTACTCACATAAAACATAACTTTTTTTCCTCGTCTATGAATGCTACAAACAGAAAAGCCGTAATGCATTGGAATCATCAAGTATTTTGGGCATCCACAAAAAACGTTGTCCTTCAATTCTATAATAAGGTAACTCTGGTTACCATAAGTGTTTTTCCATGTTTCAATTAGGCAACTAGTTGTAGCACTAAAATGTGTGGAATTACTTAAGATGCTTTCGTTTCATTTATTGTATCTAACAACTAGATAACTCATTCCATTTCTGTAAATAAACACACAAAAAAATAATAAATTACCTTATTTCCAAGATATAAGTATTACGGTTCCCAACATATACATTTAATCGTACTAATCAGTATAAATATACAAAAATCGATATATCAGATTGAGTATATCTTATAATTGCCGATTATTAATCTTGTAACTTTAATCCCAACAAGGCTTTCAATTATGTAATTACCTCACGATATATACCTAACTGCTAATTTATTTATAGATTATTCTACTTAATGAATAATATTATATTCCAGTATTTAAAAAAAAAACTACATTTTTCATTTTAGATTTTATTTTCATTTCATTTGAAGATTTTTTTTTCAGTACTGACCAATATCTCATTAATAAACTGTATTGATTGAAAGTTCTTTGAGATCACAGTGACCGTTTATTACTATTTCGTGGTATACAAATATGGTTTAAGAGGACGCCCTTCCTTTTAACTCGGAAGCTAGACTTTGTATCGAGAGCTCTCGCATAATTATGACTTGCCTGTCAGTGTTCGGCTATCCTCGATAAACGACAAAACCTACACCATGTGACCAGAATATAGCAAAGACAACTGTAAACAATGTTAGAAATGTTCGTAGACTGATATTTTGACCCTACTTCCCAATCACTATCGTCAAGGCACAACAGAGAAACCAGCGTTTTTAAACCAGGGCGCGGACGTTGAGATCCATTCACGGCAGACCGACCACCATACACATTCTGTCTGGTACTGCCAGATGACGAGAGAGGTATCCCACCCGACACAAGCGTTCTTCATATCACAATACTTGATTTCATTATCTTTTCTTGCAGATGCTTGCAGCATACACAAGATGCCATTACCCTGTGAGCAGCCGCCTTTTATGTTTATCTCTTATCTTTTTTAATTTAGTTTATCCCTGATTTCCTTTATATTATTCGCATTTTGTATATTATGTAAGCACTTGCATACTGCTTCCTAACACCGTATGCAGGGACACTGGAGGTCTAGATTCGTTCAAACTTAAATGTAGATTCGTTCATTCAAAAAAATTAGAGTCCTTGCGAAAGCCTTGAATATACCAGGGTGGATAAGTGGATAACCTCCAATGATATTATGATAAATCGAACAGTATTAATAGGCCTGAGACTGTAAGTTTGAAATTTAAGAATACGTCTAAGAAAGCAACTCTGATGCCGCGCCGTGCGCAAAACCGTCTTCGTATTGAAGTTTGTTAAAAAGCTACTTTTGTAATAGCACTGAATTCAATCAAGTAGCCAATAATGCTAACGGATGGCGCCAATTAGGTTAACAGATCGCATGAGGATATGCTGCTGGCAGGTATAAGTACAACGGATATCTAATTTTGAGTATCTCTCTGGATATGAAGAGATTGACGGTATTGACGGATTTTTATTGTAACTGGCAGTTGTGAATAATAGTACTACGAATATAGTTACGTAACATAAAATGTCAACGTAACGTTAAAAGAAACACACAAACGTCTTCATTTTAAACGAAAGGTAAAACAATAGAAAAAAACGAATATAAAAAAGTGCTCCTACATATTATGGGTAACACTGATTTTTTAAATTTTTCCTGCAATAATCACATAAAAAAATCAATATTATCGGCTCCCGAACACTCAAATTGGCATCAATGGCGACAGGCTAAACATATCCCACAGTCTTCGATTTTACAGCTTCCATGACTTTTATCATTTTTTTTCCCACGTCTTCCGCTGTTTCTTCTACGACATTGTTTAACACTGTTTCGACTACGACAGGCCAAAATACAACCTGGAAAAGCAAAAAGAAATTTAGTTCTATTAGATATTGGAAACACTCTTCCTAATATGAGATAGTATTCCATATTAGGGTCACCAAAAAATCCCACAAATATATTCGTGGAATAAAATCTACTTGAATTTAACTTTAAATCATTATGAAAACATAAAATTTGATTAAAAGTATTGTCTATCGAAAGATTGACAATTTTGTGGAGAATTTTTTTTGAGAAATAATAAAGTGAAACTTACGTAAATATAAAATCGGTGAGGCACAAAAACTTAATCACATTCTCAGGAGAGTGTGGTGTGATCGGCGTCAGGACGAGTACTGACATTTTCAAAGTCGATCTGTGGGGAATCCGGAACGCTGTGTTTTATAGAGGCTGTTCTTACTTAAATTTTGAGAAACACCATTATCTCATATTAGGGACGTATGCCATATTCGGTACATCTCCTGTACATGAAGTCTATATCACTAACAAACATTATTTATTGTTCTTCACTGATTCATTGTATTCAATTCATCACCAATAATAATAATAATAATATTGTGCGGTTAGTACATATATAATATTAATATTTCCATTATGGCCTACGATACAAGAACGTCTTACTTACGTCACTTACGCCCATACCGCCCAAACCCAAATTCAGGCAGCACGATAAATCGAGAGACGAACACAATAGACTAAATCTATTATTTTCACTTCCCCTAATGACACCCCTGACAGGGTAATCGACATCAATATTCTTTCACTAGACTCGGCCTGAATTGCCCGAGAGAACAAGGCAAGGCGGGAGAATTAGGCGTGTAATTGCTTTGGGACAAAAGCGTCTCTCGATACTTTAATGTAATATAAATCATTTTTGGAAAATTAAATGAAACAATACTTTTGTATATGTAACAAGTTTCGTATTTTATTTTTGGTCACCTACCGGTTTCGCTGTTTACTAATTAGGGCCTATCTAATCTAATACCTGTGTTTGCATCACTAACACAATTAATACTAAATATATACAACCCGGTTTCGCTACCCATAGCTTAGTCTAGTATTATACCGCCTTGTAGCGTCGGTGGTAGCGAAACCCGGTTGGAAAAAAGTATGAAGAATGTAAGTAATATTTAAACAAAGTAATTGTTTTTTTTTAAAATTGATGTATTTGATATACACTCGTCAAGAAAAGACAAACTTTACCTCATGAACCCGGGCCCCCTGCTAAGTCATCAAACGTAGGGAATCACTTGGGGCGTCTATGGCAGAGGTGTTGGTTATCCAAAAAATGGTTCACACGTGAATATCTCTGAAATTGGCTATCAGTCGGTCCAAGAGATGGCGCAACTAGGTCTTAGGTTTGGTGACTTAGCAACTTTGGTGAGGTTTTTGGAGAGATTGGTTGAGGGAGTCCCATTGACATCTCCAGCCGTACTCTCTCGGAATATTGCCTTGCATCGCAGTGGGAGGGATGGATTCGTACATCCGTCACATCTGGACACACTGACCCCCAGATTCCTACCCACCCCTGATACCCTTTTTTATCCCAGAACTTCCTATCCTTCCTTTCCTCCACATAGTACTTTACAATTATTAGCACAACAATTATTTTCCTCAGGGTCTCCTGTGTGGAGCTAATGTAAAAACAATGTCGTGCCATTCGTTGCGTAGGACTGTGGCGGAAAGTGGAAAATGTTTCACTGCATAATAAAAATATATGTTTTATTTTAAAATAACTTTGTTCTTCGGGTTGATATTTTTTTTATGTTAAGACTACGTTTATGCAAATACCCGCAGAAATCAATAATCAAACGCCCGCTCACCAACACTTTTGACAGATTGCGTAGCAACTGAATTCTGTTTAAAATATTATTTGACAAGGGGGCCTAGTCACTATCTTTTAAGTTAAAACTTGGTGGTTGATTAAGTTTATCACAAATGGGTAAAAATAGTAGTCAGTAACTATTATGTGATTATTTTCTAGTGACTAAACGTTATCCCAATAGTTACTGATTACCATTTTTAGCCATTTGTGATAAACTTAATCAACCACCAAGTTTCGCAAACGTGCCTTTGTGAAACTTAAACGATAGTGACTAGGCCCCAAGCTCGTTTGTTCGACGTGGAACTAAATCGTGTATCAAAACAATCATTTCCATTTAATTTTTTGTGGACAAGCGAATTCTAAAATAATAAGATTTTTAAAACAACTTAGGTAATGTAAAAACACACATATTAATTTTTTATCTAATCTTAACATGCCGCCGCCCTGCTTTTCCGATATGAAGCCATTTTATAAAATCCGAACTTGCATTTCCGTCACATCTTAAATCCAATAATTTATTTTACCGGCAATAAATGTTTTCATAAAACTTAACTTTAACCTAACCTTAACCATCGTAACCGAGCATAACCTACTTTCGTCACTTATTCCATTCTTACCCGACATCAAAACATTGACAGCAAACTTTTTTTTTGATTGTTTTCATTCTTCCCTACCTACATCATTCCTCTACTTCTTCGTATGACTGGAGAATGATTGTGGCTACAAAAGAAATTTGTCAACTTCAAAGTCACTTCAAATTCATCAATTCATCAGAAAGGAATACACTTTTGATAAATCCTGACAGTTTACGACAACTCTCTTACGAAATCATGTTCCGACTTGCTCAAATCCACCATAATATTTCGTGGAAAAATCCCACTATTCACAAAGGGGAAAAAAAACAAGGTCTCGCTATATTCGATTTCCGTAAACCTATTTATATCCCCAAATAAAAGTAATCTTCCGGCTTTGAAAGGCGATCGGCATCAGTCAACTTACAAGCGGCGTAAGAATATTATTCTAACTCACATACAGATGCAATACCTACAATTTAATTTCTTAATTATTATAAAATATACTTACCTGCTATGACTACGACTAATATACGTATAGCCTTACGTGGTGTATTTTATACAACTGATAAACAATCGTTTGTGTAAAAACCTTACTAATAGAAACCACAGGCCAAAATATAGGCCAAATATGACCTATATTTGGCCAATATTTTTTTCAGTATATTGATATAAAATGGTGTCAAATTCTAAGCAAACAATTTTTTTTACATTCAAAGGAAATATATTTTTGTTATAACAGTTGTTGAACAGTTGTTTTCCAGAAAAAGGGTTGATAATTACTACATAAAGAAAAATGTTTGAAATCTGCGCAAAACTAGGTCGTGTATCAAGTAATATAATATACCTGGAGTGTTACTCTTATTTTAACCTTCTGTTATATTACAAAAACCGTTTTGGAGAAATTCTAGACTTGCCATTGTTCTACGTATTTGTACTTTGTCCCAAATGAGAGTAGTCATTCATATTGTGTTTGAGATGAGATTTTAGTCAGAGAACCTATATATTATACATAGCTGTTTATCCAACTGTCGACTAGATCCAAATTCAACTGGACATGGATTGTTTTGGCAATATTTACCATAGTTCAAATTGAAAACGAACCTTTCTTGGTCCTTGAACAAAACCAACGAAAGGGTCTATTCAATTACATAATAAAATACTCTTTTTGAATATATTCAGATGGGTTAAATAAGACGAGGCCGAAAGCAAACTTTACAAACTTTTTAAACACGCTTAAAATTTATAAAAAAATTGGAAAAAAACAGTTGTTTTTCATCTAATAATTTCATGTTATAAAAATATGACTATTAAAAATTCTACGACCTTTTTCAGTTTTCCAGATAACGACTTTTTAACCTAACCGCGCCTTTAAAGTTTCAGTTTAAAATCTATCTAATCTTTTAAAATCTATATTAATGTTGAGTTTAAATAGTTTACAGTATATCATACCCGCAGTGTTCTAATCACATATTTTTTTGTTCTGATAAAAATAACATTACCAGTTAAAATAACTTAAAATAAGTTCTGTGTAAGTTTAATTTACTAAAACTGTCTAAGGACGGGTTGTACCAGAGAATTTTAAAAATTCATAAAATTTAATGGATCCGCGACATTTAATCCCGCGAAAAAATATCCCCGACAAAATATCCTATGGACAAAACATCCCCCAACAAAATATCTACTAAAATCTAACCTAACCTAACCTTATCTTACCTAACTTAACCTAACCCAAAATGGGACAAAAATAATACAGACATCCTGTAAAGATCATAAAATATTGTTATCTGTATTAGTTTTGTCCCATTTCACTATTTTTTAACAATAATTTATTATGATTATTGTCGTAATTATGATTTACAGGATGTCTGTATTATTTTTGTCCCATTTTTTCGTTAGGCTAGGTTATGTAGGTTAGGTTAAGTTTTAGTAGACAGGATGTTTGGTTCGTGGGATATTTTGTCGGAGAATATTTTGTCGGGGATATTT
The DNA here is from genome assembly GCA_917563855.2 of Limnephilus lunatus. Taxonomy (NCBI): domain Eukaryota; kingdom Metazoa; phylum Arthropoda; class Insecta; order Trichoptera; family Limnephilidae; genus Limnephilus; species Limnephilus lunatus. The sequence goes on from OU830601.1 coordinate 57,226,719, forward strand.
TTTCGCGGGACGAAAACGCGCAGTACCAAATTTCAACGTTAAAACTCGAGTTCTGTATAAGTTCTATTATATCATTTTAGATATGTGAAACAACTGGCGAAAAAATATATAATAAAGACCTTGTATAGAAAATTTATTGAAGTAGAAAATCAGCTTGGAAATTTGTACATGTTCTTAAAAAAAATAATGAACACCCTTTTGTAAATTAAAATTTTATCGGTTTATAAAATGTTTTCCAATAGCAATTTATATTTAATGCATCTTTTGCGTTGTATGTAATGCTACTCGACTTAACATAACAAACAAGAAAGCTTTTAACAACTAACCGGGTATGTTAATATTTTAGGTATGTACGTATTTTTTTCGAACCTAGGAGAATACGCCTTCTTGTGGCTAACAAATTAAATTCTGCAATACTTCACTGACTGATGTCCAGAACTCAGAACCGAAACCGGAAAAATAACATCAAAGTTACTGTTGTTTCGTGGTCCTTTGGTATTTATTTTACTATTTTGGTTTTCGTAATAACATTCAATTTACGTAGAGTTTTACGAACCATGGGCCCTACAAGACGTTAACGTTTACAGGCTACTCTATATAATGTATAAAGCGTCTCTCATTTAATTGTGGGCTACCTCTATAAAAACAATAATTAACAAAAGTATTCAAGAACACACTCATACTTACTTCTATTTTATACGCCTATAAAAATTCGTGCAACTATATATTTTTTACGAAGGACATGTTTTTTCATGCGTAATTTTCTCCTCGGCAATTTATTTCATCACATAACATAATGCCCATAAAAAGTTTATTATGAATTAAAGATAAAATTTTACCATTGTACCTTCTGCTGTTAGAAAAAAATATATCTCTTTATTAATTCTAAGCTTCAAAGCAGTAAATCAGTTTGCCTTTTGTTTGAAACTCCCCAAAACTCTCGAATGATGATGACAGATTTAAAAAAAATGACAAAGCATTCTGTTTGAAGTTTCTACAGGCTAAAACAAATATTTCAATTCGCGACGTCCTTCCCATCATGAGTTATGATGCTATGAAATGTGCCACTAACTGTCAATCAATGAGACAGGTCGTCGCATTATTTGTTACGAGAGAGATACATTTACTTGTGTGCAGCCGGGTAACAAAGTCAGTCACAAATAATTACAATAAAATCGTCGAAAAGTTGCAGTGGACATTTATTTTCAGTTTTTCCAGTGGTTTTTTCTAATTCAATTATTATTTCTTCGAAGAATATCTTCCGCTATTCGAAGACATAACCAAACGATATCCCGAGTGTTGGGTACTATTGTATTCCGACAAGATGTATTATCTAAGCGAGGGAGATGCATGATCCGTTTGAAAAAGATGCCAAATCATCAATCAATGACAAACTACTTTCCAGTCAAGAAATTGAAATGTTTTTCATTTTGAAAATCTGATCAAAGAGATTAAAAACTGAATAACACTGAGACGTGATGAATACTTATATTGACGAATCTCACTTAAAGTGATGCGCTTCCAAGTAATGCAATTTTTTATGTCAATGCGGTTGACTGAATAGTAATAAAAATTTTAACAGTAAATTTTTTATTTATTTACATTTTTTTAGCCTTGCCTGTCTCACTAGGAAACCCTGTGTCGAGACAGACTAGTCTACAAATATTTTATAAATATTATAAAAAACATTTTTCAATAGTGTAAAAATATATAACAATAATGGGATAAGATGATTATATTTGGGTGAGGTGACTAATTATTGCACGAACTTTTTCGATGATCCATTGTTTTGTTACATTTGTTAATATTATTCGATTGTTTTGTTTTGTCAGGTGGGTTATTGTATATTATAGACGCAATGTATTTGAAATGTTGTGTTTGTTTTAGGTGTTTGTACGAGTTTGGTTTTGTGCCGCTTGTTTACAATATTTTAAGTATTTTCATAAAATGTATGTGTTTTATGTGTATGTGTTTTGTGTTATGTTTATGTGTTTAAATCCTAAAGAATTGATAATTTTTCATACGTAGATTACGTATTTATTGTGAAAACATGTTTTCAAGAGAATTACCGGTATCAAGGCTGAATTTTGAAAATGCATTTTTAGAAAAATCTCCGTTTTATCAACTTCTGCTATCTCTTTCATGTGACTTGGTAAAAATAGCCCTTATTCTGTTGCTCTGGTTTTATTTATTTATTTTTATTTATTTATATAATTTGTACATATATTTATAACAATTTACAGGCAATATAGACTAAGACGTTATAATTGTACCATTTATGCAGTATATATGCAATGCCAAAAATCTTACAAATGTGCTATAGGACACAAAAAATAAATCTATTTTTTTATCCACTTCATTCAAAAAGCACGTAGCTCTCCCCACAGGTGAGTTCATAAATAAATTAGTGCGGCTTGCTCTACCATATAGGAGGTTGTGATGACGTCCTCGAGAGTGAGACTCTGGTACAAAAAAATTTAATTGGGCCAGTATCTCATTATTAGATAAGTGACCGTTAATTAGTTGAAAAAAATATTTAAGCAAAGCAATACCTCTACGTGTCTCTAGGGAGTGGTAATTGGTCATGCCTAATATATAAATCGATGGGTAATGCCAAGGGTAACGTCCATAGAGCCGCGAGAATAAAAACCTTAAAAATTTCTTATGGACTCTTTCAATGCGTAAAGTGTATGTTAATTCGTGTGGGGCCCAGATGATCGAATTTGACTCAAGTACACTCAGGACTAGTGTGTTATATAATAACGTCAGTGTTTTTGTGTTACGAAACGGATATGAGTTTCTGATTACGAAGCCGAGAAGCCTGTATGCTCTGCTTATTAAATCATCGATGTGTTGGTGAAAAGTTAGTTTGCTGTCGTAAATAATTCCTAGATCTTTGATTTGGTTAAGGTGTTGGAGAATAATTTCATTAATTGTATATTGAAATACATGCGGTTTCTTTGATCTTGTATAAGAGACGATATTGCACTTGGGTGTACTGAAGTTCAAGCCATTTATTTTGGCCCAGTTTGAGACGCAGTCAATGTCACGTTGAAGGAGAATACAGTCAAGAATATTTTTTATTGATCGATATAGTTTCAAGTCATCTGCAAATAGTAAATACAGCGAGTGTGTGATGACTGAACCAGTATCGTTAATAAAAATCAAAAACAGAAGTGGTCCAAGGATAGACCCCTGAGGAACTCCAGAAAAAACTACGAATTCAAAAGAACTGGATCCCTTATAATAAACAAATTGTCTACGATTTCGAAAATATGAAGCAAAAAAACAAAGTAGTCTTTTGGAAAAACCAAATGAAGCAAGTTTATTTAGAAGAATGTCGATGTCAACCTTGTCGAATGCTTTTTCCAGGTCAAAATAAGCAACATCCACCTGGCCACCATTGTCGAGAGTTCGTGATAAGAAATCTGAGATGCATAAGAGGTTTGATGTTACTGACATCTGGGATCTAAAACCATGTTGATGGTCGTCAAGAATTGGAGTAATGGGATTAAGTATATATTTATGTAGAATTTTCTCGAATATTTTCATGATGGAACATAGAACGGCAACTGGTCTATAATTCCGGATATCGCGTTTTTCTCCCTTTTTGTAGATAGGGGTTATTTTAGTTAATCTCCAGATGTCTGGTGGTATTAAAAGGTCGGAACAACCCTTTAGTATAAATGTTGGAATATTGTCAGGACCGATGGAGTGAGGTTTCTTTAAGTTTGAGAGTGCCTCCTTAACATCTTTTTCTGAAATACTGTCCAGGTCGAATGAGGGCCAAATCTGTACAGTGTGGAGTGTAGAGTCAATATTGAGAGTTGGTTGAACATTTTTGTACACAGATGAAAAAAAAGCAGCAAACCTATTTGCGATTTTATCATCAGTAGTCAATTCCTCTCCGTCAAAAATCATAGACTTAAATGAGTTATTGGATTTTTTTAGATCCTTAATATACTTCCAAAACTGTTTGGGATCGATAGACAATTTTTCTTCCATTGAAGTTAAATGATTTTTAAAAGCTTCACTGATTTCACGTTTTACGATGGAGCGATAGGCTGAAAAACTAGCATAGTCCAAGTTGTGACGAGTTTTTTTCCATTGCTTATAAAAAATATGTTTTATTTTAATATTTGAAATAATACTGTTGGTGTACCACTTAGGATATACTCTGTGTGCCGTAGTGCGAGGTGTGGAAATGGGTATACACTTATCGAATATATTGTAAATTAAATTGTAAAAATTTGTACATAATGCATTTATATCTGTTGAACTTTGGCAGACCGGTTGCCATGAGCATTCAGAAAGCAATTCATATAATAAGTGGAAATTACCTTTGTTGAATTTCCAGGCGTTTATGGTTCTAGCTCCATGATAGGAGGGAACTTCTATTGGACTTGGGTTTAGACATAAACTTGAACCACCTAAGTGAGCCTCACTAATACTTATAGACAAAGCAGGGTGGTGCTTGTCTTCGTTTGTAATAGGGTCCTGACATTTCTCAACACACTTTATAAGATCCTTGGCATTACATAAAACTACATCCAGAGTGTTATTGTAATCATTACATATCAAGTTATAATCTTGCAAACCGTAGAAACATTAAAAATAATTATACATGTTCACAATATTGGAGTTACAGGAAGGGAGGTTCAAATCACCTAATATTATGATATTTTTGTCATTGAGAAGATTATAATTACTTTCTATTTTTTCGAATATGTTATAGTATATCGAAGTTGAAGAACGCGGTGGCACATATATCACGCATACAAAAACAGTTGAAGATTTCAAGGATAGCTTTACCCACAGGGATTCAGTATCGGGGAGGTCCATTGAATAAATCCTCTCAGCATAAGTTACAGCATCAGCGCGAACAGCCAGGACGACACCTCCCGCGCGTGTGAGGCGGTCACGACGAAAGACAACATAATTTTCTGGAAATAGCTCTGAATTATGCACACTTGGTTTCAGCCACGATTCAGTGATTCCTATTAAATCTAAGCTATCACGAGCAAATAAGTTGTTTTTAAATACTGCCAATTTCGTATTTAGCCCTCGAACATTTTGATAATACATAGAGAGGTTAGAATTACTTCTCACTCTCAGAGTGTTTCGTTGCATCATTGGTTGCAGCATTTTTATAAGTGCTCTCGAATTACCATCTTTATTTACAAATTTTTAAACTTTATTGTTTTCTCTCGATATTAGTATGAATGCCATCGTCTTAAACCACAGTTTTTTTCTTTTGATTGGATAGTTCTTGGAATATTGGAGAAATTTAGTTCTTTATTATGGGTGCAGTTTCTCTGGAACTGATAGCGATGCCACAAATATTCCTTTCATTCGATATTTTATTTACTCACCGCTTGGTATGGAATATTTTCCCCTGGCTAGGCGAATGGAAGGACGGAGCGACTATTTGTAAGAACTACAAATATGTTTTGTTATACTCCTGGTCCCCACGCTGAAAGCCAGGGTTATACTAAAGACCACGTTGGGCCCAGTGTTATACTTCCTGGGGCCAGGGTGATATTTTAAGGTCTCCAGGAATATAAGCCACTCCCGGGGGGGGGACAAGTGTTAAGCAGACCCCCCGGGGGTCATATGCCTCGGCTTGGAAGGCTCATCTCAGGGAAGTAGGGTTCCTCCGTGCTTGTCGATGGTTGACTCCAAATGAAACAAGGTTTGGTTACAATTCAAATGTATTCAATATGCAAGGGTGAAACAGTACAGGCAACCAGGTAAGCAGTTTAAGGCCTAGCATTAGAGAGAGAGAGAGGCACTAGTAATGCTACTGAATTTAGGCTCGGGAAGACTAATAAGAAAGTTTAGAATCTCACGGGGCGTCGGACGGATGCAAGCAGCTTCCCTACGTAGTGGAGAGGTCTGGAGCCTAGCTCACAGACCGTGCTCAGGACACTGGGCGCTGGGCAGTGAGGGGGCGGCTTCTCGGCGTCATGGTGGGCGGATTCGGCCAGCTTACCGAACCGGTAGGCGATATCGGTGAATTACGCGGCTATCGGCAACGAAGGCGGATTAAAAGCCGTGCGCGTCCAGGGCGGCCATGGTATTAAATAGGCGGCAGTGGTATTATATAGGCGGCTGTTGTGATAACGCCATACTTGGATGTAGGCGGAGACTTAATTCGTCGCGTCGAAGTGTGGCATACTGCCCTCGTGTCAGTACAACCGCTCGCGCCGCTGTCTCGAATGTGTCTGGCTTTTGCCGATCGGCGGCCGGAGCTGCTAGCTCCCGATGAGCGAGAGGGAAGACTTGAACGTGTGCCCTTATAAGGTAATGTCTCTTCCCATTGGATGAATCCCGAGCTGCGTGACCATATAAGGTGATGCTTCTCCTAGCCTGAGAAGGACAGCAATAAAATGCGAGACTGGACATGTACTGCGCGCGTGAACAACGGCTGCCCGCCGCTTGTAGAGTCTGTTCGTAGGCTATGGGCGACACATAACACTACCCTCCTTCCCCTGAAAAATGAAGGGAAAAGGCAGCGAGGCTGATGCAGGGGACCACGACCTTCCATACAGCATGTGATGCGTTGGTTGCCACAATGTGAGGTACAGAGCTACCTCTTTCACCAGGATTTAAACACTCCCTACCTAAGAGCCAACAAAATTTTAACTACCTGTGAGCCAAGCTAAAAAAAACTAGCAATAAACTGAACAAGGGTTGCCAACTCTCTCAAGGAATTATAAAAATATGTCGTACCTAGTGCGATACAAGACACGCTAACGAAGGCGAATGAAGAAATAAAGAAAACATGACCCTTACGAGAAGGATTTCTACCATGTAAAAATCTTAAAACTAGACAAAAAATTTCCAACACTATTCCTGTTATGGAATATTGTACGCTGACCGATGTCATGAAATGATCGAAATCACTCATATTCGCGTCTTACAACAGAATTCTTAAAATTATACAACATTGTTTTTATACACTTTATTCCTGTTATGGAATATTGTACGCTGACCAATGTCATGAAATGATCGAAATCACTCATATTCGCGTCTTACAACAGAATTCTTAAAATTATACAACTTTGTTTTTATACACTTTATGCTATTTTCACAATTCAATTCTAACCCAAATATTAATTCCCGCACTCTCAGCTTGTCATAGTTTGTCTGGTTTGCATTTAATTATCAGGCATAAACGACCATCCTCTCATGTTCGCATATAATTGTAAGGTAACGCTACAAAACCTATCATGAATATTAATTTTCAGGCTTAATATGAATCCTCTCATGTTTTCTCGACTCACCTCGGTGACCCGTACAGCGCTGTACTTGATGTACTAGAAGTACACCCTTGCCGCAACGACACAGACAACCGGAGAGATCCCGTGGAATCCTCACGGTGAACTTGCGTTCGACGAAACCACATAGGACACCCTCTAGGTGTTCCCACCAAAATAACCAGACGAACCGTAATGACCATAAGTGCAATTCCATTATTCTCTAATAAGAACAATAAGACCCAAAATGACATAACTTGATGACATTACAGAGCTAATTTACTCAACCGGGTGCATACTCTTAAATCTTCTTACTACGAGAAGCACTACTCTTAATTTGAATACAGTGATATAGTAAGTTACCCAAACACCGTTTAATTGCGTCCTGATATGGTAGGGACTTTACACGCTGGCTTGCCATATTGATACCGAAGTAATCAATTACGTGTTAACAAAATATTTATATAATAATTTAATTAATTACATTTATCATAATTAAAACACTTCAATTTACATTTGTTTACCCACCAACAACTCTATGTGTGTGTGTACAATTTTGTTAAATAACTTTCAATTCGAGTCTGTGTCAACTCAACTTAAACTCTCAGGGTTTGACTACGTAAAGAGAGAAGAAAAAAAAAATTAAAATAAATAATAACAACGCCACGTATTTTTACACAAAAATATGAAAATTTAATACTACCGACAATGTTATTAGAAGAGGAAAAGTTTTTTCTTAATTGAGTAACGAATTTCTTCCTAACACCGGAATCATATATACTTTAATTGTTCGGAAATTCGCGTTTCCAACAATCCTTCTGCTCTAATTCTAAAGAGTTTAGCCATCCTATCACGCTTTGGATTATAGCTACCTGCCGAATGACACGTTAGGTCGATTCCCAAGTTCCCAACCTATCGGAACTTGTAACAGCTCTATAATACCACACAACGAGTAACCGTTGTTATATGATCGCGGAAGAAGATTTAAATTCGATACTACTACAACCTATGTGAACCGAATAGTGTTGTCTATTGGGCCTATTCTGATAACAAAATGTGGTAATAATATTATTACATTGCCTTTCTATCGTGAATTCACTCCAACATAAGCTAGAATTGAGACATACCCCGTTAAGGAGTGGGTAACTACCTGATTGTGAACGTTTTACTGCCCCAATTTCTCCTATAACGCAACGTGTGAGATGTCCAATACTATAACGATTTAAGCTACATGTGAGAATAATTCGACAATGAAAGAGATTGAAAACCCGAAAAAAAAAGACAAAAAAATAAAATTAAAATTAAAATGATATTTCCATTTATACATGACCTTATCTTTTATTTACACAAGGTTATTTACAACCATCAGGTTCCTAAGTTTTCTTACTACTCAATGACCTACCCCAGGATGATGAGGGCTAGGTGCCTTCATACCTACCACTTGTACAAGAATTTTCTTATGCCGTCTCTTGTCAACGAAAAGAAAAGAATATGCTTGCATATTCTTTCATTGCATCTAAAATTAAGTAATTTTTAAAATGCAAAATGTTCCACGAAAATAGAAATTAGGTCTCTACTTCCGGTCCCGGGCCAGGATACTGAATACCTAACGCAGTTTTTTCTAATGAAAAACCTAGCCTAATTTAGGGTTCCTTGAACTACGCCCTCAATCAGTGTATCGTGTCATGTTTCTTAGATGAATTTATATACTTATGTAACCATATTCATATATAAATCAAAAAAAATTTTTTTTTTTTAAAACCCAAGTGGCTACGCACTAGGATGGGGAGAGTAATAAATTATTACTACCAATAATAGTCATTACAATAAATGAACTAAACATCGCACCAGCAATTTCACTAGTGTAAGGTGAGTTACCTCTTTTTTTCATAATAATAATAATAATAATAAGTCTTCACGTGGAGACATACCGGCGTCCCGGATTGTCAACACTTGTGATGACGATCCATTAAGAAGGGAATTGTATACTTCTCTAATAACAAAAGTTAAGTTATATGCGTTATAACCTCGTACTAACAACAAGGGTTCATGACGTCCTTGGGTTATATATAAAGGACAATACAATACATGTACCTCGTGTTTAAATTTACAATTTTTTATTAAGGTCATCCAATGATGGATAATAATGCTGACTAAGTCATGTAATCAAATGAAAATGATACATATTCGCATTTTACAACCTTATGTAGAGGACAATACAATATATGCACCTCGTGATTAAATTTACTGTGTTATTATAATTTGTAACCAATTTCTTATCCTACTGATGGACTAATTTCCATTCCCTGTTCTGTTTTTCTGTTTTCCTCTCCGTGTAATTCTCAGGATACGCCTCCTATAGCGTCTGTCATATTATAAGGATACCTCCTATAGCGTCTGGCATATTATAAGGATCTCTCCTATAGCGTCTGGCATATTATAAGGATCTCTCCTATAGCGTCGTATAATTGTAAGGCTATACTATAATCCTCTCGTGTTTTCAAGAGATACGTTTGAAAAGGTCTATCTCCGTGTGGCCACACCGTTACGTTCATAGAACCGTAACCTTGCCTTAGTCACCAACACAAATGAGAAATTACCTTCCTCAAATGCCTGTGCTTTGGCAAAATAACACATAAAAATAACACAATATCCAAAAAAAACAAAACTTCATTAATTATTTTAATATTTATGTTACTACAAATTCTATAAAATTTCTCTTTAAAGGTTACTCTATATTTAACAGGAATCGTTTCCAAATTTTAATAACACAGGTTTAATAACACCGCTATACGATGCGTTATACACACTGACTAAGTCGCTCAAATACCTAAGTATTCAATTCGTGTGTTTACCTTTAACATTACATGTTATAAGCTAGCAATTTATATACATAAAAAAAATTGAATCATAACTGAATTGCTAACGACGTTGCTTCTTACTACAACTTCCAAAATTTTAAAACTTTAAATTGTTTGACTGATTATTTGAAAATTCCCTTTTTAAAAAATTCCATGTCTATTATTTATTTACTTCTTAATTTAACAATATTATCCAATGATAACTTTTTTACTAATAACTTTCCACTAAAAGTCTCAGTTTAAACTCAACTTTCCTGTTCTTAACTTTTTTTATCTATTGTTTACTTTACTATTATTTTGTTTAAAAAAAAATCCATTGTATTTAACTGCATAAGGGCGCCATGACATTTTTCTAAAATAGTTATGTCAAAACTATATGAATTTACAATTACCTAAAGCTTACTTGAGGGGTTAATTCTCTATTTCCAATTCTTTCCTATATCACAAATTCCTTTTTTTTTGTTCAAGATTTCACATCTCAACAATACCACTTGCCCTAATTCTGAGGAAGGCATTCCTATAACGGTTCGAAACCAGAATTGTATACGCGGGTACCTATGTATCCGTAGTACATTTCTTGAGTCTATTAACTCAATATCTATATGATATAATTTTCTAACAACGATCACGTTGTCATATTTATGAATACGAGAAAAAAATGAAGAAGACAATTTCTTATAATTTTTAAACCCTTTCCTTCATTACAAGTAAGACATTATTAATTGGTTTCTATTCACTATTTGTTTTTGTTACTAAATGACAATATCGATTTAACTGTAGTAGTTTATTTTTAATTCTATGTTTTAATAATTTTCCACAGATGTTTTCAAAAAAAAAAACTTATTTTATCTTTTCTATCCTGAATTCCATTATACTGTTATTCATTCATGTAAATTTATTGCCGAAATCATTCCTACATTCTTATAAAAAAAAACTTAATTGAAGCTAAACATTTAAATGTTCTTTATTCGAGAGATTATTCTGTTAAATTTGATAAGGATTTTCCGTTAAAAATTCTTCGTTATTTTTTTTTAATCGATAATTTGAACATTTGCTGCTATTCACTCGTTTCTACGGAAATGTCTTTACCAACGATGGTCTATTTTATTTTCCGCATACTACTATTTAGAGTGGGATAGTCCCGATTAAAAAACAATGTATGTTCCAATACTGTCTCTATGGTAAATACCTATAGCATATACAAAATTTTATTATTAAACCTTCCTTAGATAACCATTCGAAAAATCAAGTATCTAGTAACATATACCTTGTAGTTTGAAATTTATTCTTTTAAATGATGTTCTACTGTTTTTCACTAATTTAATTAATTTTCTACCACTTTAGTACGAAAGCAATTCAGATAGATTTCAAGAATTTAAACTAACAAAAAAAAACTTAGCCAATTATATACATTGATATACACGTTGCCTTGTTTATATACATTTTTATATACAAGTTTGTTCCTTTTCCGAACGTTTATTACTTTAACAACATTGTGTTTTCTAATTTGTGTATTATGAAGGATTAATTCAATGATATACGATCTCTAATCGTGGGTTCATGACACCCATGATTTTCAACGAAACATCATTAAACTTCTAAGAACTTTACTATTTTTAACCGATCTATTATTAACTTCAATAAACGTCTATGAATTTCAACCGATCTGTACCTAAACTTCTGTTTCTAAAAAAAACTTTTGACTGAATTTTGTTTATTCCTTTTTTTTCTTCTACAATTTATGTTATTAATCTACATTTGTCCTGAACTGTTCATTAATCCAATACGCAGTTAATTACTCTGCCTTAGACCAATCAACAATCAAAATTACAATTCTAATTTATTATAATGCATTAACAATAAATCAAAACTTCTATGAAGAAAAATAACAATTGTGGCTTTAACTATTATTACAAGGGAAAACTTTCCATATTAACTTATTTTGTTTTGAAAATTTATAATTTGTTGCTTTAAAATTTCTCTTTTATAACATTATGTAACGTCGTTTTCCATTTTGTGTTTTTTTTTTTTTAAACTTCCTATTGAGAGAAACGAAAATTAACTTTATAACTTGTACTCATTATTTATTGAACTTTTCATTTGACGTTTATTATCTATTTCAAACTTCCAATTTAAATTTTGCGTAGGCGAGGGTGCTATATTAACGAGGTTTCCCGAATTACTAGTTTTTGGGGTGGTTGCTACACTTGGAGAATTTAAATAAATAGCAGCAGACTCAACCCGCCTACTAAGGGATTCGTTAAACTCAACACATTGTTTCCGTAAAGTCAATAAAGCCCTTTTGGGAACTACGCCTCTATCTATCAACATTTTTTTTATTACGGACGCGTTTGCTTTCTCGAAATTTAATATTCTATCCATTATTGGTATGGTGGCCTCCATGATTTTGCGTTTTTATAATGAACAAAACCAAAAAAAAGGACGAGAGTAGTTGCCGGCAATTGTTATTACTTTCTCCTATTACAGGGGGACGGGCGGATAAACCTACCCGACAGCAGAAATTTCTTTTTTATTGGAAACAACCGCTGCTCTTCAAGGAAGAAATAACACAACTAATGCAGCACCAAGGTGGAGATTCAAATTAAACGAAATTCATTACTCAAATAAAAAAAATTCCGCGCGAATGACGAACGACTCTAACTGCTGAACTTCCTTTAACTCGAGATTTTAAAACCCTGGTTTTTTTTTTAAATCGTGGAAAAAGGGCGAACTCACTGATACTATACTTATTTTATTAAATCACAAGGTTCTGAAAGCCGCGATAGAATCGTAATTGCGTGAGAACGTTACGGTAATAAGCGATGTTTAAAATACCTAACACTCGAATAGCACTTGCCGACGGATTCGCGATGTTTAGAATAATTCACACAGTAACCACAGCTGTTGATGGGAGCACAAATATAAAATATTTATAGCCAAGAGTACATAATAATGTTTCTAGGGAGAAAACAATCGACAAGACTTCGGGCTCCAGTTGGCGCGCCAGTGTTATACTCCTGGTCCCCACGCTGAAAGCCAGGGTTATACTAAAGACCACGTTGGGCCCAGTGTTATACTTCCTGGGGCCAGGGTGATATTTTAAGGTCTCCAGGAATATAAGCTACTCCCGGGGGGGGGACAAGTGTTAAGCAGACCCCCCGGGGGTCATATGCCTCGGCTTGGAAGGCTCATCTCAGGGAAGTAGGATTCCTCCGTGCTTGTCGATGGTTGACTCCAAATGAAACAAGGTTTGGTTACAATTCAAATGTATTCAATATGCAAGGGTGAAACAGTACAGGCAACCAGGTAAGCAGTTTAAGGCCTAGCATTAGAGAGAGAGAGGCACTAGTAATGCTACTGAATTTAGGCTCGGGAAGACTAATAAGAAAGTTTAGAATCTCACGGGGCGTCGGACGGATGCAAGCAGCTTCCCTACGTAGTGGAGAGGTCTGGAGCCTAGCTCACAGACCGTGCTCAGGACACTGGGCGCTGGGCAGTGAGGGGGCGGCTTCTCGGCGTCATGGTGGGCGGATTCGGCCAGCTTACCGAACCGGTAGGCGATATCGGTGAATTACGCGGCTATCGGCAACGAAGGCGGATTAAAAGCCGTGCGCGTCCAGGGCGGCCATGGTATTAAATAGGCGGCAGTGGTATTATATAGGCGGCTGTTGTGATAACGCCATACTTGGATGTAGGCGGAGACTTAATTCGTCGCGTCGAAGTGTGGCATACTGCCCTCGTGTCAGTACAACCGCTCGCGCCGCTGTCTCGAATGTGTCTGGCTTTTGCTGATCGGCGGCCGGAGCTGCTAGCTCCCGATGAGCGAGAGGGAAGACTTGAACGTGTGCCCTTATAAGGTAATGTCTCTTCCCATTGGTTGAATCCCGAGCTGCGTGACCATATAAGGTGATGCTTCTCCTAGCCTGAGAAGGACAGCAATAAAATGCGAGACTGGACATGTACTGCGCGCGTGAACAACGGCTGCCCGCCGCTTGTAGAGTCTGTTTGTAGGCTATGGGCGACACATAACACTACCCTCCTTCCCCTGAAAAATGAAGGGAAAAGGCAGCGAGGCTGATGCAGGGGACCACGACCTTCCATACAGCATGTGATGCGTTGGTTGCCACAATGTGAGGTACAGAGCTACCTCTTTCACCAGGATTTAAACACTCCCTACCTAAGAGCCAACAAAATTTTAACTACCTGTGAGCCAAGCTAAAAAAAACTAGCGATAAACTGAACAAGGGTTGCCAACTCTCTCAAGGAATTATAAAAATATGTCGTACCTAGTGCGATACAAGACACGCTAACGAAGGCGAATGAAGAAATAAAGAAAACATGACCCTTACGAGAAGGATTTCTACCATGTAAAAATCTTAAAACTAGACAAAAAATTTCCAACACTATTCCTGTTATGGAATATTGTACGCTGACCGATGTCATGAAATGATCGAAATCACTCATATTCGCGTCTTACAACAGAATTCTTAAAATTATACAACATTGTTTTTATACACTTTATTCCTGTTATGGAATATTGTACGCTGACCAATGTCATGAAATGATCGAAATCACTCATATTCGCGTCTTACAACAGAATTCTTAAAATTATACAACTTTGTTTTTATACACTTTATGCTATTTTCACAATTCAATTCTAACCCAAATATTAATTCCCGCACTCTCAGCTTGTCATAGTTTGTCTGGTTTGCATTTAATTATCAGGCATAAACGACCATCCTCTCATGTTCACAAATAATTGTAAGGTAATATAGGCCAGGGTGATATTTTAAGGTCTCCAGGAATATAAGTCACTCCCGGGGGGGGGGACAAGTGTTAAGCAGACCCCCCGGGGGGTCATATGCCTCGGCTTGGAAGGCTCATCTCAGGGAAGTAGGGTTCCTCCGTGCTTGTCGATGGTTGACTCCAAATGAAACAAGGTTTGGTTACAATTCAAATGTATTCAATATGCAAGGGTGAAACAGTACAGGCAACCAGGTAAGCAGTTTAAGGCCTAGCATTAGAGAGAGAGAGGCACTAGTAATGCTACTGAATTTAGGCTCGGGAAGACTAATAAGAAAGTTTAGAATCTCACGGGGCGTCGGACGGATGCAGGCAGCTTCCCTACGTAGTGGAGAGGTCTGGAGCCTAGCTCACAGACCGTGCTCAGGACACTGGGCGCTGGGCGGTGAGGGGGCGGCTTCTCGGCGTCATGGTGGGCGGATTCGGCCAGCTTACCGAACCGGTAGGCGATATCGGTGAATTACGCGGCTATCGGCAACGAAGGCGGATTAAAAGCCGTGCGCGTCCAGGGCGGCCATGGTATTAAATAGGCGGCAGTGGTATTATATAGGCGGCTGTTGTGATAACGCCATACTTGGATGTAGGCGGAGACTTAATTCGTCGCGTCGAAGTGTGGCATACTGCCCTCGTGTCAGTACAACCGCTCGCGCCGCTGTCTCGAATGTGTCTGGCTTTTGCCGATCGGCGGCCGGAGCTGCTAGCTCCCGATGAGCGAGAGGGAAGACTTGAACGTGTGCCCTTATAAGGTAATGTCTCTTCCCATTGGTTGAATCCCGAGCTGCGTGACCATATAAGGTGATGCTTCTCCTAGCCTGAGAAGGACAGCAATAAAATGCGAGACTGGACATGTACTGCGCGCGTGAACAACGGCTGCCCGCCGCTTGTAGAGTCTGTTCGTAGGCTATGGGCGACACATAACAGTTTCCTTTCGTGTATTTTCTACTTATGACATAAGAATGCGAGATCACGATTACAAATATTCTGTATAACTTTTATCTTATAAATTGAGAACTTGAAGGAAAAGATTTGATTTTAAAAAATTATTTTTTACAAAGTTGTCAACCATTGTGTTAATTGTAAATTTCAAGGAGCTCGAAGACCAATCAGTGATAAAAGCAACCACGAAACGATATATGGCTTCCACACATCTTTATTATTATAAATCATCTCACTCACGTGAAGACTTTTTCATTGTAAAGCAATGAAATTTGACAGAAAGTTTCACACATTGGTCGCTTTATATAAAAGATTTTAGATTTACCAGCATTCGACGTCTAGAATATCTATGATAATGTCAACTTCACAATTGGTTTTGTCAGTAGCAAAAAATATCCTTTTTGATAAAATGATGAAAATCTCATCGTCGATTATTTTACTTTTGTGCGAAGAGAAATTTAATGTTAATAAATAACTATTAAACTGCTTTCAACATATAGAAGGCAAAACACTGTATTAAAAAACAATATTTTAAAGTAAAATTCTTTACAATCGATTGATGACGATCGTAAAGGTAAGTTAAAATTTCACACCTCTCTGTGGTTTTCACTGACTCGCCACTAAACCACACGACTCAAGCATCCTTTTTCGGGTAGCCAAATATTGCAGTATTTACAAATTGCACGTTATTCTGATTAGAGGCACATGGTCAATATATTTGTACATAATAGATATAAATATACTGAGTAATTGTGTATGAATGCTCCGAAAAGTTGATTAGGAGATGCGCGGAATTTTTTTCATTGAATGTGCACGCTCGTGTTGGAGCGTCCTTAAAGGGATATGTTATTTTGTTATTAAATGTGAGGCAACTGTTAGTTCACCCCTGTCGTCGTCCCAGTCATTGGGTCGATAAGGGCAAGGAATCGATGGAAAAGTAGACTGCACAGAAACGAACGGTTATGGAGATTTGGTTTGAAGCTCAGCCATTGTGGAACTTTTCAGTACAGGGTATTCGGTTAATAATATTATTGAAATATAATCTGTAGTTCGTAACAGCTTCAAATTATTTTCCACCTCATATTACCTCATGAAAAATTGTAAAGATTTCAGGAATCCAAAAATATTGTCGCGAAACTACATTTATTTTGAAGAACTTCAACAAATGAAAAATATGCTAAAAGCGTTGACATTTTTGGAGCTCAATTTAATTTTCATGGTATTTTTAAAAACTTTTTTACTTTTTATAATTAATATTTTCATGAAAATATAAAAAGAGGTTATAAAATAGCTTTTGGCGTTCCTCGAAAATTCAAGCCATTTTTCTTATGTAACATTTTAAACAAAATGAAACAAGTTCTTTGTTTAAAACCACTTTCTTTTAATTTAAATTCGTCGACCGGTTTTGATTGATCTCAACCTTCTTCAGGACAATGAACATATAAACCAATAATTAATAACAATAAGCTTACAATAGTAAACGAACAATAAAAATATGTTTATTGTCCTGAAGAAGGATGAGTTTAACCAAAACCGGTCGATGAATATAAATTAAAATTAAGTAGTTTTAAACTAAGAAATTGTTTCATTTCGTATAATGTCAAGTCAAAAAGTGTTTACTTTCTTCGATAATATAACATTTTAAACTATTGAGACGAACAATATTTGGCCTATTGGCCTATGTCGAGAGCAAGGTTTTCGACTAATAATCTGAAGATCCCGGGTTTAAATTTCGGTGAGCGCAAATATATAATTTATTTTATTAATTTGTATTGTTCCACAATAAAAAAAATACAAGGTTTATTTGGGGCACGCCCCAGAGTGGAAGTTACCCGTAATATCACTTTGGAGAAAGACTAACATTCAGGATTGAAAAGTTGCTTGAAATGGCTTTAGCCGTGTTTAGTGATCAAACGTGAACAGTCACTTTACTTTTTCTCATGTTCTTACCCTCCCTACTACCTTCAGCCTCACAATATACCCCAATTCGGGATGTCTTATTCTCACTGGATCTAGACGTTTGATGGCAGTTGTGAGGCCCTTGTTCAGTATTCACACTAAAACAAAACAAAAAAATTGGAATTTCAAGCAATTTAAAAAATTGATTTACAATTTTTTTATTTTATTTATTTATTTACGCCTATTTAGGATTTTACATATATACATATATAATAATATTTACAAAATTATACTCATAAATAGTGCAGGAAACGACTGTTAAAAACACTTTCACAAAAATAAAAAGTAAAAATAATAATATTGAATTTGATCCACACAGTACCTATGTAGATACAAAATATTTAAAAAATCAAAAAAAGTTTTTTTTCTTTCAGCCAACAAAATACTGTTAATGTGTTCAGTCAATTTAAATACCTTTATCAAAATACTAGCTGGGTTACCCGGCTTCGCTCAGGACAATAAGATAGTGTTCTGGAATGTTGCACAATGATGTTCCCGATTCCCTATTCCTGATCATTCCACGATATACTCCGCCACTCCTTCCACAACTTTCTACAGCTATATGGAACCTTCTAGAACTTTCCGGAAGACTGTTCTAGAAATTTCAAGAGGGCGAAACTTTCAGCCCTTATATCTTTAAAAGCACGCCCTTTAGGTAAAAACGGATACCCTTATTCCCTAGGGGGGATAGAGATCTACCACACCATATAACTCCCTTGATCAAACCGGGACTCGTTTCTGAGTTTTTGCGAGCTGCACGTTTTTTGGACTTTCTTTTATAATATATGCCATATTCAAATAAATAAAATGTTACTCCTCACATGTCCTTTCCCGTGCGTTCCCCTCCAGCGTTCCACGTCCACCTTCCCCACCACCGCTCTCCCGCTCTCCCGTCCCGCCAACCCCCCTGGCACTGCATTTCTTGACTCCTCTCCCGCCCGGCCCGTAGCCGAAACTTTTTTCTAATACTAACAATTTTAAACTCGTGATATCTTTCTAATTAAATATCCGAATTGAAAAATTCAAAAAGTTAAATAAAGGTATTGAAGCTGTCTTGAATATGAAGTAATTTATTTTGATAAGGAACAAAACCAAGATACAAATAAAGAGCCTTTTCAAGCTGCGATATATTAATTAAAATTTTAAAATAAAAGAATACTTATTGTGGCATAACCATAATAGTTAGACATATCCTGTTGCGAATTTCTTTGTAAATAATGATGTGTTCTATAAAGTCGTAGTACATTGTTTTATTCTGTCATCAATAGTTTTCGCAGCGCACGCGATTTAAAGAATATTTTAGGTAATTTTTTTACACCCTGGGTTACATTATTGAAGTTTTAGTAAGGATGCCTATTTTAAAAAAAAATATAATATAGTCTATGTCATCCGAGGATAGTGTAGCTTCTCAACAGTGAAAGAATATCAGTAGTTTCGGAGCCTATTCGATGCAAACAAACACACAAACAAACAAATCTTTCCTCTTTATATAGTGTGTTAGATGTTAGATTCCCCTACTTGATGAAAAAAACTTCAATAAGGTTTGCTTATACCTATATTAAAATTGACGTAGTAAATATATATCAACAACATCAGAGTATTTGTTTCCTAGCTATTGAATCCGTCGCATAGGAGTATAATATTGGCACATTGATGTGGAATTGTTACCATAATATGGTTGGTACTGACTTCTAACTGACCTGCCTGGAGTATGAAAAGAGATTACATATAATAAATCAGGGGTTTCAAACATTGAATTATTGATTTTATACAAACAGGTTGAATCGGAAATGTTTCTACGATCAGATAATTTTATTAAATTTAATGAACAAAGTACGTTATCGTAATATAGGCATTCACTAGGAATGCCCATTTTAAAATTTACATATCTTAAAAATTTATTTTGAATTCTTTCAATCGCATGTGAATGAATCTCATAATTTGGGGACCAAACCGTGGTTTTATATTCTATATGACTCCTTAATAGTAACATATATAATGTTTTTACAATATTGATATTATTGAAATCACTAGATACCCTTAAAAATTTTAAAACCCCTTGAAAATCATAGAAAAGTACTGTAAATTCAATTCTTTCAACATTGTTTCTAAAGTAAACCCATGAAAACTCTTTCTGTGGGTAGCTTTGTAAACACTTTGGATGTTCGAAATGTTTTAAATTTCGGTACACGCTGAAAGTGTTAAGTGTTTGAGATTTTCCTAAGTGTATCAGGAGAGGAAAATAAATATTGTTCTTCTTTATGCGCACCGTCTGCAACCGAAAGTTGACTGAAATATTCACTTGTTTAAATATTTATTACGCGACGAACGAGAAATCCGAAGGTGAAAGTGAACCAAGAACTTCGTGAAACACCTTCCTCTTTGTTTATTCTTTCCCACCCTTTTCTGTTAAAAACAAAGCATGTCTTAGTTTATAAAGTTGTTATCTTGAACATAATTATTTTGATGTTACGAGTTAGGCTTCGTTTTAAATAAAATCAAAAACTGAAAGCGGGGAAGATAAATCTAGCGGTTTACTGTCAAAACATCACTTAACCTTCAATCAATTTTATCCAAGACGAATAATAAAGAAACAACATAAAAATTCCTCCTGTTACCATTTTTATAAGGCACATTGCATATACACTGAAAAAGGGCTTAGCTGGCAGATATATTTGAACCGATGACACTTGGGTGGGTACTAAAAGCATTGAACGAAATGTGTAAATACCTAAAACGTGCTCCGCGATTTTTGTTACCTAAGAACGAAGCTTGCTTGCGAACTTGTAACTAAATAAAAATACAGTATTTTGTCTAATTTCAGTTGGCTGTCTAATGCCCATAACAGAGAGGTTTGAGGTCCTTCCAACAAATGTGAAGTACCCCTATTTTGACGTAATGACCAATCCAGCGTACCCCATAGTTTACCTGCTGCAGATTTACTCCAAGACCGCTGTGGTACTCCTAGACGGGGCTTTGGACACAATAATGCCAGCGTTCATCGCAGCAGCACGTAAGCATTTTAGCCTAGTTTACCTTAACTCCAATTGTCGTTAAATAAAAAGTAGTATGTATTTCATATGTATTATTATGACTTAAAAAATAATAATTAATTCGACTGCGTGCAGCCCCTAAGTGGGTTCCCATTACTTGCTTTGGTTCTGTATTTATACCGACCTCTCTTCCTACTTAAACTATCGTATCTCAAAAATTCCAATTTTTGAGGAGAGCAATTTTACGTTAATTTTGATAACTACAAATCCAAAAGTCAATCAAATATAGAACAATTTTTGACAGTATTTTCTGCATATGAAAAGATTTTTTAATTAATTTGATATTTTTTTCACAAGCACAGATCAGTTACAAATTTGCTAATCTCATGCTCCTGCGTACGTACGAAAAAAAATTGTTTATTTAAAGGCAGACCTTTTTCAAAATGAATCATTGAATCTAATCAAAAATTTGTCTTAACACTTGACTTTAAAAAATAATTTTCTGATTTCTTGGTATCCCTGAAAAAGCTTGCTAACTCTAACTAACTTGGTTCAAATTAAACCTAATTTCCTAAAGAGATTGTATTGAAGCTGATCAGGATAGTAATGTATTACTTTTTTGCAGCGATGAAAAAAAATAAATCAAATTTAATCAAACAACTTTTGTAATAACGGACAAAATGTTTTTAAAACATCCGACAAAAACAAAAACATTGGGTCGGGGTCACATTGTTTTTGGTTTTCTATCGGCCACGGAAAACAAAAACATTGTGGTCCTGCTCCAAAGCTTTTGTATTTGATGGATGTTTTGAAAACATTTTCTCGTTGGAGATCCGAATTAAGAAGTACTTGTTAGTACAAGTACACAATTTGAGAGGCTGAGTACCGTCGCCCAGGAAAAAATTTATTGGATAACCAATACCTATCTAATAACAGCGGTGCCCGGATTCACGGGGAGAGGTTTGTCCGGGTCTTGACGGCAGATGCGTCTGCCCACCAGCCGCATGGCAGGCCGGATCGAGGGTTAAGGGAGTCCCTTTGAATTCTTCAGCCGTACTCTCTCGGAATATTGCCTTGTACAGCGGTGGGAGGGATGGTTTAATGCTTCCGTCATTCCTGGACACACTGACCACCAGATTTCTACCCACCCTTCATACCATTTTCTTTCCTAGAACTTTTTGTGTGAGATACGCAAAGCTCGTGCATATGATGAAGTTTTTCCATTCATTTTACATGATTGTTTTATATTATACATATAATAATGAACAATCAATCAAATATTGTTAGTATTTTAAAACATAATTTACAAAAAGTGTTTTTTTCTAAAATTATTAAACAGTCGCCATCTGTGAATGAGTATATTTTCAATTATTTTAAGTATCACCTCAAGCTATTGCAGCGTCGCACATTTCTACATTTATTTTTCAGACCGTTAAACGAATAATCGCAGTTAAGAGATTGTTTCATTAGAAAATGTTGCACCAGAACAAGGAACACTGCTGTGAGGAAATGTATTTTCTTTCCAAGAGTGCGTAAATCTCCTCAGAGAAACGTGCTCAACCCACGGTTCCCTAAAGCGTTTTAACTTACCTAATGGATTCTCTGAAAGAAAGCCAAAGAAAAAAAATGCACGTATATTTTTTCCCTGAGGCACATACATAATTCAAAATGTAATGTGAATATCCCATTATAATAAGGGTATTTTTCATCTGAATATAAATTTTAAACATCATTTAGATTATCTACTTTTGAAAAACCTCTTTTGTAAAACGAAATTCGTTTAGGATTTTATGCGTCTTTTTTTACGTTCGTAGAGTTTATATTTGTCTTTGAATCGAGAATTTTATTGGTTGATATGAGCGTTTCTACGCATTTCGGAAACGATCAATTTGTGAGAAATGAAGTGGAAAACAGAGATAAAGGGGAGATTCATTGATATTCCAACAGTCGCATCTTACAAATAAAAAAATGTGCGGTTCACTCGTGTGTAATTTCTAAGGTTCACTATATTTATATATATAGGCTTATTTAGGTACCGTATCTTAATACGTACTCGTTAATTATGATGATGTAGTTATAAATTATAACAATATTTCCTAACTGACTTTTGAGAGTTGCGAATTCTCCCATTTTTATCTTGGTGGGATTATATATGCGATTCGAAACAGTTTTTAATTTCACAAATTTAAAAGATTATTTTTTTTACGATTCGGAATAAAGTTAAGGTTAAGTATTCATTTATTATTAGCTGAAAACTTGATTGATTGATAATCGTGAATTTAAATAATTTAAAAAGGAAAAAAGTTTAATTACGATCCTAACCACAGTTTAAATGTGGCTTGGTGATGCACTACTACGTAATCCAAAATCATGAATTTTTGGTTTCGCTCAGAAATATTTTAGAGTAGCTTTTGCCCCCGGCTTCGCTCGCATACCCCCCCCCCCCCATACCCCCCTTCGCTCCCCCCCTTCCTCCCCCCCACTCCCCCCGCACTACCTCCCCCCTCTCCCCTTCCCTTCCCCCAACCAATCAACAATCAAATACGCGCCGTTTCGCATTCATAATATAAGTATAGCTGTTGGCTTAGGTCAAAATGTAGATTAGTAACTATTTTATATTTGTACACTAAATATTCATATTAGAATACTCATATTTGAATTTTTGCTATCAAAGAAATCTCCATAGTAACTAAACAAATAACAAAATTACAGCCCACGTCAAAAATTTACTTAGCAACACGCTTTGCCAATAAACGTATAATAAATAATTTCATAACGCCACAGCTTATTCATAACGCCAGAGCTTACCAATATATATAGCCTATATTACTCGCAAATAATGTAGCTTTCGATTAGTGAAATTTTTTTTAAAATCCATTTGGTATTTATTGCGTAAAAGAGTTACAAAAATCCATGCAAACAAACATATTATAGAAAGATGCTATTATTTTTATTTATTTATTAAAAGTATACAATACATAATATAGTATATTATATAAAGCATTGTACTCCCAAGAGTTAATAAACTCATTGCGGGAATGATACGCATTACATGAAACATATAGCTGTATGTATTAAATGGACATATCATAGGACATACACAACATTATTATTTCAGATAGTCATTCATAAAATGAAGTTTGAGCATTTTAGTTTGGGTCTTTTTACATTGACTTGCACATTTGATCTCGTTGGGTAGTTGATTATATTTTGTGTAAGCTATGTATTCTAGGGATCTTAGTCCATATTTTGTTGATTTGATTTTTGGTATATGAAGTTCGCGTATTTGCCGTTGAAATAATGAAGCATTTTTTGGTTAGTCGTTTTATAAGCACAGATAAAAACAAAATATCAGGTATATGAAAACTGCTTTAAAGTTCAAAATATCCTACTTACGAAACCCTTTTCGGGTTTGGTGATATGGAAAATTAAATTGTTTAGAAAATTATCGTAAAACATTTAACTATTTGTGCCTGAGCTTCGCAAAATAAAATAAAACACGCCTTTGGCGATTTTTTTCTCGAATACATAAAAACAGACGGGAGGAGCTTTATTTCTCACGACATGGTTAATGATTAAGCAGCTGTTCTTGTAGGAAGTACGAATGTAGTAAGCAAAATTTTTTCCAATTTATCTCTGTTACAACCTCTTGCAACAGCCGTGTTAATAACCTCGAATTTGAATTTATCGTACTTCATACCGATACATTAGTTCTAGAAAACAACACATTCCTTCAGGGCCTATGTAACGTTTGGGGATGCAGTGTGAAGTGTTTTTTTTAGAGAAAGAAATGAGAGGAAGTTCTGGGAAGAAAAAAACGAGTGTGCTTTAGACCACACGACTGAAGTAAAACTTCAATAATTTATGCCGTCCATTAACAATATAACAATAACAGGATTAAAAATATCTCCATCCCCTCAACATCCCCATCAACTCAACTCAACTCAACTCAACTCAACTCAACTCAACTCGACTCAACTCAACTCAACTCGACTCAACTCAACTCAACTCAACTCAACTCAACTCAACTCAACTCAAATCAACTCAACTCAAAACAACTCAACTCATCTCATAACAACTCATAACAACTCATAACAACTCAAAACAACTCATAACAACTCATACAACTCATAACAACTCATAAAAACTCATAACAACTCATAACAACTCATAACAACTCATAACAACTCATAACAACTCATAACAACTCATAACAACTCATAACAACTCATAACAACTCATAACAACTCATAACAACTCATAACAACTCATAACAACTCATAACAACTCATAACAACTCATAACAACACATAACAACTCATGACAACTCATAACACCTTTAAACTCTCGCTTTAGTTAGCGTTCGCATCGATTAGCGTTTCATATCGATTAGCGTTTCACTTTCATTAGCGTTCGTAACGTTTCATATTTTTTGGTTTTTGGATGTATATGGTTCTTTTTCGAAACGCGTTCATCATTTTACCCCCAAGTGTTCAGCGTGCGTAAAGAAGTTTTAATTCAAAAAGGTAAGAGAGGTGGATAGGAATCTGGTGGTCAATGTGTTCAGGAGTAACGAACATGTGAATCCATCCCTCCCACTGAGGTGTAAGGCAGGGTCGAGAGAATCCAGCTGGAAAAGTCTAGGTTAGGTCTCCCTCAACCAGCTTTCTCGATCCGGCCCGCCACGCAGTAGGTGAGCAAACATTCGCCGCCAAGACCTAGGAAAACCTCACCCATGAACCCGGGCAGCCCTGCTAAATCACCAAACGTAGCGAACCACTTGGGGTTACCTGTAGCTGGGGGGTTGGTTATTCAATAAATGGTTCCCGGGGTGGTAGTACCCATACCAGCCGAAACAGTGCTTTCCGCGTTACAACGTTATAGAACTAGTGTATTGATGCGATAACTAACTAACCGTATCGATTATTAGGTAACTACTAGTATATGATAGTTTTAGATCATAGATTATAGTTATACATTTTTGTGTCCATTTCCAAAAGTTATCTAACACATTTTTACGTTTCTTTTATTACCTGCTCTCCTAACAAAATGAAGTTCTGCAGATAGCAAATGGCACATTTATTTCTGCATTCGCATCTCCATACTCCACATGCAATTATTACGAGCAGCTTCCTACTTGTCGTAGCCCATTTTCCCGCTTCGGTGTTATTCATTTCAAATTTTTGGCAACGATTGTTCGGCGCTTGCAAAAATTCTGCCTTAGTACTTAAAGGTAGAGCTTAGTTGAGTCGAGGCACTGCACGAATTTTTCCTAGAAATTCGATCTTTACCGATTTGGAAAATCAAATCAAATAAAAAAATACATGTTTAGTGACGATTTGAATTCGCGTGTCTCTTGTATTTGTGTAATGTTATGTGGGAGGTTGTTGTATACTTCAACGGCCATGTAATTTGGTCCTTTTTGGAATATTGTTTTGTTTGCTTTTGGTATTAATAAGTTTTCTGTGAACCTTGTAGCTTATTTAAGTGTTAAAAACAACATTTTTTTTATTTTAATTTTATGTATTAAAGTTTAATATTCATTTATTTTATCAGTCGGCTTCCGTAGTCGAGGGGTAAGTCTCTGGACTAGCAATACGAAGGTCACGGGTTCAAAACCCGGCGTGCGCTAATAAATTAAATTTTATTAATTTGTGTTGTTTCACAATTTATTAATTTAAAGCAATATAGGTGCGGACGTTCCAGAGTAGAAGACACTCTCAGTATCGCCCTGTAAGTAAGATACCAATTCAGAATTGAAACGTTGCTTGAAATGGCTTTAGCCGTATTTAGTGACCTGCGTTGGGATTGTCCTATTTTATATTTAAAGTCAATCAACTTCAAACACTTTTTATTTCTCATTATTAATCTCGATGTGTAGAGCCCTTTACATTAAACTTTTCATGTCTATACCACTTCATAGTGAGATATTGTAATGAATTTAGCATCTATAATCTTTTTCCCTGTGGTCGTGTCAAACTTGTCTTGTTGTTTATAAAAATCGTTGTTGTGGTTTTAGCAATCTCATTGTCTTATCAGACTCTACTTCTAAATTTTCTCGAGTCAATTAAGTTCTCTATCTAATATTAATTGCCAGTCACTCTTTCTCATTGTGAATTTATTATAAACAAAAGTAACAATTATATCCAGTAAAAACACAAGTGTTTTAAACTAACAAAGATAACCTCAATCTCTCACAAACTGCACGCTAATCCTTGGCGTGAAAAGAAGGAAGCCACCAAAGCAGATCAGACTTACAACCTGACTGCAACTTCTGGAAAACATGACCTGGGAAGCTGCGCAACCTGATCTGAATAGCCTGGTACTTCTCCACCTTTGTCTTCCATATCCTAGCCTTACAACACAGGTATTGACGGAAAAAGTTTAGACTGGTTTGCAAGCTATCTATCTGATAGAGTTCTGCTTGTAAAAATGAATTTGTTCTATTCCAATCAATTTATAGCTACCAGTGGTGTACCACAAGGGTCCCATGTAGGCCCAATTTTGTTTTTACTGTTCATAAATGATATTGTTGATACATTTTATAAATATATTCAAATGTATTGCTTTTTGTAGATAATTTTGAAATATTTAAAATCATTAAAACCGCTGAAGATTGTGCCTGTCTACAAAATAAATAAATTGATCGGTGTTATCACTTTATCTCAACTTAAATAAGTATCATTCAATAAATTTTTACAAAATAAGTCAACCAATTATTCATCCGTATATACTTAAAACTCCAGCCTTACCTCTGTCAAAGAAATTAATGACCTAAACATAACTTTCGAGTCAAAATTAAACTTTATATCCCATATAAACTCAATCTATAATAACCACTGGAGCGACAGCGCAATTTACAACTTTTTCTCCGATTGCTCGAGATTTTTTGGTGTTTTTTTTCCACCCACACAAAAAAATTATACCTCCAAATTTTAATATGGAGACATACAAAATGATTATAGTTCTGTATAGCCAATGAATTCACCTATATTTTTTCGATTATCACTTCGTTGGATTTATAGTTTATTTTTATCAAATCGCAAACTCCTACTTAATTACTTACAAATAATGGAAAATTTTCCAAAATTAGCAGCAAAGCAATCCAAGGTGTTTTAAATAGTGCCATATTGTGGCAAAAAGCGCTCCAGTGGATAAAGGAATCAAAATGCTTGGCTTAATTCTTCGAAATTCAAGAGGTTTTAGGAATGTTTCAACTTTCAAAATTTTGTATACATCCTTAGTACTTATTACGTAGTCAAGTCGAATATAGCTCCTCGATCTGGTCCCCCCATTTTAAAATAAATTCAGATTCAATCGAAAAAATTAAACACAAATTCCTAAGACAATTAATTTTAAACTAAAACATACATTATATTTAATAGATAAGAAATAAATTTTTAAGACTCTCAGATCGAAGAATTATTTCCGATCTAATATTTATGTTCAAAATTGTAAATGGTAGAATAGACAGTCCTGATCTAACTAAGCTCATTGAAATTCATTTTCCCACGAGAACCACTCATTCTAAAATCCTTTTTAAATGCAACAATAACCGGACTGAGTATACGAAACACTCGCTTGTACCTAGGTTACATGATGTTTATAATAGATATGCAGATATGGCAGATCTATTTAACTGCATGAAAGGTAGGTAGAAGAAGGCTATGATATCATTTTTTTTTAATCAATATCAATTTTATTTGTATTATAGATTTTTGCATGTTAATGCATCTCTGGTGTCACTTCCCAATGTAACGCCACAATTAACTGCTATACATAACTTTTGTTATTATTACTAATATATTTCCTATGATATTGTGACATATAATTACTGTGTATGGCATAAGTATGCCGCTTATATTAAATAAATAAATACCCGAATTGGGGATGCCGTTATCTCACTGGCTGCAGAAGGGAGCAGTTGGAACTCTTGTACGGTTTTGACATAAAAAAAATTATTTAGCAAACATTCTTGAAGTAAATGAGATGTTCAATTTTTACATTTTCCGGTAGAGCATTACTTGTTTTATTCCTTTATATACCTACTGGATTCGCTTTTTTAATAGTATGTTTTTGTAACAAGCTTACAAGAGTATCCTTGTAAATAATTTTATTAAAAAAAACTGATAATAATAATAATAATTGGATAATTTGTAGAGCGCCGTTTTTGTGAAAAATCGGGGCGCTGATATCACCAATCTACCCTTCCACAGACTCAGGGACATATACGATAGATAATTTGATTGTCCGTTCACGAAATGTTTGAAAATTTGACTTGATTTTTTTGCCAATTTAACCAGAAGAGTGAAAATATTGAGCTAAATTCGGGCACTCAAACTTGCCCACAGTACATTTCTAGCTTTTTTTCTATGGTTTATCTATTCAGTGGGTCGAGGATGTGGATGGAAAGGCGCCAATTGTTAAATTTAAATAAAAGAAACATTTATCACTATCACGACTTCCAGTCTTTGATTCTGTTTCCCTCTTTGGGGTCTTATGATAAATAGGTACCTTGGGGTTATTACCATTTTAAAAGTATTTTTTTGCTGATCTAAAGAATAACTTCTGATGTTTGTTTTGAAAAATGTAAACAGCGGTACAGATTAACACGGAAAACTTTGGAAATCGTCGGAAGAGGAACTAAAGAAGCCATTTTTTTAATTCTGTAAAAATAAATTTTAAAATAGTCTTTCCTCAAATATAATATTTGATTTTCTTACGTAAAGCGGAAAAACTTTAAGAAATTTTAAAATAATTAAAAAGACGATATAATTACCGATAATGGTCTTCTTGTGTCTTTGTTTTTAGAAAACATTGAAACAAAATAATAACATTTCTTGTCTCATTCTTTTTTACGTGAATACCGCACAACTGCCCCCGTCTAGAGCCTGTGAGATTACAACATCCCCGATTGGTTGTGTTATGTTATGTTGGTTATCCTAATAGGTTATGTTGTTAATCTGAAGATAGTGGGGAGGTGAAGAGTAATTGGAAGGTGGAGCATTACCTGGCTATTCAGATTTGGTCATCCTGAATTTTGATTTTACACCGGGCAATAATGAGAGTCTCTTCTTCTTTAGATTGTACCACAGATATACTATGTATTATTTTGAATAAAATAATTGTAAAAATTCACAAATTAAAAAGATAAAATTTATTTACGCACGCCGGGATTTGAACACGCGATCTCTTTTTTCATTGTAATTTTTTCATTGCGCAAACATAACTACATATTTTTTTAAATTAAGATAAATATTCTCGTGTTACGAATAACCTGATAACATATTAAAATCTCCTAATAACATCACATAAACGGAAAATATTGCTTGCATCGTGATGGAGGACTTAGCCAGCTGGGGAAATGATCATGCCAACTCAGCCATTTACTGGTCAAAATATTAAGAAATGCTGTTGTTTTATGTTATCACATCGTGCTTTACAATATTATTATTTTTTTCAAATGCTTTCGACTTTACGTCCGGGATAAATCTTCCCCACAGGAAAAACTAAACCCTTCCGCACACTTTTCCACACATGATCATCTAGTCAATCCACGCTATGTAAGTGCATTATATAAGTATAATAAATACAAGAACAACATGTCTATCTACCAGAGACCAAATGGGAAAATAATTCACCGACTCCAGATATTTTCATATCAGAGGTAGAACTCCTAACTGGACTGATAAATCCTACTGATCCCTCAATATAAACATTTAAAAAATGTTTCGTAATCCTACATGTATTTAAAATAACTGATTTTTGCATTTTTTATATACATATATAGATTCTATGACAAATCTAATAATCCTAAATTTTAAATGAGAGAGAAAAACTTTAAGAAATTTGATAATGCCATTAGCCGAAATAACACATGGTAATATTTTTATAGTCCAACTGATCCCTCAATATAAATATTTAAAAAATCTTTCGTAATCCTTCATGTATTAATTATGATTAATTCTTGCATTCTTACCATTTCTACTCCACATTATTACTTTGTTACCACTCTTTACATCATTTAAAAGCATAAACGAAATGATTGAAATAATAAATTTAAGCAAATTGCCGACATTGCTTTCCACAGTCTTTACGAGATCCGCTTTAACAAATCCCTGCAATCAAACCTTTCCACGAACACTCACCAAACCATCATCCAATAGTGACATATTTTGTAGAAGGCACATAAAAAATAAACCACGTCAAATTTTTAAAATTTCCGAATGCCAACTTTTTTTCAATTATCAAAAAAAACTTCGAACACATAAAAAACCCTCACCACCGAAAATACACTAAACCCATTTCATTTAATTCTAGCTAAACAAGCCGTTCGGTTTTTCACTGTTTTATTTCAATTTCCAGTCGGCCAACTGGACATATTGACATTCAACCTAGAAAATATTCAAATGTTGTCGGAGCGGCGCCACGCGAAACAGAAGGCCCGAAGGATAAATGAAGCTGGCTGGGGAGGAATACTAACCAAGGGGGACTGCAGTTTGAAAGCGGTGATCAAGCAGAAGCTGGGGGAATAGATCAACCATCATATTAGCATTATAAGGTAGGTGGCGCAGGTTGTTATTTTGAGGGTCTTACAGGGTACGATGAAATTATTTTATTAATTGAAATCTTTTTTTTTTAAATTTTGTCATGTTTTTCATGAGTTTGTGAGCATTTCGCTATAATCGAGACAAAAGTAGCATTTTAAAAAATCAGAGTGTGCAATTCACACGTGGTAGAAGTGAAACCTTCAGAAAACGAAAATAGACAAGAGGGTGAGACTACGAACTTTTTTTTTTATGTGAAGGATGATTTTTTCCATACTTTTGTCGTCGAATTCCAGTGCATATTCGGTCATCTTATTAGTATTTGTGTTTTCTTCTTCGAAGTTGCTAGTTGTGGCTTTATTTTGCCTGTTCATTTCGAAGTAGTTCGAAGATTGTATATTGATTCCAAAAATAAAAATATTAAAGGAAAGGGACCGAGTAACAGTGAATTAAATTAATATTTTATTGGTATCTCATTCTCTCGCAGGCTAAATCCTGTAGATGTATGTGTATCTCTATTTTAAGTATCGTTTATTTCCGTTCCATTGTGTTTCAAATCACAACGGTGCTAATGAAGTTTTGATTTAAAAAATTGTTACTCCTGCAGATTTAAAATGACTTTAGGAACCCATTTTTTTTTTCGTATAGAGCCGCTCCCAACTAGAAAATAAATAATTATATTGTCAAAAAGGTGAATAGAGTGTGTGAAATCAATTTTGAGTATAATAGTATTTTCGAATCTTCCCGTCCATGTTCAAGTATTTGAAAACTAAATTGCTGTTTGGAAGCAGCTCACGTGCGTTGTGCGTTGCGCGGCCCGTCTGTAAGAATCTATTCATTTAAATTTTTTATGTTCGATCAAAAAGCTTTTTATGCAACTTATCAAAATTTCTAAGTAGTCTATTTTTTGTAATAAATGAAAAAACTTACTTTGTGAAACACTACTTTTTATTTGAATTAATATTTAACAGCCAACCAGGTTTCGCTTAGCTCAAACTTCATCAGGGCTTATTTTTTAATTTTTTATTTATTTTTATTATTCATCTTTATTAATTTTTGACATACAATATGTTTTATTCTATGCCCGTCTCACTAGGAGAACCTGTGTTGAGAGCAGGCGTTTAGCATGAAGAGTTTATAATAATAACACATACAGAATACAAATAATAACACAATATTACAAGTAACAGTTAATCATCAACGTACCATTGAAAAAAAATACTTATGAGTTAGTTTTGAAAAAAAAATTGATAATGGATCTGTTTTGGCTGGTAATCCAGGACTTTGTGCCAGATTTATATTTAAGATACATTGATTTCAACTGATGTAATTGATGTAACATATACATACAACAGTTGATATAATAAGCCCTGATGAAGCTTGAGCTAAGCGAAACCTTGTTGACTGGTAAATATTAATTTAAATAAAAAGTGGTGTTTTACAAAGTGTGTTTTTCATTTAATATATAATGTCACATTACGAAGTTTTTGCTTTAAAAATTAGACTTTTAACTCGTTCATCAAAGAAGATAATAATAACAATAATGAATAAAATATTGTGATTATTAGTTGTTCTTGGTTTTTGCATATTTCTACATCATATTTGGTTTGATAATATTGACCAAAAGGTTACTGCTCAGCTTTATATGCAGCTGGTTTTCATCAGTGCCCCTAAAATAAAAGCTTTCAGAAAGGAAATTTTCTTGAAATCGCTTTAGTCATGTTTCGAAACCAGACTTATAACTTTGTACTTCCCAACAAACATCTTTTCACTTGTGACTCGCAACACTGCCAATGCCTATGGATTCCTCGATTTTCTAAAATTTTCTCGAATATTTAAGTGCATGACACGTGTGTTTGCATATTTACAACATAATAAACGAAACACACGAAGGTTTATATATGTCTCTCAATTATTATAAATCGTCTAAATACTTTTCTACCGAAATTACTAAACATCCTATGAATCTCTTCCACCATTGTGCGGTACCGAAGGTTTTCTTTTTGGAAAATTTCTCACGTTCACGTGAAGTTGGTATGGACATGTGGAAACATGAATTTCGAGACGTAACCGCGGGTTTCGAAGCCTTAATAACAAAAAAAAAACTCGACAGATGGTACCTTTATGTTATTATGTTAATGTCTATTCTCACTGATTACTCTTACGTGTCATATATTACGTTTGCACGTGATTTCATTATAAAACTTCTTATTCGCAGGGGAGACCGTCGATATTAGAAAAGGGTGTGGTTGAAACAAAAGAAATACTAACTCAATCACAAGACGTAACCTTCATAAAGTCAAAACAAACACCTCAAGAAAATCCCCTCCTTTAGTAATTTTACCTGTCGACTGCATTCAGTCAAATATCAATCAGAAATATAAATGTGTTCACCCTACCTGCACAGTGCACGCATCTTTCCCACCATTCCGTTGATTGAAAAAGTTTATTGACAATCAAAACAGGGGACCGTTGAAACAGTAGACGCAAATACTGAGTTGTGAGTAAAAACCAAAGGTTATTAAATAAAACGTCAATAGAAAATTCCTTCAATGGTCTGTCGGCTGCAGTCTTCTGCTGATAATTCAATTTGGATATGGGTACTCCCTACTTAAACGAATTTTCTAAATCAGAATTATTTTCTGTTGATCGAAAAATTGTGGTGACAATTGAAAACGGGCAATGTTAAAAGAGATGCGCTAAATAAATGACACAGGACGAAAAAGAAACTCCGTGTAAGAAAAGTAGTTTACAATTTTGGAAAGTCAAATTTTGCGTGTATTGTAAAAACCTCTAATAATTCCCGCCAAATTAATCATCATTCATTTACAAATATTTTTCCCACGTTATCGTTTTTTCCTCAATTAGAGAAACTTTTTCCGTGGTTGCAAAAGTGTGAATGATTCCATAAAAGAGTTTATTTTGTCGTAGAATGGCTTATTATAGTAATTTTTTTTTATTTTTTTTTTATAAGTTTTTATTCCAGTAAAAAATAAAATAACATTTTCACTTACTTAACTAGAATATTGAATTTATACATAGTTTTTACATTTCATAACCTTAAATTACATTAGATTGCAGTACTAACATTTACATAACATTATATTACCATACGATATTATTCACTTTCACTACTTTGTTTTTTGTGAATAAACATGAATAATTTTTTTTTGAATTTGCACATACTTTTTTCGTTTTTGATATCATCTGGAAGGCAATTATATAAGTTGGCCCCCTCGTGACTAATTGATTGCTTACCGTAGTTATTATGAATGGCGTTTAAACGTATGTTATCGTGTTGTCGTGTAAAATGTTTGTGTACTTGGGACGTTTTATTCGCTTTGATCGAGGAACAGAAAATGTAAAATGTGTTTAAAAACATGTAGAGTAAGGACAATTGCAGCGTACGGAGGGAAAAACACAATTGAAACGTGTTTTAACTGCGGAATAAAATATTTGTTTTATAATGACGTCCCATGCCAGTCGCATCGAAGAACGACGTGTTAAATGTATCTATTATCGAAATTGGTCTGTTTGGAATATTACTGCACAATTTAATAGACTGCTTTCATCTACTACACTCTACTACACTATATAAAGAGGTAATATTTGTTTGTTTGTTTGTTTGTTTGTGTGTTTGTTTGCATCGAATAGGCTCCGAAACTACTGAACCGATTTGAAAAATTCTTTCGCTGTTGGGAAGCTACACTATCCCTGGGTGACATAGGCTGTATTATATTTAAAAAAAAATAGGCATCCTTACTAAAACTTCAATAATGTAACCCAGGGTGTAAAAAAATTACCTAAAATATTATTTAAATCGCGTGCGCTGCGAAAACTATTGATGATAGAATAAAATAATGTATCACGACTTTATAGAACACATCATTATTTACAAAAAAGGTCGTCAAAGCATATGTTTAACTATTATGGTTATGCCACAATAAGTATTCTTTTATTTTAAAAATTTAATTAAAATGTCGCCGCTTGAAAAGGCTCTTTATTTGTATCTTGGTTTTTATCCTTATCAAAATAAATTACTTCATATTCAAGACAGCTTCAATACCTTTATTTAACTTTTTAAATTTTTCAATTCGGATATTTAATTAGAAAGATATCACGAGTTTAAAATTGTTAGTATTAGAAAAAAGTTTCGGCAACGGGCCGGGTGGGAGAGGAGTCAAGAAATGCAGTGCCAGGGGGGTTGGCGGGACGGGGGAGCGGGAGAGCGGCGGTGGGGAAAGTGGAAGTGGAACGCTGGAGGGGAACGCAAGGGAAAGGACATGTGAGGAGTAACATTTTATTTATTTGAATATGGCATATATTATAAAAGAAACGTGCAGCTCGCAAAAACTCAGAAACGAGTCCCGGTTTGATCAAGGGAGTTATATGGTGTGGTAGATCTCTATCCCCCCTAGGGAATAAGGGTATCCGTTTTTACCTAAAGGTCGTTCTTTTAAAGATATAAGGGCTGAAAGTTTCGCCCTCTTGAAATTTCTAGAACAGTCTTCCGGAAAGTTCTAGAAGGTTCCATAGAGCTGTAGAAAGTTGTGGAAGGAGTGGCGGAGTATGTCGTGGAATGATCAGGAATAGGGAATTGGGAACATCATTGTGCAACATTCCAGAACACTATCTTATTGTCCTGAGCGAAGCCGGGTAACCCAGCTAGTTTAAAATATAAAGGAAAGCAAGGAAAGGTTATATTATATCCGAGAATATTTTTAATGGTTGTTTCGACACTTAGACATTTATTAAGAGACATTAGACATTTACACATTTAGAAAATTTAACTATTATAAATACGGTACTTATGAAATGAGTTGACTACCTTCAGTAGTCAACCTTTAGTAAAACGAAAACATTTGGAATATGTCGTAGTTTAATCTAAAAAGCTCAATTAATTATGATATGAAATTTTAAATTCACACTCCATTTTTACGTCATTGGTACAAAAATCTGTCCTAACAATTTGGTAACCCGACAGATGATCCCCCGACACGTGACCCCCCGAAATTATAATTATTATAAATTATAATTTTTGTGCATTATTTACGAATTTCAAACCTAAAAATGACTTAAAAATACCTTTAATAATAAGTTGGTATTGATATCAAACGAATTTATTTTCAACAACGATATTTGGTTCTTATGCGCTAATATATTATACAGTATATAGAGAAGTAGTTTTTTCCTTGATGCATTTGAATGAAAACATGTTTTTCACTTTGGTTATTCGGTAGTACATTCTCTCTGCACACCCCTTCGCAGATAGGTAGTTATATTTTGTTTAAGTAGGTGTACCGTATTTTTCCCAAACCCACTGCATATTCTATATAAGTATGCCGGGGGACCAACTACCGGAGGATTGTCTGCCATGGAACCTAACAATTCGAAAGTTTTATTTGTACTTAAGAAACGACGCCAGGTGAAAAAAAATATTTGCCATATATCTAAACGTAGTTGATGATATTCCCAGAAAATATATGATTTTTTTGTGGCTGGCAGATTTGTAACTTATAACTCTGACAAACATTGTGTTTCAATCTCCCCTAACTAGATATGTAAGATGTACGGAATAAATGGAAAAGCTATTTTTCTAATATTCCATAATTCATATGCAAGGCGATGTTGATAAAATAATATAATATGTGCTTAGGATGATCCACTCGTGCGTTGCCTTCTGCTTACTGAATTATAAGTACACCAGCCAGATGGGTGGGTAGATGATATTCACGAGAATCACGACTACGTACTCCAAAAGAAAAATATTAATGATTTATTTTCAAGAAATTGTAATAAAAGCTAATAACCGTAGAAAGCTCTTTTTAAATAACGTTGATGATCATTAAAAAACTTAATAACATTTTTGATATATTGTGGCAAGTTTGAAAAAGATCTTGAGCGATCGCTCGCCAACATATACCAAAATTTATAGAACCTACAAATATGGGATAAGCGGTGAAATCTACATGGATTTATTAGCTTTAAACAGCAGTATACTGTTCATATTTTGAGGAATGATATTAATTAAATCGAAAACCGAAAGTTGTTAAATTGAAGGTATTATTTATAAAACAAAAACTTTGTTGCCAATTTTATATTAATAGCGCACAAGTGAGCCCAATCATCTGGGACCAGTGAGAATACGTCCTCATCTATTAGGGTATGTTGTAATGTTGAAGGTAGTGGGGAGGGGATGTAGATGGGGAAAAGACATATGTGAAAAGACTTTGTTCTCTTTCTCCCCCATCACAGAAAATGTTCCTGATAGGAGATTCCTAAAGCAGAAATGTTTATGCGGTTTGAAGTAAATAGTAATAAATGAAATAAAGACTTTACGGGTGTTGCAGCTTTTCCAATATGTATTTAGTTACACAGTGCAAGCTTTCTCACTATTTGGAGATGTGTGTCGAAATGGGAATGTCACAGATACCGTGGTGTCTCCATTTCGAGATGTTGTTGGTTTGAAAGGTGTGGGATCGAGGAGAATAGGAAAGAAAAATGTTTGGGAAGTGTCTATCTACTCAGATACTTCGGAGCGGATTGATTGAATATTATTGAACTGATTCTAAATTATTCATACTATTTAATTTTATTTGTAGTGCTATGACATAGAATAATAAACATAAATAAACCTCGAAATGTAGTATTTTATAATGATATTATGAATATCACACGTTAGAATAAAAATATCATATCATAGATAGCATTTAGTTTGGGGGGCGGGTATTAATACCGCCGCTCCAGGAACTATTTATTAGAAATCAACACCTCTGTCACAAGTCAACTCAAGTAGTTTGCTAAAGATAGCAGCCTAAAAACATGCGTTCAGAGAATTAAGATAATGTTGGTAACTCTCAGTCAAAGTACGATACAGGTAAAAACGACCTAAGTTAGCCCAGTGGTCAGAGCACTTCCTCTAGGAAGAAGTCCTGCGTTCAATTCCTTGATGCGATTGAATATTTTTTAGTCTTTTCGGTTGCACACTTTTCGTTTGAAAATCGATAGTTTTTTTAAATTTTTTAAATTTTTCTTTATTCATTGCTTTAAATAGATGATGAAGAGAATATCGTTCTCGAAACATGTCGACTTTTTAAATAAAGATTATTGTGGTAAAAACAAAGTGTTTTCATAATTTAATTGATTAAATATTTATTTAATTTTGTAAACTATAAATTGATCACTTCTTCAAACTTCGCTAAATTACATGTATATATATACATATACATGAAATACAATACAATACATGAAACATCTAATCATCCATTGTCACAAAAATTAGCAGCTTTTCATACCTTGCTAAGTAGATTAATTAATGTTCCCTTATCTTTGAGTAATTTTAAAATAGAATTAAATACTATTAAACAAATTGCAATTAATAACGGTTATACTTCAAAATTAATAGACAATATTTTAAACAGTTAAAATAAGTTTTTTAGATCTTTTGTTTATCCACACGTTGTTGAAAATGATAATAATTGGAGAAAATTTTTATTTTTAAGTAATAGCATTTCAAATTTAATAATTAAAAACATGCCAAATAATATACTGCCCGCTTGTTATACAAATAACAAATTTAAAAAAAAAAATTAAATAATAAGGATAAATGTGATTTTTTGAACAACTCTGGGTTTATAAATTAATTTTAATGATTGTAACTTTTTTATATTGGAAAAACTTCTAGAAATATTAACATTAGAGTTAAGGAACATATAAGATGTTTAAATAATAATTATTATTCTGAATTTTCCAACCATATTTTGGAAACAAGTCATTCTTTTGATATTAATACAGGTCTTAAAATTTTACATACTAACACTACGGGCATACAATTGGATAATTTAGAAATTAGAAAAGCATTAATAGTAAATTAAATATTATAAATAACCAAACATTTTTTTTAAATAGCCATTTTTTAAATTTATTTTCTTATTAATACTTACAATAATTATAATTATATATTTTTGATTTAGACTAATTATTTTAATTATTTGTTCTTAAAAGTTTTTTATTATCTAAATGCAATTTTATTTTTCCTTAAATAATTTTTATATTTAATATTGTATAACTATTTTAAGAGATTTTTTAAGCAATTAATCACCTCTACTTTTTAATATTTTGTCTTTGTTCTAATTTTTCTATACTTGTTAAATAAACATATCCTGATGAAGATAACATTTCTATTCGAAACGTGTAGATATTGTTTATAATATAGTGGTTTAAACAAAGTGATTTATTATTCATTAAATATAAATTAATTTTTAACGTTCCACGAAATTTCACATTGTGGCCACTGCGCCTTGATGCAATGCTTTTCACTCCTCGTAGATCGTCAGAAAAATTGGGACAAAAAATATTAATTAATTATGATTTTTTGCATTTTCAGTTACATTTCGAAAGTTGAAGACGCATTCAGTGCAGCCGCAGCCATCCAGTTCATGTTAAGTGGTCTCGTTATCTGCCTCATAGGAATACAAATTCTATCGGTAAGATCAATCTTTATCTTTATTCTAGGGCTGTCCGTAAAATAAGATCTCGAAGGAGCTGCGGTCATGAGGAATGGTTTAACGCGCAATCCTGCAAAAGTTGCACACTCTATGACGCTTAGTTAACCATTCGCGATGGAGCTTCCACTTGTCGCACCAGCCAGGTATGAGTTACGCGTTACGCTCTGTAATTCGTTTTTAAACTTTGCATCGGCAAATCTGAATATGGCGCTGGGATTGTTCGTTTATCTCTGGGGTCGTGTAGTGTATTTGGGTCTTGTCTCCAGTCACAATTCAGTTCAAGAATTCTTCGCATTAATGTTGTAGCACTCAAGGAATCTGCGAGCTTCTTCAACCCGTTGTTCTTTGTTATCTCCGGTGAGCATTTTGGGACCCACCTTGGGCAAACTTTGTGTTCCCCCATTTTTTTCGTCAAAATCTTGCCAATAGTGGTCTTACTGACATCAGGGATTATATCACATAGCTCCCGAACCGTCACCCATCGATTTGCAATCATTGTTATTTCCACTTTGGCAATTTTTTCATCTGAAACCGAAGGCCGTCCAGCACGCTTTTAAATTCTCTGCACCATTTGCGCGCATTTTTGCACTCATACACTGTTTTCCGTACACTTCAAATAGTTGAAAATGAATTTCTACCGGGGTTGTATTCTTCACACAAAAAATCTAATTATAGTGCGTAATTCACACCTGGCGGGTGTGGCGAGCGGTAGCTTCATCGCAAACGGCTGCCATGCCGAGACTAAGTGTCGCAGAGAGTGCAGATTTATGGGGATCTTGCGTAGTAAAACCAAGCAACACGCCAGTGTTGAAGAATTGGGCGAAAAATTGTTCCTCGCGACCGCAGTAATTTGGAGACCTTATTTTACGGACAGCCCTCGTATATATAAATATCTCGTCACGATGTTTGTTCGAGATGAACTCCGAAACTACTAAATAGATTTTAATTAAATTTGACTTACTGTGTGTAATTACTTAGGTCCAAATTAAAAGATAAGATAGTTTTTATTTCGATTATTGACCTCAATATTTACTATAGAGAATTAAATGTTCATTAAATACCTTGTTATAGGACAATGCTTAAGAATTATTGTAAGTTCTATAAGTTTCTACCAGACGGTGGTGTGAGTTAATTTAATCCAGTAGATGGCGTTGTGTTTTGTTAGCCACAGCAAAGCGTTGCCGGGTCAGTTAGTACAATATAATTATCCATGGTGGTAGTTTGTAAAATAAGTTCAAAACATAGTTTAATCTTTAATTGGTAATTGAACTATTCCATCGTATTCTCATAACCATACCATTTCACACCGTTAGTTTACTGAAACATGTGATGGATATTAATTTATTTATTTATTTCTATTTATTACAGAATTTACCTAACATTTTTACAGAGGTTAGGA
Organism: Limnephilus lunatus; assembly: GCA_917563855.2. NCBI lineage: Eukaryota > Metazoa > Arthropoda > Insecta > Trichoptera > Limnephilidae > Limnephilus > Limnephilus lunatus. The sequence continues at coordinate 57,267,983 of OU830601.1, forward strand.
AGCTAGGTGAAAAGAGGTAGGTTAGAAATTAGGTGAAACTGTGGATTGATAATTTTGTATGTTTCGTGACAACTCACTAGGAGAACCTGCGCTGAGGTGTTTACGTGTGTGACAAGTATTTATGTGTTGTAGTAGAATTTTTTATTTTTATTTTAATGGTAATTTTAATATTAACTATTTTTTTTGGACAGATTGAAAATCCATTGGACCACCCCCTGCAGTTACTCTGGATGCTGTTCTACTTCACGTGCATGATGTCTGAAGTTTTTATGCTCTGCTGGTTTGGAGACGAGCTTATTAACAAAGTATGATTTTTTTAAACGATTGGCATTTTTAAAGTAATATTTTACGACCCACTTTATTATCTTTCAAACTTTAATACAGTTTTTTGATTGACAAATTATATCCTTATATTCATATGATACGACAAAATTAAAGGTGGGTTGTGTGTTGGGTTTTTTAAAGAAAAGAAAGAAAACAGTATAAGAGGTGGATAGGAGCCTGGGAGTCAGTGTTTCCATGAGTAACGGACGTATGAATTCGTCCCTCCCCTATATTGCAAGCTGATGGGTGTAGATAGTCCGTCTGGGGTCTAAGTTAGGTCTCTATCAACCAGTCTTTCCCGATCCGGCCTGTCACGCATTAGTTTTCAAACGCAATCGCCTCCAAGATCTAGAAAAACTCACCCCGTGAGCCCGGGCATCCCTGGTAAATAACCAAAAGTAGTGAACCACTTGGGTTTAGGAGTGTTACTAACCACTTGTGTTAGAAGTGCACTTTTAAATTTGATGAATTGTTCAAATTCTGTAAACTAATTCATACAAAGTACAAAAAAGTTCAAAATTGTGTTTATTTTATAAAAATGAGACAAAACGGCTCAGAGATAATCAAACTATGGCAGCAAATTTCCCAATCTACACACTTTTAAATATTTTTGTGACACAAGTGCGTCCCCGTCCTTACAATGTAAAGGCATGGATGTTATTTCGCAACCCGGTTGGTCAGCATTGTGAGGTGGGTTAAGGTAGTGTAGCCGAGCAACAAAAAACCATAAAAATAATATATTTATCCGATTCTATACAATGGTATCACCGGCCACCACTCTCTGGCTGGGTGCATGATTATTCAAATTCATTCCGGTTCTAGCTTTCGTTCTTTCTACCTGCTTTTCCTCTAAGCAAGATAATTATTAAATCTGTGCTAGATTTTTTAACTTAAAGTTTCATTTGTTAATATATTTGACTCGCGTTAAATTAAGAGTTGTTATTAAAAACCTCCACAACACACGCATACAATTTACAGACGTGGCAAGGTTTGTAAACTGTCAAACCCTCTCGTTTTAATATATTAAAATATACCAATATTGCCAAAGTAGGGCTGTGGAATTGGATTTATTGATGCGTTTCTTGAAGATGCCTGAATTATATTAAGGAGGAAAAACAGATGCCAAAAACAATTGTAAACCTATTTCAACTATTTTTTTGTTGTTATATTGAAAACCTCCTACTACCACCACAGTAAGCGCAAAATGTTGCTTGCGTCGTGATGGAGGTCTTAGACAGCCGATGAATAGAAAATGCAATGCCTGGGTGGTACCCAAACACGATGCCAACTCAGCTACCGACCAATCTTTATTTGCTTGTTTATCAGCTGACATAAAATTTAACATCTCTAGCATGTTTGAACGCATACATTTTAATTTTATTAGAATTTCGAAGATGAGCAATTTGGCTGTCTAGTAGTCGATCCTTTGGGAATCAGACTTTTGAGATTTTGACTTAAGAGTTGTTGGTTTATGGGATATTGTTGGATATTGTAATGCCCGGCTGCTTAACCCGCAGTATAACCTATCGTGGTTTGGCTTAATTAATATTAAGCCATAACTTCTTGTTTGAAACCCATTCCGGGATATAAAACAATCACTTAAGCTGAGTGAAATTTTCGTGTGGAGTGTAAACCGCGGGTAATATACCACGAATGAAACCGCGTGCCGGAGCAAGTGGAATGGTAAAATGACTTAAATTTATCACAAAATGTGTACCTTTCAACTTCTCATAATTAGTATGTCGTATACTGCTTATGAGTTTAAAAAACAATTTGTGTAAAACTTTTATCTCCTTTGAGAGGAACGGGAACCCTTTTCATGCAAATCTTAAATTTGGATTTAAAATACCCAACCAAACCGATAAGTTATTTTTTAAATCAAAATCTACAGCAAAAATCTAGTACGGATGTGTACTACTTTATTTATTTGTGTCATAAATTATGATATATATGCCATTGGGAAGGCGAAGAGAGATTTTGAAAGAAGGATAAATGCAGGCAACTCCATTAATGGAGGACTGAACGCCATTGGCGACAACAAAAAAATGTCCAAAGAAGCGAAGCTGGCCGCCCATAATGGAGTGCTGGTACCTACCCTGATGCATGGCAGTGAGGCATGGAACTGGCAGAGGAAGGATGAGAGTAGACTGAATGCTGTAGAATTGAGATCCCTGAGGCGAAAGTGTGGTAAACATGTGGTGAGAAACGTGGAGATCTGCAAAGTATGCAAAGCTGATGAAACGTACGGAACGCTCCGATGGTTTGGGAATGTAGAGTGAATGAACGAGGAAAGGGGTGTAATGAGAATATGCGAAGCAAATGTGAATGGTAGAAGAAGTTGAGGACACCCAAGAAAGACATGGCACGAACAAGTGAATCAGACACTTGAGTTGGGCCACGTCAAGAGTCTGAATAATAGAAGAGCATGTAAGAGACGATGTATGAATGCAAACGAGGCAAGGAGTATGTGCCAAGACCGAGTTGTTTGGCGGTCCATTCTCTCTGCCTCCCCTTGCTGGGAAACAGCGTGATTGTTAGTTAGATAAATAATTAAATTTCTAATGATTTTAGAGGCAACTTTGGCATTTTTAACAATTTAACTGTTTGTTTGTTTTAAATTAATTACTATTAACTCGCGAAACAATGTCAAAGTTACCTCTAACATCATGAATAATCTTAATGGCCAACGTTCTGTAATTTAAAACATAAATGAATAAAATAGCACATCCTCCATAACTAGAAAATAGAAACTATATTTTTTGAAAAAACAAAAAAAAACAGTTGGTTTGGGTTTTAAGTTTTGCATGAAAAGGGTCGCGCAGCCGTTCGTCTTAAACGACATCACAAACAATTTATTTACAAAACGAAAATTATGATTCTCTTGCGTGGATTGTTTAAACAAATTATCGAACAAATTTTAAATATTAATTCGTGAAAAACCATGAGATTTGTTGAATTTGTGAATCTAAGAGTATTTATAAAGTATTTGCCACGGGATCATTGATAATGAAAAACAATAACGATCAGAAATTGGCCATATGAATGAAACCCATTAGTAAACTTTAAACATCATCATACAGATCTGTCAAAAATCTAAACATCTGAAATACGAATTTTAATTATGAAATTAGGTAATATTAATTATTTAAAAAAAGAATGTTAGTACCATCTACTTTAACGCTTTTCGTTTTTTGTATGATTAACTCATCCGAGACTCTACTGCTCCCAATCGCCTTAAGACAAGTGAGACCATGGCATCTCCAATTGAGATATGTTGTGAGGCTAAAGGTAGTGGAGAGTGGAAGGAGGTGAGGAAAATTAAGGAGGAGAAGAAACTAACTATTCAGATCTGCTCACTGGACGTGGTTAAAGACATTACAAGCAACGGTTTAATTCTGAATAGTGGTCTTACAGCAAGCCGATACCGATAGTTTCTTCTACTCTGGAACGCGTGGCAAAAATGCCTCAAATTATTTTAAAGGACTGAATTGTAAAAAAACACAAATCAACCGAATAAAATTTACTTGCACAACCTTTGAAAAGCCTTGTCTTGTCTGATATGATTTAATACTCATTAGTTTTAATTTTGAAAATTATAAGGGCGTAGAATTTTAATAATTTTACGCATTATATGGAAATATATTTTATATTATATTAAATGAAGAAACACACTTTGTAAAACACCACTTTATTAGAATTAATAATTATTTGACAGCCAACCAGGTTTCGCTTAGCTCAAGCTTCATCAGGGCTATTATATTAACTAAAGATAATTACATACAGACACATATATAAGAAATTTAAAAAAATGAATGAAAGAGATAGCAATACAATAGACGGCCCCCTATTGGTGCCAGTAATTAATTCTAATAAAGTGGTGTTTTACAAAGTGTGTTTTTTCATTTAATATATAATGTCACACCACAAAGTATTTGCTTCCTTCGATAAAAAATATTTTATATTAAATGAAAAAAACACACTTTGTAAGACACCACTTTATTTGAATTAATAATTATTTAACAGCCAACCAGGTTTCGCTCGGCTCAAGCTTCACCAGGGGTATTATATTAACAGTTAATATAATAGCCCTGATGAAGCTTGAGCTGAGCGAAACCTGGTTGGCTGTTAAATAATTATTAATTCAAATAAAGTGGTGTTTTACAAAGTGTGTTTTTTCATTTAGTATATAATGTAACACCACAATGTATTTGCTTCCTTCGATAAAAAGAAATATATTTTTCTTTACGCATGCACCGAACACCGAATTTAGTAGCTATGTTTAACGCTCAAGCGGGTCGAGTAACTAACCGCTCTTACACCCATTTCAACATACAAATTAAATCGGTCGTTTTCTGCTTAGTAAAGTTTAACCATACTACTGAGTTTAAAAGTTTTAACTGGACAGAATTTACCTTAATAATACAAATTGCTTGGATTTTGAGCTCTAGAGGGATCTTGTAGCAAAATAGTACCCATCTAAAGTTTTGAATGAACATCTTAGTAGTTGCTTTAGTTTTACTTTGAGGTAAATTTATTCTAGGTGACATTAAATTTTATTAGAGCAATTATCAGTATTACATTTACATTGAAAATGTCACTTAAATTAAAAATAAAAATTATATCAAATGACTAATGACGTCAGTTTATAATATTTCCTCTTTCACATTTTTTCCATTTTGTCAAAAAAAGCTTCAAAGATTTCTATGTACCTATGTGTCATATTACAAATAATCGGGTATGGGTACTGCCGCTCCGTAACAATTTATTGGGTAACCGACACCCCTGCCATAGGTCACGCCAAGTGGTTCAATACGTTTGCTAGCACGGGGTCCGGGTTCATGGGGTGAGGTTTGTATAAGTCTTGGTGACGGATGCGACTGTCCACCTACTGCGTTGCAGGTCGGATCGGAAACGACCGGTTGAGGGAGACCTTTTGACGCCTCCGGTCGGAATCTATCTACCCATCGCATTGCAGAGCAGTGGAGGAATAGATATGTACGCCGGTCACTCCTGGAGACACTGACATCCGAATTCCTACCACCCCTTGTATCTTTTTCTTTCTCAGAACTTCCTCTTCTTCCTTTCCCTAAAAATACCCTCCGCCTAATTGGTGGCGTCGAGACAAATTATGGAAATTATGGATTCAACAAAAAATGTAGAAATAATTTGTCTCGCCACCTAGTGGGTGATTTAGCACTTACAATGCCTTTCTCATATAAAACAAAGTTGGTTGTTTGCAGATGGAAAAATGTAATAAGCAGTAATTGTTGAATGAAACACTAGTATATACTGAATTATTTGGCGGGCAGGAGATAACCCGACGTAGCTCAGCGGATAAGAGCTGTTGACCGGAAATCAGAAGGATGCGGGTTCGAGTTCCGTCGGCGGCATGTATCTTTTGTCAGGAGATTTTTTCAATGTAGATCAGTGTTTCAGGCTAATAATTATTACTTATAATAAATAATATTTTTGACTAATTTTAAATTATCTAATATTTTAATATTTTAAAAAATATTTTGTTGTAAAAAAATAAATTCATTTATGATATGATTTCTTAATGCTTAAAAAATTAAATGTATAAAAGTTTTTGATTAAGGATTCTCACTATTACCCTTAAAGCTTAAAGCTTATTGTAAGACTTTTCACCCTAGAAATTCCTAATATTTACCGGAGTTTCATATTTATCGGAATTTTTTTGTAAATTTAGTAAGATATTCAAATAAAAATGTGATTGCTGCAGAAATTTCAGAAATGTATGCATTTTTATCTTGAATACCATGTATTGAACTGATTAAAAAATTGTGGACGGTTATACAACAATCACAAGAATTACAATGATCACGTTAATCGCAAGATTTACAAGAATTATAAGCACGAACCACAAGAATCAAGAATCGCAAACATTTGGACTAATATAAATCACAATAATAACATGACTCACATAATCACAATATTCACGAGTATCACAAGAATCACAAGGTTTAAAAGAATCAATAAGCGCGAGTATTAAATAATCATAAAAATAAAAGAAACACAAAAATAAAGAAAATAACAAGAATCACGAGATTCACAAAATTAACAAGATTCACACGACACACGCGGATTCCAAGAATCACAAGAATCCCAAGAATTACTAGAATCACAAGTCGCAAGAATCACGAAAATCACATAACCACAAAAATAACAAAAATCACAATAATCGTTAAGAATAACAAGAACCAAAGTTGATAAAAAAGGATTTTTTTTCAGAGCAAAGACCTGCAGCGAGCTGCCTTCAACAGTAACTGGCCCGATTGCACCGAGGATGTGAAACGAAGTATTAAAATATTCGCGGAGAGGTCCAAGAAACCCCTGAGGCTCACAGCTGGGAAAATATTTATACTGTCGCTGGACACTTTTACAAATGTAGGTTATCCGTAATATTACGTTATTTTTACTTTTAGCTAAAGGTGAATTAAAATATGACATTTCAATACCTCAGTCAGGACAATGTTTTATTTTGTTCAAAACTTCACAGTAAAACAACAGAGACAACCCTTTCCTTATTTACGTTTGTTTATTAAATTTACTTATTAATTTTGGGAGGTGGGCGTGGGTACTGCCGTCCCGGGAACCATTTAGTGGATAACCAACATCTCTGCCATAGGTCACCCCAAGTGGTTCGCTACGGTTGGTGACTTCGCAGGGGTGCCCGGGTTCATGTGGAGACGTTTGTCCGATTGTTATCTATCTGCCCACCAACTGCGTGGCATGCCGGATCGGGAGAGACAGGTTGAGGGAAACCTCCTCCATTAGGACTCTCTCTGAATACCGCCTTGCACCGAAGTGCGAGGGATGGATTCATACGTCCGTCACGTCTGGACACCCAGATTCCTACCCAACCCTCATATCTTTTTCATTTCCAGACCTTCCTCTTCTTCCTATACATACCCTTCCACACGGCATCCCCAAAGGACAGTCGTTGAGAGGAATTATTTTTCTTAGTGAAGCTAATATGTTTATTTAACGCCCAAAGGGCTTTTACATGTTTGGTAGAACAATAAATTCATGACAGATGATTTTTAAACAGATAAAGAAATAATAAAAATAAAATTAGATAAAAAATGCACACAAGTTATAAAAATACATAAATATTGCAATTTCATAGGTATACAAAAATAGAGATATATATGTTTAGGAATTGTTTTGGAATAAGTTTTTTACAAGATCCACAAGTTTATGTTAAATATGTCAACATCACCTAAGTTCTGACTTCCCATAATGTTAAAACGTTGTACTTATCGGAGAGTGGGTAATATAGTTCCGCTTATGAATGCTACAGTAGAATAGTGTATTTTGTCGTGTAGTTACTGTCGGTATTCGTAAGTTTGTGAGTTGCAGGAGTTCGCAACAGTCGAATTTAGGGTTAAGTATTTTGAATAAAAATTTTAAGTCGTCTGTCTACTAGTGTGTGTATTTTTAGAATATTTAATAATAAATTATATGTTAAAAAGGGATATTTAATTTAAAATTAATAAAACGCAGAAAAAAAATTGTATTCGCTAAATGTTAAAAA